>NW_024102834.1:17375955-18795208 GCF_013122585.1 Styela clava | reverse complement strand
GTGGAATGACGAGTAGTGCAATGAATTATGACATGCTGAGGTTGAAGGTAGTCCAATGGAAAATAATTCACCAGGCAGCTGTTTGATAATTGTTAAGTAAAACTCATTAGGTGGCATTCTAGCGTTGGAGAGAATTGATTCTTTGACTTACTGTCTCGTTAGAGAGACCTAACCAGAAAATGATAAAAATAGTTGGCCATATATCGAATTAGAGATTAAATTGGCGGTAAAATAAGCTTTATCTCGTCGATTGATGCATATGGCCTGATGTTACCGATGTAAATAATGTTGAACAAGGTAATCTCCTAGTTGAGTTGAAACTGGTTCATTGCCAGGTGAAAAGTTTTATATTATAGTATAAATGCGACACATTTTTATCCATTTTACTGTTGTCTATAAAATTTTGTTTTGACTTGATTATAAACGACCCGGATTGATGTGTTTGTTAGTGAAGCGACTCTTCCTGACTGGGACTTGAACTCTAAAAATTGGGTGCAATTCGATTCGTAAGTCAAGTGACAATTTAACATTTGGACACCTTTATCCAACACTGCGCTAATTAGTATGAAATAATATAATAACCCTTGATGTAGTACGACTCATTTTCTCGCATCCAACTCATGCATTTCGCTATTGGACAGGTCGGAATACATTTTTAGAAACGATTTCAGGTTACCATATACGTTATTTAATAACGGCGTAATGTCGTATATATAAATTACCCTTTTTCGCTTATTCAGACATGAAATAAACTGTCACGTTATTTTTGAGTTTCATACTACAGTACTTTCACTGCAGCATCGTATAATTGATAACTCCTTCGTAGTCTAATTAACACTCGCAAACTAAAACAAATGCGCAACAAAAATGCTTCCCGGCATTTCATCGCGAATGTATTGACTCAACTTACATATAGACATATATGAGATTTTATTCAATTCTGAAAATAGTGGGAAGGGACGTAGAAAGAAACGTAGAAAACTCAAAAGATTTGCATTTTTACTTCATGTTTACGCGCAATTAAATAATTCAAATCTTTTATCTAATTATGGTAAAATACTTTGAATGAGTGTTAAAATATCAAATGCATTTATATATATATTCTCGTTTTTTACCAAAATGAATTTTAATAAACATATGTAAAAACTATTTATTTACCAGAATTGAAATGAAATGCGATGGTATTTATACAAAATTAGTAAATGTATTTTCATAATCACGGTATTTTCAGAGTAAATAAAATAGGATAGAATATTGTCTGCTGGTCATAGCCATCATCAATAATAGGATAAAAATACAAACAAAAATCCTTTTCTCTTTTGGCATTTCCAACAATAGATTTTATTTCTTGTGTGACCTTTTCCGAAAGTTGTCCTAAAATAAAGTTCACTGATAGAGTTAGGCACTGTAAAAAAAATATATTGACATTACCCAAAAGTTTAATGGCCACAAATTGAACTTATAGGTCATTTTCTAAATTTCGTTGTTTTAGTTTTTGCCTGGGTTAGCGTTGATAATCTTAGCAATACTCTTTCTCGGAAACTGGTGGACCAATCGATTTCGAAATTTCAGTTCTTGAAAATGGAAAACGTCGTATAGAGTCGAACGCTTTTATTGTTTATCAAATTTTTGGAGTTCGTTGAGGGCCCAATACTTCACAGTAAATATTTTTGTTTTTTTTTATAATTTACGTAAACACTCGTATGACATTCGGTACCTAAAGATGAGTCGTGGAGATTCGAATACTTTTACCGTTCTTAATTTTTTTTGAGGCCTGAGGGCACAATCCTATATTATTGGTTTTTACACACCTTCGTATGACATTCGGTACAAATCAATTAAAACATTTAACAGTGGTTTACAGAGTCCATATCAGCCATTTGCCTTTCGTGTTGATATTTTAAGCATTGGTTTATTGCTGATTTGCAGGATGTTTAATTAATTTTCGAAGAAGCAATTGTTGACAAGTTGTTGACAAGCAATCGCCCGGTAAAGGATCTACACTTTTTACAAGATCATTGGTTGATATTGAAAGCAAATACGACTTTGAGATTGAATATTATTAGCTAAACGCTAATATAGTAAAACTAATATTAGCATTTACGCATTTAACCTCTGTATGGTCAGTCAAGCAAAGCAATTTTTTGCGCCATTCAAACTTATAAATATTTTCATTTAATACTCTATAGTCTACTCTATACGACCAATATGTTCCGTGTTTTGTATTTTCATTCTTTGATCTTGCCATATTTTTTTCTGTCATTTTATATATATCGTTAGAGTTTTCCTTTCAAAAACGAAACCAGATACAGTACGTCACAAATCGTGATATACCTGATAAGGACATTAAATATTCAAAATATTTACGCCTAATCGTTGATCTCCAGAGACATTCAATAAATGCCGGGAAATTTGCGCTTTTTAGCGTTTTAGCAGGGTTAAACCAATAGGAGGAAATTCTGATGTGTGTTTTTTTTAAATGAAATATTCATAGGAACGTTAAGTATTGAGATTCACTCCCTTTTTACGCTGTTAAGCAGAACAAACCTTTAGAATGGAAATTTTTCAATATACACAGCTTATTTACGTTATTCGCTTTAAACAAGGTAATAGACAAGTCATTGATATTCTATATTTGGAAGAAAGGAATCTTTGCGTTCGGCAAAAATTTAATACTTCTTCCTTAAAAGCACATTTTTAAGTTAACTAGGATAAGTGAGGAAATCGTTTACTTCGAGATTTATTTTTGAATAGTTGTAAGCAATTTAAGCCTAAGCACGTTTACTTCATCTAATAAAAATTTGACAGCGACTACGCATGATGTCACAACACACACTCTACGTCAAATTCTAGTAATTGCATGGGCTATACTGCGCAAGAAAGATCTAAAATGCCGCATGAACAACAATCGCTTTAACCCAACCTCATTTTTCTTTATTCGGGCGAAGTGTACATAATTAGATCTTTTATTATTATGCTGATTTTGTTCTTGTTTATTTTAGTATTTATTTATTTTTATATAAAATTATTACCGATCATAGATTTTAAAATATGTATGGAATTTAGAGGTGCCAATTATTGATGAATTTTCTTTAATTGCATAATTTTAAAATTAGTTAGTTGTTGGCGGTTAGATTTGTTTGAATTGTGTTAAATTACTCAGCAATAATGACTATTACAGCAAATGTAATGCATATATGAAACTGGACATCAGGCTCAAAATTTATCGATTTCAGATTTTTCCAACTGATTCGATATATTTTATAGTATTGAATAAATCCCATATCATTTTGAAATCATGCCATACGTTAATCACCGCGTCATTTTTAAAATGAAATGTAACGTGATCCGATTACGTGGAAATATCGAAAAATGATTGAAAATATCATTATATTTGTGCATGCAAATGAGAATTTGAACTCTTGAATTGACTAACGAATTTGGTAAATACCGTAAAAATATGGTCAGAAATATCAAATAAATAATTAGACAACAGAAATTTCACTAAAATTCAAAAATCATTTGCACTTTCGGTTGGAATGATATCAACAATGAGTAATTAAATAATCATTTAGTGTTTTTCCATATTTCTTATTAATTACTAATATTTATCCTGCACTTTAAAGGTATTTTTTATCACAGTCATTATTATGCCATAGTCTAAAATTGTGCTGAAAGTTAAAATACCGGATCTATTTTTTACTTATCTCAGTCGTAAGAAAAATCATCAATAATGCAATGCATTTTCCGCGTGAAAATAGATTATAGATCTATTTAGCCATAAGAACTTAAAGATAGGATTTAGGGTGGATTTCTGTAGAGAAACAGTAATTTGCAGTAAATGCAGAAACAGCTTAAAACAATTTGAGTTCGAAAGGGTCCTTTTTTCAAATATTTTTTATGATGAGGTGTACATTATAATAATTACAATAGAAATAGAAAAACCCGCCGCTTGAAAAAGATTTATTTCAATATATTTTGTGCCCTTGCAGACAGTTCGTTTGGCAGAATGTTTAATTTTTGATCAATTCATGTATCAGACTTGTATATACAATTGCATTCACAATTAAGCAGCATTTCTTTGACAAACCCACTGCCAATATATTGTTCTTGAAGTGGCAATATGACTGTCAATTGATATTGCCAGTCACTGTATAATTATCCTTTGTCGCATTTTTGGACACGAATTGTATATATGGGTCGTTTTTTGTTAAACTACTGCTATTGTTAGTAGTTTGTTTGAGTAGCTTGGAGTAGTTGTTGCAGTTGTGAAAAGATCTTTCTTTTTAACTCCCAACTATAGGATAAATCGATTTCTAAATTATGATACTTGAGAATTTCGCTAGAAGACAATCTTTCCATGGACATATGAGGACCTATGTTTTGCCGGAAATTTCACTTTTTTTATTTTAATTTATGGGAACAGTATTTTTACAGTTTAGTTCAATTTATTTTAACATTACTCTTTTGTTTATTAAGAGAACCAGGTTTTACTTTATTATATAGCTTGAATATGAAAGGAGTGACTTGAATAGATCAGAAACAATATTAATTTATTTGTATATTATTCAATCTTCATAATTATTTAATTGATGAATGAAAACGTTCATATGAGTTGTTTCAATTCGTTTAATGGGTCAATATAAATAACTTTGTTTATTGGTATTTATGTAACAATTTAAAATAATATTTTCTTGAAAATTTAATTTTTTTTTTATGTACGCTAGCTAAATTCTTCTTATCTTGTTAAATACGTGCATTTGACGACAATGCAAGGTCATGTCTTATTTTCGAGAATCAAGGATCCCGTGCTTTTACAAGCTTGAATCATATTTAAATTCTTTTTCGCGTCCACTTGCATTCTACGGCCAATCAAGTTTCTGTTACCAACTGAGAATAGTGTGTTTACCGTAGTTTGGAATATGACGATGGTCTGGAGCGTGACTTCCGAACGTGAAAGCGACTGTAAAAAAATATAAAACACGTAGTATGTAGAATGTAAAAATAATTGTAGAACGTCACACCAAATTTCCATAGTTATTGATTAAGGAATACATAGTATCGCTGCGTACGCTCAGTTCAGGTCCAGAGTTTGAGCAAACAGCTATTTCTCATTTCTTATGTCAGAGGAAACGTCTTATATAAAACGCAGTAACAATTATAAGTATAAGATATATTTAAACGCAAAGAAATGGTGCAATTCAGCAACTCAATGCTTCTTCAGTATAATTATTTAGTATTATCAAGGGATTGTGGGCGGGATTTAGAACCTATATTCAATAATCATGATTTAGAATTTCACTTTCATAAATGTAAATTTTGATTTGTCAAAACAGGTTTCACTTATGAAAGTTCAATCAAAGTTTGATCGTTAATTCGGGTAGGCAGTTGCGCAAGAATATTTTATTTGTTTTTATTATTCTCTTGGTTGTGCGCATCAGAAAAGGAGGTAGACAGCCAGCATATGTAAGTTATCAAAAATAGCATAATGTTTGAGCTTTTCGCATGATATCCACTAGTATACAGTATATCGAGAAGCATATGATGAAATGATCGGTTTACTGGATCACCGCGAACCATCGTGGTCTATTTCGCGGTTAAATTTCATTTGATTTTTAGGCTAATGAAAAAATACTGCAAAACTTCAAAAGATGCTCATAAATTTGGTTATACTGGTTTGTGGATTTTCGCGTGTTCTGCAAATAGAACGAAGATCATTGTATGATAAGATAAAATAGCTTAGCGGTAAATGTGAAATTTTCTAGATATTGATAACAAAAATATAGAAAAAAATAAAGCCAGCCATATATTCAGGAGGTAAATTAAGAATGTTATATTTTATAGTGTACATTAGAAATTAGTTATCAACTAAAAATGGATGACCTTCCAAGAGTCGAAGAGATTGTATCCGACCAATCAGTGTTTACTACAGCTGTCGCGGGTATGTGCATTGATAATTTGTCAAGCATCTTTTTTTTTGAAAATCAAATCTATTAATTTAAAGTTAATTTATCATCGTGAAAATTCTTTGATATCATTCTAATGGAATCAAACTTTAATTTTCGATAAGACTTTTTTGTGTGGCACGCAAGATTCCAGGAGAATCCATTCTATATAATGCATTCAACTTATGCCGACTGAAAATAAATATTATACGAATGAATTGTTGTTTAAGCCAATTAGCATTCTATAGTGAAGGCTATTCAAGATGTAACTGGGTTAATATACTTAGTATGCACCTATTTCATATTTATTATAATTACACAGATTCCAAATGTAAAAATTAATTTATAGACCGTTGATTATAGTATTCTGATCTGCAAAATTTAAAAATTTACGTTTTCAGTTAAACTTTTCATCGCACGAGCTTGATGAATGTTGGACTTTTATAACCTATTATTTTATCATCAAATGCAAGTTTATGAGGAGACTGCAAACAAGAAATTATATGTTATATGCCTTTCTGTATTAAAATGATAAAAAATGATAGCACATTTTATCGCTTTGTTAAAATTTTATGCTTTATTTATTTTTGTTGTTTGTTATACGCTGTTATTTGAATTTTATTTTTCCAGATTACGACGTGACAAACGAGGAGTTCGTTCTAGATGCAGAACTACGAGCCATAAATGGTTTCCGTGTATTTGTTTGTACAGTTGGTGTTCTGGGAAACCTAATTGTAATTACGATGATTTTGCTACTCACAGAGTTCAAAAAAGGAATCACACATTGGTAAGAATTATTTCAACCGATTTGAACAAAAAATGTTAAAATTTTTTAAGAAATTTTGACAATTTGAGGAAAAGAAATTTGTTTTGCTCATTTCATTTTTGTTGTTGTGTATAAGCCTATTGAGCACGTCAAAATTAGAGAATATTGAAGACACAAACAATGGACACATATATATTAGTCTGAAAATTTTATACACCCGAGTGAGCAGTTATAAATTTGAATTGATTTACCGCTGAATTTCTCAGAAAGAAATATACGTATTATGTTATTCACCGAAAAACAATAGTGGAAATATAATTGAAATTTTTTCACTGTTTGCAACATATAGTATAGTCACTATAAACAAATAATTTTCAAAGTCAAGTAAGATTGCCAAATAGGTCAGTATATGCAATATATGCATTGCTAACAAACTATTGGACGTACTGATATCTAATGTGTGAGGTCTTTTTATCGAATCTCGGATTCTGAATAGGTTTCGTTAGGAATTGTTGATGATAATAATAATTCATAATATGGGTTTATATTAAAATATTTATGATCTGTCAAAATGAGTTAAAAATTAACGTTCATACTGGTAGGCTGCCATAGAAGTAAGGAAAGGCAAAATATGTTGAAGTGTGAATACGAAATAGTCGATTTTTTTCATATCTCACACTTTGTAATCTGTTGAAGTGATTGATTTTGTAAGTGATCTTGAATTTCCGCTACTACAGGAACTGATTTCATACCGGAATTGCTAAAACACGATGACTCATATTTACCAATTTGCAAATTATCCTTGTACAATAAAGTATATCCAAACTCAAAGTTTCATCGAACAATCGAAAACAAATATTCCAAAAATGATTTGGCCAACGAAACAAACGTTGTTTTATTTTATTTTTATTTTGCATATATACCTATAATAGGAGCTGAAACTGGATAAAAAATTGTCGTTTGCACGTAAATCATAGTTTTGGTTTCGTGCAAATAAAAACTGGTGATTATATTCAAATGTTTCGACTATTTCGCTGTTTAAACATCAATAGGTAAAAATGTCGCTTCATGAAGTATTCAGCCAACAACCTTTTTTTATATTATCTAACAAAATTGGTACAATACACATAAGGTTAAAATCTACTGGTAACACCAATAATCTAAAAATTCCAACATTTTATAATATACTAGGTCAAACCAGGACCAAGCTACCAGGTTCATAAGTTTGTAGTGGTAGTTGCTCATATTTAGGATCAATAATTTTCAAAATCTGTTTCTATACTTTTTTTCGGTATAGGCTGTTTTAGTCTATGTGCTAAAAAGGGATGTTTCGTGATCTCATTTTAACATTTAAAAAATAAAAACTGTCCAACGTATGTGATTAATTACACACAGACACCTTTGAAACACATTTCCAGACAAAAATAGTACCGGCAAATTATTTGGAACGCCCAGCATCAAATATGATCAATCGAATAATTATTTTATGATTTTTGGTATTATCACAAGTTTACTACAAACTGTGCGTAAAATGCTTCACATAATCACATTTTTGCCTGTATTTCCATGAAATTAGGTAATTATATTATTAACGTATTATTCCATTTTGACATATAAAACAGTTGTGTTTTCCCCGCGACTATCTTAGCATTGTTATAACACGTTTTATCATTAATTATATCCTGATATCGCTTCTAAATAGAATTGATTGAAAAAATATTTATTTTAATTTTATTTCTATTCAATCTGTTAACTCTAAATTATTTCTTATTATTCCAAAGTATAATCAGAATTATTTTAAAGTCATCAACAATATGATTCTGTTCAACTGCATATGTATGGTTTAGTTAATATTTCTCCTTTTTTCAGGTATATTCTCCAACTTGCAATCGCCGATTCTGCATTTCTTCTAACTCTTCCGTTTCAAATTGTGGAAGATGTAAATAACGAATGGATATTCCCCGATGGAATGTGCAAAGCAAAAGAAGCTATATTGTTTATAAATTATTACAGTTCAATAGCATTCCTCATGGTACGCTTTTATTGTATCTAAATTTTTGATTTAGTCTTTCCACATATTCGTAATGCCTCAGGAGATTATTAGGTGATTGAATGTTTTTTTTTTGTCTTTTATTGGAAATAAACAAGACATCTATTTATTAGTTGAAAAATTAGATCGATGCTACTCTGGGCAGTCAGCATCAAAATTTAATAGCATTGATGGTCTGCATTGCCAAATTCACGCTTGTTGGATTTCAGTTTTAAATTGCATATTGGCATGCATTAATATTAAATCTGTCATCTGTCTAAAATCATCTATATGAAATTTGTTTTTAAATACTTTCCAATTACATGACGTGACGTATTAAACTCAAAATTGGTCAAATGATATATGTTTTTCAAATAAACCCTGAAAAATTTAAATTAACCCATTATCTTTTCAATTTGTCGGAGCTGAATACTATGTTTGTTATGGTTTACATGACAATAAGCTTGACGCGTTTTTATTCATTCACAACGTTATTTTTCAATGTCACATAAAATCTAAACCTATTCAAATTTATGAATTTTGTATGTTTAGGTAATGGCTGTGGACCGATACATTGCAATTTGTCACGCGTTCTCTGATAGACTACAAAAGTTGAGGACTCAGAAAGCTGCCTATATTATTACTGCTGTAGTGTGGATAATTGCAGTATTGATCTGCATTCCCATCATGATGTATAGTACAAAGAGAGGACAAGAGCCATACTGTAAATGCGAGTAAGGGATTTAATCATATGTATATATATACTCAAATAAATTTGCACCCAAATATTTTATTGCAGTTCATGCTATAGATTGCACGCATTATGTCCTACTTCCAACCTGTATTATTGTGTTATTATTTGGAAAGCATTTATGATGTCTCACTGGCGAAATATCCTGGGTTACCAATTTTGGTGTTAATTAAAATTACAAATGCCTATTTTGTTATATTTTGTTATTTGCTTATTTTCTAACTGACAATAAATGGCGGTTGTATAATTACGTTTTCATTTCAGATTGCAATTTCCTGAGCCAATGAAGTCACCTCATGAAATCTGTGTATCTGAAGGGATGGGACCGGACGTTGACTTGGGATCGGGATTTTCTTATGAGGATTGTTTAAATTTGTTTGCTAACCAAGAGAGTGAGCCAGCATGCGCCGAGCCGAGTTTTTCTGACTAGTATGCAAAATATGTTTTTATTTATTTATTAGAGTTTGCATACACCTTTCATTTGGACCAAAATGTTTAATTAGAAGTTACCGTATAATATGAAATTCTGATCGACCAATGATGATGATGTCAATGACAAAAAGTTTAGGTAATCTTTCAAGAGCTTTAGAAAAAATGAAGTAAAAAGATTTTTCCAAAAAATTTTAAAAAATAATTTTCGTAGTTCTAAATATATATTGATTCTATATAGGCATAGTACATGTAGCCAACCTTACTTATTACGCCAGTGTATTTTGACCTCTGATATCAACATAAATAGGCCCAATCCCATAACCCAAAAGGGACCTCCAGAAGTATGCGCACCAAGATGGCGCACAACCTGAACGTAATATGTGTGTACCGATTGAGATTCAGGTTGTGCGACATGTTGGCGCGCATATTTCTGGAGCACCCTTAAAATTCGCTCTGGTAGAAATTATTTTAAAATAGTTACTTTGCAATGAAAAACTTTTATGATTATTTTAAGTATTAGTATTGTCTTAAATTTAGATGTTATTATTGTTGTAAATATAAACCTTATTAAATTTTAGAAAAAGTAACTTAAACATATACTCATAATTTTTATAGCGAACAGAGTGGGAATGGTAGCATAGCGGAGTCAGAAGATACATTGCATCCAGGTTGTCATTATATAAACTATAACAAAGGATTCATTGGATTTTTGTATTTCAACTTCATAATTATGTTCATCGTTCCTTTCATAGTGAGTGGTTTCTAGTAAAATATATTTTATCACAAATTTTGATCTAATTACGAATATATTGAATTGCAGTATTTTTTCTGATATTTTCCGCAAATGATATATTTTTCTGGAAAGACTGTCATAGATTAACTTAAAAAAGATTAACTCTTTTATTTGGTAGATTTGGGAGTAGTGTATTTATTATACCACTACTGCCCTCAAGTGGCGAGTAACTTTATAAAATATTTCCATTCCATTTCATAACTTCCATTTGTTATTGACAAAACTAAATCATTTTGTTGTTTCAGATCATAGCAATGTGCTACGCCCTCATTATAGTGCACCTCCGTAAAACACGTTTCCGTGGGGACAGTTGTGGTTCCAATAAACCAACCAAGGATGACCGGGATACCAATAGAGTAGTGATTATGTGTGCAACGCTTGTCCTAGTGTTTGTTGCTTGTTGGTTACCATACCACTCAGTGCACATGGCAAAAATGACAGGAATACATGGAACAGTGAGTATTGAAAAATATGTCCATATCAAATGCCAATTTAACTTATATAATGAACAAAATTCACTAAACTGAAAATCTAATTTTTTAAGAAAAGCCAAAACTGCACAACGTTATTTTTAATTAACAATCATTTACATTAATTACCATACATAAGGAACTAAATTTAATAAGGGTTTTTTATTCAGAGCGACTTCTGCGGCAAGCTCTTCTACGCAGCATCTCTGATGGCATATCTGAACTCTGCTATAAATCCCTATATCTATTTCATCGGTGCCAGATTCAAGCAACAATTAAGGTAAGTTGATTTTGCTCCTAAGCAACCCACTGCTATCTATCTAGTGTTCCAATTCTCTTTTTGGATAAACAAATTTTATAACTGTGTAAGCGTGTCTTATTCATATCCTGTTAAATGTTTTCCCCTACTAGACTACTTAGCATCTTGCAAAAGCATTGTCACGCCTAAAAGTCTTTTTTTTTTTTGGAAAGTTCATTTTACAGTATTAATTAATAGTTCATGTGAAATTTAGACCTTTAAATTTTTATTAAAGCTAATGCCGATTATATGCTAATTTAGAATTACATATATCCAAAATTTTTTTTCAATTCATTAGTTTTTTATACATCATTTTATTTCAGACGAATGAGGAGTAGCAAAGCAGCTTCAGCCGTCATGTCGTTTCTTACTCGAACAACTAGGGCTGACTTGAGCTCAGCTAATTCTGGATCGGACCCCACATCTGGAGATAAAACTGCGAAATACACACACGGAAAAGATAATAATGAAAACGATACACGTGTACGCGAATCGGGAGTTTAGTTTTTAGCTATTCTGCACTCATTATGAATTCATTTCTTTCGAGGAAAATAAAAGTACATTGAATGTAATTTGAAAACTATGAAACAGTGAAAACTTCGAGTTTTGAAATACTTTGAAAATTATTGAGCGTCATTGTATTCGTAGTCTTTCATCAATATGATGTAGCGAGATTGATTATTTTTAAAGGATCTTCAATGTCCATAGATATGGCGATAAACTATCATAAAAGCCATTGATTCTATCTGCATATTTACATGCAGAACTATTTTCTTATTTGAAGTTCTCAGAGCTATTTGAAAAATTCTTCAAAATTATAATTTGCGAAATTGTTCAATGAGATGGAACTCGGTTTGTTGTTAAACATTCTTGCATCCAATGGAAGAACATCAAAAGTGCAAAATGTTCATAATATTTCTCCGGCACAACTAGTTCTATGTAACTAAAAAGATAAATGAATAAATAAAGTTTATTTATATTTTATACAATATCAAAGATAGAGTTTTAACACAACAATAACATATGCTGGTATGTTTCGGAAGAAATAATATAATATTTTGGTATTTTGTTTTGTTGATATATACCCAGATGCATTTATTGCAGTTTTGACGTATATCCCACAGTTTTTACAAATAAAAGTATACACAAATCAAATAATATTTTGACTGACTTGAAGTCAATATATTGATATTTTTTTCAAAATTTGGCAAACATAAGCAATGCACGATATCTCCAATATTTCTGACTAGTTTATACTGTAAGAAGGTAAATCGTAGTTATTACGATTACTTACAAATATAGGTTTTCTCTCCAAAACAAATTATCCACCATCAAATAAAATCTCCGCTCATCTTTTTCGTGTTTGTTTCACTATATTTTTAATTTTCAGAATATTTTTTTTTTCTAATGAAATAAATATACAGATAAAGTGCTTTCGTAGTAGTAAGTGTACCAGGTTAAGGTTGGGCCATAATTTCAGGTACAAATACTATACGGTAGTCACTTGGCTAATCCCGGAACTCATAATATACCTAAGGAAATATATAAGGAAAATTGGAAAAAAATAATGGCGTACACATACTAAGTTGCGGTGTCCGCCATATTGGTGCACATTCTTCTTGAGCGCCAATTATTGTGATCATGTCAATTATTTCAATTCATTTTGGAATGGATATTAATAAATATTTTTGAAAGCAGATGATAAGTTATATTCTACATTCGTAATGTAAAGTTATCATACTTGATGTGAAGTTTTTGACTCTGAACAAGTATGTACACCGTGTACAACTCTATACAACCCGTCAATATCAGGTAAGAAGCATTGCCTTTCTAACTTGTCACATCCCAATAAATTTTATACCGAGAAGCCATATTATAAGTGTGGATATACAGTAAATGTGTTCAAATATTCTAAATTGTATTTACAGCAATATTAAACAGATTTAGCTGAACTTCTGTTAAAAGTTCAAAAATATTCCAATAAATATATATAAATTAAATCTCTTGGTCAAGCTAACCCGTAACACCTCTGATCTATTAAATTTACATAAAAATTCAACAATAATAATAATGTAACAACTATAAAAATGTATATAGCTTCAAAGAATAAATTCTTTAAGTGCAAGGTAAAGGTGGGACATGATATAAATAAGCTCATATTATAGAATTATATTAACTTTATTTATATATTTGAAATATATTTCCTATTCGAGATGAATATTTTATAACTAGTAATACAAAAATTCAGGAATGAGGAATAAAAAATATATATCCAGTGTCCACCTTGTCGACAAAATTTAAAATCAATATCAAATACAAGATCGAATTTGATTATCTTAAACTATATTTTTGATTTTTTTATATAAAAAATTATTACAGTATTTCCACATCAGCAAAACAAAATAATTATATTTTCATTATATTTTTATGACCTCAATATTTGACCAGCAAATTTTCACAGATGAACCATGTCAAATCCCCCGTGATATCACTAATTTCTGACTGTGAAATGGAAAATTCGCTTTGCATTGCTACATCGTTCATCGCACCGAATATTACCAAACTTGTTAAATAAAAGTTATAATTCACATTGCCATAAATGCCATAATTCACATTGAAATATCTATGTGTGCTAAAACCTCTTGACTTTACTGTATCTTCGTATTTTCATTGTTCTCATAATTTTGGTGTGAGTTTTTAGTTCCCTGCGTAGTGAAAACTAGAAAATAACTACCATGTCATGTGGCCCGCGAAATCATTCGTAAGCAACATGTGGCCCTTCGGCCATAAAGGCTGGACAACTCTGCTATAGACTGTTAAGGACTGTCTCACCTATATTACAAACTACCCCATGCACTTTTATAATTTTATTTTGCTTCAATTTACAAATACGATGATTGAATAAGGCAATAAAACAGGTGTGTCAATGTCAAATATTTTATAAAGACCAAAATCATATTTCACATTATTACAAAACGTTCGCTACAAAAGTGGATGTGAAACTATATTTTTTACAAAACAGCTCTGTTTTTAAACATGTTAGTAAATAACGCGAATCGTTCAATTTTTTGTTCCAATATATTTTCCTTCCTCACAAAAGCTGGTATTTTTGTTTACAATATATATGTAGAAGTACATTTCAGGAATGCATTTGTCATTTATTGAATACATTTTACAATTTCACATTTTGAAAAAAAAAAGAAACAGAAAAACTCACAAGAACTATAGTCGGATTAATAATGTGGATATGCCTGGAAAAAGCGAACACATTTTGTGTACAATAAGTTGGGATTGTATAAAGATTTCCAAAATATTCGAAAATATAGATTTTATTACAGAGATTGTTAGTATTTGATAACAATTTTGCTGATGGCTAATAACATTGCATAATAGTGGATATAAATATTCAGACTACATTTTTGTTTGAATTGCTGAAAATTCTAAAACTTCAATTTAGCATTATTAATAATTAAGCTTCAACTGTGTTTAGGGAAAATACAATAGACTAAAAATAGAACTGTGCTGAAACAAAATGTTTCTCAGTTTTTACCGTTCAGTTTATCACAAAAATAATAGTATAATGTTAAGATTACCACACTTGTGAAGTCACATGTGTTCTAGTAACATAACATATAAGCAAAACAATGCAATTAAAACCAATATAGCAAAACAATAAGTATTTTTTGTCTACAAGACACTATGTATTTTATTTCAATGCCGACGAAACGTTTCATAATTTGCACTTGTGAATGACGTTTTAATAGGACGTTTTGGAGTTTTTATTTGCTTGATTTTATAGTCCAGTATCTTCTTGTACTTGGTCTTCGATTTCGTTTTCATCTTTAACAATTGTACGCCTTGGTGATTTATTGTTACTTGAATCAGCCTTTGTTGTCTTGCTGAGAAACGACATTATCACAGAAAAAGGTTTACTGTTTTTCATTAGTCTGAAAACAAATATAGGTAAATTTTCTCAATTAAATTTTATGTTTTTTTTTTTATTTCAAAGTTAATCAATCGCTGGGTAGTTGTAAAGCTCAAATAACAAATATCACTTTCAAAATTTTCAAACAAATTGCTACATCTCTTTGCTACATCAGACGAATGTTAAAATTTAAGCCTTAATTTGAAATGCATTCAACTTACCTTAATTGATTCTTAAATCTTGCAGCGATGAAATAGACGTATGGATTAATGGCAGAGTTCGAATAAGCCACAAGGGAAACTGCGTAGAAGATTTTGCTACAGAAGTCACTCTGTTAAATATAAATCAGAGAATATAAAAAGCACATAGTAAAAACGTTTTTAAGAGGAAAACCACGAGCAAGTTCAAACCATAACATAGCTATTAAAAAGTGAATAATTTCAATATTTTTCAAGTGAATAACAATATATATGTGGCCTATTGGTTATTTGAATGACTTAATCTATAAAAATCAAAAGAGCCGTACAAGCAATTGTATAATTTTGTGATGACGAAGTGTTTGTTTTAGGAGTATTTTTATGAATTTTCAGCTTAAACTATTATTATGGAATAGTTTCAACAAGCAGTTACTCACAGTTCCTGAAATTCCTGTCAGTTTTGCCATTTGAACAGAGTGATATGGGAGCCAACAGACTGCAAACACGATGACTAGTATTGCGCACATAATAACCACTCTATCGGTGTCTTTATCATGTTTTCTTTTTCTACTCAATGCGTCCCCTCGAAATCGCTTTTTGTGTAAATGAACAATGATCAGAATGTAACAAACTGCGATAATCTGTAATATCATGAAGTTTAATTAATATTGTTATCAGAATGACATAATTTCTTTCCACGAAAGAGAAGAATCTTATAGTCTAACTTTTTCATACAAAACAATATAAAACTGAATCAAACATCGAATATTGTTTATTATATCTTATGTTATTGTTATTTTTCATTATAATGCTATTTCGTTCAAGCATTCTTGTGGAAACGGAAACATACAGGCCCCAATTAGGAGGTATAGTAAGAAGCTTATTAATAATTAATAGCTCTTAAACTAATCACTATCAAATCTAATGTGTCAGCCACAATTAGTTTTGAAAATCAAATGCGCAAGTAAATTTCAACTAAATTATATAGTGACATAATAAATTACAATGTTTTGTGCTATAAAAGTATTACTTATAAATCTGAGGGAAATTTAATTAACAAAATGATTCCCAAACTAAATTACCCAACCGAAATAATTCATATAAGTTAATATATAAAACGAGAATATCGGTCGGAGACCGAAGACTTATCGATCTTAGATCGGTAATTACTTAATAACTCGCTAATTATAGTTACATAATTAACTCAAAATCGATAGGCGTCTGGTCCGAGGTAAGGTGCATGCACATGCAAAATTTGGAGCAGATTCAACCACGCGTTCGTGAGAAATCGCGTTCATCTAACAGACACACACACACACACACACACACACACACACAGACATACAAATACCTATCAATATACTCACCGATCTTAAGATCGATAAGTAATAATAAGAAGTTTTAAAGATATAATTGGCATCGTTTAATTAATCAATCGACTTTTATTTTCATGCCTGACCGAGCGTGTATCTTCTATGCTTTTACCAACTGCCTGTAGCTGTTATTTATTAAACTTTTCTTTCATTGGCAAAGATACATATATTTAATAGACAAGAGTATTTGGTCAAATATACGAGGTTATTGGAATAATTATAACAATGTCTCATTATGCAAAATATCGCTCAAAATAATTAGTAAATATGAAGCGAAGGGTACAACTTCCATCAGTACAACTTAAAACTCACCATGAAAGGGACGATGAACATTACGATAAAATTAAAATAGAGAAATCCAATAAATCCCAGGTTATATTTGTTATATTGACACCCTGGATTAGGAGTTTCACCCGACTCATCGCTCTCTGATAAGGTTTCTCCTGAGTACTCACTATAAAAAGGTAAGTTTAAGATAAATAGCCTAAGATAGATAAGTTCTGAGTGCGATATAAGTCAACTCTACAAAATATATAAATTTATTGAGAAGGCTTTGTGAACAAAAAGAATGTATTTCTGTTATTTAATTTGAGATCAACGCTTGTAGAAACACGTTCAAATGATAGGCACAAATCAAAAACTTCGAAAAACGATGATAGCAAGAATGAAATCAATCATTCGTGAAAAAATAAGAATAGTACACATTATTATCTGGCGGCGAACAGACAGGCGATTTCTCCTTGTTGGTCATGTCTTTCATACATTCGTCGTAACCGTACCCTGATCCAGAATCATTGTCGGGATGGTAATCTTCCAAGCAAATATTGTGAGCTTCCATATCGAGACCATACTCGGGGAATTGCAGTCTAAAAATGATGGTTCTTATGGGTCTGGCAGTAAGAAACGTTCAATTTAATGTTATTCAAAAGTTCGACCCTCTGATCTTCCTGGCATTTAACATCAAAAATGAATATATAGTGACCAATCTTTAATCAACGACATTAAAAAATCGACATAATATATATCAAAATAAACATATAAATGGGGAAATTTGAATATTTATTTCCGGTAAATAGATGATGACATATGATGAGATGTTTTGAAATATGGTAATACCTGTGTTTTAGCAAAAATTATTTATCTTCGCATACGCAAAAAAAATAAA
This sequence comes from Styela clava, assembly GCF_013122585.1. Taxonomy (NCBI): domain Eukaryota; kingdom Metazoa; phylum Chordata; class Ascidiacea; order Stolidobranchia; family Styelidae; genus Styela; species Styela clava. The sequence continues at coordinate 18,777,064 of NW_024102834.1, read as the reverse complement.
TTTAAAAGTTTCTCACGCGCATCTACAAAAAGGTTCACGTCCTCGTTTTGTGCTGTACATCATAATAGGTGTACATATCAATATAGCAACTGTCCATACAATAGCCGTAATAATATAAGCTGCTTTTGTAGTTCGTAATTTTTGCAACCGGTCTGAGAATGCGTGACACACTGCAATGTAACGATCCAAAGCCATCACCTAAATGCACAGAGATATTTTAAGTGTTAGAATTGTATTTTAACTAGCATTAATTTATTGGCAAAATAGATTCGGATTTGATACGAAAACAAAAATAATGCAAGAACCTAAATCATTTTTATTCCAAAATCTGAATTAGCCCTAAAATTCAAACTATCCTGCCTAATCATTTGAAAAACATTAATTAATAAAAAATCCGCCGTGTGATCAACATTGAAATCAAATCATGTTATGGTATTATATTATGACTTACAACGATACAGTTTATAAAACAAACAAATGCAGAAATATATACGTAATATGGACTTGTTAATAATTACACACACTAAGAAATCCTACGAAATTTTCTCTATACATGATTGCATCAATCATAAAAAATGGTTTTGTATAACCTATAGAGGCAATTCTCAGGAAATGTTTGCACGTGTTTGTGTAATAGTTGGACCGCGACCCCTATATATTGCCAGTGTAATAGCAAAGTATTTGTTATTATCTTTTTCCGAAATGGACGTTCGTATCCTCGGTCATTATGGTCCAGAGACCATCTTTTCATCTGGGTTTCAAAGCTGTACCTATTTAACTTATAATTTTAGGTAGGGTCCTGTGTCAATTGTTACATTCAACTGTCAAATTAATCTTTGAATATGACGTAAACTAATTTGGTTTTACTGGGGCAATATGCGACTAATCATTTTCATGTAATTACTCAAAATCAAAAATCTATCCTTTCAAATTCTACGGGTGCTAGGTAGTAATCAATTAATTTAATGTACGCATTACTTTATTTTATGTTTCCTCTGTATCAATCATGCTTTGTTTGTAAAATGTAGCCTTACGAATTGCAATAAGGATTTTATCAGCATTTTTTGTCGATAACCCATCAGTCACATTTACCATATAACACCAGGCGTGAGTGATACAGGTCCACGCAACTTAATATATGAAATTGCAATACAAAATAGTATCGGTGCTAGCACTACTTTACTTTTTTACTAAGATAACCAAATGAAATAAAAAATAATTTACCGTGAGGAAAGAAATTGAACTATAATAGTTTATGATTAAAACAGTTTCTTTTGCTTTGCACATCCAATCTGGAAATATCCATGCGTTGTTAACATCTTCAACAACTTGGAACGGGAGAGTCAAAAGAAACGCAGAATCAGCAACGGCAAGCTGAAGAATATACCTATAAAAGTGTCGTAGGTTAATACTATAATTTTTGAATACAAGTACTTTGAAAAAAATTGTTGTAGGTTTAATTGGCGTGATCGCCCAGTCATTTTAAAGGTCCTTCCTGAAGTATATCTTTTGAAATCCGCGCATGCTTGCACATGTATCTGTTAGATGCAGAGGCGTGAGGATAAGCGGAGTATAATGAAATATACAATATTTTTATGAAGACCTCGTTGATGACGTAGTTATTATTAGAATTACATTGAGTACGTGTTGAAAAGCGTTAATTTTTAATAAGACATAAACCAAAATTACCATGTAAGGTCTGAAAGTAATATATCACTTGTTCAAAAATACGCATAGGTCAGATATTATAGATTGCTTTCTTTACAATTCAAAACATAAACAAAAGAGATTATCAACGCCATTTTCATCAGCCAAGCATCCACATAAATTGCATTTACCAATGTGTAACTCCTTTTTTAAATTCAGTTGCACAACATGTTTATACACAGTCAGAGCCAGAAATCATTGCGCGTACAGCGTAATTCGGAAGTTATAGGTAATGTTAATATATTCTAGATCGCGAACACAATTCTAGATTTCCCGGGAAACTGGCGGTAGATTTGGGACAAAACTGGGCATGTATGTCTGAAATGGAGTCCACACAACCCCGAAAGTCAATAAATTTTGTTGTTGTTTGCATGTCTCATTTGTAAATGCAGTCTGAGTCTGTCTATTCGGAGTAAAAGACGTTTGCAAAATTGCAAAGTCTACATGTTTACAAGTACGCATAGGTCGGATATTTGGTAAGGCTTTCTTTGCAATTCAAAACATAAACAAAAGAGATAATAAACGCCATTTACATCAGTCAATCGTTTACATAAAATGCTTTTACCAATGTGTTACTCCTTTTTTAAATTCCGTCAGCAACAAAATCATTGCAATCACGATAATGTTTCCCAAAACTCCGACAACACAGACAAATATTCTGAAAGCATTTATCGCTAGAAAATCTGGATCCAGTGTATATCCATAGTTTTCATTGATGTGATTGTAATCTAATTTGAAATGTAACATTATTTTGTAATAAAACAATGAAAACGAATCAGACTGTTAAAATTAGTATACTTAATGTACTTATTGATATGCCCCTAAAGATAGCTTAAAATACCTTAAATAAAATTAAGATAAAAACAATTGAATAAAGAAAATTCTCTTTTTTATACTTCTATAATATAAGTTTATATACTATCGGAGAAGGTGATGGGATTTTTTTTTACCCAAAAACGTATTTTAAAATTTAAATAGTGTTTTTTGCTAGTGAGGAAACACTAGCGAAGTATTTATTTATCTAGCTATCTTGAGACTTATATAGTATATTACTATATCATCATTAAATATTCATCATTGTCTCAAAACGTTTTAGCTTGGCAAAGATACGTTTTTGAATATTTATTCAAATATGTGTACAAATAGATTGGTATTATTTATGATTTATACTTTTTCAAAAAATCATATATAGATAACTAAACAACAAAATCAATAACAAGGGTTACCTGGATATGTTGTAGCAATTTCATAACTGGTAGAAATATGCAATTCAATTGGCTCGGAGTCACCAAACGTCTCTGTCATTTTATTAGCAAGTTAGTAAAATATATATGTTACAAATATATTCTTCAAAAAATAAATACACGCAACCATTAAACCATTCGTCAAAACATACGAATCATTGCACTGTCAAAAGACAAAAAATATATTTAAACGCAACTTCCGTTATTTTTCAAATTTCTGAGTGCAAACTGAAGGAGTTCATTTTAAGAAATTGAGACCGGGGTCACAAATAATTTATTAGCTACCATTCTGTACAAAACAAATAGAAATATTTATCATATCTGAGAAATTTGTTTAATCATATTATATCGAAGGCTCGTAAACTCGAATACGGAATAACAACTTCATATCGACCACTTTAATTTTCAAGAAGCTAAATAAATTATTGATTAAAGTTTTTCCGTTTTGCTGACAATACAAAATTGACATTTAAAATAGTAAATTTTATAGTCTCAACTCAAAGTATATATGTATTTGAAAACCTCGAACTGATTATAATTCTATTCTTGTCTATAAGCTGTTATGAGTTGAAGGCAGAAAATTTAGGTCACATAGCAATAGTATATATTTTATCTCCTAAGTAACCTTAAATAGCAATAACTATCCGATATACCTTCAAGTATTGACTTCAAAAGAAGCCATGACTGAAATCAATACAGTATGTTTCGCTTCGATTTGAATTCTCTAGCTCGTACGTATACGTTCATATCCGAATGTCACGTTTCAGAAGGTCATTATTAAGATGGCGTATTGTTGCAGCCATTCTTCGCTAAGTCTATAATACAGTCTCATTCTCGATCTCATACTTGTCTCATACTCGGTGAATGACTTTACTTTAACTTCTCACAATCCTCTAATTCTGAGAAAAGCACAATTTCCGTGCTTCGATTTTGTTATAATAGAGTCAAATTTTGTTCCTTACCTATTCACAAGTATTTTGTCTCCGTGTTTACATTGCTATAGTTTAACCCAAACTGTGAAACTTGGCCTCTATCGTGTGACGAATGAGGTGTAGCAAAGCAGCTTCAGTCGCCCTGTCGTTCCTAATACGAATTACTTACGCGTTCACATAAAATGCATTTACCAATGTGTTACGCCTTTTTTAAATTCAGTCAGCAACAAAACCATTGCAATCACGATAATGTTACCCAAAACTTCGACAGCACAGACGGATATTCTGGAAGCATTTATCGCTCGAAGTTCTGGATCCAATGGATATCCATCGTCTCCATTGGTGTGATTGTAATCTACATCGAAATGTAACAATATTTTGCAAAAAACAATGAAAAACGACTTGCAAATCAGACTATTGAAATATACTTAATGTACTCATTGATATGCCGCCAATGTCGCTTAAAATACCCTAAATAAAATTTAGTTACAAATAGTTAACTAGTGAAAAATCTTTTTTTTATACTTTTATAATATATTGGGATTTTTAACATATCCGAAAACGTATTTTGAAAGTAAAATAGTGTGTTATGCTCGTTGGTAAACAATAGTAAAGTATTTATTTATTTAGCCACTTAATACTTGTATATCATCAACAATTTTTCATCATTGTCTAAAAATGGTTTAGCATGGCAAAGGAACGTTTTTAAATATTTAGCCAAATAGGTGAACTAATAAACTGGTATTATTAATAATTTACACTTTTGTCAAAAATCACATACAAGATATCTAATATCACAGATACAGATACCTAAACAACAAAATCAATAACAAGGGTTACCTGGATATGTTGTAGCAATTTCATAACTGGTATAAATATTCAATTCAATTGGCTCGGAGTCAACCAACGTCTCCGCCATTTTATTTAGCAAGTTTGTAAAATATATACGTTACAAATATGTTTCTAAATAAGAAAGACACGAAAACGTAACTTTTGTTCGTCAAACATTTCATTGAAATATCGTCACGCTAATAACCGAATTGCGTAAGTCATTTTTAGCAGTTTTAAAAAAACGTAAAAAACTTCCTAATGGTATTGTTATGCCACTGAGAGTCAATAATTTGCCATGGTTCAATTTTTTGATCGTAGCCGGATTTAAGTTAATTTGTATGACGCAATTAAGTGACGTCATAATGGCGCACTGTGACTTAGGCAGAAATGTGGTATGACTTGCGGACATACGCAATTTTGCAACTCCACTATATGCACCAGTCCTGAAAACTAAACAATCCAAAAACGAATGTAATTCTCAGTATCTACAATGTCTAATCCCCAAAATAGCTAATCAGTTTCAATTACATTATTTTTTATGTTTGAAAATATATATTTCATCAATATAACACGTTCTGCACACCCACCGAAAAAAGACTAAGATTATATATAAAGAATAAAACAGCAATGCACCAGATATAAAAGCCAACCAAAGGTAAATTGGACCCGGACAGTGAATATCACAAGTGCACGTCTTCCTATACTGTAGTAAAAATTCAAACTAATACGCGCTAAGCTAGAATCCGAGATGCAAAAACTCGAAAATACTTCGCCGAGGTTATTTTGCCTTTAAGACAATAGTCCTGCGGTAACAATGATAATTCATTATGACGAAACAATCGCACAAATATGCATGTCAAACTAAATCTCCATTTTTATGGGTTTGGGAATTCCTAAAATAAAATCTGAGTTAACAGACAGGTGCGCAGCATTACATAAATACCTATTTTATAAAAAAAAATAAAAATCGCCAAAAATGACCTAGGCAATTCGGTTATTAGCGTGACGATATGCTAATAGACAATTCCATATATTTCAACAGAATTTCCTTATTTTTGAATTTCTAATTGCAAACTTGTGGAGTTCATTTCTAGAAATTATTTTTGCCTGTTACAAATAGTTTGTTAGCTATAATTCTGTACAAAAGAAATCAAAACAGTTATCATATCAGAGAATTTATTATTAATATTTATTATGTCATTATATTGTAGACTCGTAAACTCCCGAATATCAACTTTCCCATAAACTACTTTTATTCTTTAAGAAGCTAAATATATCGTATTTCTCCGTGTATAATACGCAGGGCTCTTTTAGGATGTGGATTGTATGAAAATACCAAGGTCCATGCATAATACGCACGATCGAATTCAGTTACTCACTTCGGTCACTTGCGTCGACCGCACTTGGTATTTTCGAGATGCCAGCCTAGCAAGTTTTACTATGATTTAATAATATGTTTCAAGTGTTTATGACACTGACAGGCTGTTACCCGGCTTTGAATTATCGTGCTGTTACCTATCTTAGAGCATTTTGAAAATGGTTGGGAAAAAAAGATTTGTGAGCGTTAGGTTTGCCGATCGGTCAAAACGAGAGAAATGAAACAAGCCGCAATTCAGAGTGAGAAAAAATGATTTAGGAACATTCAATTCTGCCGATACGGCAAAACAGAAATGAGGGACGCCAGACTGGACGAAAACAACAATCAAACTATCGATTTAAAGTGACGTTCTCATCACTTATATACACTGGTTATTGAAATAGATGCGTTGTCCTTTTTTAGACAAGATAGTCCATTCTGTGGGTGTGATTCTACTGCAACAAGCATGATCTGGTTATTACGGACTTTGTTACATAAAATTAATAGAAATAAGACGGAAAGAAAACATGTGTATTTTGCAATTGCATGTAAAATATCGATCAGGATTTTTTGAAAAGTTTCTATACCAATGTATAATACGCATTACGCACCCCCTAATTTTGAAGATGAGATCTGGAACCAGAAGTGCAAATTATACACGGAGAAATACGGTATTCGCAATTTAAGTTTTTTTCCTCGTTCCTGACAAATTAAGTTTACGTTGGAAATCTTAAAGTTCAAAGCGTCAACTTACAGTTTAAAAATCTTTGAACATCTCGAACTGATAATAATACTATTCTTGTCTATGTTATAAGAGGTTAAAGACAGAAAATATACATCGTAGCAAGATAGATAAACTTTAAAAATAGCAATGACTATCCGAAATAGCCTCAAGTATTGACTTCAAAAGTAGTACATGTACAGTTTCTCATCTGCGCTGGACAATAGGTAATAAATTAGACAAATCCTTAATGAGGGATGTACATTTTTACTGTATGCGGGCGATATGCAATACTGAAATCAATATCGTATATTTTGCATTCACTTTGAATTATTCTAGCTCATGTCGTACGTTCATGTCCGGATGTCACGTTCAAGAAAGTCATTAATAAAATGTCATTTTGCTGCAGCCATTCTTTGCTAAGCCTGTTTGTTATACAGGCTCATTGCATACTCGGTGAATGACCTTACTTTAACTTCTCACAATTTTCTCATTCTGAGAAAAGCACAATTCCCGGGTTTTGATTTGTAATAATAAGAATAAATCTTGTCGCAAGTATTTTGTCTTCGTGTTGCTATAGTTTAACCAAACTGTGAAACTTGGCCTCTATCGGGTAACGAATGAGGAGTAGCAAAGCAGCTTCAGTCGCCCTGTCGTTCCTAACACGACCTACTAAAGCTAACTTGAGCTCAGCTAATTCTAGATCGGACCCCACATCTGGGAATAAACCCGCAAAATACACACACGGAAAAGATAACAATGAAACGACACGCGTGTACGCGAGTCCTTCTTTTTTCAGAAGGCTAATTATGCGTACATTGGATGTGATTTGAAAACTAAGGAACAGTAAAAACATCGAACTCACAAATACTTTGGAAATGATTTATGGTTATTGTATATGTATTGGTTTGTTAAATTCAGCATCATATGTCGATATATTATTGGGTATAAATCGCCTAAAGAACCGTCAATCGAATGGATATGGCGAAAATGCTCTATACGTAACATTGCAGTTGTATGCATGCTTACCCGCTGAATAATATTTTTCATTTGCGGTTCTCGGTACCATTTGAGAAAATATTCAAAGTAAAAATTTTGAAATAGTTCAATAAAATAAACCTCGTTTACTGTTATCTGTTTTAAACATTTATCCGATGAGAGTAAACGAAATCTCAGAATTCTAAATATTTATTACGCACAACTAGTTCTATAGAACTACAAAGATAAATACATGAGTTTATTTTCATTTTTTAAAATTTAAAATAGAGTTTTAACCTAACAAGAAAATGTTGTTATGTTTTAGTAGAAAACCTATAGTATTTTGTTGTGGAATTTTTTTGATATACATACGTTCAGACCTTTTATGGATTTCTGTGTAAATTTGTTAAATTGATGGCAATTCGAACTCATATACGTTCATTCTTGGGCAGATGCATTTTGTAACTTTGATGTGTAACCACCAATTAAAAAAAAATTATATACAATTAAAGTTAAAATTAGATTTCAATATATTGATATTTTAAATAAAATTTGATAATCATACGCAATGCACAATTTCTGTAATATATCTGACCTGTTTATACCTTAAAAAGTTGAATCGTAGTTTCTTCAAAACAAATGATGATTTAAGATCCACCACCAAATAAGTTCGCCTTTTTTCCCATGTTTGTTCCACTATATTTTTAATGTTCAAAATATTTGTTTTTCTCATGAAATGAATATACAGATATGGGGAAAAAAAATATTTTTTTGTATATATGAGTAAAAGTAAAGTTGAGTAGAACAAAGTAAAGTAATCATCGCAATTTAGTTGTCGTCGCTGCCAGGTAAAACACATTGCCTTTCTGATTAATCACAGACATGAAGTGGTATTTTAAAAGTTAAAGAAACATGATAATTAAAAACCCGGGTTGCAAATAGTAGCAAGACTAATTCTCAAATTAATGTTTTATTTACTTTAAATAGTACACGTTATTAGAATCTTATCCACCTATCTGATCTTACATATATTACACACTGCCTCGTGCAATTTTATGAATTTATTATGTTTTAATTTACAAATACCATCATTGAATAATGCCATAAACTAAAGCAATCAATGAATGTATCAAGGTCAATTATTAGGAAGGGGTAACAAAATCATGTTTCACATGATTGAAAAAACATCTTTTACCAAATGTAAATTGGATAGGATGTAAATTTATGTTTTTACAAAACATATCTGTTTTCAAACACGTGTGAATAAATTAACATACGTGAATTTTCCTATTTTCTTTTTGATATATGTTATTTCCTCACAAGAGCTGGTAATTTATTGTATTTTGATTTACAATTTTGCTAGTGGTAACATTGCATTATAGTGTCTATAAATATTTAGACTATAAACTAAATTTTTGTAGAAATATGTAATTTTTACTGAAATATCAAGGTGAAATTTGAAGTTTGCTAAGGTAAATAAACTAATTTAGCATTAGGATTATTATGCTTCCACTGTTTAATCATTTAAAACAAGAGACTAAAAATTTAGTTGTGCCTAACCTAAAAGTTTTTTCAGTTTATACAGCTCACTTTTATCACAGAAATATCAGTATAATATTCAGATTAGCACACTTGTGAAGTTACATGAGTTCTATAGTAACATAACATATAAGCAAAATTATGTAATCAAAACCAATATAGCAAAACAACAAGTATTTTTTGTCTGCAAGACGATATGAATAATGAGTCAATGCCGACGTAATGTTTCATATTTGGATCAAAATAGGTTGTTTCAATAGGACGTTGTGGAGTTTTTATTTGCTCCAGACACCTTTGTTATCATTGTGTTTTTATTGTCCAGTGGCTTCCTTTACTCGGTCATCGATTTCGTTTTTATCTTTCCTAGCTGTGCGCCCTGGTGATTTATTGTTACTTGAGTCAGCATTTGGTGCCTTGCCGAAAAACATCAATATCACAGAAAAAGTTTTACTGTTTTTCATCAGTCTGAAAACAAATATAGGTAAATTTTCACATTTCAATTTTATGTTTATTTTATTCCAAAACTTATTCAATCGCTGAGTAGTTGTAAAGCCCAAATAATACATATCACTTTCAAATTTTTCAAACAAAGTGCTGCTTCATTTCGCTACATCAGATGAATGTTTAACTTCAAACCTCAGTTTGAAATGCATTCAACTCACCTTAATTGAGTTTTAAATCTTGCAGCGATGAAATAGATGTATGGATTAATTGCAGAGTTCAAATAAGCCACAAGAGAAGCTGCGTGGAAAAGTTTGCTACAGAAGTCACTCTGTTAAATATAAATCAGAGAATATACAAAACACATTTAAAATACGTTTTTAAGATGAAAACCACGAGCAAGTTCATAATATAACCGAGCTATTAAAAACGTGAACAATTTCATTATTTTCTAAGTGTGTGTAACCTATCGGTCATTTGAATGACGTATATGTAAAGGTCGAAGGAGCTGTGCAAGCAATTGTATAATTTTTTGATGGGGAAGTTTTTGTTTTAGGAGAAGTTTTATGAAGTATTTATGAGAAGAGTTTTCAGCTAAAACAATTATCGAAAAATGGTTTCAACAAGCAGTTACTTACAGTTCCTGAAATTCCTTTCATTTTTGCCATTTGAACAGAGTGATACGGAAGCCAACAGACTGCAAACACAATGACTAGTATTGCGCACATAATGACCACTCTAACGGTGTCTTTATCATCTTTTGTTTTTCTACTCAATGCGTCCCCTCGAAATCGCTTTTTGTGTAAATGAACAATGATCAGAATGTAACAAGCTGCGATAATCTGTAATATCATAACGTATAATTAATAATCAAACATCGAATATTGTTTATTATGTCTCATGTTATTGTGATTTATCATTATAATGCAATTTCGTTCGAGCATCCTAGTGGCAACGGACACACTCGGACCCGACGTAGGAAACAGATAAAGAGGATGGACCTGCAGTTCAATACACAAACACAGTCCTTTTCTCTCAATTAATCGCTTTTAACTAATCACTATCAAATCAAATGCGTCAACCCCAATTAATTTTGAAAATCAAATACGCAAGTAAATACTAAGTTACCCAAACTAAAATATTGTATATAAGATAATAAGAAGTTTCAAGGAGATAATTGGCATCGTTTGTTAATCAATCGACTTTTATTTTTATGCATGACCGTGCGTGTGCCTCTACTATAGATTTACCAACTGCTTATATCTGTTATTTTTTTAAATATTTCTCAATTTGCAAAAATACATATATTGAATAGACAAGAATATTGGGTCAATTATAGGTTATTGGAATAATTATGACATTGTCCTATTATTCAGAATATCACTAAAAAATAATTAGTAAATATGAAGCGAAAAGTACAACTGCCATTAGTAAAACTTAAAACTCACCATGAAAGGGACGATGAACATCACGATAAAATTAAAGTAGAGGAATCCAATAAATCCCTGGTTATATTTGTCATATTGACACTCTGGATTAGGAGTTTCAACCAACTCATCGCTTTCTGATAAGGTTTCTCCTGGGTAATCACTATAAAAAGATAAGTTTAAGATAAATAAAATTAAGATAGATAGGTTCTGAGTGCAATATAAGTCAACTCTAAGAAATATATAAATTCATCAACAAGGCTTTGGGAATAAAAATAATGTATTTATGTTAATTAATTTGAGATCAACGCTTGTAGAAATACGTTCAAATGATAAGCACAAATCAGAAACTTTAAGAAAACGATGATAGCAAGAAAAAAATCAATCATTCGTGAAAAATTAAGAATAGTACACATTATCATCTGGCGACGAACAGGCAGGCGATTTCTCCGTGTTGGTCATGTCTTTCATACATTCGTCGTAACCGTACCCTGATCCAGAATCATCGTCGGGATCGTAATCTTCCGAACAAATATTGTGAGCTTCCATATCGAAACCATACTCGGGGAATTGCAGTCTAAAAATAATGGTTCTTATGGGTCTGGCAGTAATAAACGTTCAATTTAATGTTATTGTAAAAGTTCGATTATCTGATCTTCCTGGCATTTAACATCAAAAATAAATATATAGTGACCAATCTTTAATCTACGACATTAAAAAATTGACATATTGACAAATTGACAAAATTGACAAATTGACATATTAGATCAAAATAAACATATAAATAGGGAATTGTGAAGATTTATATCCAGTAATTATATGATGATTCGTTTTTCTGTTATTCACAATGTCACCTAAAATGAAGCAGAACAAAGCAAACAAAGCAAATTTCGTAAACTTAATTAAAAACAAATACATTGACTTTGTAATAAGATTATTTCAGAATAATGAATACAAAGCACGGATCTAGCTCCCGAAATCATTCAGGAAAACATTTAAAGGTATTTTAATGAGAACTAGTTTATTCTCAGATTTCTTAATTTTAAACCTCCACATCATCTATAGTTTTTATTGTGACTCCATGCTAATTTCACATCAGCTGATTCGTGAAATTGATTAGAGATTTCATTTATTGGAAGTGAGGCTTAAAGTGCATAATTAGATGTTTTGAAATGTGGTAATATGATGCTGGTGTTTTAGCCTAAATTAATTATCTTCGCATACGCAAAAATTAAATTAAAAAGTTTCTCACTCGCATTTACAAAAAGGTTCACGTCCTCGTTTTGTGCTGTACATCATGATAGGTATACATATCAATATAGCGACTGTCCATACAATAGCAGTAATAATATAAGCGGCTTTGGTAGTTCGTAATTTTTGCAACCGGTCTGAGAATGCGTGACACACTGCAATGTAACGATCTAAAGCCATCACCTAAATACATAGAAATATTTGAAGTGTTAGATTGTTTTTTAACTAGCATTAATTTATTGACAAAATAAATTCAGATTTGATACGAAAACAAAAACAATTCAAGTACCTTAATAATTTTCATCCCAAAATCTGAATTACCCCTAAAATTCAAAATATTCCTGCCCAATAAATAAAAAAAAAACATTAATTAGTATTTTAACGCCTCGCGGTCAACATTGAGATCAATATTGAGTTTCTTAATTTTACTTACGCATGACGTAAAACACTGCAGTTCATAGAACCAAACACAACAAAGACATGAATATAAGTAACATGACCTAATTAATTACAGTAGGAAGTTTTAGGGAATTTTCTCTATTCAAGATTGCGTCAATTATAGGAAATGGTTTCGTATAACCTAATTAAGACTAACTTCTTAGAAAATGCTTGCACGTGTTTGTGAAACAGTTGCAACATGATCCCGATATATCACAGTAAAACTAAAGCAGCCCAAGTCAAATTTTTCTGACTGTTTTTGATCATCGGCTATTTCTGGCCATCTTTTGTTCTGATTACGAAGCTCTACCTATTTTACTTTTTTAGTTATTTTTTGTGTCAATTTTTACGTTCAGCTGTCAGTTAAAAACTAACTATTACGAAAATACAATTTTCTCAAAATCTTCAAATGTGACGTTAGCTAATCTAGTTTTAGCGAGACAAAATGCAACTACTCCTGTTCTTGTAACAACTGAAAATCAAATACCTTTCATTTCAATTTCTACGGGGCTAGGAAGTAATCAATTTCTTATAGTACGCTTTATTTTACTCTTAATTTTCCTGTGTATCAAAAAGGCTGTGTTTGTAAAACATAGTCTTACAAAATGCAATGAAAAATTTTAACGACGTTATATTGTGGATAATTGTCTAATCACAATCATTATATCTCACCAATCGCGAGTGATTCAGGTTCATGCAACAATATATATATATATATATATATATATATAGAAATGCAATACAAAATGGTATCGGTGCTAACACTACCTTATTATGTATTTTACTAAAATTGCCGAAAATGATGGAATGAAAAATTATTTACCGTCAGAAAAGAAATTGAACTATAATAGTTTACAAATAAAACAGCTTCTTTTGCTTTGCACATCCCATCTGAAAAAATCCATTCGTTGTTAGCATCTTCAACAACTTGGAACGGGAGAGTAAGAAGAAATGCTGAATCGGCGATTGCAAGCTGAAGAATATACCTATAAAAGGGTCATATGTTGATACTCTCTCTAATTTTTAGAATACAATAACCTTCAAAAAATTTGTTGTAGGCTCAATTGGCGTGATGGCCCAGCTAATAGGGCGTTACTCTTGGCTTTGTTATTATCGTAGACAGTAATCGAGTTTTGATTCCCGCGCCCGTCACCTCAGCCAAATTGGGTATGCAATGACTAACGGAGAGATACCAGTCATTTTGAAAGTCTTTGAGTATATCGTTTGGAATACGCACCTGGCTGCAAAGGACCTTGTTAAAGGCATGAGGCGTACTGATAAGTATCGTATAATGAAATCTAGGCCTACATCCTTTTTATGAAGACCTTGTTGGTGGCGCAGTTATTATTAGAAGTACATTTAGTGCGTGGTTAAAAGCGTTAATTTTCAATAAGATATACCAAAATTCCAATGCAAAGTCCGAAAGTAATATATCACTTGTTTATAAGTACGCGTAGGGCGGATATTAGGTCATGCTTCCTCTACCATTCAAAACATGAACAAAAAAAAATTATCAACGCCATTTCCATCAGCCAAGCACACATATTTTGCATTTATCAAAGTGTAACACCTTTTTTGAAATTCAGTGACACGAAATTGTGTATACACAGTCAGAGCCAGAAATCGTTGCGCGTATAGCGTAATTCGGAAGTGATAGGTGATGTTATTATATTCTAGATCGCGAACACAATTTAGATTTCCCGGGAAACTAGCGGTAGATTTGTCAAATCTTGGAATGTAGGTCTGAAATAGAGACCACATAACCTAAAAGTTAAATTTTGTTGTTGTTTGCGTGTTCCATATGTTCATGCAGTCTGTGGCTGCCTAGTCGGAGTGAAAGACGTGGGAATTTGAGTCGGATGTAAAAACATCAATATTTAAAAACGTATACAAAAATTGCAAAGTCTGAAAGTAATATTTCACTTGTTTACGAATGAATACGCATTTATCGGATATTATGTAATACTTCTTTTATAGTTCAAAACATAAACAAAAGAGATAATAAACGCCACTTTCATCAGCCAATCGTTTACATAAAATGCATTTACCAATGTGTGACTCCTTTATTAAATTCAGTAAGCAACAAAATCATTGCAATCACGATAATGTTACCCAAAACTCCGACAGCGCAGACGAATATTCTGAAACCATTTATAGCTTGAATATTTGGATCCAATGTATATTCATCGTTTCCATTGGTGTGATTGTAACCTTATGTGAAATGTAACAATATTTTGCAATAAAACAATAAAAACGACTTGCAAACCAGACTGTTAATGTACTCATTGGTGTCGTGTCGTGTCGCTTAAAAATACCTTGAATTATATTTAGTTACAAATAGTTGAATAGAGAAAATTCTCCTTTTTCTATACTTTTATAATATAAGTTTATATAATATCTAAAGAAGGTGTTTGGAATTTTAACATATCCGGAAACGTATTTAAAAGTGGAATAGTGTGTTATGATCGTGAGGAAACACTAGCGAAATATTCATTTAGCCACCCAACAATTCATTAATCATTATATCATCATTATTTATTCATCATTGTCTAAAAACGATTTAGCTTGGCAAAGATACGTTTTCAAATATTCAGCCAAATGGATGAAACAAACAGACTGGTATTATTAAAAGTTTACACTTTTTCCAAAAATCACAGATACAGATACCTAACTTACAAAATCAATAACAAGGGTTACCTGGGTATGTTGTAGCTAGTTCATAGCTGGTAGAAATATTCAATTCAATTGGCTTGGAGTCAACCAACGTCTCCGCCATTTTATTAGCAACTTAGTAAAAATATATATCTTACAAATATGTTCTTAAATAAAAAAAAAAACGAATCATAACTTTTGTTCGTCAAACATTTCATTGAAATATGCTAATAGACAATTTCATATATTTCAAAAAAAACTTTGCTCATTTTCACATTTCTAATCGCAAACTTGTAGAGTTCATTTTTGAAAATTATTTTTGCGTGTCACAAATCATTAATTAGTTAGCTTAAATTTTGTACAAAAGAAATCAAAACAGTTATCACATCTGAGAATTTTTTCATTATTTTATCATATCGAAGCCTCGTAAACTCGCGAATAACAACTTTCACATAACCACTCTCATTCTCAAGAAGCTAATATATTAGCGATTTTTTCATTATGCCTGACAAATAAATTTTACCTTGAAAATGTTTTAGGTTTAAAGCTTCAGCTTACAGTATAAAAATATTTGAAAACCTCAAACTGATTATAATTCTATTTTTGTCTATGTTCTAAATCTAAGAGTTTAAAGACAAAAATATACATTGAGGCAAAATAAATAAACTTTAAATAGCAATAACTATCCGATATAGTCTCAAGTATTGACTTCAAAAGTAGTACATCTACAAGTTCTCATCTGCGCTGGACAATAATTATTAAATAATAAGTAATCTTCAATGAGGCAATAACATTTTTACGTTAGATGCGTTATGCCAGACTGAGATCAATACAGTATGTTTTGCTTTGATTTTGAATTCTTCTAGCTCGTACGTATACGTTCATTTTCGGATGTCACGTTCCAGAAAGTCATTATTAGGAAGTCGTATTGTTGCAGGCATTCCTTGCTAAGCCTAGTAGACAATTCCATGGAATACTCGTGAATAACTTTACTTAACTTCTCACAATTCTCTCATTCTGAGAAAAGCACAATTCCCGGGTTTTAATTTTGTTATAATGAGAATAAATTTGGTTCTTTACGTATTCACAAGTATTTTGTCTTCGTGTTTATATTGCTATAGTTTAACCCAAATTGGCCTCTATCGGGTGACGAATGAGGAGTAGCAAAGCAGCTTCAGTCGCCCCGTCGTTCCGGACACAATCTACTACTAAAACTAACTTGAACAAAGCTAATTCCAAATTGGACCCCATATCTGGAGATAAAACCGCAAAATACGAACATGGAAAAGATAACAATGAAACGACACACCTGTACGCGAATCAGGAGTTTAGTTGTCGGAACTTCACCACTCATTATGAATTCCTTTTTTCAGAAGGCTAATTATGAGTACATTGGATGTGATTTGAAAACTAATAAACAGTAAAATCATCGAGCAGGTCATTGTATTGGTATTGGTTGGTTAAATTCAGCGATATATAATTGGGTATAAACCGTCTAAAAAAACCGTCAATTGCATGGATATGGCAGAAATGCTCTTCTATACGTAACATTGCAGTTGTCTGCAGGCTTACCCGCTGAATAGTTTTTCTAATTTGGAGTTCTCGGTACCATTTGAAAAATATTCAAAATAATAATTTTGAAATAGTTCGACAAGATAAACTTCGTCGGCTTTTGGCTATTTTAATCATTTATCCGATAAGAGTAAACGAAATCTCAGGGATGTCTAAATATTTCTTACGCACAACTATTTCTATAAAACTACAAAGATAAATACATGAGTTTATTTTCATTTATTTTTAATTTGAGATAGTGTTTTTAACCTAACAAAAAAAATGTTGTTATGTTTAGTAGAAAATCTATATTATTTTGTTTTGAAATTTTCTAGATATACACACGTTCAGACCTTTTATGGTTTTCTGTGTATTTTTGTTAAATTGATGGCAAATCGAACTCACATACGTTTATTCCCTGGAAGATGCATTTTGTAGTTTTGATGTATAACCACCAATTAAAAAACAGATTATATACAATTAAATTTAAAATTAGGTTTCAATATTTTGATATTTTAATCAAAATTTGATAATCATATGCAATGCACAATTTCTCCAATATTTCTAACTTGTTTATACGTTAAAAGGTTAAAACATAGTTATTACGATGACTTAACAAATACAGGTTTTCTTCAAAACAACATTATCTAACGTCAATTATATTACTGCTTTTTTTTCATGTTTGTTCAACCATATTTTTAATTTTCAGGATATTTTCCTTTACAGATAAACTGCTAAACAACAGGTCTTTTTGTATATATGAGTGAAAGTAAAGTTCAGTAGAACAAAGTAAAGTAATTATCGCAATTTAGTTTTTATTTCAATTCATGTTGAAAAGAATATGTATTAATAGAGCAAAATTATATCTTACATTCGCAATGTATTCTCATCAATATTTATTCGACGTTTAAATCGTTTTTACTCTGAACAAGTATGTTTATCACATACAACTACACAAACCGTCACTGCCAGGTAAAAAGCATTGTCTTTCTAATTAATCACACCATGATAGGAGGCATGAAGTTTTATATCAAAGTTATAGAAACATGATAATTAAAAACTCGGGTTGCAAATTGTAGTAAAACTTATTTTCAAATTTAATGTGTTTATGTACTTTAAATAGTACTCTTTATTAGAATCTCATCCACCTATCTGATCTTTTATATATTACACACTGCTAATGCAATTTTATGATTTTATTATGTTTTACATACAAAGACCATGATTGAATAATGCCATCAACGAAAGCAATCAACGAATGAACCAATGTCAAATATTTGAAAAGAGGTAACAAAATCATATTTAACATGATTGAAAAACGTTTCCAACAAATGTAAATTGGATAGAAATGAAAATTTTTATTTTTACAAAACAGATCGCTCTCAAAACACGTGTGAATAAAATAACGTACGTGAATTTTTCTATTCCTCGTTTTAATATATTTTATTAACTCACAAGAGTTGGATTTTGGTTTACCCATTTTTCTGATGGCTAATAACATTGCGTAATAGTGTCTATAGATATTTAGACTATAAACTAAATTTTTGTATACGAATATGTAATTTTTACGCAAAAATCAAAGTGAAATTTGAAGCTTCTTAATTAAGGTAGTTAAACTAATTTAGCATTAGGATTATTATGCTTCAACTGTTCAATCATTTAAAACAAGAGACTAAAAATTGAGTTGTGCTAAACCAAAATGTTTCTCAGTTATACCGTTCACATTTTATCACAAAAATACGTTCTAGTAGCATAACATATAAGAAAAACTATGTCATTGAAACCAATATAGCAAAACAACGAGTTTTTTTTTGTCTGCAAGCCGCTATGTATTATAATTCAACGTCGACGTAATGTTTTATATTTGGATGAAACGAGGTTGTTTCAATAGAACGTTATGGAGTTTTTATTTGCTCCAAACATCTTTGGTATTGCTGTGTTTCTATTGTCCAGTAGCTTCCTGTACTCGGTCCTCGATTTCGTTTTTATCTTTTCAATTGTTTGCCTTGGTGATTTATTGTTACTTGAGTCAGTCTTTGTTGCCTTGCCGAAAAAACGACATCATCACAGAAAAGGTTTACTGTTTTTCATTAGTCTGGAAACAAATACATGTAAATTTTTCTGATTAGCTTTCATGTTTTTTTTTCATATTGTAAAAATACATCTATCGGTGAGTAATTGTAAATCCAAATATTCTACATCACTTTCAAAATTTACTAAACAAATTGCTGCCTTTCGTTAAATAAATACTGCTAAAGCAGGGGTGGGCAAACTGCGGCCCGCAAAGAAAATTTGTGCGGGCCCGCAGAGAAGTGTCAATTTTGAATGGTATGCCCGCGAAACGAGTTTTTAGTTTAGTTAATCTGGTACGGCGCGAGCAATTTCTCTTTGCGTTGCAAAGCCTGGCAAAACTAGCCAGTAAGAGCTAGTAAAATATTGCGTTTCAACTCAACATTTCTGCAACCTTGCTGCCGGTCTGCCAAATATATCCCAATATAAAATATATTATAAGCAAATTGCAAAATACGGTATTGAAGTATTGACGGCATGTCCATTAATTCTTTGGGATTTTTTTTTTTAACTCTTATCGATTCGTAGGCTGGATGTTCGTTAAGTCTATGACCTCATAACGGGGGCTAACGTCATAACGGAATGAGTTTGATAGCAACCCTAGTCGGGTTGGGAATTCGGGAGCAAGTTTTCGAAATCCCGGTATTGAGCCGAATAATTTCGGGATTAAGTAAAACATTGAACAACTTGCATGCCAATAAAATCATGTATTTATTTCATGTAATATCGACACATAAATATTATAGCATCTAGGGCAGTGGTTCCCAATCTTTTATATCGCGGAACACTATTTAGCTATTTAAATATTCGCGGCACACCTATCACACAAAACACGAACAGTTTCGCTCATAAAGAGTGCGATAGTCGAATGCGAACAAATTGTTAATAGTAACCGATATTACAACTGTTTTCTTACATTAATGTAAACGAGGGCGTCTTCGGAGCACCTCACATTTGTGTAAACTTTGCGCGCCGCACGGGTGTCGGGTAAATACGTGGCCTTCAAACGCGACGCCGATCACGCGTTTGGGTTTTGCTCGCCGTTGCAGGTTACGCCCTTATTATTATCACATGTATATGAAGTATTGTCACTTTTTCACTTAATTCATTTTTGTTACAATTCAATATGTTTCTCCTATTTCCAAAATTATTCAATAGTGTTATTGTCGGCACTTGCGAGAGGAATGAAAAACGCAAAAGAACTGTATTTCCTTACAACAATTAATTATTATCGCTAAAAATACTAATGAGGTTTAACGTTGTTTTAAAACAATTTTGACCGCTGGACTTATCTCTTCACGTTTTTGAATTTGTGCAAGGCCCGAGCATAATTTGATTGCAAAGATCATAGCATTTACTATTTCAAAACGCTTATTCGACTTTTCAGACTGAAGAAACTATCCGAAAAAGATAACCGTTTTTGTCTTCGAGATATGAAATAATCGTCAATTCCACCACGCTTTCGTGAAGTAGTGCAATTTACTAAATTTATGAAGGTTTGTTTCAGTTTCATTGCATCAGTGTTTGGACTGCCACGCATTTCGCCAGATTGCTGGCGTGGGCAAAATAGTATATTTTCATCGAATCGAATAATTTTAACGAAATGACGAATATTGGGTTGAATTCGGGATTTTATACCGATTTTATTTTTTTGGGTCGGCTTTGATCTTTTTTGTTACAGTTTTAAAATTAACTGTCATAATTTTAAAGCTAAAAATATTATCATTTTTGACGCCGGAATGTGGGTATTTTTGAAGACGATTAGTTGACATTCTTGATTTTACTTTTCTATTGTGGCTGTTTTATTTTCGTATTCAAATAGTGAATAAAAAACCTTGCAAATCCATTGCGTGAATCCTAAATTCTATTTTGAGTTCAAATTATGATTAATTTGTCGGCAATAATGGCAATTCTACTAGTCAACAATAATAGTTCCACTTAGTCTGACTGATTCAAACTGTAAGCGTGGATGTTTTTTTTTCAAAATAAGTATTAAATGAAATGGTATATCCTACAATTTGTGAGAAAATCTATATGTGAATAACAAATCATTAAAATCCGAGATTTTCAGGAAATAATTGCGGAATCGGGATTGGAAAAAAACAGCCCAAACCGGGATTTTGGGATCGAGATTTCCCGGGGTCCAACTCTACATAGCACGGTACCTGATTGAAAAATACTCAGTTCGCACGTTCCGTAATTTGACAGTAGGTCTATAATTTAGCGAGGTCTGATAGCAAAAATGGAGGCAAACAAACAGCAAAATATTATCCAGTTCAAACAGCTCTCCTTCGCCTTGCAGAAACTTCATTTGAACAGCGTTTAACATGTTTAATATATAATAAAAGACAGCAGCAAATTTCTCAATAAATTGGATTGTCCTTTTCTGCACCGCCTACTTTTGTCCTAATTGCATTCCTTTAATACATTGTGTTCATGACATTTTTGGTTAATTTTGAAGGTCCGCCGGTCCGCAAAATTATTCTGAAATTTAACCGTTCCGCGTACTGAAAAAGGTTGAGAACCACTGCCCTCAGCAATGCCGTAAGATCAATACCAAACGAAACAATTTTTTGTGCTTGCAACTACAGTATAAACTCTATCTACAAAATTAATTAGTTCCTGAGACTCCTTCATAGGTAGAAAATTCCGTAAGTAGGGACGCATTTTACCTGTAATTGCGCTAATACGTTCTAAGCCGCCACAAAACCCGAACATAATATTTGTATAAATTATAATATTGGTTAAAACACGTAGCGAAAACACGTTAGAATTATATTACTGCATAATAAATAGAAAAGGTACACACGGAACAAAGAAAGAACATAGAAATACCGAATAAAAACAACGAACGGTATGTTTGTTTACCTTTGGTATTGGTCGACTAGGCTAGGCTAAACGCTAGCAACACATTGTACGTTCCCGCGGGAAACAAACGGGCTAATGGGATGGCGAATTTATATTAATTTATTGCTGCGCCGCACATGACTGGCTGTCTTCGATTACGATAAAAAATATAATAGATGTAGAATGATTTAAATCAAAACGTGGACGGCGGCGCTAAGATATGTGCGATATTCTCATAAACACGAAAAACGATATTCGAAGGTCGCGATTTTTGTATATTGAACTCAAATTGGACAACCCTTCTCCGAGCACTGCATTGAATTAACCTGGAATAAACAAATATAACTATACACGTTTTTTAAGTTTTCGTTTTTCGGCCTTTTGTATGTGAAAAAATCTTATGTTAGCCAATAAAAGAATTTTCGTAAATTTGATTTTTCGTATCCAGGGCCTTTCGTAGGTAGAGTTTCTAGATGAGTCTCGCGGACTCACCCAGTGACTTGTATCTGGCCCTCTTGTAATAAAAGTTGCACACCCCTGTGCTAAAGCATAAAATAAATGTTAAATTGCATTAAACTCACCTTAATTGCGTTTTAAATCTTGCAGCAATGAAATAGACGTATGGATTAATTGCAGAGTTCAAATATACCATAAGAGAAGCCCCGTAGAATAGTTTGCTGCAGAAGTCACTCTGTTAAATATAAATCAGAAAATTTTTGAGGCACATTTTTGAGGAAATTTTTAGAACAAAAACCACGAGCAAGTTCATAACATAACCGAGCGTATGAGAAAATTGAACAATTTGAATATTTTCCAATTGGACAAGAATATATGGTGGTTGAATAACCTCATCCCTAAAGGCCGATAGAGCTGTGCAAGCTATTAACACATTTTTCAGAAATGAACATCTTGATCTTCGGTCATTATGGCCCAGAGACCTCTTGGTCAGGGTTCCGAATCTGTACCTGTTTTACTCATGATTTTATGCAGTGCCTTGTGTCAATTTTTACGTCAAGCTGCTGTCAAAAAAATACTATTCTCTCAAAATATATAAATGTGACATAAGCAATTTTGAATTTACTAGGACAGTATGCGATTTCTCATTTTCATGTAATTACTTAAAATCCAATACTTTTCGTTTCAATTTTGTCTAGAAATTCATAACATAACCGAGCGTATGAGAAAATGGAACAATTTGAATATTTCCAACTGGACTAGATTATATCTGTGGCCATATTCGTCATTTGAATGACCTCATCTGTAAAGGTCGAGGGAGCTGTGCAAGTATTTGCATACTTTTGTGATATTGAAGAGCCGGTCGTTGGAAACGTTTTATGTAATTTTAGCTGAAACTAATATTATGGAATAGTTTCAGCGAGCAATTACTTACCGTTCCTGAAATTCCTGTCATTTTTGCCATGTGAACAGAGTGATACGGAATCCAACAGACAGCAAATACAATGACTAGTATTGCGCACATAATCATCACTCTATCGGTGTCTTTATCATCTTTTGTTTTTCTACTCGATGCGTCCCCTCGAAATCGCTTTTTGTGTAAATGAACAATGATCAGAATGTAACAAGCTGCGATAATCTGTAATATCAGAAAGTATAATTAATAATGCTATCAGAATGACATAATTTCTTTCGACGAAAGAGAAGAAGATTATAGTCCAACTTTTTCAGATAAAAAACATAAAACCGAATCAAACATCAACATTGTTTATTATTTGTTATAATATTTTCATTTATCATTTTAATGCTATTCCGTTCAATTCTATGTGTCAACGGACATATACGAGCCCGTGGTAGTAAGTATAGACAAAGAAGATGAACCTGCAGTTCAATACACAAACACTCCTACTTATCTTATAATAATATACCAACTAAATTATTTAGTGACATGAAGAATTACAATGCTGTGTGCTATAAAATCATTACTTTCTATCTGAGGGAAATTTAATTAGCAAAATGATTTCCAAAAATAAA
This sequence comes from Styela clava, assembly GCF_013122585.1. Taxonomy (NCBI): domain Eukaryota; kingdom Metazoa; phylum Chordata; class Ascidiacea; order Stolidobranchia; family Styelidae; genus Styela; species Styela clava. Next base: position 18,753,089 of record NW_024102834.1, on the reverse strand, counting down.
TTACTCAAACTGAAATAATGCATATATATATGATAATATAAAAAGATTTATAAAGATCATCGACCGCCGTTTCATTTTTTTTATTTGTATGCATGGCCGTGTGTGTGTCTCTTCTATGAATTTACCAACTGTCTATGTCTGTTATTTTTCAAATATTTTGCATACTATTACGTATTTACGTAAATTACATACATTGAAAAGATAAGCACATTGAGTCAATTACAGGTAATTTGAATAATTAATACATTGTCTCATTATGCGAAATATCGAACAAAATAACTAGTTACTGGTGTATATCATCCGAAGAAAATTAAATTATCCAATTGAATTGCTTCAAGTTTAAGTATAGGTACAACTTACAACTCACCATAAAAGGGACGATGAACATCACGATAAAATTAAAGTAGAGGAATCCAATAAATCCCTGGTTATATTTAATATAATGACACCATGGTTGAAGAGTTTCACCCGATTCATCACTTTCAGGTTCTCCGCTGTAATCACTATAAATAGATAGGTTTAATAACTTCTGAGTGCGGTATAACTCCACGAAGTATATAAATAATTAGGGTTTTGTGAAAGAAAGGAATGTATTTCTGTCAAATAATTTGAGTTAATGCTTGTAGAAACAAGTTCAAAATGATAGCCAAGGATCAGAAACTTCAAAAAACAATGACAGCAAATTTAAAATCAATCATTCGTGCAAATGAAACATACTAAACGTAATCCTTTGGCGGAGAACAGGCAGGAGAGTTGTTCATTTCGGCCATGTCTCTTATACATTCTTCGTATGTGTACCCTGATACGGAATCATTGTCGGGATAGAAACCTTCACCCAAGCAAATGTCGTGAGCTGACATTTCGGGACCATACTCCGGGAATTGCAGTCTGAAAATAATAGTTGTTACAGGTCTGGCAGTAAGAAACGTTCATTTTATGTACTTGTAAACATTCGATCATCTGATCTTCCTGTCATTTAGGAGGTCTCAAACAAATTTTAAAAGTGAATATATCGATACCAATCTTAAATGTACGACATTAAAAAATCTTCATATTTATTATAAAAATAAACAAATAAATATATTCCTTCATTATATTTAGTGAATATTTAATGCTTCGTTTTTCTGCCTTTCATACTAGCACCTAAAATTAGGCAGAACAAAGCAAATTACTTAATTGTAATTAAAACAAATAAAATTCATTTCGAAATAAAATATATATTTATTGAACATCTACGTTGTAATAAGTAAAAAGATTTTTTCAGAAATTCAAACATGAAGCCTTCGTTTAGCTCTTGAAGTCATTCTGAATAGTTATCAATTGTATTTTATTGAGATATAGATTTTTTTTTCAGGTTTTTTAATTTTAAACCTGAACATCACATGATTGAACATGATTGTGTTTGAGCAAAAAATATTTGTTTTCGCATACGCCCTGAAAAAATAAAACGTTTCTTACTCGCATTTACAATAAGGTTCACGTCCTCGTTTTTTGCTGTACATCATGATAGGTATACATATCAATATCGAAACTGTCCATACAATAGCCGTGATAATATATGCTGCTTTTGTAGTTCGTAATTTTTGCAAGCGGTCTGAGAATGCGTGACACACTGCAATGTAACGATCCAAAGCCATCACCTAAATACTCAGAAATTTTTTAGGTGTTAGAATTATGAGTTAACCAGCATTAATTTATTGACAAAATAGATTCAGATTTGATACGAAAACAAAAACAATGCAAGAACCTTAATCATTTATATTTCAAAGTTTGAATTAGCCCTAAAATTTAAAATATCCTGCCTACCGTAATCAATAGAAAAACCTTAATTAAAATATTTCCCGCCGTGTGATCAATATTGAAATCAAATCCTTTCATGACATTACATTATGACTTACAACGATACAGTTTACAGAACAAACAAATACAGGAATATACGTAATGTGGCCTTACTAGTTAATTACACTAGGAAGTCCTAGGAAAATTCTCTATACATGATTGCATCAATCATAGGAAATGGTTTCGTATAACCTAATTAGGACGCAATTCCTAGGAAATGTTTGCACGCGTTTGTGTAATAGTGAAAACGCGATCCCTATTTATCGCTACAGTAAAACCAAAGTAGCTATTAACACATTTTTTCAGAAATGAATTTTTTGATCCTCGGTCATTATGGCCCAGAAACCATCTTTTGGTCAGTGTTCCGAATCTGTACCTATTATACTTATGATTTTATGCAGTGCCTTGTGTCCATTTTTACGTTAAGCTGCTGTTAGAAAAATACTATTTTCTCAAAATCTATAAACGTGAAATAAACAAGTTTGAATTTACTGTGACAACATGTGATTACTCCATTTCATGTAATGACTTAAAATCCAATATCTCTCGTTTCAAATTCGACTGCGATAGGAAGTAATCAATTATTTAAAGTACGCATTAATCACTCTTAATTTCCCTCGGTATAAACATGCTTTTGTTTCTAAAATGTACCCTTTTGAATTGCAATACAGATATCTAACAGCGTTTTATTGTCGATAGCCTAGTCACGTTTATTATATCTCACTAAGTTATTCAGGCTTAAGCAACTTAATATATAAATAAAATTTGTATCGGTTCTAACACTACGTAAAAATTAAATAATAAAAAATAATTCACCGTGAGGAAAGAAATTGAACTATAATAATTTATGAATAAAACAGCTTCTTTTGCTTTGCACATCCCATCTGGAAATATCCATTCGTTGTTAGCATCTTCAACAACTTGGAACGGGAGAGTAAGAAGAAATGCTGAATCAGCTATTGCAAGCTGAAGAATATACCTATAAAACAGTCATGGGTTATTACTTGAATTTAGATGTCAGCAGTTATTGTCCAGATGGGATACAAGTGGGAAACGCAAGACAATTGGGACAATTTTTATAAAATTACGTTAAGTGCGTCAACAGAATTAAGTTATGCACAGTCAAAGCCAATAATCGTTGCACGTATCGCGTATGTCGTAAGTGAGGTAATAATAATATATTCTAGATCGCAAACACAATTCTAGCGTCTTCTGGAAACTGTCGGGCCGATCCGGACGAAACTTGGCATGTAGGTCCGGAATGGTGTAAACATAACCCAAAAAGTCAATTAATTTTGTCATTTTGCACGTCCCCTTGTACATGTAGTCTTTTTTGTCGAACACTGAGCCTGAATTTTCATAAATTTGATAATTTTTTATTTAATTGTATTCCAATGGGAATCCCAGAAGCCTGGACAGGCACAAATTCATGTGGGATGAGATGGAACTGAAAATTATGTTCTATGTACAAGCCTGAATATCAGTGGCTGCTTCAGAGCTAAAGATATGCGAATAAGTGTCGAATATATTTTAAAGTACTATTGTTGACGTACTTATTATTTGATCTTCGTTGAGTACATAGTTGAAAACGTTCCATTGTCAAAATAATATAGCAAAATGACAATGCAGATTCCGAAAGTAATATCTCACTTGTTTACAAGTACGCATATGTCGGATATTAGGTCATGCTTCCTTTACAAATGAAAACGTAAACACAAGAGTATCATCGCCATATTCCTTAACCAAGCTTCAACTCAAAAAATGTCCAAAAGTAATATTTCTCTTGTTTACATGTACGCGTAGGTCGGATATTAGGTCATGTTTCTACTACAATTCTAAACTTAAACAAACACGATTATTAACGTTATTTTCATTAACCAAGATTCAACATAAAACATTATGTACTTACCAATGTGTGACTCCCTTTTTAAATTCAGTCAGCAACAAAATCATTGCAATCACGATAATGTTACCCAAAACTCCAATAGCGCAGACAAATATTCTGAAACCATTCATCGCTCGAAGTTCTGGATCCAATGTATATCCATCGTTTTCATTGGTGGGATTGTTATCTAATTTGAAACGTAACATTATTTGTATTAGAACAATGAAAAAAACTTGAAAATCAGACTGTTAAGGTTACTATATTTACTATACTCATACATCCATATATCCCAATGTCGCTCAAATGACCTCAAATAAAATTTAGTCACAATAATGGTTGAGCAAAGGATTTTTTTTTATAAGTTTATAATATAAGTTTATAAAATACGATGTTGTCATTTATACCCTATCCCAAAAACGTTTTAAAAATGTGAAATACTGTTTGATGCTCGCGAGGAAACATTAGCAAATTAATTATTCATTTAGCTAACTTAACACTTATATACCATTTTTGATTATTCAACATTTTCTAAAAGCGGATTTGCTTGGAAAAGATTTGTTTACAAACACTTGGACTAAAATTAGGGAACAAATAGACTGTCATTATTAATAAGTTACATCTTTTTGAAAAATCACAGATACAGATACCTAAATAACAAAATCAATAACAAGGGTTACCTGGATATGTTGTGGCAATCTCATAACCGGTAGAAATATTCAATTCAATTAGCTCAGAGTCACCCAACGTATCTGTCATTTTATTCAGTAGATAAATAAAATATATATGCGACAAATATATTCTTAAATAAAAATGATACACAATCAATAAACACGTTCGTAAAAAAATACGAATCGTTTCATTGAAAAAATCCAATAGACAATTTCATATATTTCATCACAACTTTCCGTATTTTTACATTTCTAAGTGCAAACTGGGAAAGTTTATTCTCAGAAAATATATTCCCAAGTCCTAAATAATTTGTTAGCTATCATTCTGTAGAAAGAAAATCAAAATTGTTATCCTATCTGATAAGTATTTTTTAATTATATAACCAACATATCGTAGCCTCGTGAACTCGAAGACTCGAATAACAACTTTCACATCAACCACTTTTATTTTAAGAAGCTAAATATATTAATGATTAAAGTTGTTTTCATTATGTCTGACAAATAAAATTTGACAATAAAAATGTAAAAATTTAAAACTCAAACTATAAAAATATTTGAGAACCTCGAACTGATTCTATTTTGTCTATTTTGTAAGAGGTCTAAAGCAGAATATATACGTCATATATCAAAAATAGATATTTAATCTCTCTAGGAATAACTAACTATACGATATAGCCTCGAGTCTTGGCTTAAAACGTACTACAATATCGCTGCTACAATGGACAATACGTAATAAATTAGACAAATCCGAAACGTTAATTCTTACTACAAGTGCGTTATGCCCGACTGAAATCGATACAGTGAGTTTCGCTGTGATTTTAAATTTTTATAGCCCGTACATCTACGTTTATATCCGGATGTCACGTTCCAGAACGTCAGTAATAAAAAATTGCATTGTTGCAGCCATATTTTTGCTAAGCCTAATATAGACATTCTCATTGAATACACGGTGACTGATCTTACTTTAACTTCTCACAATTCTCTTATTCTAAGGAAAACACAAAGCAGTCAAACTTGGCCTCTCGTGAAACATATGTTTTCAAATTTGATATCTGTCACGATTTGTTTGTGGCTTACAACATGACTGCTTGAGAAATATAAACATAGTTACAATTGCGTAAATAAGTAAAGAGAAGTTCCACAAACGTGACATTTGGCAGTTGAATTTATTTTTAACGTCGTGGATTAGAATGAAAATTTTCCAAGCACATTGACATCAAAATTAGTAAAACAGTGAATTCTCTAGTGAATTCATTACGCTATTTTAACGAGGCCAAGGCCAAATATGGTACAGACAAAAATACTATCAGTGTTTCCACGGTCAATCAAAAATATTCCAAAAAAGTAACATTTCTCAAAAATCTTTGTTATAAGAGGTAACTTAGATGGAAATGACGTTTCCCCGTCACTTGAGGTAAACGTGAAACTGTAAACCATTTCTATAAAACGTGAAATTTCAGTTATCTAAAGTAAAAGCAGCCACACTTGCATGCTGACTCAAGTCCAATTAAAAATTATCTATCTGAGTGATTTAATAAATTTTCCTATTTTAACAAAAGTAGTCACGCATTAATTAACAGAATTAGTTAATAAATCCATATATTGTAAAAACCAAAATTTCATAAATAAATTTGAAATTAATAAAGTATACGTTTGAAGACAGTAATTCATTCAGAAATCATTGTTATCGGAGGGTTGAGAAGAATATCCTTCATTAGAGAGAAGTAAGTGACCTAAAAAATAACATTGGCGTTGTTGATGATATTTAAATCCGCACTTAAACCGCACTTAATAAACCACTCTAAATTAGCCCTAATTTAATGCAAACTTTGTAAATTCAGTGACGAAAAATAGCATTTCGAAGGCCTTCCATATCTTAAACATGTCGAAACACTCGAATTAAGATCTGCAATCAAAAGCTTTTGCTTGCTGTTATAATTGTTGTTCCAGCGTATTATGTTGGTATTTAAATACAATACCACGTTCATCATCAAGTAACTTATAAGATATTAAAAGTGCTACTCACTGAATCGAGTTAGATTTTGCTTTTGGAGGCCTATCCAAATCGATCAAGGCTTCTATAGTCTCAAGCGTGTTTTAGCGTAAAATACTTGATAATATGCAAAATTTAAAGTAAATTACCAACACCCGCTAGGTGGCGCTAGTCAGATCTAATTTTTTGTTGGTCTAGAGCAGTATTGGGAATCTCTGAACATGTGGATATATTCAAAAACCGGGATTAATTTTAACTTTTCAAGGAAAGATTGCATGTTGGGACATGTTTATAATTTTTATAACAAATTGTGAAATTGTATACTTCTTGCTGCCCGGTTTTATCTATATCGTTGTAAGATACAGAAAAAGAAACCACTGTTCAATGTTTTTACTTCATATCTGTATGAAGTAAGGGAAATTGAACGGTTCATTGCATATAAAAATGGTAAAATAAAAAAACATGATCAAAATGGAGTAGTAAAAATAAAAAAAGTTTTATGATGTATGCACAATAATTGATTATTTTATATGATGAATTGTGGTTGGGTACTTTCTACGATTAGTGATTAATAATGTTGTAGTTATTGTAGATGTACCGATCAACTGTGTTTTATATATTAATAAAAAAAAAATAAAAAAAGCAGCGTTTTCCAAACACGTCTTCCGAGTGTTCCGTGGAAAATAAATTTAAAATACGTCCAAATGGGTCGCCATGGCGATCTAGGATTCGTACAGTTGTCGCCCAACTGACCGTTCAATATCGCGTCATCGTCGACCTGAAGCGGGCTAACTAACGTAGGGTATAGGCATTTGCGTTAACTGTCGGCCAATCTTTTTGACTGAGAAAAGAGATTTATTATTTGTCAACCAGAAAAAACATAAATACAAAGATAATAATGATAAATATAAAGCAATAGGCATAACGTTTCTTCGGTATGGACTGGAGTCCGCAATACGACCCTGCGGTCATCAGAGTCAGCTCCCGCCATGTTCGCACCAATTAAAATAAGGCCACAGTAAAAATATTTATTATTATAAAGCGGGTATAAATTCTAGAATTCTGTATCTTTGTTCTGTTAAGTTCATTATCAAGTTTGCAGCAATCCTTTTGGTTTTGAAACTAGAAGATCTAAAGAATACTGGTAAGTAGTCAACTCTTCTTCCACCATATCTATCTGGCTTTACTTTGAAATGCTGAAAAAATTACTCATGTTCGTTAAACTCGATTCAGCAGATAAATAAACTGCAGCTCGCGAACTTGCAGAAATTACTTACTATTTCCATTAGACGCAACATTAGAGACAAGCACTACATAAACGACATAGAAAGGTAAAATGAATTTGTGGATTCATATACACAGCAATCAAATTAAGAAATAATAAAACATTTATAATAAATGGAATATGTAAAATATTCAATTATATTTAGGTATGTTTAACACAATTCTGTTACCTTTCGGGGCGCAGTTGGCAAGTCTCCACGACGAACCCATTGGGAACCGCTACATTACACCGTTTTTCTCTATCAAATTACCCTTCCATTTTTTGTTGTTCCGCGAGGCGAGATAAAAAGTGTAAGTGTTCGGTGGCCGAAAAAGTTTAGGAAACGCTGGTCTATATACGAAATAAACAGGTCGTTGGTTTTAGCTGAAATATACAGGTCGATTGTTCAGTGACTTCTATGATGACAAGCCCGTACATCTATCTACATTTATATCCGGATGTCACGTTCCAGAACGTCAGTAATAAAAAATTGCATTGTTGCAGCCATATTTTTGCTAAGTCTAATATAGATATCTTATTGCATACTCGGTGGCTGACCTTACTTTAAATTCTCACAATTCTCTCCTTCTAAGGAAAACACAATGCAGTCAAACTTGGCCTCTAGTAAAAAACATGTTGTCAAGTCTGATATCTGTCACGTTTTGTTTGTGACTCACAACATGACTGCTTGCGAAATGAAAAAATAGCTACAATTGCGTAAATACGTAAAGAGAAGTTCCACAAACGTGACATTTGGCAGTTGAATTTATTTTTAACGTCGTGGATTAGAATGAAAATTTTCCAAGCAAATTGACATTCAAATTGGTAAAACATTTGCTCTAGTAAATTCATTACGCTATTTAAAAATACTATTAGTGTTTCCACGGTCAATCGAAAATATTTCAAAAAAGTAACAATTTTCAAAAATCTTTGTTATAAGAAGTAACTTAGATGGAAATGATGTTTCTCTGTCATTTCATTTTTTATAAAGAAATTTAAACATGAATTTAAATTAAAGATTTGTAACAAAACGAAATTGTAAAAAAAAGTTGTTTTTTTTGTTTGTTTTTTATGGGTTATTTCTGTCCCGGCAGACCCGGAGAGGGGGTTTTACCGGGAAAATAGGGGTCCCAATAGCCTTCGAATACAAAGAGATGTAAAAGCATATTTTATTGTTCATGACATTTAGCGAAGCAATTTTTGCAGTACGTAAGAGAGCAGATTTTGCATAAAGTCTTTGTCCTCTTTTCAATTTGTTTTCGAGCACATCCTACACATCTTCTGCGTGTTTTTCCTTATACAGGAAGGTGCTCTCCCAGATTCTTCATGCGTTGCACAAGCTTCGAGGGTCTTCCTGACCGTGAGCTTCTTTTTACAAGATTGCCTTTTTGTTCTTTAGCTATAAGGCTTTCAGCTAAATCCGAGAGAAAATCCAAAAATGCACTTTTTGGATATCGCTGCAGTTCTCTGTGAACCACCCATGAATTCACTACAGCAAAAAGAAGAAAACGATAGAAAACCTTTTTTCACCATTTCAATGATTTACGATCAAGATCAAATAGTCCTGCCATTTGGTCGGCCAAATCGACACCCCCCATTATTTTCCTATATAAAACAATGGCTTCGGGACAACGGCTCAAAGTCGGACAGTTGCTCAAAAGAAGTACTTCTTTTGAATCCATCCACCACACGCAAAGAACACCCACATCATTGCCCAGGAAATGAGCTTCACCTTTTTTGTATTGCAACAGCGTCCTTGGGCATGTTCTTCCTATTTTTCATACAGGTACCAACAGCAGCAAAATTTAGATCCCCCATCAAATTTACAGAGGTAAAATAACGGTCGAAGGCCAAAGTAACATCGCTTTCTTTTATAGATGAAACAAGCTGTTTGACTACTCTTTTACCAAGAGTTCCTACCTGGCTGACAGTTTCTTTTCCCACGTAAATATTCATGTCGTAAGTGTATCCAGTCAACGAGTCACAACGCATCCAGACTTTGATTCCCCTTTTCACAGGTTTGGCTGGCATGTACTGTTTGAAAGAACTTCTACCTTTAAATTTTGTCATTGACTCGTCTAAGCTTTGGAAAACTCTGTCTTGTCTAATACTCTGAAAAGTTGATTTTAGACACGATAAAAGTTCATCTACGTAAAACGTTTTAGAAGCATCGGAGGTTTTTTTTGGTGTGTTGAAATACATCTTGGAGGAAAGAAGCTTGAACCTATCTCTAGAAAACGTAGCCTTGATCACAGCATTTCCCATGGAAGGTTTAGTTGACCAGTAGCAGTTCACTTTCGGAAGCTTGGCGAAGCACATTACAAGAAGACAACCAACCAAGGACATCATCTCATGTGGACTAGTTTTTTTGATTTTTTTTTTCTGTTTTTCCAAAATTTGTAATCTCTGGTTTGTGTAGTATACCATATGTATAGATAAATCCAATGGCCACATTCTTGAAATATTTGGTATATTGAAGATTTTTTTTGTTAGACAATCTGTTATTTTAAATTCCCTTTCAGTCGATGGAGAAAATTTTGGAGTAAATTTAGAGACGTCTTTGGAAGGCGAAGCTGGATTTGCATCCATAGATTCCACACCATCATCTGAGTTATCAGCATTATCTTCATCCGACTCGTTTTTACTTGTTGATCCACCATGTGAATCAGTATACGTAGAATCAATCACAGAATCATCAAAATTACTTTCATCGCTGTCAGATTGAGATCAGAAATTCAAAACTTGAGAGGGGCTATAATTGGACATTTTTGCAGTAAGCCAACCTAAAAGATTGGCAAATAACAGGCTAGAAACAGGCTTAGCTCTAGGTACACTGCAAAACATGAATTAGACAGCCGTTATGATATATTTCACCTAAAAACATGTTTCCAACATAGCAGACTACCACGACTGCTGGGACACATTTGTCCCAGAAACATCTAATCAAACCGCTGGAGGCCTGCTGGGTCATTAGCGTTCCACTACAGAAAAAAACTGAAACTTCCAAAAAAAAACGAAATCTTATTTTACTAGAAAGCAAAAAAAAACATGTCAGTAGAAAATATTAAACTTTGCTCCTTACAATCTTCACTCTCCTAACCTACGTTTTTGCTGACAAGACGCGAAAAGAAACACAGCCAACCTGAGCGACCGGGAACTCCAGACAAAATGTCGACGACAATGCGGGAAATTTTAGTCACGTGACTTACCCAATGGTGCCGTCTAGCGTTATGAATCAATGAAGTCTGAAATCTGCTTATTCCACGCATTTGGGGAATCATTTAACCCAACAGACAATTTTAGAAATATCTGAGGGACATATATATCCCTGCAGTCGTGAAAGGGTGTGTGTTTTGGCTTAAAATACCTGATAATATGCAAAATTTCAAAGCGGGCATAAAATGATTTATTTTGTGTATATTTGAAACATGAGGTTTTTCGTCTACCCAAATGGCTTGTGGAGATAAGGAAATTACCAACACCCTCTAGGTGGCGCTGGGAAGAAATAATTTTTTGTTGGTCGTGCGACTAAATATACAGGTCGTTGGTTTTAGCTAAAACATGGAGAACGATTGATCAGTTACTTCTATGACTTTTTATCTGATCTACCACAGAGCGGCCCCAATAAACCCTTTCGTATTGAAAGTTCATTCATTCCTTTGTTTGAACCTTATATTTCTGACTGCGAAATCCCATTACCTTTATATTTTTAGTGCAACGATTGCTAACCTCTTACTATGAGACCATGTAAACAAGATTTTTATGTCTTCTCTAATTGCGTTGTTAATTTATGTAGAATTCAGGTTCCACGTGTAGGTTCCACAAAGGCTTTACATTACGCTAACAGTAATAGTTTAGCTATTCACCATATACACAATAGCCGTCTTTTGCTTAAAAAATTAGCATCTTTAGTTTAGTTTTGGAAAATTTACTGATCCGAAGGTCGTACAATAAATTAAAAGACGCATATTTGCCTGTAGCCGATGAATGGTTTGATTCTTTGTTCTTCAAAATAAAGAGAGAATAATAAACAAACGAAAAAAACCTTGCTTAGTTTTTAGGGCAATTGCATACTATTGGTTTAAAGAGTTCTTTCCCAAAAATGTTCTCCGTTTTGTTGAAAATGTTAACTTTTTGCTGGAATTACTAATTCTTCTACTGTTGGTGCTATAAATGCGCCCCAACTGCAACGTTCAAAACTTTTAATTATTGTCCTGGTAGTTTTGATTAAAACCTATAATACATATAAACCATCAAATGTAAGGGAGTGTAGATTTAAATCGTTTTCCAATAATGTCTATTTAAAATCTCACTATGAGAAATGTTGTGTTCGTAACACAGTATTTTACACTATATTCATTATGTTTTTTTTTATGTAATATCTTGTTTATTCAAAATCCTATATATTTATTTTTACATTTATGTTTTGCTAGCTTATGTGGCTCGTAAATAAAATAGGTCGTTATCTATTGATTTATTATAGATGCGTTATGTACAGAGTGGTATATTGTATAAATATATCAACTTCATTTATTTTAAATGCAGCCTACGATTTGTGTCCTTAAGTATAAAATTGATGCCATCATTGGACAGGAATATTTCTGAATTCTTTACAGATGAGACATTTTAATGTGGAATTTTACCACCTTGTTGGCATTGTGTTCTTCAATAAGCAATAATATTTATTCGATGATAAAATATTTACTACGCTTACATAATTTACTATAATGATTTATGTGCAGAGCCTGTGAGCAAAGAAAGACCAGTGAGTTCGGATTGATTTATAATAATACGAGCCATTCCACACAGTCGAAAAAACTCTCGCCCGTTATTTGATCGATAAAAATTCCAATTTAATTTTACGTGATATCTCGGGATTGCTGTAAACTTATTATAACTTTACCAAAAAATGAAGACTTCTGCTGATAAAATAATTTTCAACTTTTTAAAAATCCTTATCTCAATTTGCAAGATTCGATATTTAAAATTGACAGCTTTCATATAGGGTCATAATCGAGGAAAAATAAACAGAAGATTTCAAATTATATTGACTGTAAATTGAGTAGTCAAAATCTTGTAATGCGCATAGTTCATACAAGAATTATAAAAATATAGACCCACTATGTCAAACGGGTAACGGATTCATAGATTGAATCATCAAATCCTAAATTTAATAGTGCCAATATGATATAATAATAACAATGATATATATTTTTAACAATTATAAAATAAATATTAAGCATTGGATTTGAAGGCAAATTTTAGTTTTTAGAAAAATTATTTAATTTAGTTGTATGATAACAGTACAACACAAGTCCAAAAGCGCAATAATAATTGTCTCACAACCTGTGTGAACTTTAGCAAATAAAATATTGTCAACCAACAGCGACCTATATTGATTATTATTAACCCAGACTGGCGAATCACATCTTGACAGCGCTATTTTGTAAAATATGGGTGAAAATACCCTGTTCAGCTCTAAGCTCAATACCGATGAAACAAAGCATTATGTCTACGATGTTAAATATTAAAACCAGAATGCACTTGTTAATTAAGAATGCTCGGAATTTAAGTGGTAAAACACATTTAGAACCAAATAAAAATAATAATTGCGTGATGATAAATAAATATAAATAAGCCCAATGAAAACACCCGGAAGTCTTACAATGCACTGTATTTGAATGCTTGTCATACATTTTGTCAGAGTCAATGCCCGGAACACCCAATTAATACGCATTTCAACGAAAACCCAATTCTAATATATTACAAGCCGTGCAGGGCTTTATCTAGTCATACGTTAGTTTTACACCAGCATTTCCGAATCGAAGAGAAATTTCTTCCCAGAGGAAAATTTTGACAGATTATATACTGATGAAACTGCGCAAAAACCAGACTGGCAGTTGCGAGTAACACCAGCTAAAAATATCTTAAAGATTGAACAAACAACGTAAACTGAGATTTTATGCATAGTGAGGAAAATATAAAGCGTTCCAAATTAAGCAAATAGGGGAATTAATCAAAAAGTATTGGATCCACTGTTCTATACAAAGAGTGAGCTTCTCTCTCATACAAATATTTGAAGTTCCCATGCCGTATAACTAGGGGGAAGATGTCGCAAAACTTGACTCCGCGAATGTACGAAGGTGATCTATATTTTTGTTACGTTCATGTTAATTTTCACTTTATAATATGTAATATTTATATATATTTATGGGAAAACTGATGGCAACGTTTTTAATTAATGTTGTTTTTAAAAGCTAAAAAGTGACTAAAACGATATGAATTCTTTCGATTTTGGGAATGTCTAAATCTAACCTAACTACAGGTTTCAGTTTCATGTCAAGTCATGGTTAGTTAGGATGATATATCTGGGAGACTGAGTACATTGCCATCTATATGTATTCCATATAAACTTATCAATGTTATTTAACTAAGAATTTTTGTAATGGTATAAAATACATCTTTAACCACGTGTTCTATAATTAGTCAATTTCATTGCCTACTCGAGTGACGCAAATGATGACCTTGAATTTTAACCATTTACCTATTATATATATATATGTTTGTTTGTCAAACGACTAGTCGTCTGAAGTTTTGTTGTGCTCAGTATACACTCTGTAAATATAGTGCTGATAATATGTGTACTTTTTCAGAACTACGGTATATTATAACTAAGATATTGCATAAAAAATGTTCTTTTTCAGAAATATAAAAAGGGAAAATGTAACTAATATTTCAAAATCCTCACACATAAATGATTTTCAAAAAACTTTCAGATGTAATAAGTAATGAAAAATTGAACAGCTTAGAAATGTTGTGTCATTTAAGTCGCGTTGTTAATCCCTGAACACTTACAAAATCGACCACGCAATAGTACATTTGGTATGCCATTCCGTATTGTTCGACATTAATATCGATAAGCTTATCAAGATTATAATACAACTATTTTAATCAATAAATACGTTTCCCAGTTTTTTTTATAAGATTAATGACATTCATTAGTGCCTAACTTTAATTTTAAATCGCATTATAGTTTACCAACGCAAAATTCAATCACTCTCCATGTTACTAAAACATGACACGCAACTCGTATTATAACTCGATATTTCATGCTTGGAAACATATAAAGTCACAAGAACATGTTTGCATATGTCAAGGCAAACAGTGTACATGCGTCACCTTTATCAGTGCAAAGTAAATTTGTCATTTATATGTGTAAATTAACATACAGGAAAACTTATAGTAGGTTTCCACGAGATGTGATTACAAGGTACATATAATGTTGGTGGCATGGTTATTTTTACTAACCAATAAAATAAGTTTTTCAAGTAAGCCTTTTCACACAAAACTTATATTTACATATTTACAAAACATGGTCATGCACATGAACATGAGATTTAAAAAGTTAACATAGTATGAGACTATACTCACTGATTTTTGGGGAAAATTGTGATTTTATAATATAATTTTGATTTTATCCAATTATTAATATTTTAAATAAAAATAACATAATCTCTTTCCACGAAATAACAAGTATATTTGTAATTTTCAGTATATTATTTTTAACTGACTAATAATCTATATCATTTGAAGCCATATCTTGTTTCATTTGAAGAAGTTAGACTATGATCTAACGAAAGCTCTCAAATATACTTGCTATTTCGTGGAAAGAGATTATGCAATACCTATTTATCTTTATAATACTATCTCGTTCAAGCATCCTTGTGGCAACTGACACATACGGATCCGAAGTAGAGAATAAACAAGGAGAAAGAACTTGCAGTTCGGTACACAATACCCTAGTATACTCCGTATTAATATTTTCATGCAGAAACGATTAAAACAAATGTATCAAAAGCCTCGATATGGAACCAGAACGATTTTATGGTCAGTATTTTTAATTTTTTTTTTCCAAACTTATTAGTTTAAAAATTTGATTCAAATAAGATATCATAAACATAAAGCAAAACTACAAAGCACAACCTGACTGTTGTCTGCTACTATAATGTATATTTTATTTATTTAATGGCAAACGTGATCCAAATTAATCAGGCTAGATAAATAAATTGACAAGTGGGCCCTCTGAAATCCTACCGCCCAATCAAAAGTCGGGTTCTTATGTATTTGATCTTTTAACTGAAGTGGTTGTGTCAGGTATTGACCCACCTGCAGGTTAAATCTCTTAGCCCTACTCAACTGGTCGGTCTGGTGCCATTTTACATGGGTTATTTTTTTTTGTCATTCATTAAGCCCTAAAGCTTCACTCACGGCTTTTCTATTCAGTTCTATTTAGCAATATATGTAAAACGCACTCCTCTAAAAAAAAAATTTTTACGCCAAAATTCCAAAATTTCTATTGAAGATTTTGTGTCTAGTAATTATTCCTAATTAAATAATTTTTATTTCAACGTTTTTTTGTGTTATTTTCCAACAGAACAACGCCAAAACCACTATTATTGCAAGAATGGTTACTCTAAAATTCACGATTGTATTTACAGAATTTTCAAGTTAACCAATTTTGATGACGTCACACCTCTGAATATTACGGCACACGCCCCCCTCAACGCATCAAAGTGATCCTTTTCGACCATAAAATTCGTTTGCTATTCAGAGATGTGTATGTACATGGAACAAAAGTTTCACTTATCCCCATTGTTTTCAGAAGCTGTTTTTAATTTTTTTTGTTTTGCTGTTTTGTTCATTATATAGTCTAATCTGTGGAATCGTCCTGTATATAATTTTTGATATCTTTAAACACTATATGTTCGAGTACTTTCTGCAAACAACCAAGCTTGGATGGTTATATTAGAAATCTGCGTCATATGAATGACACTTTTGAAAACTTTGTTGGATCTAAAAGTTATTGACTGTTGTTATACTTTTGTTCGAAGGAAGTCAGTGATTCTATAAGTCAATTAAGATTTACTGAGGATAGCGCTCCTTGAGCTAATATTAGCCATTAATGGGCAAACATTTGTTTACTGAATTCATAGCGTTATACACATCGACTGCTGTTTGATCTCTCGTTAGTTTGCAAGTAGAAGTTAATTTAGAACCTTTAGAAAAATGCGTTTGGCATTTTACCAAAAGATATGGATTTAGAACATATAAATAAGATTGCGTGTAGACGAAAGGTATGTACCAAAAAAAGCAAAGTTTCAATTAATATGACGCAAAAAGTTGCTAATTTCACTGGTTTGAATTTTCTGCAAAAAGTTGAATACTTAATTTAGTTATTCAAAAAAATTATAACGTGAGTTTAAATACCTAATTACCTATTTCAGTAATACTGTATTTCACACAATGATAAGAAAAATTGTTCATGCTGTTATCAGAATATGAATGTGAATAACGTAAATATATATCCAGTGACATTGCAGGTTAACATACTTAAAAGCGGAAAGTTTTTATTAGAATTTATCACACAAACTATTGTAAAAAATCAAGTTTAATGTGCAGAAATTCTGTTACTTTCTCGCAAACTGCAATGCTTGGATACTGAATAATTTTTTTAGTCAATGGGTCGGTCCTATAGCGCTTCAACATGAAAGTGCTGACACAATGAGTTTCACATTTTCGTTTAGTTATCCAAAAAATTACACGAATAAATACTTTAATTTAGTTAAATTATTAAAATTGTTTGATATTTTCAAGATTTTTCAAGATTAAATGCCCTATTATAATTAAAATTTAATCTCTATCTCTAGGTTTGAACCCCTTCTACATATTCATAAATTGATAAAAAATACTATATATGTCATTGATCAAGCATTGTGTTATATTTGAAACCTCCAATTTTCAAAAATAGAATTGGGCATGGAATCCTTTCTTTGGGTTTACGTTTTTGTAACACTCGCAATTTTTTTTCTTTATAAAATAAAATATATCATTATATAATAGATATAAATACAAAATGATTGAATTTGATATTGTGTTGGATAAAATCGGCCATCTTGGCCGATATCAAATTATGTTATGCGCTCTTACGTATTGGCTAGGAATACCTTCTGGATTGCATAATTTGGCTTCCGTGTTTTACGCTCCTCCCATTGACTACAGGTATGTTGCTATAATTCTTATTTAAGTTAGTGAATTGGCACGGGTTTGGCACATATTTTCCAACAAAGTGTCTTTTCATTGTATGTTTTGTCATTGTATAATGCAAAGTAATGTTTCTCCTGGGAAAAGCTAAAACGACAACATAGTATAAATAATTCTTCATAAGTATAAGTTGGGATAAATGAATAAGACGTTTATTTTAATCTAAAATCGGTGCAGCATTTGCTCATGGAAACGAATAGAAAAGTTCTGCGACCTTATATTGTACTCGTACTTATGATTTTATGGGCAAAAGACTGGCTCTTGATATAGGAAAATATTCATTTGTTTTTATAAGTAAAAGATTAAGAAAGAGCATCTTACGCAATTCTTTAATATGGCATATTATTTTGCAGTTGTAAAATTTTTAATCTGTGTCCTAAAGTGCTATAAAAAACGTACAATTGATATTACTTTCAGATGCAACGTTCCACCGATTGACAACGCAACAGTATATCCGAATTTAAACGAAAGCGACATACTGAATCTTACGACACCTTACAAATCCGGGAAATATGACACTTGTGAACGGTTGGTTTAATACTCTATGTTGGTATTTAATTTATTACTAATTTATTACCCTTTTGGATAATGTTTGTCTTGAAAGTATTTTTAATTATGGGTAACAAACATAGTAAAAAATTTGTGACCTTGCATTTTGTATTCATAAATAAAATGGCTTGTGATATAGGAAACTTTGAGTATGTGTGTATTCACATTGGAAAAAATGAAATGAAGCTCATTTCAGGCGTTCATTTTGATGAAAAACTTTTGTACAGCGTCTGGTAATTTTTGTAGACATGTAAAATAGTTACTTATATCATGTTTGTCTGAAACAAAATTTGAGATAGTGCATTGTTTTTTATAAGTAAATAACAAGGAATTTTGTGCTTTATAAAATAGGTTTATTAACCATGTAAGCGCTAACAAAGTAACATTGCCTGCAAAACAGATAAAATTTTATCAACTTTTATGTAAGTATAAGCGCCATCACAAAACAAACAAATAATTCAACCTTGTTCAGGTATGGATACGACTTGAGTGAATGCGATGGTACGTTTGATTGTGTCAACAAATCATCACCAGCGATCAAATGTGATATGGGATATTGGTTTGATACTACGGAATTCACAAGTACTATTGATACCACGGTAAGATTTACCTCATTTTTAAGTGTAATACATTGCGAAAATTTTTAAGAAATATGATTTACAGAATTTTCGATGCATTCAACAATTCCACTGACTGCTATTTTTTAAATGAAATATTATATAAAAGATTGTATAAATAATATTTAATGGCCAAAAGATATATATATATATATATACACAGAATAAAAATGATGTCTAGTGAAAATTAATAATAGCATTGTACAAGATTCGTCTAATTTTAATCAGTGTTAAAAATGATTCATGTGGCACAAAAAGTGACTAGCCGCTGTGCTGAACAGTTTGTTACCTCATCATCATTGGTTTTAAGTTAGATATTTCCTTTCAATTAAAGGAGTCTGTATTCACGTAATTATATTTTTCACTCACAATATTTTACGCAATTTTCATTTTACACAGTGGGGAATGATATGCGACGAAAAAATCATCAGCACTGCAGTGACTGCGTTCTATTTTGCTGGGATGTGGGCAGGTGCAATTGTATTCGGTTACACATCTGATTTGTAAGTACAATTTTAAGTTAATCGTATCCTACTATATCCAACTGAATTTTGAGTTCTTCTGCAAAATATATTAATAAAAAAGTCACATGTATATCTAACATATATATAGTCAATTTTATCCTCAAATTGAGTCCAATTGAATATTATTTTAAAACATTATTAATTTGAAATTATTTACATTGTATTACCAGCTAATATAGTCATTTCATTCATGTTATTATTCAAACTGAAATCTCACATAGATGTCATGTAAATTTCATGCAAAGAACACCATAAAGATGAAGCCGGTGGTTTTGTAAACATTTTCAGTATGTGATAAACATGCAAAAAAGCTGTTTATTGCTTCATTTTACAAACAAAGAATTATCCCAGAAAATTTAATGTGTCGATTTTTCATCCTCTGTATTACATAAAACTAAAATTTTTAATGTAATAAATGCAATGACAAATATATTTCATCATTATTTTCAGATATGGCCGCCGCATAACCATGTTTCTGACAAACATTGGAGCTTTGGTATTTGGTATCGCGACTGCATTTGCTCCATATTTTTGGTTGTTTGCTATACTCAGGTTTTTTGTCGCAATGTTTTCTCATGGGTCTTTTCTATCTATGACAGTGTATGGTAAGTTTTTCAACAAATTCTAGCTTAAACAGAAATATCAGATGAAACTAATGATAACATTGCAAAGGACAAGATTGAATAACAATTTCCAAACAAACCGAATTAATAGCATCTTCATTTTTCATGTTTGTCCTTTCTGATTCAGTATATGCATAAAAGCAAATGCACCCTCGCAAATTTTTTTGACGATCGTGTTTTGTAATATCGCTTTCAAACCTTGTTATAATTTGTTGGAAAGAAATAATTTTCAAATAATTAAATACGTAAGGAAATATTTAAATATTTAATTTGCGATGAAATATCAGTAAGGAATAGAACATATCAATATTTGACCACTTATGTGAATTTTCAATAAAAGGTTATGTTGCAAATATATTAATTAAACACTAAAACAGTGTTTTTGAGTTGCTGAATTTGAATAGTTAACAGATAATCATATTTATATTTAAAAACTTTCTAGGTTCAATTACATATAGTCTCAAAGATTTTTTATCGAACTATTTACATTATACGTACGTCAGATTTGAATAAACAAAAAAGACAATTAGGGTTAGGTCACTGTTATCAAAAAGCCACTTGCTGCTGTAACTTGGTATTTTTCCATCGCTCGATTATTTGTACAATAAAAGATAAGATATTTAAATAAACTTACTTTTGAGACTAAATAATACAGTATCGGAATTAGAAGTCCTTGGCGAATTTTATTTTAAAATATGAGGCCTACTCATTTATTACCTTTTGTAAATAAAAAAATCTACTAATTCGGAACAAAATATTGTTAGATTTGGTTGCCCAAATATTTGATATGGTATATAACAACAATTGAAATATAATATGTCCGATATGGATGTCCTAGACCATTGATTTTCAACCAGTGTTCCGCGAGTGACCTCCAGGTGTTCCGCGAAAAATTGCTTTTTCGGAAGTATTATGACGTCATTTGAATAATATAAATAGCGTCGATTTATAAACGGCGAGTCAGAGTTTTGGAAAGTCAGTATAAAAACTTGTAACCAGATAGGAAATGACAGGCCATATTCCCTTTTAATGGACTTTATCTCGGCGTGTATTTTTAGTGATCAATTCCAAATAATGTTTCAAAAATGTAAACATTATACTCGACCATGAATGGAGTCATCATCGGAGTTGATTACATTCGTTGCGTTGTTTTTTTGCAGTAATAATTAGGGCGTGGCATCATCAAAATCGTCAAGTGAAGTGTTGAATTTGCAAATTCCGTAAATAAAATTGTGAATTTGTAGGTAACGATTTCAGCTATGATAATGGTCGCGGTATCGTTTTGTTGGAAAAGAAAACGTTAAAACTCGAGGAGATTAATTCTAATCAGCGTCTAATCAGCACAAAAGCAATTGGACAAAAAATTGTTTACAATATCAAATTGTTCACATTTTTTTGGCATCAGGTCGCGCATGTAAAATATCGTTAAAAAAGTGCTCTTCATCGTCACCTCGCCTAATGACCAAGTAGAAATTCCTTTATTTCAGCTTTTAAATCAACATTCAGGATTCACGCAATCACAGATTTATCTAATCACAGTATCTAATTGATTTATTCCGGAAATAACACTGACACCAGTGTGGAGCATAAGAAACTCAATTATTGTCTTAATAAACGTGTGCATCCCGTTGTCGATGATGATAATATTATTCGCTTAAAACTTGGACGTTTAATTTGCAAACGTCGATAAGTTAGATCTGAGCCAGCGCAAATGATAAAAATCAGAACAAAATTAAGTTGGAATTTAGAATCGCTCCTTAATGTCATTAACATCTGTCGCTGATGTGAACGCATATAGTTATACCAAAATATGAAACAACGATCTCCGCCGATCGGCAAGAATTAATACTTGCGCACAAGAACAAAGGCAGTAATATGAAAGCGTTCAGGAGGCAAAAAAAGTAGCGATTATGACAAAATTAAACAGTAAAAATTGTTTTGTTGCCAATTTTCAATGTTTCTATTAATTTCCAAATCGACCTGCGACCTTCTGGACTCCTGTTGCGTATAAAAAAAAACGCGAGAAACTGAGAGCCGTTGACAAAGAGCTGCGTGTTTGTCTCACCTCAATTACAGAATAAAATATTTGAAACTCTTCGAAACAGACCTAAATATCACATTAAAATACCATTTCTGTTTCCAGCTACCGTAATCATAGTTTTCATAAGCAAACTTGCAAAAACATATATTTGTACCGTACTTTAGCTCTTGTAGCTCTGAATCGGAATGTGTCACTTCTTTCCCAGCTGAGGTTGACAAGCTATATTATTGATTTCGTTATTTTATTTTCATGCCGAAATAATCGACGTCAGTTATTTGCATAATATAGTTTATTTCCAAAAATCTCGTTTGGTGTTCCGCCACAATTTTAGATTAAAAGAAGTGTTCCGCGGTACAAAAAAGGTTGAAAATCACTGTCCTAGACAACTCCTTTACTAGCAAATATAAGTAAGCTTGATATTGTTACTTACTTTATTTTCAGTTATTGAAATATCTGGCAATAAGCGAACACCTACGGGAATCCATGCACACACCGCATTTGCGGTGGGATACATTTTGGCCTCTTTATTTTCGTATTTTCTTCGTGACTGGAGATATTTTTATCTTGGGATCTCACTCACTCCTATTCCTTACATATTTTTCCATTTCTTGGTAAGTGAAACTTAACATAATTAAATATTGAACTACAAAAATCTTAAATAGATTTCGATTATTGCTCTTCTTTAATCAATATTCAAATTGGTTTGTTCATTCATTGTCTTTTTACAAATAAATATCAATATTATCCTTTAAATAAGTTGTCGATTAAATTTGTACACGAAATATTCGATACTGTAGTAATCTAGCAGTAACGTCTGTAGAAAACATTTAGTACACTAGCAAAGTATTGAGAGAAAAATAGTTTTCAATTTCTAAAACTTCTTGTTTTACACTTAGGTTCCAGAATCTCCCCGATGGCATTTTTCAAATTTACGCGATGACGAAGGAAAAGAACTATCACACAAGTTTGCAAAACACAATAAGAAAGAAATTCACAACGATGTTTGGGAAGAAGCAGAAACAGGCGATGCATGTGCTTTATTGTGTTATATAGTTACTCAATTGAATTTGAACACCGAACTCTTTTTTAGATCTTGGCAAGGTATTGTTTGAGTTCTGGTTTGGTGTCGACAGGTATAAATGGTTATAAAACATGATCTAAACCAGGGCCCGTGGGCCGCGAAATCGCTGCCAAATTATTTGTATTTTTCTATATTTTGTGTTAGAATTGGAATTATTTCGACTTTTTAAAATGATATCAATGCTTTTCTAATGAGGTTTCCTTTGATTCAACCAATTTAAGCACTCGTGGTGACTATTCGAAAATATATTCGAATACTTTGAACTTATTTCAATATTCGATAATATTCGATTCGTTTTGTACAACCCTGCCTCGACCCAGAAAAATAAAGGTGGACCGCGAAGTAAAACTCTCCATGACAGTGGGCCGCGATATAAAAAATGCTGAGAAGCACTGCCCTAAACTTATCATTTATGTAAAATATACATATAAGATATCCTAAAACTAACTTTCTAGCTTCAAATTTGCGTTGGCATTTTAAAATTTGAAAATAAAGTTTTTTGAATAGTTTAATCACAAAATACATTGTTAATGTTTTTTCTTTGAATGTTACAGGTAAACAAAGAATCTTTAGAACGGAAATATGCGGTTACAGATTTGTTTAAACAGCCAAGAATGCGACTTATTACGTGCAACGTTATGTTTAGTTGGTAAATGCATCATTCATATAACGCTTAAAATAAATTCTGTTAATAAAATGTTTTATTAGCGGAAACAAATTTAACATATGGTTTCAATAAACCCAAAGTTGTACATTTTATCTCGATTGTGATTAATACATGCATGTTAATTTCAATACTAACATTGACAATGATTTGAAATTTTCAAGTATTTTCATGAAATAAAGAATCTATCAAAACGCTTTTCTTTAGGAATAACAAGTGTTAATTTCACCAGGTTCGTGATTTCACTCATGTAC
The DNA here is from genome assembly GCF_013122585.1 of Styela clava. Classification (NCBI taxonomy): domain Eukaryota; kingdom Metazoa; phylum Chordata; class Ascidiacea; order Stolidobranchia; family Styelidae; genus Styela; species Styela clava. The sequence continues at coordinate 18,728,986 of NW_024102834.1, read as the reverse complement.
TACGGGTTATCGTTAAACGCTGGCAGTTTATCTGGGAACATATTCCTTAATAATGCTTTGAATGGAGTGATGGAAATATTTGGATACTTTATCGTTGTTGCACTGATGGATAGGTAAGAATATTTGCGATAAAACTATTAACGTCAGAATATTTGAGAGTTTTTTTTCTTAGATTTTAAAATAGAAATTTTAATTTGGATAACTTTTTACTATTACAAGTGGTCAAATTTCTTGTTTGAATAAATATTTCAACACATCGATTTGCATTTATTCTATATATTTGTTTTATAATTATTCTTTCCTAGTGAGCCCAAGAGAAAAGACACTTAGTCCATCAGATATATATTATCGCGTGTAATCCATATTTTCAAAATCATACTTATGGTTCCTAAGTGATATGCCCTACTTTGTTTCAACACCATCGGTTTTAGATATGCTGCACTTGTATTCGATTATCCGATCCCCAAATTTGAAGAATTATGTTTTAGTACCGAATAAATATTTATAAATTCATATAAGACTTTTATGTCACATTAAAGATTGAAAAACTTGACGAAAAGTGAAACTATACTCACCGACAACTATTTAATTTTCTACCGAACTGAGACAAAATAACGATAAATAGGATTACCTGAAAAAAATAGAAAAGATAATCCACTAGTGATATGCAAGATAACATTCTTTTCCAATTTATTTCCCCAAAACAATATTTCTTCTTTTCTTTTAAACGCTGTCTTTGAATTTGCAATATAAAGCATACATTTCAATTATTAGAATCGGCCGTCGTATACTACTTTCTGGTGCTTATCTTCTCGGCGGGTGTGCTTGTATTGGAAGTATGTTATGTGCTCAGTTTGCAGATGGAAATCAAGGTTAGCTAATTAATAGAGAGTTAGGAAAAGAAAAAAATAGTTTGACAGATTGTCAATGCCCCAGTATTGAAATATATCTAATCATGTTAGAAAATTTATAAGATATAAAATACTGCTCTAATTCAATATCGGCCAACCTTTGAAATTATTTCAAACATTGTTTTTCAACTAGGACAAGGTCTTACAAAATGTATTTGATTTCCGGAGACTTGTTGTCAGTCTTTTCAGAACACCGTTTGTTCTCAGAGATCATTATTCATATCAAATGGGCTCCCAATGCGTCAATTCAAGAAAAACTTATCTCATTTCAGCTGTCATAACGACAGGAGTAACAATGGCGTTTATCGGGAAAATAGGAGCTGGTGCGGGTTTTGGAATTATCTATAACTATACAGCTGAGCTATATCCTACGGTCGTCAGGTGCGTTTTAAATCGTGTCTTTGAAATCATTTAAAATATAAATTTTTAAAGAACCATGCTTAGATTCTTTGCAATGGCTTGACCTAGTATCTTCAATTAGTTAAATACGATACGGTACAAAAATTTGACTTTTATGTCCGTTATAAATAAAATACAATGGCATTTTTTTTTAATTTTCCTTACTGACACCTATTGCATTTCAGGGTTAACGGTCTTGGGGTTGGCTCTATGGCCGCAAGGTGGGGAAGCATCTTGTCACCGTTCGTTATTCTTGCTCAAGATTATATTCCCTGGTTCCCAAGTGCTTTATTCGGATTTTTTGGAATAATAGCCGGATTTCTTGCGTTACTCTATCCAGAAACAAATAAGAAAAGAATGCCCCAAACGTTAGAGGAGGCTGAACTTTTTTACAAAGGACTTCTAGAGTAAGTTTAATTTATCACAAACTCTTTTAGGTAAAACGTTAACGCCCAATTCTACGCTCAATTTCCATAAAACGAACCATTATCAAAATGGTAATCTTCGAATTTTGGTTCGAATTATGAAAACCTATTCAAATCACTTTGCATACTCGACTTCGTTGAGGCTGAAGTGGATTAGTTGAATCAAAAATCATGAAATATTTGTTTCAACTAACCCACTGCAGTAGAAAACACTCAATTTACTAAACCAGAAGTGTGCACCTGCGGCCCGAATGCGGTCAACAAGAAAAAATTGCAAGCTGTAAATTTTGAGTGGTGTACTGCTCCCGAAACGAGTTTTTAATACAGGAAAATCCAGTACGTGCAGGTAATTCCAATCCCGTTGCGTTGCAAACCCTTTACCTGTGTCCGATTTAATATCTATGTCTATGACTGACTTTATTAGTGCGTGCAACTACAAGTGTCCCGCGGATTCAACTAGTCGTTTGTATCTGGCCTTGCGGCTTAAAGTTTGCACATCCGTGCACTAAACAATTCTGTAAAGTGTAATATTAAATAATTTGGTCAAGCGAATATGAATTCAAAGAAATTTTAAAATTATTTCGCAATAAAAATCATAAAACTTCCCTTTCACCCATTTCTCTTCATCTTGTGAGATCTCATTAAACGAAATGTTATATTGTTATAGAGAAATAAATGAAGAAAAAGATGATCTAAGCGATATATCAACAGTAAGCGGTTGCGAAAATGTGTCGTATCAAGACTACGAGGAAGAAAAGACTGATGTATTACCTGGAATTAATAGTACAAAACTATAAATAAATAAAAATGACCTACTGAAGTATGCGCACCAAGATGGCGCACAACCTGATTTCAGGTTGTGTATCAGGTTAGGGTTCAGGTTATGCGACATCTTGGTGCGCATACTTCAGGAGTACCAGTAAAACTATGCTGAAACGATTGAAAACTTACAAAAATTAGATAAATTATTCATCTAATTATTCAAAAAAATAATAATAAAATTTTCCGAGTCTAGTTTGATTGTAAGTATTTCAGCAGAATGAAAATAAGGGATAAATATTCGTTTTGTGTAGATTATAATTTCATTTTCACAATTTTTCCATTCCTTGATTTTTATAATTCTAAAAAGTATATAGCCTCGCACCCTGCACCCAAATTGTGTAATTCGAGGAAACAAAATGTTTGGTAATGAGAAAATGTTAATGCACAAAGTCCAAGTTTTCAAAAAAATCCACCCGAAAACCAGTGTAATTTATAATTCACTATTATGCTGTACTATCTTTCGATACGTAGATTATATTTACTTTGATAGATAGCCCCTGAAGATTGGCACTAGTAACTGAAATTATATAATGCAGATGTAAAAATTCATGTGAGTGAAAATGGATAAAAAGTAATTATGTAAACATCATGTTTTTATGATTGCTAATCATTTAAATTGAATTTGTAATCTTCATAATCTTTTGCAAAAATTTCAATAAAGACATAAATTTGTAAATTCGTATTTATATTACAAAAATGAGAAAATATCCAAACTGTCAAATTCGATGGCAGATATAGTGGTGAAATGGCTTCCAGTACGTATTCCGTTTACCAAAGAAGGGCTGCCTTTACTTAGTTTTGTTTAACAATGGTGGGCTCCTTTTCATACTATATATTCTTCATGCGTAACAGAACTTAGAAAAACTAATTGATGAGTGAATCTTTTTTATAAACGGCCTTTGCTCCGAACAAGGCCCTATAAAAGAAGCTACTAATATTTCACGATCACTAAGTTTTTTTTTTGGGCCCTATTTATAACACCCTTGATGAGGTGGGATGCCGAGGGTTCACGGTATATAAACCCGAGATGTTTAATCTGAGGTGCCGACACATTTAAATAAAATATAACGCTCTAACCGCTGTAGGCGGTCACACGCCCTGAAACTTACGCACGCAAAGTACCAAGCGGAAGCATAGAGAGTCAGGTTATATGATATGATATTATGAACAATAATTTGTATACTGTGTATGCATAATTTAGCTTTAAGTCGTGACGACGTGACTGTGCTATAATCGTGAAATTATCCGAGGAGTGAGTAGAACGCCAGTGCCGAAAGTTAGTGTGGAGGAGCGTTTTTTTATGTATATGCAATTTGGAGTCGGTTTCTCAAATTAGATGAAAATAGGACATCATCAAATCTACAATCGAAAGAAGAACTTCTGAAATTAAAGCTCACTTTTTTGTGAATGATACACACATCAATTTCATTCCCTGGTGGAGGTATCCAAGTCGTTTAGTCTCGATTGCCTAAAATTCTAACTCCGGAGTTTCAAAACCAACGTCAAACGTCAACGTCGGTAAAATAGATTTAATAAATAATTTTTTTTTTCTTCAGACAAAAGGGCACTAAAATATCACGATTAATCCATACAATTAAATATATATGAGTAGTAATATTTAGTTTAGTACGAATGACATACAATGTCACTACGTTATATAAACAAAAGTGGTTGTACATCAATTTAAATGTAAATAAACTCAGCAAAATGATTATTTTCTCATTATAACTTATGAGCAACCTATGGATTTGAGGCATCACATCAGTGGGAAGGCCTGGTAACAAAAGCGGGCGCGATAGTAGCCTCATGGTGCTTATTAATTGGTCAACTTAATTGAAATTCATGGTGCATTCAGACAGACTGTATTTTTTGCTAGAAACTTCGTATTATATCTATTAGTGAAAATTGCTATCTGACATAGCATAGAATACGTAAAGAACAAATTACCAAGGATACTATAGGAGGAATGTAGATAGAACATGCTAATCTACTTGTAGGCATACATACAGACGTGATAATAAAAAGTGTTAAAATGAAATATTGTATTGCTGGTCATGGGTTGTACTGCAATGCATAATTCTACGTTGTTGAAATTTATCAACCCAGCAAATGGTGAAAATCAGATTCACAGATGTTGTGAAGTCTGGGAAAATGGCACATCGCAATAAAAAAAATCAACAATATTTCTTAGAGTTTGCGTTTGGAACACCTTGGAAGTACCTTCGTTTAAGCTTCATGTTGCAGTTCGTATATTGCAGTGTAATATGCAGTTTTATTCTGTAGTTCCTGAACTGCCAATGTCGGGCATGCTAATTAAATTGCAGTACTGCTTGTGCATAATGCTGATCACGACTGCAAGATAAAATAAAGAGAGAAATGCCTCAACATATAGACCCGATAGCCAAAAGGAAGTAGCCTAGTAAGGGTATCTAATATTTTACAGTACTCGTACCGTACCATAGTCATTCCGATTTTGTCTGTCTACCAAATTGCAACGGACGCGCGGCCGCCACTAAATGCGCAACTTTTAATTTTGATAACGTCATCACACACAGAAAAAGAATTCAAAGGAGCCCATATAAATTATTGAAGTACACTGAAAATTTTAAAGCAATTGGTCCAGTAGTTAAAGAGAAAAGCAATTTGTTTTCACAACAACAACATGAAAAAGAGAAATAAAAACAACAACAATGCTAACCCAGTATCAAAACAATATATTGATCCATTTCGTGTTCAATAAACCAATAAAATTAACTTCCATCGCAAAGCTCCTGTAATGGACTGCCGCGCATCAATATCCATTGGTAATGAACCTTTCCCCGAGCATCGACATCCCTGTTCACTTCGTGACATTGGCCAATCATCAAGATGCAAAAAGTGACGTAACAATGATCACTCTGTCTTCCTAGGAGTTTTAATTAAATTGCAGTAATAAAAAATTAGTGTAGAAATAGGTGTGATAGACTAGGCTAAAATTCGTCACCGGTACGTTTAAAAAACAGATTGTTGTATGCGAAGAATCATAATGACGGTTTGTAACACATACCTCGTTTTACAGGCGCCAACTCGCAAAAGCACTTTTAAAATAACCCCGAAAATTTTGCAATGGTAAAGTATAGGAGGAATTTTTCGGGGGTCAAAGGTCGAGGAGAGGTCCATGGAATTTGATGGTAATTGTAAAATAAAAATTGTTTTGTCATAAATAGAAAGTACATTACCAGCATGCCTGGTATGCAAAGATTAAATTCAAAATTGTTTAAATTAAAAATAGCTTACAAAGTTTTTGATATTAATAAAGTTATATGCCATTGAAATCTTGAATTCAATAAAGATTTATTAGTCTATTGAGCGATTTCAAAATATTTACTTGGGATTTTGATTGCTAGTTACAAATCTGGCAATTCAAAAGTTGTTATTTCGCAAATCAATTTTATGGAAAGTCGGTTTTTCTCAGTTGAAGCTGTCGTAATTTAGGAGGTAGAAAGGCGTGTGTACACCATCTGATTTGCAAGAATGAAGACATTTAACAGTTGGTTTAGACTTTAGAGACCTGTTGCGTCTGTAAAATATTATACCGGTACCAATTGCTGAATTTGATGTATCCAGGTGTGGTACTGATATGTATGGTACCACAAGAACTTCTAGTAGGCGTGGCTCAACAAATTTTGCATTTATCATTTCTAACCACTTGTGGCACTATACTTTTCTAGACCATGGAACTATGCCACCAATGTCCGAAGGTAAATATAGGGGCTAGTTCACTAAACGCCGTCAAGTACTTTTTGCTGAGGCATAACCATTTTCGCATATGTTATTTCAAACCCCCACCTGACTACATCATCAAAAAAGTACGTCACTGCAACATCACAGTGAGAAATATGGCCCGTCAAAGTATACGGAATGTCATCCAAAAACGCGCAGACGATCACCCGAAATCAAGCAAGCTATTTCTCTCGTTTTCTCGTCGTAATGGTTTTGATATGAGAGAGATTGCCGGCGTTAGCGAGTTCGTTATCGTCGGCAGGGGTCCCATTTCGGGCGATCGCAGCCTTTTGCAGCAGTACGACTTAACCGAAATACCGGTAGGTGCTCGCCACTAATACAGTCTAGTTATACTGTAATAACAAGTTCAGAAGATCCCGTGTGCTGCAAAGCCACACAAATAGGTTCGAAGTTCACGATGCAAACGAAGAGACTTTATTAAAATAGTGTTAATCCACGCTTAAAGCAGATAAAATAAGAGCGACAAAATACAACGCTTACTCTTAGGACAGCAAAGCAGAAAGAGGTTGACACTGCGAATCTGCAGCACTGTTCACATATGCAGTGGTGGTTGGAGTCGAGTAACTGAATCTAACTGTCGGGCGAATTAGGGCTCAGGCTCCACACACCAATGCATATGCAATAACTAGACACGAAATATAAATAAAATACGAAACAATAAAAAAAATAGGACAATTCCAGTCCCGCCACACGTTCTTCAGCAAGCTCTATGACGTGATTTTGATGTCGTAGTGACGTAATTTTCGGATGGCGTAGTCAGGTGGGGGTTAGGAATAATATATGAAAAAATGTTTGTGCCACGCCAACTAGAAGTAGTTACGGCGTTTAGTGAACATGCCTCTAAATATATGTATAGGCTTATATCAGACGATCGTGTCCACAAAATCGTATATAGCGCTATGTATAGTAATATTTTATGTGTCATTAAAATCTCTGTGAACGTGATAATATAGGTTATATATATACAATTTCTTAATTAATTTCGATTACTTGCATTCATTTGTTTTGTAAAAGGTGAGCTTGTTAATCTCGTTTGTAGCTGAACGGTCGACAGATCGATCGCTTTATGCAGCTGACTGATTTTCTCCAAACAAATTAAAAAAATTTTAAGTCTCTTTATTATAAGTTTTGACAACTCGATGAACTTGCCTGATACTTTACGTCACATTTAATTTTTAGTATCAATGCTATTTCTGATACGAATTTTTTCACTAATTTCTACACATACTAAAAGGAATCTATTTATTTATTGATTCAACGTAAAGCAAACACTTTTTCAGAGCTTGGCGGAGAATGACTTGTTTATATCAGAATGCAAACTGTTATCACAAACGACAAAATGATGAAATAGGGTCCTGGTGACGATCAATTATGCGACATCTAGATTTTTGGAGTAAAAATGTCAATCTGTAAATCGGCAACGTGTCATAATCAAGGTTTCCTCGAAGGTGCGAAACTGCACCTTTGCGCAGTGTCACCAGACCATTTGCGCAGTAAAATCTCTTTCTCCGCCGCTTACAAAATTACGTGGCACCAACTCATATTTTCTGAAGCCTAACCAGAATGCCCGTTTCACGTTCAGTTTGCTTAACACTTTTTATTGTGATGTCACGTATACGTGTCTGTTACGTCCAAGTACCTTGATTTCTCTAAAATCATTTGGAATGGCCCATTTTTAGTGGCACCTGCAATGCCAGCGATGGCCGGTGTCTCATTGCAAGAAGCTATTTTAGTTGAATGTGTACTTTGTTCGCCTTCTGAGATTGTATTATTGTAAAATTTTACATGGTTTGTAAATCATTTGAGACTGTGCTGAGTCTTCAAATATCCATGCTCACTGCTCAGTGAAACAAACATTTGCTCAGTGTTACATTACCATAGAGGGGACACTGGTCATAATGTTCTAGAAAATACCTGTTCTTTTATCAATTATGTTTATTCAGCTATAAAAAGCGATTATACCCTATTATGTGTACTACAACATACTAGTTAACTGATATCTGATTTAGAAGCATGAGTTTTCTATTACAGGTCTTCCATATTAATTTTTAGTCACTTGAGTTCACTTCTACCGTGTGCGCGTCCTTTTTTGAAAAATGAGATTATTAAACTAGACTTTGTGTGAACAAAAATCTACAACCACAATATTCGAGTTTGCGACAAAATATAAATTAATGGAGTTTCATAGCATATTTCTAGCACTTTTTTACAAATTGTCAAATTTGGCCATGTAATGAAATGGCGAATCCAAAAATGTACAACTTATTTGCTGTTAACAAATAATGAACGATCCGTAACATATTTTTTTTTTATTTACTTAAAAATTATAAAAATAAAATTATTAGATTCAAATAACAAACTTCAAATCATTCAATTTAAATGAACCATTACGTGAGAAACAATCCGAGTTCATTAATTATTCAACTATCAAGATGTTTGTAAATATGGATGATTTATGAAACAAATCAGATGAGATAAAATTTCATTATTGCACAAAATAAGGCAGATCAATGTTGCGTGATGTCTATTATTTATTCATAAGGCCAAACGACAATTCAATTGTATTATATTTTATGATTTTGAAGCACGTTCAAATTTGCCCAGAAATAACTTAAAATACCACACGAGTTCAACAATCACATTAGGAAGTAAAATTGAAGGACTTAATATCATTGATGTAAAAAAATCATTCGTTTTTAATATATCGGTAAATTACAATGCAATCCGTTTTTCTCTAAATCATATTTATATCCAAAAAGCAAAAACCGAGAACAATTTAGCAATATATATTGAAAAATTGATACACATGTCAACAAGGATTAGAAAAATCTCAGGTCATCACAGTCTTGATTCTTGAAAACCACATTCTCATATCCATCTATTGTAGAATATATATTCTGTGGATCTAAAAGATAACAGTAATGCAAATATCAATTACTTTGGTATGTGTTGCGAAGAATTCGTAAACGAATATGATTTTCATAATGCTTTGAATTGCGCACAATTTTACATAATAGCTACTACTATTTATCTTTATGTTTTGAAATCATATTTATTTTAATTTTTCGGTAAAATAAGAAGGCAAATTGTCATAACTATGTACACTTTTCTTTAAACGCTTGAAGTACAGATCGGCATCAGTTTTAACACAAGTCTTTGCAAGTTTTTACATTTAAAAGTTTCAATATACTAGACTGGAGCATACTACTACTAGCAATAATATATTTTTCGTTTTCAACCCTTTTAGGAATAGATTTGCATTGTGGTCTAAATGTACCAAAATATTTTTCAAGTCATTTGAACTAATCACAGGTTGTTTTATTATTATATATTAAATTTAGTGAGTAGTTTCTATGGTATTTCTTACAGCTTTATATGATTATTTCTTTCATATATCTCAGCAATAATTGCATGTAGCTTTGACCATAATAATGCCTTTATTAATTGTTATAGAATTCCATATTTCCATTTTTTAAATAATGATAAATATACAGTATTCTTGACTTGTGTAGATAAATTACTACTTGTTAAGATGTATGAATTGAAGTAATAAGGAATATTAAAAATTTTGGTTTTTAACATCAATCTATTCTTTATACCATACGATGTGAAAATACACAAAGTCATGGTAAAAACTATTCCGAAGTTGTTATTGTGAAAAAAAAAATTATGATTTTTATCTTATTCTAATACTGATTAATTGATGTATAGATTTATTCAGCAATCAAGAATAACTTAACTTTCAAGAGAATGGGCGTTTCTTACCACAGAAGCAGCGAACAAACGCGCCGATCGTTGGAAGTTTCCAATTTACTCACCATTTTCTTGTAAATTGAGTCGAAAATTAAAATAAACTAAACCTAGCAGTTACAATAACCTGGTTAACGCAATACGCTGCCGTTACAGAGCTACAATATTGCATTGATGGTAGCGGATTGCTAGAGAATAATCTGACAGTATTTATCAACTGAAGTCGCACATTGGAATCGTTTACAATTAAATTATTATTTTTCAATAATAAAGCATATTAGGCTCACGTTGTTTAACGTTCTGACATCATGCTACTGAATTCTGCAAGATTACAGCCTCTGACCGAGGTGACTCAGCCTATTTCCACTGCCGGGGTCAGCAGCCTTTTTGCACTCGCGGGCCAAAATTAAAAGATGCAAATACTGGCGGGCCGGACATATTTTGGCGCTCCGGGAACATATGTACAAAAATGACGCACAACCTGTACTCTAACCTGGTACACATACTATGTTCAGGTAGTGCGCCATTTTGGTATCACACACCGGGAGCACCCATACTTTTTTAAGAAAGTTACAAACCAAATGGGTTGATGATTAATCACATTTATTAAACAGATCAAAAATTGAAATTTTAGATTTCAAATAACTCTGCGACGACTCGTGAACTCAAGTCGTCTTACTAGGCAAAAAATTAGAAATGGCATTTAATGTGATACTTGTTGTTGCATTTCTCTTGATAGCTTTTCTACGTCAGGCGACACACCAATACTAGTACTCCGTCTGTTCATTGTAATGTTCATTTTTGAAAATACTTGTTCGCACGCATATGTGCTTCCAAACATCGATGATTTTTTTCGCATGGTTTATCAAATTTGGATAGAGATTTCTTTCAAGAAGATACTTTTTATAAAAATCAAGCAGTCACACATCTCTCGAATTGAAAATGGATTTTATTTCCTCACTGCATTGCATCTCAAGAAGCTCCATTTGAATATTTTCTGCAACCGTTTCCACGTTGACATCAAACGAGTACTAAACAGCCTGAATTCGTTTTCAAGAGAACAAAAGTCAGCAAAGCGGGTGGAAAAATAGTTTCGTAACTCCTGTATTACAGAAACAAACTCAAACTCAAAGTGCACATGGCTTCTTGGTGAATCAGACAGTCAATTTTGACGATATCGCTGTCAATTCCGAGGTCACATATCGGTTTTTGAAGGAGAGTTGAGAAGCCTCGATTTTTACCAGTCATTGCCGGAGCTCCATCAGTGCTTATTGATACCATCTTTGATAGATTAAGGTCCATTTCTCCAATGCATATCAGCAATGCGCTCAGAATATCCGCACCTGTTGTAGCTCCCTCCATGGGAACTAGTTGGACAAACTCTACAACAACGTCAAAAGCTTCACGTACCCCACGCACGAAAACTGATAGCTGAGCTGTGTCTGCCACATCTGTACTCTCGTCAATTGCTATTGAGAAGAACTGTGTATTATTGATGATATCCTTTTGACGATGTTTCACATCCCTTGACATTTCTCCTATTCCCCGAGTCACGGTTCTAGCAGGGATTTTTGAGATTTTGACATTTTGACATATCTGACATTTTTTTCGTCATGATTTTAATTGTTTAATCTTGTCCCTCTTCATTTGGCTATCTAGTTCAGAAAATTTGGGATGCCTTGTCACATAGTGGCGTCCAACGTTACATTCAATATTGACAGCTATAAATGCATAGCAAATCAAACAAGTAGGTTTGCCAAAGTGTTCAACAAAGAAATACTTCCATGCGCTATTGAACCCTCTGCTCTCAGCATCAATTTCCCTGCGTTTTGTTGCCATTCGCCTAATTATATTGTTACCTCATTAAACCTGTTCACTAAATTACTAGTTTTATTAAAATTTAGTCTACGTCTCAAAGAATTCTGTTACATAAACAAAACAGATATGCTCAAATATCCTCTTCTAAGCGAAATATTTTATCACCGATTCCCCGAAAATCCTATGCGGCAACTTACATGTATCGGGGTATTGTCACAGCTTTTCCAGGTCTTGTGACAATGATCCACTCTGCATAATTCATTTTTATTGCGAATTGAGATACCAAGTAATCCGCGAGCCGCTTCTGTATTACCAGATCAGGCCCCACAGTCTAACGTTCCCCATAAAAAACTTCCCACTTTCGCCAAGCACGAGATCCACCGACGTTCGCTGAGCACAAAATCGGCAGATACGCGTTCACGGAAACGCCACAAGGCCGTAAATTTTGGAGACGTGTCGTAGCACGCAAAAAACGGATCCCATAGAGCTCACAGAAAAATTTGAAATAAATAAAAGAAATACCGTTTAATTGGTAAATACCACATAATGACAAAACGATCCATAGCTCCGTGTCTAATTGCATCTGCTCCTCGAGCGTAGATTATAAAATTAAATTATGGAAATATATGTCATATATGTTTTAGGTACTGTGGCAATTATCCATTCTTCTTGATTATATTGAAGCATAAATTGAAATATCTCGTGATATGAGTTAATTATGTACCGAATTACAGGACCAGGTACCACAGTCAAACATTTCACATAAAAACGTTACTATATAACATGTGTCAACTTAACACCACCTGAATCGGGGTACAACTTTCGGTACAGTGACTGTCATAGCCGCTTAGGGCTGATGGACAACTCGTTTACACGGACAACTCACCTATCTGTGGTCGAGTTGTCTCTGGTGAGTTGTCCGTGTGTAGTCGAGTTGTCTGCCTCCCATTTCACATGTCCCATGGCAATGATCCATTCTTCTCCATTCAATTGCAACATAAATTGAAATACCAAATAATCCGTTTCATTCCCTTCTCCTTTATTGGAACAAAATTTAAAAAAAATATCTTCCCAGATATTCCCATTTGGTACGTTAACTTACCAATATACATGAAATGTCAGACGCTTCTTCTTTGCAAAACCGACTTATTCGATTTATCACGTTATTATAACAGCAGATACCACAGTCTACAAATACATTCACAACAAGTCTACAAAAGTATTTACACCAAGCGAAGCAGTATAGTACGGTCTCTACCGTACCTTCAGCATCACCGCCATTCACCGGTAACCTCAAAAAACTTGCGATTTTTGAGTAGCAACGACTTTCGGAATCCGCCGTCACGCCAACGTTCGATGGCACGTGATCAAATAGAAGAGTGCCTGCATATGCGTCCGCAGAACGTTCAGTGACGTCATAGCAAACAAAAAAAATCTCACAGAGCTAACAGAAATATTTTAAATAAATAAAAGTAATAGCCTTCTGGAGAAAAATATCATCTTTAACCACAATTCACAAGGCCTACCTGTAGTCGAGTTATCTCTGGTGAGTTGTCCGTGTGTAGTCGAGTTGTCTGCCTCCCATTTCACATGTCCCGTGGCAATGATCCATTCCTCTCCATTCAATTGCAAGATGGATTGAATCGCTGATCCATCAGTCCATCGATATGACCCATTAAAATATTTTAGTCCAATGTGATAATAAACACCGTTTCTGTGATAACAATGTTATAAATTATTTAGGCCGTAACTTCTCTATATATATGACATAATTTATCTTTTTAAATTTATTGAATATCCTACATCTGTTTTATTTATTCTTCCATCCTTTCGCTATGTTTTAGATCAGGGGTCTCCAACTCAAAATATGTAGCGTGCCACTTTTTAAAATTTATTGGCAACGCGGTCCACAAACCAACAAATCAGGTACAAAAGTGAATCTTACACCAATCAAGACATGAAACATATTCATTTACTTGTGCTGAACTTTGGCACCGTTTGGTAGCGGGGAGAGACTCGATGTTTGGCCTTATTTTGCGTTGGTTTGCACGTAAACTCTTTGTACCCGGTGGTCTCTCAGGGATTTTTACACTTTTTATATAAACAGTTGTTCCTCCCTGTTCAAACGTGCTAGAATTACCAATCAAGTATCTCTAAATGGATTACTAGGCTTCTTTCCGCGTGACGCTGCCAAAGAGCGATATCGCTATTCTCTCTACAGTGGTGGGTTGGTGAATCAGTATTTCCAAAATTTTTGTTCGAGAATTTTCAATCAAAGTTAGCCGTAGTAAACAGAATATCAATAACAACTACTTCTATTTCCATGAAAAGTACTTTACCTCCCCTTTCCAAAGAAACAGACTGACAATCTGAATATAAACCAGACACGAGATATCGGTCGTGAAAAGTCTAACACAACTGGATTTTCACTACGATATCACTTCATATATTTTCTGGTAATTATGCCAAATAAGCTATTCATGTATCCTTAGAAACGTTATTTCGGTCTCTTGAAGTTAGTTCATTCAAGAGAGTGATAACTGGCTTTGTTTCTATTGCAGTGGGGCGAAAATAATAATTTGGTGAAAAATATTTAGAGCAAATTTTTTTTGGTACTCCCGAAGTATGCGAACCAAGATGGCGGACATCGGAACGTAACATGGGTAACGGGTTTGGGTTAGGCGATAATTTTTTCCCAATTTTCCTTATTTTAGTCCTATTATCAGTTCGAAGACTAGCCAAGAGCCTCCCGTAGTATTTATACCTAAAATTATAGCCTAACCCTAACCTAGTACACATATTACATTCCGATGTCCGCCATCTTGGTTCGCATACTTTGGGAGCCTCTTTTTTTATTCTGCATCACTATAATATATAAAGATGTGATAGAAACGATTTGTTTACCTTTCTAAAATGCGTTTTATCTGCCTTTTCAAACAAGTCTTTTTTGAATCGAAATAAGATGGGACATATTGTCTTCAAAAGATGCAAAGACTGTCGGCTCCCTGTTTTTTTTTTCAAAACTGTGACGTCATAAACATATTTTTTCAGCATTCAATGTGTCTTGAATTATTGAATAAACCCAGGTGGTCGTTACAATATCTCCTCCATTGAGATTATATACTTGAAAGCTATAATTCCTGTGTGGAATGGTCAAAATGGGGTCCTATGCATTTGGTGTTGCCTTTTTTTTTTATTTCACGGATCAGGACAACACATATGAACCCAGCCACTCAAAAAATTGAGTTCACCTGTGCCACTTACTGTGGTTTACTTCCTTTCATCACTTCCGCTACTTTTGCGATGGTATTATCCTATTCAGTTTTGCGCATCTAGCGTTAGACTTTAAAGTTAGGCTAGTCCCTAGTGGTTATACCTTGAATAGATATCCTAATACTTGCGGAGGTTGATATTCTTTAAAAACTATTTTTTCTTCTTTTCTCTACCTCTGTTGAATTTAGTAGTTCCAAAAAATGTTGAGGATTCCGATGAAGTGTTTTTTTGTCTGTTTCTTTTATTCTCCAAGTTTCTGTTTGATGTCGGTGCTTGCTGTGTTTTATGGTGCTCCAAGTTTGCTGACGCGGAAACAGGCTCGTCAGATGTGCGGTCGAATGCGGTTGATGTTGTTGTGTCGCCAGTTTCGATGTTATGGACTAACACCTTTACGTAGGCCCCGCCTTTTGGCGGAGCTCGGAACGGCGTGTTTCCGATCGTCGATGATTCCTTCAGTTGCCGGGCAGCTTTGAGTTGTAGTTAGCTCGATGAAGGAGTCAGTGGGCTCCTTCAGTTGCCGGGCAGCTTTGAGTTGTAGTTAGTTCAATGAAGGAGTCAGTGGGCTCACAATACTTGTTTCATCAAAGCATTCTAATCAATCACTGATCACTGATCTCTTTCATATTGGTAGAATCTAGGCTTGAGGTGGAGAATTCCTGTATTTCGAAGTCCAATTTGTCCTGATCTAATTCAGGTTGTTCCTGCCTATCTTTTGTTGTGAGGTCGTATGTTGTCTTTCCTGTCTTCTTTTGAGGTTGCGAGTCATTTTGGTTGGTGGGTCTTCTTTTGAGGTTGCGAGTCATTTTGTTTGTTTGTCCCCTCTTGAGGTTCCGAGTCATTTTGGTTGTGGGTCTTCTTTTGAGGTTGCAAGTCATTCTGGTTATTGGTCGAAGGTACTTCCGATACATCTTTCTCTGGACTTTTAGCGTTTTTCCTGCTGCGTCATTGGATCTGCTGGTTGTTGTGAATTTTCGTGTTCACCCAATTGTGATGCTTTTTGAGGAGATGGATGGGAGACATTTTTCGGTTGCACCTTCCCATTGTCTTGAGTATTCCACGAGTCGGTTGGGTTGAGGATTGTTGGGAAATCTCTCCGCTTTGAAGGACATTGCCTTTGAAGATGTCCTGATTCTTTGCAGTATCTGCATACTGGTTCGTTGACACAGGCAAATGTGTGACCCGTCTGTAAGCATTTTCAGCATGTAGGAGTGTACAGTTCGCGGGGTAGATATGTCCTGCATCTTTGTCCTGCAATTGTCAAGTAATCTGGCAGTCGTTCCTTCTTGAAGTTCTCGACTAGAAAGGAGACGTAGACATTGTAAATGTTCGTTCCACGGTGCCAGTTCTTTAGACTCTTTAGAGCATTATTTACCTCTCCACAACCTAGCTGGTTGATTATTGAGACCGCAATCGCAAAGGTAGTTTCACCTGGGATGCTTCTTACGGAAATACGGTTGGGGCATCGCTTGGTAAAGATACCGTGATGGTTGTATCGGATGTTTGTATCTGCCCTCCAGTTGATCTTAGGAAACTCTCGCGACAGCTTGCCTCAGGACTGTCCAAAGCGGCGAAGGTAAGAATCCACGTAGCTTTCTGCCTTTCGAACAGGCCTCGGATGTCCCCGCAATATTTCTCCATGTTTGGGTCGCTCCTCAGGATCTCCATGAGTCTTGGAAAGTCGAGATCTTCGTTCGTCTTCAGAAAGAGGGTTCTCGGTCGTGTTCTTGTCGCAGAAGTTTCTTCGTTTACAAGAATCGATGCGGCGGCGGTGGGGTAATACATCGTCATCTTCTTGTCTTTCTGCTGCTGATCTAGCACCGACTCGGGTCAGCCGCGATGGGCTAACCTTGATTAAACAGCGAATAATTGTTGCCTCTCACCACGGTTTACAACATCTGATTGCGTCATTCTACATTCTAACTTTATATAAATATTCAAATTCAAAACCCACGACAACTTTTTTCTATTTTTGTGACGTATTCTCTTGTTCAGATGAGGCAATAAACTATTATTACTAGATCATATACATTCGGAAGGCGTAAAGTAATCATTACCAAGAAGTTACGATCAGGCATGCCCAACCAAAACAATTTTTGGCGATGACGCGTCAAGCTTCGAGACGGACCATTTTGGCTTGTATTGGAGACTTTAGGAAGGGGCCTAGGGGGATGTAATTGATAAACTAGATTCAAGTCATGACCCATGTGACACAGGGTACCCATTTATGGCTAGGCAGCTCCAAGACAGCATACAAACTTTCGTCTGTTAGGCTGTTTTGTTAAATTTCATTGTTAAACAAAAATTGCTGCTAATTACTTCATAAGTGCAACATACACTCTTTAATGAAGCTTCATTCAACGAAAGGGCGCTTGCTTTCTCTATATATATTCGTTGCCTAATTGATGAAAATGGCATGTATAGATAGTCAATCGAAACGGCATTCATTCCCTATAATCATATATGTTCAACTTTCTTAGAATTGTTTTCGTTGCGGAAAATAAACTAAGCAATTAAATATACCCTATAACATTCTGCACGGCAGAATAAATTCTACTACTTGCACTACTCCTACTACTTGTAAATCTACTTCTTGCAGCTGCATTTCCTAATGCACTGTCAAATTTTTCAAGAAGAACTCCGTAGTGAGTAGTTGCGTCTCAAATGGTATAGACGAATTGATTAGATTGGATATTTCAATGAAAACAGACTCGCTAACGATATCATGAGAAGACATGAAAATAAATCATGTTAAGATTTTTGAATGATACACTTAGATTTACAACTCACCACTTTTCTATATATAACTAGCCCTAACGCGACTTCAATAGCAACTCAAAATAATGTGAAGCACAGACAAAGCACAACTTTAATGCATTTAACTCCTCGCAGAAAAAAAATTACATGATGAACTGTTTATAATATTAAAACATGATGGAATTAATGTGTTAATGGAATTCACCTGTTTTCCTGCGATGTAAATATAGAAAGACGAGTTATTAAAAGACTGATTGACTGACTGATTCATTACGAGATCGAGTAAATTGAGAAAATAATGGATAATAGCACATCCTAATCCAAGCTTTCAAATCAATACAGCACTTAAAGAATCTGAGAATACCAAAAAATAAGATGGCGTCCATTATCATAGTTTAACTATTAATACTGGTGACATTCGTTTAATGTATAAATTTTGAGATTTATCAACTTTAATGTAGCGAGAGTTAGCTGGTCGATTATGCCGTCTAAGTGCTCACAAGTTAATTTTTTCTTTAGCTAATCTGAATTTATTACTTTTTCAAATGTGATGTGTCTTTGTATCATGCTAAAAATTTCTAAAGGGCGTAAATATTATAATGGCGTAAATATTATACGCATACTAGCTTTTTCTTATGCTTACGCTCTTATTTGGTTTGTCGCTGCATTTTCGATGCGCGATCTATAGATAACGAAATCATGAGTTTAATGTACATTTTAGCGTTTCTTCACTAAGCGCTTTTGAAATGCCGCATGAACGTTGAAGTAATATTTTTATTGTCAGATGTGTATATTTATTCTTGTAAATTTATGTCGAACAGACAATGAAACATTGATTTGATTCTTTTCTCGAAGACGAGGTTTAAAATTACTCAAAAGCTAATATAATTCACTGTGTAGCTCATCAAATTGATAAGAAAATATAGTACTACTAAGCGACTTGAAAAAATCAGGATCTATCAAGAATTTTTTATATACCAATAAGTAAATGATGGAATCATTTTATTGAATGGAAGGCCATTGTTGCTTCTCAGTATACATGCTATTTGTTGATTAATTTTTTTTTTTATTCAAATTTGTTTATATTCAACCCTTGTGCTTGCATATACATACAAATTTAGATAGGTGACTGCTTCATTGTTTCTGTTGTACTCCCACTCATTATTTGATGTCGAATATTGTATTCCCATCAGATAAGTACTTGTATCAGACCTAAGGTAAACAGTTTGCTTTGCAACGTCCGTTTATGTTATTGTGCGTATTGTGCGAATACTTTTAGCTGCAATTGTATTCAAAATTTCAATAATCAATCACTCACCCAATCCACTCCATTATTTTATCGTCCATAGGTTCATTTACAATCTCTACCAACTCAGCGCATCTCATTACACATCTACCTTTAGCAGTTGCATAATTCTGAACCTCTTCGGCGAACTGCAACAGTACGACTTACCCGGAATACCGGTGAATATACTGTAATAATTAGTTCAGAAGATCCAGTGTGCTGCAAAGACACACAAATAGGTTCGAAGTTCACGATGCAAACGAAGAGACTTTATTAAAATAGTATAAAATCCACGCTTAAAGCAGGTAAAATAAGAGCGACAAAATACGGTCGCGAAAGCAGAAGCAAGAAGAGGCTGACACTGCGAATTCGCATCACAGTTCACATATGCAGTGGTGATTGGAGTCGAGTAACTGAAACCAACCGTCGAGCGAATTAGTGCTCAGACTCCACACACCAATGCATATGCAATAACCAGACAAGAAATAAATATAAATAAAATAATAAACAATAAAAAATAGTACAACTCCAGTCCCGCCACAGAACCTTCAAGAAGATATACGGAATATATAAATGCTGACGACGGAGGTTGAACTAAATATACGTAAACGAAGGAAATGAATAAACCTAAATTCTTTAAATAAGTAAATCACGATTGTCAGAACGTTTAAATAGATGATGTGCGTGATAGATAAATAGGTTTTTGGTCTGCAGTGCCATCACTTATCTCAAATTGCTGCATTATCAAGGGCCAGGTTTAGTAAGAGGTCGGGCATGATGCATCAACATTTGATATTGAAATATCATTTTTTCCAAAGCTGTTTTTAAATTTTGAAGGTGTGTTCCTGAATTGAACTGGTAAAAATATTTCAAAAATAAAATTCAATTCCTTTTTATACTGGGTAAAAACGGTATTCTTGTCCCAATTATTTTTTATGTAATAAGCTCTAAAATATGAAGGCTTCAAGATTTTAATATGGAAATAAAAATTAAAACCTTAATTAATTAAACAGTTTTTACTCAAACTATGCCTTTATTTATATAAAAAATGAGATATAAGTGTTAGATCTATAGTAAAAAGTTATGAAAATAAGTCTTATCAAGAGTATGAAGAAAAAAAGAATGATGCATTACCTGGAATTAATAGTACAAATCTATAAATGAAGAACAAAACTAAGATGAGACAATTAAAATTTTATAAAAAAATTAGATGAATCATTTATTTAAATATCATATTAAAAATAATTTGGAAAAACTTCGAAAATATCCATTTCAGCAGAATGAGAAAAGTGGATGGATATTCGTTTCCTGTTGGTTAAAATTTTATTTTGACAATTTTTCGATTTTTAAAATGAAATGAAAAGTTATATCACTAAAACATAGTAGTACTATTGTAACTGCAACCACACTGGGAAGAAAGAGGTGACGTGTTTAATAATGTGAACAGGTTTTTCTTGAATAAACATTTATGCACACTGTCTAAGTTTTCAAAATAATCGACCCAAATATCAGTGTAATTTATTATTCAAAATTATGATGTAATATCTTTGGGGATGTAGCCTATATTTACTTTGTTAGATTGCTCTCGAAGATTTTACTATACAGTTCTGGCACTAGTTATTAAAATTAAAAAATGCAGATGTAAAAATTCATGTGAGTGAAAACGAATAAAGAGGTAAATATACAAACATCATATTTTTTAAGGTTGCTAATTATTTGAGTATAAATATTGTCGGCAGTCCGTGTGGTCCTAAAGTTTAGTTTAGTTAGGATTCCTTCAGTTGTACATCGTCATCGTGATGATTATCGCTATCTCGTCGTCGTCATCATTACTGTGTTGTTTTCTCGTATTCGACGTGTCGCATTTTTCTCTTTCACGTGTTATCGTGTTACGTATTTATTTTATTATCGTCCCCTAAGCTCAGCAAGATGTTTAAGATTGCATTTCTGGTGGTAGCAGTTTAGGATTTCATTTCTTGTTATGGCAGTTTAAGATTACATCGCCTTTATAACGTTGAAGTTTGAATTCATTCAATAGTCTTCTTTTATACTGTATTTCGAATCGTTCGATATAACATTATGATATTTGCATGTCTACAGCTCGTATGGTATTGCATTTATAGTTACTGTTTTACCTTGGTTGTATATCTGTCGTTTTGGGACTATGCTGTTATATGGAGTTGTTTTGTGTAAGTATTAGTTTTATATTCTGTATCATTTGTCTTTGATTTATTTGGTGCTAATTATTTCATTTGTATTTTAGTCAACCGTTTTGAATACTTTCAATAAAACGAGTCTGGCAAATCGACTTATCATTTCCGGGTCCCAAAAGTGACAAAGTTGAACAAATCTCCTTGCGACGACGATGAACGAAGCAGATGAATCAATTACACAAGATTTGAATAGACGAGAAGCTTCTTCTTCGCCTGCAGTTCCTCTCGCGGAAACAGACGACGGTAACTCTGAAACTATTGGACGCAATGTATTATGCCACGAAAGAGTCCGACTACAAAATGAACTAAATGGTTTGTGCGACAGAATTTCAAAATCGATTACTGAAAATGCTCAAAATTCTATCGTTACTGATCTTAAAATTAAACTTCATGTTAAACGAATTGCTTATGACCAAGTGATGGATAAACTCATTCCGACTATCCGTAATCCAAATGTTTTGAAGAAATATGAAACTGGAAGGCAAATGATGTTATCGAAAATCGATCAAATTGAAAGCAGAATTAATTCTTACCTTGACGAGGAGATCGTTTCTGATCACGGGTCTGTCGAATCCAATACAAGCAAATGCAGTATTGAATCACTGAAGCGATTGCAACTTGAGCAAGAACGAGAGGTAGAAAGAGCCGATTCTCTTGTACGTATGGCTAAACGAGACTTTCTCACAGAAGAAGATACCATTCGCAATAAAATATCAGCACTAGAGCGTCGCCTTGATACCAAACGTCGAGACATAAACGAAAAAGAACGAATGGCAGATCTAACACGTCGCCAAGCTGACGAACTTATGCGTGAAATTAAACAAGAAAAGACTGAATTGGCTACCAAAAAGATGCCTAAAGATAACTTCCGTGGCGTCAATATTGAATATCCGTTAGAGTCAACACGCAGGCGAAGTGCAGCGAACTTTTTTGTTCCGACGAAGAGTCAAATGGCAACAAATTCAGAAAAGACCAAAGAATTGCACTTCCCGACAGCACGAACTTACAAACGCCCGTCTCCTGCAAACAGAATGCTCATACCACAAGAAGCAGTCGACGCGTGGATTGACCACTTGGAACCTAACCAGTCTGGTAAATTTTCTGTTAATTCTTTTAATATGTCAGTAGAGGAACAAACTATGTTATCATTACAGTTGAATTCTAGAATATTGTCCCAGCACCATTTATCGCCGATTACGATTCCTAGTTTTAGCGGAACGCCCCTAGAATGGCCAAACTTTATTGAGGTATTTTTTGATAATGTACACAGTTCTCTTGGCGACGACGGTTCGCGTATGGTTCGCTTAGTCGCGTCTTTGACGGGGGTGGCTAAACGACATGTCGATGGCTTAGGCACGGTGGGAAGTAATTATATTGTCGCGTTGAGTGAATTGAAACATATATTCGGCCAACGGGTGACGATTGCTCGGGCCTTTCTCGAGAAGGTTGTAGATGGCAGACGAGTAACAGAATTCAGTATCCGAAAAATATCCGATTTTCATTCTGAAGTTCGCGACATTGTGATAAATTTGAAGAAAATGCGATTGCTTGCAGATTTGTATAGTATTGAAAATGTTAGAAAGACAGCAATGCGAATTCCGGCAGAACTGACCTCGAGTTGGAATAAGTTTGTGACTGATATGATTCGTGCCGACGAAATGCCGAGTTTACTGGACTTCGAGCAGTGGTTGTGGGAACGATGTGAGGAATTAGGAAATCCTTTTTCACCAAATCTTTTCAGTACTAAAATAGATCGTGACGATCGCAGACAGGCATTTCCTAAGAAGAATGTGGTATACCCTTTATCGGGTCATTCAAATCAGCCGCTCGAACAACCGCGAATGCAATGTTTCTATTGCAATGGTTTTCATTCTTTAAGTAACTGCGATAGCTTCAGGTTTAGTGCCAATGACACGAAAAGAAGATTTCTACTAAATTCACGCCTGTGCTTTAACTGTCTCGAACCTGGACATTTAGCTATTTCGTGCCGGTTCCGCAATATGTGTCGTGTTTGTCCCGGTAAGCATCATTCAGCCATCCATGGTTTGAGAGTCGTTCCTAATAGATTGAGTGATAACAATCAGCCTGATCTCCCTCCTCATATGAGCGGCGTTGCCAATTCTCATGTTTCAGGCGTTAATGGTGTTCAGTTTCAGCTTTTGCCAGTCGTAGTAAAAGGCCCATTGGGATCCTCTGAATATGCTATCGCTGTTCTAGATTCTGCCAGTCAAATCTCAATAATACATCCCAAATTAAAACAAAAACTTGGTTTAAAGGAAGTCCTAGGTGTCTAACCATTAACACCTTATGCAATAAGGGCGTTTCGCAAAATACGGAGGTGGTGAAATTGTCGGTGCGATCTGCTCACGACGAGAGTGGTCAAATTCTGATGTTAAGCAATCGTGTTTGTGGTCGAGTCACGCATACCACATCCAGCTAGAATCCTTAAGAACGATCACAATATGACTCACCTGCAGGATATTCCGTTAACCGACATTGAAGCGAACAAAGCCATGATTTTAATCGGAGCCGATAATCCCTTGGCGCATTTCCAGCTTGAACGTAGAGTCGGCCAGCAACATGAACCAGTGGGTATTAAAACTCCTCTCGGTTGGACTTTGATCGGGTCTTCAGGCGCGACTAATGAAGATGAAACTGTTTCAAATATGCTGTGTTGTGATTTGCGTGACCAGTATAACATGCTGCAAGAACAAGTTGAGCGATTTTGGTCCACTGAAGCTGTAGGCACGGCGTACAATTTGACCCGTAGCGAGTCGATTGAAGATAGACAAACTGATAATTTGATGGAAAGAAAAATTCGATTTATCGACGGTCATTACGAGGTTGGGTTTATGTGGAGAAATGAAAATTGCGAAATGCCGCAAAACGAACACGTAGCGCTTAACAGGTTCGAAAATCTCAGAAAACGACTCCAAGGAAACGAACGTTTGCGAAACTTATATTGTAAAGAAATGGCAAAGAATATTGAAAGGGGTTGGGTGCGTAAGCTAACTTCAGATGAAAAGGCGTTTCGCGGTCCTCGAACTTGGTTTCTGCCTCATCATGGCGTTGAAAATCCCAACAAGCCAAATAAACTAAGAATTGTTTTTGACGCGGCATCTCCTTGCTGCGGCGTCAGTCTGAACAGTCGATTGATGTCCGGGCGCGATTTGATCAATAATCTAGTCGGGGTGCTTTTACGTTTTCGGGGGAAAGACCAATCGCTATAAGCGCCGATATAGAAGCCATGTTTCATATGATTCGATTGCCGGAAGATGATACGGATTCTGCACGTTTTCTCTGGTCGGAAGACCTTTTTTCAACCAAACGGCCAGATGTGTATAAATTCTTAGTTCGTATTTTCGGAGCTGTGGATTCACCTTATGTCGCAAACTTTTGTTTGAAGAGAGCTGCGTACGATAGTAGAAACAAGTTTCCTAGAGACGTAATATTAACTACCGATAGAGACTTTTATGTCGATGATTTACTTACTTCGAAATGGAATGTTGATTCCGCGGTATCGACAGCTAAAGATATGATTAAGATGTTACACGATAAAGGATTCAACTTGACCAAGTGGGTTTCGAATTCTAAATCGGTTTTACGTGAAATATCCAGCGGACGTGTCGTCACTAATGTTGACTTAGATCTGGACAGATTACCTGTTAGAAAAGCTCTGGGCTTGCATTGGGACATCGGGAAGGATTGCTTTATATTCGACCACCAGAAATTTACTGAATTTACCACGAAAAGAAAGGCCCTTAGTGTAACCAGTTCAATATTCGATCCATTAGGATTTGTAGCACCAATCATTTTGTATGCCAAATTATTACTGCGGGAATGTTGGCGTGACAACTTAGCTTGGGACGAAGTATTTGATAATAAGAGATTGAAGTGTTGGGAAAATTGGATAAATTCGCTGAAATGTTTAAAGAGTTTTTCGATTCCACGTCAATTTAAAGGTGTTAAATGTGAAAGTTCCTCGTATGAAATTCATATATTCTGTGATGCATCAGAAGTGGCATATGGCGCGGTAGCATACATAATATCGAAGCATTCCCGGGAGAATTTTCAGTTGTAGTCTTATCGCGGCTAAAGCAAGAGTCGCACCTATGAAAGGTATGACCGTGCCTCGTTTAGAATTGCAAGGTGCTCTCTTGGCCGTGCGATTGTTAAATTTTCTCCGAAAAGAACTATCCCTTCCACTAGGCGACGTACATATGTGGTCCGACTCGACTTGTGTATTGAGATATTTAAAAAATAAAACTCGAAGATTTAAAACATTTGTAGCCAATCGCGTTCGCGAAATACTCGATCACACTCGGCCACACCAATGGAAGTACGTCGACTCCGCACAGAATCCCGCTGATTACTGCACTAGGGGAATGACGGTTTCCAAATTTCTAGAAAATTCTGATCGATGGCTACATGGACAGAGTTTTTGCTCATGCCCGAAAGTGATTGGCCAAGCCAGATAGCGTTACGTGCAGTTGACGACCACGACCAAGAGATTAAATATCAAACATGCATACTAGCAGATTGTTTTATAACTACGGATAACAGCGATGGAGTACTTGATTCGGAAATCGAAAAGGTCGTCGATGTCGAACGTTTTGATTCGTGGTTTTCCTTATGCAAACGAACTGCCGTGGTTTTGTTGGCAGCTCGGTATTTTAAGAATCTTTCTGTGAAATGTCCGACGTATAGCCCGCTGCCAGCTCAACTTGTGACTCCTAAACAGTTGGAACTCGCGGGCCGGTATTGGATAGTTTCTGCTCAAAACAAGCATTTCCGCGTGGAGCGCAAATGCATAACTAACCGGAGAAGATTTATCATCAAAATCAACGTTACTTAATCTGACGCCATTTTTCGATGGACAAGTGATCCGCGTCGGGGGCCGTCTTGAAAATGCCAATATCCCACTGCGTTCGAAACATCCTATTATACTGCCGTATTCAAGTTTGAAATGTGATTCGAACTGCCCATGTCGAATTTCATGGTTGATAATGAAAGCTGCTCATATTCGACTCGCACATGCCGGTCCAGAGGCCACGCTTAGCGCATTAAGACAGCACTACTGGCATATAAAAGGGAGAAAACTTGTCAAACGAATAATTGATAATTGTTGGGAATGTAAAAGACGCCGAGCAAGTTGCAGAACCCCACTGATGTCGAATCTGCCCAAAGTTCGTGTTACTGAAGCAAGACCGTTCGAAAATGTCGGGCTGGATTTCTTCGGCCCGATCCAAACAAAGAGAGGCAGGGTTTTAGAGAAACGATGGGGGTGTTTGTTTTGTTGTCTTTCAATGAGAGCTGTACACATTGAGATGGCATGGACTATGGATACTGATTCCTTCATATGTGTACTTTTGTCTTTCATTGCGATACGAGGACCTGTATCCCAAATATGGTCGGACAACGGATCAAATATAGTTGGTGGTTCCCGAGAGCTGAAAACCGTCCCTAACTCGATAGATGAATCTCGCGTGGCAGAACTGTGCCCAAAACACAATATTGAATGGCATTTCACTCCACCTTACGCTCCCCATTTTGGTGGCGTTTGGGAAAGATTAGTAAAGTCCGCAAAGCGTGCTTTGAAAGCAGTTCTGGGGAATGTGCGTGTAACCGACGAAGTCTTGAAGACCGCGTTTGCGAGGGTTACCGACATCATGAGTAGTAGACCCATTACAACAGTGAGCGACGAACCAACCGACTTTAGTGCCATTACACCAAATTGTTTGTTGAAAGGGCATTCGGCCGAAGTGTTTCCACTGGATTCAGACGTGATGAAATTATGCTACAGAAAACGATGGAGGCAAACCGAAGCTATTTGTAATCAGTTTTGGAGAAGATGGCGAAAAGATTACCTACCCGAATTTGATGACACGATGTAAGTGGCGGAAGGAACAACGAAACTTACAAGAAGGAAATCTGGTGCTCGTTTCTGACCCCGTTGCACCGAGAGGACGTTGGCAACTTGGTCGTGTTATTCAAATTTACCCTGGTTCTGACGGACGAGTCCGAACTGTCGCGGTTAAAACTATAAATGGCATACATATTCGACCCGCATCGAAAATCTGCCTCCTAGAAGAATGACTTCCTGCGGATAGTCATGGGGTGGCTTTGTCGGCAGTCCGTGTGGTCCTAAAGTTTAGTTTAGTTAGGATTCCTTCAGTTGTGCATCGTCATCGTGATGATTATCGCTATCTCGTCGTCGTCATCATTACTGTGTTGTTTTCTCGTATTCGACGTGTCGCATTTTTCTCTTTCACGTGTTATCGTGTTACGTATTTATTTTATTATCGTCCCCTAAGCTCAGCAAGATGTTTAAGATTGCATTTCTGGTGGTAGCAGTTTAGGATTTCATTTCTTGTTATGGCAGTTTAAGATTACATCGCCTTTATAACGTTGAAGTTTGAATTCATTCAATAGTCTTTTTTTATACTGTATTTCGAATCGTTCGATATAACATTATGATATTTGCATGTCTACAGCTCGTATGGTATTGCATTTATAGTTACTGTTTTACCTTGGTTGTATATCTGTCGTTTTGGGACTATGCTGTTATATGGAGTTGTTTTGTGTAAGTATTAGTTTTATATTCTGTATCATTTGTCTTTGATTTATTTGGTGCTAATTATGTCATTTGTATTTTAGTCAACCGTTTTGAATACTTTCAATAAAACGAGTCTGGCAAATCGACTTATCATTTCCGGGTCCCAAAAGTGACAAATATGTAATTTTTATAATCATTTGAAAATATTCCAAAAAAAACATGAATTCTTAAACTTGTTTTCATATTTAAAACAGAAGAAAATACCATAACTGTCAACAAGTGTGTTAGTAGATATATTGGTGCAATAGCTTTCCTTACATACTTTGTTTAGCAATGCAGGACTTCCTTTCATACTATATATTTTTCATGTAACATACCGTAGATTCAACTAACTATCGGGGAAATTCTATTTACTCCATTTTCTCAGAACAAGGCCCTATAAAAGCATTTAATGATATTTCACGATTTGTATATGGTTACTCCTATTTGAAAAAACTTGGGTCTATTGAATTAAACCCGAGTTCGAGTACTTTCTGCGACAGCGCTTCTTGAGCTAATATTAGCCATTAAATAAGCAAACATTTGTTTACTGCTTTCATAGCGTTATAAACTTCGAGTTCTGTTTGATCTCTCGTTATTTCGCAAGTAGAATTTGATTTAGAACCTGTAGAAATATGCGGATGAGATTTTACAAAAAAGGTATAGATTCAGAACAAGGTATAAATAAGGTTGGGTGTGAACGAAAGGTAAGGGTACCAATAAAAGCAAAAAGTTTTAACTAATAGGACGGCAAAAAGTTGCTAATTTCATTCATTTAAATTTTGTTCAATTTTCTGCAAAAAGTTGAATTTAATTATTTGAAAAAATAGAGTGTTACTTTGAAATACTAATACAGTATTGCTTGCCGTTTTACACACAATGATAAATAAAAAGGTGCTTGCTTTTATCAGGATGGATGTGCATAACGTAGATATATCCCATGGCATTGCATGTTTAAATATTCAAATACACCAAAAATTATTTTCATGATTTATCGCACAAATTAGTGTTTATTTTGCAGAAATTTTATTGGATTATCGCAAACTACAATGCTTTGATACTGAGTAAATATTTTTCGTGAATTATCCAAAAACCTACACGAACAAAATACTTTATTTTTGTTGAATTAATAAAATTGTTGGATAGTTTCACAATTTATCAGGACCAAAGTCATATTATAATTAGGATTCAATCTGTATCTCAAGATTTATACCATTTTAACATATTTATGAAATGATAAAAATTCTATATATGTCAGTAAGTAATGTCAGTAATTGAGCATTATGTTATATTTGAAACCGTCCGATATATAAAATATAATGAAGGAATAAATCCTTTCATTTGGTGTATGTTTTTGCAACGCTCGCATTTTTTTCCTTTTTAAAAATAAACAGGTCATATAATAGACAGAAATAGAAAATGATCGAATTTGATATTGTGTTGGATACAGTCGGCCATCTTGGCCGATATCAAATTATGTTATGCGCTCTGACGTATTGGCTAGGAATACCATCTGGATTGCATAATTTGGCTTCCGTATTTTACGCTCCTCCCATTGACTACAGGTATGTTGCTATTA
This sequence comes from Styela clava, assembly GCF_013122585.1. Lineage (NCBI taxonomy): Eukaryota > Metazoa > Chordata > Ascidiacea > Stolidobranchia > Styelidae > Styela > Styela clava. Next base: position 18,699,379 of record NW_024102834.1, on the reverse strand, counting down.
TTCGTATTGAAATTAGGGAATGGCATGGGTTTGGCACATATTTTCCATCACAGCGTATTTTCATCCCAACCGCCGGTCCGCGGACCGCTGACTGTCCGCGACGCTTTTTTCTTGGTCCGCGAGAAATTTCGTTATTTTGTTGTTTTTATACCGTCTCAATCTCTTTACCGAAGACGAATTTGCGTTGGTTTATCACGCAATTTCCCTCCCGCCGTCATATTGCGACATCTTGGCGCCGAGTAATCACACTCTTTGCCTTTTCGGCTCGGATTCCTCTAGTCTAGAATACCCTCCATCAAATCTCACCAGATTCAGAAACCTAAAAATAGGCACGCGTGCCTATTCTGTTCCACGTGCTTTTCTTGCTTGATATGACCATTCATATTTCTTTTTAAACCAAAAAACAGCCAAGAACACTATAATATTCCAGTAAGTCATGAATTTGTTGCCATCCTGCAGATGATCAGAAGACGTATAAAAAAGCGTGGAATCTTTTGCAGTAGTATTTTGAACCAGGTGCTAAGTTGCCGATGACTTTGTAATTGTGATGTAAATTCATTTCGTTTGAGGCATCGATCAACTGCAGGAATTAATCTGATAAACCCGATAAAAAAGAAAAGGCTTGATTAGAATTGTGATTCTCCTTAACAGTCCAGATTAATCTGATAAACCCGATAAAAAAGAAAAGGCTTGATTAGAATTGTGATTCTACTTTACAGTCCAGATTTAAAAAATTATCACTGTCACAATTTTGAATATCTCTCGATAACGAATACCCCTAGCATATTGAGTGTCAGACATTGTACCATATTACGCAAATATATTCTTTTCTGTTCTGGTCATTTCAATGTTTGCCGTTACGCGAGTACATTAAATTTAATTTTACGGGTCCGCCCGGTTAGGAACGTTGGGAACCACTCTCCTATACAAAACGTTCAATTGGTGTTGCTTTCAGATGCAATGTTCCTCCAATCGACAACGCAACAGTATATCCGAATTTAAACGAGAGCGACATACTAAATCTTACAACACCTTACAAATCCGGGAAATATGAAACTTGTGAACGGTTGGTTTAATACTGCATTCATTTTATCACTAATTAACTTTGCTGGATAATGTTTGTCCTGAAGGCTTTTTTGAATACTGTTGACAAACATAGTTAAAATTTTGTGACCTTGCATTGTGTATTCATAAATAAAATGGCTTTGGATTTTTGAAATTTTGAGTATGTATGTATTCACATTGGAAAAGTAAAATGAAGCTCATTCCATGCGTCTATTTAGTTGAAATTTTTTTTACAGTTTCTGGCATTGTTTGTGTGATATATGAATTCGTTGCTTATATTAAATTTGTGCGAAACAGAATTCGATAATGCGTATTGTTATTGTTCATTACAAGTGAATAATCATCATAATCATTTTTTTGTTATATAAATCAAGTTTATTAAAGCTGTAACAAAACAATATTGCCTGCAAAACAGAATAAAAACTTCAACAACTTATATAAGTAAGGGCTGCATTAAAAAACAAAAACAAACCGTTCAACTTTGTTCAGGTATGGATACGACTTGAGTGAATGCAATGGTACGTTTGATTGTGTCAACAAATCATCACCAGCGATCAAATGTGATATGGGATATTGGTTTGATACTACGGAATTCACAAGTACAGTTGATACCACGGTAGGAATTACCTAAATTTCGCGTTGTAATACATTACACTCAAATTTTTAATGCATGTATATATATATACAACACAGTATAAATAAAGAGCAGATTTAAAATGCAGATTTAAAAATGCACATAAATTATCAATTATGTTTTTTGTATTTATACATATATATGATGAAAATGAAACTTACATTGCACAGGGTTTGTCGAATTCTAATCAGTGTTCCGTTTTACCAAAAATATTTTCACTTACGTATTCTTTTAATTACATTTAATACTCACAAAATTTCGATGTTATCGTATGATATTATCTTGACACAAGATATTATAACAAAAAATATAGATTATAAAATATTTTACGCAATGTTCATTTTACACAGTGGGGAATGATATGTGATCAGAAAATCATCAGCACTGCTGTAACTGCGTTCTATTTCGCTGGTATGTGGGCAGGTGCAATTGTATTTGGTTACACATCTGATTTGTGAGTACAACTTTAAGTTAATTTTATCCCAGTATATTCAACTGATCTTCAAGTTTTTCTGCAAATTATAAAAATAAAAAGGAACTAAATTTTTAATATAATAAAGTAATGGGAAATATATTTTATCATTCTTTTCAGATATGGCCGCCGCATAACTATGTTTGCGACAAACATTGGAACTTTGGTATTTGGTATCGCCACTGCATTTTCGCGCAATTTTTGGTTGTTTGCAATACTCAGGTTTTTTGTCGCAATGTTTTCTCATGGATCTTATCTAGCTATGACAGTGTATGGTAAGTTTTTAAACGAATTCTAGCTTAAACAGAATATTCAGATAAACTAATGATAACATTGTAAAGGAGAAGATAGAATAACAATTTCCAAACAAAATGAATGCATCTTTTTTGTTCTATTTTTATTGCAGTATATGTATGAAGGTTTATCTATTTTTGTGTTGTAGGTTGGGTTGGGTGTCCAATGCCTTTTCTCGATTTTTGTAGACCTAAAAATGTAGTAAAACGCGTTCTAATCTAAATTAAAGTGATCTTAGCGGATTCTTCAATTAATTCAATGTTATTTATTTATATTATAAAATCCTAATTCGAAAAGTTATATTGTTTTTTATTGAATGAACATAGAGTTTCGTAGTTAAAGAATCATATTTTACAATAATCGAAGAATCGAGATATTTTTTATGAAAACACTTTTTGTTTGGAAAACTTGACCATTAAACAAAACAAATTTGCCTACCGAGAAAGAAAACTGAATAATCTTCCAAACCTTCTCCGCAAATTTTTAACGAATAAATTTTGAATGCTCTCGAGCCTAGTGAGGCCCATGGGAAGTGAATTTAAAATAAATAAATATGTAAGCAAACATTCACTTTTCTGGTTTTTTCAATTTGTGGTAAAATATGAAAAAGAAAAAGGGCATTTCAATATTTGACAACACTTGTGGACTTTACATTTATGCATTTTAATCGAATTTGTAAAAGTTATGGTGCAAATATACTAAATAATATTTCATCATTAAAATGTTCATTTTGAAAAGCTGAATTTGAATGATCAAAAAGAAATATTATCCTATATGTATATATTTTTATGAATTTCTATGTTTAATTACGCTAGTCTGGCTTACCAAAAAAAATTCATTGAACTATTTACATTCTCATTTGTCTTTGATCATCATTCTACTAATACACAGATGTCCAAATTAAATTTTGTTTTTATAATAAGACCGCCATAGGCAAATATAATTAACATTTAATTAAACAAAGAAGACAATAAGGGTCCCTGTTACTAAGAAGCCATCTAGTATTATAAATTTTTTCATCGCTCGATTACTTGTATAAAAAAGTAATAGATTTAAATGAACCTACATTTGAAACTATCGAAGATATAGATTTTTGAAGGTTTTTATTTTATAAAAATATGAAGCCTCCACTTTGCTGACACTTTGTGAATTAAAAATCTACTTATTCGCAACACATTATTATAAGATTTGGTTGAATAAACTTTTATTATGAAATATCAAAACTATTGAAATATCATATGTTAAAAATAAATGTCATAAAAAAATTTGTACTAGTAAAGATAAGTAAGTTAGATACTGTTACCTACTTTATTTTCAGTAATTGAAATATCTGGCAATAAGCGAACACCTACGGGAATCCATGCCCACACCGCATTTGCAGTGGGATACATTTTAGCATCTTTCTTTTCGTACTTACTGCGTGACTGGAGATATTTTTATCTTGGAATTTCACTTACTCCTATACCTTACATATTTTTCCATTTTTTGGTAAGTAAAACCTGCAATCGCCTCTAAAGATATTACAATACAAACCAATCTTTAATACAGGACTTGGTGATTCAGTTTATTGCTCTTATTACCCACCAAATTATTTTGTTCATTCCTTGTTGTTTTAAAAATAAATTTTCATATTATCCTTAAATAGGTTTTTAATTTACTTTATTTTAATTTAATTTATACACGAAACATATGATTCTGTAGTATTAACGTGTGTAAAAAAATCTATAGTGTTTTAGAAGTATTAAGAAAAAAATAGTCATAAATTTGTCAACTTTTTGTTTTACACTTAGGTTCCAGAATCTCCCCGATGGCATTTTTCAAATTTACGCGATGACGAAGGCAAAGAACTATCACACAAGTTTGCAAAACACAATAAGAAAGAAATTCACAAAGAAGTTTGGGAAATAGCAGATACAGGCGATGTAATTTGCATATGCTTGCTTATTTTATATTGTTAGACAATTGAATTTGAACTCTTTAGATTTTAACAAACACTCGTTCGAGTTCCAGTTTCATGTTGAAAGAAAAAAATGATTATAAAATAAGATGTAAACTAATTATTTATGTAAAATATACATATATGATATCGTAAAATATTTTTTTATGCTTTATTTGATTTGACGATTTAAGTTTTTTTTTAGGTTTTTTGAATAGTTCAATCAAAAAATATATATATTTTGTTAGTAATTCTTCCAATCGTTACAGGTGAACAAGGAATCTTTGAAACGGAAATATGCGGTTACAGATTTGTTTAAACAGCCAAGGTTGCGACTTATTACATGCAACATTATGTTTAGTTGGTAAATGCATCATTCATATAACGCTTAAAGTAATTTTTAGATATTTAATGGCAATATAGCAAATTCTGTAAATAATATGTTGTTTTATCGGAAACAAATTCAACACATGGTTAATAAACCCAAAGACTGTGAATTCCATCTCGATTGTAAACCATGCATATATTTTCATTTTAATAATATTATTCATAATGATTTGGAAATTTGAGATCTTCTTCTAATTTAAATACTCAATTAAATTTTGTTTATAAACCCAAAAGTTGTCAGTTATTTCCAAGATTTTAAACCAAACATGGATTATTTGTTATAATGGTAAAATTCACAATAATTTATCAAAAATTGAGTTCTTCATCTGAATTAAATACTCCGCCCAATCCTTTTCTGGAGCAATAAAAGCGGTTATTTCTTACTAGGTTCGTGATATCACTCATGTACTACGGGTTATCGTTAAATGCTGGCAGTTTGTCTGGAAACATATTTCTTAATAATGCTTTGAATGGAGTGATGGAAATATTTGGATACTTCCTCGTTGTTGCACTGATGGATAGGTAGGAAAGTACTACTTATGTCGAGGAGTGTTTTTTTCTTTCTTAGAATTTCAAACAGAATTTGTAGTGTGACATTTTCATATATCACAAGTGATCAAATATTTTGTTTAAAAACATTTACCACATAAGTTTGTCTTAATCTCATTTATTTAGTATATAAATCTAACTTATATTTATTGGGTTATGGAGTAAAATTGGCTAGATATATCAAGACAAAGGGCACTTGGTACATCAGATATTTTTTACCGCATACAATTGATGTTTTTGAAAATAAAACATACTTAGGGCCATTTGTTGAGTAAATTATCTACTTGAGCATTTGAAACATTTTTGATGCACGAATAAATCCTTTATTAATTGTAGGAGCGTTCCCTATCTATCTAAAATCCATATTGAGGCAGATGTACTCCAAATTGTGTTTTACCGTCACCGGATTTCAACATAGTGCACTTGAATTTGATTACCCAATACTCAAATTCAAGAAATTATATTTAGTACCAAATAATGATATATATATATGATATATTAAAACAAATTTTCTTCATTCTTCTAGAAGCTGTCTTTGAATTCGCATTATATCGTACACATTTTGTTTATTAGGATCGGGCGTCGTATTCTACTTTCCAGTGCATGTTTTCTCGGCGGGTGTGCTTGTATTGGAAGTATGTTTTGTGCTCAATTTGCGAATGGAAATCAAGGTAAAGGCTATTAAACAGAGAGTCAATATTGTCAATATTTCAATTGAATATCTGCCAATATTTAAAATTTCAAATAATGTTCCCTAACTATTATTAAGAGAAGTTGTTTCATAATGTTTATTACATCCCGTATAAAGACTTGTCAGTCATTTTAGGGAACCATTTGCTCTTAGTGACTTTAATCCATATAAAAATGACTCTAATTGGGTCACTATTATTTCAGCTGTCATAACGACAGGAGTAACAATGGCCTTTATCGGAAAAATAGGAGCTGGTGCGGGTTTCGCAATTATATACAACTACACTGCTGAACTATATCCTACAGTCGTCAGGTGCATTTTAAATTGGCTTTAACATCCTTTAAAAAATAAATTCTAATAGAATCATGTTTAGATGTTTCGCAAGCGTTCACTTAGTTTCATTAATCAGGTAAATACGGCACGGTACAACGATTTGACTTTTATGTCTGTTATAATAAATAACTAGATAAAATACGAGAGTATTTTTGTCATTTTATCTCATTGGCAGTTTTGAATTTATTGCATTTCAGGGTTAACGGTCTTGGAGTTGGTTCGATGGCCGCAAGGTGGGGAAGCATATTGTCACCGTTCGTTCTTCTTGCTCAAGATTATATTCCCTGGTTCCCCAGTGCTTTATTCGGAATTTTTGGAATAATAGCCGGATTTCTTGCGTTACTCTATCCCGAAACAAATAAGAAAACAATGCCTCAAACGTTAGAGGAGGCCGAACTATTTTACAGAGGACTTCTAGAGTAAGGTTGCAATTATTATAAACTTGTTAATACGTTTAACTTTGTAAAATTTAATGCCCGATTCCACGCTCAGTTTTAATGTATACTTAAACATTAACAGTTTGGCCATCTATGAATTCTGGTGCAAAATATCAGAACCAATTCATATCTCCTTGCATATTTGGCTTAAGTTCAGCTACCTCGTTTAGGCCTGATATAAAAAATAATAGAATTTTCAATTTGTCTGAGCCAATGCAATATAAATCACCTAATTCACTAATAATTTCATGAAGTGCAACCTAAATAATTTGTTTGAGCTGATATGAACGAGCTTATATGCAAATTGACGAATTCAATAAAATTTGAAAATTGTTTCAAAGAAATGCACAATTTATTCAGTTATCTTTATCATACTTCCATAAATTAACACATTGTGCTCCTTTGCAGTAATTAGATGAAATTCTTACGAATTTATCATATGTCAATGTTTATTAGTCGTCAGATCTAGTTCCTGTTCAACAGTGCCTTTTATAGTTACTTCATCACTTTGTTGGTATTGACCGTAACTGGGAAAAAATCATACACACTTGACATCATCAGTACCAAAAATCATAAAATTTTCCTTTTCACTTCTTCTTGTAAGATTTCATTAAACGGAATGTTATATTGTTATAGAGATACAAAAGAAGAGAAAGATGATTTAAGCGATATTTCACAGTAAGCAGTTGCGAAAAAGTGCCATATCAAGATTACGAGGGAGAAATGAATGATGCATTACCTGGAATTAATAGTACAAAACTATAAATGAAAAAATACCTGAGCTAAAACGATTAAAAATCTACAGAAATTAGATATATCATACATCTAGAGATTATTAAAAAAAAATGTTTAAGATTTCCCAGTCTACTTTAATTGTATCTATTTCAACAGAATAATAAAAGTGTATAGATATATTCGTGTTGTGTCGGTTAAAATTTCAAATTGACAATTTTTTCATTTCTTGATTTTATAATTCTAAAAAGTGCTATCACTTAAAGGTTGTACCTTTGTAACGGCAACCAAATTGTAAAGAAGCAATGTGATTAGTAATGAAAAAAAGTTTATCATGAATTAACATTATTGCACGTTATCCAAATTTTCAAAATACTTAACATGTGTATCGGGTTAGGCCATAATCTCAGGTACAAATACTACGGGAGTCACTTAGCTAGTCCCCAAACGTGTAATAGAACTAAAATAAGGAAAGTTGGAATAAAATTAGGGCCTAATCTGGTACGTACACATACTACGTTCCGGTGTCCGCCATATTGATTCACATAATTCGGGAGTACCAAAAAATCACACCATTTGCAGTACCTTCGTTTCATCTATTTACTTTGCAGTTTATTCTGTAGTTCCTAAACAGCCAATGTCAGGTTTGCTAATTAAATGGTATTACTACATTAAAATGAGTCGGTTCATACATTAACCTGATCACGACGGCAAAATAAAACAAGAAAACAATGCCTCAACATATAGACCCAATAGCCAAAATAAAGTAGTAAGGGTATCTAATATTTTACAGTACTCGTACCGTACCGTAGTCAATCCGATTTTGTCTGTCTACCAAATTGTAACGGACGCGCGGCCGCCACTATATGCGCAACTTTTAATTTTGATAACGTCATCACACACAGAAAAAGAATTCAAAGGAGCTCATAGAAATTATTGAAGTACATGAACAACAATCTTTCAACACTGAAAATTTTAAAGCAATTGGTCCAGTAGTTAAAGAAAAAAGCAATTTGTTTTCACAACAACAACATGAAAAAGAGAAATAAAAACATTAACAATGCTAACCTAGTATCAAAACAATATATCCATTTCGTGTCCAATAAACCAATAAAATTAACTTTCATCGCAAAGCTACTGTAATGGACTGCCGCGCATCATTATCAATTGGTAATGGAATTTGATGGTAATTGTAAAATAAAATTGTTTTGTCATAAATAGAAAGTGCATTACAAGCATGCCTGGTATGCAAAGATTAAATTCAAAATTAATTAAATTAAAAATAGCTTACAAAGTTTTTAATATTAATAAAGTTATATGCCATTGAAAGCTGCTTCATTCCACAGCTGAGTGGATACACCAGGAATTGATCCATATTTTAGATGGGACTGCAGGCCGGGTTACTCTGGCAAAAATTGTTCCAGCGATGGTGAGTAGTTTAATTTAATTTGTATTCAATTAAAGTTTTCTTTACATTTGGAAATACCACTCAACAAAAAAATATTCGCATTTTCGCAACTTCCTGTCACTAACAACTTTTATTTTCTAAACTTCTATGAAAACCATATTCACTGGAGTTGGTGTGTTATTGATTCGTATATTTGATTCCAGTTTGAAAATACATTTACTATAATGACTCATAATTCCAAATTTAGATATATTTTTCTCTGCAAGTCATGCTTCTGTAATTGAAGACAATTCAAATGCAGATAAAATTTTATTCGCTTTCGTGGTTGATTTAAAGCAGCACTTGGACAACATTGGTATGCAATGACGTTTTCAGCAGCAACATCTCGGTTGTGGAGACTCCAACAAAATAATTAAATTATGATGTTAAAGTTTTAAACCTGAGCAATTTATACCACATTGGATTCGTTCGCTTCATCTAATCTATTTTAACTTTTATTTATTGTTTTTCAATAACAAGACATAATAAGTCACGTACTTTTGACATCATGCTGCTGAATTCTGTCTCTGACCGAGGTGACTTGAAAAATCTATTTCCTACTCAGTTTCAGATTTACTATTGGGCAAGGTAGGCTTAGCGACCTCAAGTCTTAGATGGGTCGACGACATCCATTCCATAACTATTATTTCTTTTTAATTTTTATAGAATTTTCCATGGACGAAATATTTTGAAGAACTCTAGCTCTTCAAGTTTCTTATACATTTCACTATTTTTGTCTCTTTTTATCGCAATCCTGTTTATTTCAAGAAATGAATTATAAATTTATTTATCATTAATTTTTTATTTAATTTTGTGGCCATAGGAGGAACACCCACATAGGTACGTTATGTCGTAATATTAAAAGGTGCTCAACTTAATTAGTGCTGCGGATGATTTATTGACATATGTATCTTTGTGGTTATGTTTTGAAACGTATAGATCCACTTTTATCTCCTGTATTTTGGAATTGAGGAGGTGCCTGTAGAAAAAATTTATTATACATAATTTTTTTTTCTTAGTTACAGGTATGGCATAGATAGCTGGTGTTGTGGTGGGTATATATGTTTCAACTATTCTAGTGGTTGCTGCAATTTTTCACACGAAGCGTTCCCACCAAACTAAACATTGCGGATCGCCGTCGACAAGTTCAAATAGAACATCAATGGATCATGCCGACCTTTACGAAACTATGGGGTACCAAACACCTAAAAATCCCGATATAGGCCCACCAAAAATAAAAGATATTGATGTAGGTATGATATAATCATGTTTTGTGTACATTCTGATTAATCTATTTAAGGGTGTTAGGAAGATAATATCCTGATTTCATGAGCTTCATTTATTTGTTAATTCATTCTATATAATTATTCAAGTCTTAAGTCTCGTTGTCACTCAATCGTCAAGTCAATGTCACAAAATTTCCTAAAATTTCATAGCTTAGATAAATTACGATGTTTTGTTTCACAATTTGTGATTGTCTAATACAAATTTTGACATAGCTTTTTAAAACTAATTACATATAGAGTGAAACTAGAAAATAGATCATTGCTGATTCAACTATTCCAAAACATACAGATAAATAGTAGAAAATATTATTTGAATTTGTGCGAAATTTAAAAGATATTAAAAATCATATTTGTTCATTCACGAATTGTTTGCAACATATACCGAAGCAACTGATATTTGCAATGCTGTCATCTTTTTAGATCCACATATATATATCCTACAATAGATGGAGATGGATATGAAAATGTGGTTTTCCGGACTCTGATGACGTGTGATTTTTCTGATCCTTGTTGATGTATATCAATTTTTAATATCATTTGCCAAATTTTTCTCAGTTTTTGCTTTTTGGATTTAAATATGATTTCGAAAAAAAGGATTGCATTGTAATTTACCAATATATTGGTAAAAACTAATAATTGTTTACATGAATGATATTGAGTCTTTCATTTTTACTTCCTAATATCATTGTTGAACTCATGTGGTATTTTAAGTTATTTCTGGGCAAAATTTAACGTGTTTCGAAATCAAAAATAATAATACAATTTGATATTCGTTTGCCCTTATGAATATCCTTTCGGCGGCTTGACATCCTAATTGATGATGATAAACTATATTAAGGCACTTTTTACTCACTAGTAAATATCAATTCTCATGCAACGACAGATATCGCAGTTTGGTTTTTATTTTTTAGACAGAAATTTGATTTCACATCGGCGACGATGTCAAAGACAACTATTAAGGAGTGCATTCACAACACAAATTAATTTTATGCTGTTTTTTATCTTTTTTGTAGGATAGTATCAGGTTTAGGTCCCAATATCAAATTTAGGTCCCAATTTTAGGCGAACAGTATTACTGACCCCGGAATGCAATATTAGTGAAGCTGATAGTTGACTTTTTCATGCTTTTAATTTTATATCGTGTCCGTGTTACTTTCGTATTAAATAATAATAATTAAAAACTCCGCAAATTGGTAATCTCTCTAATATTAAGTGTTGAGAATTCACGTAACTCAGCGCTTTGGAATAAAACACTGATACTGAATACTTGAATAAATCGGCAATAATGGCATTTCTACGTGGTCAAAATAATATTTCTCCCCGTCAATCAAAACGCTGTGGTTCGACGGAAGCCTGCAAGCAGAATACCGTAGGGGTTCGGAAGGTTCGCAAAGATCAAAACAACTGGGCTAATATGTTGCTTGTTTTTAAAATGCATTATTTATTTTATCGAATACATGTTCTGATTCTACAATTCTTCATAGTGCTTTAGCGATAGTGAGTATGGTTGAACTAAAGTATAAATCAGTGGTTCTCAACCGGGAGTCCGCGAAGCTTTGCCAGGGGGTCCGCGATTAAATTAAGATTTTAAGAAATTATTTGCAGTTTAATATCGTTTGTTTTTGTAATACGATCGAACATTTGCTGCCTATGACAATAGCCTACAAAAACTATTTTGATTTATCTCCCGTAGACCTATTGTGACAAATACGAGATATGATATCACAATGATAAATTCAAGAACGCAGCTACAGTGATCACTTTCTCCGTTTTGGTGCGCCATTTTGCTGTCGTACCAATAAGTAGCGATGGGAGCATTACGTGTTATTTGTTCCATTTGCCTCCACTTACCTTTGTGAAGTGGATTTTGTGCTCTCGTTCATATCAAATCCAAGGCTCGTCTCCAACTAAACGTCGAAGACGATATGCGTCTATCGTTATCAAAAACACGACCACGTATTTCAAGACTTGATTCTGATATGCAATAGCAGAAATCCCGCAGAGTGTATTCGATTTGACAAAATAAATGGAAATGTCCACTAGTTTGGTGTTATTTTTGACTTGGTTAAATCTGTATGGAACATTAGGTTACTGTTTAACTATAAACTAAATTTCAAATAAAAAACTATTGAGGGATCCGCGACCGCTTTGAGAGCACCAGAAGGGTCCGCAAAGACAAAAAGGTTGAGAACCACTGGTATAAATCATTTATTTAATTACCAGATGTGATTGGATGTCGGTCTACTACGGTAGGGGTGTGCAAAGTGCGGCCCACGGGCCAAATGGGGCCCGCAAAGGAAAATTGTGGAGCCCGCGGAGAAGTGCCAATTTTGAATGGTGTGCGGCCAACGAAACGAGTTTTTAATTTAGTTTAATTTGATTCCATTTGCGTTGAAAAGCTTATATCCGAGTCCCATTTATTATCTATGTCTATGACGTTACAAAGTCCTAACAGCGAAGCAAACAACGCGATTCACAAAGTTGTCACTCACTTGCTGAGCAGCGAGCAATTTGAGGAAAGTGCGTAGTAGACGCTAATGAAAATTAGGCAATTGGAAAGCAGTTTAAAAATATTATTATTAAAATATACAAAATCTAATTAAGTTTTGGTTCCAGCCTATCAGGTGGTTTTGTTTAAATTTAATCTAGAATAAGATTTGACAGCAAATTATTTGGAAATGAACTTGGCAATTTTTACCGAAAACATCCCAACCAAGATAACTTTCCACATTTTAAAAAGTTATGGCTTCCAATATGGCACTTTTCGGCCTAACATATATATATTCATTTGAAATGGGCGTCATAAAATCGCCTGGAAGACGAAGACTTGACAATGTATATTGAATTGCTAGCACTTCCATTGAAGCAAATTTGGATGAAAGTAGTCGGGAAAAGACTCCAGCAGCAAGTATTTTCCTGAATTTGTTTAAATTCGGTGTGAAAATAAATTTGAAAAAGCAGTTTTCATAAAATTATACGTTTTAACTCATCATTTCTGCAAAAAAACCTATGACATAAGGTCATATTAACAAAAAGACACTATTTTGTGCCTGCAACTAATAGAAATCCCATGTTAAATAGAGGTGCGGCCCGCGGTTTTACCAGGATTATGATATCTGACCCGCCTGCGAAAAAGATTGCACAACCCTGTACAACGGTAATACCGGTTTCTGTCAATCGTTGGTAACAGACTACATTCTAAATTGAAATTGATACACACGAATAACTCACAATACAAACATACATACAATTCATAAAACTATATCTTACTGAAACTATGTTGTTACGCTTATTTTTTTATTAAAATCTATGCAAAGTAGATATTTTCGTTACCTCATAAAATTCCTTCACTAAACAGAGTTATTCTTAACAAATTCACATTTTGTGAGTAAAATGAGATGAATATCTCAACTGTTGACAATATGTAAAATTATAAAAAACGAATGATTGCACGAATAAGGTTAATGTTAAGTCACATAACAATTTCAGAATACTGCCCCAACAATGGAAATACGTGTCAAAATGGAGCAAGCTGCGAAAATATGCCAGAAACAGATCCATATTATAAATGTACTTCCATGTCTGGATATTTTGACGACATCTGTTCTGGAGATGGTGAGTAACAAAATTAATTATTTCCGGTTTATTTGAATGGACAGACAGAGATATATATAAATATTTCGAAGGGTTTGTTATCGCTTTCTTTTATGATTCAACATTAGTCATCTGTCTAGAGATGATGATATTAATCACATTTTAACAACTAATAGTGGTTTTGAACACACCTCGGATCATTTCTCATTTGACTCAAAAGTAACATTCAGAAAATTTAAAACTGCAACTAAAATACATAATAAACTGAAGAACATTGATTTCATGTAGCAAACTTTGAATATGCGGATAAAAGTAGAAATGCCATTGAAACTTACTCTATTATGTATATTTCTTATAAATACGCAATATTCGTGTTATTAGTATTGTTGAATCTCAATCGGAGCTTCATCCCGACGAACGGGAGATGCAATTAATTGAGTTACCACGCAGGTCCGATCTATTTTATTGCGATAAATACATTCTCTCCATACATACAATAAGAGTGATTTTTATAGATATATATGTCAGTAAATTTAACGATTGTTTCATATGATATTCAAATTGATTGAATAATGTATTTTGCGCTTTTTTTTTTCACATTTTCCTGCAGTGATCAGGTTATGCTGAAAATGTTATCATTGCTATATAACAGGATAGCGAACCTTTTCCCATGAATGGGTCAAAAATTACATTTTTATCGCGGAACAGAAGAGAGTGGGTCACAGATATTTGATCAATTTTTTTTATCTATAAGAAACTTCTGAAACAAATCTTATAAGCTTCTGTTGGCGTACGTTTGGGCTTTGCTTATGCAGCACTTCTATTAGAGACTTGTTATGACACGCGATTTTATTAAATTAGAGTACGAAAACACGCATATGATTTACCAAAAATGTTTCGGATGATGCAGCAAACTATTTTACGATTCCAAAGAGTTTGGAGGGAATTCCACTCTGATAGTGTTCTATTTTCGTTCAGCTTTCAACCACATTAAGGCACTTTTACACTGCCCCATTGTTATTTCAGATTTCTAGGCTTTTATTTCAAATCTGAAAGATCTTGTTCTCTTAACCATATATGAATACTAATACGGCATCTTAACGGCATCGTAGGCGAGAAACTAATAAAATACAAAGTAGCATCCAGTTCTCGCATAACCTCTAAAACAGTCTGCGACGAACTACCGAAAGAGACCGGACGTAGCGACAAATGAACATATCGGCTGCATTGTTATGTCATGAACAACGTCAGAGGCAATAGCTGGATAACGGTTCATAGCGGTGCAGACATGCGTCCAAGATTAGGGGTTTATTAATAAAAATATTATTGTGCCCATATTGAATAAGAAATACACCCGCAAGATGATTTTACTTTACGGACTATTGCGTGCACAATGATAATCCGTGTCTAAATGGAGTAGGGTGCATATCCTTATTTGAAATGTGACTGTGCAGAAGGATATGTTGGTGATATTTGCTCAGAGGACCGTGAGTATTGCTTTAATTAACTTAGATTAACTAGATTTTTTTAAACCAATCGAAAATCTCTTTGAAAACGTATTTAATATTTGCTATTATAAAGGGGTCAATGTTTCAAAACATGTCCGAAAATTTCACCGCAGGAAATTTCTCCGCATAGGTAAATTTGCTGCTTCAAAAATTGCCTCAAAAGCATTTTGCTGTAAAACAAGTATTTGTGATAAAAACAGTTAGATTTATAGGGTTAAGGTTTGAACATGCTCTTAAATAACAAAAAATCGTCAAAAACCCAAATGTTTTTAACACAAATACTTGTTTTACAGCGAAATGCTCTTGAGGCGATATTTCTTACGCTGCGAAATTTACTACGGCGAGATTTCCTACGGGGAAATTTCCTGCGGCGAATTCTCCTATAACTGTCCAAAATGGTGTGAAATAGCTGAATAATATGTCTTTAGTATTTGTCATAATTCCCAGTTTAAATGGTACATTGAATTTTGTTTATTTTATATTTTTCTTCAATGCTGGGGCATGTTTGATTAAATGGTTGTCAAAATGCATTTGTACGATTCATTTATTGTTTCTATGTCGGTATGCAAAGAAACTTAATTTTCATAATAAACGTTACTGTGTCACATACATAAAGTCAATTTATAAGTAAAAAGTAAGGATTTAAGACATTGCTTCTATATCATGTGACAAACGAGAGAAGACAAAATACTTTCAAAATCTTCTATTATATCATCTGCCATCAGGAAAGATACGATATCTTGTTAGATAACTCGAATTTAATGGATTGTTTACAATATATTCAATATACATATATTTTTAAAATACTCACCAAATTCGTTATTAAGTGGTGGAACTTGTCAGTCAATTCCATTCTTCAAATCATTTTTGAATGTATTTTTGTTCAAGGATACAGCGGAAATTTATGTGAAATTGGTATGGCAAGTATTTTCAAAGTATCTTGACTCATTACTTGTTTTCATAAAGCTGTATTATCGATATTTCAGAATATGCAACACCAGAAATTATCAGTGCCTGTGTGCAAACAATGGAAAAATTAATGTAACCTGGAAGCCGCATAGTTGAGAGAGGTTTCAATGGAGCATTAACAACTACATTTTTGACCGCGTGAATTCCCTTGCAACCCATTCAACACGCTGAATATGTTGATGCTAATAATTATACCATAACTGTAATACACATGCATTTAATTTATGGTTGATTTGCAATAATACTGCAAATGAAACGGGACTGACGTCACAGATTGCGCAACACGATTAACCATCGGTAATCAACACTTTTACAGTGTGGCGTAATATGTGTTCTTTGTTTAACAGCTGTTTTGACACAATGTCGCAATTATTTTTGCTTTTCAGGATCCATAAGTGAATGTGATAAATTTCCTGTTGAAAAAAAAATGCTGTGAAAAAATGACGATTGAGCAAAGAATTAACATTAAATTTTGTGTCAAACTTGGAAAAATGCATGTCAACTCGGCATGCATTCAATCGTTGAGCTTTCTGCTCCTCAGTCAACTCAAGAGCCTTTGGCATCATTTTGGCACACACCTTTCGCATTCCCAAAGTGTCAAACCAAAATGGTGCGGACCGTTTCTTTGTCCATCCCAATTTCGTTGGCAATGACGCGAATTGTTAAGCGACGGTCACTGCGAACCAACTGCCAAACCTTTTCGATGTTGGTATCAGTAGTGGAAGTGCAAGACCTCCCTGACCTCGGATCATCCTCCACATCCTCCCTGCCTTCCACAAATCGCTTGTGCTATTCAAAAACTCTTGTTCTGGACATGGAAGAATCTCCGTAAACATTCCGCAACATCTGCAAAGTCTCAGTCGCCGTTTTTCCAAGTTTGACAAAATTTAATGATAATTCTTTGCTCAGTCGTCATTCTTTAAATGAACCCCCTATTGCCAAAAAACTCAATCAGATCTCGCATGGCAATTTTTTTCAACAAGCAGTTAATCAC
This sequence comes from Styela clava, assembly GCF_013122585.1. Taxonomy (NCBI): domain Eukaryota; kingdom Metazoa; phylum Chordata; class Ascidiacea; order Stolidobranchia; family Styelidae; genus Styela; species Styela clava. The sequence goes on along the minus strand of NW_024102834.1, from coordinate 18,682,051 downwards.
ATTCACCTATGGATCCTAAAAAGCAAAAATAATTGCGATATTGTGTCAAAACAGCTGTTTAACAAAGAACACATGTTACGCCACACTGTAAAAGTGTTGATTACCGCAATCTGTGACGTCAGTCCCGTTTCTTTTTAGCCTTACCTCGTATATGTGCATATATATTTGAAAACTATTGCCTTTTCAATTCCTATCTATAATTTTGTTTAAACCTACCATAACGATAGCTCATTTACATACAGATATAAAATCATTTTCCTGAATTTATCAGAAGCATGGAAAATTATAGTGAAATTTTTCCAATTGATAACCATGTCCAAAATTTGATCATCGAAGATTTGTATCCGGATTCACAATACCATATTATGGTACGAAATACAGTAAGATTTTAAGAAAGTTATATTATTGTATACTTCTTTTATAAGATATAGATATATAAATATGAAGATATAGAAATTCTGGTTCCAACAGAATGAGTATAAATACTTTGTTCTCTTCAGATAACTGCTTGCCTGACTGACTGTATCGCAGAACTAAGCGATAATGCGAACGCCAGGTTCAACTAAAGACATGGAAATAATTTTACCAAATGAAATTAACGGGCCCATAAGGTAAATGAAGCTCAATTCGTTGGAATCTTAAATATCATTTATTCCAATTAAATCGTAATATTTATATAGGTTCAATCGAACAAGAAAAATAAACCATTAGTTCAATGAATCATTAGTTCATGTACCTGTTTTAACCTGATATTGTAAACGACAATAAACAAAGGGAAGAGGTTTATACATGACGTCAAGTTGATAAGAGCCATAGATATATAGAAAATATGGTGCTCCCAAAGTATGTGCACCACGATGGCACACAACCTGAACATAGTATGTGTACCAGGTTAGAGTTCAAGTTGTACATCATCTTGGTGCACATACTTCTGGAGCACCGAAAATTATTTAATTTTTCAGTTGCGTATTCGTCGTTGTCAAAAATGGACCCATTGATACCAATGAAATATTCGATATTGTTAAACTTCGAGAAGTATCTACAGCAGCATTGAAAGATGAAACTCCAAAAGGGGAAGAATATTTAGCTGTAGCGATAAGAAGGTTAGACTTTGGTAGCAATAATAACATAAAATATTTTTTCAGAATTCCTTATACATTATTAAAATAATATTGAAGTCTAAGATTCTTTATTTCAAATTTAATTCTATATATATGTTTATGCTCAAATATTTATCACTCTATATGCAGATCTGAGTTTTCAGAAGAATCGGTAACTGTGAAACTCGGCGACGAAACTGTCAGTGACTGTGATGTCACGGAAACCGACAAGAAAAATAACATTAATTAATATGGTGCGAAAAACTGGCCACTTCAAATGGGAAACATTTATAGGTAATGTCATATATCTGTCTTAGTTATCAACAAATGCAGATGGAGCGTACTTTTGAATATTTAAAAATGTATATTGTTAATCTGGTGAAGGAATATGTATAAAACGACATAAAAAGACACTTGTATATAGTGATAAAATAGTCACCTAAATTTCTATTCCAGTACTTACGTTGTAACTACAAGTCCAAATGGAGAAGAAATGGTATTGTTTCAACAAAGCTTTGTAATAGAATTTGAAAATGGGAATTCTAATCCAGAAACAGGTGCCATTGATTATACTCTTACAATAAAAAAATGTGAAAAACCTTCAATCGTATCATTTACTAATTTAATCCACTAGTTCATAGGTTCTCAAAGTGCTCCGTACGGAGCCCCAGGGCTCCGCGAGAGAAACCTAGGGGCTCCGCGGGCTATTCGATTACTTTTCAAAATACTGACTTGGCTAATTTTGTAATTGTTCAATATAGCCACGAAATATGGCATAGAGGCGGAATTCAAAAATTATTTATAAGCAGGAGCGCAGCCAGGATTTTTGAGAGGGAGGGGGGTTCAATATTGAAGTCGGAAATTTCCGCGGAACACTCTTCTAGAATAAAAAAAAATTTTCAGCGGATAACGAGATTTTTGCTGCGTAAAATATTCAATCCATGAATGATGCGAGCATTTAAAATGTCTTATCATAATAATTTAATGGTACTCATCGTTACTCACGTTTGATTCGAGATTACTGAAAAGAAGGTTTACTATTCTAAAATACCATAAAATACGTGATAAACTGTCAACTATAAATAAAATGAAATCGTATTTTAGGGATTTGTCAAATATGATTTGTTCTTTCGCACTCGAGATTATTATTATGCGAGATATCGCCGTTTCAAAAATCACCAGGTCGGCGTTAAAACTCAATGAGTACAATTTACAATTGTGCAACCCATGACCGATGCGGGCGTTTTGAAATGACTTGTTTATTGGTTTAATTGGGTTCAATGTAACCTGCAGTTGTGCCGACTCACGACAATAAAAATCATTACTTCTCAAATTACCACGACAATCCGCGGACATGAAATGAGAAACAATGAAACGAAGTTAAGTGAACGAAGTTCTTCTGGAATACCGTTTATCCTGAACGACGCTGTTATCATAAGATATTAGAAGCAAAGTCATATATATATATTGTCCACAAAAGAACATACCTACTACTGGAGCCAGTAGTCTGATAAGATATTTGTGCCCGTCCTGATTAAATCGTAATCATGACAGATAGAGCGGCAGATTATAGCGAATTTGACAAATTTGAGCCATTTTTTCAACACTAACTCCGCCCCATCGCAGGTCCGCCACTCCGATTCTTTGCAAGATATCGCCGTTTAAAAAATCCACAAGGTCTGGGCAAAATACGAAGATTGAAATTTATTTTATTGCAGGTAGCTACATCACATCACGCGCACAATTGACTGTGTTTCGATTTTAGTTACTACGATGGATAACCAAAGAAAACCTAACATAACACCAAATTTTGTGATTACAACGACTAAAAAAGCGTTTTTAATCTGTCACGAATCTGCAGAAACAAAACTGATAGTGGTATCTTTCGTTTTAAGTTTTAGTTTCAATATATATTTCATAATTCCGCTTTTCAATCAAGAAATTTGAGTTGCGGATTTACCTATTTTTAAATAACATGTTTTTCACATTGAACTCATAATTCCCCACGAGAACAAAAAAGCAATTATTGTCGTCATTGTGGAACAATACATATATATGCCGAAGGAAATTTAGATTTAGGGAGGGAGAATAAACACAGACATTAGGATGTTTGGGGTTTGAAAAGCACGTCACTCTGACGAAAACAATCGGTTGTAACAAAATGCAATCGCGAACGTTATTAGCGATCCTTTAAGTCTTCCAAAAACATCAAAAGGGAAAAGATTCGACCCCTAATTTATTAATATGTTTGTTAAGTGTCAAATTTACAGCCTTAATAGGTATAATTTATCTTTAAAATTTAGATTTATTTATGACTTGTATTAACCCTATTAAAAAAGGTTTAGCAATTAAATGAAGTAAAGTACTTTTAACTTACTCAGTAATATTAATCGGAAAGTAACAATTTTAAAATTTATTTTGGGGCTCCGTGAATAATAGTCAACCACTTCGAAGGCTCCGCAACACCAAAAGTTTGAGAACCCCTGCACTAGTTGCTTTTATACTGCATATAAAAAATGTAACATCTAATTTATTTATTACAGATAAGACATGGATAGCTGGTGTTGTGGTGGGTATAATTGCTCTAGCTACTCTAGTGGTTGGTGCAATTTTTTACACGAAACGTCGACATCAATCTGAAAATAGAGAATCGTCGACACGTTCAAAGAGTACCTCAAGGGATCATAATGACCTTTATGAAACTACGGGGTATCAAACAGCTGAACATCACAATATATCATCAGTAAAAGATAAGGATACAGGTATGATACAAAAATTATTTATGTATATATCAATCTATACAATAAATATAAATGAAATGACATCCAATTTGTGGATTTGACAATGTTGAATTCCAAATGTCGATCATTTGTTATTCAGGCAAAAGTATTATGTACGATACCACTATTTATGTGTAAATGAATAGGAAATATTTGTCTTGGATTTTAGAAATTAATTCATTACTGAACTAAAATAAAAATTAAAAATATTTTATTCAAATATTGCTATACTGCAAAAGCAAACAAGTACACAAAAATTTGATTTATATTTATACACAGTTTCAAAAATTCAAAATTATATTTGTTTTTATATGACACATGGAAAATCATATAATTTCACGATACTATTCAGGTAAACGTTAGCAACAAAATTTAAATTCATAGATCAGCAACATATATATTCTACAATACCTGGAGTTGGAAATGAAAATGTTGTTTTGCAGAATCAAGATACGAATGATGCTTGAAGTTCTTCTGATAATTTTAATATGTGGCTGAAACTTATATCAAACAATTATATATTTTATGAAGTTCACTTGAACAATATTTGTGTTAGCATACATTTGCTTGAGCAATCGAATTTTAAATATAGGGAAATTTTAGATTATAAAGCAGCAAAAATATTGTTAAAATAAAGTTCAATTTTGAATTATAAATTCATAAAACCTATTTTGGCTAAAGAACTTTAAATTTTGTTTCTTGGTCGGCATTAATTTGTCCAATGATGTTTGTTCTAGTTCTTCTCATTCGCTTTATTAATTATGCATAATTACAACAAAATTCGTGGTTTTTGAAAAATATGGTATGAATATTAAATACAATATTATTCAATAATTGGATATATATTTTTTTCAATATAAGAATTTTTTTTTATCAACGCCTATAAGGATTTATTCAAATCAATTCATTTATGTATTTTCAATGTTATAATAATAATAAGTTTCTATTTTTCTAGGGAACGAAATAAGGTAACTATGCAACGGATACTTCACTATACACGAATTGTAAACAAAAACAGTTCAACAATTTAAATTTAAAATATTCTCGGTTTCGACATTCTGTTCCATGGTCATATTGACGAATTGTTACAAAAATGCCTCGAGTATGCAATAAACGCCTCTAAGTTATGTTTTGTTGAAAATTCAATATCGTGGTGGTGGATATTGGTTAAGATAATGTCAAGTTTATAATATTATTTTCCATGAAATGTTATACGAACTCCACAGAAGTGAATGAAATTCATTATATGTTGATAATAAAAGATCCTTGTTATAGGATCATGCTTCGAAACTGTAGGCGCCAGTATATATTGAATATTTAGCGTAATGGAGTACAAGTGAGATAAGTTGTAATTAATTGTAGTCTTCGTTATATGGCATTTCATTACATGAACTGATAGTAAGTTAGAACGTTGAAATGTATAAATCCTGAACACTGAGACAAGCAGTCGATTGATGGACTGCTAATTTTACATTTATAACTCCAGATTGTGCATAGGTAAACGGTAGGTTATTACTTATCGATCTTTAGATCGGTAAGTATGTTGATAGGTATTTGTCTGTTTGTCTGTCTGTTTGTTTGTTAGATGCACGCAATATCTCACGAAGGCGTGGTTGAATCTGCTCCAAATTTTGAATGTGCATTCATCATGCAGAAGCCTATTGATTTTGGATGAATTATGTCGTTTAGTTAGCGAGGTATAAATTAATTAGTGATGAGACGGGCGGTGTCACTATAGAGTCATGGATCGAAACCGCCGGTCTCTGACCGATATTCTCGTTAATCGGTCACCGCGATCATATTCTTGCAATTTCTCTTTATATACTCTTTCATTCTAATATAGACTCGCTTTCCATTAGCTTTAAGTAGGCTATCATGCATAAATATTAATAGCATCCATACTTAAAGAACAAAATACGCACATGAAATAGCATTACCTTTCATACTAAAGTAGTGACGTGAAGCATTAGCAGGCTCGTTGAAACTTGTAACACAGAGACTTAAACTAAAGAACATTGATGGTAAATGGGCAATATAAAACAATTTGTTGACCGGTTATAAAGCTCGAGTCGGTTTTAATTAAAAATTCCCAACAAGATATTGAACGTATCGTAGTAAAACGCAATTGAAAGGGAAGTTGACAAATCTCATTCATAACGTTCAGAGAAAAATATACTGATACATAAAAACTTGTAACAAATATCGTCATATGAGATTTCGTGGATAGATTTTTATGAGTATGCGACTGCTTGCTTCCAATTTAACAGCTGAAATTAGTTCAATCAGTTCAATGACTCCACGAGTGCGCCATTTGAGCAAATCTTACTTTGCATAAAAATGTGTTGTAACAAAATAAACACGGAGTTTCAACATTCTTTTACTAGCAATTGTAATATAAACGATTTAATCGGTCAGTAAAATAATAAAGCTCTTTAAAATTGAAACTTCTAGGACATGGGATTTTTATCAATACCGCAATACTTATACTTTAATTTCTTAAAAAAAGTTTGTAAATCATTCATAATTTATAAAATTGTGATTAGTAATTTGAATCAGATTATACCCATTTATTTCACATTTACGGAGAAAATTTAGTTTATTATCATTCTGAGTTTACTTCCATTAAAATATCAAATTGAACTATTTCATCTAAGTACGAACAATATTTCATTAGTTGCCTACTACTTTCATATAACTGTGGGCGTGATGAGAAGGTGCAGGGGGCAGCAGTGACGAAACGCAGATCTGAAGAAGAAAACCAAAGCAAGAAACAATAAATTGCTTCGTTATTTTGTTTGTGCTTTATATTTCTTCATTAAAATATAGAAACGCCAATCATGCAACATAACAATAACGGTATTTTCATTCTTTGATATAATTAAAAGTCACTAAAATCACAGTAATATGATCACATCGGGGTTTTCCCGATTGCGGCCAGCAAGGCCTCTTAAAAATTGTTTGCGGCCCGTTAATCTTGCAACCTTGGGCCACCCTGCGTTACACGCATTGAGAAGAAACTTAAGACATACGTATTACTTATTATAAACTCTATTTGGAAATTATTTTTCCGCATGTAATGAATTACAAATACAGTGGACTGGTAGCAGTGGACATACTGTAGCAAAATTTAATGTATAACAAAATGAGAAATTGAGAAGTTCTTAGCAATCTGAAATCAATGTTAACTGTGCAATATTTCATTCTCTGGTGTACTTGAGGGTATATAATTGAAAGTCAAAAAAAGAAAATATATACTAAACCGAAAATCTTTGAGTGGTAATTTATGCTAGTATCAACATGTGAGATACATCATCATGTGAAATATTAATATGGCTTCTCTTCTGATTGTATTTAATTAATTGAACAATTGTCAGTCATCAAAATACATACATGCGCACGGTGGCGATGAAGGGCTTGAAAAATATTTATATATATTCTATAACTTCATCGACGAAAAGGAGAATTTGTATTAGCAGCCGTGGATAGCTTGAGTAGAAATTTAACGAAATCCCATTCGGATATTCAGAATAATTTGTTTATCACACTTATTTAAGAATATCATATTTTTTCATCCTCAATATTGCTTCGTATTTTCTCAGTTTAAATATATATATATGTTGATTGAATGAGTTAATTAGATATATATTGCTTAACTATAACAAACTATAACAAAAATAAACTTCAAATTTATAAAATGTTACAAACGACAAATTGCAGTTTAGTGTTCACCATTGAGATTTTGTATCGGTAAAAAGATAAAGATATACACACTACGAAATTTACACAGAAAACCTTGAGCAAATATTTATTATTTACCGATCGATGTGTTTCACTTAGCAATGTGAATTCCGGAACCTCCATTCTTTATTGTATCAAACAGTATGAGTGCAGTATAAAAGTTAAACACCGTCAGTAACGTTTGACTGTAGTATGGTGAAAGATCAGAATTTCAAAGTTTAAAAGATTTTATGAATTGGATCTTTCTCTTTATCTCTGTCTACGTTAAATGAGTTGAATTTTTAGAAACAAATATGATTAAAGATGTATAGGTTGCTATAAATTTCATGCTGCAAGAACCAAAACCACATTCTAATACATGGGGCTATTTGAACCATTTTTCAAACAGTGAATCGTAAGGTAAGGTATTTGAAAGCAACTACACAAAGTAAAAATAAATTGATAATAATATGGATGTAATTTTGAGAGTGAAAATTAGTTTAATATTATCAATGAGGATAACATTATTTAATAAAAAATAAAATGTTGAGAAGGTAATTGTTCAATCCATTTAAAGCAGATGCAGGTATGTTTTGTACAGCAGATATTTTAATAAATTGGTAATTACTCTTCTATTCAAAACAATCCTTCATATATTAGTATCATTATTTGATTTGAATTGCTTTGAATTAGCTTATTATTAACTGAGCTTATTTTTCAATATAATATTATCTGTCGTACAGGATTCTCAAGCAATTAGTAAAGATACCAAACTAGCAATTTTATGCCTTAGAAACCATTTACTAAATTAAATTATCAAATATAAATTTATATACAGAATGTACATGAAGTCTCTTTACAATTAAAAAAAAAATAATACAAAGTGAGATGATGAGATATCGCAACGGCGATTGTTTTATGTTATTCAGTATTTCCTAAAGTTTTCATTGACACATTTTATATACTTCTAAACATTTAATTAAAATTACCATTACTCTATTTGATACACTTGTATATGGGCATCATTAGTTGCACGAAGCAGCATGTTCACTGCAAATTCTTTTCGCTGCTGGCATGTCGTTTGGCTGAAGTACCTGTAACATTTGCACTTTGTAAGCATACAATCATAAATTCTTGTTTTAGGACTTTGTGCACGGTTGAACTCGGTAATTTCAATTGTATGACAGCAGTACGGTTGGACTTCATAGGGAAACGTTGAACCGCTTGCCCTACACGCTCGATGTTTTTTTCATATGTTCTCGGTCGCCCACTCCTCCTTACATTGAATACTGTCCCTGTCCCCATAAATTTCTTGTGCCATAAACGAACTGAAGAACGTGAGAATGGGTGTTTTCCATACCTATTACTGTAGTTTTGCTTAAACTGAACATCTGATTTTGTCTCAATGAACCAGGATACACATTGCACTTTATTTGAGAACCAGTAATTTTATGGGGTTCGGTTCATATAATTCAATCATTAAACATAAGAAATTTTTTTATAAGAAATATTATCTGGAACAATAAATTTCAGTGTCAATAAAAACTTTATGAAATACTGATTAACGTGAAACAAACCTTATTGCACTCTCTCGAATGACCGGAAAAAATGTTTTGCTGCTTCTTGAAGATGCTCGAATACATTTTGAACGGCCAGCTCATTTACTTATTTTGGTGAAGCGTTAGGATGTTACAAACCCCAAATAGAAAGCATAAAAAAGTTGCCTTAAAAAACTAACAATGATCTCTTTAGTTTGTGTATTTAAAAAAAATATATATTGTACTTACAATTTTTCTGTTATATTTGACTGAAGATTACGATTATATGCAAATTAGTGTAAATTTAACAATGGCAAAGATAACTTGGACATGTGTCATTGTATTTGCGTCAATATTAAAGGCTGTGAGGGCTCAAGGTATGTATCGGAGTTTATTTTTACATTCACCTCATACAAGGTTAGTAGCAAAGTGGTATCAGATTAGTCGACTAGTCTGTAGAATTACAAATGATTTACTTTGGCATAAGAAAAACATTTGAGCTCGTTTTAGTTAGAGTTAACAAAAATTGCTAAACGCGTACTTTTATATGAGTAATTGAAACAAATAGACTTGTACTCGACTATGCTTAAAGCCCTCAAAACAAATAGCAAAAAGGCTTTGATGAATTACGATTTGCAACGAATATAAATGTTGCATGGCGAAAGTTTGATAGATAGTTACTGCTATAGCTATATATGGGTCGTGTTGACGCGAAGATATCATTTACATTACTGTTGTTTGTAGCAATTACTATGACCGGCACGCATTCAACTTGATTAGTGACTTGATTGTACAGTGGCAAGGCTTGACTTAGAATTTTAATAATTTTTCCGAATTGGACGTTTCAATACTCGATTTAATTAGCAATTTAGAGTTTGGATATTTGTACAGAAATCTGAGTAAAATAAGGGGTTTTTGAGTAATAAAGATGAACTATTGTGAACATTAGTTGAGCATTAAACTCCTAAACAAAATAATTTTGTGTGATGAATTTCGACATCGAGACAGATTTATGAATCTACTTTAAGTCGCTTGCCCAGATCATAAGTAATTGCAATAGAAAGTATTTAATTCAGAGATTAGGACACTGTTAAGAACAAACGTGATGATAAAATTACAGAATCTGTGACCCTTTTTGTCGAGACTTAGACAAGAAAAGTGGTCATTTTTTTTTAAATATAGTATTTATAATACGGAAACAAATACAGAAATTAAAACTTTTCAAATCAAACTTCAAAACCCGATATTTTTGTATATAACTCGTTTGTCAAATTACGACCCGCCGTTTGCTATAATGAATTAAGAAAAATTCATATTCCATATCAACAACAATACACGGGTATAATATTCATAGCTCCTAGGAATTGAAGCCGATTGATTATTGTTGAGACCAGGTTCTCACTATAATATTCACATCATTCTTATCGATTTTAATCGGTAAGTATGTTGATAGGTATTTGTCTGTCTGTTAGTTTGTCTGTCTGTCTGTTAGATGTACGCGATATCTCACAAAAGCAATATTAAATCTGCTCTAGATTTTGCATGTGCATTCATCATATGTCGTACTAGAAGCCTATTGATTTTGGATGAATTATGTCGTATAATTAGCGAGTTAATAATTAATTAGTGATGGGACACAAGGTGTCACTATGGAGTAAAAGCGCTGTTTTGGGGATCCCCTAACTTTCGATCGATAAGTCTTCGGTCCCTGACCGATATTGTCGTTTTTATATTGATACAAAATTTATGCACATTTCAGATATAATATATTAATACAGTCTCTCCCATATAACTGGTATTTATTTTTAGATGCAACAAAAATTTATGACGGATATCTTTTCGAAAGATTCGACACAGAAAAGTTATTAAGTGACGCAGAAAGGGAATGCACGGTCAGAGGAGCGTGGCTGTTTGAACCAAATACCGACGATCTGTTCAACGAATTAATAGACAACTTTATGTGAGCAAATATTCATTATAATAGATAATAATTGATTTTGCAACTAATTTAGGATAAAACCACAATGAATGCATCATTAGACAGGCGACCTTTTTTCAAGCACTTCTTCAATATATAACAATCTTTAACATATGATATATTAATATTCAAAGTTGACTGACTCATTTTACAGTTTTATTTATTAAAGACTTTTATGGTGATTTAAATTTAATGACTTGAAATCTTGGTACACTGAGATAAAACTCAAAAATGGTTACCCACCAGTATTTGAGCTAACTCTATTAACTCTGAAAAATTTCAATAGCGCGAAATAGTAGATAACATTATCATGAATCAGTAAACTAAAAATCGAAACAAGGGAATACCAAAGAATTTTTCCACGATTTCAACTATTTTTAAGTAGGCTGGTTTCGTGTTTATGAGACAGATATAACCCTTGTTCGATGAATATAAATTCACATGGATTTGCTTATGGTAGAATATATTTTTCAACAGACCGTCGTCGGGTTATTATTTCATGGGTCTCAAGAAGGTTGGCGGTGAGTGGATATGGAGCGATTATAGTAAGCCGACAAATACTCATTGGTGAGATTGTTAAAATTGTAGTAAAGTATATTTTAATATAAATACTCCACTTCAACGATCCATTATTGAATAATCTGTAAAGTTGTTGTTAATGAAATAATTGGAGGGTTGATTTAAAAAACAACTACAATCCACTAGAACGAATCGTTGCTAGATAAAATGAAAAAAGCAACATCTCAAAAATTTCATTAAATTTTAAATACACGTGGTCAATACTCGGGGTTTTAGGATGCGTGAAGATTTTGTAAGTATGCAAACGCTTAGAATATATTTGTCCAATTTACCCGTTGTATTTAACATTATAGTATAAGGCTTTATAAGTATAAATTTAAACTCAAATATTATTATACAGGTCAAATTCCAATGAACCAAACGAAAATGGTCAAGAATGTGCATGTGTTTTGAACAAGAAATGGGTTAGCGTGATCTGTTCTACAACTCCAAGAAGATATGTTTGTCAATCTCGTGAGATTACAATTTGTACATTCTGTTACTTGATTGACTCTGGAGTAGAGAATGCATTGCCTTGCAATCAAATGAATCAAAGATAGTTAGTGCACGCAATGTTTTCTATGTGTTTTGAAATCACAACAAGTTAGTAGAAGCATTCCAGTAAATGTAAAATCAAAAGGAGACAACTGCGGTATTAATGTTTTTGTGGCATAATTTTCCTCTTCTCATGGATTTTAAATGCACCTGTCTCCAAACCATTTGAAGTCCAAGAATTTTTTTTAATATTGAAATGTGAGCTTCAGAATTCCTATATTAGTGCAGAGTATTGATAATTTAAATGTTATTTATTTTAAGCTGAAATCAAACTTCTCTACAATGGATATCTGTTCGGAAGATTCGACACCGAATTACCATCGAGTGACGCAGAAAAACAATGCACGATCAGAGGAGCATGGTTGTTTGAACCCAAAACTGATGAGCTGTTCAACGAATTAACAGATAATTTTATGTAATTAAAAATTCATTGTATTAGATAATAATCGATAGTACAATGGATTGAAAACAAAATAAATACAATTGTATCATTGCGCAGATGGCATTATATTTCTAACAAAAAATTATCATTCAAATATTATTTGTAAAATTTTGTAATCAATCACCTATTGAACAAAATTTATATCAAAATAACAGACTATTACTTTAAACGTCCTGAGAGAAGTTTTCGCGAAAATATTGGCTAAAATCATATTGATTGCTTTTGTAACAATCTTCCATTCATTTTTCTCAGATCAACGACAGAATGTTATCTTATGGGTCTCAGGTATTTAGCTAATAACTGGAGATGGAGTGATTGGAGCCGTTACACTGATTGGACAAATATTAATCATTGGTGAGATTGTCAAAATGCGGTTATAACCTTATATGGTCAAGTTATATCATTGAGATTTTTCAAAGTGAAAACGACCAAAAACACGTGTTTTCCAAAAACTAAGCTAAAAAACAATAATATCTGACTTTTAAAATAGTGTTTGAATATTATTATACAGGGTAAATGGTATTGTACCTAGTGGTAGTACGGAAAAATGTGCATGTGTTCAGAACAAGAAATGGGTCAGTGTGACATGCTCTATAGCAACAAGATACGTCTGTCAGTCTCGTAAGTTCACGTTATGCAAAGTAATACAGTGCGCATAGTCCTGAAATTGATGACATAATAATAAACGCATGGTTTAATATGTATTCTATACAGTGGCGGCGCGTGGTCATTTTGACAACCGGGGCAAGCTACTGCGGGACCAAGTCACCCCCATCTACGGGGACATTATTTTTAACGATAATAAAGTGTCTTTAAAACCGGTCCAAGTCAAGGGATTAATTAATATAGACATAGTTTATTTTGAAACCTCTTTCAAAAGGAAAGGCAATATTTACCCAGATAAATACAATGACATATTAACAGAAACTTCGGGGAAGGAGACAAAACCTAAAATAAGGTTAAAAACGTTACTATGAAGAAAGGAAAGATAATGCAAATAACGTCTCTGTGAATGGATAAAACAGTCAAGGAATTTAATCTATCTTGCTTCATTGTGTTTCTGAGATACGTTTTAATACGCTTCAGCGTGCTGAATGTTCGCTCTGCGTCGGCGGAAGAAATAGGCGTCGTCAAAATGATGTTCAGAAATTTTGCAGACGCCTCAAAGGTAGTTACTAGAGTGTTATCTATGAGGAACCCATAGAGCGCGCAAGTTGATGTGCTGTTTAAAAAAGTTTGATTGGTGTATATACATCGCAATTCATTTTCCAATTTACCCACGTTTATCATGGGGTAAAATTTGGAGACAGTAGCCAACAAATGGATGGGAAATTGACGTTCAAATTTTGAAAAATTTTTGGGGTTTCAAAGAGAACGCGGCCAGGTGTTCAGTGCGCAGACGATCGCCTATTTGATTCACCAGAATGTCACAGCATTCCTTTGCAGACAAAATCAAACGCTGCGTTGTTTGCCCGCGGCGTAAAGAAGCACTCCATGTGTCGTCGTATTTTATTGTTTCCCGGATACGAGATGCAGCATCGCAGAAGTCTGAAATACACGACTGCACAGACGCTCCATCCATTAGCCTTGACTGCAATGCGCCGTATAATACATCCACGTGATAGAATATTGTGGAGAAAAAAGCAAGAAAAAATGAAAACTCACCATCTTCTAGCAGACGCTTTAGACCTGCCGCCTCCCTCACAGAGCGTTCGTCCCAAACCGGAGAGCTCTGAATGCCATTGAAACACTCAATGAGCTCAGACCTAATTTCGGACACGCCCTGCACCACGCGTGATTGGAAGTTTCAACGTGTTGGTGCACAAGCTGGGAGACGGCGGCTACATATCTGGCGTAGGAGGTCAGAGGTCAGGAGGTCAGAGGAGCGAAGCGGAAAAAAATGAAGAAAACCCCGAAACATTTGCAAAAAATATACGGACGAGAGGGGTATCAAGACACATATTTTTAATAACGAGGTTAAATTAGTGTGCATAACAATGTAAAAAATGCGCATGAGGAAAATCTTCTTTTATATAAACTTGAACACCATGTTTCGACCCACTCATGACTGCCGCGCCGTCATAGGTTTGAGCTATCAATTTTGACTTCGCGTTGTAAGGCTGTAACACTTCTTTCAGTACAGCCGATATCCCGCAAGCCGTACGATCAACGATTGGTACAAAGCTGTGAAATCTCTCGGTAGGTTTACCATCTTTCACAAACCGAAAAATCACAGCCAGTTGGGAAACGCACGTGATGTCAGTTTGCTCGTCAGACTGAATCGAAAGGAACTGGCAATTCTCAATTTCCAGAGCCAAATGTTGTAAATAAATTTTATACATTGAGTCGAGCAAATCATTTTGGATATCCTTAGATGTCCCTTTCGAAACAGTTGCGGCATCAAGATGATCTCTCAATACTGTATCTAGGGATGCGGTGTATTCCACCATATCCCAAAATACCCCTCTATTAGAAGAGTCAGCCCGTTCATCGTGCCCACGGAGGGACAGCTCGTGACAACCGATGAACTTCAAAACATCTATCAATCGACCGAGAACATGGCGGTTTTTCTCGACGTTTTGGTTGTGCCGACGAATAGAAACCGCGCGTCCTTCATCCAACTGTGCTGCAATATTAACATTTCCGAATGTTCGGTATTTTACTGCATTGTCCAGATGCTCCATAGAAGATTGATGATCCCTGGCACGCTCGGAAAGATGTTTAAGATCTCTAAAACCAAATTTACACCAACGTGAGTCACGGGCGGTAGCAAAAGTAGGCAATAAAAACAAAAAAGTGCATTTTTGTCCTCGCTGTAACACAACCATTCGTGTTTTTTATACCAAGTTTCTGCGCAGAATGTACGCCGACGCTTTCCTCCGTCATGGGATTGTTCCAGTGAACAATTTTTGGTTGATAAGGCCCAAGACGTTGTACCTCTAATTTTTGTTCAGCGGCAGCTGCGAAAACGGGAGTGCGAAGTAGTGCATCAACCTTATTCATTATGAGGTCTAAGGCTAAGAAATGCGAAGCCGGAAAGAAGTGAGGAGCTCAAAAGGAATGTGGAAATCGAAGCAAATAGACTAAAGGTCTCTAACTGATTCAAATAGCGAAACAAGCGACAAAAACGAAGGCGAGGAAACTATCAACTCTTCAAGCAACCAACGAACGAGAAGGAAAGCGTGAATATGTCAACACGTTGTTTGTAAGAAACGTCGGCATTGGTGTCGTCATGAATTTCGGGGCTAGCCCCGATCGGCCCCGATGATTTAGTAAAAGAAACAGAAAACAAACGAGACAAACGCGGCGAGTGGAAGATAAAAGAGAGAATACGATATACAATGAGCAACCGGGGCAAAATCGGCGTCGCCCCCGTCGACGTTCGGCGAAGGCTTTGCGAGCGAAAAATGAACCATGTCGGGAGAATATGGCTAGTGTAGACAGTCTGTGCAACCGATATTGAGGTATTTTTCGAATATTTTTTATTATACCGAAAAAACAACCGGGGCATTGCCCCGGTTGGCCCCTATTGACGCGCCGCCACTGATTCTATATATATAGAAAGCGTGTCAAGAGCTTTTTAAAAATGCAAATGCAAAACAAATGCCTTGGGGTACTTAGGTACTAGCCAGCAAATTGAAATGCATGGTAGCTCAAGGGCTAAACTTTTAATTTAACAATAACGGACAATTGAATCAATTCATATGTTCAATGAGTTCACCAACTTATTGTTATTCATAACCTATTATGTATATTTAGTTCAACCTCCATCGTCAACAGTAATAATTTCCGGAAATCTTCTTGAAAAATTCGCCGAAGTAGTTGAGAATTATACAACTGCTAGCGATAGATGTGCAATGAGAGGTTCTCAGTTAGTTGAGATTAAGGATGGAACTATGGACGATAAAATAAGTCAATGGATTAGGTGAGTGATTAGTGAAGTATAAAATAAAATTTTCGGGAAGTATGATATGACGCAGAATGCAGTAATGTTTGCAAAAAATAAAACTAGCTATTTACTTCAGGTCTGATATGAGTTCTTATCTGATGGGAATACAATATTCAACGTCAAATAGTGCGTGGGAATACAGCAGCGACAAGACAGGAATCATCTATGAGAACTGGTATGTACTCAAAGCATTATTGAAGATATGCATATAGTGAAATATAAGATGATTTTAATGAATAATTTGTATTTGTGCTGTATGTGCACTTCTTTGCGTCAATATATTTTTGATTATTTGTACAAAACAATAATATGTTTATTCGTTTAAACGTCTCTGCATGAGTAAAAGTCTATTTTAATGACAAGACGTGATTTATTTGTAAATTAGTTTTTACGTTTGAAAATGGCTCATTATCTTTTTTTAGCATGAATTTGAATATACCGAAAAATAATATTATTTCAAACTTTAATAACGGGTATATTTGTGTTTCAAGAGTACGTCCCAAAATTACTGTGAAATTAGTATCAAATTTGCAAACTTGTTGTTTGTAGAGCAAGTATCAAAAATGCAGCAACAAAATTATAAACATATGAACAATATATTCTGTAGTATGCGTTTCTGATTTACAGTCATGTTTCTTTAAAAACCTCATGATTTATGCAAATCTCATGCGTACTTTAGTATGGTGCACATTGATCAGGCAAAGTGGTATATATGGGCATGTTATAAAATATGTTGATAACCGCCTCGCAATAATAATAACGAAAAATTGTTAGACAATTATTATTTAAACCAGTGGTTCTCAATCAAGGGTCGGTGACCCCAAATGGGACCACCACTGAAGGCTATAATTAATCATATTGTGACCTCGTTTGCATACTTTCCTTTCAAAATTAAATTTTCCGTTCGGTCGTTCACTGCAGTTTCATTGCCTGAATAGGGTATTTGCGATCGCAGGGTGCATTCCCTTTCTTGTGAGTAAATTGTTTGATCATAAAGGAATTTGGAATCTATCAATCAAAATAGTTCGCCGGTAGGCCGTCTAACCTGTAGACGGGCAGATTCGCTCGACTTCGAGATAGCCTTCACTATCGTATTATAGACGCAAAAACGCATTCTTAAATTCCCTATGTCCAAAATACAAAAATGGAATGACAGTTATGTTGGCTTTGGCAAAGTAAAACGAGATGATAGAGAATGTGATCAATGCTTCCATTGCTCGTATGTAATGAGTAATGAATCATTACGTCCATCTATACTTCAAACCCATCCTGACAAAAATCATCTTCCAGTGGAAGACGTTGACATCGGTGTCTTGGCTGCCAAGCGTGTTAAATTGACAAGAAAGCCTGCTCTTGAATGCAGCTATGAAGTGGCATATCGGATTCTTGCCCCCTACTTAGCAAGAAAGCTTCTTCACTGCTAGTTCAAGTTGCCGCAACTTATTTTTGCGAATCTGGTTCTTCTGATCTTGTTACCATTCAAACGAAATCTAGAAACCTTCTTGATGTTGACAGTGACAATCTTTTGGCTATATTAAAGACTGTGTCCAACAAAAAAAATTCGTCATACAGTCCAAAGCGCAAGATTCCCATTGATTGTATACTAAAAAGCTTTTACTTTCTTGTCTATGGTTTGCTTTTGCATTCCACTAAAGATCGTTGAAACATGATTGAATCCAACACGTTCAGTCTTTTGGAATGGCAAACAGGGGGACCACAAGTGTAAAAAGGCGCCGGAAAGGGGGCACGGGACATAAAAGATTGAGAACCACTGATTTAAACAATACCAATAATACGCATAAAATAGGAGATTGGAGAGTAATTCTCTCGCAGTCTTATTTCCAAATATATGAGGCGGGCATTCATTTTGTAATGCAATACCATCTTTTTAGAAAATTCATTCATCAAGTCCCATCGTTACCAATAACCTTAGGCAGCTATAATATTAGTAGTTTAGATGGCGTTTTTGCGCCGTTCAACCTGTAAAAATTACTCTAATTACCTGTATGAAAATTGCCAAAAAATTAATAAATTCAACATTTGAGGAATTAAACCGATATAAAATAATACATAGACTTATTACTTTCGCCTATATTACAATACAACTTCTATGTCTGTTAGTAATTTAAAAATAAGTTGATGGTGCCAATCCTTGACTATATTATTACCAAATCTAATCTTCAATTCATTTTCTTAATTTTATGCAATGTTTGTTCACGAATCCTCTGATCTCGATATAATAATTGAAGAAACAGTGGAATCAGATTTGTCCTTTATTGACTTTTTTTGAACATTTTCATTGTAGGAAAGCAAGTGAAGGAGATGATCCCGACGAAGACTGTGCTTGTATACTAAGTGACGGATGGATTGATGTTGCTTGTACTGGTGGTACATTTAAATATATTTGTCAATCATGTAAGTGCTTGCTGAAAGAATACAATATTTCTAATTGAAATATTTAAACTTACTTTATCACAAAATGATTTAACGTTATGTGATGTAGGATATACAATTTATCATCTACAAGAATTTAGGGTTGTTTTGTTGTGAACTGCACATGCGTCACACTACGTGTAGTCGCGATTGAACTTGATTTACGGTTACTTACAATCAATATATATCGGTTGTTTTGTTACATATATAAAAGGTAGTGCTATATAACTTCAGATCAATATTGGATCTTTCAGCCAAAATTGTCCCTGATTAAAGAAACATGACAAATTTCGAAAGCTTGGCATTCACGGATTAACAAATTAAACATTAGAGAGAATGCATCGATGAAAGTTTTATAAATGTCTTGCGTGAATAGAGTAGAATGAATTAATATTTCATTCAAGAATTTCAGCCTAATTTTTCCATCAAATCCATAGCTAAGTTTGTTATCATTAAGTCATCTGTTATACTAGAAACTTAGTCTATGCCATTTAAGATCCAAATGAGGCAATTACTTACAACGGAGATCTTCTTGAAAAATTTGACAATGCAATTGCAAATGCAGCTGCAAGAAGTAGATGCTCGTTGTGGAATGGGAATCTTGTAGATATGAAAACTCCGGCATATAACAATAAAGTGCAGCAGCTTATTGGGTACATTTGATTGCTTTGTTCATTTATCACTATTTCTCAATAAGTTTATTTTTATATCACCACGTCCATATTATTAACAATTATCGATCTAAGTGAAGAAATATTTTTTCCTTTATTGATCAACTTTTGACTGATATAAAATCTAGTTGTATCCGATTGTACATAATTGTCATTGGGAATAGTTAGTATTCATAGTAAACATGCACATTTACGTAGTACAACATAGTTTGGCCAATTTCGAATGTTTTTAGATAAATATTTAATCATGGCAACATATAGTAACAACATACTTAAAACTTTGCAGAAATTATTCTCATCTATACGGCTGCCCGTATAGAGGTGAAATGTTTTTGGGTCATATTTACTATTACTTGACAGAGATGCTTTTAGTATCATACCATTATTTTGCATGCTTTATTGAGTGTTTCGAATATCTTGTATTGAAATAACTATGAAACAGGTGGTATCAGACAAATCATTGATTTTCTATTATATTGCTGGTTGATCAGATGTGTAAAATTTCGAACTGAAGTCTTTAGTTTAGATTATCGTCATGTACAATAAAATTGCGTTGATCAAGCAGATTTATGAATTTGATGAATATTTCAATAATCCTAGCATTTTTATTCAGAACCAGCGACGAATATCATATCGGATTAAAATATTTCGATGGGGAATATCGATGGACTGATGGATCGGTGGCAACATACAACGACTGGTACGCTCGGTTATTTTACTATTTACTAGCAATAACTCCTGTTTTCAATGTATGTTCAAATCTGATTATAAACCTACCCAGAGCGAGAGGACCGATTTCAGGACCTTCGAATATGCCTATGGTATATATAGTAATACGAACTATCTTAAAATTTGAAGGTTGTGAGCCATGGAATTGTAAAGCATGTTTCAAAATCAATTTTAACCCACATAACAATGACACATGATAACTCACTTTGACTTCATATTGGATTTGCATGTATTTTTAGTCATTTATACCAACTTTGGCCTTGCAATATTTTGTAAATGTGATTTTCACTCCGCGGGGGATGGTAAAAATGTAAACAGGAATAGAAGGTAGAATTAAAGGTCACCATCAATGTAACCAGCATTATAATTGACCTGTTTAGGATTTGTCGTGTAGTGTCGACGAAAATAAATATTTCCATTGCATAATGAGAATTTAGTGCAGTAATAATTAGGGCGTGACGTCATCAAAATTGACAAGACAAGTGAATTGAGTTTGTAAAATCTGTGAATGCAATTTTAAAATATTGTGGCATAGGTCGCACATTTAAGAAAACATTGGCAAAGCCAAAAAATTGCTGCATAGAACTCTGGCATACGATGTTGAAAAGCCGTGGTAAACTTTTAGAAACTGTAGACACAAACATTTTTTTTAATTACCATATAGAATGTACTCAGATGGTGAAATCAAATTACCCATGAATAATAATTCATATTAAATAATTGAATTGGTTCAACGTATAGTGGGCTCGAATATTCTGAATTTTAGAAGGTATAAATCAGCTCAGTTGTATAATGGTAAAATATTTTTCAGGTGGTCTGGTGAAGGTGGAAAAGATAATGGACAAGATTGTGTTAAAATTAATCAGAACTATTGGTACGACATATCATGTGGAGCGTCAGATGGATATATTTGTCAAACCTCAAGTAATCCAATTCTTGTGTTTTTTTCACAAATAGGCCTACGCTATACTTCGTGTTTATAAAATATTAGAATGTTAAAAATTCAATTTAAATTATAGACGTCGAGCTGTTTCATTCAATACCTAAGCTGAAAAAGTATTTAATTCATATAACGTGATCAATAATGACAAAGCAGAATATAATACGCCTTTGAAAAATATACATTAATATCTGTTTTCATCTTCCTATTTTGTTTTTGATATGAATTAATATGCAAATAAGTATTGTAATGGAGTCTCAAATTATATTTGAATTTAATAGAATGGTGCACAGGCAACTCTTGCAAAAATGAAGGTAGCTGTGTGTCTAACAGATGTGAGTGCACGGCTGGATACTTCGGTGATACTTGCGCAAGCGAGGGTGAGTCAATAATATATTTCGACTATGTTGAATGGAACATGTTTGTTTTACCACAACGCTATATTAAGTACTCAAATAATAAATCTAAAACTGCTGAATATTACGAGCCTCTTGATAACATCATCATCATAGTATTTTACAATAACGACTAATGACAGTTTTTGAGCTATTTTCATTCCTATATTTTTGTTTCCACATGCGGATCGTTTACTAAACTAAGTACCGTATTTCCGCGGCAAATAAGTCTACCCGGTAAATAAGACAAGGCCCGTTTTAGTCCATTTTTCGCATATAACTCCCCATTAAGATTATACATTAATTGTATTAGATTAAAACCTAACTCGCGATTGCGTCCACTAAATAAGAACATTACTGATCTAAAATACCTCGCCATTCGGACATAATAATGCCAGATAAATTGCCTGATTATATTTGGTTTTGATACATATTTTTGCGCTCTTGCTAATTCGTTATCGCCGTTTTAACTCAAAAATCCCAAGATCTGCTATGAAATTCTGGAAAGTACAATTTAATTAACGACAATAAATATACATATAAAGTGTATATATGACACATACATATTAATCACCTCGAAATCTCCACGAAACGAAATGTGTTGCTTCATTGATTTAATTGTGATCAATTTGATCTGCGATTGCCACAATATAAATAGTATCACAGCCCCAAAAAACCAACGCAATCCGTGCACATACACATGTACGACTATATATTGTTTGGATTCGTATTTTAGCAAATTAAAAGGAGCCAAATAATATCCCACAATTTTAAATTTATTTTAAAAAATGAATTAAATATATTTTACATTAATTACGGTATTATACATATATATCATAGGCGCGTCAGGTCCCGTCGGTAAGTGTAAAACACAAAATGTTTTTGCGATTTGCAATGTCTAAAAACCATCTTAAATCTGTCACAGGCCATTACAAAATAAAACTTAAACGGTATTTTTGTTTTATTTTTAGTATTTTATAATGTCGCTTCTCAATCAAGAAAATTTGGGTCAAATATTCACTCCTTTATTCATCTTAGCATCATGTCACACATGATTAGGTAATAACTCGTATCTCACAACACAAGTGTTGTTTGTGAACAATGAAGTAATTATCGTCGTCCTTGCGGCACAAAACATATGTTGAGGGAAATTTGTGACTTAGGGAGAATATATGATGAAATGAAAGATGTTTACGTCTTAAATAATACATCACGCTGACAAAAACATTTGACGATTTCCACACACTGCAATCTCATGTGTATCGGTAATAACCGTTCACTCATGATTAAGGTTGCCACTTCTGGATACATTTATTTTTTGAACCGAATCTCGAATCAAAAATTTTCGAATCGAATCTTTTCGAATCTGATTCCATTAAGCTTTTTTTTCATTACACGCATATGTTTGCTCAAAGACACAAAAAAAACTCAAATCTAGAAGAGAAAAACTTGAAAATGGAATACGCCATATAGCAAGAATGACAGGGGTTTTTCAGTGAATAAGCCACACTTATTTCCATCATAATAAAAAAAATATGTAGGTCATAGGTATCACCAATAAATGCATTGATGACAAACTTGCTCTTGCAACATATTTGTGAGTCTTACAATACTGGGCTATTATTGTGTACCTTTGGGCTCTACACATGCAGTCCTTGTATCAGGACTGTGGCAATTTGATGGAATTCATATGAGAAAATAAGCAGGAAACAGTTGTACTGGCATGTCATGAACACAGTAACATCACTGCTTTCCCTAGTCCCACACCAGTGTATGTGACTAAGTTCAGTACAACATTTTATATTTATGTTAGCAGCATAGAGTAATACGACAAAAACATTCTAGTTGCATCTGAATTTTTAGAAATGGGAAATGCTTGCAGAAATATGATCGAAGACGATAAAATTAACCACGAATAAATTAAATTAATTTCGAGAAAAACAATCGTTCAACCGACTACGATTGCAAACAAAAATTTTCATAAATATTGGAGACAATATTATTTGTGGCTAACAGCATTATTGGCTTACTCGGGCTTTATTATTATCTTGGACTTTGTTTAATTTCGAATTCAGAAAGTCCAAATGTGCATAACGGACGCCGCGCTGACGAGAGATAATTGATCGACGCTATATTTCGATCAAATACGGTCGCTAGGGCTAAGGTAAGACGACATTCGCACAGTATGCTTCAATGCTTGGTGTGGTATGAAATTTGGCACGTGTTGATGTAAAACAGTGCACAAGTTGCCATTCCTCAAGTATTATCTACTCCCACCTGTCCGTTATGACATTTGCTAGAAATAATCCGAAATGTTTTATTCCCGCTTGTATCGCGCTAACAAAATTAAACGCATTCGGCAGATTTACCGCCGCCCAAAACAACGATTAACAAATATTCAATGTTTTTTTTTTGGTCCCTTAATTTGGAGTGTCGCATAAACGCTTTCGGCAGCTTTAATGCCGCCGAAAACAACCGATAACAAACGTTCAATGTTTTCATATTTCTGTATATCGCTCTCATTTTCCGAATCGCGTAAACCTGATTCGAATCGAATCGGAAAAGATGCGATTCGAATCGATTCGTAAATCCAAAAGTGGCATCCCTACTCATGATTCACACACAAATGTGGCAACGTCAAATATGATAATCACAGCGTTGAAAATCCAGATTGACAGTACGAGAACGTCGACTCATTTTAACTGACCTGATGAGGACGTTATAGGGATGCTATCGCCGAAGTTATTTTATGGTCTGAATTGAATAATAAATTGATGCCGAAAAATGAAAATTATCATACTAGCATAATAAGACCCCCCCCCCCCCCCCCACCCGGAAAAAAAAAAATCAGGCCAAAAATTTGGGTATAGAAAAGCGACTTATTTGACTTGGAGAAAACATCCATATCGCATGGATTTTCAAATTGGCATCTTGTGGACTTCCCCCCCCCCCTCCCCGAGAACTTCTCACGCCTTCTTTGGAAGGCGCGCCCCCCAGTTCAAGAACCACTGTTTTAGAGTCAGTACTCATAGTGCATAGCTAACACAATACTACTAAACGCCTCCTCATTCCTATATAGGCAGCGCGGTTAGGTAACTTATATCATGTACGCATTATATCCAATCATTTTTTAATCGGTGTGAATGCTCTCAAAAACCCAAGTTAATATAATGTTACATTTTTATTTTAGAATACTGTTCGAATAATGTAAATCCGTGTCAAAATGGAGGAAGCTGCGAGAATATGCCAGGAACTGATCCGTACTATAAATGTAAATGCGAGCCTGAATATTTCGACGACATCTGTTCTACAGAAAGTGAGTAACAAAATTCGTCGATTTATATTTATTTGGTATTTAATTGAGTTCACATTCGGAAACACAACTAAACGGAAAACAGTATTGCCATTTCGGCAACCCTCGGTAGTTAAACGTTTATTTTTAATCGCTTCCGTGGTCGACCTAAATCATCATCTGGACTTTTACAATGACAATGAATTAATTTATGCTCTAACTTTTATTTAACCGTACTTTTTCTGGTGCGACTTAACTTACTGAATGAATCAGGGGCCCCATTCGCCAAACTTCCTTATCATTTAACGTGTTAGTAAAGCACCGACTTTCTCGTAAAAAGCAAAAATGGTATTCACGAAGCATCGTAAATATTCGAGAGAAATTATTCAAGAGAATTTTTTGCGCGTCAAAACAGTGCATTGTGCATTCTTCTCTCAATTTACCGAGAATCGGTATTCACCTGACCAAAGGTCTTTAAAACCTCCTCTTCTCTCAATTTACTGAGAATCGGTATTCACCTGACCAAAGGTCTTTAAAACCTCCTAATCTCGACACTCCCTAGTCAAATTTTTAAAATATTTCTAATTAGCATTTGTCACCTAACCAAGATGGCTTGAAAGGCCATTGAAGGCTCATTTGAATCGTATTATTGTTTTCTACACGCAAGAGGTCGCTAATGGACCGCTCCATGTACGAAATTTTGCGTACGTGAGAAAATTCATCGACGATAGTAAACAAACATTCGAACCTTTCTTCTTTATGGCCGTTGAACCGTTACTTATGATAACGGCACTCTCTCGCAAGCGTAATAGTCGTCTCGCTGTTTGAATTCCTAGCAAAATGATACAGTGCAATAAAACAGTGCATTGTGCATTCTTCTCTCAATTTACCGAGAATCGGTATTCACCTGACCAAAGGTCTTTAAAACCTCCTAATCTCGACACTCCCTAGTCAAATTTTTAAAATATTTCTAATTAGCATTTGTCACATAACCAAGATGGCTTGAAAGGCCATTGAAGGCTCATTTGAATCGTATTATTGTTTTCTATACGCAAGAGGTCGCTAATGGACCGCTCCATGTACGAAATTTTGCGTACGTGAGAAAATTCATCGACGATAGTAAACAAACATTCGAACCTTTCTTCTTTATGGCCGTCGAACCGTTACTTATGATAACGGCACTCTCTCGCAAGCGTAATAGTCGTCTCGCTATTTGTTTCCCTAACAAAATGATACCACAGGCAATGGTGTAGCGCAAACAGCTGCCGAGTAACGAAGCGGTATATTTGTGAAGTCAACGCAATTCTTGTTTGTTTATTATTGTGCTGGTAATTATTAGTGAGTTGTTTACGCAAGGAAAACGAACGCTGGGCCGCGCAAATTACTTTCTTTCAAGTAATAACGTATTTCTTTGTATGTTTCTTAGCTTCCAAATATATACAGATATAAAACTCGTAAAATTGGAAATAGGCCAACAGGGAGTGACGCACAACCCGGGTACAAAAACACTCGGACAAGCCCATATCCTGCTTGAAAACGGCGCGAAAATGTCTTATTGGTTTTGTTTTGAGTTAAGTCCAAGATAAGATGTGTACATAAAGAATGTTAACTCTTACTGACCAATTATATTAGAGCCATATTTATATTACACATAAGTCTCATCCCGAGATAACAGGACACTGGAGACTGAAGTGCTCGCAAACTAACGAGGGAAAAATTATCCTCGTTAACAGTAGTCCGGTAGTCTCGGCCTGTTCTTAGCATGGATTCGAGTTGAAATAATCCTGCTATGGTGTTTGCATGCATTTGCAATCTCTAAATGCCTAACTTGGGTAAGGGTGACTGTAGTCTAATACCTGTAGAGTAGTCAACTCTATTCACTGGAGTACAGCTACAGGCATAGGCCTGAGCCCTTACACAGACTAATTCAATGCAGCAATTAGTACCGATACTAACATCAAATATGGGATTACACAAAATCTATTTCATTGTCTGTTACAAAAGTAGTTTACAATATGTGACCGTGCGTAAAGTGTTTACGAGATCTTTCGTGAATCGCACTTAACGAGATTTAGCTGTTGCATTCTGGAGAGACGAGGTTACGTGCTCGTAAACGCGGATATTTACGAAGTTTGGCGAAAGGGGGGGGGGGGGGTGTCATGTCATAAAACGATTGAATATTGCATACGAATGTTACGTCATGATAGTTAGTATAGTGGTCAGATTAATTTATGTTTCGAGTATTTATATTTGAGAACGAATTTTTTTCATTTATCCTGAAATGGCAACGATGTAACTAATGAAACATTATCTCCATATTTTAGAATACTGTATGAACAATCCAAACCCCTGTCAAAACGGAGGAAGCTGTGTGGATACACTAGAAGAGAATCTATATTATAGATGTGACTGTATGGCGGGTTATTTCGACAATACGTGCTCTAGCGATAGTGAGTATTTTTGAATGGAAGTATAAATTATTTATTTAATTTCCATTAAAGATGTGATGTCGGGCTACTACGGCAATACAGGGTTCTGGCAATCGACGGTAACAGACTGAATTTTTTAATTTAAATTGATATACTTCAATAACTTAAACCACACGAAAAAAAACAATTTATAACAATTAATCTTACTGAAACTATATTGTTATGTTTGTTTTTGATTCGAATCTATGTGCGAAATTTTGATTTGTTTTCTTATAAAATTCCTTTACTAAACAAAGTTATGATTTCATGCCATATTCACATTATGTGAATTTAGTAATCACGCCATTGAGTAAAATGAGATATTTATAATGGAGGTAGAGAATATGTTATAAAAATCGGTATTCCTGCACGAACAAGGTTAATGTTAACGCCCGTATAAATTTCAGAATACTGTCCCAACAATGAAAATCCATGTGAAAATGGAGGAAGCTGCGAGAATATGGTAGTTATATTTCCCTACTATCGATGTAATTGCAAGCCTGGGTATTTCAACGACACTTGTTCTAGCAATGGTGAGTAACAAAATCGTATTCCGTATTGGTATATTTTGTATAATTGTCATCTGTCGCTAAATGATGATAGTTTTTAATGCATCTCATATTTTGACAACTAAAAGTGTTTTTGAATACATCTCGGCGCATTTCTCATTTGAATCGAATATGGCATTCAGAAAATTTGTAACTGAAACTAACCGTGAATGAGAAATTGCATAATAACATTGATTATATGTAGTATACTGGAATAGTCATAAAAAATAGAAAATCTATTAAAACTTACCCTACTATATTATTGAAATTCCGATAAGCAGAGTTTTCTGTATCGGCATATTTCAATCAATCAAGTTCAATTCCAACTATCGGGAATGCAAATATTAAGGCTGTCACATCAGATCCGATGTAATTTGTTTCGAGAAATATAATCTCTTTGTATCAGCAATAAAAGTGATCTTTATACTTCTTTATTTAAAAAATTTAAGAATGATTTTAAAAATTGTTTTGCGCTTGTGTTTCCATGTTTTATTGCAAGGCTAATGTAATGCTAAAAAGAATATTATGTCATATTAAATTTAATTATCTATGAGTTAACGGGTATGGATTAACGGGTCGCAGATATTTTTTGAAAGGCTTGCGGGCCGCAGTCTGGAAAATCCCGAAGTTGTCAAAATACTGCGAGCTTAGTTACTTTAATAAATATATTAAAAAATTGAGAGTTTAGCGTTATATTCAGCCTATTGTTATTTTACGTGAATGGCGTTTTTTATTATTTTGAGAATGATATACAAAGCACTGACTATATGAAAAATAGAAATAAAATTATTCTTTCTTGACTTTGGTTGCTGCTCCAGAGTTGCGCTTCGGCACGGCTGCTATATGGGCAACGCTTAAAAATAAGGGTTTGTTTTTAATAAAATAAAGGGAAAAAACGTTTCGCTAGATAAAAGTTGTTCGATGCGTATTTGCGATTCAAAATTGAGGTGAAAAGCGCGACTCAGCTTATCTGCCAGCCGCTGTCTGCACGAGGAAATTCACTCCTCTTGTTCTTCTAACTTTATTTCTTCTTATGGCTACGAGCAATATTTCACCTATCATCTAATCATTTATTTCAAAAAAACAAGGCGTGCGTACGGGCGCCTCAAAAATGTCGTGTCGCACTTGTCCCAAGCGTGTCCGACTCGTCCCGCTGTTATATATATTCTACACCACTCCATCTCCTTCATCTATGTATTTTTACTTGTGTTATAATCATAGAGTCGTATGTATATACTTTGATATACCTTTTTAGATTTTATCCTTTTTCAAATACATTGTGATAGTAATTTCAATATTCATTGTTCCAGAATATTGTCCAAATAATCCGAATCCGTGTCAAAACGGAGGAAGTTGTGATAATACACCAGGACAGGATCCATATTACAGATGTAATTGCATACAAGGTTACTTCGATAACGCTTGCTCCAGTGATGGTGAGTGTTATAAAACTGAGGTATAAATTTTCCAATCAATTGCCATTATAGAGGTGATTGCAGGCTGGACTACTACGGCATATTCTGTGACAACTTACACAACGAACAGAAATATGATTTATACCACTTAATCTTACTGAAACTATATTGCTATGTTCATTTTTAATTCAATTTCAAGCAAAATAAATGTTTTAGTTTCCTTATAAAAACCCTTTACTGAACAAAGTTTATATTTTTATTTTGCAAAGTAGATATGAAAAGTTGGAGTTAGGATATTTTAAAAAGTGACTGCTGCGTTACCAAATCCAGCCTAAAAGCAATTGTATTAAAAAAACGAAAAACAAATCAATTCCCTTGTATTCCAAATTTTTCCGATAACAGGTAGGTTGTTTTACCACTGACAAAAAAGGTATGTCTAAAGCTAATGTAATATTATTGAAAGTTTTTATGTTTCTATAAGTCAGCGCAGCTAGGTAACTTAAGTTAAGTAGGTCATAAACTTAACATTTAACAACACTTAAGTTGACAATTTTGATGACGTCACACCCTGATTATTACTGAGTAAAAGCTTCATAATGCAACGAAAGTAATTATGACAAGTCGAAAACAAGTCGGCAGTATGAGTCGTTACAATGAAATTACCTTAATTTATTTTGCGTTCTAGTCTGGTTTACAATTAGCCATACCCAACCGTGCATGGTTGATTAAAAGTCCAATTTTTTAAAACATTACAGTATCTAGGATGGTATGAATCAATAAAAAATAACAATACATATTCAGTATAAGGCATTGGCACTGTAGGTACTGGTATATTCAAACGACTTAAAATTGCCCTTTTAAAATTGTATGACCTATCAAAGACTCTTTTTAACTCTCACCAAGTTTAGATGAGTTAATTTAAGGGTCATGACTAATAAAACGCCACTGTGCATATCGAAGTTTTGATCGGCAATCTTTAATAGTTATGACTGCTTTAAACAGACAATGTAAGTGTTATGACACATAATATTTTCAGAATACTGTTCCAACAATGAAAATCCGTGTCAAAATGATGGAAGCTGTGAGAATATTCCAGGAACCGATCCTTACTTTCAATGTAATTGCAAGCCTGGATATTTTAACGTCACCTGTTCTAGCGATGGTGAGTAACACAACTTATACTTTTAAAATTTTTTTTGTATTTGATTGAATATTACTTTACACACTAAAGTACGACTTACAGAAAACTCAATTCGCATTTTCGCAACTCTTGGCGTTCATACATTTTCTGATTGTTTGAATATATACGTAAATTTTTGTGAAAACTGAGTTGAAGTTGACAATTTAATTTTGTATTTCAGAATACTGTTCAAACAATCCAAATCCTTGTCAAAACAGTGGGAGCTGTGAAAATACACCAAAACAGGATCCATATTTTAGATGCAACTGCGAGTCGGGATTTTACGACAATATATGTTCTAGCGATCGTAAGTATTGTAAAACGGAAGTGACGACAATTCGTTACTCGCAATGATTTTAGATGTAAGTCTCTGTGCCTACATTCGATTTCCTTCTTATCATATGTCGTGTTTGCCTTAATCGGTATAGTAATTAAATACTACAAAATTATAACAGAGGGTATACTCTACATGCCACCATAATTATGTATTATAGATTTTAATAGACATTGAATGCAACCCAAGTCAAAGGAACGTATAATATTGAATTATCAGAGAATGAAATATTTTTCCTATTCCCGTGGAAAGCGTCACATGCAAAATATTGTCCAAACTGCACATATTATAGAAAAACACAAGCAAGTGTCTTTCTGTTGCATTATTAATATTTAGAATAATACAGTGATTTTGAACCTGAGCACGATCAAAACGTTATTGGAGGTTTGGGGTGTTCAAGGGTGTCGACGAAGATCCACATTATCAAGTCTTTCAATTACCCAGCATATTGTTTTTTGCTATGAAAACTTTGATTCGATTTTGATCACATTTTATTGAAACATGACAACCAGGAATAGCCCTCATCGGATGACTATGTGCAGTCAATATTTCTCTCGTCCTAATTCATTTTGTTGTAACCAGTTGATCACTAAGGGGTTTGGCGGTTAATATAGTTTGGGAACTCGTAAAATATAACTCCAAAAACTCACCACCGTTTTTTAATTATAATGAGTAAAGACGCATTTGCATTGTTAATATGTTCTAGTTGCGCCACTAGTTTTTTGTAATCAAAACGTTGGGGTTAGAAGAAAGCCTACAGAATAACTTAGGGGTTCGGCAGGTTCGTAAAGATTAAAACCACTGGACTAATTTTCTGCTTGTTTTTTTTAAATTCATCATTTAGTTTATAAGATTTATATTCTGATTTTACAATTCTTTATAGTGCTTCCGCGATAGGTGGGTAAGGTGAACTGAAGTATAAATTATTTTTTTTGTTACCAAATGTGATTGGATGTCGGTCTGCTACGGCAATACCGATTTCTGTCAAACGTTGGTAACAGACTACATTTTGAATGGAAATTGATACACCCGAATAACTCAGAATACAAACATAACTGCAATGCATAAAAATGAATCTTAGTGAAACTATATTGTTATGCCTATTTTTTTTTTATTAAAATCTACTCAAAGTGGATATTTTCGTTAGCCTACCTCATAAAATTCCTTCACTGCAAAAAGTTATTATTTACAAATTTACATCTTGTTAGTAATATGAGATGAATATCTTAGCGGTTGAGAATGTGTGAAGTTATAAAATCGGAATGATTGCACGAATAAGGTTAATGTTATGTCGCATAACAATTTCAGAATATTGCCCCAATAATGGGAATCCGTGTCAAAATGGAGGAAGCTGTGTAAATATGCCAGAAACAGATCCATATTATAAATGTACTTGCATACCTGGATATTTCAACGATACCTGTTCTAGCGATGGTGAGCAACAAAATGCGTTTATATGAATTAATTTTAGTTTAATAAAGATTGCTTTGAAAACTGAGACAAAGGTATTAGCATTTAAACTCCTAGCGTTAATTATTTCCAGTCTGTCTGGATGATATATCGTTACACTCATTTACACTCAATGTAGGACCACAACATATTGTTCTGCTATATGAACTTTTATAGGAAATTATCAATTCAATCACAGAATGCATAAATATTATAACAGTGACCGCGCATAGGCAATATGGAGAAACCATGAATTCATTCTAGCAAATAGTGACAGGTCTTTCTTATCCATTATTATATAAATTAAAAGAATATTTCTTCATCTACAGCCAACAATTCCAAAATTAAAACTTTATTTTTATCTATAATACAATTTGACAACGTCGAGAATATTTAATCTGTATCTTTCACGATGAGAGAATACAAATCATTCCGGTTTGTTTCTTTCGATTGATATTACCTGAATATCGATTGATGACAGCTAAATAATAAAAAATTTTCGAGCCTCTTAATAACATTAAAATTGTCTGTTGTCAAGGTTATTGATTCTGAGAAAAATTTTCAAACCTCTTGCCCATCACATCCTTCTAATATGTAACTTTGTTCCATTTAAAAGTTGGAAACATCCCCAAATCGATTTTACTTGATATGGTGGTATAATTGGTGGGTTTAGATTTGTTTAGAGGTTTATTGTGTGTCAATTCATACCCTGATCTACATAAATTACTTATTTCGCTTATAATCGCACAAATTGAATAGGTAATGCACCCACAAAGAGATCTTACTTTTTAGACTATTGCGAGCACAATGCTAATCCGTGTCTAAATGGAGGAAGGTGTATATCTACTCATGGTGTTCATCCTTATTTTGAATGCGACTGTGCGGAAGGATATTTTGGTGATTTTTGCTCCGACGACCGTAAGTATTGTTCTAGTAATCTAGTTCAGTGTGTTAAGGAACTTGATTCTCATACGAATAATTGCAATAAATGTTACTGTTTTCATAAATAGAACCAATTAATAAGTGAAGAAAATTTTAGGGCATTCACTGTTTTAAAAAAAGACATCGCCTTTATACCATGTGACAAACAAGGGCAAACAAAATACTCCTACATATCTTGCTAAATAAGTATTTCACATCAAATTTCGGTATAAATATTTCAGAATTTGAAACACCAAAAATTATCAGTGCCTGTGGAGAGCCTTGCACAGACGATGGGAAAATTAATGTCACTTGGAAGCCGCATACTGCAATTAAACACTTGTAAGTCGCACGAACTTGTATTTGGTTGAAACTGTCGTTGATGTCTAAAATAAACAAAACATTATATTTCTTATTCAATCCTCATACATTATATATTCAATTTTACAAAGTGGTACTGGTAAGTTTCATTCATCCAAATTCCAGAATACAACACAATTTTGTTTATACTTTCGAAACTTTATCTTCGTTTCAACATATACAAAACCAACTGAGTTTGTATCCTTACATATTTAACTACTGCAGGATGTCTCAAAAATGAGTAAACACTTTTAATTTTGATTTGCTTTTCAGCTACTCATCATCATAGACCGTTCATTTTTTCAGAAAACATAGTATGGATAAGTAGTAAAATTTAGGTATTGTTTGCATTTTCCATGACAAAGAGGTAAACCCAAAAAATGAGGTGCAATATTGCTGTTTGGCACGAAGCATATATCCAGTAAGGCAAACTCAGCGCCTATTTGGAATTAATTCGGCTCAAAATGTTTTTCCTCAGAGCATCCGCACCTTGGTCTTCCTGATCTTTATGCATCAACTACATATCCAGTTTTCATAAATTTACGATGAATTGCATAAAATGTTCCTCGCGTAGAAGCCGAATTAATTCCAAAATCCCGTTAAAGAGGCGCTGAGTTTACCTTACTGATTTATATGCTCCTTGCCAAACAGCAAATTTTCACCGCATTTCTTGGTTAATCTTTTTCTCATTCTGGGGGTTGAGTAAAATTCCATAAATACTTAAATTTTACTACTTATCCATACTTTGTTGTCTGAAGAAATGAACCTTCTATGATGAGTACCTGAAAAGCAAATCCAAATTAAAATTGTATACTTACTTTTGAGACACCCTGTAAGTTGGACTAGTCATACAAAGATGCTTAATTTATTACAGATATCAAATAACACTCTTGAATTCATTCGAAGAATGGCATAATTCTGGTGAAATTGCTCCAAGTGATATTCATGTGCAAAATTTGATCATCGAAAATTTGTATCCAGATTCACAATACGATATTAAGGTATGAAATACAGTAGAATGCTAACAAAGTTCCATTGCTGATTACTTTGAATATATATCTTTTTAACTGACATAAAAAACATATACAGAAGAACAAGTATTCATTTGTTTTTTCAGATAACTGCTTGCCCGACAAACTGTATCGCAGAACTAAGCGATAACGCAACCGCCACCACAGGAATTGGTTTACCTGGAAAGATACTCACAGCAACAGTTTCACAAAATTACGAAACTAATTATTGTGAAGTTACTTGGACTTGGCCTGAAATCATATCAGAGGAAGATGTTGAAATGTTCCAGGTTAGCATTAGTTATTATTGATTTATGTTAAAGATAATTATGAATAGGATTTTACATTTTGACGTCACTTTATCGAAAAAATGAGAAATAAATTACATACAAGAAATTTTTGTGCAAAATGTTTAAAATTTCTTATATATCAATCATATTTACATTCTATTTATATAATTCCATATTACGTCCGATACTTGATGAAATATAAATTTTATATTTTTTTTGGTAAAGGTGTAAGGCGAACAGATATTTTCATTTATAATAGATGAATTATCAGGCAACATTTGTACGAAAACCGCCCAGTTCTGACATCACAACAATACATGGGGAAGTTTCAGTTAATCCGCCCAAATTAACATATAATCTGAAGACGGAGCCAAACCGCATTTACAACTTTGATGTCTCAGCTGTTTCATGTGCTGGATCTGGTCCTAAAACAATCGCAACAGGCGAATGCATTACTGATAGTGAAGGTACGAATGAAGAATTTTAATTCCCGTAATAATAAGTTTTACTATCGATTATATATTTTTAAATTAGTACTCATAATTTGAACTAAATACTTGTTTCAACTAATTTCAAGTATATACTCCCTTATCGGTGAAATTGGTATTTGTCTCAGCTCCCGATTATATTGAAGAGCCAAATATAATTGATGAATCGCCAGGTTCAACTAGGGATCTGGAAATAATTTTACCAAATGAAGATAACGGGCCTATAAGGTAGGTGAATTTCAATCTGCTAGATCTTCAAAAATATATATTGGTCTACTTTGTTTCATTAGTTATATATTAATAACAGTAAAACAGCAACAGGTAAAATTGGTATAGTGAAGACATATAAACACACGATAAAAACGATTCACAGAAGGGAAAAAATAGAAGTTACATAATTTATTTATTCTACGGTTATGGTAATGAAATATTTAAAAAAAAATTCAGTTGCGTATTCGTCGTTGTCAAAATTTACCAAATGAAGATAACGGGCCTATAAGGTAGGTGAATTTCAATCTGCTAGATCTTCAAAAATATATATTGGTCTACTTTGTTTCATTAGTTATATATTAATAACAGTAAAACAGCAACAGGTAAAATTGGTATAGTGAAGACATATAAACACACGATAAAAACGATTCACAGAAGGGAAAAAATAGAAGTTACATAATTTATTTATTCTACGGTTATGGTAATGAAATATTTAAAA
This sequence comes from Styela clava, assembly GCF_013122585.1. Lineage (NCBI taxonomy): Eukaryota > Metazoa > Chordata > Ascidiacea > Stolidobranchia > Styelidae > Styela > Styela clava. The sequence continues at coordinate 18,645,802 of NW_024102834.1, read as the reverse complement.
AAAAATTCAGTTGCGTATTCGTCGTTGTCAAAAATGGGCCCATTGATAACAATGATTTATTCGATATTGTTAAACTACGAAAAGTGTCATCGGAAGCATTGACAGATGAAACTCCCAATGGGAAAGAATATTTGGCTGTCGCTATGAAAAGGTTTGTCTTAGAATGTGGTAGAATTACAATACATATGCTTCTACATATTTGAAAATATGATTTCCAAAATTTCATGATTTAGTCCTAGTATATTTCCTTCTTAAATTTAATTCTAGAATCAATGATCAATCATGCATGTGTCTAAATCCTTAACCATCATTTGGACACAAAGTGGACATATGAGTAGTTTTGATATTATATTGTTGTTGTTGTTAGCATGTTTATTTTTTGTCTGGATGGGACAATCGCTTTTCCCTTTGGCTACTGGATCAATCAACTTTAAAATTTTCCGGGCTTAAAAATTGTTTTTGTCTCGAAGGCTATTACTTGGAGTTTTTCTCAATTTTTCTGTGAGATCTAACATTTCATCCAAAATCCGCTGTTTAATTTTTAATCATGGGAACACGTTTATGTGACATTCTCACGGCTGGTACTGGTAGTCTACTATGTTCGATTGCATACTCGCATTACAGCGTTTTGTACTTCATGTCCATGTATTTTAGCAAGGCTCTCTTGTTGTTATTCTTTTCAGATCTGAATTTTCTGAAACATCAATAACTGTGAAACTTGGCGACAAAATTACTAGCGGCTGTGATGTCACAGACAATAGCGCAAAAAATAGCATTAATCATTACGACGCAAAGAACTGGCAGCTTCAAATTGGGAATAGCTACAGGTAATGCTGCTATATATCTCAATAAGCATTCTGATGGTCTATAGTCTATTCATTAACAAATGCAGATGAAGCGTACTAGTGTATAACGACATGAGCCTGCATAGAAACATTAAAATAATTCATTCAATTTCTATTTCAGTACTTACGTTGTAACAACAAGTCCAAATGAAGAAGAAGCGGTATTGTTTCAACAAAGCTCTATAGAAGAATTTGCGAATGGAAGTTCCAATCCAGGAACCGGTACCATTGACTAAACTCTCACAATAATTTTTTTATAATACCCTCTAACGTTTCATTTACTTAGTTAATCAAATAGTTGCTTTTATACTAAATACGATAAAATATAACCTCTATTTTATTTAATACAGATATGGCATGGATAGCTGGTGTTATCGCTGGTATAATTGCTCTAGCTACTCTAGTGGTTGGTGCAATTTTTTACACGAAGCGTCGACATCAATCTGAAAATAGAGAATCGTCGCTGACACGTTCAAAGAGTACCTCAAGGGATCATAACGATCTTTATGAAACTACGGGGTATCAAACAGCAGGAAATCCCCATATATCATCAGTAAAAGATAATGATATAGGTATGATATAAACATGTTTTGTAGATATTTGGATTAATCTAGTTAAGGAATATGAAAAAAACGACATCCCATTTCTATGAACTTTGTGGATTTGATGTGGGTGGGGTTCCAAATCGAATATTTTGGTATTCAGACAAAGCATTATGTACGATTCCACTATTTATGTGTAAATGAGGGGAAATATTTGTCATAGATTTTTGAAATTAAATTCATTACTAAACTAAAAATATTAAATATAAACCATTATTATTCAACGATGCCATAGTGTAAGAGCCAATAAATCCACCGAAAATTCGATTTATATTTAAATTTCGAATATGTTCATATTCAACGCCTAGAAAATCATATAAGTTTACAAAACTGTTGCGGTAAACACTAACAACAAAATTTATATTTATAGATCAGCAACATATATATTCTACAATACCTGGGGTTGGATATGAAAATGTTGTTTTGCAGAATCAGGATTCGGATGATGCTTGAAGTTCTTCGGATTATTATAACTAAAACTTATATCAAACTATTACATATCTTATGAATTGCATTTAAACAATCTTTGTGTTAACATAAATTTGCTTGAGCAGACAATTTTGAATCCAGGGAAATCTCAGACAATAAAGCAACAAAATTATTGTTAAAATGAAATTCAATTTTGAATCATAAATTCAAAAAATATATTTTGGCTAAAGAACGTTGGATTTTGTTTCTTGGTCGGCTTTAATTTGTTCAATGATGTTTGTTCTAGCTTTTCTCATTCGCTTCATAAATATTGCACAGTCACAACAAAGTTTGTGGTTTTTGAAGAAGATGGTATGAATAATAAATACAATATCCTCGAATATTTGAATATATTTTTTTTCACTATAGGATTTATTCAAATCAATTGATTTTATGTTTTTTCAATGTTATATTGTTCTTACGAGTTTCTCACTTTAAGGTGAATGAAATATAGCAACAATGCAACAGATAATTTACTATACACTAATTGTAAACAAGACAGTTCTACAATTTAAATTTTGAATATTCTCGGTTTGACATTATTTTCTATGGTTAAGTTTAACGAATCGTAACAAAAATGTTTGGAATATGCAATAAACAATGTTTTGTTAAATATTCAACATCGTGGTGATACATATTGGTTAAGGTAATGTATAATTTGATCATATCATTTACCAAGAAAGGTTATACGAACTGCACAGAAGTGAATGACATTCAATATAAAGTTATAACAAGAGATCCTTGTTATTAAAGACCATGCTTCGAAACTGTAGGCGCCAGTATATACCGAATATTTAGTATGGTGGAGTACAAGTGGGGTAGGTTGTAAATAATTGTAGGCTTCGTTATAGAGCAGTGCTATTCAACTTTTTTGTTATTGTGGAACCCCTGATATAGTTTTTCGTTTTTTATGGAACCCCAATGAACAAAATTGAAAAAAACACAAAATACTCGTAACACGAAATATTTGTAATTCGAATTTTTGTACTTCAACAACGAAACAGAAAGAAGGTAACAAGCGTGAAATTCAATGACTAGGTTGTTCTTGCATTTCCTTTGCAATCTACTTGAATCGTGGCTCCACAGCGCTCAATGCAATTCTCATACTCATGGGTACACTCTTCAAACAACTTCTTTTTTGTTTTTTGTTTTTGAATATTTATATTAAAGCATCAACATGCTGAAGCAAGAAATGATTTACCTCGAAAAATAAAATAAAACCCCTAAGGAACCCTATGAACTCACGGAACCCCACTGCATGTATTGCGGAACCCTAGGGTTCATTAACACACATAATTAAAGAATAAAATACCTCCAGAAATAGCAGTAGCGCGTTCAAACTAAAATTTTAAAGTGACTTGAAGCATCAAGAAGCTCATTGAAGCTTGTGAAACATAGACTTCCACGAAGACAAAAGAATAATCATAGTAAGCCGGAAATATAAAACAATTTATTGACCAGTTATAAATATCGAGCCGGCTATGATATCGAAATCTCAAACGCATCGTAGTTAAACGTAAATATATGGAAAATTAATAAATCTCATTTACAACGTTATATCAGATTTCGTGGAAAGCTTTTTATAAGGACGAAACGATCTGCTTCGCATTTAACAGTTGAAAATATTGGTACAATTCGTAAGTCGGTAGGAGATTCCAATATACATACAGACATAATTTATTTGTTGAAAAATTGGTACGGTATACCATTCATTGTACAGACGCAGTAATAAGACGTATCTTCAATTTAATAGGGCAGGAGTCGGCAACCTACTGCCCGCGGGCCAGATCGGGTCCGCGAAGTAATATAATCCGGCCCGCGACGTTTCACTGAATTATAGTAACAAAACAGCTGTTTTGACGATGATATTCTTTACTTAACAAAATTTAATGTATTAGTATAAACTTCACAATTACTCGTTTTAATGAGCCTATAATTTAATTATAATTAGACCAATGTCTACAAAACGCAGAAAAGTTGATCCTAAGTGCAAATGGTTCAATGACGCCGAAACTATTCGAATGGAATTTTTCGAGATGCAACGCGATGAGGAAATAAATCTATATTTTATTCGAGAGATGTATCACTGCCTTATATTTATTATAAAAAGTATCATCCGTTCGGTTTTCAACTTTCTAAAAATATTTGCACCCGCACATGACTTGCAACCCTTACTTTTTCAAAAGGGGGCCCCTTCATTCCTGCAAAAAACTGACGGCAGAATTATTGAAACGAACCAAATAATATCTTTCTCTATATCTCAAACTCAGTTCAACGATTATAAGAGGGACCCAATTGAGCAAATCCTAATTTGCCTAAAATTAATATTAGGTTATCAGATTTTTTCCTAGTAAATATAATATAAACGCTTTAATCGGTCAGTGGAATAATGAATCTCTTTAAAATTGGAAACTTTCATGACATTTGATTTCTATTAATACTACAATATTTGTACTTTTTGAATTTATATCCATAAAAATATCACATTAAACTATTTTTCCTATGTACGAACAGTATTTTATTAGTTGCTTATTACTTTCATAAACTGTAAGCGTGGTAATAATTCTTTCTAATTTTATTTGGAATGATTTCGCATATTTGGACTTTGCAATACCTTGCACTCTGGCACATTTACATTCATAATTTCAACACAAATGATTATAATTTTGTCCTATGAAATTTAAAAACAATGTCAATTGTACAATTTATCATTCTCTGATGCACCCAATGATATGAAATTGAAAGCCAAAAAAGTAAAATATATACTAGACCGTACTATTATAGAAGTAATTTAAGCTAGTATCAACATGTGAGATATTAAGGCTTCCTTCTGATTGCCAGTCATCTGAAAACATACATGCGTACGGTGGCGACAGAGGGCTTGAAAATTATATATATTTATTCTTTAATTAAATTGACGAATGGGCGCATTTGTATCAATAGCCTTGAGTAGCTAGAGTGGGAATGTAGAAAAAACTCATTTGAAGAATAAGGACAATTTATTTATTATAGTTTTTTAAGGTTATCAAATATTGTCATTCTCTATATTGCTTTGTATTTACCAAGTTAAAATAAATTTATATATTGATTGAGTTATTTGGTATTACTATAACAAAAAAAAATTCAAATTATAAAATGTTACGAACAATGAATTGCGATTTAGTGTTCACCAATGAGTTTTGTATCGTTAAAACGATAGAGATATACACGCCACGAATTTACACAGAAAACCTTGAGCAAATATTTATTATTTACCGATCGAAGTGTTTCACTTAGCAATAAAATCGCGGAACCTTTCATTCGCTATTGTATCAGACAGTATGAGTCCAGTATAAACGTTGAACATCGCCAGTAACGTTAGACTGTTGTATAATGAAAGATCAGTATTTCAAAGTTCTGGAGATTTCAGGAATTGGATTTTAACTTATATTGTTATCTTCGTCTGCGTTAAATCAGCTGAAAGTTTCACAACAAACATGATTAGAGATGCAATAAATTCCACGACGCTCCGTTAACCAAACCTAATGTTAATACGTGGAGCTATTTGAACTTTTTTGAAACAATGCATCGCGAGGTATTTGAAAGCATCTATGTAAAGTGAATCGCTTGGTAATAATATGGAAGTAATTTTGCGAGTGAAAGTTAGTTTAATATTACCAATATAGATAATATTATTTACTAGAAAATAAAATTTTGAGAAGCTAATTAATCTATTCATACAAAGCATAGTATGGATTCAGTGGTATATTCATTCTAGCATATGGTAGAAAATATCTATCTTCAATTGCCATGGTATCTCGCTGCTTAATTTCTAGCATAATATCTGGCTCACAGGATACTTCAACAATCAGTAAACCTTTAAAATATGCATTTTTATGCTTAAAATATACAAATGAATAGTCAGATATGAAAGAAATAATGACATCATAAAAGACTTAAGATATGCCATAGAAAGTATTTATTCAATCGAAAATGTAAAGAGTATTTATAATTCTTCTATTATATCTGACTAAAGATTATGATTATATGCACATTGGTGTAAATTTGAGCATGAGAAAGATAGCTTGGACAAGTATCGTTGTAATTGTGTCAATATTGAAAACTGTGAGGCCTCAAGGTATGTATCGAAGTTTATTTTTACATGACCTCATACACGCCCATTTGTATCAGATCGAGCTGGTTTTAGTTAACAACAATCGGGAAACTAGTACTTTATGGGAGTAATCTGAGCGAATTGACTCGTACTCTACTGTGCTGCTCAAAACCGTCAAAAAAAATAACAAAAAAGCCTTGATGAATTATGATTTGACACGTATGTAACTGTTGTATGACAAAAGTTTGCATAGTTGTTAGTGCTATAACTTTGTAAGGGTCGTGTTCATGAAAAGAGGTAATATTTTACTGTTGTTTATAACAATAACTTTGGCAGTACACATCCGGATTGACTTGTGACTTGATTGTACTTTGACAAGGCTAGAGTTAAAATCCTCAAAATTTTTCCGAAGTTGAACTTGACTCAATACTCAATTTAATTCAGGATTTGGAGATTTGTAACAAAAACGAAAAGATTTTTGGGGATTAAAGTTGAACTACTGTAAACATAAGTTAAGCATTTATCTTCTACAAGTGATGACGTTTGACAATAAAACAGAGTTATTTTTCGACATTAAGTCTTCTGTTACATTTCAACAACAAAACACGTGCATTATCTACGTAGCTACTATGAATTTAAAGCAATTAAAATTATTGTTTAGACTCGCTCTAATATTCGCATCATTTGTTGTATATACAACATTTATGCACATTTAAGAATTCTTATATTAATACATCTCCCATATGACTGTTATGTACGTATTTTTAGATGCAACAAAATTTTATGATAGCTATCTGTTCGAAAGATTCGACACAGAAAAGTTATCAAGTGACGCGGAAAAGCAATGCACTGTTCGTGGAGCGTGGCTGTTTGAACCCAAAACCGATGATCTATTCGACGAATTAACAGATAACATTTTGTGAGCCAAAATTCATTGAACTTGATAATATTTGGTTCTGAACATTTTCTTAGAATAAAACCACAATAAATGCACCATTACACAGGCGACCTTTAAATACTTTGTTAATATCATATAACAATCTTTAAACGTAATTAGTTTTCACTCTTTATTACCTTATTTATATATTACTATTGTTATGTATATCAAGTTCGGTTTCACTAAATTTTATGATAAGTGTCAGTTGAATGTCGCAAACAACTGGTGACATCACTAGGTTCACACCATCTCCGATCAAATAAAGAAGGAAATACGAGAGAGAATAAATAGGCGAGAAGCTCTGTCGTTTTCACCGTGGCACTCAATGGTAAAACGTAAAAACTTGACCATGGAACGGATAGCTTTTATTATTAATATATAATACTCAACGATGACTCATTTTATAGTTTGATATATTTATGACTTTTATTGTGCTTTAAATGTAATAACTCGAAAGATTGGTACAATAGAATAACATTAAAAACTCACTAACTATGTTAACTCAAGTGATTTCAATAACACAATATAAGAGATAAAAAAAATTTTAATCGGTAAATTACTAATCGGAACAATGGGATACCAGAGAACTATTCCACGATTTCAAATGTTTTAAATCAGCTTGTATAGTGATTATGAGACAGATATTTGTTAAATAGTAGAGTAAACTCCTTGTAAAAGTTAAAACATTGAATTGTTCATGAAAGAATATTTATATATTTCAATCAGACCGGCTAATGGTGGATATTATCTGATGGGTCTCAGGAAGCTTGACGGTTATTGGAAATGGAGCGATTACAGTGAGCCGACAACTACTCATTGGTGAGCTCGTTTAAATTAGTGCAAAGTATATTCTAATATAAATATGAAATCGATTTGAACGATCCATTGTTAAAATATCGGTAAATTTTTTGTTAATGAAATATTTGCTGGGTTGATTAAAAAAACGGCTATACTCCACTAAAACAAAACATTGATAAATAAAACAAGAGAGCTACGCCCAGATATATGGACACGTCTGTTCGCAGTACAGTACGGTTTACCGTACCGTCAGATCACAGTCTACAAATATATTCACACCAAGCAAAGCAGTACAGTAGGACACAAAATGGCGTCCGATGTCCGCAGAACGTTTAATGACGTCATAGCAAACAAAAACAAATCTCACAGAGCTAACAGAAATATTTATAATGAATAAAAGTAATAGCCTTCTGGGGAAAAATTTTATCTTCAACCACTGAAAATTTCAAAGCAATTGGTCCAGTATTTGAAGAGAAAAGCGATTTTTTCAAAAATGATGGAGACAAATAACAATAACAACAAAATTTTGAAACGATCGTTATGTCCACTACGTGTCCAATAAAAAACAAAAAGCAACATCACAAAGTTTTCATTGAATTTTAAATTAACGTGTACAATGTTCGGGATTTTAGTATGGGTGAGAATTTTGAAAGTATATAAACGCATAGAATATATTTGTCCAATTTAACAGTTGTATTTAACAATAGTATAAGGCTTTAGAAATAATTTATACTCAAGTATAATTAAACAGGTTAAATACCGTGGAACCAGGCGAGAATGGTCAAGCTTGTGCATGTGTTCGGAACAAAAAATGGGTTAGCGTGATCTGTTCTACAACTCCAAGAAGATACGTTTGTCAATCCCGTGAGATTATAATTTGTACATACTGTTACTTGCTCGACTCTGGAGTAGGGAATGCATTGCCTTGCAATCAAATGAATTAAAGATAGTTAGTACACGCAATGTTTTCTATGTGTTTTATAAATTTACAGCAAGATAGTAGAAGCATTCCAGAAAATGTAAAAACATAACGAGATCGTATAACTTCTCTGTATAGAGGAAGTGTGTGGAAACATTTCAAAAATGTAAACACAAAAAAACTGCTGAACAACTGATAGATACTTGGGTAATAGCCAGAATTTTGCAATGCATGGTAGCACAATGGGTAAACGCAGTGGCGGCGCGTCAATAGGGCCAACCGTGGCAATGCCCCGGTTGTTTTTTCGGTATAATAAAAAATATTCGAAAAATACCTCAATATCGGTTGCACAGACTGTCTACACTAGCCATATTCTCCCGACATGGTTCATTTTTCGCTCGCAAAGCCTTCGCCGAAGGTCGACGGGGCGACGCCGATTTTGCCCCGGTTGCTCATTGTATATCGTATTCTCTCTTCCATCTTCCACTCGCCGCGTTTGTCTCGTTTGTTTTCTGTTTCTTTTACTAGATCATCGGGGCCGATCGGGGCTAGCCCCGAAATTATGACGACACAATGCCGACGTTTCTTACAACAACGTGTTGACATATTCACGCATTCCTTCTCGTTCTCGTCTCGTTGGTTGCTTGAAGAGTTGATAGTTTCCTCGCCTTCGTTTTTGTCGCTTGTGTCGCTATTTGAATCAGTTAGAGACCTTTAGTCCATTTGCTTTCGATTTTCCACATTACTTTTGAGCTCCTCACTTCTTTCCGGCTTCGCATTTCTTAGCCTTAGACCTCATAATGAATAAGGTTGATGCACTACTTCGCACTCCGTTTTCGCAGCTGCCGCTGGAACAAAAATTAGAGGTACTACGTCTTGGGCCTTATCAACCAAAAAATTGTTCACTGGAACAATCCCATGAAGGAGGAAAGCGTCGGCGTACATTCTGCGCAGAAACTTGGTATAAAAAAACACGAATGGTTGTGTTACAGCGAGGACAAAAATGCACTTTTTTGTTTTTATTGCCTATTTTTGCTACCTATCTTAAACATCTTTCCGAGCGTGCCAGGGATCATCAATCTTCTATGGAGCATCTGGACAATGCAGTAAAATACCGAACATTCGGAAATGTTAATATTGCAGCACAGTTGGATGAAGGACGCGCGGTTTCTATTCGTCGGCACAACCAAAACGTCGAGAAAAACCGCCATGTTCTCGGTCGATTGATAGATGTTTTGAAGTCCATTGGTTGTCACGAGCTGTCCCTCAGTGGGCACGATGAACGGGCTGGCTCTTCTAATAGAGGGGTATTTTTGGATATGGTGGAATACACCGCATCCCTAGATACAGTATTGAGAGATCAATTTGATGCCGCAACTGTTTTGAAAGGGACATCTAAGGATATCCAAAATGATTTGCTCGACTCAATGTATAAAATTTATTTACAACATTTGGCTCTGGAAATTGAGAATTGCCTGTTCCTTTCGATTCAGTCTGACGAGACAACTGACATCACGTGCGTTTCCCTACTGGCTGTGATTTTTTGGTTTGTGAAGGATGGTAAACCTACCGAGAGATTTCACAGCTTTGTACCAATCGTTGATCGCACGGCTTGCGGGATATTGGCTGTACTGAAAAAAGTGTTATAGCCTTACAACGCGAAGTCAAAATTAATAGCTCAAACTTATGACGGCGCGGCAGTCATGAGTGGGTCGAAACATGGTGTTCAAGTTTATATAAAAGAAGATTTTCCTCATGCGCATTTTTGCATTGTTATGCACACCAATTTAACCTCGTTATTAAAAATATGTGTCTTGATACCCCTCTCGTCCGTATATTTTTTGCAAATGTTTCGGGGTTTTCTTCATTTTTTTCCGTTTCGCCGAAGCGTTCTGACCTCCTTCGCCAGATATGTAGCCGCCGTCTCCCAGCTTGTGCACCAACACGTTGGAACTTCCAATCACGCGTGGTGCAGAGCGTGTCCGAAATTAGGTCTGAGCTCATTGAGTGTTTCAATGGCATTCAGAGCTCTCCGGTTTGGGACGAACGCTCTGTGAGGGAGGCGGCAAGTCTAAAGCGTCTGCTAGAAGATGGTGAGTTTTCATTTTTTCTCGCTATTTTCTCCACAATATTCTATCACGTGGATGTATTATACGGCGCATTGCAGTCAAGGCTAATGGATGGAGCGTCTGTGCAGTCGTGTATTTCAGACTTCTGCGATGCTGTATCTCGTATCCGGGAAACAATAAAATACGACGACACATGGAGTGCTTCTTTACGCCGCGGGCAAACAACGCAGCGTTTGATTTTGTCTGCAAAGGAATGCTGTGACATTCTGGTGAATCAAATAGGCGATCGTCTGCGCACTGAACACCTTGCCGCGTTCTCTTTGATGAACCCCAAAAATTTTTCAAAATTTGCACGTCAATTTCCCATCCATTTGTTGGCTACTGTCTCCAAATTTTAACCCATGATAAACGTGGGTAAATTGAAAAATGAATTGCGATGTATATACACCAATCAAACTTTTTTGAACATCACATCAACTTGCGCGCTCTATGGGTTCCTTATAGATAACACTCTAGTAACTACCTTTGCGGCGTCTGCAAAATTTCTGGACATCATTTTGACGACGCCTATTTCTTCCGCCGACGCAGAGCGAACATTCAGCACGCTGAAGCGTATTAAAACGTATCGCAGAAACACAATGAAGCAGGATAGATTAAATTCCTTGGCTGTTTTATCCATTCACAGAGACGTTATTTCTGGGATGCATGACTTTAATCAGCGCCTTATTGAGCATTTTGCTTCCAAGAAACCGCGGCGTGTTGCATAAGTAGAAGTCTAGCAGCATATATATCTATGAGTGACCGACGCATGTCCTTATCTTTGCATTAACTTTCCTTTCTTCATAGTAACGTTTTAAACCTTATTTTAGGTTTTGTCTGCTTTCCCGAAGTTTCTGTTAATATGTCATTGTATTTATCTGGGTAAATATTGCCTTTCCTTTTGAAAGAGGTTTCAAATTAAACTATGTCTATATTTATTAATCCCTTGACTTGGACCGGTTTTAAAGACACTTTCTTATCGTTAAAAATTGTCGCTTTTGCCGATTGGTTGTTACCGATGGAATGGTATTTTTACTCATAAAATAATGGGAGAACTTACAGCGCTCATCCTGTCCCCGTAGATGGGGGTGACTTGGTACCGCAGTAGCTTGCCCCGGTTGTCAAAATGACCACGCGCCGCCACTGGGTAAACGTCATTATTTAACACTAACGGACAATTGAACCGATTTATATGTTCAAACAGTCGTAATTTCTCCACTTATCAAATTATGTTTCTTTTTTATATTTATTTGTGTATATTTAGTTCAACCTCCATCCTCAACAATAATACTTTATGGAAATCTTCTGGAAAGATTCGCCGAAGAGGTTCAGAATTATGCAATTGCTGATGATAGATGTGCAATGAGAGGTGCTCAGTTGGTTGAGATAAAGGATAAAACTATGAACGATAAAATAATTGAATGGATTGGGTGAGTGATAAGTAAAGTACAAAATCTAATTTCAGTCATGAATGATGTGTCAAATGTTATTGCGAGTCTTAACAAATCATACCCATTACTGCAGGTCTGATACAAGATCTTACCTGATGGGAATACAATATTCGACATCAAATGATGTGTGGGAATACAACAGCGACAACACAGCAATCACCTATGATAATTGGTATGTACTCGAAGCTTGGTTCATACATTCATATATCGAAATAAGGTATGATTTTCATAAACAATTCGTATTTGCGCTGCAAATGGGCAATGTCTTGACAATCTAAACACACTGTTAAGAATACTTTTTTGCGTCAATATAGTGTTGATCATTTGTACAAGACCATTTTATTTATGAGCTTATCGACCTTCCAGTATAATAAAATCTATTTAAATGGCAGGTCGTACTTCATTTGTAAATTAGGTTTTACGTTTGAAAATGGCTCATTGCCTGTTTTGGTGTGAATTTTAATATGCCGAAAAATATACCATTTCAAACTTTGATAACGGGCATATTGTATTTCATTGTACGTCGCGAAGTTACTGTGAAATTGATATCAAATTTGTAAATTTGTTGTCTGTAGAGCAAGTATCAAAAATGCAGCAACAAAATTGAAAACATATGAACAATATAATCCGTGGTATGCGACTAGGATTTACAGTCATGATTTTTTAAAAACTTCATGACATATGAAAATCTGATACATACTTCAGAATGGTGAACTCTGATAAGGAAAAGTGGTTTAATTATAACCGGGGCATTTATATATGTTTATTTCATGTAAGGCGCTGATAACAGTCTCGAGATATTATTATTAAATAAATAAAAATTCATTGACAAATATTATTTTAAACAATACCGATAACACGCATAAAATATAAGATTGTATGTTCCAACGGAAAATACATTATTCAGTCACATTTCCAATTAAATATACCTGGGACATTTCCCAGGTTTATCTGCTAGTCTGTAACACAATATGAATATTAGCTCTAAGTAATATATAATAAGAAACGTCGACATCTGGCATTTTCGCTTGTCGGAAAGATTCGGGGTGCTAAGTGGGCTTCAGCCAAGATAATGTTTCCTTATTTTAAAATAAATATTCTACGTTTGTTATTAATTTAAAGATGAAAGAATATTATTGATTCGAACATAAATTTTAACTTAAAGTCATATTATTTCTTTTTTGTACGACGCCTATTCATACTTCTACTTAAATCCATATGACTATTAACTAAACTATAAAACTTAATCTTCATTCAATGACTCGTATGTATTTGTTTACATTGAAGGAAAACAGGTGAAGGTCATGATACCAACGAAGACTGTGCTTGTATACTAAGTGACGGATGGATCGATGATGTTTGTAGTGGTGGTACATTTAAATATATCTGTCAGTCATGTAAGTGAGTGATATAGAAATAAGACAAAAGTTCCTGTCAACACATTTTGAACTGGTTAAAACACAAAATAATTCAAAGATTTGAGATATTGTAAAAACAATTCTACTGCAGGAATTCAAGGTTCTTTTTTGTTGTACATTGCGCATGCGTCATATTACTTGCAGTTGCCACTGGATTTGATTTGCTGCCACTTACAAATAAAATATATAAATTCGTTATTTAGTTTCGTATATCAAAATGTGGTCGTTATAACTCTAAACTAATAAGTATTAACCAAGCTTGTCCTTGAATTAAAAATACTGACAGATCTTAACCTATGTTCGAAGATAAGAAGCCGTTCTCGAAAATCGGCATCCAAAGCTTAACATTAATTTGGTAAATTGTATAAACATTGCATTCAAAAATATCTTGCGTGAGATATAAAGAGTTTATCATCAAGTTATTTATTGATAAAATTATAAAATCGTATCCTGATTCAAATGCTGCTGTTTCCATCATTATCGATACCGATCTAATCTATTATATTCTTACATCAAAGATCCGAGTGAAGCAACTACTTACAATGGAGATCTTCTTGAAAAATATAACAATAAAATAGGAAATGCAGCAGCAAGGAGTAGATGCTCATTGTGGAACGGGAATCTTGTTGATGCAGATGATGCGACGTATAACAGTGCTGTACAGAATTTGATCGGGTATATTTGTTTTACTCAGTGTGGTTCACAGTATTATGACATTGGTTGTGCATGCTTTACTATAAGTTTTAAATATGAAATACGACTAATCAGGTCAATCATTAATCTATCGTAACGTTACAATCTGCTATTAGGTTTATGACATCGCAAATAGGCATCTGTATATTAGTACTATTTGTAATAAGTTGCGAATTTCAAACTGATTCAGACTTCATTAATATGTAAATCATTCTCAATATTGTTATCACAGAAATGGAGTCTTTTATCATATCGGATTGAAATATTTTGATGGGGCATATCGATGGACAGATGGATCAGCAACAACTTACTTTGATTGGTAAGATTTTATTCAGCCGTTTTGGCATTTGACATCAGTAGTCGATGTTTAAAATTTACGTTCAGAACTCATTATCATCCTCGGTTCCAAAATCTATATTGATCTGAATTGCAATACCATAAAATAAAGAATCAAAAATATTATACTGAAGTCTGAAACTTGTAGACCTTGAATAAAATTGCACAAAATGTTCGTTTAATCGCCTTTCAATTACCACTCGTATTTGATTGAATGTAAATGATATTTATACGGAATTTAATTTTGAAAGTAATTACGACGTCAAAACAATACTTACATATTGTTATGATAAAAAGCAAACTAAGTATTTTGATCTTTTTCAATCTAACACAAATTATATTTCTTTCTAAATAACATAAGAATTTAACTAAAAAAGAGTTGTCTGTATGCATACAAATATATATATATGAAGATAATTAAATCAATTGACGTAGTGAATATAAACAAACATGTTGAATATTAATGGCAGCAATTTATGAACTATATTAAGATCAAATTTATAGGGGCACTGGCGAAGGATCAGATAGTGGCAAAGATTGTGTTAGGACCGATCAAAACAAATGGCGTGACACAGTGTGTGGGGGCCCAATAGGATATATATGTCAATCTACAGGTAATATAATTTTAGTAACAAACGGTATTTTATTTCTTTTATCATAACTAAAAAACTGAGGTTTTTGACAAACTTAAACGGCCTGCAATACTATCCGATCTATATACTTACATATACTTCTTACGACGATTTAAAAATTTTAAATCAGTATTTTTTTTACTTTAAACAACTGAGCTAAAACGACACTGAATTAAAATTCAACCATGCTCAAAAGGATAATAATAATCACAAAGCCGAAACTATTAGCATTAGCAAATTTTTATTTTATTAATATTAGTTTTTTTTTCTGCATCTTTGATAAGTAATAAAATGTTATCGCCTCATTCTGCATTTTTGAAATTAGAAGACCCATAAAAAGTGTAAAATGAATTTTCAATTTTTTTTTGATCTGTTTAGCTTATTGCACGGGCAATTCTGGCACTTGTCAAAATGAAGGTAGTTGTGTGTCTTATAGATGGTGTGAATGCGCAGATGGATTCTACGGCGATACCTGCTTAAGCAATGGTGAGTCTATAGCGATTTATTGAATTGTCTACATCTTTGCAACATGGACCAAGATACGAGCGTGAAAATATCTAAGATCGACATTGGTATTGTTATGAAACTTCAATAATAAGCACGCAAAATGAAAAATCTGTTTGCAACTAAGAGACTTAATATGACATCATAATATTATTTTAATCAATGACAATAACAGTATGGCGACAGTTCTAGTCCTACATTTTTGTCATGCAAATAGTGCACCAAACATTCAATATTTCTTTCATCCGAAAAATGTGCAGGCAGTTGCAAAAAAGGCAGTGCAGTTAGGTAACTTATCAAACACATTATAGCCAATCATTTTCTAATTGATGTTAACAGTTCAGCTTAATATTTTATATCACATTATTATTTTTAGAATACTGTCCGAATAATGTAAATCCGTGTCAAAATGGAGGAAGCTGCGAGAATATGCCAGGAACCGATCCATACTATAAATGTAATTGCAAGCCGGGATATTTCAACGTCACCTGTTCTAGTGATGGTGAGTAACAATTTTAAATCTATTTAAAGTTTTATCTATTTTACTTTTAAATTTTATTTACTTTTATGCTTTATCATCAATAATAAGTCTACGTTTTTTATTGTTCGTTTGACACCATAGTGTTGAAATCTGCATAATTGATGTCAATGACCAAGGTGACTCAAACAGACTTATTTTGATGCCTTTCATTAATTAATTTTTGCGCTAACTGTTAATCTATCGCAATGTAGGAATCTTACTAAAATTCAATTAAATTTTGTACGCGATTATTACGTCATAGTATTTAGTAATAGTCAAATTAATATACGTTTCGAGTATTTATCTCCTGCATCGTATTTAGAAATGGCAAGAATGGAACTAATGAAAATTTACCTTCATATTTTAGAATACTGTCCAAACAATCCAGACACTTGTCAAAACGGAAGCTGTAAGAATACACGAGGGGAATATCCGTATTATGAATGTGACTGCATGCCGGGTTTCTTCGGATATAACTGCTCCAGCGATGGTAAGTATTGTTAAACTGAAGTATATATTATTTATTTAATTTCCATTAAATATGTGATGTTGGGCTACTAAGACAATAACGGATTCTGGCAATCGACTAACTGACTACTTTTTGAATTGGAATTAATAATTAATCAATTAGGTTATTATATCGGGACAGGAATTTTAATTTTGAAGGTTTCATATTCTCGTCAATAAGTTAAACGAGAATATCGGTCGGAGACCGAAGACTTATCAATTGAAATTTAAGGGGTTCCTCCAAAACAGAAACTTCGATTTCGATTCATCCGCTCCTACTCCATAGCGACACCGTGTGTCCCATCACTAATTAATTATCAACTCGATCAATATACGACATAATTCAATTCAAAATCAATAGGCTTTTGGTCCGAGATATGATGAATGCACAAGCAAAATTTGGAGCAGATTCAATCTCGCGTTCATGGGGTATCGCGTATCATACGAAAGTGTCTAACAGACAGACAAACAAAACAAATACCTATCAACATACTTACCGATCAAGATCGATAAATAATGAGATAGTTATAAATAAGAATAACATAACCTCTTTCTACAAAATAGTAAGTTTATTAAAAGCTTTCGTTAGATCACAATAACCTAGTACACCCCATCTTGAGATAATTATCTTAGCGGTTGAGAATATTTAAGATAATAAAATCGGCATAGTTGCACGGACATGGTTAATGATATGTCTCGTATGAATTTCAGAATACTGTCCGAACAATGTTGTAAATCCTTGTCAAAATGGAGGAATCTGTGAGAATTCACCAGGGACATTTCCTTACTATGAATGTGCTTGTACTCCTGGATATTTCAACGACATCTGTTCCAGCGATGGTGAGTAACAAAATTCGTAGTTTTGTTTTGTCTTTGGTTAAATATTAGGTCTACCTTGTACACCCAAATACGATTAAAAAGAAAAACTGAATTGCCTTTTTGGGAACTCCTAACCGTTAATACTTGTTATTGTTTAAATAGATATATAGACTTAGGTATGAATATTTCAAGGGTCCGTTGCTTTTTGTATACGATTTAGTAATATACATCTGTATACAGATGATGATAGTTTTTATTGAAAATTATATTTTGACAACTAATGGTTTGTTGAACACCTCGATGCATTTATAATTTGACTCCAAAGTAGCTTTAAAAATATTTGTAACTGCAACTAATCGTGAATGACAAATTACACAATAACCTTAAGAACATTGATTTTATGTAGTAAATCTTTGAATAATAAAAAAGCAGAAACGTTATTGAAACGTATTTTACTTATATCTATTGAAATTCTGCAAAACAGAGCTATTCGTGTTATCAATATTGTTGAATCTCAATCAACATGATATGCAAATAATATCACATCAGGTTCGATAAAATTTGTTACGAGTAATATAATCTCTCTGCATCAGCAATAAATGTGCTCTTTATGCTTATCTATTTTACTAAGTTAAAATTTTGCTTCAGATACTATTCTAATTTAGCGAGAAATATGTGTTGTTCATTCATCTGCAACTAATGAAGAGTGAAAAAAGTTTACTCAAGTCCTATTCCCAATGGGAGAAATATATATTCACAAATTTTGATTTATTTTCTAATTGACGTTATTCCTCACTCGGTCATATGTTTTTTGCTATTACATGTCACTCAGCAAAGTTAGATTTTTTGTAGAAATCCCCCACTACTGAGGCAAAAATGGGAGATTTGAGAAAAACTCCTTCACCATGTTTTTACGTACTGCAGATTGCAATCGCCACGTTTCAAGTATTTGCGCCTTTGAGTTAAGAAAAGCCGCCGCCATTAATGCAAATTGTGGGAGAAAAATTTCCCAGCCACGTTTTAAGTAATTCCACGTTCGCAACTTTTAGCACGACCCTAACCAAGACAGTGAGTTATGATGTTAAAGTATCTTACCTGATCATTTTACTTAGAGTCGTGCGTTAAAAAATATACTATTTGAATCTAAATCTGATAAAATTGAATAATCTTTACAAATGCCTGTCATGATATTCAGAAATATAGTCAAATTTATTGGGACTGCGACAATATTCTTGACATATGAACAAATGAGCTTATATTTGAACGACTCTATTGATTTTTATTATTTACAACATTCTATGTATAGACCGGTGTAAAGGCGACAATTTGATTTTGTATTTTAGAATACTGTCCAAACAATCAAAACCCTTGTCAGAACGGAATCTGTGAGAATACACCAAAACAGCCTCCGTATTATGAATGTGACTGCATGCCGGGTTTCTTCGGATATAACTGCTCTAGCGATCGTGAGTATTGCAAACCTGAAGTGGGAATAATTAAAAAACAAAACGAGACTATAATTAAAAATCATTATAAATATGTTGCCTGCCGGACTTTTACAAAAACATCGGGTTATAGCTATCGTTAGTGACAAACTGCATTTTGAATTGAAATATGATTATATTCTGTTATAACATACAGTAGAGAGCAGACAATTTGTTTACTCAATGCTTTTAAGAGCAAGTCGCTGTGCCTTGCTATTGGATTTTTCTTCTTCTCGTATGTCGTGTTTACCCACTCTTTTATAGTAAGTATATATATATTAGGCATTAATAATATTAGGTAATTTTATTAGGCATTAAACTTAAACGAACGTAAAGAATAACTATCCGAGAATGAAATGTTTATCTTATTCCCATGGAAAGCGTCACTTTCAAAATATTGTTCAAACCCAACCTTTTATAGTAAAATACAAGCATGTGTGTTACCGTTGCTTAAGTAATATTGGGATTTGTGCAGTGTTCCACCTGGGCGGAGCTGTTCAAGGGGGTCGACGAAGATCCCCTGAAACAGTTATATATTACCAAGTCTTCCTATTCATTACTCAGACTCTTAATTTTTGCTTTGAAAAACTTTGATCATATTTTGTGAAACCTGACAACCAAGAATAGGCCATCATCGTATGTCTATGTTCAGTTAATAGGTATTTCTTTTTACCAGTGGTTCACCAAGGGGGATGATATTGTTTGATATTTGTTGATTTGTTATTTTTATAATATAACCCTAAAAACTCAGCAATGATTTAAAAATTTATTGATTGAAGGTTGCATTTTCTATAACCCTGCAGAAAAGTAGATGTATTGTTGAAATGTTCCGGTTGCGCCTCTAATTTTAAGTAATCAAAACGTTGCGGTTCGACGGAAGCCTGCATAATAACGTAGGGGTTCGGCAGGTTCGCAAAGATAAAAAACACTAGACTAATATGTTGCTTGTTTTTTAAATATATTATTTAGTTAATCGCATTTATATTCTGAATCTACAATTCTTTATAGTTTTAATTTTTGATATTTCAGAGTAGTGTCTTAACTATACCAAAACAATATTGCCATAAAACGTTGAGAAATTACTCTCAGAATTAAAGAAAATAACCATTCAAGACGGTATTTTCTCCAATGTTTTCTCTGATTTTTGTTATAGGTATTGATAGATCGGGGAATAAAATATACATGTAATAATTGGAGTGGAACTTATTTAACTTAATGAACATTATTTCTCGTTAGAATATTGCGATCACAACGATAACCCATGTTTGAACGGAGGAATCTGTGTATCAGTGAATGATAGTGATGCTTACTATAAATGTGATTGTTCAGCTGGATACTTCAGTGACATTTGTTCAAAAGGTATGAGGAATTAGATCATTAAATACGAAATATGCCTGAACGAATAATGTGTCTTGTATAATATGTTTGAAATTAAGTAAACACCGTAAATGTGATTACAAAAATTCTATTGGCAAACATTTCTCAAAACATATCCTTGTTGGGTAACATATTCTTTTACAATACGAATTGGTCCATTTCATTATTTGACGAAAGATATTTTTGTAATCACCGAAACTATTGCGCGCCTCACATTTCTATCATAGCAAATAAAAAAAGGTGTGGAATCAATGTAAATTAGCCAATTATGCTACATAACTGATGTTCAAAACATTTTATTTTCAGATTTAATAAAGATTCAAACAATTAAATCACTTATTGCCATTGCTGAAGGAAACGCCATTTTGCTGTTCAATGTTACAACATATGACGGTCTTTTGACGGTTGAGCTACATAGAGATATTAGTTCTGAAATTCCCATATATATACAGAATAATGTTACCAATGGAACCGCGCAGTTCATACTCCAAAACATAGACAAATCAAGCGAAGGAAACTATATATTCATTGCCTATTCTTCATCGAATGACTATCAAAGAAATGACACAACGGAATTGATAATTCACGGTAAGACTTGTAATTCTACGGAAAAGTGAAACGCTAAGCATTTACATACTTTCAATATTTCATTGATATAGTCATAATATTTATGCGCTGTAATATACGATCGAATGCAAATAAAACATGCGAGGAAATCTGGTAAAACTAACAAAAATAGGTTTTTATGTACATAATGGCGTATAAATTATATGCATAGTAATAACATGAGGTTTTGATAACCATAATCAATGAAATCCAACACACATATTTTTTCAAACGACATATCATTGAGAACCCTAACAAAATTTTATCATGTGAAATTCCATTTAAAAATATGATGTCAGCGTCAAAAGATTTATATTCAACTTTATTGACATGCTAATTATTCCGCTATCAAATGGAACCCTATTTCATTTTATTTATGGTAAACTTCAATATTTGTATTATTCGGTGATACTAGCAATGCATATTTTATTTCAGTCAATGTCAGCATCACAAACATAAATCCATACACGATATTCTCACCGGTCACAACTGGTCCAAGACATGTTGTATGCAATGCCTCTGGTTACCCGTCTCCAACAAAAACAACATGGATGATAAATGGCGTGAACGTTTCTCTGCAAGAAGGTTCGGGAGTCTACCAATATCACGAAGAAACTCACGCGATTTTGTATATCGCCGAAGCACAATTATCTGACGATGGAAATTATACTTGTAGTGCCACAAATTATGTTGGTGAAGGAGCAACAGAAGTATTTGGAGAAGATAATACCAAAGTCTCAGGTTTATTTTTGTTTGTAAATGTTCAGTTTCGAAAAGCGATAATCATTTCGGAAATTCACATCAAACACTTCGACCAGTTCTATATTTTGTATCAACAATTTAGTTTCCATGCAATAGCCATTATAATTTTTCCTCTCCAGTTTACGGTTCTCCACATATTATTGAAGTGAATGAGACGCCATGCAGCAGTAACGGAACACTAACCATAAGATGGACGCCTAACAATCAAACTATAGGAATAAATCACATGTTTGTATTTATTCTCTATTAATATTCAAATGTCTGCACTACATTAATCGTTTGGTAATTATACCTTTTTTTTAGTTTTACAGTGACAAGTCAAAACTCCACGACATCTGACAACACGAATGAAACTGCAGTAGATGGTAAAGACGTTGAATTCAATAATTTACATCCCTTCACGGAATACTTAATAAAGGTAAGTGTGGGGAAGGTTATATTAAAAAGATTTCAAATTGATTGATTAAATTTTTGTGAACGAAAAATAATTATATGGGCTCTCTTAGGCCGAGGTTTGTCCAGATGAATGCATAACTAAATTGAACGACACTTCAAAAGCGACGACGGGGCATGGGCTACCTGGGTTAGTAAACAACCCCAAAATTCAAATGAAATCGACAGATATCTGCCATGTATCATGGGAAATTTCAAACACACCAGACGATCAGATTTTACAATACGAGGTAAATATTTGATAAAAAAAAATTTTATAATATAAATTTATTTATATTAGGATTGCATTAACGCAATATAGAATGAAGACATTTTAGTTACTTTTTTTATGACTTTTTTGATACTCAATTCTCTCTATTGATTGGGCTGAAAAGTATAATCAAATATAAAAATTTGAAAAATGGAGAAAAAACGCACGATATTGTTTACTTTTATTACATCCATATATTACAGATTACGTAGATTCAAAAGTCAAGTAGTTCAGAAAAATATTAAAATGAGTTTCTTCATCGTAGCGTAAAAAATGTACAATTAATTATGCTTTCTTATATATGTCTACATCTTTCAGATTGCGTGGAATCAAGAATATGTGTATAAACCACCAAACACTGAGACATTACCTTCGCAAATAGCGGTCAAAGTACCTGCATCGGGTCTTGAATATTATATTGAAACAGAATCTAATCGACAATATTCAGTAAACATAACGGCATATACTTGTGCTGGTGCAGGTCTACCAGTAGCCGCAGAGGGGGAATGCATAACAGAAAGCGAAGGTGAGCGAAGGCAAAATTCAGGATTCTGGATAAATAAAATGAATGAATGAGATCCTCATACAACCTAATATTTCTGAGTTTAGAATACGCGTTTAAATAATTCTGCATATATTTGTTTCAGACTTAAAATTTGTCGTCTAACATTGGTGTATATTTTTGAATGTCTGTAAATTACAAAAACAGAAAAATTTGGTTAGTCGTTTTTAATTCTTATAATTCAACAAAATATAATGAGGAATATTTTGGAATGTTCAGAGTTGCAATCATATTTACTCAATCAAAATTGTCTGACACATAGAATCGTATCACAATTTAACAGGTCCTAATGAGGTTGTTGAACCAATAATAAGAGAGAGTAACGGCGATTTATCAACAAGAGATATCGATATTACCATACCAAACGAGGAAAACGGACCAATAAGGTGACTAGAAGTGGTTGAAAATTAGAGATGCGTTGCGTGTTTGCGTGCCAAGTGACAATCACTCTCTCATTACTTTAGAATGTAAACGTTACATGTATGGGCCATTATTGCAAATTCTGCACATAATAGTTATATTATTCAATAAAATTTACATTACTTGAAATATATCAGTACCATGTGCCATAGAGAACAGAAAAACGTTATCAATACTGAATTTAATTCGTAATGTCCATAGAAATTAAAAATTAGGAATACGATTCTATATTTCTCAGGTATTCTGTGACAGTTTGACGATAACATAAAATCGTCGTATTACTTAATAGCATACCTTTTTCCAGTTGCGTATTCGTAATCGCGAACCAAGGGAATTTAGCAAACAGCAACAAACCGTTTGAAATAGAAGATCTGGAGAAGGCAGCAAGTCAAGAAAGTGTATCACAAGGAGTTGAATACCTTGCCATTGCTATTCCCAGGTAAACGAGGCAATACAATGCTAGATAGGAATGAAATTATTTGGTGCTGAACCCGCTTTATTTTATTTAGAGCTACGATAGGAAACGATAAAATTTATACGACGACGCTTGGTGATGATGAAATAAATTTAGAATGCGATCTTACAACAATATGGTCAAGCGAAAATATAAAGAAACGCAGTGCACGAGCTACTTCACAATATTCAGGGAATAATTGGCCATTGAAAGCCGATGGGGCGTCCTATAGGTAGGTTGTGTTTTTTCCTGTAAGACCTTTTAGTTTGTAAAAATAGATCATAGAAGAAAATTTGAAATTGTAATGAACGAAATTATAGTTTTCAAAATAAGTTGTAACAGGTATAGATAGACATATATCTATGTAAGCCATATATTACATTCTGTTAAAGCTTCTACACGGTGACCTCAACTCCAACAAGCAAAGACGTAATATTTGGCAAAAGTGAAATTACCTCATTTGTCAATGGGTCTGTGCGTGAGTAGTTTAATACTGCAATACAAATTTTGAAATCGGTAGTTCAATTATTAAAAAAAGGTTTACTTATTTGAAATAATTACAGCATTTTTCAGAATTAGGCCATAAAGCATGCATGACGAGTCTGTGACACCTGCTGACTACATATACCTATTTATTTGCATACAAATAACAAAATTGTGTTATTGAGATCTAGCATTATAAATCAAGTATAAAATATCAATGTCATTATTTCAATTTTATTACAGCTATGGGATGGATTGCGGCCGTTGTTATATGCCCTATTCTTATTATAGTGATTATGGGAGGAATGTATTATATGTGGAGAAAGTAAGTACAATATAATTAGGCATATTTCTCAATCAATAGGAATCTTGTAATTAGGACAGCATCGACGAAGTTTTTTTATTCAGGCAATCGAACGGTATATTTTTCTTAATGTGCCGTTTATTTAGATTTCTTTGTCCACCCCGAAAATCTACATCTAGCGTTACATCTCAAAGACAAAATTCTCAGAATAACAAGAGACATTTATTTAACATAGCCCACAAATTAGAAATTAAAAATTTTAAAAATTATAAATCAATTATTTGACAGGCGTCAAGCAAAGAAGATTCCTGATGATTATGCAATGGGAAATCAGCCAGCTACTAATATACCAGGTAGTTTAATACTGATACCCTGTAAACAAAATCAAAATTATCAAACCCGTGCCTAGAAAATAGACTTAGGATTATCACAGCACCAAAAATAAAGAAAATAAACAAACAATTGTTAAATAATATTTTTTTCAAAATGTTTTTATTAGATGCGCCACTATACGAGAATGTAGAAAGTATTACAAGACCTGAAACGGATATTCCATTAGGAATGCTCCATAGTGTTTACAAGATGCTGAAAGCTGATGAGAACATGCAGTTTCGTGAGCAATACCAAGTAATATACTAAAGTTGTTCAAGCAATAAATATTTATTTTAGTTTTGAAACAACAATCGCATCTCTTTCTAATATCTATTTTTTCATGTATTACATGACAAAATCGAAATATTTTATAACGGTATTCAATTCAAGTACACAAAATTAAAATATAAAGATAATTTCTAGAATAATATTACACGCCTTATATATATGTAATTTTCAAGAGATTATCTATTTAACGTGGTAGATAAGTGAAGATTTTAACAAAATGAAAATAAAAGGTTACTATTTGTTCGTCATAAAATATATACAATGTTATTCTTTTATTATTATGGTATTAAATCGGTATTCATGAATCAATTATTTGTAGGAGATCAAAACAAAATCCAAAGCAAATGCTCCTCCGACAACGGTAGGGGGAAGTGAGGAAATGATGACGAAAAATAGATACAAAAACATATTGCCGTGTAAGTTATATTAAATCTTTAAAGAAATATCTGTTTTGTTTTTCCAAGCTTTGTAATTTGCTAATTGCAATTTAATATAAAATCTGGTATCTGGCGCACCGGCTCAAATTTAACAAATTTACAAGCGCAATAAAACACTAATAAATCCAGACATATAATAGAACAATTTAAATTCCCAACATGGTACACGCGGATAAATCAAAACGCTCATGTTTAATTTTTATTTTAATCATTTTATACCGTCTTTCATAGATGATACCTCCAGAGTTTCACTGAAAGGACAAGGGGTTGATGGATACATAAATGCTTGCTACGTCAACGTGAGTACAAAACGTGATAAAATGACAGCGGCTATACGTGATGTTATATATTTATGGGGAAAAAGGGAATTTTTCTAACTAAAATAATTATGATTCGAATAAATTAACTTGGCCAACTACAGATTTTAAAAAGAGTACATGGTCGTCTGGAGAATTTTAGAGTTTCTTAAATAAAATATTATATATATTATATTTAAACTAGGGCATTAAGAAGCAATTTATTGCGACACAAGGACCTCTACCAAACACGAAGGCGGATTTTTGGAGAATGGTAGTTGAACAAAATTGTACAATAATTGTGATGTTAACAAAATGCGTCGAGGCTGGAAAGGTATTTTAACTAAATAACTTTTTAAAAATATTGCGTTGAGATTTGCAAGCAGACCCTATACTAAACGTTGAGATATCGTAATTATTGCTATGTATAGCTAAACGTTATAAGTTGATTTTAGGTCACCAAAACAAACAGAGCAATTTAACGATTATTTATCTTGGCTGTGGTATGTTGACTCGTTATGTAACATATGATTTTTGCCTCTGTTCTTATTCAACTTCTATTTTAAGGACATTCGTTTTTTTCCTACAAATAATTACAACTCTTGTTTTATTTTCTCGTGCAAACTCATGATGAAATTACCGATTACCATTTTATATTATATTTATACATAAACAGATAAAATGCGAGCAATACTGGCCAAACGTTAACGAATCAGTTCAACAAGGATCCTTCATTGTGAGAAATGAACAAGAAATATATTACGGTGGATTTGTACGAAGAATTCTTGTTATTCAAACACCGCATGATGTAAGCAGCAGTCAATTTATTTTATTTGAGTTCCAAGCGCAATCCCATACATGGATTAGCGTTTAATGGAAGGTACAACCAGATGAAGAGCTAATAATTGTAAATAGGCCTAATATCTTTAGCCATGAGCTATTAAACAATGTGACAATATCGTATTAATAACCTTAAGCTAAAGCAAAATATATCTAAAACAAAATAGATTGTTCATTATTTTCGAAATAGGCTACACACTTGCAATAAATAATTTGAGCATAGTTTGACTTTGTCAGCTAAATATTGTAGGCCAGTCAGTCGTTTATTAGTATTTTGAATTCGACTTCAGCACTACTTTTGATTTTTTTATGTTATTGTATGTTGAGATTAAAAACAATAATCTAACAAATGCATTGCATTGCATCATGTACATATTCATTAATAAATAAATAAATAAAATTATTTTATATTTTTCTTTAAACGTTGCTACAAAAAGTTTGATGAAGTGAGGTTTAAAGAGAAATATAAATTTTTTTTTTTATTTATCAATGAATATGTGCATGATCAATGCATTTGATCAATAACATGAAAGTAAAATTTATCAAAAGTAGTTCTGAAGTAGAATTCAAAATACTAACAAACGACTGACTGGCCTACATTATTTAGCTGACAAAGTCAAACTATGGTCTAATTATTTATTGCAGGTTTATTGCCTATTTCGAAAATAGTGAACAATCTTTTTATATTATTTTATTTTCAATAATTTTATATTTTTCCTTTAACCTCACTTCATCAAGCTTATTTAGCAACGTTGTAGCAACGCGAAAAAAATATGAAAGCAAAAAATTAATCTGTTACATAAAATCTACAAAACTTCAGTTTCGAAAGTTGAATAGACTTTGTTTTATTGGTATAACTAGGTTTCGGAAACTGTATACAACTGGGAAATATAATATTTCGATAAATATCGCTGGGATGTTAAGCCTCATAATATTGTGCGTTGAATAGTTATTAATAGCAAACCTTCACTCACCGATGTTATTTTTTCATTTAGAAAAACATTACCGTTCAACAATATCAGTTTTTAAAATGGCCAGATCATGGAGTCCCTGTAACAACTTCAAGTTTCTTTCGTTTACAAGAAGCAGTCATGGAAACGTATGGAAAAACTCGATGCGATGCACCTATTCTAGTTCATTGCAGGTTTGTATAATATCCATAATAATTGACAATTTCATCTTAATCAAAATAGTTTCCCACAAACAAATTTAATTGTACATAGAAACTCATATTTATGATCAATCCTCATTTCCAATCCAAAATATTTTAATGGAATTTCGGTATTTGTGCAGGATCACTCCAATAACTTTATGAGATTTACTGACGAATTACCTCCGTTACTTCTCCAGTTTCAAAAATAAGCAGTAACAATTCAACATTTTGTTTAATAAAATTTTACAGTTGAAGTTCATGAAAGAAAGTCTGCAATAACAAAAAGGCTCATATTTCATAACTAAATAAAATTTAAAATTCGCAGTTAAGTTTTGTTACACAATCTTGCACACTCGTTTTAGCGCCGGAGTCGGACGAACGGGTACGTTTATTGGTTACGATATACTGCAAGATCAAGCCAAAGACAAAAGCAGCGTGGACGTATTTAATTGCGTAATGAAAATGAGATCACAGCGCGTGGATATGGTACAAACATGTGTAAGTATTTCAATTTTTATACTAAATATTTTACAGAGCTAACAAATGTAAGAAAGAAATAATTTACCAACTAATATGTCTTTTTTGGATTTTTTCTACACTTATACCAGCCGTTGCCATCATTTTCATTGCTATGAGCCCTTTTAATGACTTACCTGACAGATGAACATCCCTTTAAAAAGTCAATACTGTTTCACTGCTAGAAACAATACTTAACGTCAAAATTTCACAGAGAAACCTTTGAATTATAGTATGATGAAAGATATGTTCTAACGGAAAATGTCTTTCGTATGAATGGGATATTTCACAACAAAGCACATCAAGCTTTTCATTGGACTTGGTCTAATTTAAAGTAAATTCGTCAAATATTTATGTATATGAACATTTACAGAACTCATATGGGCAACATCTTGTGATATCCCATAGCATAGCCTGGTTCGCATTCGCCACGATTTTTCGTCCACCAGGCACAATTTTGAGTACTTTTTTTTGCTATTATGTTTTCATATATTGTAAGTATGGTATTATATTAATCTTTCTGTTAGCCCACAGAGATCGTATTGTTTCCGGCTTTGAACTACGGGCTGATATGGGAAATATTTTGTAAATTACGAAATCACTGAGAATCGATCAATTCTCTTTCTGACCAACACTTTCACTTTGAATATTACTATATTATAAATCATAATATAGAATCGATTGGAGGAGCATACAACTTTCATTTTATTGTTTGGTTTTGCATTTTGTGACGTTGCACATACAGGACCAATATGATATGCTTCATAAATTGATGTTGGAACGGTATATGTTTGGCGAAACTGACGTCACGCGAGAGCAATTTATCGTAAATCAACAGACAGGCAAAGGGTAAGAGGAAAATACAAATATTTAACTTCTAAATATGGCTTATGCACACTGCAAAGTGAAAGAAGTGAGCGACGAGGGCATCGATACTATGATGTTGCAATATGTACAATCCTGTGTTATTGAAACATCCATTTTGTAAAGAATAATTGACTTTATAAATCTATGATTTTATTCCGAAGGGTCAATGACACATTGGGTAAAATATCACTGGTGTGATTAAAAGATGACACGGAATATATAAAAAAAAATTGACCTAAATATTAAGTTTGCGTCGCCGCGCAACAACTCAATAAGTGTTTTAAAATAGTGTGATCACCTAATAAAATTGTCATGGGTTACGATAAGGTTAAAAAATATTTTTCAGATCTACTAGAAAACCAAATATTCAGAAGGAATTTGAAAATCTAGCTTTCGCAGAGTCCTTGAACCAAACGAAAAAGGAGGACGACCATGTTCCGAGTAAGTGAGGCGTAACTATTAAAGTTATATTAGAGTCAAAGATAGTTTTCATAGATTTGTCAATAATAAGAAAATATCAGATCAGGTGATATACGCTGTTACACTCAGTGTTTCTATTACAACCAGAATAATCTATAATTGCATTCCCCTAAGAAATATTCGAATAGGTATACCATGATCAGAAAAAATCACAATTTTAACAATAGTGTATTGCATTTAGGAATTAGAAACCGAGTGGTTATCGTCAGACAGCCAGAAGATACGGAATGGATATCGATTGACGCCAACTATATTGAGGTCAGCATAATCTAATTTTTATCACAAAAATGATTTTGTAACCATGTGTGGTGATATTTATTTTCTGGGCAACAAAGACGGTATAATTAAATAGTCCATAAATATAATACTTTGTCAAACAGGACGCATTCCCCTGTATCGTGCGAGGTAAAGTAAATATGCAATGGTACTTATGCAAACGTCAGGACATTAGTCACATTACGGCACTGTTCAAACAAAATCACGAATTACCATCACGTTCTCAATGCTGACACCTTGCGGCATTCTATTATTTAGAATGCTTAAATGATAAGTCAAATGCCTATACTGCCTGTACAGAAAGCTTTGTGCCAAAATGGATATTTGTGCAAATTTGCAGTATATGCAAGAATATGATTATGAGAAGAAAAGTATCTTGAAAAAGTACAAATTCTAACTTAAGTGCTCTATTTCTGACCAAATTTATTCTCATTAAACCGCGAAATAGCTTGTTCTAAAAAATAGCATGTTCGCAAAGGTACGTTTAACAATTAAGATGGTTGCGAACATTTGTCTTTGTAAAACTACAATTTTACAAAACTCTGTTTTTGCAGAATTACAATTTCGCGCAAGAACCTTTTCATACAAATATATTCTTACAAAAATCCTTTTGCGCAAAATTTGACCCACATAAGTCGACCGCTGCTAATGTATGTCTTGCAAGTTGGCTTCTCCGATACTGAGGGGAATTTTCAGACTAGAAATACCATTGTAAGAATAAAATTGATGCCTACAAATTGTTACAAATGTATAAATTGGATGATTCTACATTTACAATAAAATAACAACAACATATTTGCAGGCATACAACAAAAACGCTCAGATAATTGCGGCACAAGGGCCTTACAAATCGACAGTAGAATATTTTTGGCGGGCAGTCCTAGATAATAGCGTGAATACAATAGTGATGGTTGACGCCCCTGGAAATGATGCCACTGTAAGTATAAAATTTATTTATTCCAATGTTGTCTTTAAAAGATTCACTCAAAGCAATTTTAGGAGTCAATAAAGTTATACGAGTCAAAAACATTTTAAGG
Organism: Styela clava; assembly: GCF_013122585.1. Taxonomy (NCBI): domain Eukaryota; kingdom Metazoa; phylum Chordata; class Ascidiacea; order Stolidobranchia; family Styelidae; genus Styela; species Styela clava. The sequence goes on along the minus strand of NW_024102834.1, from coordinate 18,614,435 downwards.
TTGTGGACATCAAGGCTATAAAACGTTTAGTTGAAAATCATTGACAAAGGAATGAAAAATAGCACAAAATAATTTTAATCAAAATATCAAACATACACAATTTTAGATATACTCTATTAGGCGATATCCCTCTTGAAGAATGAAAAGCTATCAAATAAGATTATATGCATATCAGGATGTACAAAATTAGGAAGTTTGAAAGAGATAGATTTAGTTTTTTTCATTGTAAATGAAGTTGAAGTCTATGAAGACAAAAATCGAATATTCTCCTGTACTCAGTTACTATCAATTTTATTACTTGCAGAATCGAATAAAACAAACTCGCAACATTTGTATTTAGGAGAACCTGTATTTGAATTAATATTTATTTCCACAGTCACAAGATGAATCAGTCTGCTACTGGCCAAAATCGACTAGTGAGACGCTCCAGCTAAACTTCATAAAAATTCAACTTGAAGCGGAAAGTCGACGCAGAGGAAACATTGAACGGAGATTCAAAATTTTAAGGACAAACCAACCACAAAGGGTGATGATTTGAAATAAATATCATGAACGAAATTATTAAACGAGTGATATAAACATAACTTTTCAATATGTTGCAGATTGTTACGCAGTATCAATATCCAGATTGGAGTTTAAAATCGGTACCAGAGGATGCTACAGGAATACTTGATCTTGTCTATATGTTACAATCAGACTCTACATGGGAGACGAACGGTGCAACCATGGTTCATTGCAGGTAAAGAATTATAACTCAGTAACAACGACTTCTCCACAAATAATGCAGCAACCGAGCAAACAGCAATGAAATCATTCAATTCGCAAAATATGCCCTTGCTTCTGTGGCTATTGCGTATGGGAATTTTTATATAATGGTCAAAGTGAAGTTTGTGGTGAATTGAAATAACTTCTTTAAGTCACTTCCCCAAACTTTAAGTTTCTAATTTTTTTTTCACTAATGATGATTTATCATTGAAAAACGAAGATTATATAAGATTTGTAAATTTTAAAGTGATGAAACTTAACAATCATTCAGTAATCAGTGGTTTATTTTCTCATAATACTAAAAGCACACTTGATGTACAAATTGCACTAAATAACTAAAAAGCATTTCAGAGTGAGGGGAGCCGGGAGAAATCAAATTTGGCTATCGAGCAGCGGAACCTATAAGCTATAGTCTAAAAATAAAATAATAACAAAAAGTCGAAATGTATATGCTATTTTGAAAAAATCATCAATAATGAGATCAATTTGGCGAAGACTTATGGTGTTATTCATTTTCATTCTATGCGATTCTCCAATGAATTAGTGCGGTCATATCGTTGTGGAAATGTTGGGTTCTGAAATCTAAAGCATTTCAAGAAAATTCTGTTTGCGTGTTATACCCACGTACTCCACTCGTTTAATCAAGTTTAAGATTTGCTCATAATCCTTATCTCGACGTATGGCATTTCAAATTAGCCTATGTATCAGTATCTACATAGGTCAATAGAAAATTTATTTTTGTTGTTGTTGTATAGATGGATGGAAGAATCGATACCCGTGCGATAAATGTAATTTGAAGTCGTGGAAGGCTTGTTTATTAATCTCATATTTATCATTTCAGTGACGGATTGGGGCGTACTGGTGTTTTCTGTACCATTTTGAATGTTATAGACCGATTGAAGTATGAAGGCCGTATCGACATCTTCCGCACTGTTAAAGATTTGAGAGATAATCGGCCTGGAGTGGTAAAAACACTGGTATGTCTTTATATAATATTGTATAACTATGTTTGATTATTATTTAGTTTTACGACAAAGTAAACAACAAGCTATGAACCATGAAAATAAATATTCTTTTGTCCTGATATGAAATTTATCAGCATGAAATAATCCGAATTTGGTTCTTTTAAAAAAGACTCAGAAAAGAGTTGGACGAATTGTATTAGTCTAGTTCACGGGTGAGTAATGTTTTTGGAGCAGGGGCCAAAAATTTTGCCGACCTAAACTGGCGGGCCATGTAAGTGTGACGTAAATGATTTATTTTATATGTGCGACAAATATTGTATTATTTTAAAACAGCAACGCTTTTTTTGCATACAAGACACACTTCGGTTAATCCAACTTAGTTAGCTAGCGTTATGGGGGCGTTAACACAACTTTGTTGGCACTAAATTTAATCTTGAGGTTTGCGTGACCACACAAGCGCACGAGCATCAGACTGCACCAATTGAATAACTCAGCGGACCGGATTTGCCCCGCGGTCCGTAATTTGCCCATGTCCGGTCTAGCTTCTAAATAATTCATTTTTAGGCCTAAATTTTTCAAATTATAATATAATTGAAAAACGTTTAGCTGCTGTATATAATGATTGGAAATTTATGTTAAACATTCCAGGAGCAATACAATTTCTGCTACAAAGCGGTTAAGACGTATTTGTCTTCAACTAACGTGTACTCCAATGATGCGCTTGAAGTGGAAGAAGAAGACCAAGATCCAATTTATGAAAACGTCTAATGTACGATTCATAATTCACGCCGTACGTGAAACTTTTCTAATAATTTTTCCTTGTGTTATGCTTTAAGAAAGTACATTGTAATCCTCATCGATATATTTACAAGAAATATTGTTAAATAGGAATTTGCCGGAAAAGATGGACGTGTGATAGGTAATTCACGAAGTTTTTCAAATATTTTTCTTTGTGTTATATGAGGTTCCATTAATGTAATTCTGTGAGAAAAGACATTATAAAGTCCATATTATGTGCAATTCATAATTCATGCCGTGTATGACATTTATCAAATATTTTTAGTCATATTATATGTTTAATTTTTGTAATTTTGTAAGAAAATGCAATATAATCTTTGTCAAAAAAATTTTGGTCGTGACTATATTTTTGTTAATCAAATAGTTATTCATGTATTCGTTTTTTATATATTAAAAGAGGTAATATATAATTTAATGGTATACCGTTGCTGAAATCATGCTATTTGTATCATTATATTTTTCATAATAGTGTTCAATTTACGATTTGCGGACTGAAAATATGTGCAATTATACAAAAGCAAAAAAGTATTGCAAGAATAGCTTTAACAATTCCAAAAAATTATTTTCCCAGCCAATCGAACTAGTAAAAATATTTAATCCTATTAAATATTGTATTTGCTAAAAATCAATTCTTATCTAGGAGAAAGTTTTGAAAACAAAACAATATGTTTCTCCTGGAAATAATTTAAAGATAAGATTTATTTTAAAATTTCCGTTTCAATTGATATTTACCTTAAGTTGTCTCGCAGAATTACCTTAAAATTAGTCTTGCAGAAGTGTTATGTGTAATTGTGTATACTTTCATGTTTCCACGTATTTTATCGTATCTTGGTCTGCCTAATTTGATTGTATACCCGTTGATTAATTCATTTCTTGCAATAAATACTCACAATTATAGCCAAGTTTGTAATATATCTGCCTAGGGAACTTTGAAATTGGTTTTATAAGAAATTATAAGGGCGTAAGACCATTTTGTGACATAAGCTTTTGAAGTATAATGACCAATCTAGTGCCCAACAGTCTATACTAGCATTTAAGCTAACACTTACTTAATAATGTAATATGAAATGAAAAAATAACTCACCTTGCACACTCTGGTTCATCACCGATATTCGCTGAAAAGCCCCAAACGCTTATCATGAGATTGCGACATATAGATTTAAAACTATAGTTTAACGCCGCGGTACCCGAAAATCGGTACTCCCGTAGTGGGTGTACCAGGTTAGGGTTAGGCCATAATTTTATTCCGATTTTCCTTTTTTTAGTTCTATTATGAGTTTGGGGACTGTCTGTGTTGACCAAGTGAATATACCCTCTGTCAATATGTTCACACGACCTGATGTAAAATAGGCGAACAAATTTTTTAGTTATCTCCATACTGGTACACGCACTTTTGCAGCCCCCGTAAATCTAATGTACACTTCAATTTTATATTTCCTCTTGCCTAAGCCATGTTCAGCGATCGCTGTGTACAAAATAGTAGATCTTTAAACGTGTGGTACTGTATTACAGCCATCGCATCGCTATATATATTCATATTAATAAGTCAGTTTTGTCTGGCTACGTTCTTTGTAGGGTACACTCGTAATGTGTGTACCAGATCAGCGTTAGGCCATAATTTTGTTCCGAATTTCTTTATTTTAGTTCTATTACGCGTTCGGTAACTTTTGTGTTAGCCAAGTAAATACCCCCCCCCCCATAAATATTACTTTATGAGGACAGTGTGGTACTATGCTTCCCATTATGCTTGATGTGGATCAAATATTAATACATCACAGAAGAAAAAAAGCAATAAGGAAATTATGAAATGTCTATTTGAAACAGTTGTGACTCATCGGTGTGATACCGGTGCTATAATTACTATGAGCACAAACAGGGGAAACGTTAGCGAAAGATGAAGCATCATGCCTTTCATTTTCTGCCAGTTTAGCCACGAAACAAAAAAAATTCATGCCACACTTTTCCAAAGATTCAATTATGCGGAATAGACTAACTTCAGACTTGCTGATCGTTTGCCTGATTTTGTCACGCGTGAACCAGCATTCAGTGTCTCGTGAGTCGTGACGCACCACGTAAATTTCTAGAGTTTCAGTGACCAACCGTCACTTTGCTTAGATATATGCACACAATGTATTCAAAACTTTTTATCCGTGAATTAATTAAAATTGTGCGGCTCACAGCATACGCTGTGATTAACAGTTGCACTTAACCACTTGGTGCCTATCGTTGCAAAATGACATATATATATGACTTTTATGTGGCATATATGAGGCGAGAAGCCGTACTTTTATTAAGACTGACTGGGTATAGCATGCGATACTCGGTATCGGTTTCGGATATACAATTGGTGAAACACACAAAGCATTAATATAACATAACATTGGGCGACCGTGAAAAAACTCAGACAATATAGTATGACACGTGTGTACATTTGTGGAACTAGATAAGTTTTATTTGCCAATGTTATTTTATCACAAGACAAATCTTATAAGTTATATTACCATTATTGCCACATAAAACCTAGCTTTATCTAACGTAGAAATATATCGATACTTTATAAACAATCCTTACATTGAAGAATGTTTATCTGAATAATAAAGAAATGACTTACCGTTATGATGAGAGAATGTTTCTCCAGAACTTGTACATGGACGATTATAGAAATACAGACACTACCGTTAGAGTGCTCAGTGAGAAATGGACGGCTCAAACAAAGTTGTTCTTCTGACTACATAGCCTACACAATGTGAATAAAACATAAATTAACTTACATTAATTATTAGTCCATCGTAAAAACAAATGCTCAAACATATTCGAGAAAGGGAATTGTGTCACAAAATAATGTTGATCCGTTACGGCTTTCTCCACCATCAAGACCAGTTATCTGAAACAAATAATTGGCCAACAATCCCGTACCCGACACAGACTGGTAACCGGACGAGAGGCCATGACTCGTCATATATTAATCTATCTTATCATCTATACTTTCCCTGTATAAAATTAGAATCTTACCCTATCATAAACTAAAATCAACACTTGTTTAAACCAGAAACAAAACCGGTGACGGCGGAAATAATCAGCTGATCATACAACTATATTGTGACGTCATAAAGAAAGTTACAGAAAAATAAAAACGATAAGCAACTACTGTACTTAAAACATCGATTGGGTTCTGTTGGGACTCATTCATGAATTTTTTCTCTGTTGACGGCAGTTCGGAGTTGACTTACTATCGTTTAGTATTTTAGTAGTCTTCCTTAAAATTGCTAAATAGGTGTTAAGTGTGTGTTAATTTATTTCTCCGAGCTTGGGATCTCGATGTAAGCAAATTCTTTTAAAAGGGTATTTCACTGGCACACACCAATATCTAGATAGGTCGTGATATCAAAATATGATTTATCGTGCATTCTTCTTTTACGTCGAAGATGCAAGAGCACCTTCATTCACTTTGCCATGCAATCGTTCATTTTTACGTCACAATCAAATTCTTTGTTGTGAGACTTGATTATTGCACTATAACGGCTGGCGTAATAGACATCGGGAAAGAAATTTGGCGACAAACGCGCATTTGAATGAAGTATTTGAAGCGCAGATAAAACGTCAAAGATTACGTCGTCGACGACTCATTCAATTCTGAGACAGATTGTTTGAAATTCCCTCTAGTCTCATATAAGGCTGCAACTGGGTTGATGACGATCTATATTTTGAAGAAGACCATCTTAAATGCTTTTTGAGGGAATGGGCCATTGAGTTATGGAAAAGAATGTCAATGGAAAATACCCCAATGTCAAATGAGCTGCGCCTATGATATTGTGAATGTTTGCGTCAACATACCTCTGCGAATATGTGTTTCCTTCCCTAAAACACTTGAAAACAAAGCATTGATCTGTTCTGACTGACATCCATGTGAAAAATCTGCTTCCATTGGCTACAACGACATAAAAGCAAAAATTAAAGAGGATTGTTCAATCAAAGAAATGCCAGAAGTTCCACTAAGTAGCATGCATAGCAATAAATGATTTGTAAATTTCTGGCATAATCATGTTGGTTAGTGACCACCGAAGTTTTCAATCTTATATATATCTGTTCTAGGCAGGCGTTAATTAATAATAAGGCAAAATAAGCACGTGCCTAGGGAACCAAGGAAAAAGGGGCACCATATAAATTGTCGAAGTCCAATTTTCAATGGCGCTTCAGTATTTAAAATATTTCATAATTCGGCCTTCAATCAGTATCGAATCTTGAAACTGTTTACTTATTATTATGCTGTATAATATTATTATTACTTCTTATACATAGGGCACCATGGTCTTAGGTGATTAGGGCCTCTTAAACTGTAAAAGGCATGATCAGGCCCGGGACAGAATAGACCGAACTTTTGAAATGTAGGAACCGTCATTACCGTAGTGACCGCCATACAAGTATGGATACTGATTCATAACATTAAAGTGAAAACATATAAGAAAATTATAAGTACATTCGGTGTGTTCTGCTTAGAGTGCCTGTGTGGGGTACGGCTAAAGTAGCGGAATCCCGTTATCGGTATTTAGCTATTAGAAATATTGAACGTCTAGAAATAACGGTACACTACTGCTGTTCTAAATACCGGTATGCATGGAAAAACAAATATTGGATTTCATGGCGACTGGTGCTTGTTAACAGTATTGAAGTTACAGCGAGATGTTAATGGCGATATTTAACAGTATTGAAGATACGGTGAAATGCCATCTTATCATTTAACGACTGACGCCTTTCAACAGTATTGAAGTTACGATAAAATGCTACGTAAAACATTTAACGACTGACGATTTTTAACAGTAATACTGCTAGAAAGCGCAAGTCGTTGAACGTTCCAATAGTATTTCACCGTAACTTCAATACTGTTAATTTTCAATTTCACTGAAGGTGTTAGTTTGGGATACGAAGCAAAACTAAATCTATTTAGTATTGCTCTACATCTACATTATGCTGACGGATTTATAGGGCTATAATAACGCAAGTATACTGTAGTCAAGGCTGAATTGACCATTAAGTAAAATAAGCACGTGCTCAGGGCACCAAGGAAAAGGGGGGTCACAGAAATTTTTATAGCCAAGTTTCCAATAGTGCCTCAGCGTTAAATGAAATGCTAAATCAAATTCGTCAGGCGATTCAGATCTCAATGTTGGCCCTGTTGGAATGAATTTTGCTTGTTTTTCTATCTCAGATATCGTCTCAAAGTCCAAAGACCATAACCCGACACTGGTTCTAGCTCTCTATGAGACTCTAATTATTCCCAGTTGTTCTGCCAGTCTAGACTGGACTTTAGATGTGGCGGCTAAACGACTGGACCAATCTGAATGAAATTTCTAACGTGACTTATCTTCTCATCCTGAAATGTGTGTTTCACCGATAGTCCGGATAGATGTTTTGCTTACGTGGCTGCAACGAACAATTATGCCGATCTTTTGAAAATTTTCAATTTTCTCAAATTTATAGTCAACTGCGTTCAGAGGTAAAATAAGAAATATAATTGAAAATATTTATTAGCAGCCGGAGTGTCTACCACTCCCGTGAAATGCCTACTAAACGCAGTACTGAAAATGGAACTGGCAGTTTCGGTATCCAGGTCATTGCGTTACGCTGCCATAGAAAAAGCATCTTTTATTATCTATTGTCAGCCCAGAAACTCACGTCGGCCTCAAGTAATAGCGGAGATCCTCGGCGTGGCCGTTTATTTACCATTGTGTGATGATTGTTGGCTTGTTGCTCTCTTCGAAGGTTTTAACCTTGGACGAAGGTATGAGTTTTATCACATAAAAAATATTTTTGGTAGTTTTCCTCTTTTTCATGGTGAATATCATAATCGCAAAATATATATCTATTCTACTCTGAAACGTACTTTTGAGCTTTAAAAACATCTAAGCTGCTGTTATGAATATGAATTGTGGCTACTGATTATCCTTATCTCTAATATTGTCCGAAACCCCAAGCCAAAGAAAAGATTATCACTTATTGACCTATGTCAATATGCCAAACATGTTGTTTACGAACAAATCTGTGAATTGCCAATAAAGATAAATTGTAATTTCCCGTCACAACAAACAATTCTTATTTAACCACGGTAGCGGAAATACCTAAAAACAGTTCATTTTTACAAACAATATATAGGATTTAATAACAGTTCATTTTTACAAACAATATATAGGATTTAATTTTGATATTTATATGGACAATTATTTTAGAATCGGTAGACTAACCCACACAATAAATGAGCCGAATAACGTATATATACATACCAAGCAACTCAGCATACCTCAGATTTTGTAGAGGTTCTATTTGTTACTTCGCCGCATGTAATAACCTTATTTTGCAGGCTCATGGCAACAATCCCAAATTAAACTATTTTCATTGCTGCGTATACATTTTCAACTCAGCTTTGCCTAATGCAGCCGTAAGGAATTTCGGAATCTGGGTTCTCTTGTGACTTATATATATAAATATCTTTACGTGACGACAAATCTAAGTTCTCGCATTAAATTATACACAGTTGCCACTAATAAGTGTATGTAGCCTACTATTCGTCGACATTCATAGTTCCGACAAAACTTCTTCTATGAACCCACACATACAAGACTTCCTAGTTCTTGAGCAATGAATGTATATTCGATTGAATTAGTAGAAAAGTTGATACGGTGTGAACGACCCATCAAATATGAAAAATGACTTGATGCCCAAAGTGTTTACATTTTATTGTTGCCACCGCATTCAGTACATTGTTGTGCATCAGTTGCATCCAATTATTTCGCCCCATTATTTCACGTACATTTGATTGTTTACGATCGTACTGGATTAGTATTTTTAACTTGTTATCTAGTGTGGTTTCATTTTTGTTGTTGGCATTCACATTGCAGATTCAACGTGTAATGGTGTAGAAATTTGGGTACTCCCGTAGTATGTGTACCAAATTAGGCTTATGCCACAATTTAATTCCAATTTCCTTATTTCAGTTCTATTACGAGTTCTGTCTGTGTTAGCCAAGTGAAGGTACTTTCTGCTTATGCCTTATAGGCTTCAATTCCTTTACACGACTTGATGTAGATTAGGGGAACAAAATGACTCACCGTCATATTGGTACATACACTTTTTTTTTTTTTTTTTTATATTCTGATTGCATTTTCCCGCATTGGAAAACGTTTGTTGAGAGTTCGTTTGTCTTTGTTAGTTTTGTAGCAAGCGTTTATGCAACTATATCGATTTCAAAGGCCTTGACCATTGGTAATTTAGGTTTGCCGAAGTATCTGTGGTGCTCACTGCTTTGACGTTAACAATTTATTCACGATATGTGGCTTAAGCATTGTGATCTTTAATTGTACTTAGTTCGCTTTTAAAAAAAACGCTGCTTGCGTTTGCCTTTCAAATGTATGAAATGACTTTTGCTGATTTCTGTAACTGCTGAATTAGTGACATGTAACAATAAGAAGCTGATTTTAAGCATTTGTATTGTTTGTGGATGAAGTTGAATGTTGGGGCTTGGAGTGACGCGTCCAATATGTTTCCCATTATGTCACGTCTATAGATCGCGAGCTATTGAGAAGACGTGACAAGGTCCTAGAGATCTCGGCACGTTGGTGGTAAGACAATGTTTGCAAACAGTTTTATTTCCACAGAACACTTCTCTCAAATACGACAGCCACAAAAAAATTTAAGTTGCTAACTGCATCCAGTGTCGGAGCGATGACTTAATGGTTGAAGTGTTGGACTCGGCCATGTTGGCAAAGCAGATTAAAATCTCGAGTTCAAATATGTGCCCACATTTTCACTCCAGATGTAATATATTGGTTTAGGAAGTGCCAAACGCGACTGATTCCACAACTCTTGAATACAATTAACTTATCATTTACCAGTGGGCTCTCGCATATCATTGTTCTGAATGAAGCCATGTTAAAAACCTTGTAACATGCAGTACTACCGAACAACATCAGAAGGGAGATACTTTGGAGATATCAGATATATATCAATAGCACTGAAATTCTGGTTAAGTTATATCATTTATTCAGTATGGCATGAACGTTAAATGCAAATTTATTAAAGAATTAAAATTACTTATACAGAGTAATATAGAATAGAGCTAGAAAATATTAACTGTCATATTAGAACAATTTTTGAAATATTTGTTTTTCTCCAAAATTTTCCAACTTTACAATGAAAAGTGAATTTTGAAGAATTTTGGGCGCTCCCGTAGTATATGCACTAAGATGGCGGACACCTTAACATAGTATGTGTACCAGGTTAGGGTTAGGCCATAATTTTATTCCTATTCTCCTTATCTTAGTTCTATTACGAGTTCGGGGACCAGCCAAGTGACTTTCGTAATATTTGTACCTGAACTTATAGCCTAACCCTAAACTTGTACACATACTACGTTCCAGTGTCCGCCATCTTGGTTCACATACCACGACAGTACCGAATTTTGAACTTTTCAAATGAAGGATAAATACATTAACGAAAAAATTTGCAAAATTATTTCAGAGAACTTAGGATAAAAACATATGGTGAACACACGCTATTTGGCAAAAAAAGAAGATTAAATTGTCTGGAAAAAAATTAACATTCGTAGTTTTCTTAAATTGAAGTATCCTTTGAACAATTCGTATTCAATTTTACTATTTATGAAACTAAAGTACAAATTGTTCGATAAATTTCTTTCTGTTACAAATAGAGAAAACTAATTGAACTCAATTCGAATAATTACGACTCTTTCAAAATACAGTCTGCAATTCTGTTTAGTCAAATTACATTTTTTGCAATTTTGATTTTTTTCTATTTTGAAACGTTTCAAATATCTTTACGTACAGCAGTTCTACTGTATTATTTATCAAATAATAGAATTGGTATTATTATTTAAAACAAATTATATAAAATATCAACAAACAGAATAGTTAATCATAAAAGTTTGGTTTAAATGCATATTGTGTTATTTGAAGATTTTGCTGTAAACGCAAAATAAGAATGAAATAACAGTAAAAAATTTTGCTGGGCTGTTCAATTTAATAAAATTTGCAGAAATATTAAAATACCTCAATTGAGAAACGAAACGGTATGAATTGTAGTTTAATATGTTGCAAAGCTTTTTGTATCAATTCCATTCATATTATGCAGAATAATGCTAAAAATGTGTCATCTTATAGTCCGGATTATGGTGATTCGGACTTACGTCGGATTTTATTTATAGCTTCACTTATACTGACATTTCTAAGGTGAGTTAATATTGTGGCTTTGATAAATTCTTTATTTTGGTCTTCTTTTGTTTGAACCATTTTTTCCTGTATCTGATTAAACTACTCTTTCTTCGATTGCTAATTTTTCTGCGGCCTCTCCTCGTCTTCTATCTTGTTGTTTGCACTTAGGCAGAGCATATTCAAGATGGCGACGAATAGAACCGTTCAGAGGAACACTGCCTTGCCATTTGATGGTTGTATTCATCTGAAAAATAATCAAGGTTAACAAATATAATTAAGATGTAGGATAGAGATCACTTTACAAAGTAAAACTTGTATAGATTTATCCAGACTGTCGACGTCATATGATGTGACACTGATTGCTTGGTGCCCATACTGGATAGGGTTGAGTATAATACCCAAAAAATAATATTTTCTATTACACCACTAGCAAATCAGACTAAAATTTAGATAAATATCTCCTATATTTTGTAAATTAGAATCTACATTTTACCTTCATTGCGTGTTTCAGTGCAGTTTTTGGCTCGCTTGGAAGTTGTTCAAAATATTTTTCAACGCCTGGCAAGGAAATAAAAATCACTTGGGTTCCTCCTTCGATCATGTTACGAAGTGCCTGAAATAGATTTGATTGATGTCACTTATTTGAAATGAGAATGTTGATGATATATACAATGATGGGGCTGTTGCTTAGGACTATCGCTGTTGTGACATGACTTTAAACAGTTTCTATGCCATTTCCTCTCATTTTCATAATATATGTTAGACTGTATCATGCGAATCACGATAAGTCGAGTTCCTTTGAATACTCTATATTTGAAATTTTGTGTCGCTAAATGGTGAGCGTCATTTAATATTTCTGAAAAGAAAAAAAAGAAAAGATTGTTGCAAAACTACTTTACCGCGTAAGCTTTATGAAGACTCCAATGATCTGTGACGTACTCCGGATTCAGTATAATGATGATACGATGACAGTCTTTTTGTGCGTTTGCGATGTTTTCAATATGCACTGTAATAATATGAAAATGATCCAAAACGTGTGAGGTCCAACAATAATAAACAATCTTTAGGCATTGTTATATGAGGCAACAATGGTGATTTAAGTAAATATTTATTATATTATATCATTTTAATTTTTAGTTAGCAAATATACCAAACCTTAATATGCAGGAAATACACTAAATTGCAAATGACTATACTTAAATGCTAGAATTTCAGTAATTTCATCAGTTACTTCAAATTGAAATCAGTCGGTTTCTAAAAGTAAGCTAAATCAAACTACTCACTCTGAACTTCATTTTCATCTTTGTGGTCATCATACGTTGTTGCATTCAATTCATCAAGTACTTTATACAGAGCACCAACCAAGTCATTGGTCAATTTTCTAGATATATCCGTCATGTTCTCAGTACTGTAGTGATATGCTAAATATGCAGTGTATCTCTTCACTTCTGTTTTTTTCAAAATTAAAAGATCAATTACTTTTGGAAAAAAAAAATACATCTGTATATCAAAATATTCGTTAGTATAATACATCTCATGCTAATATAATATATTGTGGAAAACGTTAGGATTAACATAGCAATCATTTTTTTTTCTCTGATAATAAAATGCGTTAATGTCTTTACCTTTTTCATATGGGCCAAAGTATTTCTTCGCGAACCATAAAATATCAATCTTTCTCCATACGCATAATCCAATCAGCAAAAGTAGTAGAACTAGACCCATGATACCCAGACCAATTATATGTGCGTAACTCAGCAGCTCTGCATCTTGATCAATCTCAAGTTCAATGGTGCTGTTAGCAGATTTATCACTATCAACGCTGAATTTTATTCCATACGTCCCTGCATCGGATTCCTTCATTTCTCTTAGTTATAAAAAAATTTAGGTAAATGAAAAAATTATTCAATTTTTTTATGTTGCATCTCCGCTCGAGGAGACCCTTATTCTTAGTCGTTCCGTCTGCCTGCCTGTCTGTCTGTTTGTTTAGTTATATTGTCTAAGACGCTGGGCCGAGTTGATTGTAATTTCTCACCTGGGGTATGCTGTCACCCTAGTAATGTGCGTTTTACCTAATGTCCGAATTGATATTTCCATGACAACAGCAAAAAAACGTCCGTCGTTAAAAAATTTCCATTTATTCATAATTTTTCGCTATTTATTCGTCTACCAAGTCGAATATTGAAATTCTGATAATACTACCCTCCGCGGAGGAAAATACTCTCTCGAACAAGCAGTCTTTGCCGTCCTTCGACTTGATAGTCTATAAATGGAGAAAGCTTTAGGAACTTTAGTGAAAATGTTTCAATTATTAGTCACGGGATAGCTTTCGCGCAAAGATAACTACAATATACACATCGCTCAAAATGAACTGGCACATTTGGTACAATTTTATCTGCACAATATCGCTGGCATATTACCCTGCATTGGCGGAGATCCATACTGGGCGCATATCGGCTTGTTTTGATATTAATTTGTATTGACAACAAGCCGGTAGGCATGCAGGATCTCCGCTGATAGTTGACACTCAAGCAACCGGTTACCATGCATAGAAACTTGCGGATCTATAACGGCAGCGGGTCTATACATTTATACAAATCAGAATAAAATTTAGATAGCCATTTCTATGGTGGCCCATCGTTGTCACGTGTAAAATTTAAAAAAAAATGAAAAAAATAAAATGAAAAAGCGAAAATAAAAAAAGAGTTGTGAAAAAACATAAAAATAATTGAAAAAAAAAAATAAAAAAAAAATTGAAATTAAAAAAAATTGAAAAAAAAAAAAAAAAAAAAATTAAAAAAAAATTAAAATTAAAAAAAAAAAATTAAAAAAAAAAAAATAAAATTAAAAAAAAAATTGGATAAAAAGAAAATAAAAAGGTTGACAACGATGGTCCGCCTCGTGGCCCATCGTTGTCACGCGTTTTTATTTTTGGAAAATTCGATGCTGCTTGGGACCAACGTTGTCAGGCTTAATCCTACACGCACAAATGTGTTTCCTGGGTTTCTAACTCACTACTGATTTTCATGAGCAATATCCAATAAATTCAACATGAAAATGTTCTATAAATTCCCCATGCTACAAGTTCAACCACAAGCAATATATTTATAATAATGATAAGAGAATATAGAATTGGATACGAAAATTTTTTTTACGTGTACAAGGTAATTTAATTGGAAAATGCTGCTTAACTGCTCAGACACTCGTGCGATGCCGGTACGGTACCGTCTGACCGTACCGGTACCCATGCAATTATCGTGAAAGAATGGGAGATACGGATAGTCTCGTAGAATATAGTCTACTGAAACACTCTCTGCGCCTGCCCCATACCGTACAGCCGTAACGTACCGATCCAGACAAATGATAAATCGCCCGTGCCCAACCCTTTATTTCAATCCATACCTCGACTCACTATATTCTACTAGGATCGAAGTATGGATTGAAATAAATGGTTGAGCACGGGCGACTTATCATTTGTCTGGATCGGTACGTTACGGCTGTACGGTATGGGGCAGGCGCAGAGAGTGTTTCAGTAGTCTATATTCTACGAGACTATCCGTATCTCCCATTCTTTCATGAGTGATTGTATGGCTACTGGTACGGTTAGACGCAAAGCGACTATAACCGACTACCGGTATTTGGTAAGACGGTACGGTACCGGCATCGCGAGTGTCTAGTCAACTGAGTAGTTAAGCAGCATTCTCCAATTAAATTACCTTATACACGTAAAAACAAATTTTCCGAATTTTCGTATTCAATTCTATATTCTCTTATCATTATTATAAATATATTACTTCTTGTTGAACTTGTAGCATGGAGAATTTATAGAACATTTTCATATTGAATATTGCTCAAAAAATCAGTAGTGAGTTTGAAACCCAGGGAACACATTTGTGCGCGTAGGATAAGGCTGACAACCTTGGTCCCAAGCAGAAGCAAATTTTCTAAAAATAAAAACGCGTGACAACGATGGGCCACGAGGCGGACCATCGTTGTCAACCTTTTTATTTTCTTTTTATTCAATTTTTTTTTTTTAATTTTTTTTTTTTTTCAATTTTTTTTTTTTGTTTTATTTTCGTTTTTATTTATTTATTTTATTTTAATTTTTTTTTTCATTTTTTTTTTTAATTATTTTTATGTTTTTTCACAACAATTTTTTTATTTTTGGTTTTTAATTTTGTTTTTTATTTTTATCTTCAATTTTACGCGTGACAACGATGGGCCACCATACATCTCCTATATTTCGTAAATTGGAATCTACATTTTATCTTCATTGCGTATTTCAGTGCAGTTTTTGGCTCGCTTGGAAGTTGTTTAAAATATATTTTTTGTTGCGAGATTTAGTAAGCGTATTACTGAAATTACTAGTTCATTCAAGCGTTGCACGATTCGTAGACATTCTTGTGTGAACGGCATACTGTAGGTAATCATTAAAATAATGTTCACCGAAATACCTTAAGTTTCCCCAGTTTATAGATTATAGAGTATCAAGACAAAAGACGATTTGTTTGAAATATTGTTTTTTTCTTTTGCAGAAGGAGCGTTCTTATAATTTGAAACTTCGACTTGGTTGACAAGAAAATAGCGATAAATTGTGTCGCAATTGAAAATTTTCGAAAAAATCGAATTAAAGAATAACCCACGTGAGATACAAGACAAATTCAATTCATATCGGTCCTGCCATTTAAACAGCGAGACACACATACAGATAGACAGACTGAACTACTGAGAATAAGTGTTTCCTAGACTGACAACCAAGATTGCTACGGTTTCGAATCTTCACATGTTAAACAAAACTTACTTTATAATTAGTGTGAGCCGTGTGAGATGCTGCAATGCTTCTTTTATATCGGCCGATGGTTCGTACAGGAAACATCTCTTGTACAGATCCGTAATCTGAGCACTATAACAGTAAAATATCAATTTAGGTTAATAGCGAAATATCCTATTCAAAGCCAGTGCAATTCTTTAAATACTATTTCATTTGATAATCTTTTCTAGAATTTTACTTCTAGAATTTCAATTACGACAAGCCTAGGTTCGTTTCCATGACTGTTTTCAATACGAGGAAAAGAGCATTTGAATTTCTACATCAAAGCGGTATTTGAGATAATGAAAACATAGAATAATATCTGGCGGAGAAAAATTCAATATAGTGCAATCAATATTCAATTACTAAGTTGATACAATGTCTGCCTTGCGAGTAAAAATCGCGTAATATTGATTGTCAAAGTATATAAATTTCATGAAAATTCACAATCCAAATGCAGTTAAGTTTGTCGTCCAATTCGTAATTACTGTGCAAAGGAAGTATATCTTGATAAACTTTATACATTCTACGTAACAATATTATCAACCCACTTGTCGCAATTTGCTCGTTCCTCCACGGTTGAGTTTCGCGGTCCACCTAGCAGCGTAAGCTTCGTGCAATACCCTTCACTGGTTCCGTTTAATAGTTTCTGCAAAAAAAACAATGCTCGTTTCATTGCATTATATTAAGTTATATACTAAATATCGAACATGATGAGTCGTATGTTTCAGTCGCCTTAAGCAGTATAAAGCTAGTATGGAGTATTAAAGATAGTAATTCATATTAGTTTTATATTCATTTATTTAATAAGTTTATAGTCACCCATTTCCTGGTTGACTCGCACTATGTTTAACTTACGTTGTCTAAATTGGATTTATTCAGCAAGTCTAATACTTTTTCTGCGATGTTTGTTTAACGTCATCTCCTTTTCAACATATTGTATGATTATTTATTCATTTAAATTGATCGTTTATTATTACATTTGTTTACTTGTGTCGTTACAATATTTTATAGACGATGAAGTAACTATCATCTGAATAGGGAAAAATTAGCTTATCAATTTGATAAAGATTTAGGACAACAATTATTTGACTTAAAAATGCTGTTTATCAAAAACTTGATTATTGCCTTCTATATTACTTACTTTACTCCATATAGCAGTTGGTAAAAACCATAGATGTTGTCCTGTACCAAAGTCAACACTGCACGTGATATTCACATCATCTCCTAGTTTCACCTTGACTTTATCAGGACATTTCATCGAGTAGGTTCCTGCATTGCCATCTTTTTGTCGAAATATAAGAAAGAATACATTTAAACATATTTTTTCGATTTATAAGTTTAAGTCTGTTTAACAATTGAAATTTTGGATTTATTCCGTAGTCTTTTTTTTGTCACCCCCCACGAATGCCGAAATATTTTCCATGTGAAA
The DNA here is from genome assembly GCF_013122585.1 of Styela clava. NCBI lineage: Eukaryota > Metazoa > Chordata > Ascidiacea > Stolidobranchia > Styelidae > Styela > Styela clava. Next base: position 18,596,444 of record NW_024102834.1, on the reverse strand, counting down.
ATTTGTTGAAAACGAGAAATCTTGTATTCTTGTTTCATAAATTTCATAAAATAATTTTTGTATGATAGTTGGAAGTTAATTTTCTGTTGTAAGGTAGGCTTCCTATAGTAATTTAAAGGTTCATGAATATTGCTGTTCGGAGAAAGGGCTCTCATGTCTACAAAATGTTTATTAAAGAAAAAATCTTACGTTGGATGCACACTTCATGCCGTGTGGCGTATCTCTCATTTCCTTTGTATCTGATTTTACATGAATATATACCACCAGTTAAAAAATCAACGTTTGTTAGTGTAAGCTGGAAAATAATATGATTTTTTTTTAACAATAACTAATACTTCAAAATTAAAGAGCCTAAGTTTGAAGTAGTTTATTAGTACAAACATAAGTTTTGTGAATTTCTCATCAATATTCACAGTGCAATATTAAATCATTCGTTAATTGTCGACCGGAAGTTCGGAATTCATCAGTAACTGCACGGTTGGTTTCTGGGTTGTCGAAAACGCTGATATTACTAATTGCTATTGCTTACTCATTCAAGGAAGTGCATAAAACATTTGATGACAAGTGCTATACATATTTTGGAAACTTTAAAATGTATAGAAGTTTTAAATATATATCAGTATTTTTATTATTCCGTCATATTGTTCCCATGCCTTTAAAAATACACTGAATAGGTGATTATATTGTTTAAATTCTAGCTAGACCATTATTAGATCACGAACAGTTTACGTAGGTTAAGTGGCTTGCTGTATTTCAATAACAGACTAGTTTTTATGATATGCATGTTATAGCAAAGTGTAGCAGTCGAAAAATTGTAATCTTTCATGTAAATCTCGCATGCTAAAATGTAGATAATTGTCATATGCACTAGCATGTAGTTGCGTTAGAATAATTTATAGCTCATTCGAAGCAAATACGATGCTCAATTTGTTTATGTTTGGCTGTTTCGCTATGTACCGTTAATATGTCATAATAATAGATTATTGATATATGAAAGTATATACCGATGCTAACCTTATTTCCTACGATTACTGTGTTTTCGGGCAAATTTTCACTGCAATTGTACGTCCATATGTATTCAGCTTTGGAAACGTTTTGGATATATAATGCAGGCTCTCTTAGATAGTCCACTGAAATAAAACGACGAACTATATTGACATCTACTCGCAGTTATTGAAAATAAACGAAATTACCTTAGCAGGAACATTTTATTCCCAGCTTTTATTCCAATGTCCATTAAAAACAAGTTCGTATGGTTTTTTAACAAGGGGATATTCTATCTTAAAGGATATTATTCTTCTTTTGATTTTTTAATGATTCAACTTAATAGTATAGGTTGCTGCAAAAGTACATGAATGAAGTTCAATCTAGTGCATGAGTAAGTCAATGAGCATTTTTCAGAAGAAGCCACAGCACATTTTCTTTAGGTCGGCATGCATAAATAAAGTAGAAAGAAAACCTTAATTTGCATTTATTTTAAAACGACTGATAATCAATCACGCATCAAAATACAGTACAGTATCTTCTTCATTATTGTGGTATTAGAAACCTTGACAAATCGTGCAAAAACAGTGAAAAACCGTCAAAAAGCACTAGTGCTCACTCATACTAGTGCTTTTTGACGGTTTCCCCTGTTTTTGCACGTTCTGGCTAGGTTTCTAGTAACCCAATAATGAAGAAGATACTGTACACAAGGTACTCACGCTGGCACGTCATTCTGTATACATTTCCAATTTTAAGCTTCTTTTTAATTGTTCCGATTTCTTGACTCAAATTTTGACAGCTGTAGTTCTCTGAAGAGTGTTTAGGATGAAACAAAATGTCCTCGTATGCACAGTAATTTGCCGACGGCGCCTGTAAATCGGGATAACAATAAAATTGAATAAATCTAACTTGCAAACTTCAAGGTTGATGTGGTAAAGCTAATTTACTAATTTTATGTAGTCAGCCTAAAAATAAACTTTGAGTATACGCAAATTTTTATTATCTTTGAATTTCCAAGGCCACCGTGGTGCATATATCAAACGTTTTGAAAAACCAAATTCTTCAACAACGTCGTGTGGTGGCGCTAGAGAATCACTCAAATTCAAACAAATAAAATCGTCTATAGGCCTACCCGTAAAATCAGCCGATAATTTGATACTTGTCCTCTTGTAACGTCAAAGCTATTGTACACAACACCAGATTTCGTTTTCATTGCTTTTGCAGTTGCAGTTTCATTCCACAACGATATTGCGTTATCGTCGTAAACAGAGCACTAAAATTAGTTGCAAAAATATTTTGAAACTGTCGGCAAGTGCAATTTTAACATTATTTCAAGGATATGCGTTCTATATTGTTGTTTTGTTACACTATAAATGGTTTCGTCACCAAGCTTTTTATGAATCTAAATTCTAAACTATCATACAAGCAACTAATTGGTTGAAATAAAAAGATTTAGAAAAATATATTGAACATAGTGCATCAATTTCAATACTCACGGTAATATTCTCGTGTTGGTATTTTGTAACATACTCCGGAAAAACGGCACTGTAAAAGTTTTTTGTTAGATCCAAACAAGAAAAATGAAACGGCCATCCAATATACGCAGTTATATTCTTTTGTCCAAGTTCAGTGCAATTATAAACTTCTGCACCTAAAAATAAATAGTCACACTAACATGACCACAATCCATGGTATTTTGTTACATTTAAAAAAAAATAGGTGTTAAATTTAACAAATAAAAATGTTTGTCATTCAAAAAATCTGTCTATTTCAACATTTGCTTAAAAGGCTGTACTGAATATCAATATAATTGCACCGCGGATGCTTATTAACCACATACCTGTAGAAAACGTTTTCCCGACCTCCATATCAATGACCGATACCGCCTCACAGGCTGTGGCAACGATCATAAGAGCTAACAGGTTTTTCAATAACATATTGATATAAGATTAATATTCTGCAATTGATCAGAAATTGAGTTATTTGAAATAAGTTAAATGGTAAATCATACAATGAAATTAGTAATCTCTCATTCAAGAGTTTCGTATTGTTTTACTTTCATGATGATGAACGACAGAATGAGAACGGAATTCGAACTCATATCACGAAGGATGTTGTTATAACCTATTGTTACAGCAGTGGCTCTCTAAGTATCTCAGAATTTTTCCGGATATCAGTTACCAATATTTTGTTTTGCAAATATTAGTTCCAGCCGCAATTTAAAAAAAATGTATATATATTAATGTGCATAATATTTACACAATAAGTCTTTTACGCGCATCGACGAATCTTAGAGATTTTTCTATTGACTATAGTTGACGAAAATGAACATATTTTAACTGTCGGCCACAAATACGAGTATGTTTATTAACTTACTGAACATTTTCAACATTGCAACAAAGCTGCATTTATCACTCATTCACTTCCTGTAAGTAAACGAGTAAGCTACGGCAACGAGTAATAGATGCGTTATTTATTGCACTCTTCCTAATCCAATTATACCTTAGATATAAGTACGTAACAAGGTCTAACTCTAAAGCGTGGCGCACAGAAACAAATGTACCACCAAGAAAGCACACTTGCAATACAAAGTATGTTGATTCAGTTACCGAAATTAAGTTGTAAATCCGACAAACATTATAATTAAATAATTATCAGGTTATAAATATTCTAGGTAGTTTCATGCCCATCGCGCGAATTCGTATCCTGTTGCTTTTTGTTTCAATATGAATAGCGTGAACGTAGTGGCCATGCTAATGTTTTTTTCGCGTGTCTTGGATGAGGCGAAGTATTTGCTTCGAAAATTTGTGTTTGTTAGAGTGAAAATATTTGTTTATCGCTATATGTATATAATCATAGCAAAGTATTTTAACATTTGAATAGCCTGTTTTGCGTAAGTCAGGCCTAGCTTGACATATGGATATATATTTTTCTGAAAACTCATACATTTTGTTTTGGTTAGAACCGCAGACAATAGAGATATGTGCGATGGTTCAGAACCTTTTTGAAGTATTATTAGTATGCTCTTGTGCTCGTAATAATATAGTTAGGCAGCAAATTAGGCGGAACGTATCCCACTGTCTGTAATTTAATCTTGCATCCGTGGAATGCTATATATTTCCTTTACACGAGAGGAGAAAACTTCGACCCATTCATACGTGACACTATGGCCATGTAAAATAGCATGATAAACGTTTACCTGGAAATGCTATTAAATCATACATGTTCTGTTATGAATAGGGGTTCATTGATAACTATTTGTGAATACGAAGATTGGTTAAAGCGTTGAACCTAAACTTCATAGGAAATCTATATTTAGATATATGCGAAACGAGAGCGTAGCCAGTCCAAAATTATTGGGAAGGCCAAATTTATTTTTTTTATAATGACGTATTACGACGCTTAATCGTGCATTTTGTCCCGAACAAGGCTAAATAAAAGCGGCCACTGATATCAAATGATATCTTAAAGAATCTCTCTACAGACTTACTTTGTTGTCAAAGTTATTCAGGGTATACAAGCGCGCATTTTTATCTATCTCGGTTAGTTTATTTGGTGAAAGAATTATTGATAGCAAGCCAGGAAAATTAAGTTATCATTAAATCGTTCGAGAATAGAGCAAAATGATGTCGGAAAAAGCGTAAAATTTATGCGTCACTGCAAATGACGCAAATTGCCTCGCAGGCACCGTTCCCTCTAAGCTGGTCGAGAATCCCCGCGCATTACTTTCGTTCGTTCTGCCGCGCACTGCGTAGGTATTAAAATGTTGTGTTCTTTTCTATTTTTTCTAATTTTCCGCGCAGCAAGTTAGAGGCCTTCCCGGCTTGCGAATATGCCACCGCCATCTCACTTATCTTACAAATCTGGATCTGCTTGTAAAGTGCTTTATTCGGAGATAAAAGCAAGTGAAAACCCTAAAAAATCATTTAAAATGCAGAATGATCGAATGGGCACTGGTGTGATGACGTTCCATAGTAAAATCACATTTGATTCGTACATGACACACAAGTTTTAAAATAGATAATTAGCCATAACACATACTAAGCAACTTCCTGGTGTACAGCATGAATGATACGCCAAAGATAAGTTTAATTATAAGTAAGTATAAATTGTAGTATATGTCTGCAGTAATGCTCCGAATTTGATATCTCGAACTTTCAATATTACCGCTCGGCATGAAAATTTGAAAAAAACAAAAAAGTTAATATACATATTTTTTTAAATTAGGAGTCAGAAAATTCGCAAAGGTTTGAATTGCATACATGATCAATATGTTGGCTTTGGCAATTACTGGATTTTACATTTAAATTTTGTCATAAACAAAAAGGGTAAAGAAAAATTCCGAATCATATAATTTGTAAAAACTTTGAATAGCACTCTACATAACCTAGCTGCCTAATAAACGCTCACCAAATTTTTACATTTTATCATTCTGAACATCACATGGTGAACGAACATCATTTGAAGCTATTTGTAGTCGAAACGTAAGTGCATTGAGTCCTAACTAAAAGTATATTTTTATTTACTTACCAGAATACTTATTACCGAATACAATTAATAAAACCTTGGTCGAGAAACGTCTTATCATAAGCTAGTTGAACATCACTCGCTCATGCACAATTACCTTGTGTTCTTATAGATCTATATCATTAACCGATATTTGTTTACTATATATATATAACATTGAAATATTATGAATCAGCCGAGATCAACAATGAGCCAAGGACGATACGCTTGTTCACAGTGTGTTTGTTACATTCATGCACGATAATCGGAAATGCGCAACCTATCATGCTTGTACTAACGGTAATTATCATAAGAGAGTACAAAGAAAAATACATCGTGCATCGATTCAAATTCGTGCAATGAGTAAGGCGCCTTCAATAAAGATGTTTTGTAAAAGCATTTTTAGTAAAACAATAGTTTGTAAATATTTTGCTCGCAAAGTTACTAGTAAAAATCGTTACTAAATCTGACTCAGCCCGTGGAAGGTAAAATTAACAGAAAACAAGTTTTATTAATTTTTTGTCACGCCACGCCACGATAAAATGAACAAAAAACGAGTTTGTTTTTTTGTCACGCCATCCTAATAAATGTATTGGACCTATATATTTTGACAAACAACTGATGATACGCAATTAAAATCATAGTAAAATATTAAATATGATTAGCTGTAAATATAATTCCACATCTCAAAAAAACCCGCATTGACTTTTCCAACGGTAAGAAAGCTGTAGTAAATTAAATACTGATTGTACAGAAAAGTCAAATAATAAGACCTCAGGTATTTAAGACCGTCGCAAACGAGCAATGACTCATCGTCAATCTACGCAAGGAACGGCAAGTATTTAGACTTCTGAATGTGTACTATGGAAGGATTTTAATAATACCTCAAAAGGCTTACACCATATGCTACACTACAGTTAGACTTTATCCTATACTGACTATATACTTATTATCATCAGGAAGTACCAAGAAGCCTGCACTAAATAGTATTTGGCGTGATAATCATACGATGCACGCGAACGGAATGAGTGCGATCGGTGAGAACGATCGCTTATAAACTCGACGCTTCTAGTGAGAAAATATTCTAGGTCTTCCATTTTATATACTCCAAGTATTTCCCCACTGCGAAAAAAAATTGGCAAATAAAAATAATTTTCAAAACTTAAATCAAGTTTCATTTAATATAGCATTACGCAACGCACTTTGGTCAAAAAAAGTTTTGCGTCGAAATTTTTTAAAACCGGAATGTTCAATCATCAGGTTTGATAGCTGTTTACTAAACATAACCCGATCCGACAACCCCGTCGAAGATTTCCGTAAGCAATAGGTTTATTTTGACTGAAAGCAAAATCGACTGTTTAGCATAGCCTCTTAAAATCTAAACTATGATTAATTATACCAATTGGAAGCTCGTATGAACTTGCGTTATGGACTTTTTCATATTCGATTAAGAATGAGTTGGAATTTCCATCGGTCATCGAAGTTCCTTTACAACATTGTTAATTCCAATTATAAACTATTACCAACGCCGGCTTTTAGAAACGCGGGGCTTTTGCGTACAATCAGAAATGGGCCAACCGTGAAAAACGCCAACCACTTGAGCTTTTATTTTAATCAAATCGGAAAATTGTTATGGTCTGCATATTTCACAAGAAGTTGAGCCATTAGATTATAGTAAAATCCTGACGTAAGTTGATTTTTCCAAAATTAAATTGAATTGACGTAATGATTAATGAATATCATAATCAAAAAAGTTGAAAGCCGCATACCAGTCAGAATGCCAATTGTCAATTTAGAAACGAAATGTTTTGTCTAACGTGTTGAAATGATAAATTAGCCGGATTAATTTAATATTGCGTAAATCCAAACCTTTAAAAACGAAACTAAAAGTGGTCGTTCTCCTATAATATATCGCAATTTTGCGGTAAGTTTCTTTCCTTAAACAGTATTTTTGTCAAGTATTCCCCTAAAATTATTTTTAATATTTCTGTCTAGTTTCACTTTATTTTGACAAGGGATAATTCTCTTAAACCCCACCAAATTATAGTTATTTGACGTTCTTGTGCTCATGTTTAAAATCGTGTTGGAAAACGGCAATGCAATGTTTCTAAAATTTACACGAATGTTTGAAAATATCATTACTGAAAATTTTGTAATACGACCTGACTATAAAATAAAAACTTTGCAACTGAAGTGTCATTTACATTGTTTTCCCTTTGCAGTGTACACGAATCTTTCATCGTTTAACAGTAAGTTTAACACGGTTGACAAATTTCAGTAAATTAAGTGGCATATTTAATATTACGCCTTCTGTCGTCTAGAACAGGGCTACTCAACTGGCGGACCGCGTCCGAATCCGGACCTTTCGAGTATTGGATTTGGACCGCACCTAATTATTTATTTTGGATCATTAGCCCCACTTTTTGAATTTCCTATTATAAAATGACTTTCATAGTTTTGAATATATACGAAAAGAACTATAACACCATAATAAACAATTTTAATTTGCTACTAATCATTAGTCGAGGAAGTGCTCGTTTAAAGATGCCGAAATATCATTTCTGGAAAGACCGGACCAAAATAATTTTGAAGTTTTGTTTGCGGACCTTCGATAAAAATAGTTGAGTAGCCCTGGTCTAGAATGTCAAAAATAAAAAAAATCAGCGACGAATAAAAATTATTGAATAAACATCATTAGTTACAAATTACCAAGTCAGATAATCGTAATGTTTTGAACTGACAAAAAATTTGACATATATATTCGACATATATTTATGCAATATTATTGAATTTGTTGAAAAATATCCAATTAAAGCTTTGTCAAAATATAGCGTGATCATATTTATTTTTAACCTCGGTGTACCCTAACCAAACAATGGAGTCGGAATATGAAATTTGAAACCATCAACACAAATTTAGGGTTATTTGTTTTATCAACAACATTACCTGTAAAGCTCTTTTCTCATATAAAACTTAGCCTTATTCTATTTGCGAACATTAATGGAGAATCGTAAACAGCACATTACGAAGTTAAAGGTAAAATTTCTAGATTAATGTAGAGTGGTGAAATTTCTTTTGACCTAGTTTGATCTAAGATATGCCCGGTAATTTCGCTTAGTTACGCATTTGCAATTCTGTCTTCGACAAGGTTTAAATTAATTTCCTTGCAAATTACTGTATATGCACAAAAACTTGTTTCAGCTACAAACGTCTAGGGTATGGTAGGGCCTGGACAAATGATGCGTTTTCATTCCACAAATAAGAGTTGGTAAATGTCTCACGTTTGCCAAACATATCTAAATATAGTAAAAGATTGGTCTTTTTAAAGATGGTTCATAACTTCTTTTGCTCCGAACAAGGCCGTGTACAAGTAGCCAATGATATCTAACGATATTTAATTATTGATGTTTGCAAGTCAACTAAAAAGTTTTAAAGTCTTCGTTTAAATATGGAGATGATATACTGTTTTTACTCAATTTGTAGGAAGAGTATGATTAAACTATAATCGTATATTATACCAACTTTTGAAAACCGTGTGAATGCGGTTTTCTTTTCTAAAATAGCCTTAGGTAATATGTTGGGTTGATTAACTCATAAATCATAATATTAAAAAGTATACATTTCAGGTCACCGTCAACATTTTACTTAGACTTTCCATTTTTAAGCACGAGTTGATCTGAACAATTCTATTAATAACCTCTTACAAAACCTATTCTTTATTGAAGATGCCAATAAATCGTTGCGTAAAATCAAAACTATTTTCCTAGAATGCCTCAAAAATCATGCAAGTCAATAACAAATTTCGAATATTGCATTCCGTGAGTAATAGTTTAAAAACATTTTATTTTTACCGATCAATAAATTCGAAACGGTTGATACAACAGAAGTATTAAAACAAAACAAAAAAATTGCCTACGATATTTTGACTTTGTTGTACTCGACTATTTTAGTATTTTAACAAACACTTGGAGACTAAAAAAATATGAAAAAAAATCAACTTTTTGGTCTCCGTAAACTTGTTGAGAAATAATATACGAATGATAAAAGTCATTTAAAACATCAATTTATCGCTCCAAATTATTATTAGACATTACTGTTAAATTGACAGAAACATAAGCTATCAATCTCAATTGGCGTCGATGCGAGTGAAGTGGGGTAAGTTAAGTCGAAAGCAAGCTTTTATCAGTGGCGAAGCGCGACTGCAAAATTCCTAACCCAGAATTAGGTTTCTGTCACTTAATTTTACCCTAACATTATTGACTATGTGCTCAGTCAGATTAAATTGCATATTTTCACTGGACATCATTACCATTTCATCACCATAGGGTTGTACCCATATGGCGTCAGCTTAATTTGATATTCAATAGTCTCACCCGCTAAGTTACAATCAAATTGTTGACCTATAGCCATGCATACAACACCAGAGCATACAAAAAAAAAAACTAATAACAGTAACAAAATCGATATTAGCAACTAGGAAGAAAGAAATTGTATGAGATGCCGCTGGAAATAAAGCTACATTAGTTCTATCGTTAATTACACCATATCTACATTAGAGTAGTGGTTGAATTCTTTATTAAATGCATTTAAATTAGTGTCCCGACCATGGTTTTATACTGCAAATCTGATTAATGATAATTCCTTTTCTTTCGTTAATGTTAAACTACCCAAGAAAAACTTCCAACGATACACGTCATATGACCTGACATATTCCTTACTACAGATTCCCAGTTCAAGTACTGAGTGATTTTCTTAAGTTTCGCTTTCATGGTTTGTCCTGGAATTCTATTTTGAAGACTTGGGTACTTTTCTTAAGATTATAAAACGTGCAGTATGCACGACTCATTTGAACATTGGAAATAAAATGAAGTAACATCATAGCACGCGAAGACATTAAATGTCAAGAAAATTCCGATGACGATATTAGATAGTCTCAATCAGCATACTCATAGAACTTTAAGGCTTCACTATAGTCTAAACCAGTGATTCTCGAAGTATTGCAATATCGGTATAGTGCATTCTCGAAAAAGTTAGAATTATCGCACAACCAAAATAAATTTTACGAAAGATTTGTATATTCTGGTGCTAGTCATCTGAAAAATACACGCTCATTTTTGACAAAGTCGAAGCATATATTATTTCATTTCCAACATTTTGTTTGTTAGAAAAAGGATTTTAGCGATCGGGGCGACTAAAAATTTAGCTGACCAAAATGACTTCAAATATTAAAAAAACTCGTTGAAGATTCCAAGATTATCTGACTCAGCTTCAAAAACACTGGACTTAACTGCATACTATGTCATAGTATAAATTTAATATATAATCAAGGTATTACTACAAATTTGAGCTAAAAGGTTAAATGTATTGCTAACCCTTCGATTTCTTGCTTTGTCAAATATTGACGGAGGCAGTAGATATGGAAGTCATAAATTGCAACATTTTACTAATAATCGGATAAAATTTTCATTAATTTGTAATAAGTAACTAAATACCCCAATTGTCTAAAAACTCGTCTATATTCACTTTTGGTAGAATTAATCAACGTGTCAAAAAAATTAACTGAAATGAAAACACATCTTAATCAATATGTTTTGCATTCTGCATTCAGCAGGATTCTGAAAGAAGTCTGTTCCATAGTTTCCTAATTTCCTCAATATGATATATATCTGATAAAAAATTTTTAACCGAATTCTTCAGCATGTTCATTTCAAATGTGTGTTTTACGCGTTTTGCGTTGGAGAAAATCTTACTAGGTTATAGATGGTATATATTGATTTCCCAATAAGTAATTTTATATTCGATTTTACTCTTTTGTAGTGAAGTTTTACCTGAAAATTTTAACTGCCCAAAAATAATCTACCTGTGTCTTTTGTGGGAAATCTTCTTCTGCGATGTTCGTGGATTTTTTAAATCAGAGTTGCGTGATTGTCAACCTATGGAAATAGCTATCTTTTGAAACAACATATTTAAAGATATATATTTAATATATTTTATCCTTATCATATCAACTTTTTTCGTACCGGGTCTTGTGTTAACGCATTGAACAACTTGAATCCGTTTGGCCGCATGAGGCGGTAGAAAGCAATTGGTGAAGAATCATCGTAAGATAAGAGTACGTAAGGAAATCCGCAGAAGTCGGTAACGTTGGTCTACATTACTTCAGCAAAAATATCTTGTTCATGTCACTCCATAGAGGCCAATCAATGCCATGCGTTGTGTTTTATTTTACTGACTATACACAGATTTTACACATTGCATTCTATTACCATGCATTTAATATTACCAAACGAGATTTATCAATAGTTCGAAGACAACCTTATGAATCCGGTATTCCTCGAGTATAGTAGTTTTCATTTTTTTAAAAGTCAACTTCACACACCGCCCGGTATAAGCGTATGCTTATCTTATATTCCGTGGGATGACGCCAAAGCGTCACTTCTAATCAATTTTCTCGCATGTGTGCCAAATCAAAGAAATTTCTCGCTTTTTGTGGATTTGTGTCTAGTAGAGGGCTAAGCGTTAATAATATTAGACAATTTTCATTTTGTTCCTAAAATTGGAATTTAGACATAAAATACTGTATTTCAACATATTAGGGCAAGTCAATGACTAATTAAATTTAGAACAGACGTATATAATGTATTCAAATGTACAAAAATTAACGAAAATGTTTACGCTTGAACGCAACAAATTTTTTTTGAAAATGATGTACATCATAACCAAGTAAATTTTGATGAATTTTCAGCCCTTACTTCGGGAAATATAAAAAAATTATATTGTAAAACTATGTCTTTTGAGAGAGAGATGAAATTATTCAGCAAATGTTCAAAATATGCCATCTCCACAACCAGAAAACTTACGAGAGAGACACATGGTTTATATTCACATCTGTCCCCATTCCAAAGTTCCGACAAATTATCACAACTTGTACAGTTATCTGTTACAATATCTGTTTGCATCACCGTTTAATATAAACCATAGTCACATCAATCATATTTGTTCAGTAGATGAAGTAATAATATGCATTATATATATACGGATTCCGCTTTATAGATGAACAAACTAAATATTATAAAACGTTTCTGGGTTAATATAGTTTCACAAATCACAAAAGTAAAAATGATAATCTGTCAATGATATACATTGAATGACACGACACAAAATATGGAATCAATAAGAACAGCGACATGCAAAACAATTATAATTCAAAAGTAACTTAGTAACAGTATCAGTATGTTGTTGCTTTTATATTAGTATCACCCGGGTTTCAATTTATTTTTTAAGAATTCCAATGGAAGCCACGAGATATTAAAAATATATTACACTCTGGCATATGGATAAATGTCATTCAACAACACTGTCTATTCAAAATTATGCATTGACCAACCAATAATTTTTGATAAGAATCGCATATTTGTTTATTATTATTATTAATACTCTTTGGTATTAAATACGTAATAAAAATTCACAGAATTACAATCAAGTCTACTTTCCAAGTATTTTGAAGGCTTGCTTCCTAAAATGCAGTAAAGCCCACTTACAGAAAAATGACTTGAAATATCATATTACAGAAATTGAATTATGAAACAATGGAATTTTTTGAATACTAATATAAAATAATAAATTGATGGCGTTTATTGTCTTTTTCCTCAAGTTTAATTTTTTTTTCTATACTGAAATTTGAAAATTTTGTTTTGAACGAAATTTACCTTTGGTAATTTTAAACCAATGTTTGTGTATGGACAAAATGTACTACAGCACAAATACGTCTGCGATCTTTAGATAACCAACTATACGTTTATTTCATTTACATGTATGTACCAATATAAAAAGTTTTCAAATCCGTTAATGTCGCTCATACTCTAGCAAAACGGATCTTGTCGTACATGAAAATATCTCATTGTTATTTTCACAACTTCTGTTTGGTACGTTTACTGAATCCAAGAAAATGTTCGTTATGTCCATTATTCCTTCATTTAAATAGACTTTTCCTCTATTACACGCATGTCCTGGCTCTCGCCTTTTTTATTTTGCTTCTTGCATTTGGGCAGAGCATATTCAAGATGGCGTCGAGTTGTTCCTTTCAATGGGGTGCTTCCACACCAACTGATGGTTGTGCTCATCTAAAATTTATTTTATGAATTTATTTTAATATAAATGTTTTGTGGATTATAAAGCTAAACTATATACCGTATTTCACGGCGAATAAGTTTACTCGGTGAATGAGACGAGGCCCGTTTTAAGCCTGAAAAAATGGCTTTTCGCATTTAACCTGCCAATAAGACGAGTAGTAGAATCGCATCAAGATCGGAATCTCAAATTACCATGCAGAGGCTTATGAGCGGCCTCTTTTGCGCATTGGTTAAAACAGCCTATAATGACTTTTTCTTGTAGAGTAATATTCAATCCATAACAACTACGAGAATTCGAACTGTCTTTCAATTTCAATCTAATTGTGTTCAACCTACCTCGCGATTGCGTGCACCATATAAGAACATTACCGATCTAGAACAACACGGCAATGATGAAAACGTGGGGATGTTAGCGCCAAAGGTATTCGGTATTTTATGGAACGAATTGAATTACAAGGCGACACCAAAAAAATTATCATTCTCGCCTAATAAGACGACCTCCCCAAAATCATGCCAAAAATTTGGGCCTAAAAAAGCGACTTAAGCCGGGAAATTTGGTAGATATATTACATGCAAAATAGTTTTTTTTTCAAATAATTGAAAAATCTGATCAGCACTGAAAACATTTTACAGAGATGTTCACTTCATGGAGGAAATAAATTTATTTTTTTCAATAAATCTAAAAATGTTAATATCAAATTCAGCATATTTTATTACCTTCATGGCTTGCTTTAGGGCTGTCCTGGGTTCTTTTGGAATATTTTTAAAATATTTCTTAACACCCGGTAACACGATAAAGATCAGTTTAATCCTTCCTTCAACCATATTGCGGAGTGCCTAAATCGAAAAAATATTTTGAAAATTAATAGGCAAAATCATATATTATAAGAAAGGATTGCGTAAAAATTTTAGAGATCCAAAATATACGTAATGCTATTGGAATTACTTAAAAAGTGATACTCACTGCTCATCTAATGGAATGGAATCAATTAATAAAATGATTTTAATATATGTCAGATATACTGAAATGAAGCAAAATTAGAAAAAAAGCAATTTTAATCGAATAAATATGACTTATGTGTGTTTTTTTTCACTAAAACTGCCTAAATATCAAATGCTCAAATGCACTCACCACATAGGCTTTGTGAATACTCAAATGATCGGTAACGTATTCCTGGTTAAGAATAATTATAACTCGGTGACATTCATTCTGTACTCTGGCGATATTTTCGATTTGCACTAAAACGTATAATAACAACATGGCGATATTGAAACCTGTTTTGTTGTTGCTGTTTATTTACAAATTTGATTATGTTTTATGTCGGGGATGTGCAACCTTTAATACAAGAGGGCCAGATAGATATAACTGAGTGAAATCGCGGGTCGCACTTTATTTAACATAGGCTTTCTACTAGTTGTAGGAACAGGAATGTTGGTAATTGATCTTATGATATGGGTTGTTTTCACAACCTAGCTGTTAAGGCATTGTAAAGTCATAGATATAGATAAATTAGACTCAGGTATAGGCTTCTCAGCACAAAAAGGTTTGGAACGTACTAAATTAAATTTAAATAAAATCTCGTTTCGCGGGTCGCACATCATTCAAAATTGGCTCTACTTTTCCTTGAGGGCCACATTAGGCCCGCGAACCGCAGGTTGCACATCCCTGTAATATCTTATTAAATTCATTTATATTAAAATGTTACTGATATTAATGATCATTACTCAAAAACAATAGTCAAATTCAAAAATCTGTTTATAATTTTATATCAATGGTTTTTAAAATTTGTCAGTATAGCTATTACTTGGAAAGTCGATAGCTGAAAATTCTCATAATTACTCGAACTTTATTTTATATATGATGACTCAGTGAGCTCCCTTGACTCTTACAACGACACTACAGGATGTGAAAACACCCCTTAAAACACCCCATAACGAAACGACCTCTAAACTATTTTGAGACATTAATGGAGTTACTTACTCGAAACTTGATTCTCGTCTCTGTGGTCTTCGTACACTGTTGCATTAAGTTGATGGAACACTTTATACAATGATTCAACTAACTTCTTGGTCATTTTTTGGGATTTTTCAGTCATGTTTTCTGTGCTATAATGATATACTAGATACGCGGTGTAGTTCTTCACGTCTGTTATAATAAATGAATGTAATATTATAAGTATTATATTAATATTTTGGCTTCAAGTAGTATATTCAGAATAAACGACAAACATCATCAAATTTTCGGGATATTTTGATGGTTAACTCAGATTAATCTTGGCAGTTAATTGCAAATAATAAATTTAAGGTTTGCTATAATATATACTGTCCTACAGTCTTTGAAAAATTTGATATCCAGGACCTGTAACTAGTTTCAAGACAAAACGTGATTTACTTATACTTATAATAATAGAGTGAGGTTGTTTTCAGTATTCACCACATCACACTAAAATATCATAAAACATATAAAATCATATATATACTTCGAAATTATATATAGACATTTAGCAGTTACCGAAGACATGATTAGGGACATTTTGACCATTTTAATGATAAAATAATTTTTTAATAATAACATTTTCACCTTTTTCGTAAGGACCAAAATATTTCTTTCCGAACCACAAAATGTCAATTTTTCTCCAGACGCATATTCCAGTCAATAAAAGTAGTAGAACTAGACTCAAGATTCCCAAACTAATCTTATAGGCATAAATTTGGAGCGTCTCTTCTTGGTCTATCACAAGTTCGATTGTACGGTCGGTAGATTTCTTATTACCAACAGTGAATATCAAGCCGTAAAATCCTGCATCGGAAGCCTTCATTTCTCTTAGAAAAAAAATTAATAAATTTTTTGTCGGATATGTGTGTATTGAATGTAAAATAAATCATTGAAATATAATATTTCAAAGTAGTAGTTTATATTTCAAATTTCAGACCATTCAGTTCTTATTCAAAAAAATAAATAAATATCTTTTCGACTATTTGTATATAGAATGAAAATTATAATGTAATATTTTATTGCAGTAGTACAGGGGTGGCCAACCAGTTCGAGGCCAAGAGCCGCATTTCGTATTTTAATACCGCGAAAAGCCACATTATAAAAAAGAACACACATGAACATCAGATATACCTTCATTCAGCTCTGCTAGAATGCTACTATGCTATATTATTGTAAACGTCACTCACTAACAGGAATATGACAGGAATTTACAAGCCATTGATTGTTAAGCATGCTACTCAGTGGGACCTCTGACATTTCTTGAATTGAACAATCCTCTTTAAATTTGGCATGTGTTTCAGTCAGAACAGATCTGTGCTTTGATTCCACGTGTTTTAGAGTAAAAAACACAGATTCGCTGACGTATGTTGACAAACATTGACATTGAGGTACTTTTCCATTGGCATGTTTCTCTATAACTTAATTATCCCTTCCTTTAAAGCGCATTTCAGCTGGTTTTCTTCAACTCAGTTGCAGCCTTGTCTGAGACTAGAGGGAATTTTCGGAGCATGTTCACTGAACGCTGTAAGTTCTTCTATTTGGAGTGTCACAACAATTTTTGCATAAGTTATTCCTAACCACCACCTGGCTTTGGCATCCAAGGATTACGTCACTACGACCTCACAATCACGCGAAAAAGCTTGCCAGAGTATAGTTACGATTGCCCGAAATGGCATCTTTGCCAAAAATAACAAACTCATTACCGCCAACGATCTCTCTCATATCGGGATCGTTAGGACGTGAAAACAAGAGAATTAGATCAGGGGTCACCAACCTTTTCGAGGCCGAGGGCTACTTTCTGGGTACAGATTGAGCCGCGGGCTACCAATTCAATGTACACTTCTAAAAAGTCGCGGCTGTGTGGCCATCGTTAGTGTGCTAAGCGTTAGGTTCGCAGGTTAGAATCCCATGCGAGGATAGTTATGTGCAAGAGGATTGCTGGACCCCTTGTTGCCGTTGGGATGGCTTCCTTTTCCATCAAGTCCATGCTTACGAAAACAAATAACTTACTTATTCCAATACCCGACATGAAATGGTAACCGGACGAGAGGCCTTGGTTCGCCATATGGTTAAGCCGTCTTATCGGCCATCTTCTTCCCCGGGAAAAATAGGTAAATCCCATCCTATCCTGAGTTTATGTCAAAAATGTTGATTCACAAAGATAGATTGAACGAAACAATGGTCTCGTAAAATAGAATTGCTGTATGATTTGAATCGCGAGCTTTCTCTGCCCGTACTGCGCTGGATAGTTAGCGCGGTAGATTCCGTGACAAGCCTTGAAATATCTTTTCGCTTTGCCGTCGCTACAATCGCCCCACAAATGAGACACGCGCAGACAGTTTTCATGTTGGTAAAAATATATCCACCCCCAGTCATCGTGAAAATGATGGGTTTTTCATCGTTTTCTGCCATTTTTCTTTGGAATCAATAATTATATTATTGCTGCTCCACAAACCAACGGACAAGAAAAAGCGCGGGTTCGTAGTAAGTGATATCAGTGTGATGTCATAATTGGAAGAGTGTTAATTGATCCGTCACATTACTGAGGGTGTGATTTATACGAGAATAGCAGGACAAAATTTAATCGATGCATCTTACTCATAAGCGCCGTTATTAAGCTCAGTTTGGAACAGACCTGCGGGCGACTCATATGGTCTTCACGGGCGACTTGGTGCCCGCGGTCAACGCGTTGGTGACCCCTGAACTAGATTGATCGATTTCGGGTGACCGTCTGCGCGTCTTGGATGGCAATTAGTATAGATTGGGGGAATTATTACGTTACTATGGTGTCGTAGTGATGTAAGTTTCTAATGACGTAGTCAGGTGGGGGTTAGGAATAACAGATGCAAAAATGGTTGTGCCACGCCAACTAGAAGTACCTAAGGCGTGTTGTGAACATGGCCGGAATTTTAAACAATCCGTCTCATAATTAAATGGGTCGTCGAGAATGTATTCTGTGACGTTTTATCACATTTCAATTACTCAAATAGTAAACTGCGCGTTTGCCGCCGATCTTCATTTTCGATTCGATTACGACAGTCGCCGTAGCGCGATAAACGTTTCTCACAACAAAGATTTGATTGTGACGTAATAATGGACGATTGATTGCACGGAAAAGTGAATGAGGGCGTTCATGTATCTTCGACGTGAAAAAAATATTGCACGATGAATCATAATATGTTTAATCGAATCCAGATGAATCGTAGTTTGCAAGTTATTTTTTTCTTAAAATAACCAAGGCGAAAAAAGCCGAATGCGACTCGCGAGCCGCGGGTTGGCCACCCATTTAGTAATAGCTTATATTTCAAACTAAAAACCAAACTTACTTTATAATCAGAGTCAGTCTTACGAGATGCTTGAGTGCTTCTTGAATGACTGGTGGTGGTTCGTACATGAAACATCGATGATGTAAGTTAGATATTTGAACACTGCAACACAATATATTTAATACCTAAGTCAAGCTATGCATCCCAATTTTGAGACATATTGTTTTAGTGCTTATAAATATTCACTTTTTATTACATTAGCTTAATGTTTAAAACTAAAAGTTGATAGTTGATATTTTCATGTTGTCTAATAAATTCAATATTGAAGTAATGTTAGGTAATTTTATTAAGACATAATAAAAATAGCTAATTCTGGAACCGTCCATTAAAATATTGATAGAAAATTGTCAAGAAGTTCAATCCAAATTAGTCAATTTGTTACCGAAATATTAACGGTAAAGTGACATTTTTCGAGCACAACCTTCTTAAAAGTGTTTGGAATTGTTTTATACGTTATATTTTTATTGTTAGCCGTTTGAAATATCTGTCGGAATTGCATAAAATTGAAATCTATGAAAATAAAAATTTAAGATTAAAAATTTCGTTTGTAATGGATGAGATTAGTATGATATCAATGTGATTTTAGCACATCTTTCTATATATTATATGTCTGGTATTGGGAAATGTAAATTCAATTAAACTTTTCTCCGAATTTATAAGCAAGTAATTTTTCAATTTTGTAAAATTCTCTAATTTTTTCAATAATATGTCTGGTAGAGATTTGTAGTCATTGCTAAATTGATTGCTTTGAACAAGATCTTAGTCTACTGTCAACTTAGATATATGAATGACCGTTGGTTATTATTGAACTATTTTGATTTTTTTGTCAATTTAGGTAATGTATTTTTTCCACTTTTAACTCACTTGTCACAATCAGCCCTTTCACTTAAGCTTGAATTTTGCGGCCCATCATTCAAAGTAAATTTTGTGCAGAAGTCTCCTTCAGTACCATTCTTCAGTGTCTAATTGATATAAAACAGTTGTTAATTATGGTCAATTGAATAAAACGGCAGAGAGAGAGAGAGCGTATTAATAAATTTTTCATGGTATTTAAAATTAAAATCAATCTATAAAATTCTATTCAGCGTCTATCTGTCTCTGTGCCATAAACTCAGTGGATCAGTATTTTCAACCGCAAATGTAATGACTATGCTATTATAGCCAGTGTTTTGAGGTAATCTTATAATAGACACTAGTTATGCTATTCGAATGTCCTTACTTTGCTCCATATAGCAGTTGGTGACAACGAAAAATGTTCTCCTGGTCCGAAGTTGACACTGCATGTAATATTCACATCATCTCCGAGTTTTACCTTCTTTTTCTCAGGACATTTCATTGCATATTTACCCGTATTACCATCTTTAAATAAAAGTATAACAGTGTAAATGTTCCGTGTTAAATAGGATGTTCATGCATTTTGTGTAGTTAGAATTCATTCACTTTACTTTAGTTTGTTTTACGGCTCATGTTACCTCGGTTCGATCAATACATTCGTATCAACTATTTATTACATTCGTAAGGATGCCAGTAAAGGGCAAAATTAAATAGGAGAAAAAATCAATTTGTTGAAATAATTTTTTTTCCGAAAAATACGCCAAACTGTATGATATTTTCTTTATATTATTTAGGTTAATAATATAGATATATATCATGACACGCAATAAATACATCGATGACATACGGTTAATCACTGAAAAGTATATACGACTACTGTATATTGCGTGAAATTTTTTTTTTAATTTTGATAAAACAATTCGTAAATAACGTGACTGATATTTTTCTCTTTTTGGTAGCAGAAAATAAAAAATATACGTGAATGCCTAAATATAGAACAATTTGTTCAATTATAAAAACAAATGCATTTTACGTTGGATGCACACTTGGTGTCTTGTTACATATCTCTCATTTCCCTTGTATTTGACTTTACATGAATAAATTCCACCAGTTGAAAAATCTACTTGAGTCAATATAAGCTAAAAAATATAGTACTGTTAAACTGTTACTGTTTACTGTTAAATCGTATTATATTTTCCTCATTAGGTTTACTTTTTTCCTTTTTGAAATGCAAATATTTAAACACTTTCAGCCTATATTACTCCAAATTAAGATGGAATGAGTTATATTCAAATACTAATACGATTATCATCATCATTCAAAAAGGAATCGCTACCCGATGAAGCGAGAACTCATATAATATACATTGTAATATTATTCCTTTATAAATATGGTATATGTATGTATGTATATACGTTAAAAAGTTTAAAAATTTAAAATGTGAACGAAATTAGCCAAATTTTGAAATTTGAGTCGAAAGAAAGTAGCGAGTTATCTCTGTATGGCCAAAATATTAATATTCTGTTATTACAATATTTACATACAGTATTGCCTGCTATTCTTGCGTTTTGTGGTAATTTCTCGCTGCAATTGCGCATCCATATATATTCCGCTTCGGAAATATTTTGAATATATAAAGCAGGTCTTGCTTCGTAGTCCACTGAAACAAATGAAAATTATAAATGAAAAATATCCTACAATATTTATTGATCTTTCTAATAATATAGCAAACAAACCTTTTGAAATTTACAACAAAAAATGTACATGTGCGAAGTTTTGGACATTATCGTCTGGTGTGTACTAATTATAATTTCCCCTTCCGCGTTGCATACTAAATTAGTTTAGCAAGTATACAAATTTTGCAAAGCAAAATGTTGAGCTTTATTTTAAACTTACACTGACAAGACATTCTGTATACTTGTCCTACTCTAAGTCTTCTCTTAATTGTTCCGATAGCTTGACTCATATTACGACAATTATGGTTCTCGGTGAATTTTTCACGATGAAGCCAAATGTCTTGAAAGGAGCAATAGTTTGCCGGCGATGCCTGATATAGGAATTGGTTGATGTTTTGTTATCAATAGAACAATGAGAAAGTTCTCCTTCGCAAAACTCATACGTACAATGATTTTGTTTAGAAATGGTGTTAAGTTCAATGAAAGTGGTATAAAAAGACTTGCATATTGTATATTACCCTTTTATTTACAAAATACTAAGCATGTGCTTCCGACTGTATATGCGAAAAAATTGTTTATCATTTTTAAGTAATCTATTGAACTTGAAAATTGAGGGATTCTGGTCGAAGACAATGCAATAACGCCAAAGCATATACGGAATAAAAAACTAAGCTGAAATGCAAAACATTTCTTACCGAAAATTGTATTCGATACATTGATGTTGGACCCTCTGTGACATCAAAGCTGTTGTAAATACCACTATTAGGCCGTTTCATTTTGTTCACAGCCACAGTTGTGTTCCACAATATATTTTCCTTGTCGTAAACGATGCACTAGTAGGGGTACATGAATTAAATATGCTTAAGACCATGTAATCGCAAAATCATAAAAATATAAACAGTAAATCTCGTTAGTGAGAAAGTTAGAAAACAAGACCGAGATTGTTCCTTTTAAGTTAATTTGTCATATCATCTTACCCAATCCTTATCCCACAGTTGAGTTTTAGGGCGTTATGACGCAGTGGTTGGAGAGTGTGGCCAAATTATATAAATACAACAGTTTAAACTTGGGTAGACAATTCCGTACCGGAAAGATTGAGTTTTTCAAAAATAATATCTCCTACCATATAGGCAGTTATTTCAAAGTTAAGGTGTGAAAACGCTTTATAAAAGAATGCTGATTTTATGACAGATGTACACAGCTCTTTAGCGAATTTTGGTTTGAAGCAACAACAACTGCTGGTGTCCAAAACTTGTTCTCGATACGACTTTTGCTAACAGTCGGTAGTACAATATTTAGAAAAAATAACCAAACAAAAGTTGCGTATGGACTTACCGTAACATTTTCGGATGGAGGTCTTTCATAATACTTGCTAGTAATATTACTTAAGTAAAATTCTGCATGGTTTTTGCAAGAGAAATAAAACGGCCATCCTATATGTGCGGTTACATTCCTTATTCCAAGATTAGTACAATTGACTACTCGATTTTCTAAACATAAATATTTTTTATTTTGCAAATCTATTCATTATGCGGGAATTCAAACTAATATTGTAAATGACCATGCACTATACTTAGAAGAAGCAAATACCAGAGTAAATATCGATAAATTATAACACAAGTAAAAAAACTCACCTGTAGTTATCTGTTTACCAAGCTGTGTGCCAACCGTCACGTGAAATACAACTATAATAAATATAGCTAAGAATTCCTTAATAAGCATAATATTGTAGTGGAGTGTTCGATTAAAAACTCCAACGTACTCCCAACGTTGAATTAGACTTACTATCAAGATATAACGTTCGAAATTAATACAAATTTTCAAAAGCGAAAACTTAACATTCTATAATTGAGAATTCATAATAATAAGTATTGCTTAATCATTCACTTACATTAAATGTTCTTAAATCGGCAGTATACATAAACTTTTACCATACCAAGTGTGTTGACAACAAGCAATATAATTTACTTTTAGAGTACTGTAATTCTATCTGATATAAATGTAAGTCAGGAAGCAATATTCAACATAGCATGTTAAGTATCAAATTACCATAACGAAGAATAAATATTACAATCAGAGTCAAAAGTCAAAAAATTTGAGTTTGCGCAAATTACCTCTGATCATACAAACCTCGAAATGCAACACATTGGCAAAACCCAACGACCGAATGCAATAACAACAAAAAAATTGAGTATTATTTATCAAATACTCGCAACGTAATGTAAACAGGAAAAGAATTTGAAATTCAGAAAATTTGTCAATGATGTATGTGAACATGAAATTGTCACCCATTCAAAAATTTTAGAAAGAAAAAAACAACGATTCTTCGATGATGACCAAACGATTTTTATTGCTAATTTGTAATGCTAGTATATTTTGGAATACTCTACTGAAGTGAACTTTGCATTTCCCTTGAACTTCATTTTGAAATATCTCAGATATATCTAATTGATATTTTCTTACCTTTTCAACACACTTGTCACACATTATGAAATAAAACAAAGCGTAAGAGAAAATATTATTTCACTAGAAACTATACACTAGATCAAGTTGGTCCAAACCATGGTCCGTGGGTTGCATGTGGCAATTTTCATGTTTTAGCTTGATATATGACAAATATTGATCAATGTGTTTGCAAAATAAAAGAGTTCGTTTTGTATTGTACTGTTTACCTATTCTTGGCACTATTGTGGCCCGCGAATAATGCAAAGAATAATGCCCGCGAAGTCGACAATCTTGGACAGCCGATCACTAAACACTCACACTAGATTAATGTCATGAGATTCCAAGCACCCTTTCTGCGCTTATGAACGGCAACTCTCCGGGAGTCAATATATATATTTTCTTCTATCGATTAGCGAGACCACAAGTTCTACCATACGGCGTATATATGAATAATATTGTTTCTTGACGTCTTATTGCGGGATGACACGCGTAATAGAAAAATTTGACATTGTTCACATGAATAAAAGCCCAATCCACCAATAAATATAGAAATGAATGTTGCAAATGTAGACAGAAATCCCCCTGTATTGTGAAGAAGCTTCACTTTAGAACATCATATTCCATGGGAAATTTTACAAGGTTTTCCTTATTTTGGCATCACACGTTGTTTCAATTCATTTGAGAATTTTCCATACTGCACGTTGACTTTGGCACATCCGCTAATTTAATGAAGGCATTTCAGGAAGGCAGATCAACCACATCATTTTGTTTTGATTGCCTGCTTACTTGGAATTGGGTTATTGCCGATTTATTTTCCCACGGAAAATTCCTTTACTGATTTTGTACTTTTTTCATGTATTGCTTGTCATTGCTGATTCAAAGCGGTTTCCGCGGTTGCATTACGCAAGCATTCAAGAATACAGATGGTATTTTGCATGTTGATATGCCTGTAATTATTTAAATATATCAGTCGACATCGTTAACCCTAAATAGTGTATTATAAATGCTAATGGAAATGTACCCCGTAACTCAAGCAATCGAGAATTTGGTTATTTGTAAAAATATTCGAAATACAAAATCGGTCCTTGTGTAAAAACTCATTTTGCATAACTAGCAACCGATTTTTGTCTCCTAGTTTATTTTTAATATATTCCATTCATGAGACAGATCAATTAAAGGTTTGAAGCAATAACAATAAAGTTCAAACTTGTTATATAAATGTTCTAGAGCGGTGTTACCCGACCCGAGTCCGCGGTCTCAAATGAGTCCGCGGAGCGTTTGAATTAGTTCTCAACGAGCAAAATAAAATTGAATTGAATACCGTTTTAGAAATTCATGTAGGTCACTAACCTTTTTAGTGTCGCAAAAAATTCATTTCTGGGCGAAAACGTTTTTACCTGAATTAAGTACCGGCAAAGTTACGATTTACGTAAGTAATTACATAAAACATAAAAGACAAGTTCATTCACGCAAAATTAATCTGGTCAATAATTTCCGAGTAGAGATGGTTAAAATGTTCGAACTTCAAACTATTAGAATACCTGGTAACATGAGACTTGGACAGGGCACGTCAGTAGCGCTGAATCAAATGATTGGATTGCACAACGCACTTGCAAATTTCTGACAAAATCACAAGTTTATACGTACCTTTCGTTCACGGTAAAATTGATCGTTACATTTGTCTTTTTTTATCTATTTGTTTTCTGTAATTCATTGCACAAACTTTGAATGATCTTATTGTTGCCCCAACGTCGCATGATGATTATTATCAAATTTTAACTTATAGGCAGTAACAACATTTCAAAGGTTTTGGTTTGAGGCAAAAATAACATAGACTGAATAGAAAAATACGATCAGAAAAAAGACATCCAATCTAGGAGCCAGCTATAAAGATATTGTTAATTGTTTAATTTTACGAAAGCGATAAGGACAATCAAAATCGAGACGAAAAAATAATAATCAGAATGAATTTATTTGGAAATTTTGGCTGCAAATTCCTTCCTATAATTTTCCTCGGCTAATCGTCGCCAGTGATAGCATAATATCTTTTGAGTTTGTCAGAGCAGCAGTTCTCAATGATCACCCTCGCTATGGTTCCCTTTAAAAATTGTAAATGTGGATAACAGACTCACTTCGTTAAAATTCTGTTGTTTGATTTTATTACTTCTTCACACAGAGTTCATTTACAAAATTAACGCTCGGTAATAATAATAATAACAAATTATGGATGTTTCTCCGACTCCAGAAAAATTCTCCACATACTTTACTATTGCACATTTTTTTATGCCCATTTTGTTTGAAGAGTTTATTATGTTCCAAACCATCATTTTTATTTAAATTAGTCAACTACGTGCGGCTCACGCGTGCGTGGTAATAGCTGATTTTAGCGTGGTCTATCGCTGCGTTTGCGAGATTAATTTCTGATTACTGTTACTATAGTAAAGATCCTCGGAATACATATTGACAATTAGAGTATTTAATTTACAAGTATTATTTGAAACCACAACTGAAAACTGAAACTAACACGCAAAACTACGAAAACCAAGCAATGTTACAATCATGGTTACGGAGCAGCTGCAGAAATTGCACTTGTTACGTCATTGTTGAATTTACATTTCTAATATTAGAGCAATACTATGGTTACGGACTTATCAATGATTTTCACAAGGGAAGTATGAAGACACGGGATCAATATTGACGAAAAAGATAACAAAAACAACTTCCATTGATTGATTTTGAGCCCTAAATGCCAGAGAGTATTTAGATGATTTTTCCAGGATTTATTCCAACGTTAAAAATTGGAGCTGTTTCGGGATTAATAAAACGCTTGGATTGGCAATACCTCATTTTGAGTTCAGAGACCTCGAACGAAATACCCAAAGCAACAAACATGAACATGAAACAATAACATTGCAACATACAACATATTTTGGCATCAAATTTTCAGTCATAATTGCAAAAATGTAATGACTGGTTGAATATTAACAAAACATATTCCCAATATGCCGCAACTGTGAAATCTAAAGTCTTGCACGGCAAACACCAAATCTATTCAATTTCAGATAAATAAATATTACAGTGTTATTGACGACGTGATTGCAACGGAGATAATTTGAGCGTACAAAACTCGTTTCAGCTCTTGTACGTTTATTTTATAAATCAAACATTTCTTAGAAAGAACACCAAGACGAAATTCACTGATTTTAAGATAAGTAGCAGAGTATGAGAAATTTTAATTTTGACGTCTTCTGCCTAACAAAATAGTTATTTTGTTTTATACGCCTATTATGTAGAGCCAACCAAGCTGAGTTTAACAGCCGATGAGGTTCTCTTAGCACTTGCCAAATCTATGCACACTTCTCCGAAAATGCCTTTTATGTCTCGGTGAATTCTGACACAGCCTCTTCTGATGGAGCACAATATTCACCAGTAAAACCATCGGGACATTTACAAAAAACTAAGTTGTACAATTCATTTATAAAAGTAGATTCATTTTCTTTAATTATTTGTGATATTTTCTTCATGAATAACAGCTGTAGTGGACCTGGGGATACAATACCAGTATTGCCATCAGTCATTATAATCCAAGTTTTTTCATCATATGAATTTGTTGGATGATTAAAAGTAGGCAAAATGAATGAACTTTCTTTGATAATAGTGAAACCAATTTTATTCTCTATTTCTTGAACCTCGTTTTGAATTTGATCGCTTTTGAACATTGTTACAAAAGGAACCAGATCGCAATATTTTCCATATTTGCAAGTGTTATTGAAGTAGTTGCACAAAAACGTTGAAACTTGAATGTTGAACTCCTCAAAACTAATGGATCGAAGTTGCAAAGTGTAGCCTGAACATAATAAAATTGAAATTTACCAAATATAGCTACTACATAGAATGAAATAGTAACGCAGAAGTACCTAAATATTTTTTGATCTACTGAATTGTATCAATTGAACATTAGGATATTTCATTATTCCTAAATTTCTGATTGAAATTCAAACTTTTGCCTTGCATTTTATATTAATATTGTAATATAAATTATACGGTCGGCAATTTCGAAGAACATTTTGTTCTGAACCAATTAGCACATAAATATGAGAGACAATTTTGTTGCATGGACACGAAAGAAGTTAAAGAAGGTTCATGTAAGAAGCAAGAGCAACTAAAATGACAACATATATGTAAGATACTCACTTGGTTCAAATGAATAAATTACCGTCACATTCACTTCTGCCATGATATTCACCAGTTCTTTAACTCGTTCTAGTAAGTTTTCTTTATTTTTAGTGGCTGCCATCATTTGATAGAGTTGAATGGCATTTTGCACATTATCTGATACTTCATCTTTCCTTCCAATGGAAGTTTCATAGTTTTCGTTTAGTAACATTTTACAATTTTCAACTTCCTTTCGACATGTTATATATCTCACTTCAGTTTTGCGCAATTCGCATTCTATAGTTTCGTAAAGTTTGGTAAGATTATTTAATTGATCGGTATCATCTTGTGTAGTCTGCCTGATAGCTGCCAATTCATCCTCCAAGGCATTTATATTGTTTTGTGCCTCCAACAGTTTTGTTTCATAATCGTCTTTAGCTAACATCAATTGAAATTTCTCTCCGTCAATTCTTTCCACAAATTGAATAAATTTCTCTTTGTATTCTATGTTGTCCGAATCTGATTGAATTTGAAGTAATTGATTTGCTGCATCCAATTTCCCGGACAATATTGCGTTTTCATTTATAACTTTATTTAATTCGGAAGTTATTTTTCCGTTAATGGCTTCTTTTTCTTTGTTCTTAAAATAAATAGAATACAAACTTTTATAAATTTGGGTAATTTGCTGGGATATCAAAACAAACTAGAACAAACGTTTATGATAGGATAGGATTCGTTTATGGTAGTTACCAGACATTTGTTGTCGTTATTCATAAGCGTGTTTACGCACATGGATTTCGTATAATATAAAATTTCAGAAATCGTATCCGCTTTGATATAAGGTGATGCGTATGCAAAGCGTATGAAACTATGCAGTACCGATCAATAATTGTAAGACTTACGGAAAAGATACAACAGCAAGTGTCTCAATGATGTAAATTTTGAATTAATTAAATGTCAATGCACTACCGTCGTCTTTTTCATAATAAAAATTTAATTTTCTATCCATTCCTTAAAAAAGGTTCAATGACCTAGAGATAGTTTGAGGTCTGATTATATAACTTCCTTCCATCGAATTATTTATTTTATTCGGACACACCTGTTTACATTGGGAGTAATATGCCATCAAATAAAAGCATTCATATAACCAATTTATTTAATTTTGGTTTAATTATTATTATTATTACTAGTTTAATTAGTTTGGGCTTCGATAACAACCTAAGACAAATTGAATACCATTAATGTTGCGTGATAGATAATTTAAACATTGTGAATTGTATTTCTACACTGTTTTAAAATTTAAAAGATGATCAGTGGTATTGGAATACTGCAGAATCTTATCTTTTTATACAGACAACGTTTCTCAAATTGTGTGATATTAACTATGAATATAACTTAATATGCAGATACTTACATAACTTGTGAGTCGTTGGATTTCTGCATTCTTCTCTTCAATACCGTTCTCGTTTTGATCTTGCACTTCGTCAATTTTTCCTTTCTAATCAAATTACCAACATTGGAAAAGAAATGGAAAAATTAATTACTGTAACAATATACCAACAGGAAAAAGTGAAACAAATATAGCTGACAAAGTATTATTAGAAGTATATATATATTTTTTAACTTTAAACCAAAAAATTGAGGAATAACATTAATTAGTTAAATTGGTTGGTGGTAATCTACAATGATGTATTTTATATCCAACAAAGTTTTAAGCGGCCGTATTTTTCACGCAATGAGTCTATAAACCAATTCTATCATAGAATATTTGAAAACTTCTCAATAAACTTCTACAAAATTTAGTGTTACTCAAATAACCTACAAGATGTTGTATCTGGATTACATTTTCGTCGATTTCCTTTGTTAAATCCGCCGCTAGCTTTTGCAAAGCTCTCTTGACGTTTTCAGATTCTGTTATTTGAGTTTTCAAATCACCATTCTGTTACAGAAAACATAACGCTGCTTCTTTATAACTTAAAGTGAACACCGTGGATATTTTTAATATTACAGTTTTATAACTGGGCATTAGTATCAGTTAATTATCACTAAAGTGATTGAAGGCCTTTTTCATTTTTTTTATAAAACCAATTAATTCCACTGTTAGGTTGTAAGTCTTTCTTATTATACTTACAGCTAATTGCAAGTTTACTATTTCAACATCTCGAATAGTAATCGCACCTTCATGCTCTGCAGTCGTCTTTGCAAGTTCGTTTCTGTGGTCAGCATTCTAAATAAAATCTTATTTATTATTTAACAATATTAACAAATTTATGAATAAACCAAATGCCAAAAATCAAAATGAAATGTTATATTTATAATAATGATCGATTGCAAAATAATCAGTGCTGTGGTAATTTTACTGAGTTTTTTTAATTACAATTTTAAATCCATTGTTCAATCATTCAAAAATTCAATACGAACCCAGTGAATAAATATTTTTGTTAAACGGCTCACGGTTCCCAGCTGCTGTTAGTAAGACAATGAAAATAACTCGAAATATTCTTTACATTGAAATTCGTGAAATTTATAGCATCTATAGGCAGGGATATTTCAAAGAAAAGAGAGTAACTATTTAACCAGACATAATGCCATAAAAATACATACTAAACTATGACATGGAAATCTGAGATTATACAAGATCAACAAGAAACAACCTACATAATAAAACTGGTGAACAAGGGCGAATAGCGAAAGTAAGCGCCTGGTTAATGCCGCGAAGCAAACAACACGATAAAATATAAAACACTTTTGCTCAAGAAAGTTGATTGGCGAATGTATATTGCAACATTGTCATGATAATATTGTTAGAAGAGGTTCTATAAATATTTTGTCGATTGCGCACCAGGTAAGTTTTTAAGTATTCAATAGCTGAATCCACATTGTAATATTATAGTCATTTTGCTTTGCCACATTATTTTTAGATAAATATAAGATTTCATACAAAAATAAACATTACTGATAGTCTTTTTTAATAAGATAATGTTATTGTCTGATAACTTTTCTAATGCTATATATAACTTGTCAGTAAGTTACTTTTAGTTTTTGAAATATATAAACATAAATTCGACAACATCATACGTAAAGCCAAAAGCCCAGGTCTTGCCGTTCTTGGCCAATCTAAATACAAGCGATTTTAAATCATGCAAAAGAAATTTTACTGGTAAAAATATACATCGGACATCATTAGGAGTTGAAAAATATGCACATTAATTTGAAATTTACTTTAGAATAATCTTACGAGCTTGTCTATTTGTGTTGAGTAAACAGTTATTTCAGATAAGCACTGATCGTGTTGCTGCTGCGTGAAAGACACCGCCACACATTCTGCATCCATTTGGTCAATCTGCAATTGTTGTTGTTCAATCTATCGAAATATGAATATTTTGAAAATAAGAGTATTTTTGATAAAACTTATTCATTTATAGCAACTTGCATGCATGCATTTTATTGGAAACTTATCTAATTGGAAAATTACATGTATAGTATATTGAAACAATACATATGATAAACTGTGATTCAGGAATTTGTGATAGAAATATATTCCCAAATATTCAAAAATCATTTACTATTTGAATGTCTGTAAATAAACCAGAAGGAAAATCTTTTACATTTTTATTTGTTTTCTCGATTTCTAACATCACAAATTATCCAATTTGTTATATATTTTGTTACCTTTTTTTTGTTTGGTAAGGTAAGCGAACAAAAATAGATTACCTTCATAATGATACATATACTCCGGAGGGCCTATATTTTTAATATCATAATAAACATTGACTCAAGACAGAGCTCCACGGAAGCAGTCTAAAAGTACTGCTACTTTGAAACTTCGGTTCTGCATTAGCCGAAATGCCCAAAATCAGGATTACATCAAACTCCGCTATAACGTTCGCTTCAGGCCACAGGGGTATGGACAAATTGCCACTAAGAAAAGTATGTTTGAAAATGAATGGCAAAGAATGCCAAAAAATTCTGAAGTGTTTTACTTTAACAACTGCATCTTTATAATTTTTTTCTTTGTTAGCTAGTAACACTTTGATATTTTGCAGACTTTCATCCAAATTTGCATTATCAACAGCTTGCTTTGCGTATGCTTCGTCCCATTCAGCTTGGGCTCTGAGTTTCTAAAACCATGGTTGAAATGATTATTAACTTACGAAATTGTGAGCCACTCTATGTTAGAAATGAAACGAGATAAAAGAATGATACTGGGAATAAATGTACCATGCTTGAAACTTTAACCTATCTAGCATTTGGACTCGTTGGGAAGTCTGAATTATGGGAAAAATTGACAAATTCCCTTTATCAAATTAAATAATTTCACTACATAATAGTAATTCGAATATCTCTACTACTAATTTTTATCGGTCCTTCGTAACTCGATTTTGTCTCATTGTAAAACAAACTGCACTTTACATGTAATCATCGTTTCAGTATTAAAAATTATGACACGAAAATAATTTGGATCTATTTTAGACAGCTTCCTCTTCTTTCTTGTTATGGTTGTTGCTGGCATATGTTATGATGCTTATAACACCATTTGTCTTTTGCGCCATTTTAGACAAGGAAAAATAATAATATGTAATACCGCCCTATGAAATATTTCCAAATACATTTAAATACAAATGAAATAAATATAATAAGTAATAATTCTTGGAGAGTTTGTCTCAGAAACAAGAAGAATTCCATAGTAATGTATCACATTGTATATTGAATCCTGGTTGTATATTGAATAAATTGGGATTGGATTGGGAAATTATTCTTTAATAATGTACATCAAGGTAGTCTAATCTTTTTGGACGAAGGGCCACATTTAGTTTACGAATGATTGCGCGGACCACTTGACATGGTAGTCATGTTCTAGTTTTCACTACACCGACTACAGATCAATAAAAAAAAAAAAATCACCTAAATTATAAGAACAATGGAAATACCAAGTTACAGTAAAGTCAAAAGTTTTAACCACACATAGATATTTCAATGGGAAATATAGCACTACGATTATCTGAAAAAGTTTGTCAATAGTAAGTGCAATGGACGATGTAGCAATGTTGGGCGGATTTTTTACGTGGCTGTCAGAAATTAGTGTCTCACAAGGAATTTAAAAGGGTTCATCCGTGAAAAAACTTGCTCGTAGAAGTAAATTCTGTCAAATATTGAGGTCATAAAACTGCCTCTTCTAGCTTCAGAGGAAAAAGACAGGAAAACAGATCGAAATACATGGCAGACGATAAAAATGAATTCAAGCATGTCTCACTAGCAATAACGACCACAAATGGACATAAAAGAAGCTTTCGATAGCTAGGTGGTGCTTTTCGCTTGATTGAACGACAATTTTTGTTATTAGATGTTTCAATAATGGCTCAGATTTGTGGAAGACATTGGGATTCGAGCGCGGAGCACTCGGAAATCTTCGGAAATCTACAGAGTCAAAATAAAATTCACCTCCTTATTGAATTCGGACGTTCTATCTGCCAGCAATGCCTGCGCCGCTGTAATTTGAGAATCAGCGTTTTGTTTAGCAGTATGTAACTCAAAGTAGTGTTCTCTCAGTGCAACTAATTCTTCGTTCACTGATGTTTCCTGTGTATAAAGAAGTTTGCTAAATGAAGCTATATCCATTATTAATAATCTGAATGAGAAAATATTGCTACCTTTTTACATTCATATTATTCACAAAGATATCATGTTTGTTCATTCCCGATTTTTTGAATATTCTTTTACATTAGTTTGCTTTTCACAACTAATACTATTACTTTAATATCACTGTTTTAACTTTATACTGTTGACATAATTGTCAATTATTTAGTTACTTACAGCCGATTCAGCGTCCGAAACTTTTTTGTCTGCTTCTTCCTTAAATAGCTTGTATTTCGTGTCCAGAGCTTTTTTATCGTTTTCCTTAATGTATAGTTTTTTTGAGCATAATAAGACAATAGCTTTAAAATTGCTTCAAACGGTGTAGTATTTACCAAAACTATAACTTTATTCCAAATACGCCTTTATATAACGTTTAAGAAATACTACTCGATGCAAATAAATTTCCAGTCATGATTAATCCAACAACTTTTAGAAATTATCTTCTGCATATAATGGAGTTCTATACAATTATAAGTCCGTGAACTTTTAATCGATTGTCAATATTTATTTGCATTATTTGAAAACATTCATCATCATAAAAATCTTGCAATGCATAAGATATACCAGCAAATACAAAGTAAATAAAAATATCGCAAATGCTGTATAGTTTTCTGAAGAAAATATAGAATCTTCATGTTGTAATAAATTCTAATTACCAAACGCAACATAACAATTAACTAAACTAGAAACCGAAGACTTATCGATCGAAGGTTAGGGGATCCCCAAAACAGTGGTCTTACTCCATAGTGACACCGTGTGTCCCATCACTAATTAATTAATAACTCGCTAATTATAAGACATAATCCATCCAAAATCAATAGGCTTCTGATCCGAGCTATGATGAATGCACATGCAAAATTTGGAGCAGATTCAACCTCGCTTCCGTGAGATATCGCGTGTATCTAACACACAGACAAACAGACAGACAAATATCTATCAACATACTTACCGATCTTAAGATCGATAAGTAATAACTAACAAATAATTTCTTCTACGAACATGCAACCAAATCACCAACAACAATAACGAGTAAATTTAAATAATTTTTATGGTAATTTCTATGGTTGAAGCACATTGTTTTTATATGCATATACAATAGCGTTTTCTGACATAGTTGAATTATGTTCGTCTGAAAAAGTTTGACTTCGTTCCGGCAAAAAGTTGCGGGAAAATATATGAATTAGTTTAAACCATAATAATAGAACTGTTTCACAACACAGATAAACTGTAAATTTTTTGAAAATTTTTCAGATTTATTTATACTCACCAAATCTTGAATTTTGCTCGATTTTTCCGTTAATTCAGTTGAACATGAATCATATTTTTGTTGCACCAAAAGAGTGGTTGTTTCGCAATTACTCACACGCTCATTTATTTCAGCCAATGCCGTAACATGCTAATTTTGGATTGATAAAAAAATATTTTTGAAACCAATTCAGGAATAGAATTCTTTGATCTTGAAAACTCATTAAATCAGATATGTTATTTATAGTATGGTTAAAGTACATTATCAACGTCTTTCAATGTGTGTAGAGCACTGGGTCCCGTGGCACCCAAGTTACACCATTCATTCAGGGGTCCCCGTCAGTTTAAATTTGAACTCGATTTCCATAATAATATATTAGTATTATTCAACTTTATACATTTTAAAGATCTTTTCTTTTTGCCATTTTTATGTTTGCATTTATATATATTTATAGTTTAACAATTCGGACAATATTAGATAAGTAATATTTTGCACAGGTATTCCTCTTGGATACATCTATTCAGAAATGCAGTGACGGTGGATGAAGAAAACTCGAAACCGCGACAAAGCCGTTTGTAAGTTAAGCAATGCAAAACTCAAACTCGGCTCTAGCGGCCTCAGCTGTCAGAACCCTTTGATCTGCTGCTTGCCTAGCAGTTCGCATATCAACAAGGTCTGCTCTCAAATTCACAAGTTCTTTGTCGGTCAATGCTTTCTGTGCATAATATTCAATTATTTTAAATTACAACAATTTAGGAAACGAATTCTTTCATTTTTCCAATTTATAATTGTTAAGCTGAATTAAATTTTGGTATTCATTATTGTTAATAAAAACTTGAAGCCTCCCTAAACTTCTTTTTAAAGTATCATACCCATACCAATTAATAATAAACTAATACTATAAGTCAATTTTTTTATCATTTGAACAACGCAAATTTTTATTAGTGAAAAAACCATGAGCAAAGTTGCGACAGCAAGTCATTATATCAGCAGCAACTGCTTTTTCAAAGGTTTATTCCTATATTGATAGAAAATTGCTTTCAATTACGCCTTTATATTATCATTTTTATAAGTCTTCAAAATATTACAATCTTTTCTCCAATTATAATTACCTAATATTAAATACTTCTTTCTGGATATTAATAATATTTGAACAAACTTGACTTGTGCAATAAGATATAGAAGCTATACGACCCGTGGAGAACTTGAAAAAAAAAATTTCAATTCAAAAACACTGCGAGCTAGCCATTAGGCATATATTATCATATACTTATATACTTATTATATAGAATTATATATATATTACAGGGAAATAATAAATCCTATATTCATTTGGATTTTTTTCTAATGACTTATAAACAGCCCTCGACATTTCCAACTTCCTCCTATTCTCTACAGAATTCGCGTATAATAATAAAGTAACTCGTGCGAGATGATAGATATTCAATTTTGAAATAGGTTTAATTTTAGCTTTTCAAGTTTCATGCCAGTTTCTTGAATATATCTGGTTTAATGTAGCGAGATTGAGCGGACAGACTACAAATATTTTTACCTGGGCAACTATTGCATTGAATTCTTGTCTATTGGCTGATAGTGACGTTGTAGTCACAGCTATGGCTTCTTCCAAATCTGCATTGGTAGTTTTTAGTTCAGAATAATCTGATAAACATTTATCCAATGCACCTTTGAATTCTAATGCCTAAAATAAATGTGGAATTAAAAACTATTATAAGAAAGTAACAAAATAATAACAATTTAATGTAACTTTTTTCAACTTTTGCAGTTGTGCCGAAGATTACAATCGTAAGACTTATGTCGTTAACACTGAACATTTTGAATGAAAATCTCAAATCAATATTCTACAACTTGCGTTGTTATAGTCCAGATTTTCATCTAAAAGAAGCTAAGAAACAAATGAATATGATTTTCACTAATTTTGTTTGTTGCTTTTAAATTTTGTAAGTTTGAATCCACATAAGCCTTCTGTAATGTAAGAGAATAAATTTTGTCAAATAAAAGTATGTGTGAGATACTTACTTCCCTTTGTGATTCTGCTATCATTGCATTTGTGTCAGCTACCATCTCATCGTACTCTTTTTGTATTTTTTCAATTTGTTTCCCGTAATTGTCATTCTTTAGGACAATATCAAGTTAAATGAGTTAAAAATGAGTAGAAATCATTTTTGCATTTATTTGAACAGTAAAGTAGGACAAAATATTAGCCCGAGGTTGCAAGAATTGACTTGTATATGGATGAAGAAAAGAACGTTCTCTTCGAGATGTACATAATAGTAGTTGCCGCAATCAAAGTTAACACTATCACAAATTACAATAGTACGTTAATTCGAGTTTCATGGTGTTCCAAAATAGGAGTCGACAGGAGACAAATTTTAAGATTAGTCACCATTGGAAAGGTTCTTCTTTTGAAATCAGACACAGCCTAAATTTCACTAGTACTCTAAATAAACGATGAATGATAACAACATATAGCACTCTGACGGAGATTACAATCGTAAGATGCGGGTCGTTGGTTCTGAGTAAAAATCTAAAACGTTAATCTGATATTTGTGAAATTTGCCTATAGCGCCTATAGCAAATTTCTATATAGAATTGTTTCAATAGTATTAAAAACGCTTTACACAAAATTTTTGGTAATTGTATTTAAATTTACTTTTGCTAATAAAAGTATGATTGACTTAGATTAGATTACAAATTTTTGGAAACTTACCTCCTTTTTTAAGTCTTTAATACTTGTGCTTTTGTCCTCCACAGCTTTATCGCACTCGGCCTTCATTTCTGCAATTTGTTTCTCATAATCTCCATTCTTTGAAACAATTCCAAATCGAATGAATTAGGAGTGATTACAATGATCACAAAAATAACATTTTGAAAATATAAATGATTCAAATTTTATTAAAAGAAAAGCAATAAAAAATATTAGCAAGTTTGATTAACTTACATTTGAACAGAAGGGAAAGAATAAAAAACAATATCTTGCCCACAAGTGTACATAATGTAAGTTGCGTCAAAGTTTACTCCATGATGTTAAACGATAGTAGCTTTGCTGAAGTTTTATAGTTTTTATCGTTCTTTTTTTAAAAAAAACATAAATCACACTCATATTCTGAATTACGATGAATGATTCTAAGAACTTGGCACTATGACACTGAATACATTCGTGAAATGTTAGCCTTAAGTTTCTAGACATTTTAGATATAAATCAGTAATGGGATTTTAAAACTTTGGGGTGGCTATAGCGCGGAATTGCTATCTAAAATACCCATCTTTCACTGCGGGCTTTGCATTTTTTTTAAGTTGGTTCTGCATTTTCTAAACTCAAATTATCTTTCGCAAATAAGAGTCTTCGTGACGTGAATCAAAAATTATTCGAATACTTACTTTATTTTCTAAATCTGTAATGATTGCGTTTTTTTCATCTGTAGCCACATTGTACTCCGTCTTCATTTCTGCAATTATCTTTTTATATTCTTCCTTCTTTAACACAATTTAAATTCAAATGAATTATGACGTATGACAAATTTGACTTACATTTTTATAGTAAGAAAAGTATAATAAACAATATCTTGGGTACAAATGAATACTATTATAATCTCTCTTATTGAAGTTTAGTCTATGATTAAAATCTGTAGCATGTTCATTTAAACTTACGGTTTTCTAACCTGAGTGTTTTAGGTTATAGGGAAATGAATCAGAAACAAATCAAGAGAGAAAATTGAGAGATTTTTGAAAAACAATAGTCTAATTTACACTAGTAACCTGAATTACCGAATAATGACACTAGCAACATTTTTGCACATATTAACATTTATAGGTCAATCGGTAAGGATATACTAAAATTTGGGTCTGCCTTTGGCGCTGAGCACCTGTCTATAATTTATGGATATCTCTGTAAACTCTAATTAACTTTGACCAAGCAGAAGAATACTTGGGATAAAACAAGCATTTGTTTAATACTTACTTGCTTTACAAAGGATTGAATTTCCGTATTTTTGTCAGCTACAGCCTCTGCGCACTGCTTTTTAATTTTTGCATTCTCCTTCGCATTATCCTCATTCTTTTTAAACAAATAATTTGATAATTTATGAATTATTATAATAGATAAAACAGTGCCAAACGCAAATATTGAAAAATAAAGAAAAATGGCATTTCACATTTTATCAAAATTAAAGTACAAAATACGAGCATACTTATGTCAGTTTTCATTTTTCGTGGAGATAGATGAAAAACAATAAAAAAAAGTATTTTGTTTGCATAAGCTTCTTAGAATTAGGTTTTTATGTTCCTGGATAAGATTTCAGGAAAATGAAATGCAGGAAAATAAAAGTATTTTGACTTCGAATAATATGAGTAATTTTGCACATACAATTTTGTAGAAAATTAGACGTCATCAGTACATCATTAGGTCTAAAGACCTCTGATGTTAGAATTGGAGTCACGGTATTTTAAGTTCATACCGATCAAAATCTGTTGTCTGATTCAAACTTAAATATCATCAAATATTACTTTAATAGTTACTGCATCAAAATAGTTCTCAGTATAGATATTGTTCCTAACAAATTAATTTGAATTTTGATTATTTTCAAAAAAATATTTTCGAATGCAAACAATAATAGCACTACAAATAAATTACTATCAAGATTCAAGAGTAGTACCAAAGTAGATTTTGTAAGGTTTTAAAATTAGGCCCTATATGTGAAGAAATCCCCCGTGTCTTTGTCAGACTCACCTCAGTGCTCAAATCATTATATTTCTTCAATAATGCCAAATACATCTCCTTTAGATCATCGTAGTCGCCTAAAAGTTTCTCGTGGTTTAAATGTAACTGAGTTAGTTCTTCTTCTAGCTTTGCATTTTCTTCTACCAACTTATCAGCTTTCTGGTTTAGCTTTTCATGGTTAATTTGCAAGTCAGTCAAACTGTTAACTAAGTCCATTACACCCGACACAACATTCGATGCTCCTGAAACCTCCATGTTGGGAGTTATTAGTACAATTAACGACAGAGCAATTGTTGTGACCAACATTATTTATTGAACTCACATTTAAATTATATTTATTCCATAATATGCTAGTGAAATTGCAAATAATTTACATAAAAATAAGTATTATTCAAATCCATAATTTTCTCTAAAGATAAAACAATATTATTGTTCCTTTTGATATGACACGGCACCCAATCATGTGCATGGGTTCATTTTTTTATTCTTATCATCCAACATTTCCAAAATGTTTGGTATGATGTGAAATGTGTTCAATGTAAATTCAATACATTCACGAATTACAGAAAAGACTTTTGTCATTTCATCGCTTAATTCAAAAAATAATTTCATTTCATCTATTAATTTTCAAACAATTCACGTGTTAATCAGTATAAATTACAATCCCTTATTAAACTTCTGTATAAGCATTTATTTTTCTGCACAACACGTTAAAATCATAAAACTCTTATCATACATATAAATTTATTTTAACTGAATCTTCTTCGACTAAGGTTTGTAACAATTTAAATGTCTAAATTGTAATATATGAAATCACAACCAACTTGGCAAGAAGCATCAAATTCTGCATTCTATCGTTTTAAACACTGTTAGGGCGGCAGAAAACTATTAGGCAGATGTGTGTTTCATAACTTGCGGCACAAACGTTTCAAAGGGAAAATACGCAAAAGGAAAAACGTAAACGGATAGTGCGAATGGTATGTGTTAATGGTTACTTTCCTATTAACGACAGTTCAATTTTTCTCAAATAAGTGGCGAATAGATATCATAACAAATAGAAATTACCCACAATGTGGAGTTGTATAAAATTATTTCACGTATGTATTATAATTGGCGGGTCATTAGGTGTATGACCGGGTGTCCTGTTTTATTTCAATGTGCAAAGTTTCATGATATTAATATGGCCATTGCATGAGGGTATATGGTCATTTAAATAAAATTTAGCTTGGTGAGCAGATTGGCAATATGCATTCGCGTTAGCACAATTCTTCAATAATTTCAAGATGGTGGTGATATAATTGAATGAAATTGAAAAGATCATAAAACCCCGCAATGATTTAATATTGTTGCATAATCTTGTTGGTAACCCTAATGAACATGCATGATAAAAAATAAAAAATTTTCACTAATCAATACGATAAATTTTAATCAATTCTTCATTTGCTCTGTACATAATCTTCATTTTGTATGAATATTTTTTTCAAACTGTTTTAAAACTACCAAGATAATTTATGGTCATGGGTCAATGGCAAAGTTCTCATAATCATGCATCAATGGTGAAGTACTCGCAATCCTCGTCTTGATTAGATTCGTAAACAGTATCATAGCAATGTACAGTTAAGGGAAATCCCGAATTGTGTTCCAAGCGTTCTTGTGGAGATAGTGGTATTTCATAATGACTGGAACATGCTTTACCTAAATTTTCATACGAGTGAGATGGAACTGGTTTCATGCTTGCGTAAAGATGTTTTTCTGTGGGTCTGAATGATTTCATTTCCACCGTCATATTATCTTCAGTAGAACGTGATTGTTCCACAGCAACTGAAAAAAATTAAATGTTTCTTTAATTGGAAATAATTCATACAACCACCAAAATTGAACTTCACAAATCTAATTTCTGTCTTGAAATTCATAACATGGTAGATTATTTTGTCGTAAATCTGCATTACATAAATAATCTGCTTTCAGTTATCAAAATTGTGCAACAAATCAAAAAATTAAATATATTTAAGTTTTTCACAAACTTTCATTTTATAATAGAATCTGTTTTCCAAACCACCGGTCTGCATAGAACATGAGACAAACATATAAAGAATACCATTTTGTTATATTTTGTAATATATTCCTATTATAAATTCATAAATCTTGATGTTTAATTTTTTTACCTGGTAGATTTGGCAATTCGGGCCGGAAACGGTCGTCTGTTTTTCTTACTGTTGACGGTGCATTATATATCGTATTGGGTTTGCTTTTTTGCTGTCTTCCTCGTGCACGTTTTCTCTTTTTCGTAATTATGATACTTATTACGAACGCAGCGATAACAAACACTAAGATCCCCACAACTAATCCAGTAGTGACTGAAACATTTGAATAAGTTAAAAAAGGATTGAAATCGGCATTAAAATATTCATTATATTTTCATACAATTCATAAGTATACCAACAGCTAGCTATATGTAAATGCGGAAGACTTAGGTCCAAGGTTTTAATAGTGCAAAGATTTTGTAATTTG
This sequence comes from Styela clava, assembly GCF_013122585.1. NCBI lineage: Eukaryota > Metazoa > Chordata > Ascidiacea > Stolidobranchia > Styelidae > Styela > Styela clava. The sequence continues at coordinate 18,554,258 of NW_024102834.1, read as the reverse complement.
CTAATCAAACAATTCTGCTGATGATATTTTGCAAAAAAAAGTCAGTTTTTATTTAAATAAAACATATATTTTCGTCAAATGTTGGTGTCGATTTTTACAGGATAATGTCGGTTAAGGGGCAGTTCTACGGACATAGTCTGGAAGGGGCTACGGTGCCATACTTTTCTTTAATTTTGCACTAAAAATGACTGAGAACGTTTATAGCTGTATATCACGTAGAACCTGAGTGTAATAAATCCAATGAAAATAAGCTTACATGTAGATGGGGATGTAGTGATAACCACAGTCGTCGTATTCCTTTCGGAAAGTAGTGTATTTTTAACAATCATCGTGTGTTTGGTTGCAGCGGTCTGAAACAAGACAACAGGGCTTGCTTTGTACGCTACTCCATCTGGCAATGAAATCGGCGTCGATAAAACAACAGCAAACCTGTTAATTAATATGAGGGTTAGAATGCATTCCTTATTTCCTCTAAGTCACATTGCTTTCGCAATAAAATCTAGAATTTTTTTAAAATTTGATTCACCCTCAGTCATTAACAAAACTAGTTCTTGTATGATATCAATATAACAAGTCTGTTATACTATTTAGCTAGTGAAAAATTTTACTGGTGTGGACTTCACTTTAATATATCATTGTAATATGAATCAATATTTTTCAGAATACTTACCTAAAAGTCATATTTCTCGGTAACGCAAAATTCTGTCCTTCAAAGATATGTTGTTTTATATTTTCTGTGTCAGGTATTTTTAATGGATCTGGTCTGAGAACACTCATTGCGTCGCAAGCAGTGGTTGAATTATCTCCAAGATTAACTTCTATATAAGGTGTCTTCATTTTTTGGCTGAAATTAATTGATAAGTATCACTTTATGATTCCTTTTTGCTAAAGTTGGGACTTGGCTAATTTAAAAGGGATACTAAAATACAAACAACACCAATCGTCAATACCCATCTAATGAAGGTGGGCATAGTACATATAGTACAGTCGTATGGCCTGTGCAGTAACAGTTTTCAGAAAAACAAGTCTAACATGGACAAAATTTGGTCTCATTCATTTCATTTTCCTAAAAGTATTGCAATTTTCAATGCTTTGACATGCTTACCTCGGTATTGCAGCCGCAATGTACGTGACATCGTTAGGGAATTCCTTCCTTGATTTTGCAATATTGTGATTGCTAGAAAATGGGCTTTCAGTGTCAAAAACACTTGGCAAGCTGCTTGCCTCTGTCTCCGAATTATGATGACCGTGTACAAGAATGAAGTAACAGCTATATATAGAATGAATCTTGTTAGCCTCCGTAGTTTGTAATTAGGTTGTGTATTTAGGTTTATCTACGACCATCATAAGAAATGAATCTGCTGGGAATCTCACATAAAAATGAGTTTAGACGATTATGTGTTTATATCTGTGCCATATCTATAACAATACTTCTTTTATATTAATAATACCCTTACACTTATTACGAATAAAAATCAATGTTTAGGCAGTCAACTCGTGATGAATTATATATAAAACGTTATCAAACGTGTTTTGCATTTTCCGATGTGGGTTATAGATATAAACATTTACCAACTGGTGTAATATTTTTGCAAAATGATAGGAATTACCTTACTGGGCCGTTGGTTTCATTTGCCGGATACAATTTAATTTTATACAGTTCGTTTGCGCTGCTGCTGTATATCAGCACAGGAGTTGAAACAGCCTCTGGAACTAGACAACAAAAACAAATATAAGATTATAACCCATTGACATTGTACAACGAAATAATTTAGATAGTTTACTTTTGCTGGAATTGGTTTAATATTAAGACTTGCACATTTATAAAGATCTTTTTTGGAATGTAGAAATAGCATTAGTACCATTTTTTCTTATTGCCAACCTACCAGCGCTATCAGTTTTGCAAAATCCTTCCGCTCTGTAGGACAGACCCGGTCCTCCACAATTAATTGCTCGTACAAAAGATTTGTAAACTTTATTGGGCTCGGTTGTAAAAAGAAAACTTCTATCATCACGTGTAGCATTGAATACTCGTATCTGATCTTTAGGTGCTGGAGCATTTAGACGTAAAGACTTACGACGAGGACTGGATGTTACCGTAATCTGAAGACAAATTTAATAGAGTTATTTACAATTCGCATTTAAATTTAATATTTAATTAATATTTCTTGGAACGTTTCATCGTTGCATACGGATTTCGCTACATAAAAAGCAAACAAGCACATACTACATACAAGCAACCACTGCCTTATTTACTTGTTTAAATATTGAAGACGGATCCCGAAAAATAAACGTTGATTTCTATCGAAACAAACGTTAACATAAAATCTGATAACTAACCCATATTAGCCGAAGGTCAAATCGATGCAATATCAAACATTTTACAGTATCGGTTGTCCGATCATCGATCAGTTCGCTTAGATCAGTGGTTCTTAAACTTTTCGAGCCGCGCCCCCCTTTGAAAAATTTTACAAACCTCGCGCCCTCCCTCTTTTTACTTTGAAAAAATGCTTTTGTGGTGGGCAGGTCGCTATATATTAAGATGCTCAGATTGTTTAGACATAAAACGCTTCGAAGTAAAACTTCGCCCTTTACTGTCGTATGTATAAAACCAAATAATGGTTGGTCATCATACATTCTCGTTTTCCCCTCTCTTTGCAATACCTGGTAAAGTCAAACTAATTTTTAAGTAAAACTAAACACGCAATAAACCTATGCTTTAATGTATTTTCCGCTTAAACGTTTACATAAAACATGTAAAATTTCAATCAATTGTTTACTTCATCACTATTGAACGATGCCAAAATTATTTACTGTGTGTTGAAAATAAGCAACAATACAGACTTCTTGGCTTGCCTAACGTTTCAAACAAAATGGAGAAGTAGAAATGAATTTATGTAAATTTAAAAGCAGTTCATTTTTTAATAGTTATTATGCATGTGGACGTTTCCCCGGCCGTTGACCGCTGAAAAATAAGGTCGCTAAGGCGTTTGCGATTGCATTTTGTTTAAATCTCGACTGTTTTCGTAAGCGTGGCTTGCTATTTAAGCTGTAAAAATCTTGATTTCGCTGTTTATTCTCCCTAAATCAGAAATTTCCCTCGACATATTCTTGTGTCGCGAAGACGATTAAATAATTACTTTTTTTGTTCTCGAATGGAACCATGACACCTCTAAGAAAAACGAGTTAGTTTTTATTATATAAACATCAGCGACGAGATGCTAAAGATAGAATAAAGTAGTGAATCTGCAACCAAATATTTCTTTATTGTAAAAGCGAGATTATAAAATACGAGACAGAACATTTTTTTATACCACGAAAAAGCCGGTATTTTTAACGAACGCGGAGACCATTTCAGGAGCCGTTACATGCAAATTTCCGATTCCATCTTGTGACAATTTTCAATTTTGATGACGTCATCGGAAAACAAGTGAAAAATAAATCCCATGGAACCAACAGTAACTTTTTATTGTTTCGTAATATGTTTCTACTTTTTTTGACAGCATTAGATAAGTTGCAACGCGGAAGTAATATGTCAGCATATGGACGTTGTATACGATACGATTCTATTTATTCACGTGTCGGGGTATTAAACCGAATTGTTCAACGTGTGTTTAACTTTTTACTTAAAATTCCAAAATATAAATTACGAAATGAACCTCCAAAGAAGTTCAATTTGATATCTCTTTTATACACGATATCCAATTAATTTAGTGATTTTAGTGTGCAAAATACTTTGGTATCGGATTTGAACTACACAAGTTTCAGTATCTTTCGAGTAGATATGATAATATAGCACAGCATAATATTGAATTGTCTCCTAAATATAACAACATTTTACTTATTTTAAAATTTTGTATAAAACATGATTGAAAACTCTACAATGTAGTAAATTAGCACACTTACTCTTAGGCTGTCAAAGTCATTTGATAACGTAACAGTTTGAACGTTGCACAATTTCCCAAGTCCCATATTTTGGAACTGCGGATATAGAATTCCAGAGGGTGGATTTATATCTTTCCCTGTTACAAAAGTTCGTGTTGGGCAACCTGTAATCTAAATAACAAAAAAATACAGATTTCAAAATATTTATATTTTATTATTATATGGAATTTCAAGGAATAAAAGTCCACAGTTAAAAAATCTGTTCGATACCGACATCAAGTAACTGAGTTTCATTTGTGAAGGCATCTTTGGTTCTAGATAGGACCGCCATAGTTAGAATTCATGATCAAAAATGTTAATATGAGTCTCTTAAAACAAATAATAAACTACTCCTATATATCACATTGTTCCCACATTTACGAATTGCCATCAAGCCCGAATATTGATTGCTGAATTAAAAAATCTTCTAAGAATTACTGAAAGAGTTATCACATTATCCATATTTTTTTCATACTATCGAACTCACGTCCAATTCATATTCAGTATTTTCGCTTAACTGAACACGCAAAACTTGTAACGTTGTGCTTTTTGGAACAGTTGTATCTTCATATTTTAATGATAAACTGTTGTTGATTGGACGGATGGTGATTCTGCAAAAAAAAAAAATTCCTAATATTTTCAACAAAGTCGGGGCGTGGCAAGTGCGACTTTGAATTGAAAAATCGAATTCAATGCATAAATATTATTTTGCGACTAAATAAATGCCTGCATAAAAGAAATATCCATCATATTTACAAATTGTTGTTACTGCTCAACAACTTTCCACTAAGCTCTGATTGATCTAGAGCTGGGTGGTCCAAACCCAGGCCCCCGGGCCACATGTGGCCCGACGCTTCATTATCTGTGACCCGCGTCGCATTGGGAGAATAATCGAAAAATCGCATTTCGTGTTGTTTCGCCATAAAATTAATCAGAGAAATCGTTTGACATATTGTTACATCACCAATTTTTGCAACCAGCCTAAACAGTGTTACAAAAAATGCTGCCTGAATGTCAAAAAATTTAGTAATTACCCTTCTGTACCTCACATTTGGTAATCAATCAATCTGTTTTGTAAACATGAGTTTGAAAAAAAAGCTGACGAACTCAAACAGATTTTTAATTGGATGTGGGAGGGAAAATACCACAATGCTTGCTTGAGATGTCAGAAAGTTGTGTTGGTGACAAAAGAATTGAATTTTAAACGACATTTTAGTGACAATCGTGTGAGCAATGAGCATTTTCCAATTTTAGGATTTTGCTCTAAAAATCCAATCGATGTTCGAGAGCACTTACATTTGCGGAAGCACTTTTCCGTTATGAAGAGTTTGAAAACTTACACTAAATGTAGATATAGTAGGACTTTTGCAGGTTTTTGCATGGGTAAACCTGATAAATGACAGATACTGATCAATGTGTTTGCACTTTAAAAAGTGTTTGTTTTTTATTGCACTGTTTAACTATTCTCGGCACTATTGTGGCCCGCGAACAATGCAAAAATAATTTTGTGGCCCCCGGAGCCGACAACCTTGGACCACTCTGATCTAGAGTTTGCCAAAACCAAATTAACAAACGCACATGGTGAGAATTTTTTAAAAATTAAAAAGTATGTAGGTAAAGCAACGAGCACCAACAAGAACAACAGCATATCTCCATCAATAAAACGGTCATTGAAAATAACTCATCGCGCCAAAACACTTATTGTTCAAAAACTTTGAATGTATACGTGATAATTATTAATACTTACGTGTAGGGAATTCCAGCAGTATGAGGCTTCCATTTTATTGATATTTCAGAGGAACATATGTCTGTTGATATATTCTCAATCACGTGCGGAATACAACCTAAATATAAGTATTTAACACTAAAAAAGCTAAAAAGCCAGTTATTGTCTTTCAGTATATTAAATATCAGTTTAATAAAACTAAAAAAAGACACACTACATCAATAATATCGACAAAATAGATGATAAAACGTTGAAGTCCGGTTTCAAAATTGTCAATGATTTTGTACCATCAGACGGAAACAGCTTATTACCAAAATCAAATTGCATAATTATCCTGAAATTCAACAAGATTCTGAAACACACCTACAAGTTACAAATACGTGATAAACATGTTAAAAGTCATATTAATTATTTTTTACCTCTTGAATCTCCTCTTTTGATGAAAGTAGAAACAAAAAACAAAATTACGAGTTTGGCGATACCTTTCATTGCAAAAGGCCTAAACTCGTTCATCATTGAGATATAAATCCCTGAATGAATATTATGAAATATACATTTTAAGTAACTGTTGCTCACAACACATAACACATGCAAATACCATTACGTCGTATAATACCGAATCTAGTAAATTGTAACATCATATGGCAACTGATTGTATAAGAAATGTTATAAACAGAATGGAAAAACATTGAGTCACTAAACGAAAATCCTATTTAAGTTTGTGACGTCGCAGACTAATGTTTCAACTACTGTGTTACACCACACAAAACGTGGTTTAAACATAATATTATTGAATTGTACAATGTGTGTTTAGAACTCAAAGCAATGCAATTGTTTTACCTCCCGTTTAATTATCACGTCTTTTATTTCATATATGCCTCCACGGATTAGTTTAAAAGAAATACTAGTTCTTGTTAAAATAAGAATATATTTTACTATTTCCTGGTTAATTCGGCGATTTGACAACTCAAGTCCCTCACTTTAGCTAAATGAATATGGTTTTCTAAGCTATACGTTTTCAAATTCAGAATACGCTGTTCATTTATTGGCGATAATTCAGTTTGGAGGTAGGAAATGAAAAGCAGCGTGTGGCCCAACGGACGAATGCGCCCACAGGAAGTTTTTGAAATCCATAATTCATTCAAAATTTTAATGTGGTCATTTCACCATATAGAAACTGGACCGAATGACCTCCAGACAACTGCTAATTTTGGGTAATCGTAATTTCGACAAAAAGTACGTGTTTGGTTTTATTCTATAAGGCAAATAGCAATGCATGTTGCGATGGCAATAGGGAAAACCTTTTCGTGTAAGTCCTTTTTTTACAACGTGGAAATTGCCAAATAGAAGAAGGCTGAAGAACGAAAATATAAATATTTAATTACTCTGCGCTGTACCAAAGGTGCTCTGCACTAGCGGGAGAAATAAACTTGTATGCTGTCCACATCTTATTAATGCTTGAAACTATCATTCACTCACCACATCCGTCATATTTCACACAAAATTAAAACTGTTATTCATGGTGTATGACATGTTATTTAATAGGCGTACGTGGCAAAACTGGAATATAATTTTCCGCCACAGAAGGGAAATGACTGGTATAAAGCAGCATACATTGGAATGGTAAGTTTCTGATAAATATTTGGATATTCGATTATTTTCGGCTGACGCAAATACTAAAAATAACCAGTTATATATACGCTCATGAGAGTTATCAAAATATTGTGAGTAATTTTTGCAGTCGAAGGAAAAACGTCAATGAATTGATTTCCTCATTACAACAGAAATTTTAGTTGGTTCAAAGTACATAGTTAGGAAGCCGCGTATTCGTTTGTTGTAGGCTGGCAATATGCTGAAAAACAATACGGTGTTGATTTTGAGCATATGTCAATGCCGAATTAGCTGTCGGAGGTGAGTTGCTTAAAAGTAAGTTAGGTTGTATACAGAGGAACATATCAGCTATAGCTTAAAAGTATTTGAGAATTGACTCTGATGATAAATAACTTGCATAAAATAATAAAATCAATCGGAAATCCATCTGTCTTCACAAATTTGAAGTGCTTCGTTTTGCGGTGTTCTTATGTTCGCACTAAACTTACGACTATATTAAAGAATAGAATTATCAAAACATTGGTGACTTAATAGTGTTGCACACTACAACACAAACCTATTTCTGCAAGTTTTTGTTCAACCACGGTAGAATTTCCTTAGAGTTATTTTCGAAACAGGACAAGAAAAAAACCACAGGTATATTACGAATATTCATCGTATAGATGAGTTTTATTGTCTATAGAAAAACTAAGCATTTTGGGCATATAATATACAAAGTAAAAGCCAGCTAATTGATGAGTATTCCGTGATTTAATTACATATATATAATAAAATAAGTAGATTAAATTTATGTACAATTTTTTGTATGATTTAACTGATCTGCTTCTTAGTATTGTTTTTATGTGGGCTGTAGTTGATTATTGCACTGACCTATAGACATGAATGTATTTCTCAAACAAAAAGTTCTTTTTGATTTTTAGTATTATTGTAAAGAGGTGTTTTTCCAACAATTTTTCACGTTTGTCGAAGAATGTCTTTCTGCATCAAACGTTCATTGTGCCATTGTATTTACATTTCTCAGTGTTTTTATTAAGTTATTTATTTCTTATTTCTAATAAAAACACACCGATGTGATAATCATTATTTATGAACATGACATAGTTTTAATGCCAAATTCAAGATATATTTATTATGATATTTTGTTACAGTGACTTTGAGACAAAATGTTAAAGAAAAAATGCACCTGTGTTAGTTGCTATCAAACTCTATTTTTATGTAATAGTCATCCATATCATTGCTAAAATATTTTAACCAAATACGCATACAGATGCAGAAGCGCAAAGGCATAGAGAAAGGTAAATTTTCTTGCGAGATTGCAAATTAGATGATTACAGCTTATTTCAATGCCCTAGTTTTTTCTTTTGTTTTCCAAATTTGAAATCAATTTCATAAAGAATTGAGAGTTGAGTCGGTGTTTATTTTTTTTATTTTATTCACAGTTCTTGGAGACTTTGGCGATGGTCAACAGAAAGTTGGTGAGTTGCTGGTTTGAAAAAACAAATCAAAACAAAATGACTATAAATTAACTAAATACATCGCGATTTTGTTTTAGATCCATACACAATTGTTGCGACTTCTTTTCATTATAATGGGTCTTAGTAAGGAATGCGCCAATTGTATTTACAAACTAATGAGTTTCTAATTTGTTGTTTTGTTGTATTAAACTCATAGCCAGTAGAAACTTTAAACAAACTAAAATTTAACAAAGACTAAAATTTAACGCCTGGTATACCCTGGGAATACGAAATTAGCGACAAAGCCTCAGTTAATATATTATGTTATTTTGCAGTTTGATTTTAGGTATTTGATATCTATAGATGTATGGCTTTTAATGACAGAGGGAAAATCTTAAATGCTCCAAATAAAAAAATAGTATTTGGTTGCAGTCAGTGCTTAATAATTTTTTCGAATTTGTCTTGTATGCAGCAGAAAACATGACGTAATTATTTTAATTCGATCTGGACATTTAATCCCGGTTGTTTCTTCTTTAATGTTGACGTCAAAGTTTTGGTTTGTCAAGTGAACTCAAACAACTTGAAATTTTCAATTTGAATCGGTTATTTATGCTATTTTAGTATAGGACATTTATTTTAAACATGATTACTAAAATAATTTTACATGATTACTAAAATACAAATTTGTTCAGTTGCGGGTACGACATTTTATCATTATTTTCAACGTTAAGCGAAAGTGAGTTATCTTGAAAAAAGAACGAGAGAAACAATGCTTTAATTCTCATTCTCTATCCAAAATATCAGAGGTGAATAAATTTTCAATTTTTAAAATATAGCAATCTTCTATTCAATAAACAGTCCATAGTAATGCATATATCAAAGTTTTATCAAACGCTTTATTTATTCGAAATTTTTAAAATCATTTAATCAATGAATCATTCAATGAATCAATGAATTTTTGAATCCTTATTTCTAATATTATTTGAAGTTTGTATATTGTTCATCAAACGTTTCAATAAATATGTAATTATTATGATTTGAATCTGGATATCATGTTTTAAGGTTTTATTGTTCATCTAAATATGTATAATTTCTCCTGCAAATACCATAGTGATAATTTATTAGATTTGAAAATATAGACAACTGAAATTATTTTGTTTTAATTTTTATGAGGAAGATTTTAAGTCAAACAAAAATCGTTGGAGATTTGCTTAGTTTGAATTAAAAACTTCCAACACTTGTTCCCAATTTATATCAGTCTGAAGAATTATTACTGACAATTGAGATTTCAAATTTTGTCTCATCATCTAGTTTGGAATCATCTAGTTGGAAATTCTCATGCCCATACCTTTCTCTTGCCATTGCCTTTTCCAATAATAAACTAATGACTCTGATTTCACTTGACCGCTATTCTATGCAATTCCTTAAATTGTGATTCACATGTATGTATACATTAGAATATATGTATGTAAACGAACCCGCGTATAACGTGATATTCCTGCATGATCACAACACTACGAAATATTTTAATCTCTTTAGTTTAGTTATATTTTAAATTCAAAATTTTCTCTCAAATTTCCCAAGTTCACAGCCTTGAATGCAACCCGATCTCAGTCTGCTCCATTCCGCACTGTTCCACATTTTCGGTTTACTAGGACACTATCAATATAGCCAACCTTAATATATAAATAAAGGCAAGCTGATCAGTATCATGCTGAGGAGCTTTTTATTTGATGTCTGAATGAAACTATTCTCCGCGGAAAACACAAAGAGGGAAGACAGTTCACACAAATTAATTGATATTACTTATTTTATATTTCTTAGAAAATTTTCCCATTTTCTTTATATTGGCGAGGAATATGTGCATCAGAAACCGCCATTTTCGACAAAAATTATCAGACAAAGTCACTTCAAAAATTTTATTGCCAATTTTACTGTTTTGTTAGGATTTTAATAATTAATGATTTTTCATTATATTTTCCGGAAAATAAACTGATGTTGACGAGGTAAGTAGGTGCAAAAATTACAATACTATATACAATTTGATAAATAAATCTACATACATCAACGAAAAGAATATCAAAAAAATATTGAAAATTACCGTAACCGATTTATAACTTTTAATGTAGAACAATATAGTACTTTGCTGCTTGCGTCGACAAAAATGTAGAGTTTCAAACATTATCTCTGGCAATATAAGATATCAAAAATTCAAAATCAAGACTGTAAAATTGATATCCAATGAGACTATGTAGTCAAAGTATCCCATGCCTTCAAAGTTTTTAATTCGCGAAATCTTGAGGAGTGAGTACACATACAAGATGAGTATCACAGTATTATTACAAATCGTATATAGTGAATCGCTGAAGTGAGATTTCGCTCTTAATTGCCGGTAAAGCAAACGCATATAGATGCTTAAGTTGACAGAGATTCTTGAATATGACTTTGCATTCTATGACAGAGGCATTGTTCGACGTTGTTAAAATAAATTGGGGAGAAGTCCTTTGAGAATATTAGCATGTCTGGAATCGCATTTTTCGACTTTGCATTCGAATACAGTGCCTGGCTAAATGTACACTGATAATACAAAGTATGATATAGGTAATATTTGTTGTTCTACGAATTAGTCGGAAATTCCATTTGTCAGTTCAGTCAGCCATTTGTCCTCCCCGCCATATTTTCCATTGCGGCTTCGCGAGATAGTCGTCTGTGATCGGGTATTGCAGCCATTCGCACAACACCTCATTTTCTTGTAAATATAATACGCGGCACTAGTTCAGATCTTCGACCAGGAATTCTGGTAAATGAGTCCTGTTCAAATAAGCATTCGATTCGTATAAGTTCATTCAAAATTATATTTCTAAAATTTTCTATCAGCCCAGCGTTTTCCTCTCGTCCAATCAGTCTTCCTCGAGTCCGGCGTTACCGTCCTGCATATTCTCAAAGTATAAATTGACTCCATTATCAGTAAAAGATAATAATTGATAAAAACCAAAAAGGGTTAGAGAAGATCAATAAAAATTTAAAAGTTTGAAAGAGATAGAATTCGAATTGAAAGGAGTTTCTCAAAAAGGACTGCGTGTAATAGACAAAAAATAAAACAGAAAATATAATTAAATGAATGAACTTGATTTAAAATTAAGAACTAGTTCGAAAACATAATCATTATTTAAATAAAATATTCTTCTTGAAAGTAAATTAATTTCAGACGTTTTATGACATATTTTCTGGTATTTAATTTAGGATTCAAAAATTGTTATATGTTACTAATATGCTGACAATATTATAAATCGTTTTAAATGTGTTTATAGAAAGTAAATATTTAAGCTTTATATAAAAACCACATGTAATCTTCAAACTTCATATACGTAAAAGCAATTGCAATTATATAAGACGTTTTAGATCATGTTTAGGAGATTAAAGTGAAATGGGCAGTTTGTCGTAATTTGCCGATGACTTTTCTAGCTTACGTGGACATATTTTTATTGCAAAATATGTCTATTAATTCCGACGGTTTTTGAACAAAATCGGTGAACGATTTAGATGCCAAGTTTGCGTAACGACGCAAAGTCCAATTAGGCATCGACGTTATGACATTCACACGGCGTTGTTTTGCGTAACACTTTCCGTGAGTTATTTCAGTGGTTCCCAAACTTTTTGTACCATCGCCCCCCCCCCCCCCCCCCCCCCTCCTATAGTAGTTTATACAACTTCATCGCCCCCGGCACTGCAAAAAAATTGAAAGTCTGAAACGAATATATTACAGACCAAATAAGAAGACAAACGATAGTTTATGGTGTTTTTTAATGAGATGGATGTGCTTGGTGTTCTTCAGCGAGTTTTTTATTATATCTAAAATTACCCCGTTTACTGATGGAAAAGCGATTTGGTTTTAATAGCAATAGCTGTACGGCTGAAAACCCCTCTTTCGCCATATCAGAGGTCGGAAATGAAAGAATTCAGGGTTCTATCTCCTCAAAAACCGCCGTGTACTCTTGCATTTACCTCCCTAAATTCACCCCATTTCACATTAAAATAATAAAAACAAAATTAATTTTCCAAAACTTATAATAATGATTTTCGTACATCCCATTCATCCCTACAGCCTGATGACCTTCACCAAAATACATGATATATAAAGGTCTTCGGTAAAATTCATCTCCGATTCCTCATCCTACCACGTTCTCCAGTCCGATCACCAGCCCATAGAAAATAATTAGCCATTTGCTTTGGATTCGTGGACTCGGATGGCCCAGGGGTCGGCAAATTTTCCGTTGCTCGCGGGACAAAACTTAGGGGTTGCTATTCTTTTGCGGATCGCATATATTTTTTGAAAGTTAAAAGGGGAACATCGTGCGAAAACTGCGCCAATTCGTGAACTCAACTCAGTTGTCCTAATAAAAAATTATTACAATGACATTCAATGTGACACTGTCTGGTTGCTGCATCACGCTTGATAGCTTTACGACGATAAGATTGGAACATTTTTTAAATGGGCATCACTAATCCTAGTTCTTCGTAATGTTTCCGCTTCGTAATCGTCCCGGGCCAGATTACTCCAGATTTCCCGATCACTGAGATACGCAAACTACCGTATACCTTACTGCAAAAACGAGTCCAGCAATACTTTCACGTTTTCGTGAAATCGCCCCCTTCGACTTTTTCGCCCCCTTCTGTATCATTTTCGCCCACCGAGGGGCGATATCGTCCACTTTGGGAATCACTATATTATGACCCAAATTTGGAATTGTTAGATTAGTGAATCCCCCATTTGTCGTTCACAGCTTGAGTACCGATTGTGCCAGTATCACAGTGTCGGCCGAGTATAAAAGCTATATGGTCGAACGTGTTCCGATTGAACATATAGATAATAATTCCAAGAAAAAATTAGGGTCATGATATATACGTTTGTTATCTGATTATGCGACGTAACTGAATCGCCAAACTAAAATATTCAAACCTTGCGTGGTCATAGTATTCCGGCCTTAAACATCAAGACCAATTTTTCACTGTTGAATATCATCAAAAACACAAACAAGTTATAATAACGAGAACGTGGAAGACATCTTGGCGTCGCTTTATCACCTGGTAGATATTTTTCATTTTTCGACGCAAAATAATCGTAATATCCTGCCGAAAAGTCGAAAAGAGGCGACTGGCCAATAAATTTAGTATGTGGGCAGCATACAACTTGTACGTTTTGATGAAATTCATGAAGCCGCACAATGTGCGGGCCCTGAGACCGTTGGATTAAGCAAATTTTTACCGAGAATTTTTTCGAGAATTTCATCAAGTGCTTAAATGAACAAGGTAAAACGCATGGATTCAAACGTTAGGTATGGTGTGAATAGGCATCATAATACTGATTCAAACAACAAATATATACAGACGGAACCTATAATTGGCGAAACCGAACCAAAATATTGGCGTCGCACAATGCGTCGTTATTTACGCCGAGTTGGCGCAGCGAACATGTGACGACGAAGAAAACATCAAATTAAATTGATAATACAATTTGACTGGTGCATCATAAATTCAATCCAATGGTGTCATTTGAAAGCTATCTTTAACCTCTACAAATCAATAATGTATTGGGTTTAAATAAGAACAAATCAAATTTTCGTCAATTTAATTTAGTAGCTTTTCGAAAAAAATTCCTGCTTTAAAAATTTTCAAGTTTGTGGGAAAATCGCGACATTTTTTTTAGAATTACAATTAGCCCAATGACTATTTCAAACGATGTAAAACTTTCTAAATATAATATAAGGTTCGCAAGATATGAGGTTTCAAAGTTGCATACCTCATACGGGAAGCCGAAGCCAGAAAATCGGCTTTTAGCGTCAGAAGTGCTTTTTAGGCCACATTAATCTTCACCTGACATGAGCAAAGTTTGGCCCGCGGGTCAATTCCTGCCTGTTGGGTGGTTCAATCCGGCCAGTTTTTTTAATTTCCCCATAATTCTCTCCTAACATTATTTTTTGTTCATAGCTTACGCATTCTTGTCATAAGCGGCGCGGCGACGTGGCTCATCGTGCTAAGCGTTAGGAATACGCTCGCCACCGCACTTCTGATTATTCTGAGTGGATTAGCAGGTCCGAATCCCATGTTTCCGAAAACAAATAACTAACTAATCCCATACTCATCATGCATTGGTAACCGGACGAGAGGCCGTGGTTCGCGATATGGTTAAGCCACCTTATCGCTTCCCTCTCCCCGGAATAAATATGTAAATCCTATCCTATTTAAGTTAGTCTATCGTTAACGATGGTTTCATATAATCTGTTGCTGTATCTCTTTTCTGGACCCTAATTTCTGAAGATTGCTAGCTAAATTATTACGTCACACTTTCATGGCCCGCCAGCAAACCGGTCTAGTTGGACACTATTTTTGGTCTCAGGCCCAAAAACCTTACCCTCCCCTGATCTATACATTATCAGTTTTTGTCTGTATGTCGTCCAAAACATTTAGCGATATAAAACAGCGTAAAACTTTTATTTTAAAATAGTCTGAAGCTATTTTTAATGTTTTTGTGTGGTACATGTATTCTATGTAAAAAAAAGCCTTGAAAAAAGTGATACAAACTCCATTTTTAAATGAGACAAAAGATTGAATTAAAAAGATTTTGTTTCTAAATTTTCAAATATGGTCCATGTTGATTTTACGAATAGACCGCCACAGGAAATCTTCATGTTTCAATCATTGGTAACGAAAGTTCCCAAGCCAAATATGCCTCGATAGTGTGTGGAAGGGTTTTTTAATGTTTTAAATTTTGAATGTGACATTTACATCAAATTTTAGCTTGAAAAGTTGTAGGGTCCCATTTGATGTCGCCTTTACAGCTGTACTTCAGTTCTTCTTAGTCATTTGGGCCTGTTGTAGTGTGACACTGTGTGTCTCCATTATCCTAATGGCAAAATCAAAATGAAGGTTTTGAAAAGCGACTCTTTAGACCAGGGGTGTGCAACGTTTTTCGCAGGCGGGCTTAATATCAATAACCGGCTGAAACCGCGGGCCGCACCTCATTTAACTCTGGTGTCTTTTTGATATTATGAAAATGCTAGAAAATCGGTATGATGCCCAATTTAGAAAAAAATATGTTACCCAAAAGTGCCATATTTGAAGCCATGATTTTTTTCAAATGTGGATAGTTATCTTGGTTGAGATGTTTTCAGTAAAATACGCCAAGATTCATTTCTGAATAATTTGCTGTCAAATCCTATTCTAGGTTGGATTTAGACAAAATCAATTGATAGGCTGGAACCCAAACTTCTTTTAAACTGCTTTCCAGTTGCCTCCGCCGGCCGCACAATTTTCCCTTGCGGGCCGCATTTGGCCCGCGGGCTACACTTTGCACATCCCTGCTTCAGACCCATCAGACATTCTACTACTCAAAATCTCCAATTACTGGTCATCTTGAATTAATTATGCTTCGAAACAAACTAAAGATATTTGTTATTTTAACAATTTAGCTTAAAGATGTAGAGATCTGTTCGGGTCTAGTGAATAACACTGTATCCAGGCGCAAAGAATTATAAAAAAAACTTGCGGTTTTGACGTTACAGGTTTCAATTGACGTCAATGTTAAATTTATAGTTTTCCCTTTCCACACACTATCTAAGTTCGCGTCATAATTGGATTATAAACGTCAGTTACCAATGACAGTACAATGATTAAACGATTGGTGACTACATATGGAGGTCTATTCCTGAAATAGACCTGGACTATAGTTGGAAATATAGAAATAAAATTATCTTTTTTATCAAGTCCTTTTAGTCAGTCGATAAAAATGTATTTAATATGGGTTGTATTAATTTCTTCAAGATTTATCACATAGAATACAAGGAAGACATCTCTGAAATATCAAAAATAATAAAAAATAGCACCAGACTATTTTATACTCAAAGTTTAACGCTGTTTTTTTTATCACAAACACCCAATTTACGGGAAACACCCCATTTTCACCAAATCAAAATTCACATACAATTAAGGTAATTTTGTACCTGTTAAAAGCTAACAAGAAAACTAGGTTAAAAGGTAATTTTGTTTGGTATACGCAGGCTATGCATTGCAAATGTTCTTCAAACCAGTACCCAAACCTGACATATTGTGGTGTGAAGTTGATAGGAAACATAATGTGCCATGAGGAGCAAGGTTTATTTGAATAAGGTTTTGCGACTTTGACGCTCAATCTAAAAGAAGTATCTATTCACTTACAATCTGCATATCTATAATAAGCAAGTGAACACAAAAACAAAAACGCAAGATTGCTAGTTTTTAGTAAATACAGCACAAAAACCTCGCCTTCCTCATATATTTGAACTTTCTACTTGATAATAATAAAATACAAATATAAATATTGTTATCCAACAATTCTATTGAAAGTTACATCATGGTAATGCGGAAAGATTGAGCAATAGACTGAGTTGCTGCTGAATTGCCTTGACTCCAGCTGCGCAATTGAATTGTCCCACTAAAAAAGTTGTTTCATTGTTTTAACAAACTACATACATACCTTTATTATAATTTTTTATTTACTTTTTGGATATATCTATTTAAACTGTGCTCGCGACAATTCTCATTTTGCAAATCACTTTCCCTTGTTGCAGTATTGTTTCAGCAAATTAAGCCATTTTGAGGTAGGACGTTACGACACCAGGGAGGAACATATAAAATAAAATATGAAAAAGGAAACAGAATTTCCAGACCAATTGATAAACAAAAATGTTAACCAACGTGCACCACATAAAAAATACATCGACCCTCGTAAACCAAAACCTGCTATGTCTGCAATTAAACATGATGTGGAAAAAGGCAGACGCCGTTCTCCAGTTCAAGCTTTATCGTTATGCATTAACTAAATTTTGATTATAAAAACCATCTGAGAAGGTTCGAGAGGCGCCTGAAAAGAAATGTTTTGATTTTGAAGTGATACTAACAATATCTTTATATTTCCTAAAAAAACTTATTTACTACAAATTCTAAGGGGGTTATCGCTTGCACCAAATAAAACAGATTTTCGAAACTTATTTTAAACAGCACATAAGCATTCGTGCCTAAGAATACCTGATAATAATATTTGAAATATTTCAGGAAGTTGAGTCATTGTTTCAGGTTTCGTGGAGGTTATTACAATTATAATATAACTTAACATAAAGATCTCTTTAAATGGCGTTTTATAGTTATTTTGGATAAAAATTTCAATATAAACCCATTTCAATGATTTTGAATGTCACGTAGGAAAACGATGTTGAAATTTTTTTATTCAATACCGGTAATTTGCGTAATTGCATTCAGAATTGTCACTCACAAATCACTCACATGTTAGGCATGAACTTAAATCTAATCTATGTCGTTATAATGACATTATGCCTCGTTCAAATAACCTTCCAATGAAATGTCCTCGCGATCTATCATTCTGTAACTATTATACTATGTTTTTTTTTTTAATTGATTAGTTGATTCTCGTCATATTTCACCAAATATGTAATTCTGGTCCGCGTGTAGAGATATCTGTCCAGTGATTGAAATTTGAAGCAGCTGAAAGGAGATATAAGTATAATGGCTTTAGAACAGGGGTTCCCAACCTTTTTATCTCAATTTCCCACTTCCGAATAGGCTGAGTTGGTATTTCCCATTACATATGAACTTGTTTAAAAAGACTAATTTTCCTGTCAATAATAATTGGTATGATTTTCTATAATAAAGGCTTGCAAATGGTGTAGACGTTGAAAACCACTTGAAAATATTCCTTCCGCCGTCTAGCATCCCAAGACAGTGACGATCCGTGTAATGAAAATCAGTGTTATCCATCGAGTAGAACAATTCAACGCTTAAAATTACAAAAAACGCATCAAACTTCACATTACATTACACCGTCCATATCGATTCTGCTGTTTTTTTTATATAGTAGACCTGAAGTCTGAATCTATTTTTGAAAATGCGCATTGCTATTGGACAAGGATATCCGTTCCTTTTTGGCGCCGCAGATATACTCGGCAGAATATCATCACACTCCACGAGACAAAGTTTCATTTATGTCCCACCGATGTTATGGAACTTTTGGTTCTTGGTATTCGCAGGACATCTACAAATGACGCAGTCAATATCACCTTTGAACTCATTTGAAATTGCCCATGTTGTCGAATCCTATCCTGCTTTTATTTTGCAATTTTTTTAGCAAACTGATAAGCAAATGAATATTTGAAATATGTTGCCTCATTCCATGGGGTTACATAGAACCATTGGAGATGGCCTTGGTGCATAAAAACGCATTGCGGCAGTGGCTCAAATATTTTCGTTAAAAACATGAAACGTAGCCGAGATGACTATGATCGTACTTTATTTTTACATAAGCCATTACCTTTCATTAACAATTTAGCAGAATGGAGGGACGGGTCAAATATTTGTTCATCAGAGCGCGTGCCTACCCAATACTTCTGAGACATTTGAATAAAAACTGTTCTCTTTTGCGCCTCTGCAACGAAAATCTTCTTGCGTAATGTTCAAAGCATTGGTGCTCGTTCGAGACATGCCTGTGAGGTTGTTATCGGCCGACCAAAGATCAAAATATCAGATCAGAATATCATGCCCAACAACGTGATATTTTACTAGGGGTTTTGATTAATTGAATGGGAATCTTTTTCCGTTTCATTGCATATGTTGTGATTTTTACTGTGTAATATTTCATAATTGTGTTGTTGTGCGTACATTTTTAGAGAAGCATTAAATTTCCCACCTGCAACCTCCAAATTTCCCACTAGTGGAAAATTTCCCACCGGTTGGGAACCACTGTTTTAGAGGGATCATTTTATTTTTTTAGTAAGCTTTTATTGTTGTTTTCAAGTTAATAATATTAAAACGAAGTCGAACCAGTTAATTAATACTTTCTCTAAATTATAAACCGCCATACCTTGTTTTTTCCCTGGACATGATTGAGTTAAATAGCCTCAAGTCATCACTACATGTCTATATAGCTTTAATATATTTTTATCTCCGTTACACAGGAGATGGCCGAGATGGCCTGGGGCTATTAAACTCAGTTTAAGATCAATGAAAAATCGAAGTTATGCCGGTTTATAATTCTAAATAAACTGGTTTGAGTTCGTTTTAATATTATTAATTTGAAAAACAACAGTAAAATCTTACTAGAATTACAAATAAAGTTTCCGACACATACGTCCACAATAACTCGATAATTAAACTATATTCGGAATATCTGATATACTGAGCATCAATACCACAAATTTGAAGATAAATCAGCGACTAATTTTCAAATTTAGAGGTCAACGGCTTTCATATAGTTCCTATTCATATTCATATAAAAAATGTCGTGCAATGGTGATATTTAGACATTTGAGATTTGTCTTTTAAAATTAATAGTAGTATCGAAAGAAATACCGTAGAGGCGTAGAATATGGATAAAATGATTTTCAATTATAAAAGTGTTTGCAGTGACCCGGAAAAGTGTGAGTGCCATTTTAAGTTACATTTATAAAGTCGAAACAGCGGATTGAAATCATGTAACAAAATATAGAGATGGCCATGTTACCATCGCACGGCATTCTAGCTCTGAATAGATTTTTTTGCAAAACATCGAATGCTTTCCAGAAAACAGAAACGACAAGTTCACTAAAACAAAGACTTTTCTAAAAAAAATTATTCTGATTATTAATTTATTTGCCAAAACAATCGTAATTTGAAGCTGTTTATGCAAAACATTTTCTCATTCCGAAAAATAGAAATTTGCAAGCTAACGGGTTTTAGAAGCACAATAAAAGTAATACACAGTAAGGTAAATTTCTGCCTGATTAATCTATTGTCCATATCTGATTTAAACATTTTTCATCATTAAATTTTGTCACAATATTTTGGTCTTTCATCTCGACTATATAAATTTTTCAAACGATAACTAAATAAATTCAACGTAATAGTTGTGTAAATTATTACCTTTCAAAAATTTCACAACCATTGTTTTTAGCTAGCTAAAGTTTTCTAAACCATTTTCAATTATTAACAAACAACGCCGATATATAACGTATTCGTGAAGTATTTAGCGATATTTGTGGAAATCGTTCTGCGAATTACTATTTTCCCGCCAATTGTTTTCGCTAACTAGCCGTTTCCTTTTTACTCGGAAAGTTTATGTTATATAATAAATAAACAAGTAGCGAAGGTTATATACGCTCAAGACGTCCAGCACGAAACATCAGTTTGCTCTGACGGTAAGGGGTAGATAATTGAAAATTAGAACAGAAATTAGTACTCTAAGACCTATTTTATTGAGTATTTCAAAAAAATTTATTTTAATTTTTAATTTCTATTCAGTTTAATTTCATCTAATCTAAAGAAAAGTCACCTGGACACTTGACAGTTCTAGAACAAAATGCAGAAATTTCTTCTATATGTTTTGCTACCGGCTATTGTAATATCTATGTTACTCGATCACACACAAGGAAAAAGTAAGCAGAAATCTATTCACCAAGTTTATCCACGAAATATATGACGATTTTTTGAAGTTCCACATGAATCCATGGATAGACTTCACTTTATGGGAGTGATTGAAAAAGTCAATTTACTCTCAAAGTTCGCATTTTTTGAAAATAGAAAGTTATTTATCATTATGTTATACCTTCTCCTATAAGTTATATCCTATGAATTTATATCCAGCAAAATACAAGATTGATATAACTGACACTATCGATCACCAATAAGTCTGCTTGACCGATATTTATATTACCAGATTGTGATTAATGACTTGTATATTTACTTTATATTTCTAATTTGTAATCTACGCACAAGCTCGTGGGCATGTCAATTTAAATGTAGATTTTTCATAATATGCAACTAAACTTTCACTTTTTTTACGTTTACGTCAACACTTACCCGGTCCCAACAATCAAGTCCATAGAAAGAATTCATAATAGCATGGTGGTTATTATTATCTCTCTTCTTCTGTTCCATGTTTTGAAAGTATTTTGAATTCAAAGTTCGGATCCAGGCAATATTTTCAAATTCAAAACCAAATCTGTGACAAAACTGTTTTGTTGCCAAAATTACTCATGGGTGACAAACTACGTGTCAGACTCGACTTTCTTAAAATACACTTCCATCGGTCTTGCATCGACTTTTAAATTTGTTCCCGAGTTGTCGTTAACTAAATTGTATCAAATTATTGAACAGAAAACATTTGTCTGAGTTATTAAGCATTAAAATTCAATTTGAATTCATGTTCAAGTAATTGCCAAATTCAGCACAATTATAATCAAATATAACTTCAATATTTCTCTGGATATAGGAAGTTGTTGAATATTTTATACACGCGTTTAAATAAAATATCCTATATTTTCATTTCCAACAAAATACAATTCCGATATAATTGACATTTTAGTTCAACTGCAACTTGCAAGTTTGCAAGACTGCATATTTGTCGCACCATATGGAAGTGAATGACTCTGAATAGTAACGTTATATTTTTAAATTCTATTCTACGCAGGGTGCGAAAATGAAGAAGACTGTGTTTATGGCCAATTTTGCAACACAACTTCGTGGGCGTGTCAGGATAAAGGTACTATTTTCATACTATGCAAAAAAAGTTTCAATTTTTTCCTTCACCATCACCTACTATTCTATCCCAACAATCAAGTCCAAAGGAAGTATCTATAAAAGCATAGTGATCATTTTTATGCAACAGATTTAGTTCATAATCTCAACTACAAACAAAATTTATTCTCTCTCTCAACATTACTTCTGTATTGTGAAGGCATTTTTCATGTCAAGATCGGTTTCCACCAGTTTTTTGAAATTCAACATCAAACCCGTTCTCTGAGTCGTCGAAACCGTATTTTGTTGTCGAAGTCAAAATCACTCCTGGGTGACGAACCACCTGTCAGACTGGCATTTCACAAATACACTCTGACCGGTCTTGCGACGAATTTTTCCTCGAGTTGTTGTCAACTAAATTGTATCACATTATTAAACAGAAAACATTTGTCCGAGTTATTGAGCAATAAACTTTGATTTGAATTCATGAATGAGCAGTTGCGATTTTCAGTACAATTACAACCAAATATAATTTTATTGCTCATAAAAATATAATTCCGATATAACGTACACTATCAATCACCAATATGTCTGCTAAACCGATATTTATCTTACATGATTGTTGTGAATGTATATACACGTTATATTTATAATTTGTTTTGTCACACAGAATGCGAAGAAGACTATGACTGTGATATTGCCCGATTTTGCAATACGAGTGCATGGGCGTGTCAGGATAAAGGTGAATAACTAATATTATGCTAAAATAACTTTCAATTTCTACATTTAACTTTGGCCCTTCTCCGGTCCAAACAATCAAAACTCTTCAACACTTCATAGCAAGTATGCATATCAGCATGCAAATCAAATTTTTTGCAAAGGAATTTGTTCTAAAATTCACCTACTAACTAGTTTGGTATTGTCTCTCGAAATTTATTGTGCTTTTAGGACATGTTTATTTAAACATTAAGTAATCGCATATTTAGTATAATATCAAACAGACGTAACTGCATGACCACTATATATCTTACCACCAACTGTTGCCAATTTCTCAGTTTCAATATATTATAATTTGTCTTTACACAGGCTGTGCTGGAAACGCAGACTGTGATTCATTCCTCGAAGTGTGTGATAAAAGTTTGAAGAAATGCCGAGAAATAAGTAAATTTTTATTATTATGTAACAGAACTTTCTATTTCTAAACAAACAAATTTCATTTTGAATCCATTCGCATGTAAGGCAGCATGGCAGGCACTCGTATGCAAGAGAATTGATTTATAAACTTGACTCCCCACAGGTTAACTGTTGTCTGTCATTGCTCTGTGTTTCGGAGCAATATGAATCATTTTAGAGTTCATAGCAAGTATTCATTGCATCATGCAAACCACTTTTTTGCAAAGAAATTGTTTCATGAACTCAACTACCAACATATTTATTGTTGTCTCTTAACTTTTATTCTGTGTTTCATAGGAATCCTTCAAACACGAGCCCTGACTTAGCTTATACATTTACCACCTATCCCAACTCGGATTCGAAACTGCGTTTTCTTGCTAGAAATCAATCACGTCGACGAAGAACGTGCCAAACACGCGTTTGACAACTTTAGTTCGATCGCTTATGCAGAAATTTTCATTTTGTTTCAGATTTTTTTGTGACCTGTAACATTTGTAACATATGTCTGAACAACGGAAGTTACTAAAAATTATACTCGCAGTTGAATTAAAGATCCAATAATTGCATATTCAGTTCAATTTCACTCAGATATAGCTGAAACTATCCATCATCAATTTATCTGAATGACCGATATTCATCCTCACAGACTGTTGTGAATGTCTAAGTTACAATTTTAATTTTTCATTCACACAGTGTGTGATGTCAACAGCGACTGTCTTGGTTCCCAATATTGCGATCAAAATTCGAGACAGTGTCTCCTAGATGAAGGTAAATTTATATTATTATGCAACAAATCTTTCAAGTTCTACTATAACCATTGTTCCTTGAATCGAAAGTTATTTCGATTGCCTATATTTATGTCAGCATGTAAATCACGTTATTGCAACACAATTGATTCAAACACTCAACTAGCAATGAGTTCACTGTTGTCTCTCAAAATATGTTTCGTGTTTCGTAAACATCTTTCAAACATAAGTCTGGATTCAGGCATTTTTTTCAAATTCAACACGAAACTCGAACTCGGATTCGAAACTGTCTTTTCCTCGTCAAAAACCACTCATGTGTGAAGAATCACGACGGAAACTGTAATATTTAACAACTTATTTCGTTCATTATTTGTGGAAATTTTCAGATGTATTCTCTGGTTGCTGTTATTTTAATCCTATCCTATCTCACAAAAAAAATCATTTGTCTAGAAATAGGAAATTACTAAGCATAATACTCCTGTTTAATTCGTAATCCCACAATTGCATACTCGGCATAATACCAATGGAATATGAATGAAACCATCGATCACCAAATTTTAGGCGTGATCAATATTTAACGTACAAGATTACTGTGAATCTCTTAGAAAATTACTAATTTGTTTTTCACACAGGATGCGAGACAAACGATAACTGTGCTTCTGGCCATTATTGCGATTCGGGACATTGTAAATCAGGTAGATTTTTGATATTGTGCAATTAGCCCTTAAATTTCTAAGATTACCGTTTGCCCTCAGCCGGTCCAAACAATCAAAATCCATAGCAAACCACTTTTTGCGAAAAAACTGGTTCTAGGCTCAACTACCAACTGTTTATTGTTGTCTCTCAAATTTTATTGTTTACTTACCAGGAATCTTCCATAGACACGTTCGTATTAAATCTGTTTTCATCAAATTTAACACCCAGCCCGAAGTTCTGGCCGAAAGTGCATTCTCTTGCCAAGAACACTCATAAGTGACGAACCACGTGCCAAATTATCGCATTAGACAACTTCACTCGTTTGGTCATGCATTACCAGTTGTCGTTACCTGAATTGTATAATACATTACAATAAAAAATTGAATTAATCTGGAAGTAGTATTTTCCTAAACATTCAAATCCACATTTAAATTAAAGATCCAGTAATTGTATACTCAGCATAATACCAATCAGACAAAACTGGAGTCAGATATAACTGTAACTATCGATTATGAATTTTTCTGCCTGGCGGTTAATTTCTTACCAGATTGATGCGAATGTCTCAGTTAAAAGTATTTATAATTTTCTATTATTTTCAATATTGTAATCAATGTGCCAAGACGTGTCAAAATAAATTAAATTTGTAATATAGTGTAACAAAACATCCAATTTCTACACTTACCGTCAATCCTCAACTTGTCCAAAACATTAAACACCATTTAAACCTCATATATATATCCATAGAAACGAGCAGATCACTTCCATGCAACAGAATAGGTTCATAAACTCAACTGCCAACGACTTTACTATTGTCTCTCAATTTTTGCTGTATGTTTTCAACCCGAAATCAGAGTTGCAAATTGATTTTCCTTCTAGAAATCACTCATATGTGAAGAACCACGTATTAAATTGTCTTATTGAAATTCTCTTCGATAGACGAAGTAGTAAATTTTGAAATTTGTTCTTCAATAGTCGTGGCCTGGATTGAATCAAGATACAATAATTGTCTGATCAGGAAATTACAAATCAAATAGAACTGAAACTCTCGATCAACAATTTTTCTGTATGATCAATTTTTGTCTTACATGAATTTTATGAATGACCCAGTTACAGCATTTTTAATTTGTATTCACACAGGCTGCCGTCAAGACAATGACTGTGTTATAGGCGAAATTTGCAATGTAGATTCGGGTATTTGTGCGAAAGGTAAATGCCTAATATCATGCAACAAAACTTAGTAATCTCAAAACATGTCATGTCAGTATCCGGGCTATTTTTTAAATTAAAAAGCAAACCCACATTTAGAGTCGAAACTGTATTTACTGTCAGAAATTACACATATGTGACGATTGACGGAACACGTACTGTACAATTTCACTCTCATCGGCCTCTCAATGAAATAGTAATTGTTGTCTAGTTGTCATAGACATGTGTCATATCAAGCAACAAAAGAACATTTGTCTGAAAGCGAGAAGTATATACTCACATTTATTTGAAAGATATACAATAATTGATTATTCAGCATTAAACCAATCATATATAATTGAAAAGGTTCCATTACATTTGAACCCACGTACATTTGAACCCACGACAATTGCACCTGCATGCCATTGCACCTATGGAAATTTTTTGGTTTTACGGATATTTGTACCCATACTAACCTAACCCATGGGTTTTAGCACCCGCATATTGATTGAACCCGCGGATATACACATGGGTTCAAATGTAAATGGGTTCAAATGTACGGTCACCAATTGAAAATATCGGTCCCCATTTTATTTTGGCATGGTCGCTATCTGTCCAATCAGAATGTTGGGAATGTCTCAATTGCAGTAACTTTCTAATTTGTCTTTTACACAGGCTGTGGTGAAGACGAGGACTGTGGCATTTTCGAATATTGCGATAAAAATTTGAGGACGTGCCAAGATAAAGGTATATTTCTGATATTATTCAAAAAAATTTTAATTCTATTGTAACCAGCATCGACCCCTAGTCGGTCCAATCAACCAAACATCATTTCGAATTCATCGCATATATCCATAATGACATAAGGATAACTTTTACTTAACACAATTGGTTCAATCAACTCAACTACCAATCAGTAAACTGTTGTCTCTCAAGTTTGTTTCTGAATATTGGAGGCAGCTTGCAAGCTCAAGTTTTGATTAAACATATTTATTTAACCCTCAACCCGAACTCAGAGTCGAATTTGACAATTTTACTTCGCTTTTTTCCCGGAAATTTTGAAATTGCTTTTGGGTTGTCGTGACCAAGATTAACCGGTTCCATTACATTTGAACCCGTGTACATCTGAACCCACGACAATTGCACCTGCATACTAGTGCACTTATAGAAAAAAAATTGTTTTACGGATATTTGAACCCATACTAACCCTAACCCATGGGTTTTAGCACCCGAATATAGATTGAACCCCCGGATATACACATGGGTTCAAATGTACGTGGATTCAAATGTACGGTCACCAAATTACCCAGATCATACAATAAGAAAGCATTTCTCTGAAAATAAAATGTTATTAAATGTTTTATTCCTCTTTGAATAAAATATCCTAATAATTTCATATTCAGCATAATACAGTCAAAGTGTAATTCTATTTTGTATTTTACGCAGAATGCGAAAATGACGATGACTGTTATCCTGACGAATTTTGCGATTTGATTTTGTGGACGTGTGAGATTAAAGGTGAATACTAATGTTATGAAATAAAGATTTCAATTTCTACATTTACTGTCGGACGTTCAACGGTCGGAACAATCAAAGGCCTTTTGGTCCATAGGAAGTATATCCATAGCAGCATGCGGATCACGGAACATGCATCAGAATTGGTTCATAAAGTCAACTCCCAACAAGTTTCTTAATGTCTCCCAACTTTTGTTCTGTTTTTCTCAAACTCAGGCACATATCGGTCCATTTTTTCAAAATCAACACCCAGCCCGAACTCTGGGACAAAACTTTATATTATTATGTCATAAATTATTCAAATATGACAAACCGCGAATCAAACTGTCGTATTCACATGTTGCGACGTAAATTGCGATATATCATACAACCAAAAAAGGCCTTTTTCTGAAAATAGGAAGTTAAATATTATACACCCAATAAATGGAAGATACTATATTTTCATAGTTAGAAAAATACAATTGTGATATAACTTACATTATCGATCACCAATAATTCCGCATGACCAATATTTATCTTACATGATTCTTAAGAATGTCCCTGTATAGACACGTTATATTTCGAACTTGTTTTGTCACACAGAGTGCGGAGAAGACGATGAATGTGATGATGGCGAATATTGCAATACATCCTTGTGGACGTGTCGGGATAAAGGTGAATTTTTAATATTTTGCAACTAAATTTTTAATTTCAACCTTCTACGTCGGCTCTTCCTCGGTCCAAATAATCAAAAAACATTTAAAGTCTATGGCAATTATCCATAACAGCATACAAATCTCTTTGGCAAAAGAATTGGTTCAAAAATTCAACAACCAACAAGTTTACTGTTGTCTCTTACAATTTTATTGTGTTGTGGAGGCATATTTCAAAATTAAGCATGGATTCACGAATTTTTTCTAACTCAACACTGAAATTCGAAACTCTAATTACAAAAACAATTAAAAGTCATTTCGAGACCATGGCCTATGTTAATAGACATGCATTTCATAAATACACTTCAGTGAATTTTCAAATTTGTTCTCGAGTTGTCATGAACTAAATTGTATCATATTATAAAAGAAAAAGAAGTATTTTCAGAGTTATGAAATATTAAACTTCAATTTGAATTCATGATCGAGTAATGGCCATATTCAGCGCAATATCAATCAAATATGATTTCCCTATTCTGAAAAATACAATTCCGATATAACTGACACTATCAATCCCCAATATGTCTGCATGACCGATAATTATCTTACATGATTGTTGTGAATTTCTGATATTATGCAAAATTTCAATTCCTACAATAACCATCGGCCCTCAGTCGGTCCAAACAACCAAACATACCCCATTTCGATTTCATCACATACATCCATAATAGCATGCGGATCACTTTAATTGGTTAATTGGTTCATTAACTCAACTACTAACGAGTTCAACTTTTGGTTCTCAAGTTTTGTTTTGTATTTTGGAGGAAGTTTGCAAACTCATCTCGAATATATCCTATTTACCGCGAGTCAAACTGTCGTATTTGATAAATTCACTTCGTTCGGTCTTTCTGAGAAATATCAAATATGTTCTCAAGTTGTCGTGACATAAATTGCAATATTTCAAACAACCAAAATAGCATTTCTTCAAAAATAGGAATTTAAACATTATACAACCATTGAGGGAAAGATCCTATATTTTCATAGTTGGAAAAATACAATTGTGATAGAACTGACCTTATCGATCACCAATTATTCTGCATGACCGATATTTTTTTTACATGATTGTTGAGAATGACTCTGCATAGACACGTTATCCTTCCTATTTGTATTATACGCAGAGTGCGAAGAAGACGTTAAATGTAATGATGGAAAATATTGCAATACAACCTTGTGGGCGTGTCAGGATAAAGGTGAATTTTTCTATTTTGCACCAAAATTTTCAATTACAACCTTCGACGTCGATCCTTCTCCGGTCCAAATAATCAAAAAACATTTAAAGTCAATAACAATTATCCATATCAGCATACAATTCTCTTTGACAAAAGAATTGGTTGAAAAATTCAACAACCAACAAGTTTATTGTTGTCTTCTCAATTTTTATTGTGATTTGGTGGCATATTTAAAAGTTAAGCATGAATTTCCAAATTTTTTCAAATTCAACATCGAAATTCGAAACTGTAGTTTCAACAACAATGAAAAGTCATTTCGAGACCATGGCCTATATTTATAGCAGCATGCTGATCACTAATATGCAGCAGAATTGGTTCATATACTCAACTAGCAAGGAGTTGAACTTCTCGTTCTCAAATTTTTTTTTATGTATTTTGGAGGAAGTTTGCAAACTCAAGTTCGAATATAGCCTATTTACCGCGAGTCAAACTGTCGTATATGACAAATTCATTTCGTTCGGACTTTCTGGGAAATATCAAATATGTTCTCAAGTTGTCGTGACATAAATTGCAATATTTCAAACAACAAAAATAGCATTTCTACAAAAATAGGAATTTAAACATTATACAACCATTGAGGGAAAGATCCTATATTTTCATAGTTGGAAAAATACAATTGTGATAGAACTGACCTTATCGATCACCAATTATTCTGCATGGCCGATAATTTTTTTACATGATTGTTGAGAATGACTCTGCATAGACACGTTATCGTTCCTATTTGTATTATACGCAGAGTGCGAGGAAGACGATAAATGTAATGATGGAAAATATTGCAATACAACCTTGTGGACGTGTCAGAATAAAGGTGAATTTTGCTATTTTGCACCAAAATTTTCAATTTCAAGCTTCGACGTCGATCCTTCTCCGGTCCAAATAATCAAAAAACATTTAAAGTCAATAGCAATTATCCATAGCATCATACAAATTTCTTTCTGCAAAAGAATTGGTTCAAAAATTCAAACCCAACAAGTTTACTGTTGTCTTCTCAATTTTTATTGTGATTTGGTGGCATATTTCAAAGTTAAGCATGGGTTTACGAATTTGTTCAAATTTAACATTGAAATTCGAAACTGTAATTTCAACAACAATGAAAAGACATTTCGAGACCATCGTCAATATTTATAGCAACATGCTGATCCCTAATATGCAGCAGAATTGGTTCATAAACTTAACTAGCAATCAGTTGAACTTCTCGATCTCAAGTTTTTTTTTTGTATTTTGGAGGAAGTTTGGAAACTCAAGTTCAAATAAAGCCTATTTACCGCGAGTGAAACTGTCGTATTTGATGAATTCACTCCGTTCGTACTTTCTGGGAAATATCAAATTTGTTATCAAGTTGTTGTGATGTAAATTGCAATATATCATGCAACCAAAAAAGCATTTTTCTGAAAATAGGAAGTTAAACATTATACACCCATTGAATGAAATATACTATATTTACATAGTTAGAAAAATACAGTTTTGATATAACTGACATTATCGATCACTAATAATTCTGCATGACCGATATTTATCTTATACGATTATTGAGAATGACTCTGTATATTTACGTTATATTTATAACTTGTTTTGTCATACAGAATGCGAAGGAAAATATACCTGTGATAATGCCCGATTTTGCAATACGAGTTCATGGACGTGTCAGGATAAAGGTAAATTTTTCTTATTAGCAATAACTTTAACTCAATTTCAACCTCCGCCGTCGGTCCACCTCCAGTCGAATAATCAAAAGCCATTTAAAGTCTGAAGAAGGTATATACAAAATCATGTAGATCATTTTTACGTGACAAAATTCGTTCATAATCTCAACTACTAAAATATTTTAAGTCAAGCTCGTGTTCACGCAACTTCTCGAACTCAAGAGTCGAAACTGTATTTTCTTGCCAGAAATCACTAATGTGTGACGAACCACGTGACAGACTCGCATTTCACAAATACACTTCTGTAAACTGTAATTTCTTGCCAAAAATCAATCATGTGTCACAAACCCCGTGCCAGACTTGAATTTGACAAATTGAAGTCGATCCCTGTTGCATTCAATTTTAATGTTGATCTCGAGTTGTTGTGACCTCAATTGTATAAACATGCAACATCATACATAAACAAGAGTGAGGCATTTTTCTAAAATTAGGAAGTTACTAAATATTAGACTCCCATTTTAGTTGAACATCCAGTAATCGCATATAGAGTATAATATCAACCAGATATAACTGCATGACCACTATATATCTCAACAAACTGTGAGAAATGCCTCAGTTACAATATATTTATTTTATTTTCTAAACAGTGTGCAAAGGACACGAAGACTGTGATACATCGTCCGAAGAATGTGATTTAAATTTGGGGAAGTGCCAAGTAAAAAGTAAATTTCTATTATTATACAACAATACTTCTAATTTCTACAATTATCATCGTCCTTTAGCTGGTCCA
Source organism: Styela clava (assembly GCF_013122585.1). Lineage (NCBI taxonomy): Eukaryota > Metazoa > Chordata > Ascidiacea > Stolidobranchia > Styelidae > Styela > Styela clava. The sequence goes on along the minus strand of NW_024102834.1, from coordinate 18,522,338 downwards.
AACAAACAAACGCCATTTCGAGTCCACCGTATGTGTAGTAGTTTGTCGATCATATATGTGCAAGAGAATTGGTACATAAACTCAACTACCAATAGGTTAGATGTTGTCTCTCAATTGTTGTTCTGTATTTTGCAACAATCAAAATCCATTTAAGATAACATGGAAAATATCCAAAGCATCATGCAAATCACTGTTTTTACAAAGAATTGTTTCATTGAGTCAAACACCAACATGTTTATTGTTGTCTCTCAATTTTTATTCTGTGTTTCGGAGGAATCTTTCAAACACGAGCACAGATTTCGTCTATTTTTATGAAATTTAACATTGTAGCCGAACTCAGAGTTGAAATTGTATTTTCTTGCCAGAAATCAATCATGTGTGACGAACCACGTGTAAACCCCGAATTGTGGCATTTGTCTGAACATCTGAAGTTACTACACAATATAATCACAATTAAATTAAATGTCTAATAATTGTATATATCGAATACGAACTTTTCTGAAAGACTGATATTTACCTTACCACAATATTGTGAATGTCTAAGTTACAGTAATTATTATAATATGTCTTTTGCACAGGCTGTGATGATGACTATGAATACTGTCCCTTTTACCAATATTGCGATCAAAATTCGAAAAAGTGTCTAAATAGAGGTAAAATTTGATATTATGCAAAAAATTTGTCAAGTTCTTCTATTATCAGAGGCCCTCGAATCAAAAGTGATTTCGAGTCCATTCCCTATCACTTTAAACTTTAATGCAATACAATTGGTCCATGCACTCAACTAGCAATGAGTTCACTTTTATTTCTCAAATTTTGTTCTGTGTTTCGGAACCATGTTTTAAACATAAGCCCGGATTCAGGCAATTTTTTCAAATCAACATCAAACCCGAACTAAGGTTCGAAACTGTATTTTCTTGTCTAAATTCACCCATGTGTGAAGAATCACATGTAAATAGTCATATTTGACTACTTTATTACGTTCAGTCTTCTAGGAAAATTTCAAATTTATTTGTGGGCGCTGTTGCTTAAACTTATCATATCTCACAACAAAAAAGTATTTGTCTGGAAATAGGAAGTCACTGAACATAATACTCCCGTCTATTTCGAGATCCAATAATTGCATACTCGGTATAATACCAATGGAATATAACTGATACCATCGATCACCAGATTTTCGTCGTGATAGATATTCATCGTACTAGATTACTGTGAATGTTTTAGTTATGGTAAATTTCTAATTTACACAGAATGCGAGACAGACGAGGAATGTGCTTCTGACCAATATTGCGATTCGGGAAAGTGTGTACAAGGTAAATGTTTAATAGTGTGCAACTAGAATTTAATTTCTATAATTGACATTGTCGTTTAGCCGGTCCAGACATTCAAAATTCATATGAAATCCATACTAAGTATCCATAGCATACCACTTATTTGCAAAATAATTTGTTCTAGACCAAACTACCAACTGTTTATTGTTATCTCTCACTTTTTATTTTGTATTTTGGAGGAATCTTTCAAAGTCAAGTTCGTATTCAGTCTGTTTGTTTTTGTCAAATCAACACCCTACTCGAAGTTCGAATCGAATCAAAGATGCATTGTTTTGACAAAAACACTCATGTGTGGGGAGCCACATGCCAAATTATCACATTGGAAGTTCACTTCGATCGGTCTTGCATTGAATTTTTCAATATTTTCCCAGTTTTCGTGGCCTAAATTGTAAAATATCATACAACAAAGAATAATGATTTAATCTGAAATTAGGATGTTCTTGAACATTATACTCATATTTAAATTAAAGATTCAGTTATTGCATACTCAGCATAATACCAATCAGATATATCTTGAACTAACGATCACCGGCGCTCCAGAAGTATTCGTACCAATGTGGTGATTAGGTAATGCAAACTAAAATGAAGTATCCTAAAGGATAATGCCCTTGAACGAATACTACGGTATCATCTGACCACCTATATTTCAGCATGATCTATTTTTGTCCTCCATACTGCTGTGAATCACTCAGTTACAACAAATTTCTAATTTGTCTTTACACAAATGACGAGGACAGTGTTGTTGGCAAAACAATTTTATACAAAATATAATACAACAAAACACTTTTGTATGAATATACCAAATGGGCATTTGTTTGGCAAATATTCAGTTACTAAACATTTTACTCTTATTTAAATTAAAAGTCGATTTATTTCATATTCACAATATTACCAATCAGATATAACTGAAATTTATCCATCGCTAATTTTGCATCCTGTCCAAAATATGGTCTTCACAGATTGTTGGTAATAATTTCTGCCCCAATTACAGTATGTTTAATTTATTCATTTTTGTTTGAGCGACATAAAATTTAAATTGATCACGTTTTTTTTTCTCTTTTTTAATTTTTCGTATTAGATCCGTAAGCTAAATGCTAAGATGAGAAAAAGATTGAGCAAATATCATAACATCATAAGCCACTCAGCGTTTGCACAGAGATGAATCAATGCAATCGAAGATAATGAATTTGTTCATAATTTGCTGAATATGGAATAAAATAATATTCTGCAAAAATAGTTGTTCATGACTTTGTAAGCTTTGCATTCGGGTCAGGTTGGAGGTCTCTTCCATCAAAAAAAAAAAAATCTACTACCAACAGCTGAATATTGAGACGATCTATAGGTCAATTTCGTGTCCAATAACACCAAGAGAGTGATGCTCAAATATATGGGCACGAAGACTAGAACGAAGTACTACAGATATGCAATCTGTCACAGTAACCAAATCTGTCACTACCCGTAACGCAGTTATCAAGAAAATTTTCAACAAGAACAACAACAACATAATAATAACATAGATCCACTTTGTGGACTTCGTTCAATATGTTATTATTAATAATTAACGTTAGAGTCTGAAATATATTTACCACTAAGCTTTATTTCTAAAGAAGATTCATTTTAAATTCCTTTACTTTTATATGCAAGTCCATCTCTACCACTTCGAGAACGGATAGTTGCTCCATTAGAAATTTTTTACATTTGATAATTTCGTCATTACGTCATCATTACGTCACTACTCTACCGACATAGTGATAAGTATATCATTTCACGTTTGATTTTCGTGATATGTTTGCCCATCAGGTAAGTCAACAATTTCACATTTGAATCTAAATGCATTCAACAATAGGCAAACAACATGACTAATCGTCATAGAAATTTCGTCTCAAATTCACGTACTTTTGTGAACGGAATGTGTTCGTAAGTTGGATAGTTCATCAACGACATTACATATGCATATCAATCAGCCTACATGCATTTAGCGATAAATAATGACCGTCCATGTTTGAATCTTACATGTTATCTTCATACACAAAAACAGATAGAGCAATGAGACTGATATATTTATGGTGCATTTCTATCTTTATTATTGTAGCAGTCGGAAATCTACATCAAAGAACACATATTTAGATATATTGTAACACAAAATATTACAGACATGTCTAAAACCTGAAATGACCAAGAAACGCGCTTTATCTCTGAGAAACGTTACAACAGTTCACGCGACGAAATGGCTTATCGCCCTAAATTTAGTCAGGCATTGTATTTAAGGCAAAATTCAAAAAATTCGATTTTAAACATTATTGAAATTCTAGTAGAAATTCTTCTTACTCTATTTAACATGCTTTTTTTCGTCGTCATAAATTAAAAAATCGATATTCGAGAATCTCTGTCAACTTAATCATCTATCGGCGTTTGCTTTCCCAACAATTAAAATTGTAATAATACTGTGCTACTTATAACTTGTATGTGTACTCCTTCAGATTCCGTGCGGTGTCTTGACAAAGGTAATATATCCACCATTCCACAAAACGTGAATCTCTTCAATCCCCCTAAAAAAAAAATAATAGTATTAAAATATTAAAACTGAACGATCTGAAAAAATGCCAACTAATTACGAAATACAAGCACGCCTGGAATGAACCTTCACTCATAGTTATGACGTATCGTGAATGAATACTTGGAAATGGTGGGCACTTTTAACTTTAAACTTGTATACATTATAAAAGATATTCAATACGAATATCCACTAACGATTAGGCTTGTTGTTTGCATAGTTCTAAATGTATCTGGTATTCTAATGTAAGTACCTTCGTCAATCTTTTTTCTAAGGCAGCAACTATACGAGTCTTTCTACAGTCAATGTTCCGGCATAATTTGTTGTTCACAAAGATCAAAACAATTTTTATTGTTTCTTAAATCGTTGTGAGTCTCAACTTCGTCTTACAATACTTCAGGAATGTAATAATATTATATACTATTGTTCTCTTTTTGTACATCGGAACAATCTACAACTATTCAAACTATTTTCTAACTTCAATTTAGAGTTAACACGAATGCTTTAACAATAGATTATTTCAGAATGACATAAAACGGTGCTCCCGAAGTATGCGAACCAAGATGGCGGACATCGGAACGTAACATGGGTAACAGGTTAGGGTTAGGCGATAATTTTTTTCCAATTTTCCTTATTTTAGTCCTATTTCAGTTCGAAGACTAGCTAAGAGCCTCCCGTAGTATTTATACCTAAAATTATGGCCTAACCCTAACCTAGTACACATATTACATTCCGATGTCCGCCATCTTGGTTCGCATACTTCGGGAGCCCCCATAAAACAAATAATCTGATTCACAATTAATCTTTTTCATGCAAGATTTATACAAAAAAATGTACATATTTGGAATCACAAGAGAATACATTTTCTAATACCGTGATAAATAATAGAACGCATTAGCATACTAAGGATAAATTGTAAATAATAATTGTAAATATTCGGAAATCTTTCTATATCCGCCGATTACTTTTTTTCGCAATGGTTTCCGCATCTTTTCTTCTTGAGTTTACCGTGCTTCTTATGTCTTACTTGAGTATATCTGTGCTTCATACGGTTTCGTTAACGAACTGAAATTTAAATTATATATTTAAACAATTTATCAAACGCTGCTACTTCAGCGTGAGGTACCTCCCATTAGCATTTTAGTCTATCGCTGTATTATACCCCATCATAGACATCACACATTCCCATACATTTTTTTTAGTGATAAATACACCTGGTTAGGCTACATATTGCGGTAGCACTTATCAAACTTATTGTTTTTATTTACGTTTAAAAATGCACTTAATCTTGATAGAATACATTATTGATAAATTAATTTAATGATTGCGTATACTAATTTACGGAACTAAATAGCGCGAGAGAAATTTGTTTACAATCATCTACGTTTAACAATTCCATGTATTATATATAAGCTTACCTTTGAATAGAAGAGATATTTTTAATATATAATCTGATATACGATGTTTGTAAGTTTATTTAAAACATCACTTAATATCAATATTCCATTAACGAATATTGTTAAAATATATATAATCTATATACATTTTCCTGGAAGAAAAGAAAAGAACATCGCACTAATAACATCTTCAATTTCTAAGCAAAACAAAATAACTCATAAATATTTAAAGAACATAATAACTTATGATATTGTTTTAGTATTAGTAGTATAATCGTGATTTTCATAACAATATTTTGAAATTAGAATTGCCATCGCTATGAATGAAAAAGTTTTTGTTTATCCCGTTTATCCCGTTTCTGTATATTGTACAGAAAGTTATAAATACCGTACACTACATATTTTTAGAAATCAATATATCCAATGAAAAGTTTATAATATGCTCTTGCCTGTTGAATATGCATACAAATGTAAGAACAGTAAAACACGTAAAAATTAAAGATTTAACTATTTAATTTTCTTCTATGTAATTATAAGTTCTACAAATTACATTAAAAAAAAATTATTCAATCCCTTCCTTCTAATACTGTTTATTCTTTTTATTAATAACAATATAACGAACCGCCTTTATCAATTTCGAACATCTGTTTGCAAAAATATTCATGAATTATACAACAAACTAACATGAATATCCACATGTTGAAACCATAGGGAGCACGATGTGAGTCGACTTTTTGTTACATTGTTCGTTTATTCTACATCCCTAACGCTTATTGCTGACTTAAGTCGACATAAGTTTCCTGAATGAACAATTAAAAAAGTCGAGTATCATTTCCTAGACCTTATGGATGTGACGTAAATAGAAAAATGATATCTGACTAATCACTGACTAAGAATCAAAAATAAAAAAAAGTGTGCACACTACACTCCCAAAATTGAACTGATATCCTACACAATGTTTCAATATATTTAAATCTTTATTTGTTGAAACGATAATAATATTTGAAATTATTTTATATGCTGTTCATTTAATCACAACCACACTCTTGACAATTTGAGGCTCAAGGAAACTCATAAAGAAGTCCACACAAAAGCATATAATGAATGCAACTGCACTAAAAGAACATTTTAGCTCACCAGAACCATAGATTTCGATGATATATACTTTGGGAGCACTGCAATGCACGCTTTTGTTATTAAAGAACATCAAATATGTATACCGTTGCTTTGTCGTCCAATTAAGTCTGCAATTAGCTGAATAAAACTATGATTCATTTTCAGTGAGTCGGATGGTCTAATTAGGTGATATATATTTTCATTGAATTATCTCTGACCATGATATTTTTTTAAATTTTTTTATCTATTTTATATTAATACAGCAATTGGCTTGTTTTGTTTTTCTAAATTTTTTGTTTTGTCAAGACAGAGTGGACGCGCTATATAAAGTAGTGCAATATGCATTATTGGTAGGCTAACACTTACCTGCAGACATTCATCGATTTGTCGTCGATGTTATTGAGCAACTCATTTTGCCCTGCCTTTTAGGTAAAATGTTCATCTACAAATCCACTCTCAAATAGGAAGGGCCACACTGTCTGAATGTCAGCAATCGGAAAATTGTTACAGTATTGATATCACGTCTGTGTTCCTTGTGATGCTTTCATCATAGAGTATCTCCCGCAATAACAGCATCTGATTTCTTATAGGTTACTCTAATTGTAACATGCTCTAATAATCTAATTGACATGTTTGACAATCATGCTAGAAGTTTGAAAAGATTTCTGAAAAGTTGTTAATGAACAATTTAAGGCCTATAAGTCATCTTAACTTTCTGACATTATATAGCTATCACATAGTTTGGTAATATACTGGTATCGCCTACCCATCAGTATAACTCAAACCTCGGACCTACATTGATCAACTTTTTAATTAAAACGGGAGAACTCGCCTTCTTGGTCAATAGCGGATCGCGGACTCGCGGTTCGTGACAGTCAGTCGCTTTATCGCCTGCCGCATACGTTTTGGCGCGAGAAAATAAGCGTCTGTGATTGGTTTGTTTGAAAACGAAAGAATACAGTAGCCAATAGAAAAGCAAAAGAGATGACGTACAGTGAAATCCCATCGTTCTTTCAGGAATTCCCAGTATATTTTACGGCGTCACGAATAGAGGGAAATGAAATGTATTTTTTACTGCCATTTCCTTGTTAAACTACGAAAATTTTTAACAGTGTGTGAAATATTAAAACTACAAGTCACTCCAGTCGAATGTTTCCACAGGGATCTGGAATAAAATCAGGTGGTGACGGAATAGCTATAAATTTTGGGTGGAATATTGAGCTTCATCTCCATGGCCACACCTCATTTCACAGAGAAAATTCAATTCAACAGCGACACAACACGAACTTGGCAAAGTGGCTCAGAAGTACACTTTTTGTTCAATACCAATTGAAGCTTGGTTTCATATGCGTACAAAATGGCTGATATTTCGGTTGTGAGACTTGAGACTTAATTTGCCATCACAAGAGGAAAGAATGCTCAATTTTACGCGAAATATAATATTTTTTATTATTATCAATATATATAGATCTACTATTATATAAATTTTAAAAAAGCGTCATGTAAAGCTAGAATAAATAACTTAGAAACTCCTAAGTGAAGTTAGGAGAAATTTACAAATTAGCATTAATTGAAGATAGACACGAAACTAAGTAAATTAGTAAAGAATTCAAAGAACAGCACAAAAGAATGACTGCTGTCACGGTGACGAAGACTGTTCGTAAAAGACAAATACACTTGATCATCTTGAGTAAATAATTATTTTCGAGTTAATATTCTTTCAATGCTGGGTTTATTCCGTTTTTCAATGAAACTAAAATGAAGGATTATGTTTAGAATAGGTTTATACAAAAGTAAAATAGCCAATGGAAAAGAAAACAAAAAGACATCGTTATTAAATAGAAGACTTAAATTAATTTACCAACCAGGATTTGTCATGATATTGATACCAGGGCGCTTCGGAAGTATTCGTACCAAGATGACGCACAATCTGAACCAACCCCAACCTGGCACACATGCTATGTTCAGGTTGTGCACCATCTTGGTACGAATACTTCGGGAGCACCGATAGCAGGACTACAAGACTTTTACCAAGATAGAAAAAAGCTTGGGAACAATTAAACGGAGTTCACTGAACCTCAGGAATCTGATATAATGTGTACGTAATTTCATAACTAATCTATTTCTTTAAAATGGAAAATACACGGAAAATAGCGATAAAAATATAAAAATGTATTTTCAATGAATGAAAAGTTGAAAATACGATTTTTTTCTCTTATGACAAAAATACCAAATTCCTCGAATTGATCTGAAACAATTACCGTAGCTCTGATAATATTGATTACAGTGCATGATTGCCACCAGGTAAATACATGCCGAAGATAAATAAAGCACGACCGGGCTTCAGTTAAGCTTTATTTATCTTAGACAAATATTGATTACAGATTACGATTGTATATTTGGACTTCAGCTACTCACCGAATTACTTTCCAATTGTGTAAGGTCCGAGTGTGGCGGTGTATTTTTGCCTGTCGTCCTTTTAAGACACTACGACGACGAACAGGAGTAGGCTGTAGATATAAGGTTTGTGTTTAGCACCCATAATCTCTGTCGAATGTAAACAGGAAAGAACCAATTTTGTCACTGAAATTTTTATCTAGACCATGGTTTCCCTAACTCAATGTTATTATGTACCCCTTGAACAATTTTTTTTAAATAGATATCTTACCACCAAAATTGGCTTGCGTGCTGTGGTTGGACAAAATAAGTCACGTGAACTGCGAAGTTTCATTTGGGGTGAAAATGTGACTTTCTAAAGAGTTGCTGAACTCATGTCTTGAAATTATGAACATCGGATGATAAAATATATAAGTCACATTAGACGTTATGAAAAGATTAATTCGTATACTCAATTATTCCTATACTAAGTCTGGGAACCCCTGATCTACCCTTTAGGGAAGGTTGCCAACCAGGTCAGCCTGTACCATCAGACAGTGTCATCAGTAGCCTATGTGGTAATTGGATCCACTTTCTGGTTCTAATAAAACTTTGCTAACAATAAACCCCATGGAACTAATACCCGGCTCTTACTAATTAACTAAAAAACACAAAAAATATAAATAGAAGTTGTTTTAGATGTCAAAATTATCTGCTGCAATGTGCCGTGCATGGGATATGGTACACAACTTTGTGATTTTTGGCATAAATTGAATCTCTTCTATTTCGTCATTTTTAAAAACACTTACGACAGTACAAGAGTCGATGGTAGGGTCACACAAGGTCCATTCTATATGCAAGAAGACTTGGAGAGACATATCAGAAGCCCAGACAAACCATAAGAACTTGACGTAGACTGGTGAGACTGCATTGTGGACGAGCGCACTTGCGACCATATCAGCAAGGCATCTGAAATAACATGACACGAAACATGTTAATAACAAGAAAGCGATTATCAAATATATTTGTCACAGTAGACTACTCTTCACGACTTCGCCTGACCACCAACTCGCAAATGCGGAACAGCCACGATATGCGCAATTTTGATGACATCACCGCACAAAAAAACCCATCTTCTAGATCCAACAGAAATGTTTGAAATAAATAAAAGTGATAGCCTTCTAGTATGAAATACAATCTTTAGCCACTTAAAATTTCAAGACAATTGGTCCAGTAGTTAATAAAATAAGCATTTTTATCATACGATAAGAACATGAATAAAAATACAACGAGAATATCGGTCAGAGACCGAAGACTTATCCATCGAAAGTTAGGAGATCCGCCAAAACAGCGCTCTTACTCCATAGAGACACCTTTTGTCCCATCACTAATTAATTATTAACTCGCTAATTATACCACCTAATTTGTCCAAAATCAATAGGCTTCTGGTCCGAGATATGATGAATGCACATGCAAAATCTGGAGCAGATTCTGACCTAAGGTGATGCTGTTTTTCTTTGTGATATCTCAAAGTATAAGTTGCACATTGAACATTGAAAGTTTTTTCACATAAATGACATTTAATTCCATATTCGGTTTTGCTAAAGTACTTCCATATGTCCGAAGTTCGCTGCATATCTCTTACAGAAGAGAGATCATGGAAACTCCTTTGCTTTGAACCATTGTGACGTAACACGCCTAAATTGTAACTTACTACGTCACACGCCACACTGCGGTTAACCGGTTGATTTTACTCGGTTAACGGTTAAAGTGTTTCCCCAGTAATTCCCAGCCCTAGTACCAAGTTAGGATTATCAGGTAGAATTAGCGCAATACTATAAATTCTAAGCAAGCAAATCATATTTTTGTAGCTTCAGTTGTTTAACGTAAAGGTTAATTTGAACTAAATTTTGTGGAACAAATATTAATAAAATCTTCAATTTCAGTTTAATCACAATGGTGCAATGGTGAATTTTCTATTTGTTTAATCAACATTTTTTTATTTAAATATTCATATCGTATAATAGTGCTGTCAGTAATAAGAAATGATTGCTGATATGTATGGTGTGCAAAAATACATTTTTTTCAAATTTTGAGTTCAACCAGGTTGGCCTAACGTGCGATGAATACTCAATGATCCGAGGAATTTTATATTCTTGTCATATATTTCATCCATAACATTTTTTCACTTTTTTTGAAAAACACCGAATCCATCTGGTACTAGTTAATATAATTTATATTGTTTGATAATGTATATATAGTTGGATCACCAAGTGTTGTGGCAAAATTTTAATGTAGAACATAAATCCGCAGGCATAAAAAATTAAGGAAAATCTTACGGTACCCTTTCGTTTGGGCCGTCAAGAAGGTATATTTCTTTTCCAACCAGGCACAAATTACACTATAAGTAATATAATGTCAGTAATCACGTAATTAACAAAGAAAAGTGGGCATGTTTGTAGCGCCTTTTTTCAAATGTTTGTTCATGTTAGTTTCTTGATCGAATTGAATAGTAATAAATCTAATCAACTTCTAACTTTTTTCATTCAGAAACCAGCCTAATTGATTCTACAGTTCAAGAACTAGATATCGACTCCCGAAAATGTTTTGCTGGCCGCAGAACATACGACAATATCAAATAACGAGACAGATAGTCGCATTTCCCTCAAGTCTGCAATATTTCTTTTTGGTTCATTCTAACATTATTTACAAGTCTAAGACATCTAATGCCGCATATTTTTCTTTTATGCCTACTTAGGGAAAACATTTGTGTCATTTTAGAATTTAAACAAATATGTCCTGCTTATCTGCATCAATTATGCATTTCTATAGGTGATTCATGACTGATTAATTCAAAAGTTGTTTCAGATATAGTTATTGAATATAAGAACAAAATTGGTGAATTAGGAGATGAAAGATTACCAACAATTATTTAAATTCATCATCAGTGTCAGCTCACAAAATTGTGGATGGAAGGTTGCGACCTCAACTACGATCAGTTGAAAAAATTTAAAGCAGTAATCGCTGGCATTGGAGTGAAGTTCATTCATTAATTCGAAATTTGACGGGGAAATGTTATTTATCGAATCCAAGAGGTTTGAAAGTACAACGTCGGCATTAAAATCATCAAAAATCGTCTATTACAAAATTTACAGCAGCTTAGAGAACAATAAGCCTTTGATCTTAAAAAAACATTTTATATATGTTTATATATATACAAGCGTGGGTCAAAAGTAGGTATACAGTTATTAAACAATTTTATATTATTTGAAGCCACTTGCAGTGTACTTTATGTTACTTGTTAAGTACCACAAAAATTGCTTATTATTTTAGATAATAAATCTAGTGTGAATTTTACATTAGATTTCTAGCTGCTTGGAAAGTAATACATTTTGTAAATCTTTATTTTATTTGAGAGTTAATGGCAAATAATTTAAATGAAGAGCAAAGAAAATGGATATTAAAGAACGGAAGATGAAGAAAATAAGAAGCATTGAATTTCCACCGCGCTCACCTGATCTGACACCAATGGATTTCTTTTTGTGGGGTGTTGTAAAGAATAAGGTGTATGAGAAGAATCCCAATACAATAAATGAATTAAAAGATTACATTCATGACGCATTCAGAGAAATTGATGAAGATCGAAATTTGTACTGTGTGAGAGTGTTTTGGACAGGTGTGAAGAATATTGCAATGTTGGAGGACATTTTGAGCACTTAAGAGGTTAAACAGTTTCTGTCTACAATATAGCTAGCATTCTTGAACTTTAAAAATGACTAAATGAAAACTACAAATCTACTTTTGGACCTAAATCCTACTTTTAATAACTGTATACCTAGTTTTGGGCCACCCTGTATATATATATATATATATATATATATATATATATATATATATTTGTGAAGTGATTTAATGGGGGAAAAGGGAAGAATGAATAATTTTTCGGTCATTAGAGTTACAGTAAAAAAAAATTTTGTAAAGAGATCATTGTAGAAAACATTTCAGGAATATCTGATGCCTAATTTATTAGCCAAAGCAATAGTAGTTTAAGACTGTTTATGCAAAATTTTGAGATAATTTTGAAACTGTACAAATTTGCAAGATAAGAGGAATATAGGTCGTGACGTATAGGTCAATCAAACGATTTCCAAAAATAATCAACACCTAATTTTTTTTTTCAAAAATATTAAATTCCTAACTGTCAAAGAAATACTCTGGCGTGTGGCATGTGACGAGAACAGTATATACTTGTAGAAATATAAATTAAAACTTGCTGAACTCAAAAAGCCGATATTCCGGCTTTCATGAGAACGTTTTCTGGCCTGAAACCTGATTTTTCAGCTACGTCATCCTGTGTGTGATATGCAACGTTGAAAACTCATCTCCAGCAAACATTACAATATAATTAGACAAGGTTTATATTAAGAGACTAATTATAATTCTGAATTGAAGATAAAATGTCGCGAATATCTTACAAAATTCGGCAAAATTGAAAAACTTAAAAAAATTTTGAAAAGTTTTTAAATTAGAAGACGTTAACTTTGATTTGTTCTTGTTTTAATCTAATATATTATCGACACATTTGAAGAGATAAAGATTGCTTTCAAATGTTACCAATGGGCTGAATTTATTATGCACTAGAAAATTGTATGATTAATTAAATTCATTGTGTCACATTTTCTCTACGGCAACTTGACGTAAACAGCGGCGTTTCTTAATGTGCTCGTTGCGTAGCGACGTTACGCAATTACTTTGCGACGTAACATCTCTGCGTTCCTTATGAAACACACTTATCGCTTTCCCTCGCAAGTGTGTAACGTCATCAACCTAATGTCCTATGTTTGAATCTGGTATAATTTGAAGTGGTATTATGGTGCCTGTTAACACCATGCCGAACGTTTATATCCTGCGTTTTACATTATTCATTCCAGGAGCTGATAAGATGATCGAATTTTCTCGGCGAAAACATAGCTTTAGCTGTTACAACAGTCGCTAATAATTATAAAATTTAAGTTAATAAAATAAACAAAGCGTATGAATGGATGATATGCAATAAATTTACTGTGTATGTTAAAAAATGCAAAGTCATGTTGTTTGGTCCTAAAAGTTTTTTTCTCGTATAGACACCCTTTCGAAATCATTTTAAAGGTTTTATGCGTTTTTTCACTATTGTGTAACTATTCCCTTTCGCAAGCTTTCAAGGGTACTAGGCAATGGTATGAACGCTTTTTTGAAAGCTTGCCAGGAGTTTTAGGCGGTTTTTCATTGTTTTTGCGATTGCGGGCACCTTTCCAATGGGTTTTGACGGGTTTTCACAGTTTTTGCTTGTATGGACACCCTTTCACAAGTATTTTGAAGGTTTGACTGTTTTTCACTGATTTTGCTCGTATGGACACCCTTTCACAAATATATGAAGGTTTGACTTTTTTTCAATGTTTTTGCTTCTATGAAGATTGTTTCACACGCTTTCCAACCGTTTATAATTGTTTTTCATTTTTTGCGCGTATGGACACGAAGTACGCATGTTCGGATAAACTCAGAAGGTGCAGACAATCACCTAACACAGGGATTATCAATTTGCGATAGCAAACCATGGTTCCGGACCACTAGTAATGACCTTTACTATGTTTTATTCTCAAGAGTTAAATTCACATAAGGTAATTATACTGTGGTTTATTCCATGTCTCTACTGTAATGCAATTATTTTGTTGCGTCATCTAAACCTAGCTAATGAAATACCTATTAGAAAATCATTTTCATATTTTTAGCCATGATAGCCAGGACAACCATTATCATCCAACCTATAAACCTATTCAACTCATTTAAGATAATAAAGATCAAAGAAGGCAAATCAAAAATAGTTGGTGTGACAATAACAAAGTTGGATATCGATAATTTCTAATTGGGAGGAGGGATACGAAACCATTCAAGGCGTTGATTGGTAATCGTGATTTCCAATAAAATATATTCAGTTTCTCCATTTTGTCAAAAAGATTTTGAGACGATTACAACTCGTTAAAATTAACCAAAATTGCTGACAATTGCAAAAGGGTAGCCAAAAGTTTAATAATAAACACTATGTTCATTTGTATACATCGCGCCTTGTTTTTATCGATATTGAAATCATACATCGCGTACAAAGGAGAAATTTATGTAGATTCGTCTGAGTGGCACCTTGTTTTGGTTGAAAATGTAAAAATACAAGTAAAAGTATAAAATTAATGTTTTTATAGCATTCTCTGTAGAGAATATGTAAAATGCATCATCGTTGATGCTTGGTTTGAAACAAAATGTTGAAAAGTACAGATACATAAGCAGCAGTGACTAGAGCTAAGATCTGAAGCCCGAGCCCGACCCGACGTGAAATTAGGGCCGGGTCGGGCCTGAAATTACAATCATTACGTTCGGGTCGGGTCGGGCCGGGTTTTTCTATCGATGACTTTTTTTTTAATGAGGCGTGTTGGCCACGAGAGACCATGGTCTACAAAACAGAAGTTGCCTCACCAACACGACACATACTGTACTAAATTCCTGCAATGACAATTCTATAAACTCCTAAATAAAATATGAAATTTCGGGTTTTCTTCGGGCTCGGGCCTGCAAATCCAGGTAATTAGTCAAGTTAATCCAGTCGGGCCGGGCAGGAATTTTTGATTCCTATCTTACCTCTAGCAGTAACTGATTGTTATAAACCCTTTTCAGAAAATAAATCTTACTAGTCCGTTGAAAGTCTAATCTGAATAAGCACAAAGCGTTTAATAAGAAGCAAAAAGTTGCATCGTTGCAGAATCCCCGGTGTTCATGGGACTAATTACTGTTAATCGTAGGTAAAGCATTCCACATTGAAATCTCGAAACTGAACACTTGAAGTTTGGAGCTTTTAATTAACTTTGTAATTAGTCAGAGTAATTTATAAATCAATCTTATTCAAAAATCCTAATTATTTCGGGTCGGATATATAAGGTGTAACATATATCTCTAAACATTCTGAAGTTGTTTTTAAATATATACTGTGGACGACGCGTTCGTGATAATATATTTGAAAGCTATTAGAGTATTAGACAATACACGAGGTTTCATGTTTGCCTGAAATCTCTAACATGACCAGAAAGAGTACAAAGCCATCAAAGATTTTTGTTGTAGGATATATTATTATTCACTTTTTAGAAAATTCTGAGCAAATTCATTATCTCTAATTGCATTGTTTCTTCTCCTGTTTCTGTATCTTTCTTTTACTTTTACTGCTCACTTCTACAACAGATCTTGTTCTATGGTGATTGCTCAAACATACCAGCTGTCGCCTGAGAAAATTCATTAAACAAATTTCGGATCAATTTGAAGTTCATTTCTTTCAAATACAAATGAATAAATTAGGTATACCGTAATTGAAGCAGATATTATTCTTTAACGAGAGATTGATGTTTGTTTAGTGACTTATTGTTTTCAAACAAATATGCCTTGTAATTGTATTAGATATTAAAATACAGTTCGACCTCGAGTTCGTTTTGAGTGTCCATTTAAAAAATAGACGGAATCAGGGCCTGAGTTTAAAAAAAAAATGCCGAAAATATTCCGAAGAATGAGAGAAAATAGTAAACAACAATTTATGAAGTCACTCAGACGAATTTGTAGAATTATTTTGATCTGGGCCTGAGTTCGATAAATACTTATTAAAAACAGAACAAAAGTTGAAGAACAATATTAAACTTGTTGAAAGCTGACTTTTGAACCAATGCTGTTGGATGAAAATGATCCGCATGCTGCTATGGACACTTCCTATGGACTTTTAATGTAGAACTCAAATGTAGGACAGTAAATGTACAAAATTGAAGGTTTTATTTTATAACATTAGTATTCACCTTTACTCTGACACTTCCACATATTATGCTTATTGCAATATTCTCCAGAACCACAGTCATTATTTGTTTGGCATTCTGCGTAAAATACAAAATGGAAATACGACGTAACTGTATTGTGCGCAAAATTGAAATATAGAATATTTCAATTAAATATTCAAATGGGAGTAAAATGTTCAATAAATATAGAGACCACGCTTCGTATCCAATACAGTTTTAGTGAAAGTCGAATCAGAAATATACCGTAACTTAATCATCCGCAACAAAATGGTAAAATGCAGAAAATGGGTGACGTTTGCTGCAAATATTGCTAAAAACTTATAGATGTTATACAGGGTATCCAAAAAGTTTCGACCGGACATAAAGTTTTTAAAACCGAATGATAATTTATTTTGTTATTGTAAAAAGGTTTATAGTCAACCTGTATTGAATTTGATGTTATAGATGTTGGATGTTGTACTTATCTATTATCATACAATAAAAAAAATTTAAATTTACATTTGTTATTACCATATAATCGGGCGAAACTTTTTTGACACCCTGGCCTTTGTTAATATTTGAAAATGTTTCTGGAAAAAATTATGGCCTATTTTGCTGGTAGCTAGCTGAAACAATGATTGTAAAAAATAAAACATGAAACCGTTTTAAAAAGAAATTTACACTCAATTTTCCAAAATGATTGTAGGAAAGTTGAGCTTGTAAAACGTCGTTAAGTTTGTTTGAAAAACTTATGAAATATTTAAATTTGAAACATCTATGAAACCGAAAGTAGAATATCAATTTATGACAAAACCTACGTATGGCAATGTTTGCACGTTACAGAATTACAATTCAGAGCAGAAATTGTCTGATCTACAATCTATGTTTCTGCAAAACATGTATTGCTTTAACAAAAACCAGAAAAGCATGTTGATAAACAAAAGCTATTTTAATTTTAGTTTTTCTGAAAATATTTTTCATTATTTCGAGCGATATTTATTCTATTAATGTGTTTACCAGCCAGATATAAGATATGGTATATTATCTGTGTATATGGGGCACGAAAAATCTCCTCAGGTATTTTCAATAGAATGAAATATTATTATTACCATCGATAAAGTTACAAATAAAAATCGAATTGATGTTCGAAATCGATCGCCGCAGAAAACATTTAAAAAATATCGGCACCTAATTTATAAGCCAAACCAATAGTAGTTTAAAGCTGTTTATGCCAAACTTTGGATCATTGTTGAAACTGTAAGAATTCGCGAGATAACAGAAATGTTTCATAACGTTTTAAAGCAAGTCAATTAGAGCGATTTCCAGAAATACTCAACATATAATATATTTTTCAAAAATATTAAAGTTCAAACTGTTCCAAGGAAACTGTGGCGTGTGGCTTGTCGCGAGAACAATATATTTGTAGAAATAGAAATTAAGTGTAAATTACTTTTTGAAACGTTTTCGTATTTCATTCTCTGCTAATATTATTTCTATCCAGCTTACTGTCAGAATGGACCAATGTTTTCTGAAAACATATTATGCTATTAACAAATACGGATACATTTCTAATGAAAACTCATACATAGTTTTCTCGTAGAGTATTCAGCAATATTTGCGGAAAACGTTCTGCGAATTTCTATTTCCATTACAATTGCTTGCGCAAGCCATCCATTATTTTTAGAATATGGAGTGTTGCAAAATATCTTAAATTATTAGTTGTTCTAGAGAATTCAAATGAATTGTAGAGTATTCGCTAAAACTTTCTGAGAATTTCAATTTCCTCAACTATTGAACCTTCTTGTTAACCGCGGTTTTGCAAAAATAGCTTAAAAGTTATGATCGACTCTAAAACTAAGTAGGTATAAAGTATTTAAAAAAAAAACAGCATTGGGATGCTTTCTAAACTAATATACAGATCAGCTTTTCTGACAAAGTTTTGCATAAACTGCTTCAAATTACTTTCGGCAAATGAATTATTTTTCAATATTCCCGAAAGACTCTCTTTGGTGATCTATCTACTACTTGGCGGATCATATTTTACAAGTAATCATTGAACTTTAAATATATCTTCACAGAATATCAAAACCTGGTACAGTAATATCATGCATTGATTATGTGCACAGGTCGGGAAACATGACGAGTAAATAGTCGATGCTATGAATATATATTAAAATATAGTTACACGATGATAGATGTTAGATATTTAAATGGAAAGTTAGATGATTTTTGCCTGATATTATCATAATAATATAATATAAAATAAATATGATTTGAGTTTGTTCCAAAGGTCCAAATCTGCATACAATTCCGAATAAAATTATACGCAAATTTATTTTTTAATCATCCAAGTTAAAAAAAATAATCGGGTTATAGTTTTGGAAACTATCACCGCAGAAAACATTCAAAAATATCTAACACCTAATTTTTAAGCCAAAGCAATAGCAGTTTGAAATTATTGATGCAAAATTTTTAAATCATTGTTGAACTGAAAGAATTTGCAAAATATCAGAAATATTTCAAAACGTTTTAATTGAAGTCAATTGGTGCGATTTCCACAAATACTCAACATTCAGTTTATTTTTCAAAAATATTAAATTTTAACCTGTTTCAAAGAAACTGTGGCGTGTGGCTTGTCGCGAGAACAACATATTTGTAGAAATAGAAATTAGTTGTAAATTACTTTTTGAAACGTTTTCGTATTTCATTCTCTTCTAATAATATTTCTAACCAGCTTACTGTCAGGATTGACCTATGTTTTCTGAAAACATATTATGCTATTAAACAAACAACGATACATTTCTAATAATACCTCATACATAATGTTCTCGTAGCGTATTCAGCAATATTTGCGGAAAAAGTTCTGCGAATTTCTATTTCCATTACAGTTGCTTGCGCAAGCTATCAATTTTTAATAGAACACAAAGTGTTGCAAAACATCTTAAATTAATAGTTGTTCTAGAGAATTCAAATTAAGTGTAGACTATTCGCTAAAACTTTCTGAGAATTTCTATTTCTTCAACTATTGAACATTCTTGTTAGAGCCGTACGATGAGGTTTTGCAAAAACAGCTTAAAAATTATGATTGACTCAAAAATTAAGTAGGTATAAAGTATTTAAAAAAAAAAGCATTGGAATGCTTCCAAAATTAATATACCGATCAGATTTCCGACAAAGTTTTGCATAAACTGCTTCAAATTACAATGGTTTTGGCAAATGAAATATTTGTAAATATTCCCGAAAGACTCCCTTCGGTGATCTATCTACTACTTGGCGGATCGTATTTTACAAGTAATCATTGAACTTTAAATATCTCCTTACAGAAAATTGTGAAACCTGGTAATCATCAAACACAGACTATGTGCACATTTATGGAAACATGACAGAAAATAGTCGATGCCATGAATACATATTGAAATGTAGTTACACGAGGGTAGATGATAGGTATTTGAATGGAAAGGTATTTGATTTTTGCCTGACATTCTCATAATTAAATTATATAAAAAAATAGAATTTGAGTTCGTTCGGAAGGTCCAAATCTGCATATAATTCCGAATTAAATTTTACGCAAATTTATATTTTAACCATTGAAGTTAAAATAAATAATCGGGTTGATGTTTTAGAACGCAAAAAAAACATTTAAAAAATATCAACACCTAATTCATTTATTAAAGCAATAGTAGTTTGAAGATGTTTATGCAAAACTTTGGATCATTGTTGAAACTGTAAGAATTTGAGAGATAACATAAATGTTTCATAACGTTTTAAAACAGGTCATCAGAGCTGTTCCATAAAAACTTCCGCGTGTGGTTAGTCGCGAGAACAATATATTTGTAGAAATAGAAACGAGAATATTGGCGCTTGTCGATCGAAAGTTAGGGGATCCCCCAAAACAGCACTCCTACTCCATAGTGACACCTTGTGTCCCAGACTTCTTATCCTCCTCCAGACCCCCATCATAATATAGCGGTCTTACCTGACCCTTGCAGCCAGCAGTCAGCTGCAGTCTCACTTGCTCGCCGGCTGCCTATCCTCCTCCACGTCGCCATCCTCATATAGCGGGTCTACTGACTGCTTGCGGCACTTTCACTTTTCCACACTGAATGCCCAGCAGCCTAGTTAGTCTATTCTAGTGCTTCTATACTCTCAGCTGCACTCTCTCTGCTGGCTGTTTTTCACTGGGTTGTCGACTGGGTGACCCCTTGCAGCTGTGCGGTTTTTGGTGCTCAGCTGCGATCTCACTTGCTTGCTGACTGCCTATCCTCCTCCACGTCGCCATCCTCATATCATATAGCGGTCTACTGATTGCTTGCGGCACTTTCACTTTCCCACACTGGATGCCCAGCGGTCTAGTCTAGTGCTTCTATACTCTCATCTGGCTGTTTTTCACTGGGTCGTCGACCGCCTTTCCTGCACTCTCTCACTTGCACTTCCGCCGATATCCTCCCTTATTGCTTATCTATATAACTCCTGGCTCGCCTGCTGGCCTATGCTCATACCTCAGTCTACCTGGTGAGTTCGAATCCCTGATGTTTGACCATGTCCCTACGCTTCCCCTGCGCCACCGCTACTGACGAAGATCGCGTTAATTAGAATATTACTTAATCAACGACGCCACGCTTGTCAGCCCACGACAGACTGCCCCGCGGCCAATTACATTGACCATACTGTAAATCTGCAAACAAAACTTCTGACTCTGAATGGAAGATAATAAGACCGGAAGGCAGTTCATCAATTTCACTTTTCTCTCTTCATTGCCAACTGACCGTCTGATCTATGGTTTACTGTTTTTTAATTTATGCAACATCTCAGTTTGAAATTTTCGCTGCGTCAGGCTTCGCAACAAATTGAAACAATACTATACACGTTAGAAATAAAACGAAAAACACCGTAAATTTTGTCTTGAAAGCTTCGTGAAAGGTGAAGGTTGCTACCGCAGCCAGTAAAGATGAAACGCAGTAAATTGCGCCTGTAATGTACTTTTCTATTCATTCTTAGGCCATACGTCACATTTCCCCAGATTATGATGAAGAATATACGCTAATGAATGGAGGTTTGAACGCTATGGGCGTTATCACACGTGAAAGGAATACACGGCGCAAGGTAGTTCGCGTAGCCCGGGGGTCGAAAACCTGCGGCCCACGGAGTAAAATAATCCGGCCCGCAACGCTTCACTGAATCACAGCGACAAAATGAACCAGGCATATACCTGACGATTTGTGAGGAGGCAGAACCCTGGATTCTCTTATTTCCGACCTGTTATATGGTGGAAAAGGGGTTTTCATATGTGATACTCTTACTATCAAAACAACGAAATCACCTTTACGTCAGGGGTGATTTGAAAAATATTTCTTTGGTGAGAATAATGCCTCTGACGCTATTATGACAAATCCAAAATTATTTTGACACAGTGTATCAGTATATAAAATTAAATCACAATGATCGTGGTACTTCCGAGTTTATCCAAAAAACTCTTTGCAATTCCAAAAGTCTTTTTTGAATTATGTCAACCAAAACCGCGACTTTTTCGGATTACTATGAGCCAGTGGTGCGCTCGTGGGGGTTGGTGGTTGATACCCAGGAGGAGTTTATTCCCCGAAATATTTTTGAAGTTAGGTATAAGGGTATTATTATCAGAAACTCATTAATGTTTTGCACGCCCATGGTGACACCTCTTTAATATCGCCACGTGTCCGTTTGATACAACCCCAAACAATTAAAAATAATCCGCAACTAATTCGTTCTCGGTCAATTGGCGGCGATAGCATCTCCTACACTGATGTACTGATGTATGGAGTAGTTTCAATTTCTAACTCTTCGGAAATCAAAGAATTCCTTTCATGAATACTTTTATGTCAAAATAATTTGATAAAGAAGATATATTAGTTTTGGAAATAAATAGGAAATAAATTGGAAAATGGAAATAGATAAGCACGTGCTTGAGAGTCGAGAGAGCACGCACGAGAGAGCACGAATTTTCAATAACGCCCAGTGTCATCAACCTGATTCGAGCCTGTAAAACGTTTCAAAACCTCTTCATTTTATTCTTTCTCAGCGGTCTCTCCGCTTGCTCCCCGACTGCCTTTTTTTCTTGTTCGCTACGACCCATCCTTGCAGCTCAGCTGTTCCTCCTTTACGCCCATTGACTGCTTGCTGCATGCAACAACGCTGTGGATCTCGCCAACCCACAACAACCCAGCTCAGCGGTCTAATTTCTGGCTGGTCTCACAATTTGCTCAACGGGCTGCTGACTTTCCTCCTCACCGCCTTATTGATGTGTCTTTACTTGCTCGCTACGACCCATTCTTGCAGCTCGGTCTGTTTTTGGGTACTCAGCTGAAACTTGCTTGAAACTTACTTGTTCGCCCAGCTCCACGCCCCATCCTAGTATACAGCGGTCTACTTGCTGGAACTCAACACTGTTAGCTGGGGTCGTCTCACTTGCTCACCGGACTGCCCTTTCCTGAATTTCTCCCTCCACGCCACATCAACAATGTTCGGCTGGGGTCGGTCGTCTCACTTGCTCGCCGACTTCACGGCCACACCCGTGCACACACTGCTCGCCGACTGCCTTCCCTCTTGCTACTACGGCTGCACTCAGATCGTTGGCTGGTTCACTTGCACACCGGACTGCCTTACCACCTCCACGCCCAATCCTAACAGCTCAGCGGTCTAGTGCTTCTGCCCAATCCTTACAACTCAGCGGTCTAGTGCTTCTATACTCAGCTGCAATCTCTGTTGGCTGGACTTCACTTGCTCGTCGACTGCCTTTCCTGCACTCTCTCACTTGCACTCCCGCCGCTATCCTCCCTTCGACCGCTTTCCTATCTATATAAGTCCTGGTTCGCCTGCTGGCCTATGCTCATACCTCAGTCCACCTTGTAGGATTCGAACCCATGGCCTGATGTTTGACCATGTCCCTACGCTTCCTCTGCGCCACCACTACTGACGAGGATCGCGTTAATTGGAATATTACTCAATCAACGACGCCACGCTTGGCAGCCCACGACAGACTGCCCCGCGAAAATTACATTGACCATACTGTAAATCTGCAAACAAAACTTCTGACTCTGAATGGAAGAATAATAAGACCGGAAGGCAGTTCATCAATTTCATCTTTTCTCTCTTCATTGCCAACTGACCGTCTGATCTATGGTTTACTGTTTTTTAATTTATGCAACATCTCAGTTTAAAATTGTCGCGGCGTCAGGCTTCTCAACAAATTGAAACAATATTATACACGTTATAAATAAAAAGAAAAACACCGTAAATTTTGTGTTGAAAGCTTCGTGAAAGGTGAAGGTTGCTACCGCAGCCAGTAAAGATGAAACGCAGTAAACTGCTCCTGTGATGTACTTTTCTATTCATTCTTAGGCCATACGTCAAATTTCCCCAGATTATAATGAAGAATATACGCTAATCAATGGAGGTTTGAACGCTATGGGCGTTATCACACGTGAAAGGAATACACGGCGCAAGGTAGTTCGCGTAGCCCGGTGGTCGAAAACATGCGGCCCACGGAGTAAAATAATCCGGCCCGCAACGCTTCACTGAATCACAGCGACAAAATGAACCATGCATATACCTGACGATTTGTGGGGAGGCAGAACCATGGATTCTCTTATTTCCGACCTGTTATATGGTGGAAAAGGGGTTTTCATATGTTATATGTTATATGTTCATTACTCTCACTATAAAAACAACGAAATCACCTTTACGTCAGGGGTGATTTAAGAGATATTTCTTAGGTGAGACTAATGCCTCTGACGCTATTATGACAAATCCAAGATTATTTCGACACAGTGTATCAGTATATAAGATTGGATCGCAATGATCGTGATACTTCCGAGTTTGTCCAAAAAACTCTTTGCAATTCCGAAAGTCGTTTTTGAATTATGTCAACCAAAAACGCGACTTTTTCGGACTACTATGAGCCATGGTGCGCTCGTGGGGGTTGGTGGTTGATACCCAGGGGGAGTTTGTTCCCCGAAATAATTTTGAAGTTAGGTATAAAGGGCATTATTATTAGAAACTCATTAATGTTTTGCACGCCCATGGTGACACCTCTTTAATTTCGCCACGTGTTCGTTTGATACAACCCCAAACAATTAAAAATATTCCGCAACTAATTCGTTCTCGGTCAATTGGCGGCGTTAGCATCTCCTTCACTGATGTATCGAGTAGTTTCAATTTCCAACTCTTCGGATATCAAAGAATTCCTTTCATAAATACTATTATGCCAAAATAATTTGATAAAGAAGATATATTAGTTTTTGTAATAAAACTTACGTCTCCTGTGGCAGCAGGGGCTTTAAAATAGGCACGTGCTTGAGAGTTGAGAGACCACGCACGAGAGGGCACGAATTTTCAATAACGCCCAGTGTCAACCTGATTCGAGCCTGCAAAACGTTTCAAAACCTTTTAATTTTATTGCTTTATCAGCGGTCTCCGCACTTGCTTCCACGGTGGTGTTTTTGCTTGCTCGCCGACTCTCTTGTTCGCTACGCCCCATCTCACATTGACTGCTTGCTGCCAGCTCAGCGGTCTGATTTCTGGCTGGTCTCACAATTTGCTCACCGGGCTGCTGACTTTCCTCCTCCACGCCTATATTGTTCTTTACTTGCTCGCTACGGCCCATTCTTGCAGGCTCATTGGTCTGTCTGATGCTTTGGGTACTCAGCTGAAACTCTCTCCTTGCTCGCCCAGCTCCACGCCCCATCCTCGCTTGCTGCAGCACTTAATGTGGATATTGCTTGGCGACTTACAAACCCCATTTCTTTACAGCTCAGCGGTCTACTTGCTGGAACTCAACACTTTGGCTGGGGTCGTCTCTTTCCTCCTCCACGCCACATCAAACACTGTTTGGCTGGGGTCGGTTGTCTTCACTTGCTCGCCGACTTCACGGTCACATCCGTCACTTGCTTAACGGACTGCCTTCTTCCTCCAGGCCCCCACAATATTGTCCCCGATTTGGTGGTGGTCTTTTACTTCCTTCTCATCTGGTTTTTTACTCACTCACACCGGGCTGCCTTTCTTCTCCAGGTCTCAAATTGGTCTTACTTGTGCGCAGTCTGCCTCTTTACTTGTTCGCATACTGCCTTTCTTCCCTCCGGTGGTCAGCTGCGCTCACGCCATTGGATGGTTTCAGTTTGCTCGCCGACTGCCTTTTTTCCTCCATGTCCTCTCACTTGCACACACTACTGCTCGCCGACTGCCTTCACGCTGCACTCACATCGTTGGGCTGGTTTCACTTGCACACCGGACTGCCTTTCCACCTCCACGCCCAATCCTTACTGCTCAGCGGTCTAGTGCTTCTATACTCAGCTGCACTCTCTGTTGGCTGGAATTCATTCTCCAGGTCTCAAATTGGTCTTACTTGTGCGCAGTCTGCCTCTTTACTTGTTCGCATACTGCCTTTCTTCCCTCCGGTGGTCAGCTGCGCTCACGCCATTGGATGGTTTCAGTTTGCTCGCCGACTGCCGTTTTTCCTCCATGTCCTCTCACTTGCACACACTACTGCTCGCCGACTGCCTTCACGCTGCACTCACATCGTTGGGCTGGTTTCACTTGCACACCGGACTGCCTTTCCACCTCCACGCCCAACCGTTGCAGCTCAGCGGTCTAGTGCTTTTATACTCAGCTGCACTCTCTATTGGCTGGACTACACTTGCTCGTCGACTGCCTTTCCTGCACTCTCTCACTTGCACTCCCGCCGCTATCCTTTCTCGACCGCTTGCCTATCTATATAACTCCTGGTTCGCCTGCTGGCCTATGCTAATACCTCAGTCTACCTTGTAGGATTCGAACCCATGGCCTGATGTTTGACCATGTCCCTACGCTTCCTCTGCGCCACCGCTACTGACGAGGATCGCGTTAATTAGAATATTACTTAATTAACGACGCCACGCTTGGCAGCCCACAACAGACTGCCCCGCGAAAGTTACATTGAACATACTGTAAATCTGCATACCAAAATCATGACTCTGAAGGGGGGAATAATAAGACCGGAAAACGGTTAATTAATTTGATCTTTTCTGTCTCCTGTGTCAACAGACCGTCTGAAAATGTCACCAATATTAAACAACTCGCTGATGACCACCAAGCTCAATCATCTCATTAAAAACACTATTTTTTTTGTTTAGTTGGTCTGTAATATTTACGTTTCTGATTTTGCATTTCTTCATAGCGCCGGGGGCGATGAAGGTATTTGGCACGCGAATGAGGACTCGAAAACGAGATCATCCTCCCTCAGATGTAAAGTTTTGAGACTCTGAATTATCTGAAGAAACTAGGTTTTCGTTTATTTATTATCGTTTGTTAACAATCCGTTCAAACAAAATTCACAAACAAACAAACAAAATTCACTCCCCCTACGAGGTTCTGGTTGCAACTCTGGCTTCAACCGTTCAAAACTTTAGGATTTGACAAAATTCCCTGAGTAATAAAAGGGTTCTCTGATGGCTCGAAAAAGTTACGAATCACTGATTTAAGAGTAGGCTAAATCTGGGATTCCAAAACTTTTACAGTTCGATGCAAGCGCAGCGCTTCTCTGATTCTATGCAATGTTTTAAAATAGTGGTATTTATATGTTTCATTAGTTTTAATAGTTGTGTTTTGAATTAAAAGTATGAAATTTACATTGGATATTCCGGTAGTACTCTGGGTGTGAAATTTGAGCATTCTTTGCAACCCCAAAACTTCGTTGCTGCGTATCACCTACGGCAGGGGTCGGGAACGCATGGCTCGCGAGCCATATATGGCTCTTTTGGTGACGGCATATGGCTCCCAGAAAAATCTATTATTCTAAGATTAAGCTTACTATTGTTACTAGACTTCAAACTATTTTATGGCCAAATTTGGCAAAAAATTCCCAATACGTTTGACAACGCGGGCCCAACGCATGTCTATGTTATTTAAGAGAATTACCAGACAGGCATTGTGACAAAACATGGGGATTCTGGAACATATATTGTGACATCACAAAGCGATAGTTTTAAAATACTACGTGGATGCCTAAACGAAAAAGGGTGATGAGTATCGTAGGTTTCAACTTGGGCTGCATGTGAGCAACCGTTCAAGGCCCGCAGCGACAACATGCAGCGTCAGAAGTCACATTAAATGTATATTGACATAGAATGTGTTGACTTTTGAGTAAACGTTTCAGGCCTGATTAAGTGAAGAAATGTTCTATGGCTCGCACGGAAATGCAATTGAAAATATGTATATTTTAGGGCTCTCTTGACCAAAAAGGTTCCCGACCCCTGACCTACGGTGTCGCAACTCCAATATGGGTATAGCTCTGCGCTAAATCGAGTCTTTATCGATTGTTGCCATTGGTCTGAGAAATTAAACAGGACTTTCTCATGAAACTCGATTATATTGCTATGTATGTTATGTCTCCACCGTTTGGTTTGGACGGAGAAATTAGTGTAAATTGGACATTCAAACAATCGAAGGTAATATAATATTAAGCAAATACCAGATGTCATTTACATTGTTTATGTTTTTTGATCACGTGTTAGAAGCGTGATCCGCTCGTAGCGATCCAGAGTTGCTGGATCCTGGAATAACGGGACTAATTAAAAATGTTTAATTACAAATGACTAATTAGCGTTTTCGTCCACTCTTCGCGCGGGAAGCGCAAGCGACAACGCCTCAGTAGCAATTTTGCATGATGGAGTACGGTAGGTTTTGTGTGTGGTTGGTGCTGGAATATTACTTTTTATCAATTTGTCTCTTTGGAACAATATTCAGGTGAGCTAAATATTAACAAGTGTTTGTGAAGCTGCTATATGGTTCCCCTAAAACTCTGTATTTTTTATTGATTTAGGTAATGTTGTTGCTTACTATCTCAATTTTTGTACGTATTGCTTTTCATAAACTGATTTCTAAATATTTTTGGTTGAAATTACAATTTCCCATTATTTTCAATAAGAACTGAAAAGCTAAACATACCTGGGACTCGTTCTAAATTGAAGAGTTAGCAAAAAATACAAGGTTAATAGAATAGCTCTGCTGTTACATTCATCCGATATTCTATATTTTCCCAGGCGTCCTCGCATATTTTATATATTCAGAATTTAGTGATTCTCACACTTTTCAAGTCGCGCCCGATATAAGTCACTACGTAAGCTGCATTTCACATTACACGCTTTACATCAATGTAATATAGATAACTTTCGAAACCTCAAATATAACACCAAATCCATGAATGTATATATACTTGGCTTCTGGAGCAATAACCAGTGAATATGGCGTAATGAGCACGACACTGTCGATACGGTGTTTTTTGACCTAGGTTCGATTAAACCGAACCCCTGGGGTCGATCTGTTCAAGGTGTTCTATGAAGGTCCTCTGAAATAATTTTATGCCATAAAATCTTTCCATTTCCAATCTAAAATACTAAAATATTGCTCTTGAACCTTTTACTACGTGTTACATATTTTTCAATTTTTTTTTGTACGTTCCATCCAAATAACAATTGTTATTTAATAATATAAAGTAGAAAAAGTTGTTTGGTGAAATCATGACGGAAGTCTTACTCTTGTCACAAGATATTATGTGAGCTAAATTACTGCTAACAAAAAACGTAAAAATTGACGTTGATTCATAACTACAGCTTTTGCTTAGAAATTAGCAAATACCGTAGCCCCAGACTTTTCGGTACTCCAGAAGTATGTGTACCAAGATGGCGGACACTGGACCGTAGTATGCGTACCAGATTAAGGTTAGACCATAATTTTGTTCCAATACCCATATTTTAGTTCTATTACGAGCTCTGGGACTATTAGAATGACTTCTGTAGTATTTGTACCAGAAATTATCTACTACTTCGGGAGTACCGACTTTTCTGTATATCGCCCCGCCTATAGTTTTACTTGTTTGTATACCTGGGGACTGATTTGGTGTACATTTGGGTATATAGTATATCCGGTTAAATATCTCTGCACTAAAAGATCATTCCACAATATAATAATTGTATTTTTTTGGGAAATCTGAGTCAAATTTTATTCTTATATATTGAGTATATGCTTATTTTGTAGCAGAAAAACTGCATTTCTTTGTTCGTCTTTTCTATATTTTAAGCAACAATGCGCCAGCAACGAGTTTCAATTACATATAATTTAAAATTATTTATTGTAACAATTTAGGATTAAGACTTTTCACTCTTTTTGCGTCGCAGTCCTAAGCTAAATACACCTCTGATAATTTTAGAATGAACTAAAAATATATTCATTTTTAGCCTTTTAAGAGACTGATTGAGGTTAGAAAGACGGTACATCAACTTCATCACAAGAATTCCGTCGTGGTCATTTGTCTGGTATTCATCACTGAGCAAGATGAGAGCCTATCGAGTCCGGCCAGCAGAGCAAGTATGTAATCAAAATCTTTTGAGTCTTTCAATACCATTTTCATATTTAGGATCAAATTAACGATCTTTTGTACACCCCCTCCCCCGGTAAAAACAAAACACTCGCGCTATCGTTCAGAATAATAAATATGTAATTATTCTGTCATGGTTTGGGTCAGAAATGCAGATTCTGCGGGAAATATAAATTTACACTAACTAGATAATTATTTATTTTAAAACTTGGCGCAAGTGGTTTTTATCAAATATCACATTTTTGCACTGGTGTCAAGTGCTTTGTACGAAAGATCCTAATCTAGTACACTAAAATAGTGCTCTTGAACCTTTTACTACGTGTTACATATTTTTCAATTTTGATTTTCTTTGTATGTACCTTGCAAACAACGAAGATTATTTAATAGTTTAAAATAGAAAAAAGTTGTTTAGCAAAGTCACGACAGATGTGTTGCTCTTGTAAAAAGATATATTGTGTGCTAAATTAACAAACCACCTCAAAATTAACGTTGATTTGTGACTACAGATTGTACTCAGAAATAACGTAGCCGCAGACTTTTTCTTCGTATCTCTCCGCAAATAAATATTTTTCTGCATATTATGGATTCTACTCGCTCATGTAATTCATCTCTTAAAATTTGTGTTCGTGGATGGATAAATCGTTTGCAATTTTTGGGCGATTCTGCGACAAAATTATTCCTTTTGTATATTGAGTATGATCTTATCTTGTAGCAGTAAGATTACATTTTTTCGTTCGTTTTCTCCTGTTTAAGCACTAATGCGCACATATGAATTTTTATTGGCAAAGTCTGTAAGAACCAGACCATTTCAATTTCGTAGAATCGCTCCATCGATTTCACTATTTTGCCCAACAAAACCGTAATTTGGCGTTAAAAGATAGCAACAATCATTCTGATCAACCCATTAACTAGAGCAATATTTCTAGTTGTTTCATATAGTCTGATGTGGAGATGTACCGATGTATCGGTATCGGCATCGGCAATAACGACCAATTTTTTGACATTAGTATTGTATCGGTATCGGCTAAATGTATACCAATATTTCCGATATATTTGGCGTTTATATGATCAGAAATGTTTTAAAATTCAAGTGTATATGAACTATGAGCCATGCACATTCCCACCCCCGCGAATGTGATTATGACTTGTTTTTAGCTATTTCAGCCAAACTATAGTTAATTCGGATATTTCGCTGCCAAAATTTTATATCGACATTTTGAATATCACATGCAAGTAAGAAGAAATTCAAAAATTAATGGATTTTGAAATATGTAAAATACAAAATACGACGTTGTGATAAAAGTTTTTTAATTGAATGCCGTGATCACTAGCGTCAGTTTACAATTCACCCGAACCAATAACGCGTCCCGAACGCAAACATCTACTTCTTTTTATGTGATATATTTATTTTTCAATCTTAAATGATGTGTTTTATGAATAATGTACAAAGTAATTTTGTGACTAATGCAAAAATTTCAAATTTGAGAAAGCACCACGTTTTGAAAAAAATCGGAGAAAAACGGAAATTTTCCATGAAACTGTCCGCGCACTTATACGGGCCACTTACGAAAAAAGCCCACTCTTTTGAAGGATAATGTTTTTTCCTGTTATGTTGTCTGGTATTGATTTTGTAGTTACGCAAAGTATCCAATTGGCGACTAATCAGAATCTACTTATAATGTCTTGTGTATTAATCCAATTGTCAGTTTGATGTAACCTGAGGTAGCGCCCACAAAAGAACATTTCTACGAAATATCGCGGTCATAAAAAGTATTTCAAACTGCCTGATTATATTTAGTTTTGATTTGTATTTTTGTGATGTTACTAATAAAGTGATATCGGTACATTTCTAGTGAAACACGCACAATTGTTTACAGTAAAGGTAGTTAAATTAATTAATATTATTTATGTCATATTTTGTCCATTCTATTATTGCGGAGCACTGGTCAAGCTTGTGCGTGCACCGAAAAAATACACAAAATGAAACAAATTCATAGAAACATAAGGAAAAGATGAAATTATAGGATGACAAGTTGTGCGTATTTGTTAAGCTGTGGTTGAAAGTTTGATTTGTTAATTTGACTAGTTTATTCGCAGGCGTTTCTTCGTCAGGCTATTTGCTTTTAATACATTTTTTTTTCTGTCAAGACGCCTGACTAATTTTTACATTTTTATTTTTGTTGGTATAAAACAGTCCCTGCTAGTGGTGAGGATTTAAACGCATTTTCCCAATATAACATCTTTCATTTTGTCGCTGTCGCATATTTTTTTTAATTTTTTAATTTTTATTCGGTTTCTAACATTTGATTAATTGAAATAGAAGAGTGCAAGTTAAGTGTAGCGTTTAGAACACAACAGGTGTATTCCTATTTTGAAGTTTGATATTGACGAGAATACAATTTCATATTTGCTCACACCAAAATACGTTATAGCTCGTGAATTGTTTGTGGCTGTGTTTGCCGTTTATTTATTCATTTCATGTTGGCTAGCAATAAGCACTTTAAAAAATGTTTATGCATGCTTTGGTCATTGAGAAAGAGTAGGGTATATATTTTTGAATATACTTGTATATAACGAATATACTGACGAACTTTAGTGTAAAGTCTGATTTGTTCGAATCATCTTTTTAAATCAGGGGTGTGCAACTTTTTTCGCAGACGGACCAGATATCAATACCTGGGTAAAACCGCGGGCCGCATCTTAAATTACCCTTATCAATAAAAATCGTCTGGATTCGTTTCCAAATATTTGCTGTTAAATCTTATATTAGATTTGATATAGACAAAATTAACTGACAGACTGGAACCAAATCTCATTTAGCTTTTGTATCTCTTAATATTAATTTTGTTTAAACTGCTCTTCCATTGCCTAATCTCAATTGCCAGTTTTTCAAATCATCTCTTGAATCTTTTTTTTATAAATTTATCAAAGATTTTGAAATCTATTCAATCAAAAAGTTTTGCTTTTACCCCTCAATTATTATGAAATTTATAATAAGTATTTGAAATTAAACATTTGCCCTTACCGAACAAGCATTTGACCATAGCAATTTGTTGCAACTTGCGTAAACGTTCAAATTGACATACTTTCAATGAGACTCTTGAGCACTGAACTTGCTTCGCTCTTTAAAATTCGTTGTTCTAAGTTTACTTTTTGTAAGTCTGACTTCTCAGAATACGCAGTCCGTATGTCGGTCAGTCGACAATTCAGGTGTTCAAAGCACTTTTCGTTTTTCGTCTCAGGAAAATATATAATATTTGTAAGAAAGTATATATTGACTTGTTGTCTGTTGATTCACCTATAAATTTGAATTACAAATTCGTCAAATTAGTTTTAAATACTCGACCCAGATTTGTTTGGAAGCCAGTAAGTTCGAACTTTTATTTATATCATTCAAATGCGTAAAAAAATGATAACTAAAGTATATATATATATATTTTTTTTCATACGAACGTTCTTTTATGTAAATTTGATCAGACGATTGGAATATTCAGGAAAACATGATTTTTCAGACCTCAGTAAATAATACTATTATGATAAATATATGACTACAAATGAAGTACAATCTTATTATCAATATATAGGTATTTTGAATGTGTACAAAGTATTAGTAAAATGTTAATTGAAAAAATTGAAAATGTGAAAATATTCGTGTTCAAAATATTCACAAATTTTAACTTTATTTTTCCAATCAGATGCCACATTTTCGCAAAATTTCGGAAGAATTACTGAGGGTGAGGTATGGTTAAAATTATTAACAATAAAATAGACAAAATCTGCAAGTTTATTCAGAGTTGAAATATAGCATGTTTTGAATGAATGTATATATACATACAAATATATTTTTTTGTGTGGTTCACTTCGTTTTTAAAAAGTATTGAAAGCAAATTTTTAAGAAAAATTAATAAATTGAAATATTTAAAAGTTATTTCTTGATACTTTTTAAATATTTGACTGTTAGATATTAAAGCCAACCGCATGTTGGACTACAATGCTATGAAGACACAAAGCGGAATTGATGCGTATTACTCTAATCCTCTAGTCACAGGCACAAGTCACAGGTTTCATTGATGTCTATTTTGGATAGTATCCATGTTTCCGAATTTTCAGATTTACTTTTCATATAATGTTTTTTGATTAGATATTTACAATATGATGAGAAACAGAAAAAAATACACTGTTTTTTGCCAAATGCATTGGAAAGTTGAATTGTGAGATCAGCATATCATACTTGCACTTTTCAATTTCATTTCAGTTTTATTTCTAAGTTATTTTTTACTTTGAAAGCCGTTGAAATTTCCGAATTCATTTTTCTGAAGATGGGGAGTTATCAGCCTGCTATATATTTATTGCCTATTGCCCTTTTTTATAAGGAGGTCATCTAAAAAAAGATTGTGCGAAAAAACTCCGAAAATACGCAGACCTATTTATGGACAAAGGAAACAGTTAAATATATTCAGAAACAATATAGGATCATAATGGCGATTAGGTATATTTATTGACAGTGCGAGTCAACGCTATCAAGAATACAACAATATATCAATATAAGGCGGTATATTTTACAAACTGGTTTGAATGTCTGAAATATTTGAGAGATAATTTAACGAGACAGACATTTACTACAGTCGCACCCTTATGCATTAACACACTCAGACGCACTTTTATGCAATAACACACTCCATGAAAAATTGATTTTTTTCATCTATTTCACATGTAGTATGATGTAGAGAACGAAAAATAACATGAAATTTGGAATTGTTTTCTGAAGTGAAAACATTAAGAACGTTTTTACACTGCTTGCATGAGCAACATGTACATAGTATTCAACAGATTGAAATAACAAGAATATCACATGAACGAGTTAGCAGCAATCGTAGACCGCCCACTTATCGATCTAGCGGCGTGTATCCTTCGCTCTGACTTAATAGCGACACGGAATAATACACATCCCAAGCGAGAAACGAACAATTCACTTTCAAATATTTAGGTCGATCTTATATTATATCATTGATTAATATTAATTATTAGTGTTTATTAGAAATATAAAAATGAGAATAAAATTTACCTCATAAATTTACGAGCCGAAGATATACAGGGTATTTTACTTATTATAATTTCATTAGAAATGACTATTCAAGTTTTAGAAACTTATGTCTGATGTCCTTCATCGAAAAAATTTAATGGTTCAAGAAGTGTTGTACCACTGATTTGTATTATTCAAACCAAAATTGCTGGAGGAAGAAAAAACAATTTCGAGACCTCACTCTTTAATTTTAGTTCGACCACGTAGATACGCATATATTAAGCAACATACATAGGAAGGGTAGCGCTTTAATATTATTTAGAAATTGGATTCTTTATTTGGATCATATTGATTCGAGAACTCACTCTTTAATATTTCTTGGCTCGACTACGTAGATACGCATATACGAGGTGTGGCTAAAAAGAAACGAGACTGACGTCACAGATTGCGCAACACGATTAACCATTGGTAATCAACACTTTTACAGTGTGGTGTAATATGTGTTCTTTGTTCAACAGCTTTTTTGACACAATATCGCAATTATTTTTGCTCTTTAGGAGCCATAGGTGAATGTGATTAATTGCTTGTTGAAAAAAAAATTGCCGTGCGAGATCTGATTGAGTTTTTTGGCGATAGGGGGTTCAATTGCAGAATGACGATTGAGCAATGAATTAACATTAAATTTTGTGTCAAACTTGGAAAAACGGCGACTGCGACTTTGAAGAAATTGTGTGATGTTTATGGAGATTCTTCCATGTCCAGAACAAGAGTTTTTGAATGGCACAAGCGATTTGTGGGATGCAGGGAGGATGTGGAGGATGATTCGAAGTCAGGAAGGCCTTGCACTTCCACAACTGATACCAACATCGAAAAGGTATCAGTTGTGAGTTCAGTTGTGAAAGGCAGTTGATTCGCAGCGACCGTCGCTCAACAATTCGCGTCATTGCGAAGTTGGAAAAGACAAAAAAAAACGGTTCGCACCAGTTTGGTTGACACTTTTGGCTTGTGAAAGGTGAGTGCCAAAATGGTGCCAAGGCTGTTGACTGAGGAGCAGAAAGCTCAACGATTAAATGTTGCCCAGTTGACATGCATGCATTTTTCCAAGTTTGACACAAAATTTAATGTTAATTCATTGCTCAATCGTCATTCTGCAATTGAACCCCCTATCGCCAAAAAATTCAATCAGATCTCGCACGGCAATTTTTTTTTCAACAAGCAATTAATCACATTCACCTATGGCTCCTAAAGAGCAAAAATAATTGCGATATTGTGTCAAAAAAGCTGTTGAACAAAGAACACATATTACACCACACTGTAAAAGTGTTGATTACCAATGGTTAATCGTGTTGCGCAATCTGTGACGTCAGTCTCGTTTCTTTTTAGCCACACCTCGTATAAAGCAACCTAAAAGTGATTTGTTGATTGAAGAAAAAAGTTATGAACCAGTAACATTGAAAAATGTTACGCTGCGAAAACCTCAGTATCAAAAATTATTGGAAAATGGTTAAACAGGAAGGGTATTTGTCCATATATAATAATTGAGAACCACATATTTCGTACGCACAAGAGATGAAAAGTATGACTTATATCCAGTTTAATTTTTATTGTTACTAACTGTGACAATTTAGTCATGTTCTCAGCGTTTATCACACATATTTATGATATTTATTTCTGCTTACAATTAAATGATGTTGTGAAATTTTTAACTCATTTCAGATAATCGGAAGAACGTATAACGAACTATTTCCTTATTGCGTCATTAACTGAAAGTAAACAGATATTCAGGAAGGAGTTAACCAGCCCTACTTCGATATGTAACTTCGCATCACAATATGCTTAAATTTTTGTTTGTTATGATAGTATGTAAAGCTTACTCTTGTACAAGTTTGAGAGCACCTTCGATTTTATGTGAGTACACAATCCAAATTATTTAAAAAAAAATGTGTCGAATCGTTTTTTTTAAATTATATTTATATTCATATTTAGTGCGCTGTGAATTCCAATATATGTTTTCAATTACAATCGACCATTCGAGTTTATGAGCTTTTATATGCCAATAAACCCACGTTAGTTCCCGAATAATCTTCAAAAGATTTGATAAGAGAGAATTGTTTTTAATTTGCAGTTCAACCTTTTTATTAAAATTTTATATATTCTAGAATTAGCGTTTAGTGTTGTTTAACTTTTTATTTGTGTATTTTCAGCAATAGACGCGGATGGAAATAGTTATTTCAATGTAATAAATAACTGGCATGGAAGTTCTTCATGTGAGTAAAATGATGGATGTAGAAAGGATTGCGTCTTTTAATGAAAGAATTCTTTTTAAGGACGTTTGGTATATTGGTGGCAGTATATTTAAAATCTCTGATATAATATATTTTGTAAACCAAATTACTAATCAGATTTTATTTTTTATTGAAATGATAAATATGTTATTTTTTCAGAAATTTGAAATATTTTTAGCCAGTTTGTGTCTTGAAATTTAACATTTTTCAGTTCTGGCTGACCGAACAACTCATCCTGAATTGATTGGTTCATATGTATTTAACCTAGGATTTGTAAATGGTGAGCTTTTATTCCTACTTATAGGTAAATACTCATTATAGATGATGATTTGCTGATTACTTTGAATATTTACTACATTGCCTCACTTGTATTACTTTGAAGTTCATGACAATTTAAGTTACGACGAATAATATGCAACGACAATGCATTATGGCATATAGGCTATGTCAAAACATTGAAAGTTTGTTCAAATCAAAAAATATAATAAAAGCAGTATCATTTTGCTAATTTGGTTTAATTGATATTTTATTCGAGCATGGCAACATATATTCTTAGCCTGAATTTGGAATCAAAATATTTGTTTTCAGACGCATCTCTAACCTTCAATGATGATTTATCTAATCAAATTAAAGGTATTGCATGAAGATATAAATTTATTGGAAGAGCGGAGTCGTAATTCTTTAGCAAATTTTGAATGGGGTCGAAGATGGCTGCTATATATTTATACGACACTACGAATAAAACATGCTTATATTCGCTTCTTAATTTTCTTATCTGATTTATCATTCCCATCAATGTTACATCCTGCCCGACCGCCAAAATAGCTTAATTAGCTTATTCAATTCTTGCAACAAAATGAAGTCATCTTTAACTCAAAAAAAAAAAGTTGCAAGCGCTGTTACAGAATAATGGTGAACAAATTATAATAAAAGAATATATGTAGTTTACTAAAACAATAAAACAATCTTTTTAGGGGCACAAGTCAATCGTGATGCTGGAATCAGAGCAATGCAACTGCAACATAATTTTGATTGGGATAATTTTTTCGATTCACGATCATGATGTAACTTCCACTATTACTGTAGAAAAACAATATTTATTTAATTTTAAACATTCATTATATAAACGTTGTTCGTTCTCTAAAGCAAAATGAAATGTAAAACAATCGGGCTTTTTGTATTATGGATATATATTGTATTATATACGTATTAGTCGAAATATCAATTGAGATTTAGCAATGCAAATCAATCGACAAAGATCAGTCACTTTTTTTCTCTCGATGCTTTTCTATATTGGTGTAGCACATTAATATCTCGAGCTCAAACATGATGTCCAATATTTTCCTCAGTTAAACCTTTGGTAGGTTTTTCTCATATTCTGAATATGTTTTCAGCTTTATTCACATTGAACAAGTTTATGTTTGAAACTTTAGTAAAACAAATTGATAAGCAAAAAGCACGAATAGGAGTGTAAATTAATTTGCCCCAATAAAAAAAAAAAAAGTATGGGCGTACTAGTTTCTACTATGACCTTCAATTTTATTTAGAAACATGAGTTACAGTCTATATTTTTAAAAAAAACGTAACGAACCGCCGTTGTAGGCAAGGCTCTGTAAAATGCAGTACAATCAAATTCTACTTTGCAAATCAGTAGCATTATTCTGTGTAAATGCTGCAAAAATTGAATTACAAACTGATTAGCCAATCAGTTGTTACTATAATGAAGGATCCTTTTTTGCTTTCCTCATCACGAGTCGTTTATTCATTATGATCTTATCAGTGTTTTGCTAATGTTGCCAGATTCGTTACCCAATAAATCATGTGAGCGATGTTGAACAAAGCTTCAGCTACTACAGTGATTAAAGATTAGTCAAAATACTTTTCTGGTTGTCTTTGACATACGACGGTATTACTTTCTTGCACATAAGGTCGGTTAACTAGTGATCGATATATGTTGAAAGTTTTTATGTTGCGGTTCCATTTGCTGATATGATTGGGCGACAAGGATAATTTTCCTTATTGACTTTTAGCTGTGAGCGTAGACGGCCTGGTTTGGGATTTTTCGAAATCATCGCTTTGAACAGTCTATTATCTATTACGCCGGCTTCTTTCATATTATGACATAATTTGGTCACATTATTTCCAATTTGTCTAGAGATGTCTTTAAGATTGTTTTCGTACACCAGACTACCAGCTAGATGCCGCATGCCTTCAGTGATGTAATATGATAGAGAGAGAATGCACGTACCTTTGTCAACAGGTACGATCACAATATCTCTTGCTTCTTTTTGTTCGAGCTCTTTCAAAGCGTGAAATTTGTCTTTTTTGAGATTTGAGAACGTGCGTCTTTTTGATGCTTCTTTGTTAGTTTCTCGTTTCAGGGTGTTGGCAAAGTGATTCCGATCTGAATTTCGTCCCGAGGGAGGTTTCCATAGAAGTCTGACCTTGGTCAGACGAAACGTTACAGAAATACTTTTGTGTTAGTTTGCAGCAAGACACTGCTGAAAGACTGAATTGAATAGAATAGGTGTTTACAAAGATGCTATTTTCCGATTATCGGAAAGACGTATAATGAATAATTTCCTCTGTGCGTCAACAACTGAATGTAGAACTGCTCATATTCAGGAGCTAATTAGCTCTACTTTGCAAGCTTGGTATAACAATATGCTAAGATATTTATTTGTTATGGTATTGTGTCAAACTTGTTCTTGTACAAGTGGAAGAAAGTCTTTGGTTGAAGGTGAGTGCAAATCAATATTTTTATTTTCAATCAACTACAAAGAATGTGGCATTTTTTTAATTATTTCGTCTATGATGAATACTACTCTGCAAAAAAATAAATTCGATCCTTCTTAGCATAAATAATATGATATAACGGAACAATCATGAATTAACGTTGGAGTTAGAAAATTTAACCTGTATTGCTAAACTACATAATATATCATGTGAAAAAAATTAATCAAAATCAATCAATTAATCAGATTCTGTGCATTATGAATAATTGTTACTATTAATTGCCATTCCCATTTTGAGTTCGAATTTATAGTTTTATGGAAAAATTTAAAATTATTTGATAACTGAGCCTTGTTCCCCAGCCTTGCATGTTTTTCATATTTTATACATAGAAAAATTGAACAGTTATTATCATGTTTTAAATGATTGTTGTGATATTTATATAATTTCAGTAAAGGACAAGCATGGAATGGTAACATTTAATACTGTAAATACTTGTTATAAATCTGATGAATATTTTTCTGGTGAGTAAAATGTTAAATGATAGCTTTGGTTCTTCGCTTACAATTTAATCAGCCGAATGAATCATTTTTTATAAAGATCTTGCTTGATAACGGAATTTGACAATTTTATGATATTCTGTAAAACATGAAATATATACTTTATGCATTTGTATTTAGTGGGCTATTTTTTTTTTGAACAAAGTCAATCAGCAGTTTTCACAGAAAGTCATACACGTTAATGTAATAACAAAGTTGACATATTTTCATACTACTTCAACGACTACAATTTATTATTTTTCAGTGGCGAAACGGTTCTTGCAATGCCTGGTACTTATATTCTCAATCAGTGACTTGTAGGTAGTTAGCAGTACAGTAGCAATATTTATACATTGATCCATAACTATAGATAATAAATGATGATAGAATGACCTATTTATGATTGTTCTGATCTAAGGAACGGACCATGAATGAATCCCAAATGCTGCATATAATTCGGTGAAAAGATGTAAACAGTATTACTTGAAGGATTGAAGTTTTTATTGAGATATAATCACATATATTGTTAGTATCACTTTAAAAAAAAATTTTATTTTTATTTCCAGTCATTACATTTGCTGATGGTTTATATAACCTGAATAAAGGTAATGCATAACAATATAAATTGAATGGGTGAACGAAGTTGTAGTTTTTAGAAAATTTTCGTTTAGACTGCAGAGGGTTGCTATATATTTATATGATTTGCAATGTTTGCAATAGCTGCTTAAACTGCTTCGGTTGGATTCTTAGCTTTTCATCTAATTTATTAGTCTCAATGGTCATAACTTCCTATCTTTCCCAAATGCCATAATGGCTCAATTCGATTATAAAAAAAAATACAAAAAATGAAGTGACTTTCATCTCAGTTATAGAATAGAAAAGAAGGACAAAATAGAAAAAAGGGTGAATAACTGGGGAAAAGGATATATATGTATTTAAATTAGGAAATATTCGTTTTATTGGCACAAACCAATCGTGCAGTTGAAGTTGAACTATTGCAACAGAATCTCGAAGCAATCCGTATTTGAATTAAATAGTGTTAACTCCCAGTATAATTGCTGTAACACAATATTTCTTAAATTATAAAATTTCTTCAATATGTAGAGTTGATTTATTTCTCAAAAAAAAACAGCACAGAAAAACCACATTTAGTTAGAAAACCAAAACTTATCGAAAAAAATTACTTATACCTTAGACCTGGATTAATGAATTCATAACTATTACGTATGACAAAATATCTTCACAATTAAAGGGATCATTTTCGAAATATAGGAAAGATGACATGAAAGAAATTTAAGATATTTATTGACAGAAAACAGTTGGACTGTGAAATTAAATTACGTATTATAAATGCATTAATATTTGTTTGTCCCATATGAGCTAGCTAGACGGCAAAAGTGATACGTAATAAGTAGTAATGGGTAAGTAATATTTCATAAATGTAACATCATTTGTGTTATGGGTCGCGACCGTGAAAAGTCATGATGAATCATTTTTTAAAGTATCTATAGAATATGAAGAATAAAATGGATATCTAATAAAATTTATATACATTTTATAATATTACTATTACTGTGGTAGAATTGTATTCATTTTCAATTCTGACCTGTTAAGATGATCAGTTGTGCTTTGTAACACTCGTTAATTCTCACATGTGATTTGAATGCTCTTGTAAATATTTAAAAGATCTGCTAAATCGTCATGTTTTAATAGTATTCGGAGACAAAATATAACTGTAAAAATATTACAAGTATTTCGGGCTGAAAACCCAAATTTTACAATTTTTTTTTTATCTTTTTATTAACATTGTACAATAGAATTTCACTATGCCATGCATATTGAATAGAAAATGTAAAATTTATATATATTTTATGTGTTTTATCTTGTTTATGACATACAAATTTTTATTCTGATTTTATCTAAATGTTTTAATTTATAACCATCATTACTTTCCAGATGTGTTCTCAGACGGTGATTACTTGTTCTGAAGTGTTGCCGTTTATGTCAGGCACCGCGGCATGTAAGTTTCCGCTCCCCCAGTTCAAAAAACCTTACATTATATATTCATGATATTTATTATTGCTTTTAAGTAAATGTTATGAAATTTGTAATTGTTTTTCGATAATCGGAAGAACGTAAAACAAACAACTTCCTCTGCGCCTCAACGACAGAATGTAGATTTGCTGCTATTCAGGAGCTAACTAGCTTTACTTTGCCTGCTTGGTATCACAATATGCTTAAATATTGTTTTATTGGGATAGTCTGTCTAGTTCGCTTTTTTGCAAGTGTAAAAGAGGTTGTAAGTGAGTATATAACCAATATCATTTGAAGGAATGTTGTAAATTGATTTTTTTTCAATATTATTTTAATTGAGTTTTTTATTCTAACATTCAAAATAATTTGTTTATAAATAGCTGAAACAAATAGGAATATAACGAATAAAATAGGAAATGAAATTGATTTATTTATAAAAAAAAATCTTGTCTGACCAAAATAATGTCGTAGTACGCAATTTCGTTTGCAAAGTCTAATTTGTATTTTAACTTAAATATTCAAATTTTGTATATATTAGAATTAGCATTTGTTCCTATTTAATTTTGAATGACTGTTTTGAATTCATAATATTTTCAGCAATGAAAGAGGATGGAACTATTGTTTACAATACAATAAGTACTTGGTATAAATCTTATGAACGTTTTTCTGGTGAGTAAAATCTAATTTATAGGTATGGAATGTGTTTTCAAGGCATAAATCGAATCAATTGCTAAAAGTCTTTTGTTAGTTTAACGTTCACAATTCATAATTTTTCAGGGCCGACTGATGGTGCAACAGCTCCTGCAATGATTGGCTCATACGTATTCAACCTGGGATTTGTAAGCGGCAAGCAAATTTTTTAACTTATAAACCTACAGACTTTTCTATAGTAAACAAATCTCATGAAAAAGATTTTGTTTTATATATATTGTTGTCGTAAATAATGCTCTCACTATGGGTTTATGAATTAGTGAAGACGAATGGCGAAAGTTAAATTTTTATTCGCCGTATTGGATATGTGTCAAAAAATACAACGTTTCAACTTGGTGCATGGGACATAAACAATGTCACTTGAAGAATTTTCAGTAATTAATGTTTAATTTCATTTTCAGGTGCATCTCTAACATTCTGCGATGGATTAAATAACCAAATTATGGGTAAAGCATAACTATATATACATATATAAGGAGTGACGGGGTCTTAATTGTTTCTCCATGTTTCAGCAGAGCATAACTTGTGGCCGTTACGTTTTTTGAATTAGAGAGACTGGCTAAAATATTTGTTCATCCTTTGTTACAGAAATTCTTCCTGTTTCCTTTTTAATTTTCTAATATAACAGTTCGTTATAAAATGCCAAAATGGTTCAATTTGCTTCTAAAAACTGCACTATGAGAAAGTGACCATCAATATGAATAAGATCACGAGTACGATTGAAACTATATTTAACTGTCATACCAAAAATGAAAAAAAAAAGATAATAAAAGCACGTTTGTGACTAAAAGCCATAAAATAACTTTTTCAGTTGCACAAGCCAATCGTGAAGCTGAAGTCGAAGCAATGCAACAGCAACTTGACGCAATCATGTTTTGATTGGAATTATATTTATATTCCAAGATTATGATGTAACTTCCAATATTACTGTAAATAAACATAATGTACCTAATTTCACTTTGATGCGTAATATATAAATGAGAAAAAAAAACACTAGACTTGAAGCTTTATA
This sequence comes from Styela clava, assembly GCF_013122585.1. Classification (NCBI taxonomy): domain Eukaryota; kingdom Metazoa; phylum Chordata; class Ascidiacea; order Stolidobranchia; family Styelidae; genus Styela; species Styela clava. The sequence continues at coordinate 18,478,008 of NW_024102834.1, read as the reverse complement.
TATATGTGAGGTGAAACTTGAAAATATATATTTAACGTATGAAAATTACTTTTAACCTAGAATGAATTCATCACTACAAGATCACAAACGTCCGTTTTTTTATTATACATTAAATATTTTGATTTATTGAAGATAGTCAGTGAAAAAGCGCTTATATATATTTCACCTCATAAAATTGCACAAGCCCTAAAACACTACACTACATAAACGTTGAAATGTAGGGTATCAAACTCAAGAAAATTAGAGAAAATATGAAAAAAAATATATGTAACAATACAAGGCCGAGCTTGAGATAGTCACTTATCTGCCGAAATGTATTTCATTGTTATCGTGACGTGAGATAATATATTTTACTTATTCAATCGAACATGTTCTGGAAGTGAAAGGTTAAATATTCAATGTTTACGCGTTCATGGGGCACGTATTTTAGTTTGAAGTTATACACTTATTAAAATTTTTCAATTTATTTTTTTCAGCGACCCAAAAAATGTAAAAAGGTAGTAGTTTGTTGCAAACTGTGAGATGAGGATATTTCTTTTCAAGATATGTATTTTTTCTGGATAGCTGTGTTGAAACTAGGCTAACGACGATGTAGGACGAAAAGATGTCCTGGCAAGCCAAGTTTTAGAAATAACACTATCGTTCGACATATTTCAACAAATATAATAAATCATTTTTTAGTCTTTGCTAACGATCTTCGATACATGTTTCTTAAAGAGCATTCAAAATAAACCCCCCTTCCTTTTATGAAATTTTTCGATTTTCGGTTGACAATATAGGCTGGCGCTCTCCGATTGTTTTATGCTACTCAGCTGAACGTAATTACTATTCACAATTACCATTTTTGATATTTTGTAATCTAAATCAGACTGCTGGTCCAAAACATTTATTCTGAACATAAAATATTATACCAAGAATAAAAGCGTAAATACGTGTATTGTTTGTTTTGAGGATGGAGTTTTGGATTGATTTTGGAATCACACAACAGAAACAAATTGTTATATTATTTTTTGAAATTCAGCGTGTTTTCGAATGGCACAAATTTTGGTAAGAGAATTTTTAATATTAATTCAAACTGATATAGTATCATCAAAACATTAGTGGTGAGTAAATTTGGCAATAATCGGAAATGCGCTAGTCGACGGATTTCCTTAGTGCGCAATATAAGTCGATTAACAGTCAATATTTATTAAGCGATGGTTGGTCTGGCGTAATTACACGATATGTGGATATTTTTATGGCTATTGTGTATTTGTCAAGGTGGCATTTGTGCATTTGTAGGATCATTATCTCTGGAAAGTGAGTGATGTTTTTTAATTACAGTAGATAAAACAAAACCAATGCTAATTTTTATTTAATATATCAATACTTCATGTAAAAGGAACTTTAGTAAGCCGCAGTCGCGTCCGGATCATTTCTGAATTTTCTAGTTCAATATTTTGAAATCGATCAAATTCAGAGATACTTTATGAAATTTGTTTCTACTAGCTTATAACCACTCAGTTTTAAATCTCAGTTTTTGCACAGCATTTTCCGAATTTCCGGTAAATCCAGTATTTTTTGGCAATAGTATTTGTTTTTCAATAATTAATTTATGATACATATATATTTATTTAATTATATTTGTAGTTACGGATTTGGACGCCCCCCTTTTGCTCGAAAATAATGGAGTTGGTAAGATTCTAGTTTATATAGAAGCAAATTGCAAATAAGACTAATTGTATTCAGGCAATTACTAACACAATACCGATGCTTCACTAGCTATTCATGACACTTTTTTTATAGTTATATAATAGTAGAACTATATATATTGATATTATTAAAGAATATTATATTTCGCATAAAATTGAGCATGCTTTCCGCTTGCGATGGCAAATTAAGTCTCAAGTTTCACAACCGAAACATCCGTCATTTTGTACGCATATGAAATCAAGTTTCAATTGGTATTGAACAACTTATGAGCCACTTTGCCAAGTTCGTGTTGTGTTGCTGTTGATTTGAATTTCCTCTGTGAAACGAGGTGTGGTCATGGAGATGAACCTCAATAATCCGCCCATAATTTATAGCTATTCCGTCACCACCTGATTTTATTTCAAATCACTGTGAAAACATTCGACTGGCGTGACTTGTAGTTTTAATATTTCACACTTATTCAGGTTTATTGATGAAATAATGGATCATTACTTTTATATTGCACTATTTTATTTAAAACTTTTATCTCAGTTTTTCAAATAAGATAGATATTTACCGTTTTTCGTAACAAATCATAATATTTAAATTTGTATTACTGAAAACTGGACTTGATTAAATCGTACGCTATCTCGTAATCTAAAATTTTCACATGTTTAGTTTGTTATTTAACCGCAAAGTATGAAAGTGCCGATTATCATTTTGTATTTTATTTTTTTAGTCCACGTCATAGATTTTTTAACATCTTCTGGTACAACGACTGGTTTATATGCATTCAATAAAGAAGTTTATGGTAAGAAATGTATGTATAGGTATTTGCATAATATTTATATATTTGCTTATATTGTATCATAGACATATGCCCAATGTTACAACTACTGACATTTTCAATATTTATTAGGGCTGTAACAGATATAAAATAACATTACTTTTGTTCGATCTGCTAGACTCAACAGAATTTGAACAATAAAATGTTGAGAAGAATCCAAATTGAATAAATATAATATACGCGTATATTTTACGTTGGTTTTATCTATTTCAATGTTGGAACTGTAAATGTAATCCCAAATTTTAGTTAGCCAAGCCAAATCAAAACGCTTCAGGTGTTCAATGTAGATTGCGATTTTTTGCTGTGCATCAAAATATGCATGATTTAACCCTTTATTTTATGAAATGCGTTACGAAGGATTATTAAAAATTCACTTTATGTTTAGACGCGGTAATGACATTTCATCAAAGTTTCGAAACGGTAAGCCAATGTGAGTCAAAAACAGTGAGAAAGACAATACTTCAATTCTGGCCATCTATGCATAGGATCATAAGAGTAAATAAAACTGCATTTAGGGTTCTAAAATATATATATATTACCATCGATCAACGTTCTATCGAAATGTATTTTTTTAAGTTTTCTCAAAAATTTTATTCCCTGAAAATATCTAAAAATCATTTCGAATTGAAACTGGCTAATTTTATTCTTAGTAATTCGAATCAATCGCGGTATGCACTCCGATATCATGAAGGCAAGAAGAAGCCCTAATGACGGACACACTAAACTTGGCATCAGCACGTTCACTTATAAATAATATTATTATTTGTTATCATTGTACCATGTTGGATCAATTCATAAAATATTATTTCAATAAAATTTAGTGTTGACATTTTATTATCAAATGCTTCAGTAGCATTAAAGAAGCAAATATTTTTCGTACATTCTAAATATTCTATTCTATTGTCTTTTTAATTTATATTCTGAAATTACTACTAATAAAAATTTATTGGCTTTAAATAGTGTACAAAACAGTAATTAAATACTGTATATTCACGGTCAGAAAAGTTTTAAAAATAGGCCGACTCAATAGTGAGTATAAATATACGAACACGCCATTTCCCAGGTTTCAAGACGTCAAAGTGATCTATATAGCGCGTTCACTCTGTCTTGACAAAACAAAAAATTTGGAAATACAAAACAAGCCTATTGCTGTATTAATATAAAATACATATAAAGTTTAAAAAAAAATGTCATAGTCAGGGATAATTCAATGAAAATATATATCACCTAATTAGACCATCCAACTCACTGAAAATAAATCATAGTTCTATTCAGACATTTTCAGCTATTTGCTTAACCAATAGGATCAGCCTGGTCATAAATGGCTAATCTGTGTCATAATTGGAATTATGGCTGAATTAAATGTATTTTAGGGAGTCAATAGTATTCCATAGTGGTCTGCATGTGAACAAAACCAATTTCAAAACTCAATATGTTTGAGTTTAAATTATCCATGCTTGATCCGAGTGTTCTTAATTACGGTGACGTCATCATATTTTTTTATGTATAATTTTTATTTTGCAACAAGGTCAATTTTATTTGTATGAGTATTTCAAAGCTTAAAAATAAATAAAGAATCTGTTGTTAGTTGAAAACGAAGTATTTTGAACGCGCGAGCAACGTTCTCCGGCTCATAATAAACAAACAAAGATACCAGACAGCACGCGATCAAATGCTCTTCGATAAAGCGAATACCACCTCACTTACAAATCCCACTCTTGTTTTATTTTGAAGGTGACGTAAAGCTCTTCTAAAAGAGAACTCTTTCTCTCGCATATCAATCACGTGTCGACCACGGCGTTAAAAGTGAGAAACTTTTTTTCAAAATTTTTTTAAATTTCTCTCTTCTTACCAGCGTACGGCCGTACACATTTGCGTACGAACGCGACGAAAATAAGCTTTTTAAGGACACATTAATGATGTTTTTGGCATTTTTGGTTGGTGAAATATTAAAAAAATTATAGAGGGGTTTCAAAATGACCCAGGAACACCGGGGGTTATTAGGCTAAATATGTGTTCTTTGATCTAGATTTTCGACTGCTACAATAATAAAGATAGAAATGGACCATAAATATGTCAGTCTCATTGCTCTATCTGATTTTGTGTTTAGAGATAACAAGTATGATATGCATATGCATTGTCGTTGATGAACTATCCAACTTACGAACACATTCCGTTCACAAAAGTACGTGAATTTGAAACGAAATTTCAATGACGATTAGTCATGTTGTTTGAATGCATTTTAGATTCAAATGTAAAATTGTTGACTTACCTGATGGGCAAACATATCACAAAAATCTAACGTGAAATGGTATACTTATCACTATGTCGGTAGAGTAGTGACGTAATGATGACGTAATGACAAAATGATCAAATGTAATAAAATTTTTAATGAAGCAACTATCCGCTCTCGAAGTGGTAGAGATGGACTTGCTTATAGAAGTAAAGGAATTTAAAATGAATCTTTTTAAGAAATTAAGCTTAGTGGTGAATATATTTCTGATTCAAACGTTAATTGTTAATAATAACATATTGGACGAAGTCCATAAAGTGGATCTATGTTATTACTTATCATTTTTAATCGGTAAGTATGTTGATGGGTATTTGTCTGTCTATCTGTGTGTAGGTCTGTTAGATGCACGCGATATCTCACTAAAGAGAGATTGAATCCGCTCCTGATTTTGCATGTGCATTCATCATATCTCGGACCAAAAGCCCATTTTGGGCGAATTATATCGTCTAATTAGTGAGTTATTAATTAGTTAGTGATGGGACACAAGATGTCACTATGAAGAAAGAGCGCTGTTTTGGGGATCTCTTAACTTTCGATCGATAAGTCTTCGGTCTCTGACCGATATTCTCGTTATCATGTTGTCGTTGTTCGTGTTAGAAATTTTCTTCGCCAAGGGGCTATTACTTTTTTTCAACGTGAGTTACATGCTGCCATAAATATAGGCAATCGAAATGACTTTCGATACAAGGAACAATGGTTATAGTAGAATTTGAAAGATTTGTTGCATAATAATATAAATTTACCTTTATCTAGGAGACACTGTCTCGAAGTTTGATCGCAGTATTGGGAACCAAGACAGTCGCTGTTGACATCACACACTGTGTGAATGAAAAATTAAAATTGTAACTTAGACATTCACAACAGTCTGTTAGGATGAATATCGGTCATTCAGATAAGCTATATCTGATTGATATTGAACTAACGCGAAAAAGTCGTCATATGAAACCTCCATCGTTCACTTATTGGTATAACGAACGTTTGCAACCCAAATATACCGCGATAGTGTTTAAATGTGGTAAAGTTTAAATTGACATCAATATTTAGCTGGGACAGTTGTAGTATTCCATTTGATGTCACTTTTACTGACGAAAAATCAAGTTCTTTTCATTCATTTGAGCTTGTTGTAGTGTGGAACTGTGTGTCTCTATTATCTTAATGGCAAACTCAACAAGGATTTTTAGACCCATCAGACATTTTACCACTCAAAATCTTCAATTACTGGCCACTTGAATTGAATATGCTTCAAAGCAAACTAAACCTATTTTCACAAAATCAAAATTTACAACGAATTAAGGTGATTTTCTCACTCTATCTGCCAAAGGCTAACAGGAAATCTAGGTATTAAAACGGGGAATTTTATTTTTTTGGTACACAGTCCATGCACCGCAAATGTTCTTTAACCTATAGTACTCAAACTTGACCTATTGTGGTGCGAAGTTTATAAAAAAAAAGGGGGTCCAGGGGAAGTAAGGTTATGTACATAAGAACCGACTTTCGCTCCATTTATAACCGGTATCAGCTTATGATCAGCATATCTATAATAAACAAGTGAACCTGAGATTTATATTCTTTTATTAAATACAGCAAATAAACTTCGTCTCCCACAGGGCTCCGAGATCTTTGAATTTTGTCAGGTTACCTTCAATCATTTGCGACTATTTAGCTTAGTTAGTAACTTAAACGAGATGAACTCTATGAGAAATAGTCTTGCCCAATCACTATGACCTATGAAAATAAAACTGGCATAAGGTTTTCCAGGTTTTTTCCTCGGATGGTAAGGTCCTTTTTGCATGAGTCGATTGAAGCTTCGCCTACGAATTCGAAATCTTGGCCTTCAAGAATAACCGTCACTCAAATAAAAAGAGTGTAGCGAGTGAAAAGCAATTTATTTTCTGTTTTCATATATGGAAGGTTTTAAATGTTTTATTAAAAATCACTATCATTGTTACTTGTGTAACGAAGCACCACAATATTGGCGAAACACTGATAAAACTATGCATGGAAAAAGCAAGTCATAAGATGGGGAAAGCAGACAGTGACCTATATTTTTTGGTTGTACCCTATAAGTTGTAATCTTGGCTTTATCTGACGATCACACCAAATTATATCAAGAATTTACAAAATATAATCTGGTTGCAATATGAATGCTGAGCGCTAACTAGACTGTGACAGCTGATAACAAAAATGAAATCCAATACTCTCCATATTCTCATGCTTTTGGTACATATGCTTCTCAACGGTTCAATTTGCACAAATAACTTTCCTGCCCTTCCATTTTATTTTTTTCTATTGAAAGATTTTTTCATACTTTTTCGCGAAACAAATAACTTTTATGTAATGTACAAATCAAAAGTACGTAAATATTACTCTTCTTCAGTCATGTTGGAAGTTACATCATGATCGTAGAGGGAGCAAATAAAGTTTCAATGAGAGTAGGAGTGCGTGAAGTTGCTGTTGCATTGCCTCGATTTAAGTAAGCTTCACGATTGGCTTTTGCCAGTAAATTTTTTCTTTATTATTTTCAGACAATTGCATACGTACCTTTATTATCACCTATTACTTATCGATTTTAATCGGGTAAATATGTTGATAGGTATTTGTCTGTCTGTCTGTCTGTCTGTCTTTGAGTATGTCTGTTAGATGCACGCGATATCTCACGAAAGCGAAATTGAAGTTACATCATTATAGTGAAGAGATGAAGGCTTCTAATGAAAAACAAGGTGCGTTAAGTGCCTGTTGCATTGCCTCGAATTTAGCTGCAAGATTGGCCTGTGTCACTGAAAAAAGTTGTTTTATTGTCTTAGGCGATTGCATACGTACATTTATTATAATTTGTTTACATTCTTGATATGGCTATTATAAGGTAGTTGGATTATAGTTGGATTCGTGCTCTTTTTCAGTTTGTCATGAACTCTAACTAGATCGTTCAGTTTTTATCGTTATGCATTATCTTTATTTTGGATATTTAGACCATCATAGAAGGTTGAAGCAGCACCTGAAAATAAATGATTTTCAATTTCAAAGTGGTAATAATAATAAATGTGATTATATCTCGAAAATCTTCTATTCCCCAAATAATACTGTTTATATATTTTGCACCTACTAAATAATACAGAACAAAAATTTGTTATAATATTTGAAATAACCAAACACGGATCATTGAATTATTATTTTTTATGAAGTCTGTTTGAGTAAGAAAAGTCTCAACATTTAAGATGTGGTTAGCACTGCCTCACCACCTGCAAATCCTAAAGTGATTGTATTTGCAACAACAGTTGTCATATCTTCGGGTTCGAACACTGAAAATAAATATTGCAATTATAAAACTGGCATTAATATTGCAAATTTATAATAATAATATTTGATCAATAAAATATGATAACTGACTTGGTCGACACAATATTCCACTATAGTCATAATACCTACACACGATATATATTATTACTTGGAGTCTTGAAATATATACGTTTTATCAAAAAGTAAAAATATTCTGTGACGACCATGATTGACCTCAAAAAAACTGTAATTATTATTAAATGTATATTAGAATAGAAATTAATTTTTGCAATGAAAAATACAATTTAATAGTTTTAATTACATTTTACTGACTAGACATACATCCATAAGATTCATACGAAGAAACAACCAGATTGAAAGAAACAGTCCCGTCATCGTTCATTGCTAAAAATATATTAATCATAAAATCTCGATTCCGGAAATTCAAGATACAAAGAAGAAGTAAGCTGAGTTAACATTTAATATTGTAACAAAATGGTTTCAATTTTTGAGTATTAGTATAAATATAGGTAAAATATTACAAAGAAACATCCCTCAAAATAACGTTTAATGTTTACTTACCTACAACCCATATTGCATTGTTATTTCTACAAGAGCAAGCTTTAGCTAATATCACAATAAACAAATATCTAAGCATATTGTGATAGCAAGCTAGCAAATTTTACTAGTTCGCTTTTGCATATCAGCTTTGCATCCAGTCTTTGACGCACATAGGAAATTGTTCGTTATACGTTTTTCCGATTTTAAGGAAATAGTTGAACATTAGGCATCATTGTTTATTTTTGATTATAATATATGTATCGCAAGCGGCTGTAAAACATTCATTTCGGTACCCGAATGTGACTGAAAACTAATTTTCTTTTGTTTTATATTGTGCTAGGGTAAAAAGGTCCATATAAGGGTTTTCATTAATACACATTCCGGTTGGCTGTGATAATGACTGTGGTCTGGAAATCAGAGTGTCTTGGATTCGAATCTCTGTTCTCATGTTTCATTTATTTTTGGCTGTGTGACAATAAATCGACAAAATTATGAAAATAAGTTTTAATTAACAATGAATATGAAGACAACGCTACCTTCGACATATTCATTTTTTTTTTGACGACTTACACTACAGGATAGGACGTCATACTCAGCAATACTTTCCTGAGTCTAGGGATATAAGATTATTAAAAAGCTCGAGGCAAACGATACTGTATCAAATGCAATGTTGACAAATTGAATATTATCGGATGATGCTCGGGGCGTGTCTTCGAATTCCGATGAGAAGATAAAGTGATTTTTATAAAAGTAATTGACGTCATAATTTACGCTTTTATGTCAACTTGACGTCGAGGGGAAACGGACTTAGATCAGGGGAAATTGATAAAACCAGCCGTTGCATTCAAAACAGTGCAAACAGTTAGCGGCCTAAAGATATAGCTGATATAATATCGAATTTAGTCAGGACACATGCTGAACCTTTTAAATCGAGAGCGTACAGTACCATAATATACCCAATCATATCAGTTTCCGCTTGTGTAGAACCGTGTTCTAGGCGAAGATCTAAATATCACAAACACGTTTAAATTTTTTCAATAACAACACGCATAGTTACTATAAGCAAACGAACGCATAGACGAAACGTTATCACTTTGTTGTCAGTATTACATGCATATGCCGCCTACGTCTTTAATAGTAACATGTAGGACGTGATGTTGAAAGGTTAAAATAAACATGCTTCAATTGTGTAGATACAATTCACTTTTGAATGGTTTTGACACTTTCTTTCCTACTGTGTGCTAGGCTTTAGAAAACAGTAATCTATGATTACAGAGTTGTGATTGTATTATGATATGTACGGTACATATCACCTACTCCCTGAATGAAAAGTCGCGTGTAGGGCGGTTTATAAAGTTAGAATAGTAACAATAGAGCATTGCTCAAATATAATAATTTGTGCTCTATAATAAAAAATTTCTGTGATTCAAAATAAAACAGCCAATTCAGGGTGAAATATTGGGCTTTGATATATAATAGCCTCGATAACGACACCCACTAATACAATAAACAAACTCCGCATAGACAAAACGTAATCATCATTAGCATGACATTCATATACCACCTACTCTTTGATAGTAACGTATATGAAAAGATATTGAGAGTTCAAATAATAAACATACTTCCATGATATCAACATCATTCAGTTTTGTCACCTGTATATCGAATAGTCGCATGTATCGCAAGCACAGCGAGTTGAGATTTGGCAGTTAAAATTTTTATCAACCTGCCGGAGTTCAATTCAGTGCGATTCTCTGGCCCTACTGCGTGAGTTAGCAGTTTTTCAAATCCTTTCAGAAAACATAAAGTGCAGGGGAATTGTAGGATCAAGATAGTTTTGTAATCCTAGAATTACAGTCCACATTTCGTTTTCAAATTGAAGCAATAGTTTAAATCAGAGTTTCCCAAACTTTTTAGGCCGCGGACCCCTGTTGGTGAATCTTGTTTCTGACGGGCCTTAATCCTATGTCGTATCAATTTCTGTGCTTAAACAACGAGGAAGGACGATGTTTCCGTTGACGAAAGAAAACTCAGGGAAGTCTGAAGTCTGAGACACTTGTCCTATCGTTACGGACCCCTGTGCGTCATCACGGACCCCCAGAGGTCCGCGGACCCCAGTTTGGAAACCCTGGTTTAAATGATTTCAAGTTGGACTGACCTTTTGCCACTGTTGCGCGGAAGTCTGAATTCCAACTCAGATCGAGTCAAGGGTCAACATACGATTTCCGAGTCAAGTCAATTACTAAGTTTAATCTCACTTGCGGATAGTGGAGTACGATTCATTTTTAATAAATGCATGAAGTCTTTGATAAATGGTGACTCGAGCTCTCTCAGAACTGCCTGTCGCAGTAGTTTGGTTCACGTATAGTCACTTATCAAAAGCAATTTATCTATACAACTAGTATCAAACCATTTACCGGTCTATACTGGAAATGAGACTTGACCACGTGCTTCAAATCTTACTTAAAGCTTTGAGTTACTTCAATGAATTTACGTTACGAGTTTTGTCATTTGTTTGTACCATGACGGGGTTTAAATATATATATATCTAATTATCTATTTGCCTCTGTTCTCATGCGCGTGTTGTCTGTCTAACAATCATTTAGGCTCTTCTTTGCCAGGTAAATATAAAATAAATGAATAAGATTGTCTTTGGGAATATCGAGAGTGTCTTTACATTGCTCGTTAAATGGCTGATGGAGTATGGACATGGCGTGGTGGCAGAGTATCATTCGAATGATCCGGATTAGAATGGTAAAAGAAACAATGTTCAGTGGTCTAACCGAACTCGGTTCATCTAATACGGCGGTATAACAACTGCGGCTGTGAGATTTCAAAATTCTGCAATCGTTTTGCATTTCCGTCATTTTCCCCCGCTGCATCTTTTTATAATCGCTTCGCATCTCATTTCCGCCATTTGGTCATGCTGCAGCTGGTCCGTGCGCAAGCTTCGTATTAGTGAATAAAACCATTTTTTATGATTTAACTAACCCATTGGTTCTCAAAGTGGGCGAAACGGCGCTGAGTACAAATTGGGCAATTGGGGGGCGATGACTATTAAACTGGGCAATTGGGGACTTCGAAAACAAGCCATAATATAGTTTTTTTTACTCATTTGTTTTAACCTGGTTTGTTCGTAATTTTGGTGTGGGGGATTCTTTAGACGTATTATACTAAGTTTTTTTTAATTTATTCCGCATTCTATTGTAATAATACTAGTCTGGCGCACGAAAAACGTGTTTTAACGCTTCATTCACCGACAGGGTTGCCATAACAATTTAATAATCCCAGCATTTTTAAAACAAGTTCGGCTTCAGAATTTCCGTTTGGCTTTTGAATATGAACCACTATGTTAAATTTGCAACAGTTGCCTATCGTTTAGCTACTTTACATTTGAATTTTCCTAAGCATCGATTTCTTTATTTATTTGCATATCCATAACCATTAAGAAATGAGTCAACAATAAGGTAACAATTGCAATTTCTGCAGCCGCTCAGAAAGATATTCAAGCAAGTGTTAGTGTTTAGTTGTGTTTTCAAAAAATAATTGGTAATTAAATACTTTAATTGTTATCATGTCTTCCGATGAGCTTTAGTATAGTTGAAGTAATCAAAATTTAGTCTTGCGAACGCTGCAATAGACTGGGCCAAAATTATTTATTAGTACGGCAGTAACTGTAAGAGGCACGTGGTTGGATAATTCTAATAAAAATGATGGATTCAAACATATACACCACTTATAATCGCCAATACTCTAAAACGCTCTCAGAATAGGCATGGAAAATTTCCAATAGTAAAGTATAAGGAGAATTTTTTTAAGTTTGTCGTATATTGAAGTAGAAACCTTTAGGTATAACTTTTTGCGATGGATTAATGACCCAGTAATATTTTCGAATACGTAATTCCTGAGGAGTAACTTATAACTCTTGCGTAGAGCTGGGTATTTCCAATCGAATATTCGGATTGATAGGTAATTAATTTCAAGTGATTGATTGATCAAGACGATCATTTCGAATGGCCGCTTTGTTTTTTTTTATCCGGCAAAAATCGGAGTTAATACCTCTCTTTTTTATTGAAGCCATATTTTTAAAATGCAATTCTGACTCATGGCTCTTTTTGTCTCAGTGAGTTATTGACGAAACATGTTTCTGATTGCGTGTGAACACTCAGCACTCACTCAACTGAATGAGTGATGGATTCTATAGTTGTCAGTAATTCAAAAGTCACACACAAATTTGTCGTATTAATTTCAATATTTTCCAAGTATTTGAAAATCGATAAAATATCCGATTCGTTTCTGACATGATCATCTAGTACTTGATCCTGTAAGCAATTTTCTTAGTCGCCCTGATCTCTTGAAGATTTATGCTTAATCTCATTTTATCCTTGATTGTTTTTATAGAAACTAATTAATTAGTTTCGGTCTATCTAAACGTGAACATGCAATTTTTCAAAGCTATTGTTGTTATCTCTTTCATCTGTAGCTTGTGTGCAGAGAAAAAATTACCGGGTAAGATTTCTGTAGGATATATCCACTTATTAGATTTCGTAATAACTGTTTGCTGGCAATCTTTGCCTATGTTAATCCCTGGCTTCTGGTATCAAAAATTCTTAATATAAGACAATTTTAATCTAAAAAATATGACATTAAACCGGTGGCCTGGCCACACCTCGGATTTTGGCGCAGAGTGATCTTCTTTCATTTATCACTAAAATATCCAGTTTAAATTTTTACAGCTAGAGCCTGCGTTTCCAAGATCGTCAAGGGAAAACTCGTTCAAGTTGGAGATTGTGAGGTAAAACTAAATTTGAGTTTTTTTTTATATCTTTGAGGTATTAATTGTTATTGTGCAACGAACCGAGGCTTGTTTGGTCGGCATTGGCGACCCAGTATTTACACTGTTATCTTGGTGAAGGCATTTGGACCCGAAATCTTTATCTTTCGATGCTAAAACTGTTGGCACCATCAGAGCTCTAGCTACCGCCCAAACATTTTGATCCCAATGAGGATTGGCTGTTCCGACTTCTGCACACACAAATATTATATTCTAAAACAACTTGAATTTTATAATATTTTTATTAATCATCCTAATTTTGTATTTATTTTACAGAAAAACGATGGATCTGGTGAGTTCAATCTCCTCCTCCTCATATATTTTGGGTTCAAAAATACTTAATCTCATGGACGTAAACAAATGACAGACATTCCGTATCGATATGGCTAAATTAATGTACTAGAACCTGAGTGTAATCTTGGACATGGGGTGTAAAACTGATATATTTAACCAGTAAAAGTCCATATTTGCAACTCTTATAAAACAGTATTTTGTTTCTCCTTAGTAGAAGATATTTTCTATGGGCAAAGTTATTTGAAAGGATAAAGCTACTAAATGACTATATGACAAAACTTCAATATATCCATTTTCTTCCAGAAATCGCCAGACTCATTAAAAAGAGCCTCGATGAAAAGAAACAAGCCATAAAAAATGCTCAAGGTAATTGATATTGTGTTGTTGCTAACTGGAATATAAAATCTGCCACGCCCATCAAAGATTTTCATGGCTCATGGTATTAGATTCAATTTACTGAAGATTTTAAGGACCCTCGCTGGGTGTAAACTGGGTGTATGAAGGAAGTCTCATTGAACTAACGGACCGATAAAATTTGAACTTTTAATCCCATATACTTTGACGTTTTTCTTAACTAAAAGTGTTTCGTTTTTTGAATTAAAATATTCAACGACCACAATAATGGTTTCAGAGAAATGTGATGTCACATACGATTTCAACTGCTTCCGCGTATTCGTGTATAATACAAATAACATCACTTTCACCCATTCTAAATCAATTTGCAAATCAATGAACGGCGGAAAACCGTCGAATATTTACGACATCAAGCAATTACAATTCTTGCTCACATATCTACGTTCACGTATCCCTGCTGGTGGGTCTTGGATTGGTATTTGGACCGGGATGCAGTATAAGGTCAGTTTTATATGTCACAAACTGAAAATTCGAGTAATCAGCGAAGTTCGACTCTTTTTTGCAAATTTCACTGGGTCAAAGATTCAAAAGAAATAGTTTTATCATTTCCATCGAATATGTCAGTTACATTAACACTTCATGAAAGACCGACATTCAAATTTGAACAGTCAATTTTAATCCGTTTTTAATTGTTGAAAGCGTGAAAGTACAATTTGTATTTGTATCTTTGTTCCAAACATTCCCGTTTAAAATTTTACAAAATTGAATACGGGCACATTTTCTGTTAATTTTGAGAACTCTAAAGTTTCAATCTCAACAAATTAGAATTGCCAGCTATTAAAGAATGTCTTCATATTTTAAAAAGAATAGGAGAATGATAATAAGATTTTCTGTACTAATTTGACTACTCAACATGAATTTTTAGTATTCCGGATTTTTTTTTACATCGTAGAGTTAATGATTTTAAGGAAAGAAATGGTAATTTCAATCATACCTAATATTTTATTCAGTATTATTCGGGCCATTAATCCTCCCCACCTTGCAACTAGTATTGTGACTTTACGTTTTGTGGTGTCATGGTGTTTTAAAACAGCCTTGGGATTTTTTAAATTAGTTTTGGGTTTTAATTGTCAACTAATATACTTGTGGGATTAGCACAAGCATGTTGCCTGTAACTAATTTTTTTATTTCACCGAAATTTTGGAAATTTGTTCATAACGAATTTTAGAGATATTAAAATATCTTAAAAATACACCCCATCGTCTAAATTCAGCCCTAATTTGGGCAAAATTGTCGCTACAGAACAATCAGCTTTTGCTTACAAATGGCGGAAGAATTACTGTTTCCACTGAATTATGGCGGCCTGGTTACCCGGTAGCCAATGCAACATGGTACTTGTCGTACACAAATGTTGTTCTTGCTGTTGCAAAAGATCCAGATCATAAAGACCAGGGGATATTTAATTATCGACCATCTTTTGAGTTCAACGGAGGCATCTGTGAAATATAGACCAAACAGACCAAAATCTGACATAACTTCGTTCCAGGATTGATTGAGACAAATTACAAAAATAAATAAAAGACTTGAATTTTACTGTAATAAATATAGATAACATTGCTATGATTCATTTTATTATAGCTGTTGACTTCATAGAAAAATCTAAATATTGTTGGCCCATTTCCGACTATGTGCAAATTGTAATCGCCCTTTAAATTCTCCAAACCTAAAGTATTCTTCACTGATACTAAATCACATATTTTACGATGTCTGTATTACAGGCATAATGTGATAACGGAAGACAAATTTACTTGTTTAAAAAGATTAAATATGTATTCCACTGTAAAATTGATCTTTGATTAAAATGAGACAAAATTAAACATGATACAAGCATGTGTGTCGTAATAAATAAAACTTGTTTCTACTCATTATATTATTCCTATCATATTATCAACTGTATAAAACTGCCTTGACTTTGTATGCTTGCATATTGGAACCATTGGCTCAAAAATAGTCTCATTCCTTATGCTATCTATATATATCTAAACATACTAATAAATTTTGATTTGATCATTGGTGGATTTCCTTTATTCTTATTCTACACCCTTTTGAGTTAGGTATTTGAGACGAGTATGATACCTGAATACTGAGTCTGAGCTCAGTAGAATTATTTGCAGTTAATTATTAAAAGGAAATATGTAACTTAAAGCATTTTTATTTGTATCAGTTTTTTGTTGTATGTATAGACAAGTTTTTATACAAACCTTTGATATTTATAACTTTACTTTAACTTTATGGAAACCTATTTGAAGCAATTAAAATATTTTGTGGTGATATAAACCTAACCTGATCTAATATAGGATGAATATTACAATAAAAAAAAAATGAGTATGATAAGCAATATATGTGCAGTATGTTTACAATGGTATGACAGAGAATACATAAGTCCTGCAGATATGTGTAGTTGAAATGTCACAAATGAAAATTTGATATCAAATCGCTAGAAACATGTCTTATGCACTCGATAACTATACATCTCTTCACATCTCACCGTTTCATTTCAATCGAAATAGGAAAGAAACCTAAAATAAAATGTCTATTTTATTATGATTTCTGACTCCGACCATCCCTAATTCGCAAACCTTTTTTTCAACCGTCATTTTTAGGCCGTTAACAAGTGCATCCCAACAAGCCGTCAGCGGGCAGCAAAGTTGAGTTAGTTTGCCTGTGGTGATTCCTTATACTTGGAGAGGTGAACTACTTGAGAGGTGAAAACTGACTTCAAACTGATTTAACGAATAAAAGCATGGTTTTTCGAGTGACGTAGCTCCACAACATTGACAAAAAACTGATAAAATCATGCATATGTGATAAGAGCACGCGTTGTGATGAAGGAAGCAACAAATACCCTTTATTTGGTTGTATATATGCTTGTGAATCTCATTTCTAAATTATGAACTTTAAGTCTAGTAATAGCAGTATCCTGACTGGTGAATCTAGTAATTTGTTTATTTTCTGAAGGTTACAAAATATAAATCCAACGTAAAACCTCTGTCAGCGGTAAAGCAGAAGTCGCACTGATAGAGCAATAAGAAAGTTGAAAGAACTTTGTCGCAATAATCCTTTCTTGAAAAGTAAACATGAAAGTAACTAATAATCTTTAATACAGTAATGTGTGTGTTTTCTTTGAAATTACCAAGGCGTTGTTTTGAAGGTGAATAAATTCAATTTTGATTGTTTTATGTTTTCACAATTTGGAGGAATTTTTATTGCTTTTTCAGGGCTTTCTACATATACTTTTGAAAATGCCATTAGTATGTTTTCGCATTTAGGTTGGCACGTGGAAGTATTCTGTTTGTTATTAATTTGTCGATTCAGCACGCGAACCAAAAGAGGTTGCCGCCCCCTACACAATACTGTTTTATGAGCCGACATTACACATCTGATGTAAGTGGATTTTTTGATAATATAGAATGTGACACTTGATAATAAAAATCTTCTCATAGTTTCGGTACATTCAGCATGACATATAAATTTTTGTTTAATCGTTGCCCAACTTTTATTTATTTTTTTTTCGAAACTGTTGGCGAAAATTGTTCTTTTCGCAGATATTTGTACTTGGAATTCTATAACATTACGAGTATTTTGACAAAATAAACTTAACCTCATAACGGGGTAAAATTTAACATTTGCATAAATAGGCCCGTGGAAAAACACAAATTCATTCAACTATTTTAAAATAATGTTATCTTTAGTACGTAGAGTAAAGTAATCTCAGTACGAAACAATATAAAAATATTCATTTGTGCAAATATTGAGCATGGTTAAATTTAGAATGGATCCGCTACAAATGCACTTGGTTTGTGGATGAACCTTGTTTTTTTCTGATACTGTCTTTTTTATGGCATTGATTCGAATTTGGCGATTGATTTGTATTGCTGAAAAGTAAAAAATAGTTGAAAAAGTAAAAATTGAAAATTTCCGAGTACAGAAGTTTTAAAAAAGAATATATTTATGAAAAATTCATAAAATGTAGAGAGTAGAAACAGTCAATTGTTTATCTACATTATTGATGCATAGCAAAAAATCACAGAATGTCGAATAACATAAAAATGAATGTCAGTTCTAAAACGATGATTTGATCTATATTCTTATATTTCTTCAGAAGTAATGTATGACATAATAAATCGTATACAACTTGAACTTTCAAAACAACCATTCTCTGTGTACAGAAATATCTGTCTTGTTTATATACAATTAAATATTTTAACTAAATTCACCTTTAATCTGCATATTGTATATGCTAACGAACGGTAAATTCGGTCATAAGAAAGTAAAAATTGGAGTTAGATTCCGGATTCAATGACATTGAAAGTCCCCCATCTCATATAAAAAATCACACGTTTGTCCTCATATTTTTTGCATATTGAGAAATATAAAAAAAACTAAATAGAAATGATATTGAAACGTCTATCTACACGAAGAAACCTATTTGCACGAGAGGTAAGTTTTTCCCTGTAATAATATCGAGGTTATAATATTGGATAAAATTCTGGCAATTACAAATTTATATATTAACTTTATTATTTTATTAGATATATAATTAATAATAACGATATTCTATGCACTTACTTCCATATTATGCTCCCTTTTGAGTGTATTTCGCTTTATATTGATATATTTTATAAGTTGACATTGAAAAATAATACTGTCAACATACATAAGTGTCCAAGTGTTTAGAGCAGTGTTTCCCAACCCGAGTCCGCGGTCTCAAATAAGTCCTCGTAGCGTTTGAATGAGTCCGCAACGAGCAAGAAATTCACTGCGGGCGCAAACGTTTTTGCGAAACTTAACTATCAGCCAAGTTAAAATTCACATAAAACATAAAATGCAAGTTTATTCACATCAAGTCAAATATTACTGGTTACTGAGGATGGCTGGGCATATATTCGAATATTCAACTATTAGAATAGCAATTCACTATTCGAAAATTTGTTACCAGGTGACGCGCGACGGGTCAAAACGATGGGATTTCGCAACTCACTAGCGAATTTCCGACGAAAACACGAGCAGACGCGTGGTGGAGCGTGGAGTTTGAACACGTGTGGTGTTTCTCGCGAGTTCGAACAACGAGGAATAAATTTTTTCTAATAGATGTCAATGGTGGCAACCCAAATTTTCTAAATTGAAAAGCGGCAATACAGAACACTAAAAAATAAAACGGAGAACACCATAACTTTTGTTTTGTGATTGTATGCGACCGATTAAAAACGCTTCTATGGAAATTGCAAATCGCAAACTTTCGGGTGATACTGTAGTAATATGTACCAGGTGTACCAGGGCAGTTTACCTTAGGCATCCACATTGGTACGTGTACAGTACTGGAGCGCCGAAAGTGTTGTACGAACAGCTCAGATTTGTTAACTTCAAAATAATACGAATCAAAACCAAACATAATCGGGAACTTTACAACGCATTTTGTGTCAATATTTTTAATAAGTACTAAATCAAGTTGTATTTTCTGGAAATTTATAGCAGATAGGATTTTTCCAACGACGGTACCCAATTGGCAAGATCTCTAAAAATATGTATCAAAATAAATATAATCGTGCAATATGTTAGCAGATTGCATTTTAAAGAAGTAATCCTATCATCTTGTTACAAGTTGACGCAACCGCGAGTTACCATGAACACAATTAAAATGGAAAGACATTTTAAATTCTCCTCGTTGTCATGGACTGAATATAGTGCGACAGAAAAGGCCATTCCAGTATACAATAAAAAAGTCGGCTCTTTCAACGGACGCGTAATTGCGTCGAATTTTCGATTTCAAAATTCGTTCCAATTCCTTTGTGTTTATTGCATATTCACACAGAGTACGGTTGCAATAAACGCACCTTGAGTCCGCATAAGTTTTCGCCGGTGAGAAATTAGTTCGCGACCAAAAATGGTTGGAAAACGCTGGTTTAGAGACAATGACTCGTCACTCACCAAAGTAGATTCCAGTCGAGACAAAAGTTGACATAATGAATTCGGTAGACACGAGAGATGCCACTACAATTAAATTGGTTTCTGAATGAGATTAAACATTAAGTTGAGGTTAATGTAACAAAAGTGATGCATGGAATAAAAAAGAACTCAAAGTCAGATATTTCATATTAATCTGTAAATACCCGATGAGATATATAAACCGTTGTTTACTTTTTAAGTCACAATCTCACCAGCAATTACTTTTGTTGAAGATGTTGTAACTATGCTCTGTACAATATGGAAAGTTGAATGACTGATAAAAGCACATCAGAAAATTATAATGGAGAATTTATCAAGCATTGATTCCTATTTTAAGTAGTCGCAAACTATCACTTAAGATACGTGACACAAACCAGAATAAATTGACAAGTCGTTTATGGCTGCCATCAACGTGTAATAATTCTTCGTTTGAGCAGCATACAAAGCTTAATACATAAATATAAAATTGCATTTATTTTTGAATATAGGTATATAAATTGGTATCAAATAAAATGTAATCACTATATTACCAATAGTTTAGCTTGCCTCAAATTGAAATACTATTCAGAACTTCGAACGTCTCCCATTAATTTTCTGATCAATAAGTTTCGGTAGAATGTTGCATATGCTTTTTTTTATTTATTATTGGTAAAAACTACTTGACTACAAAAAAAAACATTCTTCAAAGTCTCACCTCCTGCAACCACCAATCCATGAGTTGTTGAACAAACTTGTAGAAAACTCCAAATTAACAGTAATATTATCATAATAAATGAAAAATTTTCTGAAGGCAAGCAGCACAAAATTATCGATTACATATTTCTAACGCGCGTTTGAAGGCAACCCGGATGTGCGTTTTTCCGAACATATTTCCTAATGGCCTACGTATTCCAAACATTTTTTTTTTTAATTTATAAGCGTGTGTAATTATTTTTGGTTTGAAATCAAAAAATTCTAATTGCTTCATTAATTTTACTGCATCAACTCAATACTTTTCCACGCAACTGTTAACAGTATGGATAATCACGCGGTCCCAAGTGCCATTTGAATGGTCCCCATCATAGAGAAAATATTTTATATTTTTCTGTTCAATAGAACTCCCGATATAAAAAATTTTGCCCCTTAGACACTCTTCTTCAGATATAGAAAGATGCTGATATAAGTAATAGAAAAAAATTAGAAATTGATGTAGCAATTTGATATAGCAAATATTTTGATTTTTATTTAAATAATCGACTCGATTTCTATAAAATATCTTATAGAATGCAACTCAAACGAAGTTTTGTTCCATTTGTTTTATTTTATTTTGTTCGAATCAAAATTCCAAGAAAATCAACCTCAATCTAAAATTAGAAATCTCAGTTACGAGAGAGATTAAAGACGCAGACGAGTGATATGATCAGTTATTTTGCCAGATATGTTTGCATTTTCCAGTAGTCTGTATTTCCTATCATGCATTTCAGTCTAGCTTCCCTTTAAATATAGGACTAACAATAACCGATGGAGGCAGTGAACTCATTTTAAATTTCTGCTTTGAATTAAATAACAATCAAGCAAGAAGCTGCATATGCCGGGACTATAAGTATAATAATATTGACTTGGAAAATGCACCATGTACTAAAACATTCAAACATTGCAGTACAAAATCCAAAAAAAATTAACTTTAAAAACTATTTGTGAATGCTCACAGCAAAAATCGGAATGAATGTTTAGATATTTAGATGTTTAGATTTTAATAATGGACTGACAGTCCCATTTCAGATTGTTGCATTGCTTGGACGAAACCCTGGCGTTATTTGGCAGTAACACAATATTATGTTACTGATTTGCAAAGAAGAACCTGATGACACTATAGTATATACTGTTTTATGAGGCGGGGACACACATCTGCCGTGATTGGGGTTTATTGTGGCAGTTGGTAATGAAGAATAGAGTAAATTCACCTCATCTTTCCCTTCGTTCAGTACATGTAATATAATTTTCGTTTAATAAATTTTAACAAATAAATTTTTTGCTCAACCTTTGCCCAACTTTTGGTCTTTTTTCAAACCTTTAACGAAAATGTTCCATTCACAGATAACTGTATTTCGGTTTCAACAATAATAAAAATTTCTCGATATGAGAAAAATTGCGAGAATTTAAAAAAAACTTAATTTGAACATTGATATAGATGGAGGAATGTGGTAAAAACACAAAGTCTTTCAACTATTGTAGAATATTCCTATTCTTTCTATAGAAATACAAGATAATATAAAAATATTTATTTGTGCAAATATTGAACATAATTAATTATAAAGTTAATCTGCTATAAAAGCACTTGGTTTGTGAATGAACCCTGTTTTAATCCTTCTATAACTACTTCATACTGTCTTCTCATGGAATTCATTTGAATTCGGCGATTGATTTGTATTGCTGAAAAGTAACAAATAGGTTAAAAAAATTGAACATTGAAAATTTCCGAGTATGCAAGTTTTAAAAAAGAATATATTTACGAAAAATTCATAACATTTTTAATCATGAGAACTGGTCATATGAAATAGTTTATATTGGTAAAGAGTAAAAATGGTCACATATTTTTATACATTGTTGCATAGCAAGAAAATCTATATTTGCAAAATGTAGAATAACATGAAAATAAAAGTCAGTCCTTCAACGATGATTTGATTAATATTCCTATGATTCTTCAGTAATAAAGTTTAAAATAATAAATGGTATCTAACTTGAACTTCCAATGCAGCCATTCTAGAATTCAAAAACATGTCTACAGAATTATTTTTCCCATTTAATATACAATTAAATCTTTTATTTCAATTTACCTTCATTCTGTATATTGTATTGGCTAAGAAATGGTATAACCTGATCTGTGAAAGTAAAGAATTGGATTGAGTTAGATTACGGATTTATTGACATCGAAAGTCTTCCACCACTTATCAAAAATTCTAATCGTCGTCTGTTTCCTATTTTATTATTTCATATTGATAAAAGAAAAAAACTAAGTTAGTACAATATCGAAACGGGTATCTAAGCGAAGAAGTCTATTTGCACGATTGATGATTTTTTTTTCTTAGAATAAGACCACAGTTATAATTTTGGATGAAATTTTTGCAATTACAAATTTATATTTTAACTTCAATATTGGAATAGATGTAAAATTTTATTAATAACAATAAGAATATATATATACTTACTTTCATATTATGCTAAATTTGAAATTATGTGAATTTCGCTTTATATTGATATGTTTTATAAGGTGAATTGAAAAATAATACTGTCAACGTACATTTGAACGTAAATGTTTATAGGCAGTGGTTAGTCACTCACCAAAGTAACTTCTAGATGAGACAAAAGTTGGAATAATTACATTGATAGTATTGGAACCTGCCACTACATTTGCACTGGTTTCTGAATGAACATTGAAATACATATGTTTAATGTGACAAATATGATGCATAGTGAAAATGTGATAAAAAAGAAAAATTGAAAGTCATTATAAAGACATTCCATATCAATCCGTAAACAACCCGTGAAATATAAATCACGGTTTATTTGTTCAGTAGCTATTTGAACCGCACTCACTTTTTTCCGCGTATTCAAGTCAAATATAATAAATGAGCATAATTTCTAAGAATGAATATGTTGTAACTGTGCTTCGTACAATATTGTAAGTTAACTGACTGATAAGCATAGAAGAAATTTAATACGGAGAATCGATCAATCACTGATTCTTAAGTATTTTACGGGAAAAGGTTATAATAAAATGCGCAAACCAGGATAAATTTCCAAGTCGTCCACCGCGATCAACATGCGGTAACTTCCTTTCACAGCATTCTTGAAGTCTTCATAAATGAATAAAAAAATAGTAATCATTTATTTTCCTCGGTACGTGTATACTCAACATTTTTTTTTTTTCTTTTTTTATGCAAAGATGTAATTCACAAAAATGAAAGTATTAAATTTTAAATAGTTCAGTTTTGTATGCATTTTTAAGAATCCTGATAAAATATTTTAAAAATATAAATACAATTTGTCTATTTTAGAATTTCGCTTACCCGTCCTACCTCCTGCAGACACCGACCCGTGAGTGGTTGAATTAACTTGTAGAAGGCTCCAAATTAACAGTAATATTATCATTCTGAATGCCGCATGCAGAAGAACTTTTCGATGGCATGCAGCACAAAATTACCAATTACATACTTCTGACGCACGTTCAAGGACGCCCGAGATGTGCGTTTTTCCGAATATATTTCCTATCGGCCTATTCTTGGTTTTAAACCAACTGCTTTTAATTGTTTTAATAATTTTTACGGGTAGGGATGGGAATAAGATCCCAAACGCCATCTGAATGGCCATCACCGTAGAAGGCAATAAAAAATTTGCCTATTTCAATGTAGGAAGGAAGATTTTTCAATATTTTTCAAGGAAATGGTTAATTCTACTCTTTTTCAAATTATTGTCTCTCTTCTTCAGATGTAGCAAGATGAATACTATAAGTGAAAAAAAGTATTTGGAAATTTGGGTTGAAATTGATATGCCTATTTGGCAAAAATTTGGATAAAACACTGTCTTGTATATATAAATCAATCGACGCGACTTTCATAAAAATAGTATATGAAGTGCATCTCTAACGATTTTTTCATGTCATTTTGTTCGAATCCAAATTTCAAATAATTTAACCTCAATCAAAAATTAGAAATCTCAGTTATGAAAATGAAAGTTGCCACCGACGAGTAATAGGATCAGTTATTTTTCCAGAAATGTTTGCAGTTGCCAGTAGTCTGTATTTCCTATTATGCATTTCATTCGAGCTCTATGTTTGACTATATGACTAACAATAACTGACGGAGCTCATTTTAAAATTTCTGCTTTGAAACAAATGACAATTAAGCACGAAGCAGCATATGCAACGGAGACTAGCTATACTAACATTGAGTCTTCTTGCTTCACAGTGCTTAATGTACACGTGATGCCACAACTTTGAGGTATTAATTGTTATTGTGCAACGAACCGAGGCTTTTTTGGTCGGCATTGGCGACCCAGTATTTACAATGTTATCTTGGTGAAGGCATTTGGACCCGAAATCTTTATCTTTCGATGCTAAAACTGTTGGCACCATCAGAGCTCTAGCTACCGCCCAAACATTTTGATCCCAATGAGGATTGGCTGTTCCGACTTCTGCATGTCACACAAATATTATATTCTAAAACAACTTGAATTTTATAATATTTTTATTAATCATCCTAATTTTGTATTTATTTTACAGAAAAACGATGGATCTGGTGAGTTCAATCCTTGATTATTTTGGGTTCAAAAATACTTAAATTAATATTTTAGAACCTGAGCGTCATCTTGGACATGGGTTATAAAAACTGAAATATTTAACCAGTAAAAGTCCGTATTTGCAACTCGTATAAAACAGTATTTTGTTTCTCCTTAGTAGAAGATTATTTCTATGGGCAAAGTTATTTGAAAGGATAAAGCTACTAAATGACTATATGACAAAACTTCAATATATCCATTTTCTTTCAGAAATCGCCAGACTCATCAAAAAGAGCCTCGATGAAAAGAAACAAGCCATAAAAAATGCTCAAGGTAATTGATATTGTGTTGTTGCTAACTGGAATATAAAATCTGCCACGCCCATCAATAATTTTCATGGCTCATGATATTAGATTCAATTTACTGAAGATTTTAAGGACCCTCGCTGGGTGTAAACTGGGTGTATGAAGGAAGTCTCATTGAACTAACAGACCGATAAAATTTGAACTTTTAATCCCATATACTTTGACGTTTTTCTTAACTAAAAGTGTTTCGTTTTTTTAATTAAAATATTCAACGACCACAATAATGGTTTCAGAGAAATGTGATGTCACATACGATTTCAACTGCTTCCGCGTATTCGTGTATAATACAAATAACATCACTTTCACCCATTCTAAATCAATTGGCAAATCAGTGAACGGCGGAAAACCGTCGAATATTTACGACATCAAGCAATTACAATTCTTGCTCACATATCTACGTTCACGTATCCCTGCTGGTGGGTCTTGGATTGGTATTTGGACCGGGATGCAGTATAAGGTCAGTTTTATATGTCACAAACTGAAAATTCGAGTAATCAGCGGAGTTCGACTCTTTTTTGCAAATTTCACTGGGTCAAAGATTCAAAAGAAATAGTTTTATCATTTCCATCGAATATGTCAGTTACATTAACACTTCATGCAGACCGACATTCAAATTTGAACAGTCAATTTTAATCCGTTTTTAATTGTTGAAAGCGTGAAAGTACAATTTGTACTTGTATCTTTGTTCCAAACATTCCCGTTTAAAATGTTACAAAATTGAATACGGGCACATTTTCTGTTAATTTTGAGAACTCTAAGGTTTCAATCTCAACAAATTAGAATTGCCAGCTATTAAAAAATGTCTTCATATTTTAAAAAGAATAGGAGAATGATAATAAGATTTTCTGTACTAATTTGTCTACTCAACATGAATTTTTAGTATTCTGGATTTTTTTTTACATCGTAGAGTTAATGATTTTAAGGAAAGAAATGGTAATTTCAATCATAACTAATATTTTATTCAGTATTATTCGGGCCATTAAACCTCCCCACCTTGCAACTAGTATTGTGACTTTACGTTTTGTGGTGTCATGGTGTTTTAAAACAGCCTTGGGATTTTTTAAATTAGTTTTGGGTTTTAATTGTCAACTAATATACTTGTGGGATTAGCACAAGCATGTTGCTTGTAACTAATTTTTTTATTTCACCGAAATTTTGGAAATTTGTTCATAAGTTCTTAACGAAATTTAGAGATATTAAAATATCTTAAAAATACACCCCATCGTCTAAATTCAGCCCTAATTTGGGCAAAATTGTCGCTACAGAACAATCAGCTTTTGCTTACAAATGGCGGAAGAATTACTGTTTCCACTGAATCATGGCGGCCTGGTTACCCGGTAGCCAATGCAACATGGTACTTGTCGTACACAAATGTTGTTCTTGCTGTTCCAAAAGATCCAGATCATAAAGACCAGAGGATATTTAATTATCGACCATCTTTTGAGTTCAACGGAAGCATCTGTGAAATATAGACCAAACAGACCAAAATCTGACAGAACTTCGTTCCAGGATTGATTGAGACAAATTACAAAAATAAATAAAAGACTTGAATTTTACTGTAATAAATATAGATAACATTGCTATGATTCATTTTATTATAGCTGTTGACTTTATAGAAAAATCTAAATATTGTTGGCCCATTTCCGACTATGTGCAAATTGTAATCGCCCTTTAAATTCTCCAAACCTAAAGTATTCTTCACTGATACTAAATCACATATTTTACGATGTCTGTATTACAGGCATAATGTGATAACGGAAGACAAATTTACTTGTTTAAAAAGATTAAATATGTATTCCACTGTAAAATTGATCTTTGATTAAAATGAGACAAAATTAAACATGATACAAGCATGTGTGTCGTAATAAATAAAACTTGTTTCTACTCATTATATTGTTCCTATATTATTATCAACTGTATAAAACTGCCTTGAATTTGTATGCTTGCATATTGGAACCATTGGCTCAAAAATAGTCTCATTCCTTATGCTATCTATATATATCTAAACATACTAATAAATTTTGATTTGATCATTGGTGGATTTCCTTTATTCTTATTCTACACCCTTTTGAGTTAGGTATTTGAGATGAGTATGATACCTGAATACCGAGTCTGAGCTCAGTAGAATTATTTGCGGTTAATTATTAAAAGGAAATATGTAACTTAAAGCATTTTTATTTGTATCAGTTTTTTGTTGTATGTATAGACAAGTTTTTATACAAACCTTTAATATGAATAACTTTACTTTACCTTTATGGAAACCTATTTAAAGCCTTTAAAATATTTTGTGGCGATATAAACCTAACCTGATCTAATATAGGATGAATATTACAATAAAAAAAATTTGAGTATGATAAATAATATATGTGCAGTATGGTTACAATGGTATGACAGAGAATACATAAGTCCTGGAGATATGTGTAGTTGAAATGTCACAAATGACAATTTGATATCAAATCGCTCGAAACATGTCTTATGCACTCGATTACTATACATTTATTCACATCTCACCGTTTCATTTCAATCGAAATAGGAAAGAAACCTAAAATAAAATGTCTATTTTATTGTGATTTCTGACTCCGACCATCCCTAATTCACAAACCCTTTTTCAACCGTCATTTTTAAGCCGTTAACAAGTGCATCCCAACAAGCCGTCAGTGAGCAGCAACGTTGAGTTAGTTTGCCTGTGGTGATTCCTTACCCTTTGAGAGGTGAACTACTTCAAACTGATTTAACAAATAAAAGCATGGTTTTTCGAGTGACGTAGCTCCACAACATTGACAAAAAACTGATAAAATCATGCATATATGATGAGAGCACGCGTTGTGATGAAGGAAGCAACAAATAATTTGGTTGAATATATGCTTGTGAATCTCATTTCTAAATTATGAACTTTTTTAAGTCTTGTAAAAGCAGTATCCTGACTGGTGAATTTAGTAATTTGTTTATTTCTCTGAAGGTTACAAAATATGAATCCGACGACGTGCTTTTTCAGGGCTTTTTACATATACTTTTGAAAATTCCATTATTAGTATGTTCTCGCATTTACGTTGGCACGTGGAAGTATTTTGTTTGTTAATTTGTCGATTCAGCACGCGAACCAAAAGAGGTTGCCGACCCCTACACAATACTGTTTTATGAGCCGACATTACACATCTGATGTAAGTGGATTTTTGATAATATAGACTGTGACAGTTGATAATAAAAATTGTCTCATGTTTTCGGTACATATAGCATGATATATAAATTTTTGTTTAACCGTTGCCCAACTTTTTTTATATTTTTTTTTTCGAACTGTTTGGCGAAAATTGTTCTTTTCGCAGATATTTGTACCTGAGAATCTATAACGAAACATTACGAGTATTTTGACAAAATAAACTTAACCTCATAACGGGGTAAAATTTTACATTCGCATAAATAGGCCCGTGGAAAAACTCAAATTCATTCAACTATTTTAAAATAATGTTATCCTGAGTACGTAGAGTAAAGTAATCTCAGTACGAAACAATATAAAAATATTCATTTGTTCAAATATTGAGCATGGTTAAATATAGAATGGATCTGCTACAAAATGCACTTGATTTGTTGATGAACCCTGATTTAATCCCTCTGTAACTACTTCATACTGTCTTTTCATGGCATTGATTTGAATTTGGCGATTGATTTGTATTGCTGAAAAGTAAAAAATAGTTGAGAAAAAGTAAAAATTGAAAATTTCGAGTACAGAAGTTTTAAAAAAGAATATATTTATGAAAAATTCATAAAATGTTTAAACATGGGAACTGGTCTGTGGAAATGGCTTCTGTTGGTAGAGAGTAGAAACAGTCAAATGTTTATCTACATTATTGATGCATAGCAAAAAATCACAGAATGTCGAATAACATAAAAATAAATGTCAGTTCTAAAACGATGATTTGATCTATATTCTTATAATTCTTCAGAAGTAATGTATGACATAATAAATCGTATACAACTTGAATTTTCAATGCAACCATTCTCTGTTTACAGAAATTTCCGTCTTGTTTCTATACAATTAAATATTTCAACTAAATTCACCTTTAATCTGCATATTGTATATGCTAACGAATGGTAAATTCGGTCCTGTGAAAGTAAAAATTGGAGTTAGATTTCGGATTCAATGACATTGAGAGTCTCCCATCTTATATAAAAATTCACACTTTTGTCCTCATATTTTTTGCATATTGAGAAATATAACAAAAACTAAATAGAAATGATATTGAAACGTCCATCTACTCGAAGAAACCTATTTGCACGATAGGTAAGTTTTTCCCTGGAATAATATCGAGGTTATAATATTGGATAAAATTTTGGCAATTACAAATTTATATATTAACTTTAATATTTTATTAGATATAGAAATAATAATAACGATATTCTATGCACTTATTTCCATATTATGCTAACTTTTGAGTGTATTTCGCTTTATATTGATATATTTTATAAGTTGACGTTAAAAAATAATACTGTCAACATACAATTAAATGCAAGTGTCCAAGTGTTTAGAGCAGTGTTTCCCAACCCGAGTCCGCGGTCTCAAAAAAGTCCTCGGAGCGTTTGAATGAGTCCGCAACGAGCCAGAAATTCACTGCGGGCGCAAACGTTTTTGTGAAAGTTAACATCAGCCAAGTTACGATTTACGTTAAAATTCACATAAAACATAAAATGCAAGTTTATTCACATAACATTAATCAAGTCAAATATTACGAGTTACTGAGTATGACTGGGCATATATTCGAATATTCAACTATTAGAATAGCAATTCACTATTCGAAAATTTGTTACCAGGTGACGCGCGACTGGTCAAAATGATTGGATTTCGCAACTCACTAGCGAATTTCCGACGAAAACACGAGCAGACGCGTGGTGTTTCTCGCGAGTTCGAACAACGAGAAATAAATTTTTTTTAGTAGGTGTCAATGGTGGCAACCCAAATTTTCTAAATTGAAATGCGGCAATACGAAATACTAAAAATAAAAGGGAGAACACCATAACTTTTGTTTTGTGATTGTATGCGACCGATTAAAAACGCTTCTTTAGAACTTGCAAATCGCAAACTTTCGGTGATACTGTAGTAATATGTGCCAGGGCAGTTTCCCTTAGGCATCCACATTGGTACGTGTACAGTACTGGAGCGCCGAAAGTGTTGTACGAACAGCTCAGATTTGTTAACTTCACAATAATACGAATCAAAACCAAATATAATCGGGAACTTTACAACGCATTTTGTGTCAATATTTTTACAATATTTTTAATAAGTACTAAATCAAGTTGTATTTTCTGGAAATTTATAGCAGATAGGATTTTTCCAACGACGGTAACAAATTGGCAAGATCTCCAAAAATATGTATCAAAATAAATATAATCGTGCAATATGTTAGCAGATTGCATTTTAAAGAAGTAATGCTATCATCTTGTCATAAGTCGACGCAACCGCGAGTTACCATGAACACAATTAAAATAGAAAGACATTTTAAATTCTCCTCGTTGTCATGGATTGAATATAGTGCGACAGAAAAGGCCATTACAGTATACAATAAAAAAAGTCGGCTCTTTTTAACGGACGCGTAATTGCGTCGAATTTTCGATTTTAAAATTCGTTCAAATTCCGTTGTGTTTGATTTTATTGCCTATTCACACAGAGTACGGTTGCAATAAACGCACCTTGAGTCCGCATAGGTTTTTGCCGGTGAGAAATTAGTCCGCGACCAAAAATGGTTGGGAAACGCTGGTTTAGAGACAATGACTCGTCACTCACGAAAGTAGATTCCAGTCGAGACAAAAGTTGACATGATGAATTCGGTAGACACGAGAGATGCCACTACAATTAAATTGGTTTCTGAATGAGATTAAACAATAAATTGAGGTTAATGTAACAAAACTGATGCATGGGATGAAAAAGAACTCAAAGTCAGTGTTGAGATATTTCATATTAATCTGTAAATACCCGGTGAAATATGAACCTGTGTTTACTTTTTTCAGTCACAATCTGACCAGCGATTCCTTTTGTTGAATATGTTGTAACTATGCTCTGTACAATATGAAGAGGTAAATGACTGATATAAGCATATCAGAAATTTAGAATGGAGAATTTATGAAGCACTGATTTATATTTTTAGGTAGTCGCAAACTATCACTTAAGATACTTGACACAAACCAGAATGAATTGACAAGACGTTTATGGCTGCCATCAACGTGTAATAATCCTTCGTTTGAGCAGCATACAAAGCTTAATACATAAATATAAAATTGCATTTATTTTTGAATATAGGTATATAAATAGGTATCGAATAAAATGTAATCACTATATTACCAATAGTTTAGCTTGCTTCAAATTAAAATACTATTCAGAACTTCGAATGTCTCCCATTAATTTTCTGATCAAGAAGTTTCGGTAGAATGTTGCATATGCTTTTTTTATTTATTATTGATAAAAACTACTTGACTACAAAAAAACATTCTTCAAAGTCTCACCTCCTGCAACCACCAATCCATGAGTTGTTGAATAAACTTGTAGAAAACTCCAAATTAACAGTAATATTATCATAATGAATGAAAAATATTCTGAAGGCAAGCAGCACAAAATTATCGATTACATATTTCTACCTCGCGTTCGAAGGCAACCCGGATGTGCTTCTTTCCGTACATATTTCCCAATAGCCTACGTATTTCGAACAATTTTTATTTTAATTTATATGCGTGTGTAATTATTTTTGGTTTTAAACCAAATAATTCTAATTGTTTCAATAATTTTAATGCATCAACTCGATACTTTGCCATGCAACTGTTAACAGTATGGTTAATTACACGGTCCCAGTCGCCATTCGAATGGCCCCCACCTTGGAGAAAATATTTTATATTTTTCTGTTCAGTAGAATTCCCAATAAAAAAAATCTCGCCCATTACAACATAGAAAAAAACCTATTTTTAATATCATTTCAAAGAAATAATGCATTCTACTCTTTTTTAGTTTATTGACACTCTTTTTCAGATATAGAAAGACGCTAATATGAGTGAAGAAAAAAAAAATTGGAATTTTGGTTAGAAATTGATATAGCAATTTGATATAGCAATTATTTTGATTTTTATTGAATTAATCGACTCGATTTTTTATAAATATCATATAAAATGCAACTCAAACTAAGTTTTGTTTCATTTTTTTTTTGTTCGAATCAAAATTCCAAAAAACTCAACCTCAATCTAAAATTAGAAATCTCAGTTACGAGAGAATGAAGCGCCGACGAGTGATATGATCAGTTATTTTTCAGATATGTTTGTATTTCCCAGTAGTCTGTATTTCCTATCCTGCATTTCACTCTAGCTTTTCTTTGGTTATAGGACTAACAATAACTGATGGAGGCGGTGAACTCATTTTAAATTTCTGCTTTGAAATAAATAACAAACAAGCAAGAAGCTGCATATGTCGGGACTAGATAATATTGACTTGGAAAATGCACCATGGACTAAAACTTGCAAACGTTGCAGTACAAAATCCAAAAAAAAAAACCTTAAAAAACTATTTATGAACGCTCACAGCGAAAATCGGAATTAATATATAGATATTTAGATGTTTGGATTTTAATAATGGACTGTCAGTCCTATTTCAGATTGTTGCCTTGCTTGGAAGAAACCCTGGCGGTAATTGGCAGTAACACACTATTATATTACTGATTTGCAAAGTAGAACCTGATGGCACTATAGTATATACTGTTTTATGAGGCGGGAACACACATCTGCCGTGATTGGGGTTTATTGTGGCAGTTAGTAATGAAAAATAAAGTCAATTCACCTCATCTTTCCTCATTCACAGATATCTGTATTTCGGTTTCAACAAAAAAACATTTCTCGATATGAGAAAAGTTGCGAGTATTTGAAAAAAACTCAATTTGAACATTGGTATAGATGGAGGAATGTGGTAAAAACACGAACTCTTTCAAATATCGTAGAATATTCTTACTCTTTCTATAGAAATACAAGATAATTTGAAAATATTTATTTGTGCAAATATTGAACATAATTAATTATAAAGTTATTCTGCTATAAAAGCACTTGGTTTGTGAATGACCCTGTTTTAATCCATCTATAACTGCTTCATACTGTCTTTTCATGGCATTCATTTGAATTCGGCGATTTATTTGTATTGCTGAAAAGTAACAAATATAGGGTAAAAAAATCAACATTGAAATTTTCCGAGTATGCAAGTTTAAAAAAGAATATATTTACGAAAAATTCATAACATTTTTAATCATGGGAACTGGTCGGATGAAATAGTTTATATTGGTAAAAAGTAAAAATGGTCACATATTTTTATACATTGCTGCCTAGCAAGAAAATCTATATTTGCAAAATGTAGAATAACATGAAAATAAAAGTCAGTCCTCAAACAATGATTTGATCTATATTCTTATAATTCTTCAGTAAAAAAGTTCGAAAAAATAAATAGTTTCTAGAATTCAAGAACATGTCTACAGAATTATTCTTCTCATTTAATATACAAACAAATATTTTAATTTAATTTACCTCCAATCTGTATATTGTATTGACTAAGGAACGATATACCCTGATCTGTGAAAGTAAAGAATTGGATTTATTGACATCAAAAGTCTTCCACCAGCTATCGAAAATTCTAACTTTAGTCTGTTTCATATTTTGTGTATATTGAGAAAAGGAAAAAACTAAGTTAGAACTATATCAAAACGCCTATCTAAGCGAAGAAGTCTATTTGCACAATTGATGAATTTGTTCCTAGAATAAGACCACAGTTATAATTTTGGATAAAATTTTTGCAATTACAAATTTATATTTTAACTTCTACATTTTAATAGATATATAATTTTAATAATAACGATAATGATATATACTCACTTTCATATTATGCTAAATTTTAAATTATGTGAATTATATTGATATGTTTCATAAGGTGACATTAAAAAATAATATTGTCAACGTACAAATCACTGCAAGTTTCGCAAGTTTCTGAGTGTTTATAGGCAATGGTTCGTCACTCACCGAGATAGATTCCAGATGAGACAAAAGCTGGTATGATTACATTGGTAGACTCAAAACCTGCCACTCCAATTAAACTGGCTTCTGAAAGAGATGAAATAAAACATTGAAGTTGATGTAAAAAATTTGATGCATATATAGGATAAAAAAGAAACACTTAAAGCCAATATGGAAACATTTCAAGTTTATCTGTAAACAAGCCGTGAAATATAAATCTTTGTTTATTTCTTTCCGTAGCAGTCTGAACCGTACTTACATTTGTCGCTATACGAGTCAAATCTAACAAATGAGCACCTTTTATGAATGAATATGCTGTGACCACCTTCCTCACAATATAGTAAGTTAACTGAATGATAAGCTTAGTATAGATTTGGTATGGAGAATCTATCAAGTACTGAATTGGATTACTAAATAGTTCACAACAACATATTATAATACAATTCACGAACCATGATAAATTTCGAAGTCGTCCAATGCCGCCATCAACGTGAGTGCACCTCCTGTTACAATGAAGTCTTCATAAATGAATATAAAATAATAATCATTTATTATCTTAGGTACATGTATTCTCAACTTTTGTTTTTACAAAGATGTAATTAAAGAAAATAAAAGTATTAAATTATAAATAGTTCAGTTTTGTATGAATTCTTTAGAATCCTGTTAAAATCTTTTAAAAATATGATCACAATTTCTCTCATTAAGAATATCTTTTACCCGTCTTACCTACTGCAGACGTTGACCCATGAGTGGTTGAATAAACTTGTAGAAGGCTCCAAATTAACAGTAATATTATCATGCTGAATGCCACATACAGACGAATTTTTCGATGGCAAGCAGCACAAAATTACTGATAACGTATTTCGGATGCACATTAAAAGGCGACCCGGATGTGCGTTTTACCGAACATATTTACAATGGGCTACGTACTCTTACGAAATTATAAGAGTAGGTAATTATTCTGTGATTTGTAACCAAATGATTTTAATTATTTGAATAATTTTCACAATATCAATTATCAACTCTATACCTTGTCAGGAAATTGTTACCAGTAGAAACAATTTTATGATTCGAATCTCCATTTAGAGCCCAGAGCGTAGGGCAAAATCGTCTATCGAAAATTTATATTTCTTTCGTTTAATAGGAGTCACAATGAAAAAATCTGCCCATTACGATGTAGGAACACACATATTTTATTATCATTCCATGGAGGTGGTTCATTCTACTTTGTTTAATTATATTGACTCGCTTCTTCAGATGTAGAGAGATCATACAAATGCAAAAACTCATTGGAAATTTGGTTAGAAATTGATAGGGGTATTTGAATTTTTTTTTGATGAAACACTGTCTTGTATTTAATTAATCGGCTCAATTTTTTATAAACTATCGTTTAAAATGCATCTCAAACGAAGATTTGTGCAATTCTTTTTATGGTATTTCAAATCAAAGTTCCACCAAATTAGACCACAATCAAAAGATTGATAAAACACTGTCCTTGTATTCACTTAATTGACTCGACTTCTATAAAATATCATATGAAATGCATCTAAGTTTTGTGTAAATATTTCATGTTATTTTTTTCGAGATAAAATACCAAAAAAATTCAACCTCAATCATAAATTAGAAATCTCAGTTATAAAAAAGAACAAAGCCGCCGACGAGTAATAAAATCAGTTATTTTATCAAATATGTTTGCATTTGTCCGCAGTTTGTATTTCCCATTATGCATTTACTCCGTGATCTATGTTTGGCTTTAGGACTACCATTTTGAACTAGTTTTTAAATTTCTGCTTTAAATCAAATAAAAATTAAGCACGAAGCGGCATATGCCGTAGCGACTATAGCTGAACTAGCATTGACTTGGTAAATCTTCTCGTTTGCAGTGCTTCTCGTACACGCCATGCCTCAACAACTAAAACATAATAAAAGCAGCTGTAAAATCCAAAAAAAAAATTTAATTTCGAAATATCTTTACAGACTTGCGCAACGCAAATCGGAATAAATATTTAGATATATTCTATGGAAGGACTTGAGGATCCATTTGAAAGCATTGCATTGCTTTGTGTATAATTCAACTGAACCAGCTAAAAAAAATAATAATAAAAACTCAATATCAATTTGAGATTTTTCCTATAGCTGTGCTTCAATGTTCATCAGTAAATAAACGCTTCGTGTATATAGATTGTTTCATTCGCAAATAGAATGTTGTAATTAAATCTTAGTGTTTAATCTAAAATATCGTGTATAGGATGCAAGTTTATTGTTAAGTCGGGTTTTGTTCCTATTTCTAATTTTTGACAAATAAAAACCCTGCTTTTTCACATTCTGCAATGAATTTGTCGTATGTGCGGCCAGGTCACGCAGCAACATTATTATTTTTCATCATTATAGATTATGATATATCTTTCTGCTCGCCTGTTGTGGATATTGAAGTCTTTATATTAACTAAAATGCGACCACAAGTTCAATCATTTAATTTTTGCCTATCTAGGTTCATTACAAGCTCAATCCACCAATGCTTTTCAATATCAATTATGTATGACTGTAATTTTCAAATTGTTTGCAAAGCAATGAGTTTATTCAATTATTCGTTCTTCTAAAATCTGTTTGAAGGGAACACGAAATAGAAGGTTTATACCACAAAAATCCACCCACTGTTGGTTGTGCAATTTGTATTCAATCACTCAAGAAAATATCAACATTTATTGCTTTACATTTAATAGTGTTGTACACGAACGTATATTTTGCAAAAACATGAGCATACGGACATCCTCAAAGCTAAATATAAAAACCTAAATCTATTTTTTAATAAAAATTTAGAAGATTCATTTAGTTATATTTCGTAACAAAGCTTTGTCGCTTTGTCACCCACCCACACAATTTTCTTTTAGAAGGGGTAATATTTGTAACTGAATAAACATTGGGTCTTCTGCTATCGCACCCACGCACTTTTTCTTATACTAGGTTGGGTACGATAATTATAAATCTAACCCCGAAATAAGAAGAAAAAGGTACCCTCAAAGTTCACTTCCTAAAGTCACATCTCACACAATTTCCTCATAAAGGGGAAAATTTTGTAACTAAATAAACACATGCGCTCTTTTTTTTATCAAGTTGAAAAACTAAAAATTCCGTCTATCCAAGATAAATAAGATATAAATTGTAAAATAATGTATATCTTACAGATAGAGAAATATGTGTATGAACATTGCAACTTGTTATTTGAACTTTTTCATGCATTGCAATATTTTTGAAATTATCAAAAAAATGTACTTGGAATCATTTTATTTGTTATTGGAAAAATGTACGCATTTTTACTTAAAATCTGTTACCTGTCCAAATATAATTGAAATTGTTTGTCGAATAATCATTTTCTGTCTGCACTGACGTAAACTGCTTCGTGAAGAGTCTGCGAAAAATCTGAAGTTCCATTAAATATGTTTTTGATAGATTAAGCAAACGTTTTTCATTGTAATATAATGTTTATTAAAAAGGGAATCTTATTTCATTAACTAATTTTATTTCAAAAATGTTCGAATTCGTATTTTGAAACGCCCCAGTTTCACCAAGTAATCAAATCTATCTTGAGTCATGAATTAGTTGTTACGAGAATTGGTAAGTTTGAAATATAACAGCCATAAGCTGTAAACAAATTTTATAATGTTCGCTTCAATATTCTTCGAGTTTTTTTTCTGGAAATTCAAATAAAGAAGAAGACTTAACGAGAGTGCCTCCCACGCTTCCCTGGATATCTTATATGGTCATTTTTAAACTTTAATAAATTTAAATTACCAGTAAATTCTGGTAATAACGTCTATCTTTTTCATGAATACGCCCCCAGCACGCCCACGCATAAACAATTACTGACGAGAAGGAAATGAATATCTTGTTCAGCGAATGTGGATTTAGTATAAAGCACATACAGCAGTTTTGATTGAAAATATACGGACCATGATGGTCGTGGGTTGTAGTCTATACAGCTGACTCGGAAATGTGACATCCAATTTTCGAATTTTAAGTCAGTTTTTCGTTATACAGAGCGTTTTTGGCTCTAAATTTGGGATGGCTATAGTATACCTCATGCGTGGTGCCGAATTTTGATATTTTTGGCTTGTTTTCAGTTCATTCATTTATGTTTAAATTAAAAACTGCGTGGAGTAAAATTAATATACCTGGTCGCGACGAGTCAATTATATTATCTACACAGAACGTTTTCGGCAATAATGTTTGGGTGTGGAGCATTCGATTATATGTCAGTCTATAGTGTAAATATAAATTAGTAAAAATGTAATCTCAAGTAATTAGTGATTTGTTGGCTGGACGCTGAAGATATAATTGAATCATGTTGTTTGCCGATAATTTACGTATGCTAAATGATTTAAAGATGGGCAATGCAGCAATATATCACGCAACATGGTGTGACAATTGGAATATAGACCAGACCCGGGCCTTATGAGTTTAAAAGGAGCAAACGATGTTTCTTTCGTCGGACTTAATATCAATTACATGAGTAACTGGTCGCCAAGTACAGCAGAAGCTTTTCAGCCTATTGATTTATTACTAGTATCGAGTCTGATTGGGAGTTTGGAATAAATTATTTCACCCGAACGCATCCCTGAGTGTAAAGATGGAGATTATATGTAACGGTGACCGTACATTTGAACCCATGTACATTTGAACCCATGCGTATATCCACGGGTTCAATCTATATGCGGGTGCTAAAACCCATGGGTTAGGGTTAGTATGGGTTTAACTATGCGTGAAACAAATTTCATAGGTGCAATAGCATACAGGTGCAATTGTCATGGGTTCAAATGTACGTGGGTTCAAATGTAATGGAACCATATGTAACTTGTATAAAGCCGAGAATTTACTCCCAGTTCGTTGTTTTGACCTTAATCGATTCAAGTGGATTCGCTTGAGCAATCGTAAATGTCCCGCTGAATTGGAAATGATATAAAGAGCAAATAAATGCAGCGAGCGACAAAAAGTCGTTCAGTGTTGAACAGAATGTCAGACAGCGCTCAGTCTGTGTTATTGTATGGCCAATATGCTGTAGCCCATTGTATTAACTTTGGTCTGTTTAACACAATTTATAAAGCACGTGTAAGTAACGCTTTTTTGCCCGATTTCCATAAATGTAGAGTATCAGGCACAGCTCTAGGTCGTTATTGGGTAGCATAAAAAATATAGCACTTAAATGCAGCGAGTAACAAAGTTGTTAGCTGTTGGGTCAGAATGCCTAACAGTGCTTAGTCTGTGTTATGGTATGGCCAATTTACAGTGTCTCATTGTATTCGCGTCAGTATGTTAGACTTATAAAGCGTAGAAAACACGTTTGGGTAACGTTTTACAGTCCGATTTCCACAAATTTAGATATATAATTTGAGAGTATCAGACACAGCTCTGCAGCGAGTAATATAATTTATTCAATGTTGAATCAAATTGTGCTTAGTCTGTGCTATGCCATGGTCAATCTGCAGATGTATTCACGTGAGTCTGATAGACTTAGCGTATGAAGCACGCTTGGGTAACGCTCTATTGTGCGTTTTGCACTAACATACATAGTATGGGAGGTAAGTGGCTAGAGCACGGCTTATATGTTGAAGTTCGGAAAGGTAGCGTTAGTAGAAAAATCTGGCTGACACAGCGCGAATGGGTAATACCTTAATTTTTACTAATATAAATATAGATTATGGTAGCATATAGTTTAGGCACAAGGGTAGACTTTATCAGGTAGATACATGGAAATACAAGTTGAAATTTAGCGTGAGCAATGAACTTCCGAAGCACCGTATGTTTCATTTATATTAAACTGGGCTCTGAGGTATACGAGTCTTGCTGTTTGATACCATTTTAACAAAAAGTCAAGAAAATGCTCATCCGGCAATCAGCAGTAATTAGATTTTTACAAAAAAAAATGGGTGACTTATTTATTGAACCTGAAAACCCTCCCTCACAAGGTGTTAAAGTATCAGCTCTGGTAGTAATAGCGGAACTAGGTGTAAGACGTTGGTATCAGCGGCGTATTTACATTGCGCTATTTAACATGAACAGTACGACCGTACTAAGTTTTACCAGATTTCAACTCTGGTACGACACTAATAGCCCAGCTTAGGCTAAAACAGAAGTTGCTGGGATTGCCTGACAGATGACAAGTAACCACAATTTAATTTGAGGTCCATTGTGCGGCAAATGGGATCATCTGATTGCGTGGGAGTGCTACGCTGCTTGATATCTTTATTTCGGTGATGGGGAATTCCATTTGCCCCATTCGGTTTGAATAAGTTCAACAAAAGTTATTTGCAGAAGTCATGTCGGAAAGCGATTGCGTGGGATGTTGATTTAAACAACTCTAGAAGTTACGTCATCTTACCAAATTGCAGATTTTTTTGTACTTTTGCAAAGCTTTTTTTTTTTAAATTGTGGAGTGTATTCCAAATTTGCAAAAACCAAAATTTCCCTCACAAAGCCTTTGTATTATAGCAGTGCGTTTTATTAAGTAATTATAGAGTTGGTAATTAAATTCTAAAGTTTGCAAACTCTGCTATTTTTAATGAAAAGTAAAAATAATATGTGGAAAATATAACAACCCTGTGTTCGCATAGTCGTTATGGTTTTGAGCTAATAACCCGTAACGCGAATGTAGTTTTTATATATATCATATGCAAAGATGCTACTTGTTATCTGGAAACAGCAGAATTTAACCAATTTTATACTCCGTGGGTGAGGGGCATAGGCAGTGGCGTAGCAAGACTCTCGTGGACCCAACCCCCCCCCCCAAAAAAAAAAAATATATTTCGTGGAAAAGACTCTAAAAACTTTCGGACATAAGCTAAAACAACTTTTTTTTTATTTCGTCAAAAAGCATAACATGTCGCTATTGAATAGCAATGGTAACCTAAAACTTGCCGTTTATCTTGGTTACTTTAATTTTTTTCATGCGTGCTTCCACTTTTGCGTTTCTGTGCGCCACTGAGAAGTTCTGTTTTCGACATCATTCTGACAGCCTTCCTAATTTTGCGGGTGCGATCAAACCATATTTACGATCAAACCACAAGACGCCGAAAATCGACGACCCCCTGGCATTGTTACGTAACAAAACGATTTGAGCAGAACTAACATCAACAACATAAGATGTGCATTACTGGTTTTGCAATACAGCTTTTGGTTTTGCGGCTTAAATTTCTGAATTCTAATCGCTTGGGCCCCTTTGAGCTGTGGGCCCTCCCGCGACCGCCGGGGTTGCGGAGGTGGATGCTACGCCACTGGGCACAGGCTTGGAACCC
The DNA here is from genome assembly GCF_013122585.1 of Styela clava. Taxonomy (NCBI): domain Eukaryota; kingdom Metazoa; phylum Chordata; class Ascidiacea; order Stolidobranchia; family Styelidae; genus Styela; species Styela clava. The sequence goes on along the minus strand of NW_024102834.1, from coordinate 18,435,941 downwards.
GGTACTGTAACCCGCAATGGCAACAGAGCCAAGTCTAATGCTTTAAAAGCTAATCCATCGCGCGACCTCATCGCTTCGCTAGTTCAGATTAATAGTTGCAATAATGTACGTAATTAGCTATACTAGAATTCATTTCCCAGTCGAGTATTGAAAGTGCGAATATAGCTCTAATTTGATACGTCCCATCCGTGATCTACCCTCGCGTTTCTTATCAAAACTTTTTTTTATCTCACTTATAATTGGATCGCGACGTTATTCGATTACACACTCATACTCTGATTTAATAAACAAAATTATTTTCGCTTGAATCTTTTGGGCAACTATCGAAACTGTATTCAATAATGATATTATCTCACGGGGTTAGGTTTGATTCATAGTATTGTGTGAATCACCGCTTTAATTTTGGCATGTCGAATAAATTATAATTAAATTTTAAGTTATATTTGGAGCAAGTCAAAATTAGCCTGTCAATGTATTCAAAATTCAGGTATGAGTAAAAAAAAGGTTTTTATTTGTTGTTTGATTAAGTTATATGTTATAGTGTCTGCAGAAGTTAGAATATGATTTAAAAAAGCTTGCTTGTATACTTAATATTACGTATAGAGATTATGTTGTTCCTATTTGCCACGTTATCAATACTACCTCGTTCAAGCATCCTTGTGTCAACTGACACATATTGATCGAAGTAGGAATTAGACAAAGACGGTTTCATCACATTTGAACCCATGACAATTGCATCTGCATACTATTGCACCTATAGAATTTTGTTGTTTTACGGATATTTGAACTCATACTCTCCCTAACCCGTGGGTTTTAGCACCCGCATATAGATTGAACCCGCTGATATACACATGGGTTCAAATGTACAGTCACCGACAAGGAGAGCCTGCAGTTCAATACACAATATTACTTCCCGTGTCTGCTAAAGAATAACCACAAATTACTAAAACTCTACAAAAATATTTGCCATCTGGCATTGATATAAATTATGAAGAATAAAAGTATAGTTATGACCTGATTTCATTGCCTTCTTGTGTATTTAACAAGCAACTAACTGCCGACTTTTCTTTGTTCGGAATTCCTATCACAAAAAATCCCTCATCAAATATTTCAATTCTCCTGGGTTCAATTTATCAATCATTTGAGGTTTTGTAAACACTTATTATTTGACTTTTTACATATTTTCATTCACACAGCATTCCATTGAATTCTCTTGAGAGAAATCTACATGTCATGCCTAATTACAATAGCGGAAAAATACCCACGTTTTACAAAATTTTATGAACAGTGAGATATATTTTATTTTTACTTTTTCATTTACCGTAAAATGACATTCAGGCTTTCGTGCTAAATTTCTCTTTCTGATGTTCACCAAGAAACACACCCAGCCTGGCGGGTGGCGGATCCTGCTAAGCAAAAAGAATAAATACGCTTAGGGTGGTATACATAACCGGTCAGGTTACAGCTTCCTTCGCCATAAAATTCGTACATTTGAAAGGAATAACTGGCTAAATAATCTTCTACGACATGGAGTGGTGATAGTGCGACAAGACGTGGTTCGCCATATGATTAGGCCGTCTTATCGGCTTTCCCTTTTCCCGGGCTAAATATGAATGTCATATCTTGAGAAAGGATACTCGAATGTGATTTTTAAATCATGTACTATTTTTATTCAAATCAAATCGTCTATTTAAATTCTTAGACGAAGTCTTATCTGTGCGACATGTTATTGGTGAAACTATGAATCGATAAACATGCAGTAAGTAGAGCAACAGTAATAATAGACTACATAGATACGTTGTTCATCTTAAAACTTACCTAATTTTACCAAATATTCAATTCTCAAGAACTGTTTTGGTCTCCTCTGGCAGGGGCATAGCCAGGGATTTTCGAGGCGGTTCTGATATTTGTAATTGCCAAGTTAAACCGAAACAGCTCGCCGGTCCAGCCGGGAAAATGTGGGTTTTCAGAATACTTGAGAGATTGAAAAGAGTTTCAAGCTGCTAAAGCTGGTTCTTTATTGCATTTCAAAAGAGGGCCGCAAAGCCACACCCATGGGTACGCCCCTAATAAAACACCAATAATTTAGAATTCTGATTTACACGGGGTATACTATTATTTTTGTTGCTAATTCAGCGTGGGCTCTATCATTACATGTCGCCTCATAATTTTCAATAATCTTTTTAAGTTATCCCTAGGTAGGATTAGGAAAATTAAGTGTTCATGCCTTGAGATATATCTTACGCTATAGTAATGTAGACCTCACGATAAAGCAGTATCTATTTTTTTATTCCTCTTAGAAAAATTTAATGTGAACTTCTCTATGTCATTGCTCAATTAACTTCATTTGGCAGAGAGTGCCTTTGTCTTTGCATCCGTGCGACCTTGCAAATTGGTAAGCTAATCCTTAGCATAAGCGACCCTCAACCAACAAAGAGAACCAATAAAGAAAAACAAAGGAAATTTTATAGGCGTAACTAATTAGAGAACTAATAAACAAACTTAGCGGTGGTGGAATACCAGTTAATTAAGATAAAGTTACGCTTACATATATTTATGTTATTAAAAAAAGCGTTCTAAAAAGCAGGTACTGTCGGATGGTTCAATCTATTCCGGTTGGTTTACAACTGTACAGTATAGAAATTCCCCTTATTTTACCAATTTTATCACTACAAAGCCTACCCAAAATGACGCATCGATATCCCAGCGGGAATCCGCATTAGGACCGTGGTGACGGGTCATGATGGCTTCAGTACAAATAGGTCACTCTTCGCGTCAGAAATGGCATTCGCGAGGACGATAAACAAAGAGGGTAGACTAACATTTTTAATAAACATAGATATATTATTAATTCTTGTTATAAGGATATTATAAGAAAGAGAGGATGGATAATTGTCTAAGTGCAAATATGTAGATATGTGCAAGTAAATTATATAGCGAGTAGTAAATTTACATCTTCTTGTCAAACAAGCTAATTAACCCTAAGTCAAACTACAGAGTTTGCGGATTACAATCCAAATTTTCATAGCTGTGTTGTTATGGCGTTGTTTACCCCTGATTTGTCTTTGCATATGAACGCTCATGGCTATGCGTTTGCGTTAGAGGGTATTATTTTGGAAAAGTTATGTCACACCTTGAAATTGACAACTGCTATATTAAGGAGAATTTGTACCTGCGAACGTATAATACAAAAGTTGTCAACATCTCATTGTTTTCTGTCTGACAGTCTTTCGTTTGGCAATTTTTTTTCATTTTCCATTTGATAATTGTGGTTTTGAGTACACGATGGAAGGCAGAGGAAACATCACCATGAACTTGATATAAAGGTTAGCGAGTATATTATTTGAATGAGAGGCAATTTGTTCGTGCGAAAACCATTTTCGCGATCTACTGATGTTAAGCCTAATTCTTTTCAAACTTGGATAAGATTCGGTAAAAATTTGTAGATTAGATTGGTGATGTAAACATAACTGACTTACTAATTTCATACCCGACATGGGCGACTTTCTTATAAGCAACTGGTTGAAGTAATCATACGGAAGCATTAAAAATTAAGTTTAATCAACAATTCATTTCGTGAAAATTTCTCTTTCCGCCAACTCATCAAACATCCGACAGACGTTTACCGAACTCGACTTGCTTTATTTATCATTTTTTGTTTCTTTGAATTAGATTCCCATTTTTAATAGTATTATAGTATCACGTGAAAGAACTGTAAGACTCTCGATATTCATGGTTGTCAGAGCAAATCTGCTGGCATTTTTATAACGTTCTATTGAGGCATTTCAAATTAGCGTTGTGGGTAAAAAAAAGTTCATTCTTTGTTTGAATCATGAACTTAGTAAATATTGAACTTCATGAATCATTCTCAAATACAGCAAATTGATTCGGTTCACTTTTAATGTTTTAAATCATCTGCAGTTAATCAAGCAAAGTGCATTAGGGGAACGTATAAATTTCAATGTTTAAAATACCAAACTTCATAAATATATAGGAAAAGTTGTTGCAGACGGGTGCTGAAGCATAATGTAAATTAACAACGGAAATTCATCAATTTTTCAAGAACAACAACAGGAACGCCATGGAACGATTGTTATTCTCCGTTTTAAAAATACTCCGTAAATTAAATATAATTTCAAGATGACTGTTATCAAAAATCTTTTGCCTTATAATCAGAGATATTCGCTCAACACTTGATAGCTGAGTTCGATTACATTGAAATTTACACATAGACTAATTCAAATACTTGCTGAGAGTATTAGTTTTCTGCTTTCCCAAATACTTATTCTGTGCTTACAAAAACTTGGAATTTACATGCCATATATATTCAATGACTCTCGTAAGTTACACTTGTCTATATACTTACTTATAAATTCCACTGAAATATTTGGTTTTTAGCATACCTCGAACAAGACCCGTGTTTCCACCGTGAATAATTTATGCCTTTAGACGGTAATATTTACAATCTTTCTCGAAGCGTTCAAGCACGAAACGCACGTATTTTGTTGAGTGGCACGTGCAATATTTTCTTGAAATATCGCCATTGTGCTGGTACGGCCTCGGTAATAAATCTTATAAGAAATAAATTTTCAAACTTGACTGAGCATAGATACTCTGATATTTTTCAATTCAATGTTTTGATGTTACTAAACTTTTTTCTAATAAACAGGCCATTAAACCCAGGGTGCATCTTACAAAAGCTTTGTTAAGCGCTGAATCTTGTTTATTTGCGACACAAAAGCCTCGAAAAACTTTTCAAAACATCTATAAATATTATGTCGAATGATACGAAATTTTACTTTATTTCCAGAAGTAATAATTTCTGTGCTGTAACTGTATTTTATTTTTAATATCCAATGCATTTTCATTTCCAAACTTAGAGCTGAAAAATTCTGCGTCTATAATTTACCCTTATTTCTTAAAATTATATAAATGCAAAATTGTACCTAGCTTGGACAAAATTAATCTATTACAAAAATTCTTGAAGCCATAATAGTCCTATTTTAGTTTCTAATTGATTTGTATTCACAAAATTACAGTTAATTTAACCTCTTTAAAAAAATCATCTATTTCCATACAAATCGCCTAAAAATAAATGAGTGTAAAATAAAACATGTGTATACCTAGCTCAAATGAAATATAATTGTTTCTCTACTTGCTGGCATATTTTGTTCATGAGAGTAGATAATTTCCATCAAAAATTCCTGAGGGTTTTTCAATGCGTATAGTTTTAGCGTATGTGCGCTCAAGAAACGGGAATACATTCAAGCATTGAAAATCATAAATTTTAAAGCCAATATTTCAAAACCGAGAACGAATCTAATTCTAGTTTGAACTCTTACTTCCCATCTGATGTTTTTCCGATTATCGAGAACTCGCAATTTGTTTTTGTTCTTTGAAAAACCTCTTTATCCCAGACCACAATAATCATCCCTTTTTAGTTTAGTAGACTAATTATTTCTGCGCGGAAAGTCGGGTTTGACATTTCAAATCGATTTCCGTGATGTAAAATACATTTTTGGAATTCTGGCATTGATTTTTAGGAAAACAGGTTAGACTGTTTGTTCAATTAGTAAATTATTTATTCATTTCAAATAAACTTATTTTTTCAAAGACTGTTTGAAGTAACGGTGAATTTGTGACAAGGCCAAGTCTCCACTCTGAGCTTAAAGCCTCAATTATGAACAGAAAGCATCGGGAATTCCCTAACCGATCAGTTTTCTAACTTTAACTGGTATGCGAACTTTTAAATATTTGTAGAAATCCACGTAATAATTTTATCAATTTCATTTTTATATATTATGACCTGCATTTGAAATTTTCCTTCCAATTTAAATTATTATATTCAGGGCTTTCTGAATTGACATTTATTCTAACAACGCTTCCACGTCGGGTCACTGAAAATTTTTACTGAATCATCAAATGTATAAAGAAAAATAGAAATAAATAAACACACTTACACTCTTGTAAACTCAGATATATAAACCGTACGAATAACATTTCATTGTCGTTTTTATATTTCCATCATTTCGGCTATTAGTAGTCAGTACGAGTATGTTTTAAACAATAAATGAGAAAGAACTTTTCGTCCATTTTAACCGAAATGAGGCTAATATGGTACCTTGCGCCAAGAATGTTGGGTATATCATAACAGTTTTATAATTTTTTACTTACAGATATATAATAGTTAAGTATTATCAGTATTCACAGTTGATAGTGGATTCACCAACATGCTATCTGTTCTGTTTATCTTGGTTCTGATGACCGGAACGTCTATGGCAGTAGACGGTAAGTTAAATTTTATTATATGAATGTACAATTGTATATCAGAACTGCTTTCTTTGGGGCAGAATCAAACAGAACTGTTTGACTTTTCAGATATTTACAAAAAAACACCCTTTTCTTTCTAAATAAATTTTATTAGCCAAGCACTAACTCATTGTCTTGTTATGGTTATGAAGCATTCGAAGACATTTCGGTCTGATTTTAGAACTGTTGTTCAACCTCACGTTCATATTTTACTTGTACCTAAAATATTGAATTCCATCCTTTAAACTTATATTTAAATACAGTGAACTCCAAAAAGATTTGCTTTAATAATATATCTTTTCGATTTGGCTCGTAAAGAGAGCAAAACTCCCTATAGAATCATTCATAAGCAACACATTGCAAAATATTATGAGTCCGAAGCGAATTCGTGTTCTTTTTATTCACTATAGATATTAAAGTGGCACATGGGACATGTTACCCTCATTTTTTCATGCCGATGCAAAATAATAGTAATTCTAATAACTTCGATGGTAGCATTTTTCAATACTAAGTTTAGCTTGTTTTTTATTTTTTTCCGCTCTGGATGTCAGCAATTCTAAATATTTATTAAATTGGGTTCAATACGTGATGAATATATTACTGATGGTAAGTTTTATTTGTACTAGGATAGTTTTTTTTAACAACCACCCAGAATTCTTAAATATTTAGCATTTGCACTGATACCATTATAAATCTATTTCCATTTTTTTTTTATAACTTGAAATACTCGTTTCCATTCTTAGCATCTGCCATTTCTTATATATTTCTTCCAAGAAGTGATATCGTATGTTAAGAACGAAATAACCACAAACATACGTCTAATTCAATTCCGTCTTCAATTCATCGCTTGAAATATCTGACTGACTTTCCCACACCTTGGTTTTACTCCCAAGAGCATCGTAATTCTTATATAGAACAGATTGTCACGTACACTTATATTATTTTAATCGCTCCCTGATGGATTCTTTTGGAATCTATCAGTATTCAGAGAGATTTGTTGAAATATTAAAAATTTGAAATATTGCATCGTCACAGAGTTATGAGAACGGATTGTTTACCGTGTGAATAACTGAAAATCAGCATAAACATTCAGACTAAGACCCACTCTTTGTGCTATTTGGGATAATTGTTTTGACCAAGGTGCTTTAACCCACGTTGTAAATTGTTCTAAATACAAAAGTAGCAAAGTTTTCCACATTACATGCGCTGAAATAATACCACACATTAATCTTCCATGCAGTATTCGAGCATAATAAAAATGGTAAGTCTAAAACAATGAGAGGCTTGGACAGGCCTGCGTCTACGAATAATTTGTGAATTTTTTCTTCCTGGCTTTGAAAATTAAAGCTTTAACTTCAGTACTCAAATGTTTGTATTCAAATCCGACTTCGAGTTAACTCAAGAGCATACATTGAGTTTAAATTCGGAATAAAACTTGTCAATTACTGGCTTAATCGCGCATGTCGGTGCTCGATAACCAGTATTTGTTCCCTCGCCTCCCTTCAACATAAATGCCATTATTACTTTTACTGCATTTTGTGTGCAGAGAGTGCATTTTACGTATTGTGGAAAAATTAACTACTGATTACATTTAAAATCACATAATTCATCATTTTTAAAGCATGAGTGTAATGCACTTTTGTTGAGAAATAAATATACGCTAATTCAAAAAGGGCTCAAAAACAGAAATACTATGAGGCACATTTATCTTTATTGCCATTACTAATCCACGATTAAGCCAATTTAAATCTTCAGTCTAGAGTTGGCCAATTGGCCAATTTTACCATTTCCATAACGTTCCAACTAATCACATGGGACTTACGAACAAATCGTCTCGCTCGTTTTAAATTTTGATTGACAACGAAACTCAGCAATTACATGAGAAGTAGGGAAAAAACAATGATGAAATTTCACGGAATAGCGATTTCATGTATTATTAAAGAGCGGATTAAGCGATTTCGTTCTGCGATATATTGATTCAAGTCTGCAGTATCTGATTACGTGGATTCTGCTTAAATAGTTTAGTAATTTCAAGAATTTTCATCTCACTCGAGGTAAAGATGTAGGCGCAATTATTTATAGAGTGAGTACCTCATACGCTGCAATCATAATTATTCATCAACAAAATATAAGCCAGAGGTAAAAAAAAAAAAATTGTAGAGAATCACCCACAAAACCGATGCAATTTCCACAAATTGAAGATAAATAATAAATGTTTTATTTCATTCAAATAGTATTACTGAATTAGATATTACTCATTTTATGTTTACATTGTTACACTAAAACACTGCTCTGAAAACTGTAATAATGTATTCCAGCGACAAAAAGTGCCTGAGAAATATTAACTGAATAGAGTACGTCTGAAAAATTCAACTGGTAATCCCTTTTTATATCATTTCTATTAGTAAAACAGTTCGATTCCCAAATTGAGTTCCGATAAAATCGAAAATATACATTTGCCTCTGTTGATTATGGAAAAGTTCTATTATGGTTCAGATCAACAGAAATAGTTGGAACCTCGAGTTTTATTTATGCTTTATTTACAACGTCGATGAAAAATTGATGATTATTTGGACAAAATTTAAGCAGAGTAACCGTCTTGTTCATTTGTTATTGGACTATTTTTAAAATTATATTTGTATAACAATAAAGATATAGAATGACCATTTTTTTTCTGATTTTACCGAAATATGGATGAATATGCGCCGTTGAATAAACTTTATTATCACTAAGAACTTTTCTACGCAAAATATATTAATATATTATCTTTACGTTTGGTTTTTCATTTCTCTTCTGCCTATTAGAAAGAAACCGTGCTTATTCAGCAAAATTCAGCACTTCAGCACCTCGGAAGCAAATTATTATGTATTTTTGGTAGTTCTACCATGCAATTCCAGAAAACAATACTGAAAGTTTTAAAACTTAATTTTGTGACTGAGTTAATTTAATTCACATTGATTTCAGTGAATGACTCATCATTTGGGAGTAGTAATATAGTCGCAACATTACATTTGCTAGTAGGTCTAGCCACAGCAGAATCATTATACAAGCATTAAGAGAACATAACATTTTAAAAGTTGATAAAACTAATCTACTTCGATGACATCATCTCAACATTACTTTTTGACTGCGCGATAGCCTAGCGGCGAAAACGTTAAAATTAACTTTGTTGGCATCGCAGTTTATATACCTCACCTCGGGTACAAGCCCCATGCTCCCCACGTCACCCATGGTTGTGATAATTTGGGTAGACAATGCTCAACTGGAGAGATATCTTGTCTTTAAAATAACTGTTGTCCCCTACATATCGTGCGACATCAGTGACAGCGTGTGCAAATCCTTGTTCCTAGAAAAAGGTGCGAGTAAACGTTGTATAAAAAAAGTCAAACTATACGCAATATCTTCATGAAATGTTGGTAAATTTTCAGATTGTGAAGTGACTGAAGAAAATACAAATACGTTTAAAGTTTACTACGGATGGCCATTTACTTATAGATGTGTGAATATATTCACTGATATCAATTATGATTATGATTTGGAAAATTATGGCGATTACACGGTGAGCATCCTATTACAATATTGCATACAGATTTTTATTTTTTAGGAAGTGATGTATTTTCAAATTTAAGGATTAATAGATATTTTTCTATTAGCGATAAACTATTCGACCTTATATAAATGTGTCACGCATTTGACCAATCATCAGCGCTGGTATATAAGCTACTTTGTGTATAATCAAAAACAATTAATTTGAGTTAAAAGGTAAAGTGTGGTGTCACATTTTAAAATTATGTTGGTGTGTTTGAAAGTTTAGAGGAGAGTTTAGGGACTGACTAAGTGTCTTGCGAGAATCATTACGAAAGGATCAGAACTACCAAAGTATTTTATTGTTTTGAAATGTAAAACGCTCATATTGGGTCCCATATGACGCCTATACTGTTGCCAAATCACAGAGCATTGTCAAATTTCTTTTATATCTTCTACAATGTCTAACCTGTCCAAATTTCAGCTATGCGGATAAATAGAACATATACCCTACAACATTTTTATCTATTATTTCAACATTTTGATGCTAAAATATTATTTCTTATTTTAGTGTGTCATTACTGAAGTGGAGTCTGGTAAAGTATTATGGAAAACAGCATTCACTGGTTCTCTCTATGATGACACTTTTGAGGGCGAAGTTGATTTTACATTTGATAGTATTGATCAAACCACGCCAACAGAATACAGGACAAATCTGCAGGTAAACTAGAAGAACAAATCATATAAAATAATATGTTAAGGAACCTGGTCTACAGGTAAACTAAAGAACGAAAATAACACGTTACCAAATCAGAATTTTTTACCACGACCTGAATTTTCAAGTTTATATTAGTTTGTTTTAGAAAATATTTCATAGACTTTTTCAGAAGCAAATACAAAAGAGTACTTGTCACTACTTTTTGTCAAAAAGAGTCATTCCAGTTATCAAATTTATTTCAGTGAATCTTTCATAAACTGATGAAAAGCAGCAATATCTACAGTTGTTGCTATACATCATATAAGCCAGATTTGCGTCAGTTTTACCATAACTGGATGGTAAGGCAAGTTGATCGCAGTTTAGTGCTATAGCACAGTATGGATCAGAATTCGTTGCAGGAAAGTGACTGTCTTGGTGTTTAGAGTCCGTTTAGCTTCGTTTCCGTGGCCAGAAAGCGTTTGCCCCAGTATTGGGAATTTATCCAAGTACTATTGGGGGTGGGAGCACTGCCTTCCCCTGGATCTTACGATCATGGTATTCTTAGAGTTCATGCTAATGTAATATGACCATAAAAAAATTGTTCACTTTAATATTTATATAACACTAAATAAATTAAGAATTTTTTATAATTATCAATTTAAATCTTAATTCTTTTCAATACTTTTGTATGTACTTTGTTATCGGTTGCTGTTTATTTTTTCAAGAATCTACTATTATACTTCATTGTTTAATTCAGAATGCTTCATCTTGTTGGATCGAACATTTTACCCTTGAACCATTAGAACTGCCGATAGAAACTTGCGAAGAAAATCTGAGTTATAATTTCACTCATAATTTCGATAAATCGGTTGGATCGACGTTCAACTGTCTCTGTGATGGTAAGTGTAACTTATTAAAGTCTTCTTCTTCTTCTTCTTCTTCTTCTTCTTCTTCTTCTTCTCTTGGAATAAACAAAAAATCAATACTTGATGCCAGTTATTCTTTATTAAATTGTTGAAGCAGAAATACTTAATATATACATATGTATTTTTTATGAGTAGAAAAAAAATGAAACTAGGTAACAACAAGGGATCATGTACATACTGTGATTTTGAATGCAACCATGCTACAAGTGCCTGAGCCATGAGTCGAAATTTAGTCAAGTACGGTAACTGGCACCTTTCAGTGTTCAATCGAGACATCGCGTTCCCTATTACATTGTCCCAAGTCAAATCGAGTGGCTTCTGTTTAAATTCATAAATCGAGTCATAAATGATTTTATACACAATGATAAAATGGATAACCAGCTTTCGTTCCTCACAGTTTCCCTTCCTCGGTTGAAATGTATGATTATCTTTTTTTCTTCCTATTTTGGGTAAAACTGACTTTTTATGTATTGAAAAAAATAAAACTGAATTGATAAATATCAGTTACACTGACTCTAATGACTTGGAATCATATTGCGCCAAACCAGACATTTTTCTGAAATTAAACTAAAATTTGATCATGTGTCGACAACTTTTATCTTATAGCATCAACACGACCTCTCTTAATATATTATTTTAAAAAACTATCGACTTTTTGATTTTTGTCAGCTCAATATCAATTGGTGTGACGGAAATTTCTTAGCAATTTTAAAGATTCTTTGAAACTTATCATCATTTTTTAAGTCAAGCGATTCTCTTCGTCAATTTATGAAGTCCGACAGAAGCCGGGTCAATGACTCGAGTATTTTTACCTACTATAACTATTGATGACAGAACACAGTTAAACATAAGTCATGCAGAAGGTAACGCATGTCGTTTGACGTATAAATCCCTCAAACAAACCCACGAATTTTCAAAGGTCAGATGAATAACTGGTTCAGATTTGCTTGACTTTTCTAATTAACAATACGTTATTTATTTAAGTTCCGCGAGATTCTAATGCACCTATGGAGTTGGTGAATGACGATACTGTAAGTCAAAATGGAGGAACACGAATCTACTGGCTTTATAATTGTGGAAAGGAGCTTCCAGACAATGCTGCTATGAACTACGACAAAACTTCACTGGTGAGTTGATGAATAGCCATCGTCAAATATTATGGAAAATTTCTTTCAACTCAGAACAAACAACCAAAGTCTCGAGCAAGCTACGAAAAAAGGAGGATTTACTAAATATATCTTAATTTTTCATTTAAATTCTGTCCGTCTAAATCTAGTTAACGTTTGAGTCACAAAATTGAAAATAAACAGCTTTTGTAAATATAAGACTGATGCCCGAAACGTCAACTTTTCCTGTGAAATTCTAAAAAATAAATGAGGTTTAGTAATTTTTTTTCTTTTTTCTTGAACTGTAATTTAATTTAATTATTATTGTCTTGATTTGCTGAGAGATTTGGCACTTACTGCTCTCCATATACTGGTTTATTATTTATATGAACGTAATTATTTATTTTATAGATTTTAACAAATATTTCATACCAAGCCAATCCGGGAGTTTATACTTGCGTTGTCGAACACAATAATATGAAAAGATACAGAATTCATCGCAAGATATGCGTAAGAGGTATGTATTCGTTTCGTAACCAAAGAGAATCCCAGTTCGGAAAAAACTTTGATGTTTTCGATAGGAAATACTAGAATATTACTTTGCAGTTTCACTCACATTATCTAGTTTTTATCAAGTATTATTTATAATAAATATTTGTGTATTGTAATACATGTGTATTACGCACATTATTATAAACCATTGAAACCAAACAAATATTATATTTTATTCTAATTGTAATGGAAGCAGTCGAAGTTACTTAAAGTCTTGGCAATAAAACAAAATACCAAGGGTTTGATCTTTAGTGAAAAAACTGTTTACAATGACAGTATTCTTCTTCGCAGGATGAATATGAAAATACTATCATATTAAATTGAACATCTTCGGAAATATTTACTTTCATATTTTTATATATATAATACATTTTTGTGTGTTGTAATAAAAGGGGAATACACACATTGTAAAGTTATATACTAACTAATTATAAAGTGTTAGTTGCATTAAAAACTGACTAAGCTTTTGAAAATGAACAAATACCAGAAACAGAATTTGTATGCATAGTGGAGAGAGGGATGAAAAGTTTCAAAATAAGCAAAAAGGGACATTATCAAAAAAGACAGAAAACCACTGCCTTATGTGCTATCAAAATAAACATAAAATAACGAGGATAATTTATTAAATCTGAATCTTAATTCAGAAAAAATATCTCGACCCGTCACAATATCATGTGATGGTGGGAGAGCAGTAATTGGTGAAGACATCGAAATCGTTTGCCACGTTGATGCGGGAGTCGGACAAGACACGAGTATTGCATTCTATGGGAGATTCAATAAGGTCAGTATTTTTGTATTGCAGAGGTATAGTTTGTATAGTCCTGAGTAGCGTATTCCCAACAACTCTGTTCTCTCTGTGGATGTGTTAATAGGTCCCTAAGTACTGTCTGCATGAGAGTAGGTATGTATGATACAAAAACAAATACAAATGCTTTTTTTACATTTTAATAGGGAGTGGGTGTCAGAACTCCTAACATTTTCGTAGTTTGAAACGCTTTTTAGACCCTCAAGACTCTTGAAACCTCATGTTTTCCGGTTGGACACGCTAGATATTACGGTCTAACTTGGCTATTATAAATTTCAGAACCTGGCTGCGTTCCTGATACTATAGATATAAGATACTGTATAATCAAAACTGCTATATACAGTGGTTTACCGACCTCGCATCACTGTTTCACAAATTTTATTATGTGATTTGTCTCACATAAGTTAGACTTAGTCAAGCAATTTTTATCAATCATTGGAAACTGCTGTGGAAAATTTCTGATAATGAATGCCCGATATTTGAGCCATGAATTCTATTGCTATTTTTATCCCCAATTTTATTTTATTTTTATAGTTGAATGTGACCGGAGAGATCGATTACACTAAAAAGAATTCGTCATGCGTATCGTTTGCCAACAGAGGTTCACACAGTTCAGAAGATAAAAGATTCTCATGTGTGCTGTGAGTTTTTTAATGTATCATTCGAAAAAAATACATATATACTCTTAGGTATAAATAACATAACGCTACTCAAGTAGCTGAAAACTTAGTCTTAAATGTATATTTGAAATTTTCACTTCCATCCTTCTGATAGATTACAGTTGAGGTTCGCAAATCTCGACAATACAACTGTTCTAATCTTTCCAAACACCCTAAAAAGTATTAATAAAATACAAATTATTATCTATATTTGGGGTGGAAAAGTAAAAGCAATATTCTATAATAAATTATGCGAAAATTCTTACACTTACAGAGTTTCCCAAAGACTTCTCTGTTCACTAATTCTTCTGGCATACTTTTACAGTACAGTTAATTGTAAGAATCTGCGATAACGATATCAATTAAACCAAATTAAAATTAAATTATATTAAATCAGGTATATACCGTACCAAGTAGAACAATATTGCCATAAATTGTAAGACAAAACACAATTAAATAGCTAACTGCAGAAATATGAAATTTGTATCAATTTGCAGGAACATTGACGGCGAAGGGAAAAGAAAATGCTTTTATCGACCCCCATCTGATGAAGAGATAAAACAACAACGAACTTCACTCACGATGCGCTATAAAATAAAGTACGTCAAGTTTCTAAATCTTTTATTCGTTCAACAACGAAATTCGTTCAAATAAAGAATTTTACGAATTTTTAATGCGTCGAATTCATGCGACACCGTGAGGGATCGGGGTGATAGAGTAGTGACAGTAGCGACTCCGAGTTTAAAAAGTTTTAACCCAAAACGGTTCCATCTGGGACTCATTTTCTTCTGTTTAATTTTTGGATACTTTATTTAGTGAATACTTTTGCATACATTCCGTTTGAATTTGTATGAAATGAAAATTACGAATCTTCAGTTGTATTCATGCTAATTATTTTTTGTCAATATAAAAGTTTGTACCTTATATTTATATTGTTGCAAATGGCAAAAATGTGGTACTCGTAGTAAGACGTTGTGATATGGAATATTTTAAGGAACTACTTTTATTTACTTTAAAATGGATAACATCATTTTGCAAATATATAAGTTTGCGAGTTCCTATTTCCTGTGCAGAGTCCTATAACAAATTTAAGTGGTCATTTTCTTTCTGCATGAAGATACAGATTGTTGTTATAGCTACACCATGGCTTTATATTGTCTCATGCTTAAAAGTTTGTCGTAATATTGCATTAATTCTACTCTTCTTTTTTACTACAGGAATGTCCAACTGTCGGATTTTGGAACATATCGTGCACAAATCAATCGTAATAACTTGGCTCAAATCTTCAATTTTACTATTTCACACAACAAAGAAAGATTTCTTGCAAAACATAACTTTACTTTAATAGTTTGCATCTCAGTAGTCTGTGGATTTGGTCTTTTCTTTGTTATGCTCTGCGCATTGTGCGGTGTGGAATTGAGATGGTTCTGGTTCAAGTTGTGTGCTGCACAAGAAAAAGGTGAGTATGAAAATTGCTCACTCAAAATTGAATTCTGAAAATCAAATAAAATTTTGAATTTGTGCCATTTTTGGGATATAGCGAAAACACACTTTTCTATTTTGTCAACGCACATAAATTTAATATTCATAGCAAGTCATATAAATATACATATCAAATATACGCATTTCCGTCACTTCAAAATGAAATACTCAAATGACGCGAAGTGGACATTTGTGCGCAAATGACATGCTTGGATCAGCCAGCTTAGGCAATAAACTATTCTTTTTATATTTATCTTCTATTAACTAATGGGCACTATTAACTGTAACCTAATCTCACACTCGTTCATGATAACTTCACTGTATATGTTTTGTACGAGTGTCAAAAAACAATGTGATTATGTGAGTCCGTTTTGTCTCTAATCGATTTATTTTTATAATATAAATTAGAAGCTTACCCCGTTTTTTATTATTTTCAAATTTATAATGTGGCCATTAATTATGATTCAACCACTAGAACACTTTTTATTTTAGATTCTGACTACTGAGTTTATTAGCTAAATATAAACCAAAATGTTGAAGTTTTAAAACTTTTTTACAAAGGGAATGAATATTGACAAATACTTTTTTTATTCTAGTTTATGACTGAGTCTAATATTGCAAACAAGCTAATTGCAGCAGAAACATGGGGATAATCTAATTGTCTCTCGCGAACAAAAGCGTTCACTTGTTTACTATACTTAGAACTTGAGCTTATTAATTATGTATATACTAAATTAAAAATTTCAGTTTAAATTCTTGGAAGTTTACAGTGTAACTTATGTGAATAAATAACCCTTTCTATTCTCCCCTGAATATTAACTCTGTCTGCTTATTTTTGAGAGTATTTACTCGAAGTAAATCATTCGCTCAGAAATTTAACATAATGATTCCTGACAAAAGCGACTGGCGACCAAATGCCAAAAGCTACTGTAAACAGACTTGTATTATTCTACTTAATCTTGAATCCGCCCTCCATTTCCTTCAAAAAAAAATACCAAAATCTATATTTTGCAGAGATTAAAAAGTATTCATCATATCTTGCGTACTACTACAGTAGAGACACATCACAAAACCAGTCGCCACAACTTGAAGCATTTATAATGAATCTTTCAACTAGATTGCAGCGAATTGGTGGACCCGTATTTGACAGATGTAGAGAACCAAGCACAGAGCAATGTAAATAAATGGATATATTGCGATGCAGTATTAGGAATTCAATATTTGCATTAAAAACGACACTTTTGCTAACTGAATTAGATTAGGACTACCATTCGCAATTTTTCTATTTGTATTTTGCAAATTGTATTTGCAGAAATATTAATTCTCATATTATTCAAATAGTACTCCTAATCAGAAAAATTAAATTAGTTAAGTTTTTGATTAAATTAAATTTTTACACATAAATACTTGCATCAAATGCAATTTGGAGTTTTGTACAAACTATAAATCACAAAAAATATTACTTAAATTTATTTCAGAACACATTCGTGTACCTCCTATGAAAACTCCTTGTATTTCAGATAAAGCTGAAAGTATATACGCAGAACTAGGTCAATGCCATCGTGTCATTATTATACTTACTCCAGAATACATCAACGACCAATGGAGTGTGTATGAAGCGTATGAGGTAACTCAACTAAACTTCGGTATATGTAGCGTTGAAATTTCTACTTCCCTTTGATTTAACCTGTTTACTATTTCATTATTAACTTTACAACAATAACTCCATTGATGTAATTTGAATATATGGACTTGCAAAGTGCACGTGTATGTAAGAAAAACCCTATATTGATATCACGTTTGACCGTATTGAATACTGCTTCAACTTTTTGAAAGCTTTAACGTTTGGATTTAAAGCCCTTTATAAAGATATATTGATTGTATAGGTACAGTTAATTGCTGTTTACTTTTTCACGCTTGAAATAGATAAAATCAAATGTTGTACTTATATCCGAATATTTAAATTGATTTATATTCTCTTTGACAAATATATTTATTTTTTATGCAGGCATGGAAAAACGTTATTGAAAACGGAATTAAAATTATGTTCATAACGTTCCCAAATACAAATTCTGCAATCTCAAATCTTCCTGACCAGTCAAGAACCGCATTGAAGAAAGCTTTGCAGGTTAGATCGATGTAATAATCAGTATATATAAATGTTTGATTGATGTTGAACTTGCATGAATACCTGCTCGACTGCACCATAACAATTACCAGCGCTGGGATTTAAAATTTAAATGCGGGTTCTCTTTTGTGTCCGACTCATTGACAACAGTTTTTTTTTTTCTATCAGAAAAAATTCACGCACACTCAAAAATAAATTTTCTTGATTCGAATTAACAAAAGTGATCTAAAGCGGAAATGTAACTGCTGAATGTGAGGGAGTTTACAAAAATAAAATGCGACCAAATGATCTACTACATTCCAGAGACATCAAGTGATTCACTGGACCGGAATTCTGCCCTTCACCAAGAGAATGAGAATGCAACTGGAAATGTTCATGCCGAAGCTACCACAAGCGGACGCCATGGAGCTGAAAGTTTCAAGGCTTGATGACGATGACCAGCTGTTGACTTCCAAGCAAAATGGTTAGTAAACCTTCGGTATATAGGAAATATTTCGTTTAAAAGACGTTTGAATCCTTTGTCAAAACGATCTTTATAGTATGTCAGTTGTTCACAAATTGTTAAATTTGCCGAGTATCCCTTTTGGACCTTACTAATTCAGCATCATGTTTTATAAATTGCATCTAATTAAGTGAAATAATTTAATTATATTAGCTAATTGGGCATTTTAACTGAATCGTTTTTCAGGTCACAGTATATCTACGCAGCAGAAGGATACCAATGGAAACGTCTATCACAGTTCTCTCAATATATAACAAGATAAAAATACCGTATGGGTACTCCAGAGGTCGAGGAAAACATGGTAGTACTCGGGCCAAAAATGAATGCACGATACTAAATAGAGAGAAGTATGGAACAATGCATTGCACCACTTCATAAGCAATTCAAGTCCATTTACCTGGAACGAATGAACAGTTCGCTATTTCGACATTCATCCTAGACTGACAAGCAATGGTAGCTAACCATATGGATTTAACTGTTTACTTAGTTTTCTCATCTACAGTCCAGAATACCAAAATAACAATTCGGTAAATTATCAATGGAATGTATTGTTATTGATACATGAAATGAAGCCAATCGCCTAAGCCATCCTGCACGCAACAAACAAGTTAAATAAAACAAAAAAGCAAGCACGATAAAATCTATTTTTCTTGCCCTTTTCTCACGTTTCGAGTCAATTGAAAAACAGCTGTGTATTTTCAAAACATTGCGCTCAATAGCAGAATATTACCGCCTAAATTTTTCGGGATTCAAATTTCTCACGATAAACATCAATCCAATTGAACCAATAAATCAGCAAAAAGATTCCAAGAAAAGCGTGGTTTTTACCTGATTGTTGTCTGAAGTATATCACATTTATAATTCGCATTTGCACTTTCAAAAACTTTTAACAATTTTTAATTTCTGTTAAAGTTTAAAATAAAAATTGCCGTAAATTTTATTAAATAATATGGAGAGATAGTAAGTTTTTCTCAATATCCTTTAATAAAATTTAGGGTAATTGGTAAATTTGGTTTATAATTATCTGCACTGATCGTTTTAGTATTTACATAATGAACGTTTTTAATCTAATCATATCTGATTCCTTTTAATGCCATATTCTTCAAATTTATTTTAAACCACCTAATCAAAATAATACATGTGCATCAAATAAAGATACACCTCATCAAAGCTATATTTTTAAAGAACTGTAATAGTTCAAATATATTCTTAAACTTGAAATAACGTTGTTGCGGTTCACAATATGTCAGATTTCATTTTCAATTCATTGATTTTTTTTTTTCATGATGTTTTAATTTGGCATTTTCGCAATGTGATTGAACTTCGTGCTTTTTGCTATTGCTAAATTACTTTCTCGTTTTTTTCTTTTTTTTGTAATAAACAAACAAAGAGTGAAAAACATCATACAATTTTTATTTATTCACAGTTTGGTTCGTCACATTTTAGGGTGTTTGCTTTTTGACTGCTGTATAAGACGTAAGTGTTCGTTCAATATTTGCTTTGAGATTGAAGGATTTAAAATTAATAAATAAATGAAAACAATAAAATTTTGGAATGATCAATATGCCAAAATTTGATTGAATAAAGGCAAAATATAATATTGAATATACCGTCAGTATGATTGGGGTATATGTAAACGGTGAATTGAAAGACACGGGTTACTTTGTAAATAAATCTTTCCATAACAAAAGCAGTTCAACAAACGGTTCTCGATTACAATAAACGGGGTGGAATTCCCAATAGTCGTATCCTGTCAATAAATCATGTCAAAATGAAAGTGACTGTATCTGAGGCCTGACTTCGTGACATAAACTAAGTCGTTAATTTTGAATTTGATGTTTATTCGATTTGCCTGAATCACGGTTTAAATAAAATTGATGTCAATATCAACCCAACAAAATCACAAGCACCAGTGACAGATTGAATACTTCTGGAAAATGAAAATTGATAAATTCTAAGTAATCGTCGTCAGCCATTAGTTGTACGGCTCATTAACGCATTCCAAGTATACACGGCCTGAAAACATCGATATTTAAACAGAAATTACTAGCTCCTGTCATTGGAATCCAGCTTGAAAAACGAATATTAATTTAACTTGACTGCAATTCCAGTATGAAGACAAATTGGTACGAATTATTAAAATTCATATAAGCAGATCACGTTAAATTAATTTAAAAACAAGCAGACAAATGCAAACAAACTATTCAAATTCAGTTGCAACATGTAGAGAGAAATAATAAAACATTTCTTTCGATATTTAATTAAAACGATTCGAGGAATAACTCAACTATGTATGTATGATTCTTATTGAATTCGCCTTGGGAGTTGAAATTAATAAATCGATTCGAATTTATTTCACTTCGGTCGTATTTATATGAGCATTTCCGTGAACATTTGTTCTTTGTCTAGTACTCCTATAGTATGTGTGAGGGTGAGGAAATAATGTTATTCCAATTTTCATTATTTTAGATCTGTTACGAGTTCGGGGACTGTCTGTGTTAGACAAGTGCAAATATCCCCTGTTTATAAGTTTCAGTTCCTTTACACAACTTGATGTAAAATAGCCAAACAAAATAAGTTACCTTCATATTGGTACACATACTTCTAGAGCGCCATTTGCCCTCATATAGCAAAGCGGTAAATGTTGTAACTAATATATTTGTTACAAAATTCAATGTTTCATTACATATTTTACGAATAATCATATTTTGGAGATCAGAACTTTTAACTTAAAATGTTCGGAATAAATAAACTTTTTATTTAGTATTTATAAAAATAGCCTATAACTTATAAATGGGAATTTACTTGTTGCATCTTTGATAACGACGAATATATCCGCAGCCTATTGGAAATAGTTAGAATTTAAATTAGAAACAGGGTAAAACCCCATTTATAACATAGTCACACGTTTTCCGCAACAAATACAAAACTTTGGAGTTTTTGATGAGCTATTTTAAATTGTAATCCCTTTTTCAATGTCTCCACGATCACCTGATTGAATAAACAAATCCTATTATTTGTATTCGAGGGAATTTCCTATCGACGTAAATGTACCTTTGCACGCGAAATTAAAATTTTCCCAAATGAAACAAAAATTCGTTTTAAATAACATGATGTAACACGATTAAAAAATGTGTAATTATAACTTGTATTTGGGTTAGAACACAGCTGAAGAATAAATTGGTCTTAAACGTGAAAACCAAATATAGAAATATATAGATAGAATGGATCTAATCATGAAATTTTACCGCTGCTGGGTTAATTATGCCGTCGCAAATGTTATCTGTAAAAACAGATATACCTATATAATTCAGTCAAAATAGCCGGCTTTTTTTCATTGTGATAGGTAAAATTCCGCTCCACCTTTGATTCAGACATACTCGACCTGGCCTTTTGTTAATTTCGCCCCGCTTGAGCGGCTTTTTATACGGGCTATATTTATAAAAATGAACTGTATGGAAGGAATTATCTTATACTGCATAAGGTGGATAAATATGGCACACTTATATACAGCCAGGTAACTGCGATTTTATTTACAGAGGCTTTTACAGGCAGAGATAAAGAGTTTGTGGGCAACTAGAGACGTAGTGTTAGGATTACTTAGTTGAACGTTACAATTAGTAATATTCAAAAGTAAATTACATTACGCAATTCAATTGTCCTGCTGCACACATACACAAATATGTAAAAAAGACATGGTCACCAACACAATGTGTTATTGTGCAATGGGGGACTCTTGAATTCAGTAGTAAATGATATCGTTACAAATATCATGGATTCATTCTAAAATTTGGCGTGTGCCATCGTGCACTAATTGCGCTTCTCCCACAAGAGAAGTGACGAGAGTGATGCGTATTTTCTTCTTTTATGTATACCGGGCTTTTCAACACCCTTATTGAAATAATTGCAAACTTTGTTGCATCTACTATTTATATACTGGTGCAATAAGTCTAACATTAGTATACAGCGTTCGCGTAATAAATGTGTGTATTGAAGAGAACTAAAAGTTGTTCACGATTCCATAGCTCACTTCATTGTTTAGCATCAGAATGTTGTACCTTTACATACTATGTCGAAACATAAGCAATGTGATAAAGTTTGGCTGTATGGCATACATGCATGAACAAAAAAGTACAGCAAAGGTCGGTGTTGTATACATATTTCATTTTTCAGCTGAATAAATAATCGTCACGCCACAATTCTGACGCGTTATAAAACTTTTATTTGAATTAATATACTCTATTATACCGTTATTTATCTTTTTGCGGTGGCATGGTAGTTCGCTTTCCTAAAAGTAATGAAATTTCATATCTAGCAAGCCATCTTATTGCAAATTGTAAATTTCTGAAAGCGGTTCCTGACCTCATTTCACTAGGCCTCATTTCACTAGGCTTCACTAGGATTCGAGGAATAACTCAACTATGTATGTATGATTCTTATTGAATTCGCCTTGGGAGTTGAAATTAATAAATCGATTCGAATTTATTTCACTTCGGTCGTATTTATATGAGCATTTCCGTGAACATTTGTTCTTTGTCTAGTACTCCTATAGTATGTGTGAGGGTGAGGAAATAATGTTATTCCAATTTTCATTATTTAGATCTGTTACGAGTTCGGGGACTGTCTGTGTTAGACAAGTGCAAATATCCCCTGTTTATAAGTTTCAGTTCCTTTACACAACTTGATGTAAAATAGCCAAACAAAATAAGTTACCTTCATATTGGTACACATACTTCTAGAGCGCCATTTGCCCTCATATAGCAAAGCGGTAAATGTTGTAACTAATATATTTGTTACAAAATTCAATGTTTCATTACATATTTTACGAATAATCATATTTTGGAGATCAGAACTTTTAACTTAAAATGTTCGGAATAAATAAACTTTTTATTTAGTATTTATAAAAATAGCCTATAACTTATAAATGGGAATTTACTTGTTGCATCTTTGATAACGACGAATATATCCGCAGCCTATTGGAAATAGTTAGAATTTAAATTAGAAACAGGGTAAAACCCCATTTATAACATAGTCACACGTTTTCCGCAACAAATACAAAACTTTGGAGTTTTTGATGAGCTATTTTAAATTGTAATCCCTTTTTCAATGTCTCCACGATCACCTGATTGAATAAACAAATCCTATTATTTGTATTCGAGGGAATTTCCTATCGACGTAAATGTACCTTTGCACGCGAAATTAAAATTTTCCCAAATGAAACAAAAATTCGTTTTAAATAACATGATGTAACACGATTAAAAAATGTGTAATTATAACTTGTATTTGGGTTAGAACACAGCTGAAGAATAAATTGGTCTTAAACGTGAAAACCAAATATAGAAATATATAGATAGAATGGATCTAATCATGAAATTTTACCGCTGCTGGGTTAATTATGCCGTCGCAAATGTTATCTGTAAAAACAGATATACCTATATAATTCAGTCAAAATAGCCGGCTTTTTTTCATTGTGATAGGTAAAATTCCGCTCCACCTTTGATTCAGACATACTCGACCTGGCCTTTTGTTAATTTCGCCCCGCTTGAGCGGCTTTTTATAGGGCTATATTTATAAAAATGAACTGTATGGAAGGAATTATCTTATACTGCATAAGGTGGATAAATATGGCACACTTATATACAGCCAGGTAACTGCGATTTTATTTACAGAGGCTTTTACAGGCAGAGATAAAGAGTTTGTGGGCAACTAGAGACGTAGTGTTAGGATTACTTAGTTGAACGTTACAATTAGTAATATTCAAAAGTAAATTACATTACGCAATTCAATTGTCCTGCTGCACACATACACAAATATGTAAAAAAGACATGGTCACCAACACAATGTGTTATTGTGCAATGGGGGACTCTTGAATTCAGTAGTAAATGATATCGTTACAAATATCATGGATTCATTCTAAAATTTGGCGTGTGCCATCGTGCACTAATTGCGCTTCTCCCACAAGAGAAGTGACGAGAGTGATGCGTATTTTCTTCTTTTATGTATACCGGGCTTTTCAACACCCTTATTGAAATAATTGCAAACTTTGTTGCATCTACTATTTATATACTGGTGCAATAAGTCTAACATTAGTATACAGCGTTCGCGTAATAAATGTGTGTATTGAAGAGAACTAAAAGTTGTTCACGATTCCATAGCTCACTTCATTGTTTAGCATCAGAATGTTGTACCTTTACATACTATGTCGAAACATAAGCAATGTGATAAAGTTTGGCTGTATGGCATACATGCATGAACAAAAAAGTACAGCAAAGGTCGGTGTTGTATACATATTTCATTTTTCAGCTGAATAAATAATCGTCACGCCACAATTCTGACGCGTTATAAAACTTTTATTTGAATTAATATACTCTATTATACCGTTATTTATCTTTTTGCGGTGGCATGGTAGTTCGCTTTCCTAAAAGTAATGAAATTTCATATCTAGCAAGCCATCTTATTGCAAATTGTAAATTTCTGAAAGCGGTTCCTGACCTCATTTCACTAGGCTGTCTCGATGTCATATGTCACCGTTTGTAAATATTTTTCGATTTTTGCACTCGATTTCAAATGTAGCAATAACGATATATATAGCTTTTCTGGTAACGATTCCACCGTATGTCGATCAATTCAGAACAAATATTTCGGCTATTGTTTGAGAAATCGCCATATCTTTTTATTATTTTATGTGAACTATTATTACATTTTTTCAAGACCGATACAAGTAACGCTATTACATAGAATTGATCTACCAGCGTAACGCGGCGACAAAAACAGTTTATTCGACGTTATGTTTTCATGGTGTAATGATACTATTATCGAATATACTCATGTGATGTGCGTACAAAATAAACTTGAATAAAGCTAAAAGTCGACCAATTTATTGCATTATGAATTGACGTATTCGCTTAGGAAACCTATTACTCTCGCCTTTAGTTTACCAACGTCTCGCTCGGCTGATTAACGCGAAAGTCGTGGTGAATCGTCCTTACCACATTTAGTCAGTACTCTCACAATATAAAAAAAACATCTACCGAGCGATCGAATAATCGCAGAAAAGAGAAATTTTTCGTTTTGTCGAACATAAAGTTCAAAACAAGGCAACGTGTCAGAAGTCAAATACGGCAGAAGTAACGTAACTAGATAATAGCCCTGTTTTATGAATTCACATACGACGTGTACTTGAACTTCCATCAGACAACGGCTACGAGAGAGTAGTTCTTAAATCACAGTAAATTCTTGATTGTGAAAAATTGAAACCTTATTTCTTATATATATGGCAAATTCACTCAAAATAATAAAATCATGGCGTTCCGAGAACATAATTGACACAAAATATTTTGAATTAAAAAGATCTACATCTTTTGGATAAGCCACACTAGATTTGCTTTCGTATCTTATATAAAACTAAAATTTTGTGTTTTCGGCTGATGTAAAAATACATCGATGACGTAGTTTTATTACGTCACATTTCCTTAAATCATTGCATACTAACGCTCCCCCTCCCGCCCTGTGCATGACACTGGGTATCTACGTAAAACCTATAATAAAGTTTATACAGCAATATATTAGACAGCATCTTGCAGTGTCATACGACATGCAAAGAGAGGTTAAATACGCTCAATTAAAGCTTACTTGTTAGCCTTGGATACTGTTCTAGTATAAACCAACACCATACGCCACCAATATAACAAATCCTGACACGAGACTTTGTTTTGGATGTAAATATTTGAACATGGTGATTTAATCGGTTTCGCAATCATTCCTTTCGTTTAGCTACGCGTCAAACGCATCAAAAATTAGAATTGGCAAAATTTCGATCCTCCAATCAACTAATTATACTACACAAAAAAATGGGAAAAATAGAAGTGCCGAATGAAGTCTCTTTTAATCACCATCTCAACAGATCCTATCTTAGTGCAGAATAAGCAGGTAGAATATATATCATATATGTGTAATACAGCACAGTCAGTGAAATAGCGTCATCTTTAAAAGTGACTCACCATGGAAATAGTTTTAGTATAGAGTGACAACCTTCAGCATTTGTTTTAGGTTCTTTATCTATTAGCTTGGCTAGAAAAGGGCGATTCTCTGCTGGGGCATCAAGACGCAAGTACCATGGTTTTGTTTTGCAAGCGTTTGCAAGCGACCAATGGAGTGTGTATGAAGCGTATGAGGTAACTCAACTAAACTTGGGTATATGTAGCGTTGAAATTTCTACTTCCCTTTGATTTAATCTGTTTACTATTTCATTATTAATTTTATAACAATAACTCCATGGATGTAGTTTGAATATGGACTTGCAAAGCGCACGTGTATGGGAGAAAAACCTTATATTGATATCACGTTTGACCGTATTGAAAACTGCTTCAACTTTTTGAAAACTTTAACGTTTGGATTTAAAGCCCTTTATAAAGATATATTGATTGTATAGGTACAGTTAATTGCTGTTTCCTTTTTCACGTTTGAAATATGTAAAATCAAATGTTGTACTTATATCCGAATATTTAAATTGATTTATATTCTCTTTGACAAATATATTTATTTTTTATGCAGGCATGGAAAAACGTTATTGAAAATGGAATTAAAATTATGTTCATAACGTTCCCAAATACAAATTCTGCAATCTCAAATCTTCCTGACGAGTCAAGAACCGCATTAAAGAAAGCTTTGCAGGTTAGATCGATGTAATAATCAGTATAAATGTTTGATTGATGTTGAACTTGCATGAATACCTGTTAATAAAATGATTTACCAAGACACGATTCTTTCACTGCTCGACTGCACCATAACAATTACCAGCGCTGGGATTTAAAATTTGAATGCGGGTTCTCTTTTGTGTCCGACTCATTGACAACAGTTTTTTTTTTCTATCAGAAAAAATTCACGCACACTCAAAAATGAACTTTCTTGACTCGAATTAACAAAAGTGATCTAAAGCGGCAATATGTGACGGAGTTTACAAAACTAAAATGCGACCAAATAATTTACTACATTCCAGAGACACCAAGTGATTCACTGGACCGGAATTCTGCCCTTCACCAAGCGAATGAGAATGCAACTGGAAATGTTCATGCCGAAGCTACCACAAGCTGACGCCATGGAGCTAAAAGTTTCAAGGCTTGATGACGATGACCAGCTGTTGACTTCCAAGCAAAATGGTTAGCAAACCTTCGGTATATAGGAAATATTTCGTTTAAAAGACGTTTGAATCCTTTGTCAAAACGATCTTTATAGTATGTCAGTTGTTCACAAATTGTTAAATTTGCCGAGTATCCCTTTTGGACCTTACTTACTCAGCATCATGTTTTAAAATTGCAAACGGAATTTATTGATATTAGCCCAGATGCATTAAATGAGGTAAAATACTTAAAGAATAACTGATTGAAAAACAACAAACCTGGTTAAAATATATTGAGAACTGACTTCATAACAATTTGAATTTGTAAAGGGACTTTGTGAACACTCCGTATTTTTATACTAACGCGCTTAATTACAGTGTCATCTAATAAGGTAAAATAATTTAATTATATTAGCTAATTGGGCATTTGAACTGAATCGTTTTTCAGGTCACAGTGTATCTACGCAGCAGAAGGATACCAATGGAAACGTCTATCACAGTTCTCTCAATATATAACAAGATAAAAATAACCTATGGGTACTCCAGAGGTCGAGGAAAACATGGTAGTAGTCGGGCCAAAAATGAATGCACGACACTAAATAGAGAGAAGTATGGAACAATGCATTGCACCACTTCATAAGCAATTCAAGTCCATTTACCTGGAACGAATGAACAGTTCGCTATTTCGACATTCATCCTAGACTGGCAAGCTATGGTAGCTAACCATATGGATTTAACTGTTTACTTAGTTTTCTCATCTACAGTCCAGAATACCAAAAATACAATTCGGTAAATTATCAAAGGAATGTATTGTTATTGATACATGAAATGAAGCCAATCGCCTAAGCCATCTTGCACGCAACAAACAAGTTAAATAAAACAAAAAAGCAAGCACGATAAAATCTATTTTTCTTTCCCCTTTCTCACGTTTCGAGTCAATTGAAAAACAGCTGTGTATTTTCAAAACATTGCGCTCAATAGCAGAATATTGCCGCCTAAATTTTTCGAGATTCAAATTTCTCACGATAAACATCAATCCAATTGAACCAATAAATCAGCAAAATGATTCCAAGAAAAGCGTGGTTTTTACCTAATTGTTGTCTGAAGTATATCACATTTATAATTCGCATTTGCACTTTCAAAAACTTTTAAAAATTTTTAATTTCTGTTAAATTTTAAAATAAAATTGCCGTAAATTGTATTAAATAATATGGAGAGATAGTAAGTTTTAATCATATCTGATTCCTTTTAATGCCATATTCTTCAAATTTATTTTAAACCACCTAATCAAAATAATACATGTGCATCAAATAAAGATACACCTCAACAAAGCTATTTTTAAAGGACTGTAATAGTTTTAATATATTCCCAAACTTGAAATAACGTTGTTGCTGTTCACAATATGTCAGATTTCATTTTTAATTCATTGATTTTCTTCATGATGTTTTAATGTGGCATTTTTGCAATGTGATTGAACTTCGTGCTTTTTGCTATTGCTAAATTACTTTCCAGTTTGTTGTTTTTTTGCAATAAACAAACAAAGAGTGAGAAACATCATACAATTTTTATATATTCACAGTTTGGTTCGTCACATTTTAGGGTGTTTGCGTTTCGGGTACTGTATAAGACGTAAGTGTTCGTTCAATATTTGCTTTGAGATTGGAGGATTTAAAATTAATTGAAATTTCAAAATTATACATATTTCCTCGTTCTTTGTTAAATGGAAACAAATTGATAAAAAATTAACAATAAAATTTTGGAATGATCAATATGTCAAAATTGGATTAAATAAAGGCAAAATATAATATTGAATATACCGTCAGTACGATTGGGGTATATGTAAACGGTGATTTGAAAGACACGGGTTACTTTGTAAATAAATCTTTCCATAACAAAAGCAGTTCAACAAACGGTTCTCGATAACAATAAACGAGGCGGAATTCCCAATAGTCGTATCCTGTCAATTAATCATGTCAAAATGAAAGTGACTGTATCTGAGGCCTGACTTCGTGACATAAACTAAGTCGTTAAATTTGAATTTGATGTTTATCCGATTTGCCTGAGTCACGGTTTAAATAAAATTGATGTCAATATTGACCCAACAAAATCACAAGCACCCGTGACAGATTAAATACTTTTGGAAAATGAAAATTGATAAATTCTAAGTAATCGTCGTCAGCCATTAGTTGTACGGCTCATTAACGCATTCCAAGTATACACGGTCTGAAAACATCGATATTTAAACAGAAATTACTAGCTCTTGTCATTGGAATCCAGCTTGAAAAACGAATATTAATTTAACTTGACTGCAATTCCAGTATGAAGACAAATTGGTACGAATTATTGAAATTCATATAAGCAGATCACGTTAAATTAATTTGAAAACAAGCAGACAAATGCAAACAAACTATTCAAATTCAGTTGCAACATGTAGAGAGAAATAATAAAACATTTCTTTCGATATTTAATTAAAACGATTCGAGGAATAACTCAACTATGTATGTATGATTCTTATTGAATTCGCCTTGGGAGTTGAAATTAATAAATCGATTCGAATTTATTTCACTTCGGTCGTATTTATATGAGCATTTCCGTGAACATTTGTGCTTTGTCTAGTACTCCTATAGTATGTGTGAGGGTGAGGAAATAATGTTATTCCAATTTTCATTATTTTAGATCTGTTACGAGTTCGGGGACTGTCTGTGTTAGACAAGTGCAAATATCCCCTGTTTATAAGTTTCAGTTCCTTTACACAACTTGATGTAAAATAGCCAAACAAAATAAGTTACCTTCATATTGGTACACATACTTCTAGAGCGCCATTTGCCCTCATATAGCAAAGCGGTAAATGTTGTAACTAATATATTTGTTACAAAATTCAATGTTTCATTACATATTTTACGAATAATCATATTTTGGAGATCAGAACTTTTAACTTAAAATGTTCGGAATAAATAAACTTTTTATTTAGTATTTATAAAAATAGCCTATAACTTATAAATGGGAATTTACTTGTTGCATCTTTGATAACGACGAATATATCCGCAGCCTATTGGAAATAGTTAGAATTTAAATTAGAAACAGGGTAAAACCCCATTTATAACATAGTCACACGTTTTCCGCAACAAATACAAAACTTTGGAGTTTTTGAAGAGCTATTTTAAATTGTAATCCCTTTTTCAATGTCTCCACGATCACCTGATTGAATAAACAAATCCTATTATTTGTATTCGAGGGAATTTCCTATCGACGTAAATGTACCTTTGCACGCGAAATTAAAATTTTCCCAAATGAAACAAAAATTCGTTTTAAATAACATGATGTAACACGATTAAAAAATGTGTAATTATAACTTGTATTTGGGTTAGAACACAGCTGAAGAATAAATTGGTCTTAAACGTGAAAACCAAATATAAAAATATATAGATAGAATGGATCTAATCATGAAATTTTACCGCTGCTGGGTTAATTATGCCGTCGCAAATGTTATCTGTAAAAACAGATATACCTATATAATTCAGTCAAAATAGCCGGCTTTTTTTCATTGTGATAGGTAAA
Source organism: Styela clava (assembly GCF_013122585.1). NCBI lineage: Eukaryota > Metazoa > Chordata > Ascidiacea > Stolidobranchia > Styelidae > Styela > Styela clava. The sequence goes on along the minus strand of NW_024102834.1, from coordinate 18,404,574 downwards.
ATTCCGCTCCACCTTTGAGTCAGACATACTCGACCTGGCCTTTTGTTAATTTCGCCCCGCTTGAGCGGCTTTTTATACGGGCTATATTTATAAAAATGAACTGTAGGGAAGGAAGTATCTTATACTGCATAAGGTGGATAAATATGGCACACTTATATACAGCCAGGTAACTGCGATTTTATTTACAGAGGCTTTTACAGGCAGAGATAAAGAGTTTGTGGGCAACTAGAGACGTAGTGTTAGGATTACTTAGTTGAACGTTACAATTAGTAATATTCAAAAGTAAATTACATTACGCAATTCAATTGTCCTGCTGCACACATACACAAATATGTAAAAAAGACATGGTCACCAACACAATGTGTTATTGTGCAATGGGGGACTCTTGAATTCAGTAGTAAATGATATCGTTACAAATATCATGGATTCATTCTAAAATTTGGCGTGTGCCATCGTGCACTAATTGCGCTTCTCCCACAAGAGAAGTGACGAGAGTGATGCGTATTTTCTTCTTTTATGTATACCGGGATTTTCAACACCCTTATTGAAATAATTGCAAACTTTGTTGCATATACTATTTATATACTGGTGCAATAAGTCTAACATTAGTATACAGCGTTCGCGCAATAAATGTGTGTGTTGAAGAGAACTAAAAGTTGTTCACGATTCCATAGCTCACTTCATTGTTTAGCATCAGAATGTTGTACCTTTACATACTATGTCGAAACATAAGCAATGTGATAAAGTTTGGCTGTATGGCATACATGCATGAACAAAAAAGTACAGCAAAGGTCGGTGTTGTATACATATTTCATTTTTCAGCAGAATAAATAATCGTCACGCCACAATTCTGACGCGTTATAAAACTTTTATTTGAATTAATATACTCTATTATACCGTTATTTATCTTTTTGCGGTGGCATGGTAGTTCACTTTCCTAAAAGTAATGAAATTTCATATCTAGCAAGCCATTTTATTGCAAATTGTAAATTTCTGAAAGCGGTTCCTGACCTCATTTCACTAGGCTGTCTCGATGTCATATGTCACCGTTTGTAAATATTTTTCGATTTTTGCACTCGATTTCAAATGTAGCAATGACGATATATATAGCTTTTCTGGTAACGATTCCACCGTATGTCGATCAATTCAGAACAAATATTTCGGCTATTGTTTGAGAAATCGCCATATCTTTTTATTATTTTATGTGAACTATTATTACGTTTTTTCAAGACCGATACAAGTAACGCTATTACATAGAATTGATCTACCAGCGTAACGCGGCGACAAAAACAGTTTATTCGACGTTATGTTTTCATGGTGTAATGATACTATTATCGAATATACTCATGTGATGTGCGTACAAAATAAACTTGAAAAAAGCTAAAAGTCGACCAATTCATTGCATTATGAATTGACGTATTCGCTTAGGAAACCTATTACTCTCGCCTTTAGTTAACCAACGTCTCGCTCGGCTGATTAACGCGAAAGTCGTGGTGAATCGTCCTTACCACATTTAGTCAGTACTCTCACAATATAAAAAAAAACATCTACCGAGCGATCGAATAATCGCAGAAAAGAGAAATTTTGCGTTTTGTCAAACATAAAGTTCAAAACAAGGCAACGTGTCAGAAGTCAAATACGGCAGAAGTAACGTAACTAGATAATAGCCCTGTTTTATGAATTCACATACGACGTGTACTTGAACTTCCATCAGACAACGGCTACGAGAGAGTAGTTCTTAAATCACAGTAAATTCTTGATTGTGAAAAATTGAAACCTTATTTCTTATATATATGGCAAATTCACTCAAAAAATTAAAATCATGGCGTTCCGAGAACATAATTGACACAAAATATTTTGAATTAAAAAGATCTACATCTTTTGGATAAGCCACACTAGATTTGCTTTCGTATCTTATATAAAACTAAAATTTTGTGTTTTCGGCTGATGTAAAAATACATCGATGACGTAGTTTTATTACGTGACATTTCCTTAAATCATTGCATACTAACGCTCCCCCTCCCGCCCTGTGCATGACGCTGGGTATCTACGTAAAACCTATAATAATGTTTATACAGCAATATATTAGACAGCATCTTGCAGTGTCATACGACATGCAAAGAGAGGTTAAATACGCTCAATTAAAGCTTACTTGTTAGCCTTGGATGCTGTTCTAGTATAAACCAACACCATACGCCACCAATATAACAAATCCTGACACGAGACTTTGTTTTGGATGTAAATATTTGAACATGGTGATTTAATCGGTTTCGCAATCATTCCTTTCGTTTAGCTACGCGTCAAACGCATCAAAAATTAGAATTGGCAAAATTTCGATCCTCCAATCAACTAATTATACTACACAAAAAAATGGGAAAAATAGAAGTGCCGAATGAAGTCTCTTTTAATCACCATCTCAACAGATCCTATCTTAGTGCAGAATAAGCAGGTAGAATATCATATATGTGTAATACAGCACAGTCAGTGAAATAGCGTCATCTTTAAAAGTGACTCACCATGGAAATAGTTTTAGTATAGAGTGACAACCTTCAGCATTTGTTTTATGTTGTTTATCTATTAGCTTGGCTAGAAAAGGGCGATTCTCTGCTGGGGCATCAAGACGCAAGTACCATGGTTTTGTTTTGCAAGCGTTTACTGGTAATCGGACGAGAGGCCGGGGTACGCTATATGCTTAAGGATTTTCTTTCCTCGGGATAATTTTGATATCTTTTGCTTACATTTTCCGTCAATATTAAACACAACACCTAATTTGCTGATAAAAATCGATTTGCCAGTATTCATCGATCTGAATTCTAGGTTTAATGAGATTTTATTTGGTGTTAATTATCTCTTTGATTTTCTGTAAATTTCCTAAATTGTCTCTGTAAATTTTCCTTTCAAACCTCGCCGTTATTGTTGTTAGCTTCAAGCTGTTTTCATTAAAAACTTTGCAAATATTTGATAAATTTTACTAAATAAGCTACATTCACTTGTGACACTTCTGACATCTTATAGATAAGTCAATATTTGTCACAACAAAAAGCAGTTTCAACATTAAACAATGCCACAGTCGAGGAGGCAAAATAAACACTTCAAAAGTTTTCAGTAATTTCAACTTGCATAACAGCATGATTGTTAATTGTCATTTTGCGGTTTAAGCAATATGCATATAATAGTGGTATAGACTCTCGGATTTGAATGTAAACTTAATACCTTTAGAGCAGGGATCGGCAACCTTTTGTCGCTCGCGGGCCAAATTGAGGTGGGCAAGTCATTGGCGGGCCGCACATGATTTTAGAAAGTTGAAAAACCGAACGAATGGTACTTTTTATAATGAAAATCAAGCAGTGATACATTTCTCGAATAGAATATAGATTTATTTTCTCATTGCATCTCATAAAATTCCATTTGATCATTTTCAGCGCCATTGAACCATTTGCACTTACGATCAACTTTTCTGCGTTTTGTTGCCATTTGCCTAACTATAATTAAATTATATGCTCATTAAACGAGTAATTGTGAAATATATAATTGTTAGGTTATAATAAAATTTAGTTTAAACTATATATTCGTCAAAACAGATGTGTTGTTACTATAATTTAGTGAAGCGTCGCGGGCCGGATTATAGTTCTCCGGGTCGTAGGTTGCCGACGCCTGCTATAGAGTCTACTCTAGACTGCAATGGCGGAATCCCGGAGTTCAGCGAAACCCTGGTTGAAAACCAATGCTCTATAAACTATATTTTCACCGTGTTCATTGTCATTTTAACTAGGAATTAGATATAACTTTCTATCATGATTCACTTTATATTATTAGCCAAGCTGTACAGATTAACTATATTTCAAGAAGCATTTAATTGAATGCATTCATGAGACCTGGCATAGGATGGATAGGATTTGCAAAAACGATGAGCCGACTACAAGCCTCTCGTTCGGTTACGTGTCCATGTCGGGTATGGGAGTAGTGAGACAGTTATTTGTTTTAGATACATCTGGACTTGATGGTTGAGGAAGTCGTAACCGACCAGTGGGCCATAAACCACCATACAACCCAACAATCCTCTCGCGCATAATTATTGCCCACGGGATTAGAACCTGCGAACCCATGAAGAAGAATTAAAGATGCGCGGCAAGCATGTTAATTACAATTTGCAAGATGCGTAATGTTGCAAACATCTGCTGTCTGGTTTGTATTACCCACTTATGTTTAGTCGATGACTCAATTTTGGTAACCACGGAATGATGTAAATTCCATTACAAAATTCAAGGACTATTAGAAGTGCCAACTATCCATCCTGACCTATTCTTTAGCATTTATACCCATCTGAATCTTCACAAGAAAGCGAGAAAGTTCTCTTCCTAGTTACAATGAGTGAGGTATGATATGACCCCAAACTTTAAAATTACTTGCTTATAAGCTTTGTTTTACGGTATTTGTAACAGTTGATCAGGAACAGAAATGGCGACGAATTTAATTATAAAATCCATGATTTATTTATTGCTCATGGGAATTCTGCTTACACCTACATATGCAGGTAAGTTTTTTTTAAGTTTATTATGGTTTATAGTATATGAAGTTGTCAAACTACTAAAGGAGAAAAAACGGTTTCGCCGATGTCACGCCATTCCTAGAACAGGTTCCCTTATACCCGGTTGCAGTATATGTATTATACAGTTGATGTATTATGGTGCTTATGCTTCGAATTCATAGAAAGATTTGATACAGGTTACCCTGTGCGTGCCTCTAGTATATTTTCGCTTAAGGTAATTCGACGAGAATTTCTTCTACCACATTTTCACACATCCCATTGTAAATATTTGATCTCAATAATATGGAATTTTCCAACAACCTAAACAATAACTCCATTGTTTCGGTCAATATTTCATGTGATATTACGGTGATAAATCCAACAATGAAAGGATAACTTAAAGTGCTAACTTTGACAAGATTTGAAATTAGAAAATTCCACAAGCATTCTTGATCAATAGAAATATCATATGTCTTTCCAGGAAATAGCAAGTAGTAAGCATTCGTTAGATCATAGACCGCCTTTTTCAGACAAAATAACGTATACCTTTATCAAATAGTGAAAAAAGCTGCTAATCTTATTTGTTTATATTTATAATATTATTTCATCCAAGCATCCTCGTGCACATATGGATTCCAAGTAGGGAGTAAACAGTGGAAAGGACCCGTGGTTCAATACTAAATACCCTATTACCTTGCGGAAAATATTACCTTTATTTGTTTTATTACTATCAATTTAAGCCCAACATAGCATAAATATGAAAGTCTGGTTATTCTCAGTCTATAATATATGTCATATGTCTTTACTTTATTTTGTTCTTCACTTACTTTTGAGACAAAATCTAATGAATTAGTTGTTCATTTGTTTTGTTTTCGTTATTATTTTAAATCAAATAATATATTTTTTGATAAAATATCAAAAAAGCATATAATATGAAAAAGACCACGATCAAATTTTTTCAAATTTCCCAATACTTTTGAATTTTTATAATTCCAAAAATATAATGCCCCATCAGTCAGTAATCATTATTAAAATATCAACATTGGCATATGGCGTGTAAACAAATAATTATGTTGCCACTGTTTGATGGGAGAAACAAAATAAAAATAACTCTTGGATTAATAATATGCTAAAAATATTATTACAAAACCACTTTTTTCAAGAAAAGGTTCAAATTCCTATTTCTCTATACTTCAGTATCACCACAATTATTCGAAATCAATTTCACGAAGTATTTGAATGTTTCTTAGATGCGGCCACTGCTTGACGGAAAAAATAAAATAATGACATATATTGTAAAATAAGCACACTCTCAGATTAATAATATGTTAAAAATATTATCACAAAACCATTATTTCAAAAAAAAAAAATTACATTTCTATTTCTCTATAGAATCAGTATTTTCTCAATTATTTGAAATTCATTTCACGGAGCATTTAAATGTTTCACAGAAGGATGTTCAACAGTTTTTAATGGAACTAAAAAAACCTACATTGGATGGCCCGTTGTCATAAGTTGTTCCGAAGCCTACTCCATGTATTACGAAGCCTTTTATTTTGACGACGATGAGTTTGATTTGACGGTAAGAATTACGTTTATTTTACATATTGTTGTGTGATATTTTACATACACACACGCGCGCACACACACACACATAGTCAATAATGTTTAATTTCGGTTCACGTAAATTAGCAGAACGCATGGAATAAAAATTTAACACGAGCTGAGAATCGGTGTTACTTTGTTGCGAATAATTCGAATTTAAGCGATCTTTTTTCGTTCCAATAGACACTTTATTACTATCATGTCATGCAGATGTTAACTGTAATAAACTATTTTAAATACATTTTAAATATCTTCGAGATTATAATCAAAAATAGTCAATCAAAAAAAATATTTTTTTAAAATGAAGATTGGCCCTTGTGCTACCGGATTGATAGTCGGTCCTGTTATGTTTTTCGACATAAGGCGTGCAGTTGAAAATCCACCAGACAACGCCGCGTAATACTTTTCGTACTTAAAACACAGTAAAGTTTTGACTGCAATTTTGTATTGAGTTTAATTAACGTGAATGTAAAAATACATTGTCCAAAAATACAGAATTGCTGAGCTATAAGATATCATTCTTTATTACTGTGCAACATTTCATTTGCTTTCTATATACAAATGAATTCTTTGCAATAATACTTTAGAATCAGCAGTTATTAATTAAATTTATAATTATACCAATATATTTTATTTCAGTGCATTATCCAGATACCGGAATTAAATAAAACACTACTAAACGAGACAACATCGGCCTATGATATTTCGACTTTAGAATATAATCTGCAAGTTAACGAATCCACCCCCACAGAGATTGAAATCACAGTGCAGGTTAGCAATGTTGAAATCTATTAAACAGTTTCATTTTTAAATAAATTGAGTCGCGTTGACAGAATTTTATGATGATGAAATTTTGAAAAAATTTGATTTTGGAACGCGTAAATTAGAAGCATCTTTATAGATAACTAAAAACTGAAGGTTTTCAATAACATTAGTTTCATCAGTACGAAATGTCAGCTGTTCAATTTCACATAAATATAGACAGATTATCTGCAAACATTAAATAAAAAAGAAAATGTCGTCAATCTTTATTGTATCATGATTTTTTAAATATATAAATTTATTTTTATTTCCTAATATTTAGATTTCATAATTGAAAGCTTCATTAACATGTGTATAAACAGCTTTCTTCAGAAAATTGCGTGACTGAAAAATTACAACTAACTACTTCAAAACTTTCCAACTACGAGTGCAATTCTGTCCCTAAAGACAAAACCAACGTAGTTGAAAGAAAAATAATTCAAGAAGATACAACAATTATGTATTGCGAACGTAAGTATTTACCTATCAGTTGGGGTTACGCGAGACCAACTCCCTTTTCCTCCTCTTTGCTTTTACGGTAGGTTCTCCGTATGCGAGTAATGCAAGAATGCTCTAGCAGGAATAAATATGACACTATACGCTTTAACAGCCTTGTTGCATGTTTGAATTATATAGCAAATACTTAAATCAACAAAAACTTTAGATCAATTCTCCAACTTTCCACAATGTTGGTTTAGTATCCCATGTTTACACAATTTGTTCCTTTTTAAAGTTACAAGTCAGTCCGAAGAACCTGAAATTAATGTGAGAAATTACGAAGTTACGTGGTATCACAATTGCGACACAAATTTGCCGCCTAATGTAACGGTGACTAATGATCAGGTACTTGTAGTTGTCTTTATTCATATTTTTCACATCTTAACACATATCTTATTTCAATCTTTATATACAGGGTGATTCCAAAAACTAAATCCATATATTTCTTATTTCGATCCCCAATAATGAAAAAAAAAATTTAACACTTGATTTTATGTGCATGATTGTCCCCCAAGTTTCAAACTTAAACAAAAGTGATCTTCCCTCAAGAATAGGTTTCATTTGACGGAGTTCTGTTTTTTTTTTTGGTTAACCAAAATTAATGATTTTATTTTTTTTTGTTACAATTAAATTAAAATTAGTTAACTCAAAATCATATTTTATTTCAATGCTTCAATTATTTTAGTTGACCATCCCTGTAACAGACTACAGGTATCATCCTGGAGAGTATTCTTGTTCAGTGATTGATAATAATCAAACAAGATATATCGTTTTCTATGAATTGTGCATAGAACGTAAGTATATATTAAAATATTTTCCATTTATATCAAATTTCTTTTTAAAACAATGTATCTCTAACTCAGGAATTTTTGACCTTCTTGGTAAAGCGAAACCCCGATAAACATATCAGAGTCTGTGCAATAGTTTAATTTATTCAATACTGAAATTTAGCGTCATTACAAACTTGTGATTTTAGACCTCAAAATTCACTCACTGTGCATGATATACGGAGCACAGCTGTAACAAACGCCAGCAACATTCTGTATGAATTTTGTTAAATTATCTTACATTGTTTGAATTGTATGATTATGAATTTATATAAAAGCAAATATATCACTGGCAAAACAAAATCATTTTTAAAATGCAGCAAGTTTAGTAAAATAAGAGTGGCATTCGATTATATTTAAATTTATACCTGTATGTAGACTCTCAGAGTTAAATGAAAACTTGCAGAAAATACCTGGACTGTACTGGCGGATCCTTATGGTGCCCTTTAACCATGGTTGAAACATACTGCGCTAACTGAACAATTGGTGATCGTACATTTGAACCCATGTGTATATCCGCGGGTTCAATCTATATGCGGGTGCTAAATCCCATGGGTTTGTTAGGGTTAGTATGGTTAGTTAGTTAGAAAAAATTCCATAGGTGCAATCGTCGTGGGTTCAAATGTAATGGAACCAAACAATTACTTTATAGCTCGACAATGGTCGCCGATTGTGCAAGTGTCTGCGCCTGAAGAATCGAAATATCGGGTTGGAGAAACAATAAACATAACTTGTGACGTTAATATTGGATCAGGAACTTTTGATAGTACGGCATACAGCATGAATTTTAACAGGGTAAGTAAGAAGGATAGTTTCGCTGTGTATTGGCAATGCGAAGTAGGCATCGTTGATCGCAAGAAATTGGAAGAAAACAAGTGGCCTGCGGAGATAAATAATATTAAATAATGTGAATATTATTAAAACATAATTAATGGAAATCGACGCTTTTGTTAGGCAATATAAGCTGGTTTCTAAATTTTCTATTGATTCTCAATAAGTATCAAAACATGCATAAAATATGTAACCCAGTACATACCCATTGCGTTGAATGGTGTGCGTAAAAAAATGAGAAGAATTTTTGAGATTTTGCAATTTTTCTGTTTTGGTAAATTCTATGACTAGCTAGGGATAAAATTTAGAAATAGATAGAACTTTCCTCGTAATTTTTTGTTTTGAAAATTCTATGAAATCCTAGGGATAAAGATAAAGGATTTTGTAAGGCTATATAGTAATTTCTATTACTCTTTTTATACCTTTCATAGCTCTTACCCAATGGCAGCATCGATGAGTCAAAAGATAACATTTCCTGCACTGCTAATCTTGGTGGCGGAAGAGAGACGTCCCCTGACGAGAGAGTGACATGCGTTTTGTAAGTTATTGTTACATTTTTGCTAGTACATATCTGTATACTGTTATTAGTGAGAATGTGCTAGTATTAATTTTGAACACAACTAGATAGGCTTTACGAAATACGAGTTTGAATTAAGACTATTTAATCATTTAAACATATGATTGTTCAACAATATCCCTAACGCTATTTAGCGTTAGAGCGTCAAGGATAAAATTATAATCTGATAGTTTATGTTTGAAAAGACGCTCACTTGGATATAAATACATAATGTTTTTTTGCTTTTTTCTCTGCGTTGAATCGTTTTGTCCGGTGCTTTTATCACTGTAAGGGCGTGCGCTAGACACAATCCCTTCTTTTAGCGTGGCCAATCTAGAAATTTATAGTTGGTTATATGGACCATCAACCAAAATGTTGCACACCTAGTTCAAGCATGTGTTGAATATCTATTATATTAGTGTACGTAAGATTTGACACTATATGCAATGTCCTAATACTTCAGCATATCTTATATTTTCAGCAAAATTTGCATACTATAATATTTATACTTATTTTTTTCTGGCAGTTTGTATGGAAGAAATGCTTCAGCAGATCCTTTCAAATGTTTCGCTGAAATTCCTACACAGGAAGAATGGGAAGCAGAAAAAAATAAAACGCTGAAAACTCTACATATGATATATGAAATGAAGTAAGTACAGTGCATTGTACTTTAATGGACACGAACTATGGTCAGTTTTGTAGAATTGTTGATTTTGTTCGTGTGTTCGGATTTTTGATATATTTTTGGTATTTCAAATTTTCGAGTCATTTTTTACCAAATGTGACTGTTTTAATCAGCGGAAACACATTCAAATACATTCGGCTCAATTTTTTAATTACATTGAGCTAAAACTTTGACGCTATTGTGGTCATTTGACCATATATACATGAGCATTGGTTTCTTATTATTGAATACCTTTATTTCTATTCATAGAGACATACAAAAGCAAGACTTCGGAAGATTTCAGGCCTTCGTCAAAAATGAAATCAGTCAAATTAACGACACAGACATTACCATTGTAACAGAAATTGTAAACAACCCAGAAAAAACAATTCAGATTATCTGGATTGTCATTGGATCTGTATTGGGTGTTGTATTTATTGTTGTACTGTGCGCCATATTTTGGTTGGAGATCCAATGGACGTGGAAACATTACTTCGCCAGTTTTGATGAAGGTTTTTAATATTTTGGTTTGAGCAATAAAATTAGAGTTCGTGGCAGCTTGTCTGTATATTTGTGATATATAAGCATATAAATAAAAACTCAAATTTGTATGCTGAAATTACCTAAAATCAATTATTTATTTTAACTGAATTTTATTGTCAAAAATTCGTCATTTCATAGCTCAGGCCGCGAATTTTAGAAACCGTAGTCAACATTTTAGTTAACAATAAGTCTGGAGTCAGAACCACATTCCGTTGGCAACGGATTTAAAATTATAGACAAAGGAAACTGTTCTTAATCCTGAATAACAAATTTGCTTTTTTTAATCTGTTCTGGATGGTGATTTTAATAATCCCATTATTGTAAATATATGTATAATTTACCTCCATTGTTCCATTTATTAGATCCTCAAACATGGATGCAACAGATTGTTTTATTGGGTTCAAAGTTCATAAAAAATGAGTTTTAGGTAAAACACCAGTCATACATAGTAACGTATATATTCTGTATATATGCAGACGTTCGAGATTTCGGAGCATACTTTGCATATTTTTGGACGAACGATACACAACCAAATCCGGCATACGATGCACTGATTGAAAAAATCAAAATCGAATTGGGAAAACTGAATTCACCGATATACGATCCTCACCATAATCCTGCCAAGTTTGAATGTAAGAATGATCATATGATGGATTTTGACTATTGAAATATGTATTGGATGCAGACGGCTTATCCTACAATGAAACACAGTCTATCAAACACGTGGCTCAGTGTGAATGATGTTGCGGGTTATTAATTCAAGTTTCACAGACATCTAAAAAAATTATTAATTTACCTTTTTATATAATTTTATACAAAATGTATTCAGATTTAAATTTAAATTCTCAAATAAGCATAACGACTCAATAATATAAAAAACACGATCGCATCTCGCCCGGTAATCAGTTCTGGTTTAATATGAATATTTTATTTTTTAATATTTCCAGTTGCATAGACTTTTTTTAAATGTTTGATCTGACTTTTTTTCAATGATTTTTACAATGTAAAATAATCTGAATTGAAAAATAATTTTTTTGTCTTCATTTAAACATAATATATGTAATTTCATCTCAGAAATACTATTTTTTACTTCTAATGCGCTCAAATGAGAAATTCATATCCTTGAAGATTGAGTTCATTTTGAGAAAAGCACTTGGTATTGTGATTCTATCACCCTATGAATCCGTTTTACCATTTTATGTTTGTGAGTGTTCTTGATTGGGATTTGGAATTTTGTTGCACAGACTCAGCAAGATAAAAGCAATATATAACGCTTTTTTTGGAACAGTACTTGAAAATATTCTTCTTGAATTATAAAGTGAAATATTTTTGAGAAAATGTGAAACATTTTTTGTAAGATAGAATAATTTATATCTTCCAACGTTTAGGGAACATAGAAAATATCAATCGTGTTCAACAAATGTGTGATCGTATCATTATCATCTTAACGGAAAATTACCTTAAAGATCCTGAAAATACATTTGAAATATACAACGTGAGTAAAAATTTCTATTCTCCAACAGACTATACTTAAAACCCACTGGCTTTAGTAGAAAGTTATGTTATCAGCTATTATCTTCGCTTGGCAATTTCTACTAGATATTAGTCGTTTCGACATTATATTTTTTATATTTTTACACAGAATTTTCTCCAAAGTTCCTTCATTTTCATCAAAACACCTGGCATCGACCAGGTTATTCAAAACTTGAAAGATGAGAGAAGACATGGAATAAAAGCAGCCTTGAGAGTAAGTAGGCCATGTTGTTTTAGATAAAATAGAAACTAGAATTACTAGATGACCCCCAAAAAGAACAGAATTTAGAACATCATTTGAAACGTATATTAGTGTGAACAAGATTTTTGTTCATATTATCCTAAATTACTGAAACCTATGGGTATAACCATGCACCAACAAGGGTTCAAGTGTAGAGTGTTTACTGAATTTTCAACTTCCGTAGCTGTACTAAAGAATTTACGGATTCTTTTTTTTTTTCATTTTATTCTATTTTTTTTTGAGGTGGGGAAATGGTCTCCACTCATAAATTGTTTAAAATTCAAAAGCTATCACACGTTGTTCTTAAGATTTTTAATCCAACGCTGGCAGGCGCGTTATAAAAACTTTTCACAATGCGTTGCAAATCGGGATAATTTACTAAATCATTTGATAACATTTTGTATAACTGATTGTGAAGTATCAAAACTAAATTAAATCATTTTAGTAGGATTTTATTATCAGCACCCATACAATGTAATTTTAATAACTCTTAATGAAATATTCAGAGAAATTTTGTCATTGAATGGTCTGGAGAAGAATTATCTCAAAGATTCAAGCGACGACTGGAACTCGCCATGCCGAAGAGGAGGCCTGCTGAAAATAGAAACGGTGCTGTAATATATGAGAATGATGCGGTTGTCTTCCATCAAAATGGTATGCGTGATATATAATTTATATATATAAACAACTTGAAAATTGGTTAGAAAAAGAAACCAAACGATATTTTTGTCTTTAGGGAACGGAACTGCATTATGATACAGAGAAAAGTAGCACAATCAAAAAATATTTGAAACATGAGGAAGACAACAACGACGCGATTCCTTAGATCAGTGTTTTTCAAATTTTTTTCATTATGACCTACTTGGCACGGCCGATTTTTTCGCGATTTTGAGGGGCTAACATAAAGATGTAGTAAAATTCAATAATACAAAAAATATTTACAAAAAAATGAAATTGAAAGTACATTTAATAATGAGACCGATGTGCGTGGATATTTTCACGCGACAGATCGAATCTAGAGCCTATTTCGATGATTGTGAGTCTCAGTATGTTTTTTAAATATTTCAAATTTTCATCGATATTTTGTTTTAAAAAGAGACTGTCTTAGATATATGTGAAAATAGTAATTTGGTAAATACTCTCAGCTCGTTAAAATAATGGCTGTTTCAAGAAAAAGATGACAACAGATTTTCATAAGCATTATTCTCAGTGCTTCAGTACAAAATAAACCATAGTATGAATTTGTAAACTCTCTACTTTCGAATGTTCGAATATATGCTTTCAGTATGTTTTCAACGTATGTGAAGTAACCGTTTATGTACATTTTTCACGATAAATACCTCTCCGTATATCCACCAATTGCAGTAAATTTTGACAAACCGGAAACATGCGGACAGAGTGTTTCAATAAGCATAATCAAACGTTTGGGCATGGAATAATAGGGATGTAGAGTCGAGAGTAAGAGTTTGGATGGTTATGATGGTCGGTTTATGATGGTTTGTTCGCAGCTGGAACAAAATTTTGTACAGTCAGACGTTCGGATTCGAAAGTCCATTGTTAATATTCCCCTACACCATAGCTTTAGTTTTGTCCCCGTATAGGGATCTTCTTCCCTAAAAATCATTTTTTGTGAATGATAAAATACATATTTCACTACAAAAAAAATCGGAGGTTCAGGTAAACTACCTCTTGTATGTCATTGTTCATCTCACTTTTCAATGTGTCTGACTTCAATATTACATTTAAATTTGTAAATATAGTGATAGTTTCAGCAGATGAATGTTCAGTATTTTATGACAGCATAATGTCTTTAACAATTTGCTTTTTCACAACTTTCTTGATTTTTATGACGAAGTTATTTTCTGTTATAATATTATTGCCATGAAGTATGCTCTTGAAAATTGTTTCTCGTGTAACCAACGAAAGAACTGATATTTGAATAGAGCAATTAAACAATAACAAACTGTTTTATTTCATATATATACTTATTTTTCCTACTCTTCAATATAATATTTCAATAACAAATTGAAAAACAACCATGTTTATCTTTTTTGGTGGAATTTGAAAAGAAATACGAAAGGGTTTAGATTGCAAAAATATTTTGAGTTTGATAGAGAGAGATGCTTTAAATTGGTTTGTTTTATATGATATATGTAATGTTTCAAATACCTGCACATCATTATGTATTCAGTTGCAAACTTTCATCAAGGAAGCATTATAGAAAATACATGGAAGTGGAGTAGTATATATATGAGTTTTGTCACATTGAAAGTAAAATAACGCCGCATTCTGAATTCAGACTTTTCATCTCTATTTTCTTCAGAATATGTTTAAATTTATTTTACAGAACTAACGTTATACTGAAGCATAATTCCTATTTTTCTTACAATCTACTTTCATTGTTTATACATTACTGGAGTCCAGTAGACGGAAGAGTTTAGTAATAAGTTTTCGTGGTGGTTAAAGTTAAAATCAGCTATTGGAATTTTAAAGTTTTTTACACTAACTGAATAACCGAATTAATAAAATAATAAACGAGAATATCGGTCAGGGACCGAAGACTTATTGATCGAAAGTTAGGGGATCCCCCAAAAACGGCGCTCTTACTCCATAGTAACACCTTCTGTCCCATCACTAATTAATTGATAACTTGCTAATACGACATAATTTGCCCAAAATCAATAGGCTTCTGGTCCGAGATGAATGCACATGCAAAATCTGGAGCAGATTCAATGTCGCTTTCGTGAGATATCGCGTGCATCTAACAGACAAACAGACGAATATCTATCAACATACTTACCGATTAAAATCGATAAGTAATAAAGAACGTCTACGTGTGTGATATTACATTGATATTGATTACGCGCGTTGTTTTTATTGGAGATGGAGATACTGCATTCTTAGTTACGAGTTTCTTTATGATATCAAATTTCTGCACATCTGATATGCTATTGGACAAACATCAAGCTTTGTTGCCCGCTAAAATTACGTAATTATGGAAGAATCGAATAATTGGTCACTTTAGAAATAAAATAAAAATTTGCATAAACAAGATTTAATATTCCAATGCAGTTTTCAACGGAACATGTCAGACCGAACATTCATCAAAAAAGCAAGCGAACGTCAACTGGTCATTTAGCGTCAACTGTGATGAGTTGAAATCTTTTTGGAAAACGACAACACAGAATATTGATGATGATAATATTCAAGTAAGTATTAAACAAGACTTAATTTCATATGGAGGAAGATAAGACGTATCTAGGGGGCTTCCCCTCACTCCAACAGATATTTTGTCAACGTGTGATTTTTGAAAAACGATTTTGTAGCATTTGCAGTGAGACACAAATTCGTATATTTCTTTCAGTACTATTTTGCTATATCCGTGAGCGATTCACTGATAACTCGCGTTTTTCGCTTACTATCAGTCCTAATTAGAGCAAACCTACCGAGTACCGAGGTAGATTGAATTGCGCGCATGTACAGTTTGGATAACTTTGACAGCAAAGTAAGTCTGTGTGCGTATTTTTTCAAATATATCATCAGATATCAGTGACTAGTATTACCTGACCTTGTTGGAAACGAAAAGCACGAATAAGCGTTATTCAAAAAAAATAATTTGACCCCCCATCGACAATTTCGGCCTTGTTACGCCGCTAGAAAGACATATTTTCAATTACTTCAATTGCACTTCATAAATTTGCATGTAGGAAAACCTCTGATTATAACTATCTACTTATGTATATGCTACTTCATTTATTTCATGCGTAAAACCGAAATTGATATCTGGATAACCACACAAACCATACGTAGCGTGTTATTAACATGTCATCAAAACTTGGAACAGCGATAATTTGTTTACGAACAGAAGAACATTTTTATCAACATATATCTTTCCAATTATCAATGTTATTCAAAATTTGAACGGGAAATGGCTTGAAAGGCTTTGTATTTTGTGAATGGTATGAACTATTTGAATTTACTTTTATTTATAATAATACCTCGATGTTTTTTTCGAATACAGCTTTACCCGTGTTTGCTATCGTTTTATTTTTCTGACTAGAAAAATAAACTTGATTCTGACTATGTCTCGCAACAATATGTAATATAAGTAATGTCAGGATATAGTATAAAAACATGATAACGCGTATTATAGTTTCCGGTTTCTAGTCCATTCTACAATTGACTTCTCAAGTCATAGCATGACTAATTTGGTCAGATTCAGTATTGCGATGGGATGTCAAAACATTTTGTGAACTACCACTCAAAGCACGGCTACAAGACAAGTCTCACCACGTAGTGAACAAAACGAATTCATGAGTGAATTAGACATCGACTACAGAAGAGAAATTTGCAGTGATACAAAACTTAGAAGTTATTATTTCCAAGAAACTCTGCATGAAGATCTTTGTCTATGTTCAAATCTATGTAGTAATAGGATTGTCTTATTACAAACTAATATAGAATGTTCAAAATGATTTTCAGTGAACAGTAATGGATAAACAAAGACTATTGGATGCCAATTTTAATAAGTTCATGCGTTTTTGTTACAGTGCATCATAACCCAGGGAGACATCTTGATCAAAGACACAATTCTAGAACTAGCATCACTCACTGATAACTCGAACTATACTGCTAAACTGGTAAGTTTAGGTTTTTTCATATATTTTCCATTGTCTTTTTATCCATAAATGTCTAAGTTTGTAAATTTTGTGAATACAAACTTTTATTTAGTTAAGTGGTTGTAAACTGCTTTTTTGGGGAAGTCAATTTTTGGTCAGACGAAACGTTACAGAAATACACTTGTGTTAGTGTGCAGCAGGACTCTTTAATTGCTTCGCATATGCCATGGTATGTTTATTCCTGCTACAGCATCTTTTCATCATACGCGTACGTATCCTCCAGCGTGAAGGCATTGAGGATTTATTGGGAATTAGTCTCGTGTAACCTCTGCTGATAGTTTTATATATTTACCTAGTTTTTTCTTGTCTCATGATTATAATATTTTTATTTACAATTTCTAGATTCTCAATAACACTATTTGCTTGACAAATAAATTACAAGTTGTTCTTCGACCTTTCCCGGAAGTATGTAAGGAAGTGGTAAATGACGCCATCTTTCTTGAATCAACAATTAGTGATAGTGTGGAATTTAATTGCAGACGTAGTTATAGATTATAAAAAGAGCTCGTAATTTCCAAACCTTTTCTTTAAACAATCCTATCTATTAGAAACCCTTATATGTAATTGTGCATGAATGTGACACTGCAGCATATTATTTTTAACTGAGTTTGCATTTCCACATGAACTATACCGCATTCATTTTCTGTTAGAGTATGACAATATATAAGCGTTAGGAATACATTATTAAGATTGGTCATCGCATTTCTCCGATTACTCTGCGCAGGTTTTCAGGTTCGTATCTCGTAGGGGTTAATTATGTGCGAGGGGATTGCTGGAAACCACCTCAGGGTGGTTCACGTAATCGCTGATTGATTACGGCTTCCTCCACCATCACGTCTATACATCAAAAAAAGACCTAAAAACTGGCCAACTAATCCCATACTTGACATGACCTGACAACCAGACGTGAGGACATGGTACGCCATATGATTGAGCCGCCTTATCGACTTTCCTTCTCCCGGGATAAAAATGCTATTTTATCGTTATCCCTATATATCTGTTGTCGGCTTATGACTTGCATAACCCCTTCAAGGATATCATATCACAGTACCAAGGTGCATGCCAGCAAGCAATTTATTCAAATTTTGTTTGTTTTGCATCCATTAACGGCTATCACAGATAATTAGTCACGCGATCAAATTTATTTTGATAACTTGGTAATATAGAGCAAACAAAATTTATTGCCATTTCCTGTGACAGTTTACTTATGATAAAACACCAACACATCTATCAATACAGCCAACTACGAAACCGACTACCAATTACCAAACTGTTCCTCTAATATCGTGATGATCATTATATTTGGCGTTTATTAAGTTATGTATTGTAAAGCGTTCCATGTTAAAGGAGATTCTTATGAAATGATCTAGCAGTATTTGTACATCACCTTAATGGCTGTATTTGTATATTGAGTTGGCTATATATGCATACGGGTATAGGTATATTTGGTTGGCTGTATATGTACATGAGTTGGCGGTACATGCATATTCTTGGCAGTTTATGTATGACACGTTACCAACTCTATTGAATGTAGGAAGTGCTTAAGAAAGCTATTTCTTTAGTGAAATTATTCGAATGAAGCATTGAATGGTATCTAGACATCTGCTGTTACGTACCGTTGGTATTTTGCTGATTAGTCAATGTTAGGAAGTAATCAAGGAAGTCGATGCTCGATGTTTAATACGTTAAATCAGTGCTTCTCAAACTTTTTTAGTCCCAGAGCCGCATTTCAATCCTCAAAGATATGAAGAGCCGCACACAAACAACGCAAGGTAAAATGGCAACAAACCTTAATCGCGTAATTAAAATACTAAGTCATCGTAACAACAACACACGTAACAACTGGGGCTGGGCAAAATAATTTAATAATAATATATTTGAATGGCATTTTACGATTCGAATATCCGGTACCACGTGACCTGCGCCGCTCTGCTTGGACACCGAACTCGAGCGTCTCCAACTCAATCGTGAATTGTGCGAGATTTCCCAACGGCGCACGCTATCAGAAAAAAAAGAAAAATTTGAAAAGTCGTCTTTGCGTTATGGTGTTATATGCTCATTTTTGCACTTAACGTATCCTTTCAATTCATCATTTTGCAAAAAAAAAACGTACCGACCGTTCCGTAAATTTAGAAACGTCAAACCAGATTAGGTATTTAAAATAAATTTCCCAGATTTAAACTCGGCATGCTTGGTGACATGTCATCAGCCATTTCTTGCATTACCGAACATAAAGTTGCTTAAAATTAAATGTTAAAATGACTTTTCGTCGTTTCATTGTGAAAAAGGCGATTTTAGGTCGTTAAAGCACTCTAGTTATGTAAATAGCATGGATTTAAAAAAGACCAAAAGTTTTTCCAAAAGCTGGTATGAGTTACTTGTATGGAAAACACTCATTAAGTTGTAAACAGATAAGAAATTTCATGTCCTACTCCCTTTAAAGCACTTTGTATTAGCTCTTTAGTGATCCCTTCCATCCTTTGCCAAGTAATGTTTCGAATATGTAAACATTTTACTCGACCCTGCATGGCCGTTGAGCCAAGAGTAGAACGTAAAATCAATCGTGAATTTCGTTGAAACAATGCACACTGACTCGTTCACGAATTGTTGCGTCTATTATCATCGAAAATGATAACAATTGGTAAATTTTGAAGCATTTGGGCAGTTAAGTAAGCCTCAAGGCATGACTTAATCAAATTCATTAAGTGAAGTGCTGAATTTGCCAATTCCGTAAAGAAAATTGAGCATTACTCAGTACGTATTTTAGCTATAATAACCATCGGGGTGTTGTTTTGTTGGAAAAAAAAAGTATCATTATAATAAATATCTGCATCTCGGTTACCGTTCACTTTAAACATGTACGGTTAATTTACATGCGGTGATACGGAAGATCGAATCCAAGGCAGAGGATAACCTTAGAATAGAATTAATTTGGTTTTGAAATCAGTCCTTAAATATATTCAACAGCTGTCGCTGATGTGAACGCAAGGGTATACTAGAAATATGACATTTCGATATTCGGCGACCGCTTATTCTTGCAAAAACGAGAAAGGGCGGAAATATAGAATACCAACTTTAGGATATCGCAGCCAAAACGATCGCGGTGACAAAGACAATCAGAAATTATGATAAAATTAACCATTAAAAAGCGCTTTATTGCCGACTTTTTAATGTTTCTATTAATTTCCAGATGGAGTATCGACCTCCGACGTTCTGGATCCCTGTTATGTATAAAAAAAACATTCGAATTATCCGATTCGAAAAAAGATTCAATTTTGCCCACCCTACCCTAACAGCTTTTCAATTAGGCTTTGATTTCTAGTAAGTTTGTCAAAGCGGGTCGTAATCGTTGAGGATGCAAGCTGCAGTAGCTGCTTGAGATGATCGACAGATTTTTCGAGACTATTTTCGATTACTGGAACAAAATTAAAATGCTATAGAAATTAAAATAATAATCGAGTTATTTGATTTATACATAAGATCTGGAAATGCGACAAAAACTGAAAATCCACGAAAGCAAGCCAATGATTACAGCCATGTCTAAAATCTTTCCAAGTGAAAAGTGTCCGATTGGCCGCGAAAACGCTCACTGTCGCGTCACTATTGCATCTTATAGGTTAGTCAACGCTACGCAAATGAACACGGGGGAATCCATTCGACTAACTAATAGACTTCAGCATTTTAATTTCGAGTCAATGATTAGTTTTCAATGAAAAAATTTCTTTGAAAATAATTAATTTTTTAAACATTAACGGGAGCCGCAGGAAAGGTTGTTAAGTGCCGCATGCGGCTCTCAAACCATAGTTTGAGAATCACTGCGTTAAATAATAGCTATTAACACAAAGGTAACGTACCCAACACACCAACGCAAGCCTGCTAATTTTGTGGAATTTATCGGCTGCAAGCATGTAGGCATTTGAAGTTTGATTATGTATACTGAATTTGGAACAACATAATAGAAACTAATACGCGATCGATTTAAACCACGATAACACTAAGTGAATTTATCGAGGTCGGTCAGATTATTTATGAATTCTTTTTAGAAATTGAAATGAAAGCATGCTAATCCACTTATATCAAATAAAATGCAAAGAATGACGTGCCGTAAAGCGTGAGACTATAGTCATATTATCCTGAATTATTCGATTTCCCAAGATATTGTTTGAAAACGAATGTTAAATATTTTGCAGCAAAAAGAGACAACACCCATTTTAAAATTTAATATACCTTAAAAAAAATTAAAATATATTTCAAACAGAGTGAGAAAAAAACAAGACTTATTTACAAGGATGAGTAGGTGCATCAAATCGATATACAACGTTTGAAAAACATTTCTGTATTTCAACCAATCTCACATTTGGTGCAATATGGAAATCAAAATATATCGGTATTTATACAATTTATTGTTGGACTGAAGAATATTTCACAGGTTACAATTTTATAAGCAAAACTTAAAATAGAACACACGCTGCTAAGCTAAAATGCAGTGCTTAAACAGTTGAGATCAAATCTATGACAAAACAATACAAAAATCATAAAAAAACACAAAATTTGCAGATGCAAATTGCGGCTTCAAAAACTTGCATAAATTGATTTTCAATCATTCAAACTAATTCAACACCTTTCAAATTGGCGATATAAAATATATCACCATTTATTCATTCGACACGAAAGAAATAGTGTTCAAAACGAACTTTTAATATATTTTATGAATCAGTTTTGAATTCTCCAAACTAAACAAACTTATAAATTGTTCAAATTAAATTAACACTTTTCATATTAATGAGAAAAAATATCATTTATCTATTCGACACGAAAGAAAATGGTACATAAAAAAACTTTAGGAAGGAATATAATTCATTTATCGACTATAGTTCATCAGAGAACATCTAATAAAAAATAGTTAAAACTATGACAATGACTTCTAGAATCGAAGGACGCTGAACAATTAAAGCTAACAGTGCTGCGGCTGCAATATGTATATATTAACAACACAATAAAAAAAATTGTCAAATCTAGGATTAACATCTGAACATTCTCATTTCACCTAATGCATAAAATATAACAAATGACGAGAATGGGCAAGACCCGGATAAAAATAATTTCAAAACCTAATCTTGAAATACTATATTTTATTTAGAGTGCCCAACTCTAAACAAATAGTAAAAAATGATAAATACTGTGTTTTCAGTGATTTGTGTTTCAGGAGAGCCCATTACAACAAACAGTCACATATAATAACGTTGTTGTAGTAATTTAAAAACCTTCGAATTATCCAAGATTCAATTCGATTCTGAAATCATCTACTATTCGAAAATGCCCAGCCCTACATCTTATACGAGTTGAATGATTGTAAATAAAATACACGTTTGCAATTCACATGGAATGCTTAGAATCACATCACATTCTAAAGTCACCCTGTGCAGCCCCATCATCCGACATCATATATGATTTGTGGTTTGGCTCACAGATCTAGTATAATCAGGATTACAACCATACAGCTCGAATTCGAACCATGTAAATCTCAAAATCTCCGAGCAAGTTTTGGAAGTCTGTATTCGATGTTTCTCTTCAACTTATCTTCGTTCATTGCTTCTCTCCATTTTATAACATGGTTTGTCTGTTAAAAATTATTTATTGTTAGAAAGCAGTATATTGAGGGTACTGATACTGCCAACTGATTGGTATTGCCAAACTTCAAGAATCATAAATATCTACGTTTAGAATCAATAATTTTATATAGACCGTGGTTGGCAAGGTTTTTGGACCTGGAGTCAAAAATGTTGTCCACCTGGATAGTTGGGCCATGTGTGTGTGTGGCGTAAAAAATTAAATTTTATGAACATATTCACAGTGTTATAAAAGCAAGCAAGTCGAAAACAATGAACTAAATCAAACAAACTAAACTCAATCGCAATCTCAACGAATTCCTTGGGGTCTTTTTTGATTGAAACGTAAGAATTTGGTTTTAGTTCGGTTGTGGCAGAATCAGGCGGGCCAGATTGAATTACCCAATGGCGCGGCCGTTAGTTTGCCCATGTCAGGTCTAGAGTGGAATGAGTTGAATGGAGCTTAAAACTTCGTTCGCAGTAGAGATACGCATCGCATACAATTATGTCACTTCAAATTCGTCAAAATGTTTTTACTATGGGCATTTTTATAATATTGTTTGATTAAAATTTTATTAAATTCAACGTGATTTAAAATAACCAAATTAGTACAAAATTTTTTTTAAATAACCTTGACTTTAATTTTCCTGAATAAGCACATAAAATAATTATTAAATCATAAAATCTACTACAAGAAATAAGTTACCTTGATAGCAATCAGAAGCCTTTCCCAAACTTTGTCTGTCCTTGCTAGTTTCTTCAGCACCCTTTTCGTTCCCGGAGTGAGAATGAATATTAGGCCCATTTTAGACTCGAGAAGCCCATGAAAACCCTGTGAAACAAAGATATAATGAATACAATACATACATTTCAATAGTTTTGATGAAAAAAATTGCTTTTAAACGTGTTTTTAACATTAGAGCATCATTCTTATATCTATAGCTAAAAAAGGTTTTAGTGGTTTCACTCGTAAAGTAGTCTTTAAGAGGAACACCAATGAAATATATCTAAGCCATTATCTGTAACTGGCCCACTCAGTGAAGTATTGCCCACCTCTGATCTATCAGACATGGTAATTGCTTGGAAAACACACTATATCCGACTGTAAGGTGATCCGTAATTATAACATGATCTACAGTTGGCGCACCGTACTTGGCAAAAGTAGCACCTTTGCTATCCCCGTTACACACGTTCAAAGTGTGCCGCGGTGGCCGTTGACAAGCCAGCGCCGGCTCAAGTTCATTTGAGAAATATCGGGTTAACTATTTTTATGCCACATCTAACTGGTTAATCGAACATTAATTCAGACAGTCTCGACTTGTAATTACTCACAATAAATAACAAAAAAGCTTGTAGCGAATCCCAAACTTACCAATTCCGCGTGAAATCTCATCCAGCGATCATTTAGATATTCAGGAGTTAAGACAAAAACCATCCGGTGACATCTTTCTATAAGGTTTGTGATACTTTCAACTTGAACTGAAAAAACAAAATTGGTTTATATGAGTTGCACCAACGTAGATTTCTTCGATGATTTTAGCAAAGATTACAGACATAAAACGATGCACAAACTATTGTATATATAAGGCAGGGGTGAGCAACATTTTTGTTGTTGAGCCATATAACCAACTTCGAACAACTAGCTGGGCCACATGAAAGATTTGGCGGTAAAGGTAAGAAAAGAGAATGCAGTTTATCGCATATCCTTACAGAAAAATTACCACGAGACAAAAGGACAGAAGATTTGACACAGCGACATGAATAAAAAAAACAATATGTATTTTTATCCATGTGAGCGCCGTTTCAAACATGAACACAACTTCCCATTCTGAATTGAAAATACTGACAACTCAAATTTGTATTGTATCCACAATAAGCTCCATACCATTACAGATAACATACTAGTCATACACCTTATCACTGCACCTATCAGACAATTCCAAATGAAATAGTTCGCTAATTAAGTATATTTTGTAATGGAAATGTAAAACCAAAATGAAATTACTAATACAAGAAAAAGAAATATTTCTATTTCACCTGTAAAATCAACCTGCCTTTGTTCATCATAGTATGTATAATTCGAATCTTCCAACAGGTTGTGAATCGCGTATACGATGGTCGATGTAGCCCTGAGACTTTCATCAGAAAGAGTGTCAGAATCATATAGATATGAAAGATAGCAGACATATTGCTTGTCGTCTGTGGAAATACAAAACTAGACATTTAATAAATTGCCATTACAATTGAGTGAGGTTGGTTACGCGATATACATATACAGCCGAAATATACATATACCGCCCACCCAATCGATACAGTGCGACGATAAACAATTACATTACGTCCCTGGGTGTCACTGGGTGTTTATTTGATTAAATTTGAATATTCCTGAACCAAACTTATAGGGATTTAACGACAACAAGAATGTTATGCAAATCGTGCAATCTCACACGTCAAAACGAATAAACAACATGACTTGAAAAGACAAGACGTAACTAAAATATTCTACAGCCGTACTAGATCTGAGAGTGGCCTCTCATTTAGCAGTTTCTACT
The DNA here is from genome assembly GCF_013122585.1 of Styela clava. NCBI lineage: Eukaryota > Metazoa > Chordata > Ascidiacea > Stolidobranchia > Styelidae > Styela > Styela clava. The sequence continues at coordinate 18,379,107 of NW_024102834.1, read as the reverse complement.
GCAATTTTGTTTTGGGAATATGGGGCAAAACACGCCAAAAAAATCATGATTTTTGTGATTTCAAGTTGTCAATTTAGATAGCAATGGAAATCACTTTCTTTAAAACATTTATGAAGATAGTTACATTGACTCCGATGGTATGATTTAATCATTTGAGAATTAAATTAGAAGCACTTTACGTACAATGGACGCTAGATCAGTGGTGTCCAGAAGCCCCCGTGGTTCATGAGAGAAGTTTGAGCGTCTATGAGATTCATACGCATAAGATATGAAAATATTGCTCATAAAAAGTACAATGTTTATTCACGTTCGAAACTCCTGTTTATCACCAGTCCTGTTTATCACCAGTTTATTGTCCAGTTAGTTTTATTTGAAGTATTCTACAACTTCGTGGCTAATCAATATAGGGGTTGGAAATCAATGAGCTAGCTAGACTCGGTCTCAGTATTCAAATATTATGTAAATTACTGTATAAATATCCAACCCTATCAAAATGATGCTGAGTTATTCATAGAAACTCGAAGACGACATGGAAAATAATATATTCTATAAAACATTTTTCGATAAAGTACAGAAAATGAAAACAAAACGATTGAATTTACCTCGATCATATTTCCATAGCCATGATCTCTTGTACGCAACAAGAATGTAGATCTCAAATCTTTTATAAAGCAAGACCAGAATGATGATTAATATCAGCACACCCAGGCATATACTAAGAATCATGATGAGTCGAAGTAGTCGTGGCGTATTGTCTTCATTTAGTTTCACAACCCAAGTATCGTTCTTCCACGAGCCAGATGATATATCGAAAAAACCCAAGTTGACAGTATATTGTCCAATATCGTTGCTTTTCAAGTCTCTGTTGTCAAAATATATAGATGAAACGTTTGAAATTATTTCCGAAAAAAACACAACAGTAGAAGTTTAATCGTCTTGAGAAAGAAGTCTGAACTCGGTCAGATGAAACGTTACAAAAATACATTTGCGTTAGGGTGCAGCAAGACTTTTAAATTCAAATGAAATTTGAGAACCGCATTCAAAATGTAATGCATGTATAGCAATGCGCTATTTAAGATATAACATATTGATGATATAAACAAATTGTCGTGTATCTCGCAAAAACTTCTTGTAGGAACCAAAGTATGGAGTTAAAATGTGAACACATTTAAGAAAGAGCAAAGATGATTCAGATACAAATAACTGGGTGAAACAGCGAGACATTTTTTTTAACATATGTTTTTAGCATTGATCTCATGACATGCGTTGCTCGCTTTGCACAAGCTCGGGTATAGGCTTTGCAGCGCAAAATGTATAGAATTGCTCGTAACGTAATAAACCAAACTAAATTTTAAAAAAAGTCTCGTAGGCCGCACACTATTCATATTGGTACTTCTTCACGGGCCGCACAGTTTTTGCTTGTGGGCCACATTTTGCGCGCGGGCCGCAAGTTACAAACCCCCATTATAGAGCACAAAAAAACGTGTTAATAGTAATTTAAAATTAGTCTGTTGCTAATGTTGTTGTTGTTGATTTTCAAATAAAGTAAGAGAAATGATATAGTTATGAATGAATGGTATTTACCGAATATACAAGTTTATATCGATAATCTTTTTTCGATTTTGTATTTTTTCGCCGTCAACGACACAAACAACGGAGTCATTGTTGCCTTTCCTGGAAAATATAATCAGTCAATGGTAATTTACACAAAGTTACATGTATTAAAGCCTGCCTGTTTTTTAATAGTAAATTTGTTTAGCAGTCCTAATAAAAACAGGATTGAGAAAATTCTCAGAGAACTGGTTCACAACCGGGAACTCGCAGAAATATTTTGCAGTGGCAAAATAAAATTATTTGACTACAAATTAATGGCACCTCCGTGAACCACATAAACTATGGTTTTATACTCAACAAAAAATTGTGCAAGTTGTAATTTGTTCAAGTCAAATGGGGCATCTGACTGTTTTCGAGTATCCCATCTATGGGAATTGTATTAGGCAGAGCACATCTTATATTATCCACCAAACGCATGGCTAGTGATGAGCTAGTGACTGGTAGATACCAATTGTGAATCACAATGTTATTTCATTCAAAGGGTCTGCAAACGCCACGTATCAAAAGAGGCCACACCAATACGGAATTTGAATTGTATGTAGTATAGTTGAATTATGTATGTCTGGAGGAATTCTGACCTTGGTCAAATGAAACGTTATAGAAATACATTTGTGTCAGTGCGCAGCAGGATCCTTGGATCACTTAGACTAACCTCGCACCTTCAAATTGAAAAATACACCATTTTGTCAGTTTTTCAATTCTTTCGAATATATAACCCAACGTCCTATTTCTTTCCGTTTTTCGACGATGTAAATTTAAAAAAATAAAAATTAGATTGTCGTCATTGAATATTACTCGTTATTATACTTTTACTAAATCAAATTTTCATTCAATTGAATCATTTAATACACGAAGTATCGCTTTATTTGAAAAGTCTGTTTTAGATAGATCAATACTGAAAGCGGATTATACGGTGCGCAATTTTAATTTTGATGACGTCATCACACAAAATCATAAAGTGAAAAACGAATGTCATAGAGCCCACAGAAATATTTGAAATATAAAAGTGATAGCCGACTAGAGACAACAACGAGCTTTAACTACTGAAAAATTCAATTGGTCCAGTAGTCAAGTAGAAAAGCGATTTTTCCACAACAACAAAAATACCAAGACGAAGAAGAATACTAACAACATCAATTAAACAAAACGATCCATAGGTCCAAAAGGAAGTTTCACAAATATGGATTAAAAGTTCACGTACACGATGCATGATTGTCTGTTGTCAAAAACTCCAAGATTTGTCTGGTTGAAAAAATTATTTTCGCAAATTGTATCGCTGTTCTAAAAATTAAAAAGAAGATTAGTTGAAGTATAGATTATTATAATGGGAGTATTGATACACACATAAAAGTTACAGTATCATTGATGAAATTGGCGGGAACCTGTTTTTGTTTTTTGAGTTGAACGTTACTACCTTATATTTGGCCTTTCGGAAGATATGTATTATATTTATGTTAAACGTACCATATTAATTTAGCTTAAGTAGTGACATCTTCTGAATTAGCGAGTGCAATTCGTATTCAATTCGTTTGAATTCACAGAAATATTTTCACGATAGAATGGAGAGATTGTTCTCAAAATTTATATCTCATCACTATTACCTAACTTATATGATAGTACTTCCGATGCTAATTTGTGAAAAAAAAAAAAAAGACCAAACTCGCAATTTGTTAATCTTCTGCGAAAAAGTAGCTATATTTAAGAGTTTCCACCTGCGGAAGAATGCCTTCCCATGAAGGAGTATATTTTTTAGGGGAAGTGGTTTTACACTGTTTATTTAAATGTAGTATTTATGATATTCTTTACCGATTAATATTATTGTAATAATTATTTGTTATATTAACAATTTTTAACTAAACTGTAGAAAAGCCGAAATGCACCCATCACAATATTAAATTAAATATCGAGAAACAAACGAAAATAGAGTTTTGGTATATACTGAAGGAAGTTCCGTAATTGACAAAAGAAGAAATTTAGCGAAAAGGTTGGAAACCACTTATTTAAAAGAGGAGAAAAAACAACAACATACCCTTTGCCATAGGACTGCAAAATGTTTTGACGGAGTGTTTCCCAATACTATCTGTCCTTCGCAATCAAGTACAGCAGTATCACCGAGTGCTTTAGTTTCATAATTGACACAGGTGATTGTAGGATTGATGGACTCAGTGCGCTCTGTAAAAATTAGAATATTAGAATCACATATAGCAAGGTGAATAACTTTGTTCTTTATGAGAAGAAGGTTCAATGTATCTCTGGTTGCAACCAACTTAAACATGCACATTATCATACTAAAGTTCAAGGTTCAACAAGAGTTTTAATAAAAGTTTCAATTGAGCATATATGACATTTTTTGAAATATGAAACACATACCCTCGTATAATTAGGTGAAAAATTAGGTGTTTCAAAATCGAAATTTAGAACGAAGGAATATTTCGTAAAAATGTTTAAATTAGACAATTTTACATTAGTATTATATAAATATATTAATGAATTTGAAATCGTTCAAAAATTTTGAAATTTTGCTTCATACTATTCGGGACTACATAACAATGTTGTGTAATATTGTTCCAAATACTCATTATCCTACAGAAGCAGATAGTAATGCATTCTTATGCAGTGTTTTTCCAAATTATGTAATCAAATATAACGTTTCGCAGAAATGTTCAAAAAGATAAATTTAAATTAGTATGATATAAATATATTAATGAATTTGAAATCGTGCATAAATTTAATCTTTTACTTCAAAGAATTTAGGCTCTGAAACGTTTGTTCGGGATGTGCAGAAAAATGCTGGGTCGGAAAGAAGTCTAAAAAAGAGGGAAGGGAAGTACACTTGCAAAAAGCACAAAATAGGTAAAAAAAAATGTAATTTTGTAATAATTAACTTACGTTTTATACATTGTTCGTATGTAACAGCATACAATATTTTTCCTTCGTATGTTACTGTACATGTAAAGTCTGCGGCATCGTAGAAATCAACTCGTGGCATCTAAAAATACAAAATGTTGTCAACGAAGTTCTATTGAACACAAAACGACTATTTTCTTGTTTGTACGTCCTGCCTTTTGAAGACGTATATTGAATTGAAATCTATTCTGCATTCTTTTAGATATTTACCCATTTTAAATAGAACATTACAAAAAATCGTTGGACGTTATAAAATATATGGAAAAATAAAAACATCTTGATTTTGTCACAAAGATACATAAACATTTAAAAAGAATTGGAATTGAGAAACTAAAAAAATAACGAATTTATATTTCAGTGTCCAGTGTTTTTCTTGGTACGGTGCCATAATATATGTAGCAAAGCAAAATAAATACTACTCTTGAATTCCATCTGAGATATAAATAATAATTGACGAATGTCAGGACGAAACGTTAACCAGTAAACAATGTTTGAAAAGCACCAAACTGAGCGAATAAAACTTACCCATAAATCGAAAGACCCTAAGCTCAATTATCCCTTTCATAAAAATAGAGTTTTCAACGTGTGCAATTTTGCAAATTTAATAACAACAACAATGTCCTGATTTAATCTCAGTGAGAAGGATGGTAATGTTTTTAATCAAAAATAAAGCTTTGGTATCATTTTTTTGCTAACCGTGCGACCGACTACATTAAGACGTAACAATAGTCATATACTAGATCTCAAAACTTCACAACCAAATTTTCTGCAGGTCAGCAAAAAGAACGTGAATTACATAAGAAATTGCTAATATAGTGTACGTATGAATAACTCCTAAAATGTCAAATTGCCCTTTTGGGGGTAATTATACCAGTTTGGGAACAAATGCTTTATATAATATGACAATAGCTTCTCAGTAATATAATCTGAAGAAATATAAAATAATACTCTACTCACATTCAATCCATTCGGGTATCCAGGGTCCGAAAATTCAGTCCATGGATCATTAGTTCTATAATCTTCATCTTTACAATTAACGTACCATTTAGTTTTAAACTTAGATTGATCTGCTCCTGCTGGAATTATATCTGGATCGCCTTCTGGAGCTGTTTATTAGAAGACAAATAACAGATATAATCAGTGGTGAGATCAAAATGTTTAAAAACAAGTTCTCTTTTGTATCTAACTCATTAACGACAGTCATTGGAGGGATTCAAAATTTGGGAACGGGTTCTCTTCCTATTGAACTTATTACAACAGGTTCCCTTAATTCCAAAAATGTTTGTATCGCATTACGTCAGCTGCATTAACATGACGTGCTTTACAATACATAACTTATGAATCGCCAAATATAAAGATCATCACGATATTCGAGAAACGCGTGCGAATCCCCATAATTCCGCCACTCGATATATTTTGGAGCCGGCTTCTTAGCTGGCTCTATTGATGCAAAATATGATGTTTTATCTGAGTAAACTGTCGCAGGTCGCAGGTAACCTGTTTATTTGCTTTATATTAAAATAATTTTGTACGAGTAAATAATTATCTTTGATAGCCTTTATCGTATGCAGAACAAACGAAATTAGACTAAATTGCTTGCTGGCATGCACCTCGATTCTGTGATACGATATTTTAAAAGAGGTTTTGCAAGCTATAAGCTGATAACAGATAAATACGAACAAAATAAGGATAAGGATACGATAGCACTTTTTATCCCTTATATACCAGTATAGGACGGGTTTGGTATTAGTTGGCCGGTTATTTGTCTTCAGACGCAATCTGATAATCCGCGCAAGGTAGTCAGAGATACTATAACAAGCATATTTTTAACGCTTATAAATCGTGTAACAGAACATAAATATTAAGGTATAGTTTAAGTACAATTGCAAATTTAGTTGAAAATGCTTCAGCGTTACAGTGTTACAAGTATAATAACATATAAGGGATTTTTAATACAAGCGATTTTTCAAGAAACTATACTCACGTCTGCAATTCAAATTCACGCTATCCCCAATTGTAGATTCACGGGAGATGGCGTTATTTACCCCTACCTTGCATATTTCCGGGAAAGGTCGAAGAACAACTTGTACTTTATTTGTCAAGCAAATAGTGTTATTGATAATCTAGAAATTTTTAAAGAAAATATCATAATCATGAGACAAAAAAAAACTAGGTAAATATATAAAACTATCATTAGAGGTTACACGAGACCAATTCCTAATCATTCCTCAATGCCTTTGCGTTGGAGGATACGTATGCGTATAATGAAAGGATGTGCTGTAGCAGGAATAAAAATATCCTGGCATATGCGATGCAATTCAGAGTCCTGCTGCACACTAACACCAATGTATTTCTGTAACGCTTCGTCGGACTAAAAATTAACCTCCCCAGAAAAGCAGTTTACAACTACTTAACTAAATAAAATTTGATCTTCAAAAAAGCTTACGAACATGAACACCTCTGTATAAAAGGGCAACCAAAAATATATCAAAAAACCTAAACTTACCAGTTTAGCAGTATAGTTCGAGTTATCAGTAAGTGATGCTAGTTCTAGAATTGTGTCGTTGATCTCAATGTCTCCCTGAGTTGTGATGCACTTAACAAAAAAGTATGAACATATGGAAATAAGCATTAAATCAGCTTTGTTTATAATTTATAATTCACTGAGAATCATTATATACATTCTATATTAAATTGTGATACGACAATACTATTACTATTCAGATTTCAATATAAACGAAGATCTTCATGCAGCGTTTCTTTAAAATAATAATTTCTAAATTTTGTATCACTGCAAATTTCTTTTTCGTAGTCGATCTCTAATTTACTCATACAAGTGGGTTTTGTTCACTCCGCAGAGAGTGTTATCACATTTTTTTTCTATATCATGTCATTACTAATATTACATATTGATATAATATTATATTGCGAGACACATTCATAATCATAGTCGAGTTTATTTTTTCAGCCAAAAAAATAAAACGATAGCACACAATTTTACTGGACGAGGGAAGCCGTGTTCAAAAAAAGATTGAGTTATGATTAAAAAATCAGAGTAAATTCGAAAAATTTATAATATTTCCAAAATAAAAATCTTTTCATGAAAATTTTTTTAAGACGAATATTTGTGCTTTTCGTTCCGTACAAGTTTAGGTATAGGCAGCCACGGATATCTTCAAAACGATTCACACAGACTTACTTCGCTGTAAGTTATCTAAGGTATACATGCGCGCAGTTCAATCTACCACGGTAGGTTTGCTTCAGGAAGGATTGACAGTATTTAAAGCAAAAAAGGTCGGGTTATCACTATCAGTGAATCGCTCATGAATATAGCAAAAATAGTATTGGAAGAGCCATACAAATTTGTGCCTCACTTCAATTGCCACAAAATTACTTTTCAAAATATGTACGTCGAAAAAATTATTTGTTGGGGTGAGGGGGTCACCCCCTGGCTACGCCTATACTTGCTCCGTGTGGTATTAAGTTTTATTTTATACTCACTTGAATATTATCATCATCAATATTATGTGTTTTCGTTACCCAAATAGATTTCAAATAATCACAGTTGACGCTGAATGGCCAGTTGACGTACGCTTGCTTTGTTTTTGAATTTTGGCTTTGACATGTTCTGTTGAAAGCTGCAATAGAACATCAAAACTTGTTTACGTAAGTCTTTATTTCATTTTTACAGTCACCAATCATTCAATTCTTTCATAATTACGTATTTCTAGCGAACAACAAAGCTAGATGTTTGTCCCGTAGTATATTTAAAGTGTAGAAATTGGATATTATAAATACACTTGTAAATGAGAATGCATTTATCTCCACATAAAAACAGAACGCGCTGCATTTAAATACTAATATTAGTGAAAGAAATATCATACAGGTAGACATTCTTTGCAATGCACGGGACGAGGTGCAAATTCATGTTTTTAACCTTGAGTAAATTACTGGCAAGATGATGTGTTTAAATTTGTGCGTACGTACCATTTAGTATTTTGCGCGCGAAGGTAGAAATAAACAAAGATGAAAGATAATCGATTCAATGAAATGTAAGGAAATACATATATCAATTACAATAAATAAAGGATCGCAAATTCCTTAATTACGGGCGTAAAGTAAAATAAATATGCTATGGTATGAAGAGTAAGGTGGATTGAGATAATAAAAGCGATGAGGATAAAACCTTTCAGGATTCCGATTTCAAGCCATAACGTTTACAAACAAACTACGGTAACTTTACGACCAAGAAAAATATTACTAACCTTCTCCTTCTACCGAACTCCATAAATACATAAACAATGCAAGTAGGATGTAAGAAAAATAAGAATTGTGCTTCATTGAAACGTTGTTCTGTAAAAGAAATTTAAACGTATTTTTGAGAAACATAGATGGGTAAAAGAAGGGAACCAAACAAGTAGCGACATTTTTTGTTGGGTTCATAACAGGTTGGTGATTATCATTGGTTCATAGGTCATGTTCTACTTCATCTTTCATTTACATACTATAGCTTTATTTGCGAAATTATAGCCCGATGTTATGCAAGTATTCTGGATATCTGGTAACATTCATTTAAAACGACCCAATTTGAAGAATTTCTCTCTTCAACTCAAATTGTTTTTAGCAAACTAAACCCGTTTGTAATTATTTCCAAATTACACCGATAATCACTTTAATGAAGATAAAATTGGTTGTTGTTTCAATTTGTTTAAAAGTATTATAATGAAGAGGGAAACAAAATAAATATATGAAATAGAACAATTTGTTATTGTTTTACTGCATTATCCAAATATTAGTTCTTTCGTTATGTTACACGAGAAACAATTTTCAAGAGCATACTTCGTGTCAATATTATCATAACAGAAAATAACTTCGTTAAGAGAATTAGGGATTTAATGCATTTTACAAGTCTGATATGCGCTATTGAGAGTTATACAAAAAAATCCACATTTTTCATGAATATCAATTTTTATCTTCCTTTTTATTCGTTGGCAACGAGAGAACTACTTAATGGTTCTCAGGCAAATAAACTGAAATGCATTTCTGCTTACTGTACTATTCCAATGCTATCTTCAAGTCACCGAACAGTGAAAAGAAAGCTGAATCACTCTTGATCGACTCTTTTATTCATAAGTCCTGGAAAGCACAATTCGATTTCAATCAGTAAGTTCGATTTTCAATACGGGGGAATTCTATTCAAATAAGAATGCAATCCTTAAATCATTGGTACTTTTTGAGCAAAACTCAGTAATTATAAAGTATGTTGAAATTTTTTTAAAAAAAAGTCTACAATTCTGGTCACTGTAAGTACCGGTATGTAAAATCTTCTATGGTGGGCAAAAATGATTGAAAAAGGATCTGATTTGAAATACCATTTTGGGTTGAAACAGGGTTGCTGGGAATGTGTCGCGTAATTGAAAAAAAACAGAAATCCTATATTTTTGGTCAATATTGGTATGTAAAATTCTGTGATAAGCATAATTGTACAGTCTTTGAAAACTATCGAAGACCTGATTAAAATCATCATAAATGAAAATGAGAATACCGAAAAAATTACAGTTAAATTGCAATTCCACACTGAAGTAACTACCAATAATTTCGACAATTTTGAAGTGATGATATAACAAAAATTTCAGTTTAATGATACGTTGACATGCATGGCCTCACGTCTCTTTTTTCCAGTTATTAGGAAAATTGGGAGGATTGTAATATAATCATATAAACAAATATGATAGACTGTTGTGATATGCATCAAAGACGTGCTTATTTTTTAAAGTGGATTTTAAAACGAAGGCTGTGTACTTTCAACCTTTCTGCTATATCTGTTGATTCGGGTCATTGCAGTATGGCTTACCGCAGGGATATAGGCAGCTAAAGGGCGTAAATGTACAGATTCTTCCAATCTTAAGACAAAATGTTACAAACAATTGTTTTGGCTCCTGATCTCAAACCAAAACCCACTTAGGCGAAAATCATTAGAAAAGACTGTAAAACATCGGCATACAATCACGTATCAAAATTCAAAAATTCCAGGTGAAGTATGGGCTACGCAGCTTTCTTGCGACTTCTATCTTTGAGTAACGAAATTTCAAAACGATAGTTATATTAGGAAAAAACAATGTTATCCTGAAATTATACAAAATAATATTATCAACTAAAAGTATTCAAAAATTGAATTCTTCGTACTAACTGAATTGTTAAAGTATGAGAGACTGTTTTAACCCCATCTATAGTATGATATTGATTACAATGGTCGTTATTATTTTTGTCTGATCCGCTATGTACTCATGCCATATTTCCGAGTTGATGGACTGACCTGGCACTAAGACGAACACTAAGCACTAAGAACATCGCTGTTATTCATAGAATAGAGAATCCCCTTCTCCAACGTGCCTGTCTGTTTATTATCTTTTCAATATTTATTCGTAATAAAGCGTTTGATTTAACGCGTTTTTGTGAGGCTTTTCTCCTGCAGTCTTGGGAAAGTTTGTGCTTTGAGTCAAGAATTAAGGTATTTTGTGGTTTTTGGAAGAGTTTTGCTTTGTAATTGCTATAGTGTTGCTGATATAATTCAGTACTTTATTATTACTATAACACTTCTTTAAGCACACATTTTAAACTTTCTATACTGCACAAAAGCGGGACCTTGACTTGCGTATAACTCTTGCTAAAGAACTAAAGATTGAACAAATGAAGTAGTTTTTTGAGTACTAGAGAAGGAGGAATAAAGAGTTCTAAAATGGACAAAAGGTCAAAAAAAAATTGGGGCACCACTGAAAAATCGTATTACGTGACTTAAGAGTCTGAAGGTAAACAGACACGCGGCCTAAATTGATAACGAATGAATAACTATCTTTGCTATAACTGACATCACAAATGAAAACGTAATTAAACCGTTAACGAATGACCCTGAATACTACAAAAGCTCGTTTCCAATTTATATGTCTATTAAATTTTATTTCTGACATCCCATGCCTGCAAAATATTTGTCTAGGCTCTTTAAGTAAATAAGGACTGACTACAATGCGCACTGATCAATTTACAATAAATTCTTTAAAATTCAAGTTACTAGTAAAACGCGATGGCCTAGCGGTCAAAGCGTTAAGACATTTCGGGTTCATCAGTTGCTGTTGTGTAGAACAAAGGGCGTGAATAAGAATCGTATTTACTCTGTAGTCGAACGGGTACTCCCGTAGTATGTACCAGGTTGAGGTTAGGCCTTAATTTTATTCCGATTTTTCCTATTACGAGTTCGGGGATTGTCTGTTTTAGCCAAGTAAATATACCACCTGTCCATATGTGTCAGTCCTCTCACTCAACTTGATGTAAAGTAGACGAACAAAACTAGTTACTTCCTTATTGGTACATACACTTCTGGAACGCTGTCGAACGTACATCTGGTTAAAAGCATATTCTTTTTTCTTTTCAAAAAGCACCTCAGTTCACAGCAAATATTAAATTTTAACTCATAATTCTAGGTACTAATACGATCTGAATTGTAGGCCCTTATATCGTATTGAGAGAAACATCAATATGAACAGAACAATTTCTCCCCCTTGTTTTAACGCTAAATTTCAGTAATCAGCGTCACACCGTCCGTAAAACCAATACACACCGATTTCTGTCATTTGTTATCAACCCGACCTATTGACGTCATTGGATTTGTTGTTACATATCTACCAACATATAACGTCGTGCATCCTCCCATGATTTAACAGTCAACAGATTGAAGCAGTCGAATTTATTTTACTTTATTACATGCCGAAAAACGTTCCCACGATTTCTTTTCAAGAACTTATTAAACGGAATTATCAATCCAAATGCTTTAAAACAGACGGTTTTCGGTTTTGAGAATATATATTTATCTAAATGATTCTTTTCTAAAACAGAAACGAAAATAACAAGTTGGGTTGTCTGAAGAAAAAGTCTTCGGAGAAAATTAGTCCCAGATGAGATAACAATATTACATAGAGTAGTTTCAAGCATTACACGGTGATCCGTGAGAACCAACATGATATCTCTGCAATAAAATCTGAGAATTAGATTATATATACCCAGTGAACTAATAAATTATTGACAAGTAAAATATTGAAACTGGAAATTCTAGGGAATTGTTAAAATGAATAAAACGAATACCGAACTCAGAAAAGATCAGATAAAACATAAATGTTAGCGAGCTAAATATACATAATGTAGAATGCAACGCAAAACAAATTGGAAATACTTTCGAAACTTGTGCTGGTATTTGATCTGTGAAGAAAAACGTCCACAGTTGTGTTTATTGTTACAATACTTTTGTCATGATAGCTTGGTTAATCCCCTCGCAACTCGGCGCAGATCAGCGATATAATTATAGCAGTGTTCTGTTAGTCACGAATCAAGATAAACAATAGCGTGTCCCATAATGAAGTTATTGTAAAGTACTCACTTGAGTATCATCATTGGTGAATCGCGAACTGTTTTTTCTAGGACACTATTAAAATGTGTGAAGTCATTCACATATTAGGTTCATTTATTTTACAACTTATCATAAACCGTACATCGCTCTATTTTGACACGCATTCTGACCCGAACACATGATCAATTTCACACAAAAAAATCCATAGCGTGAATAATATATCCGAGAAAAATTGCACGTATGTCATGTGGAAAATTCAGTGCGGCCTCGCTATTTCCGCAATGAATGGGTAACCATTGATAAATCGCACATTGATAAATTCTAATTTTATTATGTCTCCGTGATTGTATGTGTGTGTGTGTGCGTGCGTGTTTCAATTAATTTGGGTGAGCGAACACGTACCTCTTCTTTCGGCAACATTTCATGAACGCAGCAGTATATTTGGCAATAATTTAATTTAGAATCTTCTTTAGTAATTTGTAAAACGTGGTAAAGTCCAGATCGAAACGTAAAGTCATATTTAAATTTACGAATCACTCTACGCATTGAATTCATTTATATAAAAACCACAGGACACGATAGACTCTGCTTAAATCACATTAACATGCAAATGAAATGACAACGGTTATTTCCTGTGAATGGCCGCGAAATATCATACGTAAATGGAATTGAGGTATCTGGTTTTAAAAGCCCTCTGGATCTATACATGTCCAAATACATAAATATATATGAGTGCTTATTATGATTAAACTTCTAAAAAAAGTCGCAGTTTATCACTGATTTTCGGAGTTGGGCAAACTTCCGGGTTCGAACGAAGAATTCCATTGTTAGGAATGACATTTATTGACGTCATATTTCATGACGTCATCATGCTACTGCCATAAATATTAAAAAACGGCCGCGAATTTCCCCCATTCATCGACATATCACACAAATCTTGAATCACACGGCTCGCAATACTACAAAAATAGCTAAAATTCTGCTGGAACTGTTACATCTTTTGAATTCCTAATGATTCGAAGGTCATACTGTGGAAAGTGGATTTGATCTAAATTTGGTAAATACCACTCTGGTTTGAAGTGTATTATTGCCCCTGTAATGAAATGTTTTACGTATAATCTATTTTTTTAGTTTTATGTCTATAAGGTTCTTCATCTGATTTTTTGAAACAGTTGATTTGGTCACATGACTATAAAGATATCGACAAACTCCTTTGTAATTCTTACCAATTACCAATTCATTAAATTCATATGTTTCTGCCTGATAACCTCTAACTTGAAGCATACACTATTTATCTATTGCAGCCAGGGGCGGACACTTTCCATAATTCTGGGGGAGCGAACTTGGATCGCCTACCTAAAAACACCGCGCCGTGTATCGTCACGTAACAATCACCTGTCGATGTCATTCTCTAAGTATTAGAATGTCATTTTGCTACTCATATATCGAGCACCTAGGATGCTTCGCTTAGACACGGACCTTGCGTGTCACAAAACCGATTTCTTGAATTCCGCGAGAATTAGCCCACGGCTCTTGCTAACAAACAGAAAATAACAAATTTGAGGAGTCGTATTAGGTTATTGTTTCAATTCCTAGTTCTGCATAAAGCGCACTAACGCCGTTTCGTAAAATTAGAAATGCAAAACAAGGTAACAAGCTATTGTGCGTATTTTTTTCCTAAGTTTTACCAAGGAATTATCATTTGACTAGCAAAATTTCCATTATTGCCGATTTAGGTCAAAGTCGGAACTTCCCATTGCCGTCTGCAACAAACACCGCGATTACGCACTCGTTAAAAAAGCCGCCTATTTAAGCGTATAATAATTTTTCTGTCGCGTAAAATATTCAATCCATGACAGCCACGAGATTCAAAAATGTCCTTATATATTAATTTAATTGTGTGCAACGTAACTCGCAGTTGCGACTTCTTACGTCAGAACAAAAATATTACTAAACTAAATACCACGGCGATATGGGGATATAAAAATATGAGATAAGCTGCCTGATGTATTTAATTTTGATACGTATTTTTGCAATCTTCCGAACTCGTTATCGCCGTTACAAAAATCTCGATATCTGATATAAAATCCCATATAGTACAATTTTACTTCATACAATGAAAATAATTATAAAGTATACCAGTAAATCAAAAATACAAATTCCCGGCCTCGAAATCCACGCGGAACAGTCGCCGCCATTACGCCACTTGTTAAAAGAGCCGACTTTTTCAACAAAAAATGATTTTCGACGTCAATTTAAAATTAATGGATAAAAAGGTAAATCCCGCTTACAATTGACCGTGTTTTGATTTTAGTGACGAAATGTTTTTTAAAGGTCAAGCAAACATAATTTGTAATTTGTGCCTAGCCACACGGAATTTTGCGATTTTTGATGCCTAGAAAAGCGTTTTTAGATTGTCGCAGGCCTCAACAAAACTTATATTGTTCACAGTTTTAATTTTAGTATTTTATATTGCCGCTTTTCAACTTATGGTCGTCGTGTCACAAATTTGTGGAAAATTTGTGATTTAGAGAGGATAAACGCCAACGTAAAGGCGTTTACGACCTAAATAATAGGTCACAATGATGAAAAACAATCGGCGATTTTAGCAAAAGGCAATTGCACGCGTTATTGGCGACTTTTTCAGTTTTCAAAAAAATTCAGAAGGGGTGGGGGGTAACTTTTTTAGATAGTTTTTGTGATCTGAAAAGTCAAATCGGCGTTTCCACACAGTAAATGCTTTGATCTTTGCCCGCAAATTATGCTGGGCCTTGCACAAAATCCATAACGTGAAAAGATACGTCCAGCTTTGAAAATTTGTTCATAACAACTTTAGATCTAGTTAATTTTTTAACGATAATAATTAATTGTTGTAATGAAATACATTTTGCCTCTTTCACTTCTCTCGCAAGTGCCAACAATGAGGACAAATTGACAATGAGGAAACCATATTAAATTGTACAAAAATGAATCAGTTGTGCAAAACCGGGGCGCGTGATCGGCGGTGCGTTTGAAGACGGAGTTTTACTCGTGCGGGCGCGCATGTTTCACGAAAATGTGAGGTGCTCCGAAGGCGCTCTGGTCTACATTATTGTAAGGAGTTGTTATTGTAAAATTTTGTAAGGAGGGAACAACATTTATTAAATTTTCTTTCGAAATTATTTGGGGGGCGACCGCCCCTCTCCGCCCCCCGGGTGTCCGCCCCTGATTGCGACGCCAATACGAGTAATACGTTTACGGCGAATGAGCCTCCAAAAAAAATCCATTCTATTACCTACGTCCTACACAGTGATCAAAGTTGGTCATTTCGAGACAAGGAACAATTTGTGAGAATATAGTCAATATCAGATTAACAATATATGTTACACTCTTTTTTTCAGAAGTATCCTTTGATAATCCTTTGATAAGTATCGTACCGATATTTGAATAAAAGTCTGATAGTAGTATTTTACCGAATAATTTGTCAATGTATCATAGTATCCATTGAATCGTCAAATATAATTTACGTGACACTTGCCTGATCTGATACCAAGTCCTAATCAACACGGACTCGCTTTCTTATGCTTTAGGAACTTACCTCAAATTTCAAGCGCGACCATAGCTGGAGAAAGGCAATGCCTTCTTCGAGGCTCAACAACTTCGCGCTAAGCAATCTGGTAACAGTTTAGTGAACAGTTAAAACTGAACCATATAACACAACTCGTTGCAGCATTGAGATTGATTTTTATCAAAAAAAAAACATATTTTCACCTCCGTCTTGTAATATATACCTTCTAAATCTAACAGAGTCATTTCTGCTAGCGATCTAACTTGCTTAATCTTTGCGAAGACGATTTCACCATCGTATTTGCCGCATCTCAAGCTGAACTACTACAGTCTGACAGCACTAAAACCGTACAACAAGACATTTGTCTGGGCTAGTCTTCAACTGAATAAATCAATATATATATATATATATTAATATATATATATATATAATAATAAAAATAATAAAATTAACATCAAACTTTACATTTATATGTACATAACAGATCCAACCTAATCAAAATAATCTGCCCTTTACGCTACCAACTTGTAACTAAAAATAAATGTCTATTGGGATACACAGCCAACTCATACACTTTACCAATCTGCTGTGCGCTCACGCACTGCGAGCTGAACTTGATAAATGAACATGCGTTCATTTTTACGCACGATTGGCTTTGTAGTGTCATACAATATAAAAAGAGAATAACAAAGAAAGTATCCACTGTTCCTTACGGGGAGTTCCCAACGTTATGCGTGAAACGTTATGTGTGGCTCACTGGATAGCTCAATTCTAGTTCCTAGAATGTAAATAGTATTTTCACCGACTTGCTAACCGGAAAAATATTTGGATAGTTTGTACAAAGTTCCACCATTAATGCAAAAATGTGATATTTTAGAAAAACACCACCGCCACGTTTTTAAATAGTAAATTAGTAGCCTAATTATCCAGTTAGGGTTTTTTGAATTTAAACCGCAATCTGCATTTCTAACCCTAACTTGATAATTACTAATTTTTTCATTTTGATCGTTAGCGTTTTTTTTTTGTTTTTTTTTTGTAGGACTTTGGTACAAAAGATCCAAATATTTTTCCAAAGCGTTAAGATCAGCCTTATCTAACTCAAAAACATTCCAGAACAAATTATAATTCAGTTTTACCCAGGTTCGCACATTAAATAACTTGTCAGTTGTCACACATCATGAATCACAGTTTGATATTATAGAATACGGCGAATGTTAAAAACAATGAGTAGTTTAAAGTAGTAATAAGATATTGGCAACAAAGGCGATTATTTCTCCAACTAGAGCAGGGGTTCTCAACCTGGGGTTTGCGAATCCCCAGGGGTTCACGAGAAGATATCCAGGGGTACTTGGACGGCAGTCGGGTTTTTGTGTGTTGTTGTTTTTTAATATCCTTTATTACATCAGAGGAAAATGCGTGTCGATTGAAACTAAATGCCAATTGAATCGTAGATTTTTCCTGATGTTGCGATTGCGATTATGACGCAACAATGTGAAATTCACGGCTTTGCAACCAAACTGTGAAATCTTATACGACAGCGTACTGCGAGCATTGGAGAAAGTGATTATGCCTATTAAAACTTGGGAAAGATTTTAAGAATTAATTAGTTGGGCGGAGGACAAGGACAATAATATCAACACGAAGATTTAATTTAGTTACATCTCGTCAATAAATTGCTGTTTCAACAAATCGTTAGTCATTATATCACAGATTCAGATGATTTATTTCTATCATGCAAGAATCAACACAGAAGCACGGAAATTTACAAACGTGTATAATGACAATCGTAACAAATGTAATTATACACATAAGAATTGATACAAGTGAGAGATTCATAGCAATAGATAATTAGTCGCAACAAAAGACTGTGACAGTCATCAGGTCAGCGACATTAAATTAACAGAAAAACAAAATCACAACATATCACAGAGTCATAATACAAGCGACAGCGCCCTCATGGGGTTCAACTGTGCGTTCAGGGACTGTAACACGAAGTTTGTTCGATGTCTGATTACCGGGAGTTCGCGTTGATTGTTTCGTGACTCGGAGGGTACTTGACAAAAAAAAGGTTGAGATCCCCTGAACTAGAGCGTAACCTGTTTTGGAATGTCATTTATAAACTTTGTAATGTTTACTGACATCTTTGATACTGCGCAACGCAATCGGATATTCATATACCATTGTAAAACAACTTGCTATGATGAGTTTAGTTTCAAATTTTAACTTATTCCACTTGTTTTTGTATGTCATTAATTTTCAATTACAAGAAAATCCAATACAAATATGCGTGAGAATATAATACAATAGCGAATAATTCCTTGATCCAATGACATCATTTATTACATTGTTATGTGGAATATTCTATTCTTCGTATATCTCCGATCTTAAGATCGATAAGTAACAATATAACAGCGCTACACAGCAAATCCTTGTTTACGGCACAAATCGATAAAAAAGATTGCTGAGATTCACTTACAAACATGTCCGACATTTTCTCCAAAAGTTTCAGAATATTTCAGAGGAATAAGTTTATATGAATAACATAATCTCTTTCCACAAAATAATAAGTATATTTATGAGCTTTCGTTAGATCATAGTCTAACTTCTTCAGATTGTTTTATTTGAGGGAAGTTAGACTATGATCTAACAGAAGCTCATAAAAAAACTTACTAATTTGTGGAATGAGATTATTTTATTCACATTTATCATCATAATACTATCTCGTTCAAGCATCCTTGTGGCAACTGACACATATGGATCGGCAAAAGAATGTGAACAAGAAGAAAGGTCTTGCAATTCAGTACGCAATACTCTAGTCCACCCCCAGAGTAATAAGTTTATATGAATAACATAATCTCTTTACACAAAATAATAAGTATATTTATGACCTTTCGGTGGGGGTTGATGGCGATTTGGGCAATTGGGGGGGCGCTGGCTGTCAGACTGGGCAGTTGGGGGGGGGGGGGGCGCTGACATCAATACGAGAACTCGTATGATATATTATGCTTATAAGCCTAAGTTTTGATTCAAACTAGTTTTCCTGTGATTTCGGTGTTGGGAATTTCTCACTCAACGTAGAATATTATGACTTTTACAAATCCTTATGACTTTTTCAAATCCTATTTGTTTCACAATTATACATAGCGCATACGGCGCTGTACGTTGCATGGTACTGTTTCGAATAACAACTTCATTTTACTATCGGGTTATATGATGCTTTGGAGCGATAGTGTAAGTAGAACACCCTTATGTTATAATTTTGGTTTTGTTAAGAGCAACACGTGAGAGCTGGGCATCTGATTGAACTGACGTACGTCAGATAGGACCACATCATGTTGCGACTTAACTGGTTCATTTTTATTTCTTGGGTCATTGAATAATAAGGCTACATAAGTAATACATAAATTGGCAAAAAGTAAAGATATAGTCTGTTGTTCTATCATGTTGTGTCTGACATTGTTTAATGTTGGTTTATCATTTGTATTGTGTAAGTTCAAAATATGGAATACATTGACTTAAGCAGCATATTTAACCGATTTATATTAAAAACAGTATTATACAGCGTGGTCCCCAAAAACGAAATCATCAATTTCTCGATTACTTATACGAAAATGGAGTGAAATATTTAATTTTGTTTACACTTGAACTTATGTTTGCGTATGTTTGTACCCAAAAGTGTCGGTAAATCTGGGACGTTTCGCACAAAAATTATGTTGTTCCTAGAATATATTCCAAATGCCCGACAATTGCATACTTTTGCAACATTGTCAATCACCCTTCTTTGGGTATTTCTCTATTTTATTTCCGCAATTGCAGCCTTCACTTCACCAATCGTTTGATGATTGTTCTGATACAAATTGTCCTTCGAACTCCCTACATATCAAAATCTTAGTTCGATAACTAAGGTACCCACTGGATGTCACTGCTGACTTCTCTCTCAGGAAAGCAAGGGTCTGATTTGATGTATGGGGGGGGGGGGTCACCTCGCCATGCTTGAACCACTGCTGGTCACCTCTAGCAATCCCTCAAGTAATGTCCAGATTTTTCTCAGCACAAATGTTCTGTATTCACCGTTTGGACTCAAGTTCAAAAGAAAATAAAATTAAATAATTTTACTGGAGATAGTAAAGAAGTTTTTGGTTTCCGTTTCCTAGATAGCCCTGAGTTTCCAGAAGCAAAAATGCAACACTACCATTGGGTTTATACTTTCAAACTCATGTTCAATGATCCCTCTTTTAGGAACAGCAGCAGGCTGAGGTATCCTCACGAGTGAGATTGGGTTAAAAGTTTTTTTTTTTGCTTTTGCCAGCTCATTCTTGGTAGAGCGAATATTTAGTGCAATGACCGCACTTTTACATATCAAGAGATATTCCCTGGACAGTGTCAGACGAGGAGACTTAAGACTGTTTTTGACTGAAATGAAGCCAGATATTATCAAACTGGTGGCATTTCGCTAGGCTCAGCCTTCACATTATACTAATGATAAACGGAGAATTGAGTTGCTGTGACTTTTTTGTCAGGGGGGCGTTTGCTAGGTGAAAAGTCGTCCAAGGGGGCGCAGGCAAAAAAAGTTTGGGGAACACTGATCTACATGCAAAGATCTTCTACTATAGTAGGCTAGAGTAGCCAGTGTTTTTCTCCTTAAAAAGCAAAGACAAAAATTATCGACTGCCAATGTGGTGCATTTATGTTAAGGTATGTTACGTAAAGACTGTTATGCAAAGTTTGTCAAACGTGAGTTATAAAAAGTTGGTTCATTCAAAATGTAAGATGGACAAAAACAGTGTATACTAAAAGCGCAAATAGGAATAAGGCAAATGCACCAAACCAAATAAAGTGGGACGAGACAGCGCTAATTTGTTCAAATCATGTGATATTTATTTTAACCCAAGCAATATACACTCCGGGGAATAGGATAAAACTGTGAAGAACAGATAAGTAAATGAATCAATTGTAATTGCAGCAGTAATTTTAAAAAACTGAATTGACAATTATAAAATTCGAAATTTTCTTTGGTGTTTAAGTTGTAGAAAAATACATTTTCCAATTATTTGACTTACCAACAAACGGACTGACTCATTTATTATTTTCACAAAAATTGCTTCGTATATCTTACCATTGCAATATTTTGATAGTGTTTCAGACTTATAAAATGCTTTACTTATAAAAACACCATATTATTTTATATAATTAACCGCCATTAACCATTTAAAAGTATCACAGCTTTTACGCGATTAATTTTTTATTATTGCAACTAAATTAAACCTCTCCGGGAGACAAAATGATCATTGAGTTATTTGATGTACGGTATACTTAATTTCGGGAAGATCACTAATAACTGATATGTGTCTGAATGGAATCTAAACTTCTGTTGTCACGTACCGTTGATATTTTGCTGATAAGTCAACGTTAGGGAAGTATTCAAGGGATTCGATGCTCGATGATTAATACATTGAATATTAGCTATTACCACATAGGTAACATACTTAACACACACAAGTCTGCTAATTTTGTGAAAGTTTTCGGTGGAAGGAAGGAGGCAAACACATGATGATGATTAATTTGACGTTTGGGTACTGAATTTGGATCAACATAATAGAAACTAATATGCGATTGAACCTAGATTTATACCACGAGAACAATAAGTGAATTTAGCAAAGTCAGTAAAATTATAAATAAATTATTTTTATAAATTAAAATGAAACCATGTGAATCCACTTATACCAAGTAAAATTCAAAATATGACGTACCGTAAAGCGTGATGCTAGTCATATTATCCTGAAGTATGCGATTTCCCAAGATATTGTTTAAAAACGCACGTTAAATATTTTGCAGCGAAAAGAGACAACACCCATTTTAAGATTTAATATATTTCAAAAAATACTTCAAATATATTTCAAACAGAGTGAGAAAGAAACATGGCATATTTACAAGAATGAGTAGTTGCATTATATGTATTAATATATTATTATATATTGATATACAACGATTGAAAAACATTTCAGTATTTCAACCAATCTCATATTTGATGGAATATGGAGTTCAAAATATATCATATCTATACAATTTATTGTTGGACAGAAGAATGTTTCACAGGTTACAATTTCATAAGCAAAACTTAAAATAGAACGCACGTTGCTGAGCTAAAATGCATTACTTAAAAATCTAGAATAAAAGAACACAAAAATCATGAAAAGAAATTTTTGCAGATGCAAATTGCGGCTTCAAAAAACTTGCATAAATCGATTTTCAATCATTCAGCCTAATTTAACACTTCTCAAATTGGCGATATAAAATATATCACCATTTATTCATTCGACACGAAAGAAATAGTGTTCAAAACGAACATTTAATATATTTTATTTATCATCTAGGTCTCCAAGAAATATTTCATACAGATGTGACCCCAAAAAATTGTTGTATAAATCAGTTTTAAATTGTTCAAATAAATCAAAATCTTTCATAATAATGAGAAAATTATTATTTATGCATTTGATATAATGAAAAACGGCTCCTCACCCCCTGTAAATATAAATCATTTATCGCGTAGTTCCTCAGAGAACATATAATAAAAAAAGAGTTAAAACTATTGCAATGGCTTCTAGAATCGAGTGATGCCGCACAAAGTTTTGCGGCTGCATTATATATTGAATAACACAGTGAATAAAAAAAACTTTCAAATCGAGAATCAACGTTTAAGCTTTCACATTTTAACTAATGCATAAATTATAACAAATAGTCAGAACGGGACTAAATTTCGGATAACAAGTAATTTCAGAACCAAATTTTGGTATACTTTGAAACCAATGATTTATTACTTGCGATACTTCACCAAACTATGATCGGACCTATGCAATACAAGCTAATAAACTAAGGCTTATTTGGGGGCAAAGTACTTAAGTATTTTATTTAGAGTGCCCAGTCTCATAGAAATAAGAAAAAAAATAGGATTGTAGCTTCAAACACTTTCAACCTCACATTTGAAATAATACTAAATACTATATATTTTTAATAAACTATGGCACACGATAAAAGCTAAAGTGGAACAGATATAATAAAAAAAATAAAACAGTATTATAATAAACAATGCGAACTTACTGAATATCAGTCCGGCTTAACCAGTATATCAAAGTATAGCCTAAATAAATTAAGTCCCTTGGAATGCCAATGTGTTATGGTGAATATCAAGTCTGTGAAACCATGCGAAAGAAATTAAATTGAAAAATACTTCACAGCTTAGGATGGTGTACAGAAAATGTTTTACGGAAATAAAACTTTTTCCAAGCTTTTTAACTCAATTAAAATAATAATAAAGATAATACTCAGTCTCATATAATAAACACATTTCAACATTGTTATGTAATGTCAAGATATAAAAATCTCTGTTCAGTCTGCATTGTAGTAGGGCTGGTGATTTCGAATTGAATAATGAATTATTAGAGTCATCTCAGACGAAATTCAAATTCCGCCATCTTGTTTAATTTTTGTCCAACAAAGGTTGAGGTGAATGGAATGTTCAGAATCACATCACAGTCTAGGGTCACCCTGTGCAGCCCCATCATCCGACACCATTGTATGAGTTGTGGTTTGGCTCACAGATCTAGTATAATCTGGATTACAACCATCAGTCGAGCTCGAATCCGAACCAGGTAATTTTTTAATTCTTCGAGCAAGTTTTGGAAGTCTGTATTCGATGTTTCTCTTCAACTTATCTTCGTTCATTCCTTCTCTCCATTTTATAACATGGTTTGTCTGTTAAAAATTATTTATTGTTAGCACGCAGAATATTACGAGTTGATACCACATCTGTATTGATATTGTTAAACTTCAAGAATTATAAATATAAACAATTTAAATCCACAATTCTATATAGGACTCTCCGAGGGTGGGGAAGGTTTTTGGCCAAAAATGTTGCCCTACCTGGACTGGCGGGCCATGTGAGTGTGACGTAATAAGTTACATTTTATGAAAAATTCTTACAGTGTTACAAAAGCAAAAGTGGAGAACAATATGCTAATTTAAACAAACTAAACTCAATCGCAATCTCAATAAACTCCTTGAGCTATTATTTCAAGTAAAACATCACTATTTGTTTCAGTTTGGTTGTGGCATCATCCGGCGGGCCAGATTGAATTACGCAACGGGCCGGATTCGGATCGCGGGCGTTAGTTTGCCCATGTCAGGAATAGAATGTAATGCGTTACGTGGAGCTTAAATTCGGTGCACTAAAAACTTCGTGCGGTGTAGAAGTACGTATCGCATTAAATAATATCAATTCAAATTCGTTGTAATGCTTTTACTATGAGGCATTTTTTATAATATTGTTAGATTTGAATTATATTAACTTTAAATTGATCTAAAATAACTCAATGATCTAAAAAAATATTAACTTTTAAAAAACCATTAACTTTATCGTAATAAGCACATGAAATAAATTCTTAAACATCGAGAAATTTATTACCTTGATAGCAATCAAAAGCCTTTGCCAAACTTTGTCAGTCCTTGCTAGTTTCTTCAGCACTCTCTTCGTTCCCGGAGTGAGAATAAATATCAGGCCCATTTGAGACTCGAGAAGTCCATGAAAACCCTGTGAAACAAAGATATAATGAATACAATGGTTTCGATCGAAAGTTTGTGACATTTGTTCTTAGAATGTTTTTAGAGAGCATCATTCTTATGCTAATATCTACGCAGTGGTCTTCAAGTAGAACCCCAATGAAACATTCAAAAACAAACAGAATTACAATCGTTTTTTATTGTTTGAATTATGTAAGTTATAAATGTATATAAACGCAAACCTAATAAGGACAGAAAAATATTTAGAGTGCAGCAAATTTGATGAAAGTAATAACCCTAATAGGCCTAATAGTGTAGCACTCTATCCAAAAGTTATAGTTAATAGCTTGAAAAACGCACTATATCCGACTGTGAGGGTTCCGTGATCACTATATGGTCTACACTTGGCGCAGCGTGTTCAGCGTAAATATCACCTTTCTACTTTTTGTGATTGTGCTGCGGGAGCTCGTTGCCGAGTCAGCGTCGGCTTAGGTAAAACTGGAGCAAATGCCCGGTCAACTATTCTCATACCAGATCTATCGAACATTAATTCTACCAGCCTTGTCTTGCGTTTTCTTGAAATAAATGACAAAAAATAATAAAAATTTATAAAAAATCTTAAACTTACCAATTCCGCGTGAAATCTCATCCAGCGATCATTTAGATATTCAGGAGTCAAGACAAAAACCATTCGGTGACATCTTTCTACAAGGTTTGTGATTCTTTCAACTTGAACTGAAAAAACAAAATTGGTTTCTGGATTTGCACCAACGTCAATTTTTTCGATAATTTTAGCAAAAATTCCAAACATAAAACGCTGCCTAAACTAATGTATAAGGCAGGGGTGTGCAATATTTTTGTTGATGGACCATATAACCAACTTCAGACATCAAGCTGACCACACAAAACGATTAGTAGGAAAGATAAGAGAGGAGAATGCAGCTTGTCGCATAGCCTTACAGTAATGATAACACCGGACAAAAGGCGGAAGATTTGACGCAGCGACATGAATAAAAAAACTTTATGCATTTAAATCCACGTGAGCACCGTTTCAAACATAAACCTAACTTCCCATTCTGAGCTCAAAATACTGACAACTCATTTTAGTATTGTATCCACATTAAGCTCGCTGCAACAATCAGCCACTCCAAATAAAAAAGTTCGCTAATTAAGTATATTTTAGAATAAAATTAGAAAACCAAAATGAAATTACTAATATACAAGTAATGGAAATATTAATATATTACCTGTAAAATCAATCTGCCTTTGTTCATCATAGTATGTATAATTCAAATCTTCCAACAGGTTGTGAATAGCGTATACGACGGTGGATTTGAGACTTTCATCAGAAAGTGTGTCAGTAACATATAGATATGAAAGATAGCAGACATATTGCTTGTCGTCTGTTGAAATACATAAAATAGATGTTTCATAAATTGCAATTACAATTGAGTGGGGTTCGCAACGCGATATAAATTTACAGTCAAAAATATACATATAGCGCCAACCCTGTTGTTACAATTTGACGATAATCAATTACATTACGACCATTTATCAATGTACGTTTATTTGATTGAATTTGAATATTCTTAATCCAAATTCATTGGGATTCAACAATAACAGCTTAACGTCAAGACAAATAAATAATATAACTTGAAAAGACTGGACAAAACTTAAATAATGTATAGTGACTAGGTCTGCGAAAGTGGCGTCTCATTCAGAAGTTTCTACTGCAAATTTATTTTAAAAATATGTACAAAAAACGCCATAAACTATATAAGATTTCCGATTTTTATTTTTTGTATTTTCAGTTGTTAATCTCGATAGCAATCCAAAATTACCTTTCTCTAAAATGTTTATGAAGATGGTTACATTGACTCCGATGGTATGAATTATTAAAAAAAATTAGAAAAACTTTCCGTACTATGGGGGCTAGATAGGGTTCACTGAACCCCGTGGTTCACAGGAAAAGTTTAAGCGTCTATGAGATTCACACTCATAAGATTCTCACGCATTTGATGTAAAAATATTGCTCACAGAAAGTAGCTTGTTTAATCGCTTTCGAGACAACATATTTATTGTTAAATTGACCAGTTAGTTTAAGGATTTAGGATTTCGCATCTTCCAGGCAAATCAATAAAAAAGTGTTCGAAATCATATTATGTAGATTAACGAGACTATTGTGTAAATCTCTATTACTATCAAAATGAGGAACACTGCTAAAATATCTCAAAGACGATATAGAAAATATTATATTCTATAAAACATTTTCAATAAAGTACAAAAAATGAGAACAAAGCGGTTGAATTTACCTCTATCATATTTCCATAGCCATGATCTCTTGTACGCAACAAGAATGTAGATCTCAAATCTTTTATAAAGCAGGACCAGCATTATAATGAATATCAGCACACCCAGGCATATACTAAGAATCATGATGAGTCGAAGTAGTCGTGGCGTATTGTCTTCATTTAGTTTGACATCCCACTCATCCATCTTCCACGAGTTAGATGATATATCGAAATAACCCAAGTTGACAGTATATTGGCCCATATCGTTGCTTTTCAGGTCTCTGTTGTTAAAAAAAAGAAATGAATCATTTGGAATAAATTTCGTGAAAACAACAGTAGAAATGTGCTCATCTGAAGATGTTACAGAAATACATTTGTCTCAGTGTGCAGCAATAATTGAAATGAAATTGAACCGCATTTAAAATGTAATGTATGTCTAGTAGTAATGTGCTATTTATCATATAACATATGAATAATAAAAATAGTTGATGCATATCCATCCAAAACTGCTTGTAGAAACCAAGTTATGGAATAAAAATGTGAAAATACGAAATACGAAAAAAGAGCAAGAGTGATGCTAAGCGAACGTTAAAGAGCAGGGTTGTGTAACTGGTTGAAACCGCGGTCCACTTGTATTCAACATCGGCTTTCTAGTAATTACAGGCTGAAAACGGTTATTGATGTTATGACATGCGCTGTTCGATTCGCAAAAAAGTATATCCTTGCAATGCAAAGGGATTGGAATTACTCCCAGCACGTAATAAATTAAAACTCGTCTCGCGGGCCGTACACCATTCAAATTTGGCACTTGTCCACGTGCCGCACAATTTTTCTATGTGGGTCGCATTTGGGGGGCGGGCAGCAGGTTGCACGCTCCTGTTACGAAGCACACGTCGTGTTAATTATAATTTGAAGTTAATCTGATGCCAAAGTTTTTTTATTTTTATTATTTTTTTTTTTTAATAAATTAAGAAAAAATGATATAATTATGAATAGTATTTACCGAATATAGAGTTTTATACCGATTGTCTTTCTTTCGTGTTGTATTTCTTCATTCTTCGTATTTTCACCGTCAACGACACAAACAACAGAGTCATTGTTGCCTTCCCTGGTAAATATAATCAACTAATGGTAATTTACCTAAAGGTTATATAAATTAAAGCCCAGCTGTTTTTAATAGTAAATTATTTCAAGAGGCCTAATATGAAAAGCTTAAAATGACAAATAGAGCCAACATAGAAAGTATCAGTTAAATTACCACTAAACGCATTGCTGGTAATTAGAAGTTTTTTCGCTGGGAAGAAACAATTATGCATCACAATATTATTTTATTTCAGTGGGTCTACGTAACAATAGCAGCCATAGCAATATGAAAAATGATGTCAAAGTGAAAACACCATAGAGCCCACAGAAATATTTAAAATAAATGTTCTTCTAGAGACAACAAAAAGATGAAAATTCAATTGCAACTGGTCGAGTAGTTGGAGATATTTTTCTACAACAACAAGGATACCTAGAAGAAGAATACTAACAACACCAATTCATAGGACCACTTCGTGCCCAATGACAAAATGAAGCTTCACAAATATGATCTGAATATGGAAATTTACTTACACGATGCATGATTGTCTTTGGTCAAAGACTCCAAAACTTGTCTGGTTGAAAAAATTATTTTCGCAAATTGTATCACCGTTCTGAATATTAAAATGAAAATTAGTTGAAAGTAAGTACTATATTGGCAGAATATTATTGATACACACATAAAAGTTATAGTACCAATAGATGGATTCGCGGAAGCCTGGAATGTTGTAATTTAATTTTTTTGTTGGACGACCGCAGATAATGGGCAAGTGCACCACAGCTGATGACTAGCGTTATGTATGACGTTTCGAAAGGAATGTATTGGATTTGTGTAAAATGTATCATATTAATTAGCTTACGTATAGTGAAATACAAACATTTTCTGAATTAGTTCAATGTAAAGAAGAACCCGTTCTAACAATTGATATCTCATCACTATTAATAGTAACCTTCTTCATAATATAATACTTCCAATGCTAATTTGTAAAAAAAAAACAAGCGCATACTCTTCCAAATTGTTAATCTTCTACGAGAAAAGGTAGCTAAATTACTGGAGTAGTCACAAGCAGAGTTTCCAACTGGGGGAGAAATCGGCCCAATGAGTTTATTTTTTAAGAAGTAGGTGTATTACATTGCTTTTTTAATGTAGTAATAATAATATTCTTTATTTATTGAACATTACTGTGATAATTATTCACCCAACACTAATTAAATAAACTATACAAAACCCAGAATGCACCCCTAAATTGCTAATATAATATCAAATATCGAGAAACAAACGAAAATAGATTTTGGTATATACTGAAGGAAGTTTCGTAATTGACAAAAGAAGATATTTAGCGAAAAGGTTGGAAACCACTTATTTAAAAGAGGAGAAAAAACAACAACATACCCTTTGCCATAGGACTGCAAAATGTTTTGACGGAGTGTTTCCCAATACTATCTGTCCTTCGCAATCAAGTACAGCAGTATCACCGAGTGCTTTAGTTTCATAATTGACACAGGTGATTGTAGGATTGATGGACTCAGTGCGCTCTGTAAAAATTGGAATATTAGAATCACATATAGCAAGGTGAATAACTTTGTTCTTTATGAGAAGAAGGTTCAATGTATCTCTGGTTACAACCAACTTAAACATGTACATTATCATACTAAAGTTCAAGGTTCAACAAGAGTTTTAATAAACGTTTCAATTGAGTATATATGACATTTTTTAAAATATGAAACACATATAATTAGGTGAAAGGTTGTTTCAAAATCGGAATCTAGAACAACGGAATATTTCGTAAAAATGTTTAAATTAGACAATTTTAAATAAGTATTATATAAATATATTAATGAATTTGAAATCGTTCATAAATTTTGAAATTTTGCTCCATACTATTCGGGACTACATAACAATGCTGTGTAATATTGTTCCAAATACTCATTATCGTACAGAAGCAGATAGTAATGCATTCTTATGCGGTGTTTTTCCAAATTATGTAATCAAATATAACGTTTCGCAGGAATGTTCAAAAAGATGAATTTAAATTAGTATTATATAAATATATTATTGAATTTGAAATCGTGCATAAATTTAATCTTTTACTTCAAAGAATTTAGGCTCTGAAACGTTTGTTCGGGATGTGCAGAAAAATGCTGGGTCGGAAAGAAGTCTAAAAAAGAGGGAAGGGAAGTATACACTTGCAAAGTTCACAAAATAGGTAAAAAAATGTAATTTTGTTATAATTAACTTACGTTTTATACATTGTGCGTATGTAACAGCATACAATATTTTTCCTTCGAATGTTACTGTGCATGTAAAGTTTGCGGCATCGTAGAAATCAATCGTGGCATCTAAAAATACAAAATGTTGTCACCGAAGTTCTATTGAACACAAAACGACTATTTTCTTGTTTGTACGTCCTGCCTTTTAAAGACGTATATTGAATTGAAATCTATTCTGCATTCTTTTAGATATTTACCCATATTAAATAGAACATTACAAAAAATCGTTGGACGTTATAAAATATATGGAAAAATAAAAACATCTTGATTTTGTCACAAAAAATACATAAACATTTAAAAAGAATTGGAATTGAGAAACTAAAAAAACATCGAATTTATATTTCAGTGTTCAGTGTTTTTCTTGGTACGGTGCCATAATATATGTAGCAAAGCAAAATAAGTACTACTCTTGAATTCCATCTGAGATATAAATAATAATTGACGAATGTCAGGACGAAACGTTAACCAGTAAACAATGTTTGAAAAGCACCAAACTGAGCGAATAAAACTTACCCATAAATCGAAAAACCATAAGCTCAATTATCCCTTTCATAAAAATTGAGTTTTCAACGTGTGCAGTTTTGCAATTAATAACAACAACAATGTCCTGATTTAATCTCAGTGAGAAGGATGGTAATGTTTTAATCAAAAATAAAGCTTTGGTATTATTTCTTTACTAACCGTGCGATCGACTACATTAAGTCGTAACAATAGTCATATACGGGATCTCAAAACTGCAAAACCAGATTTTCTGCAGGTCAGCAAAAAGTACGTGAATTACATAAGAAATTGCTAATGTAGTGTACGTATGAATAACTCCTAAAATGTCAAATTGCCCTTTTGGGGGTAATCATACCAGTTTGGGAACAAATGCTTTATATAATTTGACAATAGCTTCTCAGTAATATAATCTGAAGAAATATAAAATAATACCCTACTCACATTCAATCCATTCGGGTATCCAGGGTCCGGAAATTCAGTCCATGGCTGACTAGTTCTATAATCTCCATCTTTACAATTAACGTACCATCTAGTTTTGAACTTAGATTGATCTGCTCCTGCTGGAATTATATCTGGATCGCCTTCTGGAGCTGTTTATTAGAAGACAAATAACAGGTATAATCAGTGGTGTGATTCAAAATGTTTAAAAACAAATTCATTTTGTATCGAACTCTCTAACAACAGTCATTGGAGGGATTCAAAATTTGGAACGGGATCTCTTCTTATTGAATTCATTACAACAGGTTCCCTTATTTCCAAAAATGTTTGTATCGCATTACGTCAGCTGCATTAACATGACGTGCTTTACAATACATAACTTATGAATCGCTAAATATAAAGATCATCACGATATTCGAGAAACGCGTGCGAATCCCCATAATTCCGCCACTGGATATATTTTGGAGCCGGCTTCTTAGCTGGCTCTATTGATGCAAAATATGATGTTTTATCTGAGTAAACTGTCGCAGGTCGCAGGTAACCTGTTTATTTGCTTTATATTGAAATAATTTTGTACGAGTAAATAGTTATCTTTGATAGCCTTTATCGTATGCAGAACAAACGAAATTAGACTAAATTGCTTGCTGGCATGCACCTCGATTCTGTGATACGATATTTTAAAAGAGGTTTTGCAAGCTATAAGCTGATAACGGTGACCGTACATTTGAACCCATGTACATTTTTACCCATGCGTATATCCACGGATTCAATCTATATGCGGGTGCTAAAACCCATGGGTTAGGGTTAGTATGGGTTTAACTATCCGTGAAACACAAAAAATTCCATAGGTGCAATAGCATACAGGTGCAATTGTCATGGGTTCAAATGTACGCGGGTTCAAATGTAATGAAACCGCTGATAACAGATATATACGAACAATATAAGGATAAGGATACGATAGCACTTTTTATCCCTTTTATACCAGTATATGACGGGTTTGGTATTAGTTGGCCAGTTATTTGTCTTCAGACGCAATCTGATAATCCGCGCAAGTTAGTCAGAGATACTATAACAAGCATATTTTTAACGCTTATAAATCGTGTAACAGAACATAAATATTAAGTTATAGTTTAAGTACAATTGCAAATTTAGTTGAAAATGCTTTAGCGTTACAGTGTTACAAGTACAATAACATATAAGGGATTTTTAATACAAGCGATTTTTCAAGAAACTATACTCACGTCTGCAATTCAAATTCACGCTATCCCCAATTGTAGATTCACGGGAGATGGCGTTATTTACCCCTACCTTGCATATTTCCGGGAAAGGTCGAAGAACAACTTGTACTTTATTTGTCAAGCAAATAGTGTTATTGATAATCTAGAAATTGTAAAAGAAAATATCATAATCATGAGACAAAAAAAACTAGGTAAATATATAAAACTATCAGTAGAGGTTACACGAGACTAACTCCTAATCATTCCTCAATGCCTTTGCGTTGGAGGATACGTATGCATATAATGAAAGGATGAGCTGTAGCAGGAATAAAAATATCCTGGCATATGCGATGCAATTCAAGAGTCCTGCTGCACACTAACACCAATGTATTTCTGTAACGCTTCGTCGGACCAAAAATTAACCTCCCCAGAAAAGCAGTTTACAACAACTTAACTAAATAAAATTTGATCTTCAAAAAAGCTTACGAACATGAACACCTCTGTATAATAGGGCAACCAAAAATATATCAAAAAACCTAAACTTACCAGTTTAGCAGTATAGTTCGAGTTATCAGTAAGTGATGCTAGTTCTAGAATTGTGTCGTTGATCTCAATGTGTCCCTGAGTAATGATGCACTGCAACAAAAAAGTATGAACATATGGAAATAAGCATTCAATCAGCTTTGTTTATAATTTATAATTCACTGAGAATCATTTTATACATTCTATATTAAATTGTGATACGACAATACTATTACTATTTAGATTTCAACATAGACGAAGATCTTAATGCAGCGTTTCTTCAAAATAATAATTTCTAAATTTTGTATCACTGCAAATTTCTTTTTCGTAGTCGATCTCTAATTTACTCATACAAGTGGGTTTTGTTTACTCCGCAGAGAGTGTTATCACATTTATTTTCTATACCATGTCATTGCTAATATTACATATTGATATAATATTATATTGGATAATCATTCATAATCATAGTCGAGTTTATTTCTTCAGCCAGAAAAATAAAATGATAGCAAACAATTTTACTGGACGAGGGAAGCCGTGTTCAAAAAAAGATTGAGTTATGATTATAAATAAAAGTAAATTCGAAAAGTTTATAATATTTCCAAAATAGAAATCTTTTCAAGAAAATCTTCTGTTTGAATTTTGTAAAATTATCTTTTATAAGACGAATATTTGTGCTTTTCGTTTCGTACAAGTTTAGGTATAGGCAGCCACAGATATCTTCAGAAAGATTCACACAGACTTACTTCGCTTTATGTTATCTCAGGTATACATGCGCGCAATTCAATCTACCACGGTAGGTTTGCTTCAGGAAGGATTGACAGTATTTAAAGCAAAAAAGGTCGGGTTATCACTATCAGTGAATCGCTCATGAATATAGCAAAATAGTATTGGAAGAGCCATACAAATTTGTGCCTCACTTCAATTGCCACAAAATTGCTTTTCGAGATATGTACGTCGAAAAAGTTATTTGTTGGGGTGAGGGGGTCACCCCCTGGATACGCCTATTCTTGCTCCGTGTGGTATTAAGTTTTATTTTATACTCACTTGAATATTATCATCATCAATATTATGTGTTTTCGTTTCCCAAATAGATTTCAAATAATCACAGTTGACGCTGAATGGCCAGTTGACGTACGCTTGCTTTGTTTTTGAATTTTGGCTTTGACATGTTCCGTTGAAAGCTGCAATAGAACATCAAATCTTGTTTACATAAGTCTTTATTTCATTCTTACAGTCACCAATCATTCAATTCTGTCATAATTACGTATTTCTAGCGGACAACAAAGCTAGATGATTGTCCCGTAGTATATTTAAAGTGTAGAAATTTGATATTATAAATACACTTGTAACTGAGAATGCATTATCTCCACATAAAAACAGAACGCGCTGCATTTAAATACTAATATTAGTGAAATATCATACAGGTAGACATTCTTTGCAGTGCACGAGACGAGGTGCAAATTCATGCTTTCAACATTGAGTAAATTACTGGCCAGATGATGTGTTTAAATTTGTGCGTACGTACCATTTAGTATTTTGCGCGCAAATGTGGAAATAAACAAAAATAAAAGATAAAATCGATTCAATGAAATGTAAGGAAATACATATCGTCACGCTAATAACCGAATTGCGTAAGTCATTTTTGGCGATTTTGATTTTTTTTTTATAAAATGGGTATTTATGTAATGCTGCGCACCTGTCTGCTACCTCAAATTTTATTTTAAGAATTCTGAAACCCATAAAAATGGAGATTTAGTATTACATGCACATTTGTGCAATTGTTTCGTCATAATGAATTATCATTGTTACCGCAGGACTATTGTGACGTCACAAAGGCAAAATAACCTTGGCGAAGTATTTTCGAGTTTTTGCATTTCGGATTCTGGCTTAGCGCGTATTAATTTGAATTTATACTACAGTATAGGACAGGGATGGCAAACCACTGACCCGTGGGTCACAAAGTGACCCACCGCATTTTATTCGTGACCCACCAAGGCACGATTAATATATAAAAAAAAATGCTATCATATCAGTGATAAAATTTGAAAAAAAAAGGCTTTAAATTATTCTAACAATAACTAATGTAATATTATGCACCGTCAGTTGGGCGGTCAGGGCTGCGATCGCCCATATGCAAATTGTTAATTTCCAGTCCGGGATGGTAATTTTCAAAACTCCTAGTTTAGGACGCATGTCTACACCGCTGTGTATCGTTATTACTTATCGATTTTAATCGGTAAGTATTTTGATAGGTATTTGTCTGTATGTCTGTTAGATGCACGCGATATCTCACGAAAGTGAGATTGAATCTGCTCAAGATTTTGCATGTGCATTCATCTTATCTCGGACCAGAAGCCTATTTTGGGCGAATTATGTCGTATAATTAGCGAGTTCTTAATTAATTAGTGTTGGGACACAAGGTGTCACTATGGAGTAAGAGCGGTGTTTTGGGGGAATCCCCTAACTTTCGATCGATAAGTCTTCGATCTCTGACCGATATTCTCGTTCAGCTATTGGCTCTGACATTATTTATGACATAACAAGGCAATTAAATGTTCATTTCTCGAAACTTCTTGTCTCTTAGGAAGTGCATCTGCAGACTGTTTTATGAATTATACGAGAACTAGATGCTACTTTGAATTTTATTAGTTTCTCGCCCACAATGCCGTTGAGAAAACAAAATCTTTCAGACTTGAAATAAAAATCTAGAAATCTGAAATAACAAGGGGGCAGTGTAAAAGTGCTTTAATGTGGTTGAAAGCTGATCGAAAAATATAACACTATCAGAATGGAATTCCCTCCAAACGTTTTTGGTAATTCATATGCGTGTTTTCCTATTCTAATTTCATAAAATTGAGTGCCATAAAAAGTCCATGATAGAAGTCCTGCATAAGTAAAGCTCAAAACTACACCACGAACATCAGAAGCTTATGAGATTTCTTTCAGAAGTTTCTCATAGATACAAACCTTGATTAAATATCTGTGACCCACTCTCTTCTGTTCCGCGATGAAAATATAATTTTTTGACCCATTTATTGAAAAAGGTTCGCCATCCATGGTATAGGAAGACGTGCACTTGTGATATTTACTGTCCGAGTCCAATTCACCTTGGCGGGATTTATATTGGGTGCATTGCTGTTTTATTCTATATATTTAATCGTAGTCATATTTCGGTGGGTGTGCAGTGCAGAACGTGTTATATTGATGAAATATATATTTTTAAACATAAAAAATAATGTAATTGAAACTGATTAGTTATTTTGGGGATTATACATTGTAGATAATGAGAATTATATTCGTTTTTGGAATGTTTAGTTTTCATGACTGGTGCATAAAGTAAAGTTGCAAAATTGCGTATGTCCCCAAGTCATATACACATTTCTGTCTGAGTCACAGTGCGCCATTATGACGTCACTTAGCTGCGTCATACAAATTAACTTAAATCCGGCTACGATCAAAAAATTGAACCATGGCAAATTATAGACTCTCAATGGCATAACATTATCATTAGGAAGTTTTTTACGTTTTTCTCAAAACTGCTAAAAATGACTTACGCAATTCGGGTATTAGCGTGACAATATGTATATCAATTACAATAAATAAAGGATCGCAATATTCCCTAATTACGGGCGTAAAGTAAAATAAATATGCTATGGTATGGAGAATAAGGTGGATTGAGATAATAAAAGCGATAAGGAATTTGTCCTACCGCGCATAACAAATAGCCAAATAAATCGTTTCTGGAATAAGACACCAGTCTTTTTAGTAGACCATCACAATCCTACTTTTACCTATTTGGGTATATATTAAATCTTTCAGGATTCCGATTTCAAGCCATAACGTTTACAAACAAACTACGGTAACTTTACGACCAAGAAAAATATTACTAACCTTCTCCGTCTACCGAACTCCATAAATACATAAACAATGCAAGTAGGATGTAAGAAAAATAAGTATTATGCTTCATTGAAACGTTGTTCTGTAAAAGAAAATAAACGTTATTTTGAGAAACATAGATGGGTAAAAGAAGGGAACAAAATAAATAGCGACATTCTTTGTTTGGTTCACAGCAGGTTGGTGATTATCATTGATTCATAGCTCATGTTCTACTTCATCTTTCATTTACATTCTATAACTTCATTTGCGAAATTATAGCACGGTGTTATGCAAGTATTCTGGATATCTGGTAACAATCATTTAAAACGACCCAATTTGAAGCATTTCTCTCTCCAACTCCAATTGTTTTAGCAAACTAAACCCGTTTGTAATTATCTCCAAATTACACCGATAATCACTTTAATGAAGATAAAATTGGTTGTTGTTTCAATTTGTTTAAAAGTGTTATAATGAAGAGGAATACAAAATAAATATGTGAAATAGAACAATTTGTTATTGTTTTACTGCATTATTCAAATATTAGTTCTTTCGTTGTGTTACACGAGAAACAATTTTCAAGAGCATACTTCATGTCAATATTAGCATAACAAAAAATAACTTCGTTAAGAGAATCAGGGATTTAATGCATTTTACAAGTCTGATATGTGCTATTGACAGTTATACAAAAAAATCCACATTTTTCATGAATATCAATTTCTATTTTCCTTTTTATTCGTTGGCAACGGGAGAACTACTGAATGGTTCCCAGGCAAATAAATTGAAATGCATTTCGGCTTACTGTACTATTCCAATGCTATCTTCAAGTCACCGAGCAGTGGAAAGAAAGCTAATCACTCTTAATCGATTCTTTTATTCATAAGTCCTGGAAAGCACCATTCGATTTCAATCAGTAAACCAGCGAATAAAAATTCACAAGACAAGTTCGATTTTCAATACGGGGGGGGGGGGGGGAATTCTATTCAAATAAGAATGCAATCCTTAAATCATTGGTACTTTTTGAGAAAACTCAGTAATTATAAAGTATGTTGAAATTTTTATAAAAAAAAGTCCACAATTCTGGTCATTGTAAGTACCGGTATGTAAAATTTTCTACGGTGGGCGAAATTGATTAAAAAGGGATTTGATTTGAAATACCATTTTGGGTTGAAACAGGGTTGCTGGGAATGTGTCGCTTAACTGAAAAAAACAACAACAGAAATCCTCAATTTTCGGTCAATGTTGGTATGTAAAATTCTGTGATGAGCATAATTGTAGTCTCTGAAAACTATCAAAGACCTGATTAAATTCATCTTAAATGAAAATGAGAATACCGAAAAAATCACAGTTAAATTGCAAGTCCACACTGAAGTAACTACCAATAATTTCCACAATTTTGAAGTGATGATATAACAAAAATTTCAGTTTAATGATACGTTGAAATGCATGGCCTCGCGTCTCTTTTTTTCTAGTTATTAGGAAAATTGGGAGGATTGTAATATAATCATATAAACAAATATGATAGACTGTTGTGATATGCATCAAAGACGTGCTTATTTTTTAAAGTGGATTTTAAAACGAAGGCTGTGTACTTTCAACCTTTCTGCTATATCTGTTGATTCGGTCATTGTCAGTAACGGCTTACCGCAGGGATATAGGCAGCCTAAAGGACGTAAATGTACAGATTCTTCCAAATCTTAAGACAAAATGTTACAAACGAATTGTTTTGGCTCCTGATCTCAAACCGAAACCACTTAGGCGAAAATCATAAGAAAAGACTGTAAAACATCGTGCATACAATCACGTATCAAAATTCAAAAATTCCAGGTGAAGTATGGGTCTACGCAGCTTTCTTGCGACTTCTATCTTTGAGTAACGAAAATTTGAAAACGATATGTATATAAGGAAAAAAACGTATGGGGGCACGTATGTCCCCTTCTCCAACTTGCCTGTCTGTTTATTATCTTTTCAATATTTATCCGTAATAAAGCGTTTGATTTAACGCGTTTTTGTGAGGATTTTCTCCTGCAGTCTTGGGAAAGTTAGTGCTTTGAGTCAAGAATTAAAGGCTTTTGTGGTTTTTGGTAGATGAGTTTTGCTTTGTTTTTGCTATAGTGTTGCTGATATAATTTAGTACTTTATTATTACTATAACACTTCTTTAAGCAAACATTTTAAACTTCCTATACTGCACAAAAGTGGGACCTTGACTTGCGTATAACTCTTGCTAAAGAACTAAAGATTGAACAAATGAAGTAGATTTTTGAGTACTAGAGAAGGAGGAATAAAGAGTTCTAAAATGGACAAAGGGACAAAAATAATTGGGGCACCACTGAAAAATCGTATTACGTAACTTAAAAGTCTGAAGGTAAACAGACACGCGGCCTAAATTGATATCGAATGAATAACTATCTTTGCTATAACTGACATTACAAATGAAAACGTAATTAAACCGTTTAACGAATGACCCTAAATACTACAAAAGCTCGTTTCCAATTTTATATGTCTATTAAATTTTATTTCCGACATCCCATGCCTGCGAAATATTTGTCTAGGCTCTTTTAGTAAATAAGGACTGACTACAATGCGCACTGATCAATTTACAATAAATTCTTTAAAATTCAAGTTACTAGTGAAACGCGATGGCCTAGCGGTCAAAGCGTTAAGACATTTCGGGTTCATCAGTTACCGTTGTGTAGAACAAAGGGCGTGAATAAGAATCGTATTTGCTCTGTAGTCGAACGGGTACTCCCGTAGTATGTACCAGGTTAAGGTTAGGCCTTAATTTTATTCCGATTTTTCCTATTACGAGTTCGGGGATTGTCTGTTTTAGCCAAGTAAATATACCACCTGTCCATATGTGTCAGTCCTCTTACTCAACTTGATGTAAAGTAGGCGAACAAAACTAGTTACTTCCTTATTGGTACATACACTTCTGGAACGCTGTCGAACGTACATCTGGTTAAAGCATAATCTTTTTTCTTTTCAAAAAGCACCTCAGTCCACAGCAAATATTAAATTTTAACTCATAATTCTAGGTAGTAATACGATCTGAATTGTAGGCCCTTATATCGTATTGAGAGAAACATCAGTATAAACAGAACAATTTCTCCACCTTGTTTTAACGCTAAATTCCAGTAATCAGCGTCACTTCGTCCGTAAAACCAATACACACCGATTTCTGTCATTTGTTATCAACCCGACCTATTGACGTCATTGGATTTGTTGTTACATATCTACCAACATATAACGTCGTGCATCCTCCCATGATTTAACAGTCAACAGATTGAAGCAGTCGAATTTATTTTACTTTATTACATGCCGAAAGACGTTCCCATGATTTCTTTTCAAGAACTTATTAAACGGAATTATCAATCCAAATGCTTTAAAACAGACGGTTTTCGGTTTTGAGAATATATATTTATCTAAATGATTCTTTTCTAAAGCAGAAACGAAAATAACAGGTAGAATTGTCTGGAGAAAAAGTCTTCGGAAAAAATTAGTCCCAGATGAGATAACAATATTACATAGAGTAGTTTCAAGCATTACACGGTGATCCGTGAGAACCAACATGATATCTCTGCAATAAAATCTGAGAATTAGATTATATATACCCAGTGGACTAATAAATTATTGACAAGTAAAATATTGAAACTGGAAATTCTAGAGAATTGTTAAAATGAATAAAACGAATACCGAACTCAGAAAACATAAATGTTAGCGAGCTAAATATACATAATGTAGAATGCAACGCAAAACAAATTGGAAATACTTTCGAAACTTGTGCTGGTATTTGATCTGTGAAGAAAAACGTCCACAGTTGTGTTTATTGTTACAATACTTTTGTCATGATAGCTTGGTTAATCCCCTCGCAACTCGGCGCAGATCAGCGATATAATTATAGCAGTGTTCTGTTAGTCACGAATCAAGATAAACAATAGCGTGTCCCATAATGAAGTTATTGTAAAGTACTCACTTGAGTATCATCATTGGTGAATCGCGAACTGTTTTTTCTAGGACACTATTAAAATGTGTGAAGTCATTCACATATTAGGTTCATTTATTTTACAACTTATCATAAACCGTACATCGCTCTATTTTGACACGCATTCTGACCCGAACACATGATCAATTTCACACAAAAAAATCCATAGCGTGAATAATGTATCCGAGAAAAATTGCACGTATGTCATGTGGAAAATTCAGTGCGGCCTCGCTATTTCCGCAATGAATGGGTAACCATTGATAAATCGCACATTGATAAATTCTAATTTTATTATGTCTCCGTGATTGTATGTGTGTGTGTGCGCGTGCGTGTTTCAATTAATTTGGGTGAGCGAACACGTACCTCTTCTTTCGGCAACACTTCATGAACGCAGCAGTATATTTGGCAATAATTTAATTTAGAATCTTCTCTAGTAATTTGTAAAACGTGGTAAAGTCCAGATCGAAACGTAAAGTAATATTTAAATTTACGAATCACTCTACGCATTGAATTCATTTATATAAAAACCACAGGACACGATAGACTCTGCTTAAATCACATTAAAATGCAAATGAAATGACAACGGTTATTTCCTGTGAATGGCCGCGAAATATCATACGTAAATGGAATTGACGTATCTGGTTTTAAAAGCCCTCTGGATCTATACATGTCCAAATACATAAATATATATGAGTGCTTATTATGATTAAACTTCTAAAAAAAGTCGCAGTTTATCACTGATTTTCGGAGTTGAGCAAACTTCCGGGTTCGAACGAAGAATTCCATTGTTAGGAATGGCATTTATTGACATCATATTTCATGACGTCATCATGCTACTGCCATAAATATTAAAAACGGCGGCGAATTTCCCCCATTCATCGACATATCACACAAATCTTGAATCACACGGCTCGCAATACTACAAAAATAGCTAGAATTCTGCTGGAACTGTCACATCTTTTGAATTCCTAATGATTCGAAGGTCATACTGTGGAAAGTGGATTTGATCTAAATTTGGTAAATACCACTCTGGTTTGAAGTGTATTATTGTCCCTGTAATGAAATGTTTTACGTATAATCTATTTTTTTAGTTTTATGTCTATAAGGTTCTTCATCTGATTTTTTGAAACAGTTGATTTGGTCACATGACTATAAAGATATCGACAAACTCCTTTGTAATTCTTACCAATTACCAATTCATTAAATTCATATGTTTCTGCCTGATAACCTCTAACTTGAAGCATACACTATTTATCTATTGCGGCCAGGGGCGGACACTTTCCATAATTCTGGGGGGGCGAACTTGGATCGCCTACCTAAAAACACCGCGCCGTGTATCGTCAAGTAACAATCACCTGTCGATGTCATTCTCTAAGTATTAGAATGTCATTTTGCTACTCATATATCGAGCACCTAGGATGCTTCGCTTAGACACGGACCTTGCGCGTCACAAAACCGATTTCTTGAATTCCGCGAGAATTAGCCCACGGCTCTTGCTAACAAACAGAAAATAACAAATTTGAGGAGTCGTATTAGGTTATTGTTTCAATTCCTAGTTCTGCATAAAGCGCACTAACGCCGTTTCGTAAAATTAGAAATGCAAAACAAGGTAACAAGCTATTGTTCGAATTTTTTTCCTAAGTTGTACCAAGGAATTATCATTTGACTAGCAAAATTTCCATTATTGCCGATTTAGGTCAAAGTCGGAACTTCCCATTGCCGTCTGCAACAAACACCGCGATTACGCACTCGTTAAAAAAGCCGCCTATTTAAGCGTATAATAATTTTTCTGTCGCGTAAAATATTCAATCCATGACAGCCACGAGATTCAAAAATGTCCTTATATATTAATTTAATTGTGTGCAACGTAACTCGCAGTTGCGACTTCTTACGTCAGAACAAAAATATTACTAAACTAAATACCACGGCGATATGGGGACATAAAAATATGAGATAAGCTGCCTGATGTATTTAATTTTGATACGTATTTTTGCAATCTTCAGAACTCGTTATCGCCGTTACAAAAATCTCGATATCTGATATAAAATCCCATTTAGTACAATTTTACTTCATACAATGAAAATAATTATAAAGTATACTAGTAAATCAAAAATACAAATTCACGGCCTCGAAATCCACGCGGAACAGTCGCCGCCATT
The DNA here is from genome assembly GCF_013122585.1 of Styela clava. Taxonomy (NCBI): domain Eukaryota; kingdom Metazoa; phylum Chordata; class Ascidiacea; order Stolidobranchia; family Styelidae; genus Styela; species Styela clava. The sequence goes on along the minus strand of NW_024102834.1, from coordinate 18,335,749 downwards.
ACGCCACTTGTTAAAAGAGCCGACTTTTTCAACAAAAAATGATTCTTCACTTGTGCAAAGTAGTCAATCAAAGACCGATACGAGCATATTCAAAATGTCTTGATTTATTAATTTAATTGTCTTCAATTTAAACTGCGGTTGAGTCGACAAAACAAGAGCCACTCTAAAACACTACGGCAATCCGCGGACATAAAAATGTGTGGTAAACTGCCCGTTTATATATTGTTTTGATCCGTATTTTTGCTATTTTGCGAATTCCAAACATTCGAGATGTACTTGTAACACTGGCTCCGCTCAATCGCAATGTTGTCACTCCGATTATTTTTAAAGATAAAACCTTTCGAAAAATCCGTAAATTTTCTGTCAATTCTCACATAGTATAAGTTATTTCAGTACAATAAAAATACATAAATAAATATAAAAATTGATCGATTATACTTTAATTATCTTATATATCATCACAAACCGGGAAAAAGTCGCGTTCTCAGCTTTGTTTAATGTTAACACAAAAATTTTCGACGTCAATTTAAAATAATGGATAAAAAGGTAAATCCCGCTTACAATTGACCGTGTTTTGATTTTAGTGACAAATGTTTTTTAAAGGTCAAGCAAACATAATTTGTGCCTAGCCACACGGAATTTTGCGATTTTTGATGCCTAGAAAAGCGTTTTTAGATTGTCGCGGGCCTCAACAAAACTTATATTGTTCACAGTTTTAATTTTAGTATTTTATATTGCCGCTTTTCAACTTATGGTCGTCGTGTCACAAATTTGTGGAAAATTTGTGATTTAGAGAGGACAAACGCCAACGTAAAGGCGTTTACGACCTAAATAATAGGTCACAATGATGAAAAACAATCGGCGATTTTAGCAAAAGGCAATTGCACGCGTTATTGGCGACTTTTTCAGTTTTCAAAAAAATTCAGAAGGGGTGGGGGGTATCTTTTTTAGATATTTTTTGTGATCTGAAAAGTCAAATCGGCGTTTCCACACAGTAAATGCTTTGATCTTTGCCCGCAAATTATGCTGGGCCTTGCACAAAATCCATAATGTGAAAAGATACGTCCAGCGTTGAAAATTTGTCCATAAAAACTTTAGATCTAGTTAATTTTTTAACGATAATAATTATTTGTTGTAATGAAATACAGTTTGCCTCTTTCACTTCTCTCGCAAGTGCCAACAATAACACTATTGAAAGATTTTGACAATGAGGAAACCATATTAAATTGTACAAAAATGAATCAGTTGTGCAAAACCGTGGCGCGTGATCGGCGGTGCGTTTGAAGACGGAGTTTTACCCGTGCGGGCGCGCATGTTTCACGAAAATGTGAGGTGCTCCGAAGGGGCTCTGGTCTATATTATTGTAAGGAGTTGTTATTGTAAAATTTTGTAAGGAGGGAACAACATTTATTAAATTTTCCTTCGAAATTATTTGGGGGGCGACCGCCCCTCTCCGCCCCCCGGGTGTCCGCCCCTGATTGCGACGCCAATACGAGTAATACGTTTACGGCGAATGAGCCTCCAAATAAAATCCATTCTATTACCTACGTCCTACACAGTGATCAAAGTTGGTCATTTCAAGACAAGCAACAATTTGTGAGAATATAGTCAATATCAGATTAACAATATATGTTACACTCTTTTTTTCAGAAGTATCCTTTGCTAATCCTTTGATAAGCATCGTACCGATATTTGAATAAAAGTCTGATAGTAGTATTTTACCGAATAATTTGTCAATGTATCATAGTATCCATTGAATCGTCAAATATAATTCACGTGACACATGCCTGATGTGATACCAAGTCCTAATCAACACGGACTCGCTTTCTTATGCTTTAGGAACTTACCTCAAATTTCAAGCGCGACCATAGCTGGAGAAAGGCAATGCCTTCTTCGAGGCTCAACAACTTCGCGCTAAGCAATCTGGTAACAGTTTAGTGAACAGTTAAAACTGAACCATATAACACAACTCGTTGCAGCATTGAGATTGATTTTTATCAAAAAAAAAACATATTTTCACCTCCGTCTTGTAATATATACCTTCTAAATCTAACAGAGTCATTTCCGCTAGCGATCTAACTTGCTTAATCTTTGCGAAGACGATTTCACCATCGTATTTGCCGCATCTCAAGCTGAACTACTACAGTCTGACAGCACTAAAACCGTACAACAAGACATTTGTCTGGGCTAGTCTTCAACTGAATAAATTAATATATATATATATATTAATATATATATATATATAATAATAAAAATAATAAAATTAACATCAAACTTTACATTTATATGTACATAACAGATCCAACCTAATCAAAATAATCTGCCCTTTACGCTACCAACTTGTAACTAAAAATAAATGTCTATTGGGATACACAGCCAACTCATACACTTTACCAATCTGCTGTGCGCTCACGCACTGCGAGCTGAACTTGATAAATGAACATGCGTTCATTTTTCCGCACGATTGGCTTTGTTGTGTCATACAATATAAAAAAGAGAATAACAAAGAAAATATCCACTGTTCCTTACGGGGAGTTCCCAACGTTATGCGTGAAACGTTATGTGTGGCTCACTGGATAGCTCAATTCTAGTTCCTAGAATGTAAATAGTATTTTCACCGACTTGCTAACCGGAAAAATATTTGGATAGTTTGTACAAAGTTCCACCATTAATGCAAAAATGTGATATTTGAGAAAAACACCACCGCCACGTTTTTAAATAGTAAATTAGTAGTCTAATTATCCAGTTAGGGTTTTTTGAATTTAAGCCGCAATCTGCATTTCTAACCCTAACTTGATAATTACTAATTTCTTCATTTTGATCGTTAGCGTTTTTTTTTTGTTTTTTTTTTTGTAGGACTTTGGTACAAAAGATCCAAATATTTTTCCAAAGCGTTAAGATCAGCCTTATCTAACTCAAAAACATTCCAGAACAAATTATAATTCAGTTTTACCCAGGTTCGCACATTAAATAACTTGTCAGTTGTCACACATCATGAATCACAGTTTGATATTATAGAATACGGCGAATGTTAAAAACAATGAGTAGTTTAAAGTAGTAATAAGATATTGGCAACAAAGGCGATTATTTCTCCAACTAGGGCAGGGGTTCTCAACCTGGGGTTTGCGAATCCCCAGGGGTTCACGAGAAGATTTCCAGGGGTACTTGGACGGCAGTCGGGTTTTTGTGTGTTGCTGTTTTTTAATATCCTTTATTACTATCAGAGGAAAATGCGTGTCGATTAAAATTAAATGCCAATTGAATCGTAGATTTTTCCTGATGTTGCGTTGTTGCGATTATGGCGCAACAATGTGAAATTCACGGCTTTGCAACCAAACTGTGAAATCTTTTACGAGAGCGTACTGCTATCATTGGAGAAAGTGATTATGCCTATTAAAACTTGGGGGAGATTTTAAGAATTCATTAGTTGGGCGGAGGACAAGGGCAATAATATCAACACGAAGATTTAATTTAGTTACATCTGGTCAATAAATTGCTGTTTCAACAAATCGTTAGTCAATATATCACAGATTCAGATGATTTATTTCTATCATGCAAGAATCAACACAAAAGCACGGAAATTTACAAACGTGTATAATGACAATCATAACAAATGTAAATATACACATAAGAATTGATACAAGTGAGAGATTCATAGCAATAGATAAGTAGTCGCAACAAAAGACTGTGACAGTCATCAGGTCAGCGACATTAATCAAAACTAACAAAAAAACAAAATCACAACATATCACAGAGTCATAATACAAGCGACAGCGCCCTCATGGGGTTCAACTGTGCGTTCAGGGACTGTAACACGAAGTTTGTTCGATGTCTGATTACCGGGAGTTCGCGTTGATTGTTTCGTGACTCGGGGGGTACTTGACAAAAAAAAGGTTGAGATCCCCTGAACTAGAGCGTAACCTGTTTTGGAATGTCATTTATAAACTTTTTAATGTTTACTGACATCTTTGATACTGCGCAACGCAATCGGATAATCATATACCATTGTAAAACAACCTGCTATGATGAGTTTAGTTTCAAATTTTAACTTATTCCACTTGTTTTTGTATGTCATTAATTTTCAATTACAAGAGAATCCTAAAAAAATATGCGTGAGAATATAATACAATAGCGAATAATTCCTTGATCCAATGACATCATTTATTACATTGTTATGTGGAATATTCTATTCTTCGTATATCTCCGATCTTAAGATCGATAAGTAACAATATAACAGCGCTACACAGCAAATCCTTGTTTACGGCACAAATCGATAAAAAAGATTGCGCAGATTCACTTACAAACATGTCCGACATTTTCTCCAAAAGTTTCAGAATATTTCAGAGGAATAAGTTTATATGAATAACATAATCTCTTTCCACAAAATAATAAGTTTATTTATGAGCTTTCGTCAGATCATAGTCTAACTTCCTCAGATTGTTTTATTTGAGGGAAGTTAGACTATGATCTAACAGAAGCTCATAAAAAAAACTTACTAATTTGTGGAATGAGATTATTTTATTCATATTTATCATCATAATACTATCTCGTTCAAGCATCCTTGTGGCAACTGACACATATGGATCGGCAAAAGAATGTGAACAAGAAGAAAGGTCTTGCAATTCAGTACGCAATACTCTAGTACACCCCCAGAGGAATAAGTTTATATGAATAACATAATCTCTTTACACAAAATAATATGTATATTTATGACCTTTCGTCAGATCATAGTCTAACTTCCACAGATCATTGGGGGCTGATGGCGATTTGGGGGGCGCTGGCTGTCAGACTGAGCAGTTGGGGGGGCGCTGACATCAATACGAGAACTCGTATGATATATTATGCTATATAAGCCTAAGTTTTGATTCAAACTAGTTTTCCTATGATTTCGGTGTTAGGAATTTCTCACTCAACGTAGAATATTATGACTTTTACAAATCCTTATGACTTTTTCAAATCCTATTTGTTTCACAATTATACATAGCGCATATGGCGCTGTACGTTGCATGGTACTGTTTCGAATAACAACTTCATTTTACTATCGGGTTATATGATGCTTTGGAGCGATAGTGTAAGTACAACACCCTTATGTTATAATTTTGGTTTTGTTAAGAGCAACACGTGAGAGCTGGGCATCTGATTTAACTGCCGTACGTCAGATAGGACCACATCATGTTGCGACTTAACTGGTTCATTTTTATTTCTTGGGTCATTGAATAATAAGGCTACATAAGTAATACATAAATTGGCGAAAAGTAAAGATATAGTCTGTTGTTCTATCATGTTGTGTCTGACATTGTTTAATGTTGGTTATCATTTGTATTGTGTAAGTTCAAAAATATGGAATACATTGACTTAAGCAGCATATTTAACCGATTTATATTAAAAACAGTATTATACAGCGTGGTCCCCAAAAACGAAACCACCAATTTCTCGATTACTTATACGAAAATGGAGTGAAATATTTAATTTTGTTTACACTTGAACTTATGTTTGCGTATGTTTGTACCCAAAAGTGTCGGTAAATCTGGGACGTTTCGCACAAAAATTATGTTGTTCCTAGAATATGTTCCAAATGCCCGACAATTGCATACTTTTGCAACATTGTCAATCACCCTTCTTTGGGTATTTCTCTATTTTATTTCCGCAATTGCAGCCTTCACTTCACCAATCGTTTGATGATTGTTCTGATACAAATTGTCCTTCGAACTCCCTACATATCAAAATCTTAGTTCGATAACTAAGGTGCCCACTGGATGTCACTGCTGACTTCTCTCTCAGGAAAGCAAGGGTCTGATTTGATGTATGGGGGGGTGTCACCACGTCATGCTTGAACCACTGCTGGTCACCTCTAGCAATCCCTCAAGTAATGTCCAGATTTTTCTCAGCACAAATGTTCTGTATTCACCGTTTGGACTCTTTCATTTCTTTATCTTGCTGAGTATAATCATAAGCAGACAAAAGTTCAAAAGCAAATAAAATTAAATAATTTTACTGGAGATAGTAAAGAAATTTTTGGTTTCCGTTTCCTAGATAGCCCTGAATTTCCAGAAGCAAAAATGCACCACTACCATTGGGTTTATACTTTCAAACTCATGTTCAATGATCCCTCTTTTAGGAACAGCAGCAGGCTGAAGTATCCTCACGAGTGAGATTGGGTTAAAAGTTTTTTTTTTGCTTTTGCCAGCTCATTCTCGGTAGAGCGCGTATTTAGTGCAATGACCGCACTTTTACATATCAAGAGATATTCCCTGGACAGTGTCAGACGAGGAGACTTAAGACTGTTTTTGACTGAAATGAAGCCAGATATTATCAAACTGGTGGCATTTCGCTAGGCTCAGCCTCCACATTATACTAATGATAAACGGAGAATTGAGTTGCTGTGACTTTTTTGTCAGGAAGCGTTTGCTAGGTGAAAAGTCGTCCAAGGGGGCGCTGGCAGAAAAAGTTTGGGGAACACTGATCTACATGCAAAGGTCTTCTACTATAGTAGGCTAGAGTAGCCAGTGTTTTCTCCTTAAAAAGCAAAGACAAAAATTATCGACTGCCAATGTGGTGCATTTATGTTAAGGTATGTTACGTAAAGACTGTTATGCAAAGTTTGTCAAACGTGAGTTATAAAAAGTTGGTTCATTCAAAATGTGAGATGGACAAAAACAGTGTATACTAAAAGCGCAAATAGGAATAAGGCAAATGCACCAAACCAAATAAAGTGGGACGAGACAGCGCTAATTTGTTCAAGTCATGTGAAATTTATTTCAACCCAAGCAATATACACTCCGGGGAATAGGATAAAACTGTGAAGGACAGATAAGTAAATGAATCAATTGTAATTGCAGCAGTAATTTTAAAAAACTGAATTGACAATTATAAAATTCGAAATTTTCTTTGGTGTTTAAGTTGTAGAAAAAATACATTTTCCAATTATTTGACTTACCAACGAACGGACTGACTCATTTATTATTTTCACAAAAATTGCTTCGTATATCTTACCATTGCAATATTTTGATAGTGTTTCAGACTAATAAAATGCTTCACTTATAAAAACACCAAATTATTTTATATAATTAACCGCCAGCAGCCATTTAAAAGTATCACAGCTTTTACGCGATTAATTTTTTATTATTGCAACTAAATTAAACCTCTCCGGGAGACAAAATGATCATTGAGTTATTTGATTTACGGTATACTTAATTTCGGGAAGATCACTAATAACTGATAAAGTTCTAGCAAAACCTAAAAAACTATTCAATGATTACAACCATACCAGAAAATTTGTCAAAATGATAAAGTGTCTGAATGGAATCTAAACTTCTGTTGTCACGTACCGTTGATATTTTGCTGATAAGTCAACGTTAGGGAAGTAATCAAGGGATTCGATGATTAATACATTGAATATTAGCTATTACCACAAAGGTAACATACTTAACACACACAAGTCTGCTAATTTTATGAAAGTTATCGGTGGAAGGAAGGAGGCAAACACATGATGATGGTTAATTTGACGTTTGGGTACTGAATTTGGCACAACATAATAGAAACTAATATGCGATTGAACCTAGATTTATACCACGAGAACAATAAGTGAATTTAACAAAGTCAGTAAAATTATAAATAAATTATTTTTATAAATTAAAATGAAACCATGTGAATCCACTTATACCAAGTAAAATTCAAAATATGACGTACCGTAAAGCGTGAGGCTAGTCATATTATCCTGAAGTATTCGATTCCCAAGATATTGTTTAAAAACGCACGTTAAATATTTTGCAGCGAAAAGAGACAACACCCATTTTAAAATTTAATATATTTCAAAAAATATTTCAAATATATTTCAAACAGAGTGAGAAAAAAACGAGGCATATTTACAAGAATGAGTAGTTGCATTAAATTGATATACAACGATTGAAAAACATTTCAGTATTTCAACCAATCTCACATTTGATGGAATATGGAGTTCAAAATATATCAGTATCTATACAATTTATTGTTGGACAGAAGAATGTTTCACAGGTTACAATTTCATAATCAAAAATTAAAATGAAACGCACGTTGCTGAGCTAAAATGCATTACTTAAAAGTCTAGAATAAAAGAACACAAAAATCATGAAAAGAAATTTTTGCAGATGCAAATTGCGGCTTCAAAAAACTTGCATAAATCGATTTTCAATCATTCAGCCTAATTTAACACTTCTCAAATTGGCGATATAAAATATATCACCATTTATTCATTCGACACGAAAGAAATAGTGTTCAAAACGAACATTTAATATATTTTATTTATCATCTAGGTCTCCAAGAAATATTTCATACAGATGTGACCCCAAAAAATTGTTGTATAAATCAGTTTTAAATTGTTCAAATTAAATCAAAATCTTTCATAATAATGAGAAAATTATTATTTATGCATTTGATATAATGAAAAACGGCTTCTCACCCCCTGTAAATATGAATCATTTATCGCGTAGTTCCTCAGAGAACATATAATAAAAAAGAGTTAAAACTATTGCAATGGCTTCTAGAATCGAGTGATGCCGCACAAAGTTTTGCGGCTGCAATATATTGAATAACACAGTAAATAAAAAAAACTTTCAAATCGATAATCAACGTTTAAGCTTTCACATTTTAACTAATGCATAAAATATAACAAATAATCAGAACGGGATTAAATTTCGGATAACAAGTAATTTCAGAACCAAATTGTGGTATACTTTGTAACCAATGATTTAATATTTGCGATACTTCACCAAACCTGTGATCGAACCTATGCAATACAAGCTAATAAACTAAGGCTTTTTGGGGGGCAAAGCACTTAAGTATTTTATTTAGAGTGCCCAGTCTCATAGAAAAAAGAAAAGAAAAAAATAGGATAAAACAGTATTATAATAAACAATGCGAAATTATTGAATATCAGTCCGGCTTAACCAGTATAGCAAAGTATACCCTAAATAAAATAAGTCCCTTGGAATGCCAATGTGTTATGGTGAATATCAAGTCTTTGAAACCGTGCGAGAGAAATTAAATTGAAAAATACTTCACAGATTAGGATGGTGTACAGAAAATGTTTTACGGAAATAAAACTTTTTCCAAGCTTTTTTACTCTCAATTAAAATAATAATAAAGATAATACTCAGTCTCATATAATAAACAAATTTCAACCATGTTATGTAATGTCAACATATAAAAATCTTTGTTCAGTCTGCATTGTATTAGGGCTGGTGATTTCGAATTGAATAATGAATTATTAGAGTCATCTCAGACGAAATTCAAATTCCGCCATCTTGTTTAATTTTTGTTCAACAAAGGTTGAGGTGAATCTCCCGTCGGTAGGTTTCAATCGCTGCTATGTCCAATTCTTTCATAGCTATCAGCGCTCTTTGTATTTTCAAAGTGAGTCCCGCATGGTTGTGTGAAAACTCAGCGAACAGACTGAATGATAGATACTATGTTCTCAGTGCTATTTTGTTTCTGTATAAACCCATTACAAGAAGGACATATAATAACGTCTTTGTATTAATTCAAACATTCTTTGGGTATTTGAGATTCGATTCTTATCTGAAATCATCAAGTATTCGAAAATGCCCAACCCTCCCTTTCATACAAGTTTGCTAGAAGATTGTAAATAAAAATATATGTTTGCAATTCACATGGAATGTTCAGAATCACATCACAGTCTTAAGTCACCCTCTGCAGCCCCATCATCCGACACCGTTGTATGAGTTGTGGTTTGGCTCACAGATCTAGTATAATCTGGATTACAACCATCAGTCGAGCTCGAATCCGAACCAGGTAATTTTTTAATTCTTCGAGCAAGTTTTGGAAGTCTGTATTCGATGTTTCTCTTCAACTGATCTTCGTTCATTCCTTCTCTCCATTTTATAACATGGTTTGTCTGTTGAAAATTATTTGCTGTTAGCACGCAGAATATTACGAGTTGATACTACATCTGTGGTGATATTGTTAAACTTCAAGAATAATAAATATAAACAATTTAAATCTATAATTCTATATAGGACTCTCCGAGGGTGGGGAAGGTTTTTGGCCAAAAATGTTATCCACCTGGACTGGCGGGCCATGTAAGTGTGACGTAATAAGTTACATTTTATGAAAAATTCTTACAGTGTTACAAAAGCAAAAGTGGAAAACAATATGCTAATTTAAACAAACTAAACTCAATCGCAATCTCAATAAACTCCTTGAGCTATTATTTCAAGTAAAACATCACTATTTGGTTTCAGTTTGGTTGTGGCATCATCCGGCGGGCCAGATTGAATTACGCAACGGGCCGGATTCGGATCGCGGGCGTTAGTTTGCCCATGTCAGGAATAGAATTATAATGCGTTACGTGGAGCTTAAATTCGGTGCACTAAAAACTTCGTGCGGTGTAGAAGTACGTATCGCATTAAATAATATCAATTCAAATTCGTTGTAATGCTTTTACTATGAGGCATTTTTTATAATATTGTTAGATTTAAATTATTTTAACTTTAAATTGATCTAAAATAACTCAATGATCTAAAAAAATATTAACTTTTAAAAAACCATTAACTTTATCGTAATAAGCACATGAAATAAACTCTTAAACATCGAGAAATTTATTACCTTGATAGCAATCAAAAGCCTTTGCCAAACTTTGTCAGTCCTTGCTATTTTCTTCAGCACTCTCTTCGTTCCCGGAGTGAGAATAAATATCAGGCCCATTTGAGACTCGAGAAGTCCATGAAAACCCTGTGAAACAAAGATATAATGAATACAATGGTTTCGATCGAAAGTTTGTGACATTTGTTCTTAGAATGTTTTTTAGAGAGCATCATTCTTATACTAATATCTACGCAGTGGTCTTCAAGTGCAACCCCAATGAAACATTCAGAAACAAACAGAATTACAATCGTTTTTTATTGTTTGAATTATGTAAGTTATAAATGTATATAAACGCAAACCTAATAAGGACAGAAAAATATTTAGAGTGCAGCAAATTTGATGAAAGTAATAACCCTAATAGGCCTAATAGTGTAGCACTCTATCCAAAAGTTATAGTTAATAGCTTGAAAAACGCACTATATCCGACTGTGAGGGTTCCGTGATCACAATATGGTCTACACTTGGCGCAGCGTGTTCAGCGTAAATATCACCTTTCTACTTTTTGTGATTGTGCTGCGGGAGCTCGTTGCCGAGTCAGCGTCGGCTTAAGTAAAACTGGAGCAAATGCCCGGTCAACTATTCACATACCAGATCTATCGAACATTAATTCTACCAGCCTTGTCTTGCGTTTTCTTGAAATAAATGACAAAAAATAATAAAAATTTATAAAAAATCTTAAACTTACCAATTCCGCGTGAAATCTCATCCAGCGATCATTTAGATATTCAGGAGTCAAGACAAAAACCATTCGGTGACATCTTTCTACAAGGTTTGTGATTCTTTCAACTTGAACTGAAAAAACAAAATTGGTTTCTGGATTTGCACTAACGTCGATTTTTTCGATAATTTTAGCAAAAATTCCAAACATAAAACGCTGCATAAACTAATGTATAAGGCAGGGGTGTGCAATATTTTTGTTGATGGACCATATAACCAACTTCAGACATCAAGCTGACCACACAAAACGATTAGTAGGAAAGATAAGAGAGGAGAATGCAGCTTGTCGCATAGCCTTACAGTAATGATAACACCGGACAGAAGGCGGAAGATTTGACGCAGCGACAAGAATAAAAAAACTTTATGCATTTTCATCCATGTGAGCACCGTTTCAAACATAAACCTAACTTCCCATTCTGAGCTCAAAATACTGACAACTCATTTTAGTATTGTATCCACATTAAGCTCGCTGCAACAATCAGCCACTCCAAATAAAAAAGTTCGCTAATTAAGTATATTTTAGAATAAAATTAGAAAACCAATATGAAATTACTAATATACAAGTAATGGAAATATTAATATATTACCTGTAAAATCAATCTGTCTTTGTTCATCATAGTATGTATAATTCAAATCTTCCAACAGGTTGTGAATAGCGTATACGACGATGGATTTGAGACTTTCATCAGAAAGTGTGTCAGTATCATATAGATATGAAAGATAGCAGACATATTGCTTGTCGTCTGTTGAAATACATAAAATAGATGTTTAATAAATTGCCATTACAGTTGAGTGGGGTTCGCAACGCGATATACATTTACAGTCAAAAATATACATATAGCGCCAACCCTGTTGTTACAATTTGACGATAATCAATTACATTACGACCATTTATCAATGTACGTTTATTTGATTGAATTTGAATATTCTTAATCCAAATTCATTGGGATTCAACAATAACAGCTTAACGTCAAGACAAATAAATAATCTAACTTGAAAAGACTGGACAAAACTTAAATAATGTATAGTGACTAGGTCTGCGAAAGTGGCGTCTCATTCAGAAGTTTCTACTGCAAATTTATTTTAAAAATATGTACAAAAAACGCCATAAACTATATAAGATTTTCAATTTTTATTTTTTTTATTTTCAGTTGTTAATCTCGATAGCAATCCAAAATTACCTTTCTCTAAAATGTTTATGAAGATGGTTACATTGACTCCGATGGTATGAATTATTAAAAAAAATTAGAAAAACTTTCCGTACTATGGGGGCTAGCTAGGGTTCACTGAACCCTGTGGTTCACAGGAAAAGTTTAGGCGTCTATGAGATTCACACTCATAAGATTCTCACGCATTTGATGTAAAAATATTGCTCACAGAAAGTAGCTTGTTTAATCGCTTTCGAGACAACCTATTTATTGTTACATTGACCAGTTAGTTTAAGGATTTAGGATTTCGCATCTTCCAGGCAAATCAATAAAAAAGTGTTCGAAATCATATTATGTAGATTAACGAGACTATTGTGTAAATCTCTATTACTATCAAAATGAGGAACACTGCTAAAATATCTCAAAGACGATATAGAAAATATTATATTCTATAAAACATTTTCAATAAAGTACAAAAAATGAGAACAAAGCGGTTGAATTTACCTCTATCATATTTCCATAGCCATGATCTCTTGTACGCAACAAGAATGTAGATCTCAAATCTTTTATAAAGCAGGACCAGCATTATAATGAATATCAGCACACCCAGGCATATACTAAGAATCATGATGAGTCGAAGTAGTCGTGGCGTATTGTCTTCATTTAGTTTGACAACCCACTCATCCATCTTCCACGAGTTAGATGATATATCGAAATAACCCAAGTTGACAGTATATTGGCCCATATCGTTGCTTTTCAGGTCTCTGTTGTTAAAAAAAAGAAATGAATCATTTGGAATAAATTTCGTGAAAACAACGAAGTTGAAGTTAACAATTTGAAGTTAATCTGATGCCAAAGGTTTTTTTTTTTTTTTTTTTTTTTTTTAATAAATTAAGAAAAAATGATATAATTATGAATAGTATTTACCGAATATAGAGTTTTATACCGATTGTCTTTCTTTCGTGTTGTATTTCTTCATTCTTCGTATTTTGACCGTCAACGACACAAACAACAGAGTCATTGTTGCCTTCCCTGGTAAATATAATCAACTAATGGTAATTTACCTAAAGGTTATATAAATTAAAGCCCAGCTGTTTTTAATAGTAAACTATTTCAAGAGGCCTAATATGAAAAGCTTAAAATGACAAATAGAGCCAACATAGAAAGTATCAGTTAAATTACCACTAAACGCATTGCTGGCAATTAGAAGTTTTTTCGCTGGGAAGAAACAATTATGCATCACAATATTATTTTATTTCAGTGGGTCTACGTAACAATAGCAGCCATAGCAATATGAAAAATGATGTCAAAGTGAAAACACCATAGAGCCCACAGAAATATTTAAAATAAATGTTCTTCTAGCGACAACAAAAAGATGAAAATTCAATTGCAACTGGTCGAGTAGTTGGAGATATTTTTCTACAACAACAAGGATACCAAGAAGAAGAATACTAACAACACCAATTCATAGGACCACTTCGTGCCCAATGACAAAATGTAGCTTCACAAATATGATCTGGATATGGAAATTTACTTACACGATGCATGATTGTCTTTGGTCAAAGACTCCAAAACTTGTCTGGTTGAAAAAATTATTTTCGCAAATTGTATCACCGTTCTGAATATTAAAATGAAAATTAGTTGAAGTTAAGTACTATATTGGCAGAATACTATTGATACACACATAAAAGTTATAGTACCAATAGATGGATTCGCGGAAGCCTGGAATGTTGTAATTTAATTTTTTTGTTGGACGACCGCAGATAATGGGCAAGTGCACCACAGCTGATGACTAGCGTTATGTATGACGTTTCGAAAGGAATGTATTGGATTTGTGTAAAATGTATCATATCAATTAGCTTACGTAGTGAAATACAAACATTTTCTGAATTAGTTCAATGTAAAGAAGAACCCGTTCTAACAATTGATATCTCATCACTATTAATAGTAACCTTCTTCATAATATAATACTTCCAATGCTAATTTGTAAAAAAAAAACAAGAGCATACTCTTCCAAATTGTTAATCTTCTACGAGAAAAGGTAGCTAAATTACTGGAGTAGTCACAAGCAGAGTTTCCAACTGGGGGAGAAATCGCCCCAATGAGTTTATTTTTTAAGAAGTAGGTGTATTACATTGCTTTTTTAATGTAGTAATAATAATATTCTTTATTTATTGAACATTACTGTGATAATTATTCACCCAACACTAATTAAATAAACTATACAAAACCCAGAATGCACCCCTAAATTTCTAATATAATATCAAATATCGAAAAACAAACGAAAATAGATTTTGGTATATACTGAAGGAAGTTTCGTAATTGACAAAAGAAGAAATTTAGCGAAAAGGTTGGAAACCACTTATTTAAAAGAGGAGAAAAAACAACAACATACCCTTTGCCATAGGACTGCAAAATGTTTTGACGGAGTGTTTCCCAATACTATCTGTCCTTCGCAATCAAGTACAGCAGTATCACCGAGTGCTTTAGTTTCATAATTGACACAGGTGATTGTAGGATTGATGGACTCAGTGCGCTCTGTAAAAATTAGAATATTAGAATCACATATAGCAAGGTGAATAACTTTGTTCTTTACGAGAAGAAGGTTCAATGTATCTCTGGTTACAACCAACTTAAACATGTACATTATCATACTAAAGTTCAAGGTTCAACAAGAGTTTTAATAAAAGTTTCAATTGAGTATATATGACATTTTTTAAAATATGAAACACATATAATTAGGTGAAAGGTTGTTTCAAAATCGGAATCTAGAACAACGGAATATTTCGTAAAAATGTTTAAATTAGACAATTTTAAATAAGTATTATATAAATATATTAATGAATTTGAAATCGTTCATAAATTTTGAAATTTTGCTCCATACTATTCGAGACTACATAACAATGCTGTGTAATATTGTTCCAAATACTCATTATCGTACAGAAGCAGATAGTAATGCATTCTTATGCGGTGTTTTTCCAAATTATGTAATCAAATATAACGTTTCGCAGAAATGTTCAAAAAGATGAATTTAAATTAGTATTATATAAATATATTATTGAATTTGAAATCGTGCATAAATTTAATCTTTTAATTCAAAGAATTTAGGCTCTGAAACGTTTGTTCGGGATGTGCAGAAAAACGCTGGGTCGGAAAGAAGTCTAAAAAAGAGGGAAGGGAAGTACACTTGCAAAGAGCACAAAATAGGTAAAAAAAATGTAATTTTGTAATAATTAACTTACGTTTTATACATTGTGCGTATGTAACAGCATAAAATATTTTTCCTTCGTATGTTACTGTACATGTAAAGTTTGCGGCATCGTAGAAATCAACTCGTGGCATCTAAAAATACAAAATGTTGTCACCGAAGTTCTATTGAACACAAAACGACTATTTTCTTGTTTGTACGTCCTGCCTTTTGAAGACGTATATTGAATTGAAATCTATTCTGCATTCTTTTAGATATTTACCCATATTAAATAGAACATTACAAAAAATCGTTGGACGTTATAAAATATATGGAAAAATAAAAACATCTTGATTTTGTCACAAAAAATACATAAACATTTAAAAAGAATTGGAATTGAGAAACTAAAAAAATATCGAATTTATATTTCAGTGTTCAGTGTTTTCTTGGTACGGTGCCATAATATATGTAGCAAAGTAAAAAATAAGTACTACTCTTGAATTCCATCTGAGATATGAATATTAATTGACGAATGTCAGGACGAAACGTTAACCAGTAAACAATGTTTGAAAAGCACCAAACTGAGCGAATAAAACTTACCCATAAATCGAAAAACCATAAGCTCAATTATTCCTTTCAAAAAAAATGAATTTTTAAAGTGTGCAGTTTTGCAAATTTAATAACAACAACAATGTCCTGATTTAATCTCAGTGAGAAGAATGGTAATGTTTTAATCAAAAAGAAAGCTTTGGTATCATTTCTTTGCTAACCGTGCGATCGACTACATTAAGTCGTAACAATAGTCATATACTAGATCTCAAAACTGCAAAACCAGATTTTCTGCAGGTCAGCAAAAAGGACGTGAATTACATAAGAAATTGCTAATGTAGTGTATGTATGAATAACTCATAAAATGTCAAATTGCCCTTTTTGGGGTAATCATACCAGTTTGGGAACAAATGCTTTATATAATTTGACAATAGCTTCTCAGTAATATAAGCTGAAGAAATATAAAATATTACTCTACTCACATTCAATCCATTCGGGTATCCAGGGTCCGGAAATTCAGTCCATGGCTGACTAGTTCTATAATCTCCATCTTTACAATTAACGTACCATCTAGTTTTGAACTTAGATTGATCTGCTCCTGCTGGAATTATATCTGGATCGCCTTCTGGAGCTGTTTATTAGAAGACAAATAACAGGTATAATCAGTGGTGTGATTCAAAATGTTTAAAAACAAATTCATTTTGTATCGAACTCTCTAACAACAGTCATTGGAGGGATTCAAAATTTGGAACGGGATCTCTTCTTATTGAATTCATTACAACAGGTTCCCCTATTTCCAAAAATGTCTGTATCGCATTACGTCAGCTGCATTAACATGACGTGCTTTACAATACATAACTTATGAATCGCTAAATATAAAGATCATCACGATATTCGAGAAACGCGTGCGAATCCCCATAATTCCGCCACTGGATATATTTTGGAGCCGGCTTCTTAGCTGGCTCTATTGATGCAAAATATGATGTTTTATCTGAGTAAACTGTCGCAGGTCGCAGGTAACCTGTTTATTTGCTTTATATTAAAATAATTTTGTACGAGTAAATAATTATCTTTGATAGCCTTTATCGTATGCAGAACAAACGAAATTAGACTAAATTGCTTGCTGGCATGCACCTCGACTCTGTGATACGATATTTTAAAAGAGGTTTTGCAAGCTATAAGCTGATAACGGTGACCGTACATTTGAACCCATGTACATTTGAACCCATGCGTATATCCACGGATTCAATCTATATGCGGGTGCTAAAACCCATGGGTTAGGGTTAGTATGGGTTTAACTATCCGTGAAACACAAAAAATTCCATAGGTGCAATAGCATACAGGTGCAATTGTCATGGG
The DNA here is from genome assembly GCF_013122585.1 of Styela clava. Lineage (NCBI taxonomy): Eukaryota > Metazoa > Chordata > Ascidiacea > Stolidobranchia > Styelidae > Styela > Styela clava. The sequence continues at coordinate 18,318,148 of NW_024102834.1, read as the reverse complement.
TTCAAATGTACGCGGGTTCAAATGTAATGGAACCGCTGATAACAGATATATACGAACAATATAAGGATAAGGATACGATAGCACTTTTTATCCCTTTTATACCAGTATATGACGGGTTTGGTATTAGTTGGCCAGTTATTTGTCTTCAGACGCAATCTGATAATCCGCGCAAGGTAGTCAGAGATACTATAACAAGCATATTTTTAACGCTTATAAATCGTGTAACAGAACATAAATATTAAGGTATAGTTTAAGTACAATTGCAAATTTAGTTGAAAATGCTTTAGCGTTACAGTGTTACAAGTACAATAACATATAAGGGATTTTTAATACAAGCGATTTTTCAAGAAACTATACTCACGTCTGCAATTCAAATTCACGCTATCCCCAATTGTAGATTCACGGGAGATGGCGTTATTTACCCCTACCTTGCATATTTCCGGGAAAGGTCGAAGAACAACTTGTACTTTATTTGTCAAGCAAATAGTGTTATTGATAATCTAGAAATTGTAAAAGAAAATATCATAATCATGAGACAAAAAAACTAGGTAAATATATAAAACTATCAGTAGAGGTTACACGAGACTAACTCCTAATCATTCCTCAATGCCTTTGCGTTGGAGGATACGTATGCATATAATGAAATGATGTGCTGTAGCAGGAATAAAAATATCCTGGCATATGCGATGCAATTCAAGAGTCCTGCTGCACACTAACACCAATGTATTTCTGTAACGCTTCGTCGGACCAAAAATTAACCTCCCCAGAAAAGCAGTTTACAACAACTTAACTAAATAAAATTTGATCTTCAAAAAAGCTTACGAACATGAACACCTCTGTATAATAGGGCAACCAAAAATATATCAAAAAACCTAAACTTACCAGTTTAGCAGTATAGTTCGAGTTATCAGTAAGTGATGCTAGTTCTAGAATTGTGTCGTTGATCTCAATGTGTCCCTGAGTAATGATGCACTGCAACAAAAAAGTATGAACATATGGAAATAAGCATTCAATCAGCTTTGTTTATAATTTATAATTCACTGAGAATCATTTTATACATTCTATATTAAATTGTGATACGACAATACTATTACTATTTAGATTTCAACATAGACGAAGATCTTAATGCAGCGTTTCTTCAAAATAATAATTTCTAAATTTTGTATCACTGCAAATTTCTTTTTCGTAGTCGATCTCTAATTTACTCATACAAGTGGGTTTTGTTCACTCCGCAGAGAGTGTTATCACATTTATTTTCTATACCATGTCATTACTAATATTACATATTGATATAATATTATATTGGAAGACACATTCATAATCATAGTCGAGTTTATTTCTTCAGCCAGAAAAATAAAATGATAGCAAACAATTTTACTGGACGAGGGAAGCCGTGTTCAAAAAAAGATTGAGTTATGATTATAAATAAAAGTAAATTCGAAAAGTTTATAATATTTCCAAAATAGAAATCTTTTCAAGAAAATCTTCTGTTTGAATTTTGTAAAATTATCTTTTATAAGACGAATATTTGTGCTTTTCGTTTCGTACAAGTTTAGGTATAGGCAGCCACAGATATCTTCAGAAAGATTCACACAGACTTACTTCGCTTTATGTTATCTCAGGTATACATGCGCGCAATTCAATCTACCACGGTAGGTTTGCTTCAGGAAGGATTGACAGTATTTAAAGCAAAAAAGGTCGGGTTATCACTATCAGTGAATCGCTCATGAATATAGCAAAATAGTATTGGAAGAGCCATACAAATTTGTGCCTCACTTCAATTGCCACAAAATTGCTTTTCGAGATATGTACGTCGAAAAAGTTATTTGTTGGGGTGAGGGGGTCACCCCCTGGATACGCCTATTCTTGCTCCGTGTGGTATTAAGTTTTATTTTATACTCACTTGAATATTATCATCATCAATATTATGTGTTTTCGTTTCCCAAATAGATTTCAAATAATCACAGTTGACGCTGAATGGCCAGTTGACGTACGCTTGCTTTGTTTTTGAATTTTGGCTTTGACATGTTCCGTTGAAAGCTGCAATAGAACATCAAATCTTGTTTACATAAGTCTTTATTTCATTCTTACAGTCACCAATCATTCAATTCTTTCATAATTACGTATTTCTAGCGGACAACAAAGCTAGATGATTGTCCCGTAGTATATTTAAAGTGTAGAAATTTGATATTATAAATACACTTGTAACTGAGAATGCATTATCTCCACATAAAAACAGAACGCGCTGCATTTAAATACTAATATTAGTGAAATATCATACAGGTAGACATTCTTTGCAGTGCACGAGACGAGGTGCAAATTCATGCTTTCAACATTGAGTAAATTACTGGCCAGATGATGTGTTTAAATTTGTGCGTACGTACCATTTAGTATTTTGCGCGCAAATGTAGAAATAAACAAAAATAAAAGATAAAATCGATTCAATGAAATGTAAGGAAATACATATCGTCACGCTAATAACCGAATTGCGTAAGTCATTTTTGGCGATTTTGATTTTTTTTTATAAAATGGGTATTTATGTAATGCTGCGCACCTGTCTGCTACCTCAGATTTTATTTTAAGAATTCTGAAACCCATAAAAATGGAGATTTAGTATTACATGCACATTTGTGCAATTGTTTCGTCATAATGAATTATCATTGTTACCGCAGGACTATTGTGACGTCACAAAGGCAAAATTACCTCGGCAAAGTATTTTCGAGTTTTTGCATTTCGGATTCTAGCTTAGCGCGTATTAATTTGAATTTATACTACAGTATAGGACAGGGATGGCAAACCACTGACCCGTGGGTCACAAAGTGACCCACCGCATTTTATTCGTGACCCACCAAGGCACGATTAATATATAAAAAAAAATACTAACATATCAGTGATAAAATTTGAAAAAAAAACGGCTTTAAATTATTCTAACAATAACTAATGTAATATTATGTACCGTCAGTTGGGCGGTCAGGGCTGCGATCGCCCATATGCAAATTGTTAATTTCCAGTCCGGGATGGTAATTTTCAAAACTTCTAGTTTGGGACGCATGTCTAAACCGCTGTGTATCGTTATTACTTATCGATTTTAATCGGTAAGTGTTTTGATAGGTATTTGTCTGTGTGTCTGTTAGATGCACGCGATATCTCACGAAAGTGAGATTGAATCTGCTCCAGATTTTGCATGTGCATTCATCTTATCTCGGACCAGAAGCCTATTGATTTTGGGCGAATTATGTCGTATAATTAGCGAGTTCTTAATTAATTAGCGGTGGGACACAAGGTGTCACTATGGAGTAACAGCGGTGTTTTGGGGGAATCTCCTAACTTTCGATCGATAAGTCTTCGGTCTCTGACCGATATTCTCGTTCAGCTATTGGCTCTGACATTATTTATGACATAACAAGGCAATTAAATGTACATTTCTCGAAACTTCTTGTCTCTTAGGAAGTGCATCTGCAGACTATTTTATGGGTTATACGAGAACTAGATGCTACTTTGAATTTTATTAGTTTCTCGCCCACAATGCCGTTGAGAAAACAAAATCTTTCAGACTTGAAATAAAAATCTAGAAATCTGAAATAACAAGGGGGCAGTGTAAAAGTGCTTTAATGTGGTTGAAAGCTGATCGAAAAATATAACACTATCAGAATGGAATTCCCTCCAAACTCTTTGGAACCGTAAAATAATTTGCTGCGTCATCCTAAACGTTTTTGGTAATTCATATGCGTGTTTTCCTATTCTAATTTCATAAAATTGAGTGCCATAAAAAGTCCATGATAGAAGTCCTGCATAAGTAAAGCTCAAAACTACACCACGAACATCAGAAGCTTATGAGATTTCTTTCAGAAGTTTCTCATAGATACAAACCTTGATTAAATATCTGTGACCCACTCTCTTCTGTTCCGCGATGAAAATATAATTTTTTGACCCATTCATTGAAAAAGGTTCGCCATCCCTGGTATAGGAAGACGTGCACTTGTGATATTTACTGTCCGAGTCCAATTCACCTTGGCGGGATTTATATTGGGTGCATTGCTGTTTTATTCTATATATTTAATCGTAGTCATATTTCGGTGGGTGTGCAGTGCAGAACGTGTTATATTGATGAAATATATATTTTTAAACATAAAAAATAATGTAATTGAAACTGATTAGCTATTTTGGGGATTATACATTGTAGATAATGAGAATTATATTCGTTTTTGGAATGTTTAGTTTTCAGGACTGGTGCATAAAGTAAAGTTGCAAAATTGCGTATGTCCCCAAGTCATATACACATTTCTGCCTGAGTCACAGTGCGCCATTATGACGTCACTTAGCTGCGTCATACAAATTAACTTAAATCCGGCTACGATCATAAAATTGAACCATGGCAAATTATTGACTCTCAATGGCATAACAATATCATTAGGAAGTTTTTTACGTTTTTCTCAAAACTGCTAAAAATGACTTAAGCAATTCGGTTATTAGCGTGACGATATGTATATCAATTACAATAAATAAAGGATCGCAACATTCCTTAATTACGGGCGTAAAGTAAAATAAATATGTTATGGTATGGAGAATAAATAAGGTGGATTGAGATAATAAAAGCGATAAGGAATTTGTCCTACCCCGCGTAATATTACAAATAGCCAAATAAATCGTTTCTGGACTAAGACACCAGTCTTTTTAGTAGACCATCACAATCCTACTTTTACCTATTTGGGTATATATAAAACCTTTCAGGATTCCGATTTCAAGCCATAACGTTTACAAACAAACTACGGTAACTTTACGACCAAGAAAAATATTACTAACCTTCTCCGTCTACCGAATTCCATAAATACATAAACAATGCAAGTAGGATGTAAGAAAAATAAGAATTATGCTTCATTGAAACGTTGTTCTGTAAAAGAAATTTAAACGTATTTTTGAGAAACATAGATGGGTAAAAGAAGGGAACAAAATAAATAGCGACATTCTTCGTTTGGTTCACAGCAGGTTGGTGATTATCATTGGTTCATAGCTCATGTTCTACTTCATCTTTCATTTACATTCTATAGCTTCATTTGCAAAATTATAGCGCGATGTTATGCAAGTATTTTGGATATCTGGTAATAATCATTTAAAACGACTCAATTAGAAGCATTTCTCTCTCCAACTCAAATTGTTTTAAGCAAACTAAACCCGTTTGTAATTATCTCCAAATTACACCGATAATCACTTTAATGAAGATAAAATTGGTTGTTGTTTCAATTTGTTTAAAAGTGTTATAATGAAGAGGAATACAAAATAAATATGTGAAATAGAACAATTTGTTATTGTTTTACTGCATTATTCAAATATTAGTTCTTTCGTTGTGTTACACGAGAAACAATTTTCAAGAGCATACTTCATGTCAATATTATCATAACAGAAAATAACTTTGTTAAGAGAATTCAGGATTTAATGCATTTTACAAGTCTGATACGTGCTATTGACAGTTATACAAAAAAATCCACATTTTTCATGAATATCAATTTTTATTTTCCTTTTTATTCGTTGGCAACGGGAGAACTACTGAATGGTTCTCAGGCAAATAAATTGAAATGCATTTCTGCTTACTGTACTATTCCAATGCTATCTTCAAGTCACCGAACAGTGGAAAGAAAGCTAAATCACCCTCGATCGACTCTTTTATTCATAAGTCCTGGAAAGCACCATTCAATTTCAATCAGTAAACCAGCGAATAAAAATTCACAAGACAAGTTCGATTTTCAATACGGGGGAATTCTATTCAAATAAGAATGCAATCCTTAAATCATTGGTACTTTTTGAGCAAAACTCAGTAATTATAAAGTATGTTGAAATTTTTATAAAAAAAGTCCACAATTCTGGTCATTGTAAGTACCGGTATGTAAAATTTTCTATGGTGGGCGAGAATGATTGAAAAAGGATTTGAAATACCATTTTGGGTTGAAATAGGGTTGCTTGGAATGTGTCGCTTAATTGAAAAAAAAACAGAAATCCTCAATTTTTGATCAATGTTGGTATGTAAAATTTTGTGATAAGCATAAATGTACAGTCTTTGAAAACTATCGAAGACCTGATTAAATTCATCATAAATGAAAATGAGAATACAGAAAAAATCACAGTTAAATTGCAATTCCTCACTGAAGTAACTACCAATAATTTCGACAATTTTGAAGTGATGATATAACAAAAATTTCAGTTTAATGATACGTTGACATGCATGGCCTCACGTCTCTTTTTTTTCAGTTATTAGGAAAATTGGGAGGATTGTATTATAATCATATAAACAAATATGATGGACTGTTGTGATATGCATCAAAGACGTGCTTATTTTTTAAAGTGGATTTTAAAACGAAGGCTGTGTACTTTCAACCTTTCTGCTTTATCTGTTGATTCGGTCATTGGCAGTAATGGCTTACCGCAGGGATATAGGCAGCCTAAAAGGCGTAAATGCACAGATTCTTCCAAATCTTAACACAAAATGTTACAAACAAATTGTTTTGGCTTCTGATCTCAAACCGAAACCACTTAGGCGAAAATCATTAGAAAAGACTGTAAAACATCGTGCATACAATTACGTATCAAAATTCAAAAATTCCAGGTGAAATATTAGGCTACGCAGCTTTCTTGCGACTCCTATCTTTGAGTACCGAAAATTTGAAAACGATAGGTATATAGGGGGAAAAACGATTTTTCAAAACCCCCACCTGCACATCAGCAAAACAACTATAGAGTGTTAAAATAAAATGGACCATACGTCCAGTTCGTGTCGAATATGCAAAATATTGATGTAATACATATCTATTCTCTCTCTCTCATTTCATATATACAAACACATTCAATGTTATCCTGAAATTATACCAAAATAATATTACCAACTAAAAGTATTCAAAAATTGAATTCCTCGTACTAACTGAATTGTTAAAGTATGAGAGACTGTTTTAACCCTATCTATAGTATGATATTGTATGTACTCATGTACCGCTATGTACTCATGCCAAATTTCCGAGTTGATGGACTGACCTGGCACTAAGAAGAACACTAAGCACTAAGAACATCGCTGTTATTCATAGAATAGAGAATCTTCTTCTCCTACTTGCCTGTCTGTTTTTTATCATTTCAATATTTATCCGTAATAAAGCGTTTGATTTAAAGCGTTTTGTGAGGATTTTCTTCTGCAGTCTCAGGAAAGTTAGTACTGTGAATCAAGAATTAAGGACTTTTGTGGTTTTTGGAAGAGTTTTGCTTTGTAATTGCTATAGTGTTGCTGATATAATTTAGTACTTTATTATTACTGTAACACTTCTTTAAGCACACATTTTAAACTTCCTATACTGCACAAAAGCGGGACCTTGACTTGCGTATAACTCTTGCTAAAAAACTAAAGATTGAACAAATGAAGTAGTTTTTTGATTACTAGAGAAGGAGGAATAAAGAGTTCTAAAATGGACAAAGGGACAAAAAAAATTGGGGCACCACTGAAAAATCGTATTACGTGACTTAAAAGTCAGAAGGTAAACAGACACGAGGCCTAAATTGATACCGAATGACTGACTATCTTTGCTATAACTGACATCACAAATGAAAACGTAATTAAACCGGTAAACGAATGACCCTAAATACTACAAAAGCTCGTTTCCAATTTTATATGTCTATTATATTTTATTTCTCTTTAAGTAAATAAGGACTGACTACAATGCGCACTGATTAATTTACAATAAGTTCTTCAAAATTCAAGTTACCTAGCGGGATGGCCTAGCGGTCAAAGCGTTAAGACATTCCGGGTTCATCAGTTGCTGTTGTGTAGAACAAAGGACGTGAATAAGAATCGTATTTATCCCGTAGTCGAACAGGTACTCCCGTAGAGTGAAACTGGTTAAGTTTAGGCCTTAATTTTATTCCGATTTTTCCTATTACGAGTTCGGAGATTGTCTGTTTTAGCCAAGTAAATATACCACTTGTCCATATGTGTCAGTCCCCTTACTCAACTTGATGTAAAGTAGGCGAACAAAACTAGTTACTTCCATGATGGTACATACACTTCTGGAACGCTGTCGAAGGTACATCTGGTTTAAAACAAGATCTTTTTTCTTTTGAAAAAGCACCTTAGTTAACAGCAAATATTAAATTTTAACTCATAATTCCAGGTACTAATACGATCTGAATTGTAGGCCCTTATATCGTATTGAGAGAAACATCAATATAAACAGAACAATTTCTCCCCCTTGTTGTAACGCTAAATTTCAGTAATCAGCGTCACTCCGTCCGTAAAACCAATACACACCGATTTCTGTCATTTGTTATCAACCCGACCTATTGACGTCATTGGATTTGTTGTTACATATCTACCAACATATAACGTCGTGCATCCTCCCATGATTTAACAGTCAACAGATTGAAGCAATCGAATTTATTTTACTTTATTACATACCGAAAGACGTTCCCATGATTTCTTTTCAAGAACTTATTAAACGGAATTATCAATCCAAATGCTTTAAAACAGAAGGTTTTTGGTTTTGAGAATATATATTTATCTAAATGATTCTTTTCTAAAACACAAACGAAAATAACAAGTAGGGTTGTCCGAAGAAAAAGTCTTCGGAGAAAATTAGTCCCAGATAACGATGTTAGATAGAGTAGTTTCAAGCATTACACGGTGATCCGTGAGAACCAACATGATATCTCTGCAATAAAATCTAAGAATTAGATTATATATACCCAGTGAACTAATGAATTAGTGACAAGTATAATATTGAAACTGGAAATTCTAGAGAATTGTTAAAATGAATAAAACGAATACCGAACTTAGAAAAAATCAGATAAAACATAAATGTTAGCGAGCTAAATATACATAATGTAGAATGCAACGCAAAACAAATTGGAAATACTTTTGAAACTTGTGCTGGTATTTGATCTGTGAAGAAAAACGACCACAGTTGTGTTTATTGTTACAATACTTTTGTCATGATAGCTTGGTTAATCCCCTCGCAACTCGGCGCAGATCAGCGATATAATTATAGCAGTGTTCTGTTAGTCACGAATCAAGATAAACAATAGCGTGTCCCAAAATGAAGTTATTGTAAAGTACTCACTTGAGTATCATCATTGGTGAATCGCGAACTGTTTTTTCTAGGACACTATTAAAATGTGAAGTCATTCAGATATTAGGTTCATTTATTTTAGAACTTATCATAAACCGTACCTCGCTCTATTTTGACACGCATTTTGATCCGAACACATGGTCAATTTCACACAAAAAATCTATAGCGTGAATAATATATCCGGGGAAAATTGCACCTATGTCATGTGGAAAATTCAGTGCGGCCTTGCTATTTCCGCAATGAATGGTTAACCATTGATAAATCGCACATTGATAAATTCTAATTTTATTATGTCTCCGTGATTGTATGTTTGTGTGTGTGTGTGCGTGCGTGAGTAATATTTAAATTTACAAATCACTCTTCGCATTGAATTCATTTATATAAAAACCACAGGACACGATAGACTCTGATTAAATAACATTAAAATGCAAATGAAATGACAACGGTTATTTCTTGTGAATGGCCGCGAAATATCATACGTAGGCTAAATGGAATTGACGTATCTAGTTTTAAAAGCCCTCTGGATCTATGCATGTCCAAATACATAAATATATATGAGTGCTTACAATGAGTAAACTTCTAAAAAAGTCGCAATTTATCACTGATTTCCGGAGTTGAGAAAACTTCCGGGTTCGAACGAAGAATTTTATTGTTAGGAATGACATTTATTGATGTCATATTTCATGAAGTCATTATGCTACTGCCATAAATATTAAAAACGACGGCGAATTTCCCCCATTCATCGACATATCACACAAATCATGAATCACACAGCTCGCAATACTACAAAAATAGCTAGAATTCTGCTGGAACTGCTACATCTTTTGAATTCCAAATGATTCGAAGGTCATACAGTGGAAAGTGGATTTGATCTAAATTTGGTAAATACCACTCTGGTTTGAAGTGTATTATTGCCCCTGTAATGGAATATATTACGTATGATCCTTTTTTTTAGTTTTATGTCTATAAGGTTCTTCATCTGATTTTTTGAAACAGTTGATTTGGTCACATGACTATAAAGATATCGACAAACTCCTTTGTAATTCTTGTTTTTACCAATTTATTAAATTCATATGTTTCTGCCTGATAACCTCTAACTTGAAGCATACACTATTTATCTATTGCGACGCCAATACGAGTAATACGTTTACGGCGAATGAGCCTCCAAAAAATCCATTCTATTACCTACGTCCTACACAGTGATCAAAGTTGATCATTTCACGAAGACAAGGAATAATTTGTGAGAATATAGTCAATATCAGATCAACAATATATGTTACACTCTTTTGAATTGGCCGAGTAGGTTCAGAAGTACCAATCCTTTGATAATTATCCTACCGATATTTGAATAAAAGTCTGATAGTAGTATCTTACCGAATAATTTTTTCAATGTATCATAGTATCCATTGAATCGTCAAATATAATTTACGTGACACTTGCCTGATGTGATACCAAGTCCTAATCAACGCGGACTCAGTTTCTTATGCTTCAGGAACTCGAATTTCAAGCGCGACCATAGCTCAAGAAAGGCAATGCCTTCATTTTTCTTCGAGGCCCAACAACTTCGCGCTAAGCAACCTGGTAACAGTTTAGAGAACAGTTAAAACTGAACCATATAACACAACTCGTTGCAGCATTGAGATTGATTTTTATCAAAAAATAACATATTTTCACCTCGGTCTTGTAATATATACCTTCTAAATCTAACAGAGTCAGTTCTGCTAGCGATCTAACTTGCTTAATATTTGCGAAGACGATTTCACCATCTTGATGTATCAAGTTTGCCGTATCTCAAGCTGAACTACTACAGTCTGACAGCACTAAAACCGTACAACAAGACATTTGTCTGGCCTAGTCTTCAACCGAATGAGCATTAACATCAAACTTTACATTTATATGTACATAACAGATTCAACCTAATCAAAATAATCAGCCCTCTACGCTACCAACTTGTAACTAAAAATTAATATCTATTGGGATACAGCCAACTCATACACTTTACCAATCTGCTGTATCGCTCACGTAATGCGAGCTGAACTTGATAAATGAACATGCGTTCATTTTTACGCACGATTGGCTTTGTTGCGTCATACAATATAAAAAGAGAATAAACAAAGAAAGTAGCCACGGTTCCTTACGGGGAGTTTCTAAACGATTTTGGAACTCCCTGTGAAACGATATGTGTGGCTCACTGGATAGCTCAATTCTAGTTCCTAGAATGTAAATAGTATTTTCACCGACTTGCTAACCGGTAAAATATTTGGATAGTTTGTACAAAGCCTCTACAATTAATGCAAAAATGTGATATTTGAGAGAAACACCACCGCCACGTTTTTAAATAGTAAATTAGTAATTATCCAGTTAGGGTTGGGAATGATTGAAATTTTTGAATTTAAACCGAAATCTGCATTCCTAACCCTAACTTGATAATTACTAATTTTTTCATTTTGATCGTTAGCTTTTTTGTTTTTGTAGGACTTTGGTACAAAAGATCCAAATATTTTTCCAAAGCGTTAAGATCAGCCTTATCTAACTCAAAAACATTCCAGAACAAATTATAATTCAGTTTTACCCAGGTTGGCACATCAAATAACTTGTCAGTTGTCACACATCATGAATCACAGTTTGATATTATAGAATACGGCGAATGTTAAAAACAATGAGTGGTTTAAAGTAGTAATAAGATATTGGCAACAAAGGCGATTATTTCTCCAACTAGAGCAGGGGTTCTCAGTGGTTCACGAGAAGATTTCCAGGGGTACTTGGACGGCAGTCGAGTTTTTGTGTGTTGCTGTTTTTTAACATTCTTTATTACTATCAGAGGAAAATGCGTGTCGATTGAAACTGAATGAGAATTGAAACGTAGATTTTTCCTGATGTTGCGTTGTTGTGATTATGACGGACCATGTGGAATTCACGGCTCCCAAGCTCCCAACCTCATTTTATTGAGTACTAATGAATCATTCAAGTTCCATGTATAAACAGCATGAACATACCAACGAAATAATTTGATCATCTCACTGAATTAGGTGGAAAATTCTTTGCACAATAATTTTAAAAAACAACGCTACACGCAACTTCACGAAATTATAAAATTAAGTTTATTATAACCAAATAACCTTCGATGCACGGCGACAATATTTTTAAACATAAACGCTGAGATTCCCTTATAGAGTTTGTAAACGCCGCCATGAACAATTTCATCAAATTTATCAGAAATGCACTTCAATGTCCATGCGCGAATACATAAAAATACGATCATATCCCCTGAAAGTGACGTCACAAACAATCTAGACGCTCCAACATTTCGGAAGCAATTGAGTAATATTTCATGTACAAACCGTTATTCAAAATATAAATGAAAAAATATTTTCATACTGATTTTAAAGGCCCGCCATGAACAACTCCGTAAGTCCAATAAAACAATTAATGTGCAGCAACTACACGCTACAAGCCCCACGATTTACCTTCATACCGCTTCTTAAAAACTTCATCAAACTTATGAAAAAATCAGTAATCTCAAATATTTTTCTCTAGATATACGAAAGCGTAAACATACAATCAGATGCTATGAAAACTGCACCACAAGTCACTTCATATTTCAAATATGAAATTTTCAGAAAATATTCATTTATTTTCCATATTGACATGAAATCTAACGATCTAATATTATACCAAAACACTCAAGTTAGAATTATAAATAATATTAAAAAAGTTGTCAAACGTCGGTTAAATCCATCACACGGTATGTCAATATTATAAAGTATAACCAAGATAATAATTTAAATTCTTCTTATATCTTCAAATTTATTAAATATTCTCCTTATTTAACGAGATATTTAATAAATATACATACGTTAACCAATTACCGGATGAAAGCAATTCATCATAAAAATTGAAGTAGTCTCACCCACATTTCATTTTTTTATTTCTTTGTTAAGGTTTGTTTTCATTTTACAGTATCACCACTGTTTAATTTTTGTATAGTGTATAATTTCAATTTCGTTTGATCGTTTGCGACAACGTAACTTCTCTTTCGTGAATAGGAAGTGGAATTTACGAATTGAACAGCTCATGTACTGAAACAACCTTATACTCCAAATATCAGAATCCTTCTTGCTCCCATTAACCCATTAAAATAAGTGCAAAATCATTTTGCGATACTTCATTAGCGTGACATAAGAATCATATTCGTCACCGAATTAATCACTGTTAATAAACTGAGTCTGTTTCAATAATAAATGCTTATAAATCTTATTATGTATATTGTTACGTGTAAGTAACATACTTGAATAAGGTCTTGCGACTCGCAATCTGTTCTAAATATATCAACCTATAATGATTTTGTTTCCTATTTCCTTGTGTGTAACCGTTTCATATGTTTGTATACACGTTTCATACACATACAACCCAAATGTAAACAAAACAAAACTGTTTCGATTTCCATCATAATCTTTGCCGTGTGTATATGGCCAAATTAATTCTAATATATTCTAAATACTAAAATAAATTGCTGTATGAAAGAATTATCACAGTTCAACTAACATCTAAACTTTTCTACTTCGCTTGTTACGCTGATTAAAATTGATCGCACACCAGACAAAAAACATTTCTTTCATTTCTGAGCAACCTTTCACACAACAGTATCAATATGCTAAAACTACAAAGCCTCCCCGAATAGTATGACCAGTGATGTAAAATAAATTTTGTAGTCTGATACCACAGGAAATGGATACCGCGTTAGTGTTGTGATAAAAAAAAATTTCTATCCCTTACATTCAGTATGAAATAAATAAACGAGAACATCGGTCGGAGACCGAAGACTTATCGATCGAAAGTTATGGGATCCCCATTCATTCACTCTGACTCTATAGTGACACCGCGTGTCCCATCACTAATTGATTATTACCTCGCTAATTATACGACATAATTCATCCAAAATCAATAGGCTTCTGGTCCGAGCTATGATGAATGCACATGCAAAATTTGAGGCATATTCAACCTCGCTTTCGTAAGATATTGCGTGCATCTAACAGACAGACAGACAAACAGACAAATACCTATCAACATACTTACCGATCTTAAGATCGATAAGTAATAATATACCAGCGCTACACAGCAAATCCTTGTTTACGGCACAAATCGATAAAAAAGATTACGCAGATTCATATACAAACATGTCCGACATTTTCTCCAAAAGTTTCAGAATATTTCAGAGTAATAGGTTTATATGAATAACATAATCTCTTTCCACAAAATAATAAGTTTATTTATGAGCTTTCGTCAGATCATAGTCTAACTTCCTCAGATTGTTTTATTTGAGGGAAGTTAGACTATGATCTAACAGAAGATCATAAATAAACTTACTAATTTGTGGAATGAGATTATTTTATTCATATTTATCATCATAATACTATCTCGTTCAAGCATCCTTGTGGCAACTGACACATATGGATCGGCAAAAGAATGTGAACAAGAAGAAAGGTCTTGCAATTCAGTACGCAATACTCTAGTACATCCCCAGAGGAATAATTTTATATGAATAACATAATCTCTTTACACAAAATAATAAGTATATTTATGACCTTTCGTCAGATCATAGTCTAACTTCCTCAGATCAGGGGGGGGGGGGGGGGGGGGGGGCTGATGGCGATTTGGGCAATTGGGGGGGCGCTGGCTGTCAGACTGGGCAGTTGGGGGGGGGGGGCGCTGACATCAATACGAGAACTCGTATGATATATTATGCTATATAAGCCTAAGTTTTGATTCAAACTAGTTTTCCTGTGATTTCGGTGTTGGGAAATTCTCACTCAACGTAGAATATTATGACTTTTACAAATCCTTATGACTTTTTCCAATCCTATTTGTTTCACAATTATACATAGCGCATACGGCGCTGTACGTTGCATGGTACTGTTTCGAATAACAACTTCATTTTACTATCGGGTTATATGATGCTTTGGAGCGATAGTGTAAGTACAACACCCTTCTTTTATAATTTTGGTTTTGTTAAGAGCAACACGTGAGAGCTGGGCATCTGATTGAACTGACGTACGTCAGATAGGACCACATCATGTTGCGACTTAACTGGTTCATTTTTATTTCTTGGGTCATTGAATAATAAGGCTACATAAGTAATACATAAATTGGCGAAAAGTAAAGATCTAGTCTGTTGTTCTATCATGTTGTGTCTGACATTGTTTAATGTTGGTTTATCATTTGTATTGTGTAAGTTCAAAATATGGAATACATTGACTTAAGCAGCATATTTAACCGATTTATATTAAAAACAGTATTATACAGCGTGGTCCCCAAAAACGAAACCATCAATTTCTCGATTACTTATACGAAAATGGAGTGAAATATTTAATTTTGTTTACACTTAAACTTATGTTTGCGTATGTTTGTACCCAAAAGTGTCGGTAAATCTGGGACGTTTCGCACAAAAATTATGTTGTTCCTAGAATATGTTCCAAATGCCCGACAATTGCATACTTTTGCAACATTGTCAATCACCCTTCTTTGGGTATTTCTCTATTTTATTTCCGCAATTGCAGCCTTCACTTCACCAATCGTTTGATGATTGTTCTGATACAAATTGTCCTTCGAACTCCCTACATATCAAAATCTTAGTTCGATAACTAAGGTGCCCACTGGATGTCACTGCTGACTTCTCTCTCAGGAAAGCAAGGGTCTGATTTGATGTATGGGGGGGTGTCACCACGTCATGCTTGAACCACTGCTGGTCACCTCTAGCAATCCCTCAAGTAATGTCCAGAGTTTTCTCAGCACAAATGTTCTGTATTCACCGTTTGGACTCTTTCATTTCTTTATCTTGCTGAGTATAATCATAAGCAGACAGAAGTTCAAAAGCAAATAAAATTAAATAATTTTACTGGAGATAGTAAAGAAATTTTTGGTTTCCGTTTCCTAGATAGCCCTGAATTTCCAGGAGCAAAAATGCACCACTACCATTGGGTTCATACTTTCAAACTCATGTTCAATGATCCCTCTTTTAGGAACAGCAGCAGGCTGAAGTATCCTCACGAGTGAGATTGGGTTAAAAGTTTTTTTTTTGCTTTTGCCAGCTCATTCTTGGTAGAGCGAGTATTTAGTGCAATGACCGCACTTTTACATATCAAGAGATATTCCCTGGACAGTGTCAGACGAGGAGACTTAAGACTGTTTTTGACTGAAATGAAGCCAGATATTATCAAACTGGTGGCATTTCGCTAGGCTCAGCCTTCACATTATACTAATGATAAACGGAGAATTGAGTTGCTGTGACTTTTTTGTCAGGGGGCGTTTGCTAGGTGAAAAGTCGTCCAAGTGGGCGCAGGCAGAAAAAGTTTGGGGAACACTGATCTACATGCAAAGGTCTTCTACTATAGTAGGCTAGAGTAGCCAGTGTTTTTCTCCTTAAAAAGCAAAGACAAAAATTATCGACTGCCAATGTGGTGCATTTATGTTAAGGTATGTTACGTAAAGACTGTTATGCAAAGTTTGTCAAACGTGAGTTATAAAAAGTTGGTTCATTCAAAATGTGAGATGGACAAAAACAGTGTATACTAAAAGCGCAAATAGGAATAAGGCAAATGCACCAAACCAAATAAAGTGGGACGAGACAGCGCTAATTTGTTCAAGTCATGTGATATTTATTTTAACCCAAGCAATATACACTCCGGGGAATAGGATAAAACTGTGAAGGACAGATAAGTAAATGAATCAATTGTAATTGCAGCAGTAATTTTAAAAAACTGAATTGACAATTATAAAATTCGAAATTTTCTTTGGTGTTTAAGTTGTAGAAAAAATACATTTTTCAATTATTTGACTCACCAACAAACGGACTGACTCATTTATTATTTTCACAAAAATTGCTTCGTATATCTTACCATTGCAATATTTTGATAGTGTTTCAGACTAATAAAATGCTTTACTTATAAAAACACCATATTATTTTATATAATTAACCGCCAGCAGCCATTTAAAAGTATCACAGCTTTTACGCGATAAATTTTTTATTATTGCAACTAAATTAAACCTCTCCGGGAGACAAAATGATCATTGAGTTATTCGATTTACGGTATACTTAATTTCGGGAAGATCACTAATAACTGATAAAGTTCTAGCAAAACCTAAAAAACTATTCAATGATTACAACCATACCAGAAAACTTGTCTGAATGATAAAGTGTCTGAATGGAATCTAAACTTCTGTTGTCACGTACCGTTGATATTTTGCTGATAAGTCAACGTTAGGGAAGTATTCAAGGGAGTCGATGCTCGATGATTATTACATTAAATATTAGCTATTAACACAAAGGTAACATACTTAACACACGCAAGTCTGCTAATTTTGTGAAAGTTATCGGTGGAAGGAAGGGGGCATACACACGATGATGGTTAATTTGACGTTTGGGTATGTATACTGAATTGGAACAACATAATAGAAACTAATATGCGATCGAACCTAGATTCATACCACAAGAACAATAAGTGAATTTAACAAAGTCAGTAAAATTATAAATAAATGATTATTATAAATCAAAATGAAATCATGTGAATCCACTTATACCAAGTAAAATTCAAAATATGACGTACCGTAAAGCGTGAAGCTAGGCATATTATCCTGAAGTATTCGATTTCCCAAGATATTGTTTAAAAACGCACGTTAAATATTATGCAGCGAAAAGAGACAACACCCATTTTAAGATTTAATATATTTCAAAAAATATTTCAAATATATTTCAAACAGAGTGAGAAAAAAACAAGGCATATTTACAAGAATGAGTAGTTGCATTAAATTGATATACAACGATTGAAAAACATTTCAGTATTTCAACCAATCTCACATTTGATGGAATATGGAGTTCAAAATATATCAGTATCTATACAATTTATTGTTGGACAGAAGAATGTTTCACAGGTTACAATTTCATAAGAAAAACTTAAAATAGAACGCACGTTGCTGAGCTAAAATGCATTACTTAAAAATCTAGAATAAAAGAACACAAAAATCATGAAAAGAAATTTTTGCAGATGCAAATTGCGGCTTCAAAAAACTTGCATAAATCGATTTTCAATCATTCAGCCTAATTTAACAATTCTCAAATTGGCGATATAAAATATATCACCATTTATTCATTCGACACTAAAGAAATAGTGTTCAAAACGAACATTTAATATATTTTATTTATCATCTAGGTCTCCAAGAAATATTTCATACAGATGTGACCCCAAAAAATTGTTGTATAAATCAGTTTTAAATTGTTCAAATAAATCAAAATCTTTCATAATAATGAGAAAATTAATGGAAATCGGCTCCTCACCCCCTGTAAATATAAATCATTTATCGCGTAGTTCCTCAGAGAACATATAATAAAAAAAGAGTTAAAACTATTGCAATGGCTTCTAGAATCGAGTGATGCCGCACAAAGTTTTGCGGCTGCAATATATTGAATAACACAGTAAATAAAAAAAACTTTCAAATCGAGAATCAACGTTTAAGCTTTTACATTTTAACTAATGCATAAAATATAACAAATAATCAGAACGGGATTAAATTTCGGATAACAAGTAATTTCAGAACCAAATTTTGGTATACTTTGTAACCAATGGTTTAATATTTGCGATACTTCACCAAACCTATGATCGAACCTATGCAATACAAGCTAATAAACTAAGGCTTTTTGGGGGGCAAAGCACTTAAGTATTTTATTTAGAGTGCCCAGTCTCATAGAAAAAAGGAAAAAAAAATAGGATTTTAGATTCAAACACTTTCAACCTCACATTTGAAATAATACTAAATACTATATATTTTTAATAAACTACGGCACATAAAAGATAAAGTGGAACAGATATAATAAAAAGTAGCAAAGTATGAACAGACTGAATGATAGATACTATATTCTAAGTGATTTTGGTTTCTCGATGAACCCATTACAATAAAGAAGGACATATAATAACGTCTTTGTATTAATTCAAACATTCTTGGGGTATTTGAGATTCAATTCTTATCTGAAATCATCAAGTATTCGAAAATACCCATCCCTCCCTTTCATACATGTTTTCTAGAAGATTGTAAATAAAAATACATGTTTGCAATTTACATGGAATGTCCAGAATCACATCAAAGTCTTAAGTCACCCTGTGCAGCCCCATCATCCGACACCATTGTATGAGTTGTGGTTTGGCTCACAGATCTGGATTACAACCATCAGTCGAGCTCGAATCCGAACCAGGTAATTTTTTAATTCTCCGAGCAAGTTTTGGAAGTCTGTATTCGATGTTTCTCTTCAACTTATCTTCGTTCATTGCTTTTCTCCATTTTATAACATGGTTTGTCTGTTGAAAATTATTGATTGTTAGCACGCAGAATATTACGAGTTGATACCACATCTGTATTGATATTGTTAAACTTCAAGAATTATAAATATAAACAATTTAAATCAATAATTCTATATATGACTATCCGAGGGTGGGGAAGGTTTTTGGCCAAAAATGTTACCCACCTGGACTGGCGGGCCATGTGAGTGTGACGTAATAAGTTACATTTTATGAAAAATACTTACATTGTTACAAAAGCAAAAGTGGAGAACAATATACTAATTTAAACAAACTAAACTCAATCTCAATCTCAATAAACTCCTTGAGCTATTATTTCAAGTAAAACATCAATATTTGGTTTCAGTTTGGTTGTGGCATCATCCGGCGGGCCAGATTGAATTACGCAACGGGCCGGATTCGGATCGCGGGCGTTAGTTTGCCCATGTCAGGAATAGAATGTAATGCGTTACGTGGAGCTTAAATTCGATGCACCAAAAACTTCGTGCGCAGTAGAAGTACGTATCGCATCAAATAATATCACTTCAAATTCGTTGTAATGCTTTTATTAGGAGGCATTTTTTATAATATTGTTAGATTTGAATTATATTAACTTTAAATTGATCTGAAAAAATTCAAAGATCTAAAAAAATATTAACTTTTAAAAAACCATTAACTTTATCGTGATAAGCACATGAAATAAATTCTTAAACATCGATAAATATATTACCTTGATAGCAATCAAAAGCCTTTGCCAAACTTTGTCAGTCCTTGCTAGTTTCTTCAGCACTCTCTTCGTTCCCGGAGTGAGAATAAATATCAGGCCCATTTGAGACTCGAGAAGTCCATGAAAACCCTGTGAAACAAAGATATAATGAATACAATGGTTTCGATCGAAAGTTTGTGACATTTGTTCTTAGAATGTTTTTTAGAGAGCATCATTCTTATACTAATATCTACCCAGTGGTCAGCAAGTGGAACCCAAATGAAACATTCCAGTGACTCGAGGAATCCCTGTGCAGAATTACAATCGATTTTTATTGTCTGAATTATGTAAGCACTTAATGTATATAAACGCAAACCTAAAAGGGACAGAAAGATATTTGGATTGCAGCAAGTTTGATGAAAGTAGTAACCCTAATAGTAATAGTAACTATATCCAACTGTAAGAGTTCCGTGATCACCCTGTTTAGCGTAAATAGCACCTTACCACTTTTTGTGATTGGGCTTCGGGAGCTCGTTGCCGAGTCAGCGTCGGCTTAAGTAAAACTGGAGTGAATGCCCGGTCAACTATTCTCATACCAGATCTAATTTGTTAATCGAACATTTATTCTACCAGACTTGTCTTTCGTTTTCTTGAAATAAATTACAAAAAATTTCATAGAAAATCTTAAACTTACCAATTCCGCGTGAAATCTCATCCAGCGATCATTTAGATATTCAGGAGTCAAGACAAAAACCATTCGGTGACATCTTTCCACAAGGTTTGTGATTATTTCAACTTGAACTGAAAAAACGAAATTGGTTTCTATGAGTTGCACTAACGTAGATTTTTTCGATAATTTTAGCAAAAATTCCAAACATAAAACGCTGCATAAACTAATGTATAAGGCAGGGGTGTGCAACATTTTTGACGGAAGATTTGACGCAGCGACAAGAATAATAAAAACTTTATGCATTTTTACCGTTTCAAACATAAACGCAATCTTCACATTCTGAGCTCAAAATACTGACAACTCATTTCAATATTGTATCCACAATAAGCTCCATATCAATATATAACTTACAAGTTAAATATTATTCGCTGCAACAATCAGACAATTCCAAATGGAAAAGTTCGCCAATTAAGTATATTTTTGAATGAAATTAGAAAACGAAAATGAAATTACTAATACAAGTAATAGAAATATTAATACATTACCTGTAAAATCAATCTGCCCTTGTTCGTCATAGTATGTATAATTCAAATCTTCCAACAGGTTCTGAATAGCGTATACGACGGTGGATGTAGCTTTGAGACTTTTATCAGAAAGTGTGTCAGTATCATATAGATATGAAAGATAGCAGACATATTGCTTGTCGTCTGTTGAAATACATAAAATAGATGTTTCATAAATTGCCATTACAATTGAGTGGGGTTGGTAACGTGATATACATTTACAGTCAAAAATATACATGTAGCGCCAACCCTGATCTACCGATCTTAAGATCGATAAGTAACGAGAATATCGGTCAGAGACCGAAGACCTATCTATCGAAAGTTAGGGGATCCCCCCAAAAAGCGCTCTTACTCCATGGTGACAGCTTGTGTCCCATCACTAATTAATTAATAACTCGCTAATTATACGACATAATTCATCCAAAATCAATAGACTTTTGGTCCGACATATGATGAATGCACATGCAAAATCTGGAGCAGATTCAATCTCGCTTTCGTGAGATATCGCGTGCATCTAACAGACAGACAGACATACAGACAAATACCTATTAAAATCGAACGATTAAAATCGATAAGTAATAATGTATAGTAACTAGGTCTGCGAAAGAGGCGTTTCATTTAGGAGTTTCTACTGCAAATTTGTTTTGAAAATATGTACAAAAAACGCCATAAACTATATAAGATTTTCGATTTTTATTTTTTTTATTATTTTCAGTTGTTAATCTCGATAGCAATCGAAAATCGACTTTCTCTAAAATGTTTATGAAGATGGTTACATTGACTCCGATGATATGAATTATTCAAAAAAATTAGAAGAACTTTTCGAGCTATGGAGGCTAGCTAGAGTTCCCTGAACCCCGTGGTTCACAGGAAAAGTTTAAGCGTCTATGAGATTCACACTCATGAGATTCTCACGCATTTGATGTAAAAATATTGCAAACAGAAAGTAGCTTGTTTATTCGCGTTCGAGACAACATATTTATTGTTAAAATTAACCAGTTAGTTTTAGGATTTGGGATTTCGCATCTTTCAGGCAAATCAATAAAATATATTCGAAATCATATTATGTAGATTAACGAGACTATTGTGTGAATCTCTATTACTATCAAAATGAGGAACACTGCTAAAATATCTCGAAGACCATATAGAAAATATTATATTCTATAAATCATTTTTAATAAAGTACAAAAAATGAGAACAAAGCGGTTGAATTTACCTCTATCATATTTCCATAGCCATGATCTCTTGTACGCAACAAGAATGTAGATCTCAAATCTTTTATAAAGCAGGACCAGCACATCCAGCACACCCAGGCATATACTAAGAATCATGATGAGTCGAAGTAGTCGTGACGTATTGTCCACATTTAGTTGCACATCCCACTCATCCATCTTCCACGAGTTAGATGATATATCGAAATAACCCAAGTTGACAGTATATTGGCCCATATCGTTGCTTTTCAGGTCTCTGTTGTTAAAAAAATAGAAATGAATCATTTGGAATAAATTTCGTAAAAACAACGGTAGAAATGTGCTCGTCTGAAGATGTTACAGAAATACATTTGTTATAGTGTGCAGCAATAATTGAAATGATATTGAACCGCATTTAAAATGTAATGTATGTCTAGTAGTAATGTGCTATTTATCATATAACATATGAATAATAAAAATAATTGATGCATATCCATCCAAAACTGCTTGTAGAAACCAAGTTATGGAATAAAAATGTGAAAATACGAAATACGAAAAAAGAGCAAGAGTGATGCTAAGCGAACGTTATAGAGCAGAGTTGTGTAACTGGTTGAAACCGCGGTCCACTTGTATTCAACATCGGCTTTCTAGTAATTACAGGCTAAAAACGGTTATTGATGTTATGACATGCGCTGTTCGATTCGCAAAAAAGTATATCCTTGCAATGCAAAGGGATTGGAATAACTTCCAGCACGTACTAAATTAAAACTCGTCTCGCGGGCCGTACACCATTCAAATTTGGCACTTGTCCTCGTGCCGCACAATTTTTCCTTGTGGGTCGCATTTGGCGCGCGGGCCGCAGGTTGCACGCTTTTGTTACAAAGCACACGTCGTGTTAATTATAATTTGAAGATAATCTGATGCCAATGTTGTTGTTTTTTGTTTTGTTTTGTTTTTTCACATAAATTAATAGAAATGATATAAATACGAATAGTATTTACCGAATATTGAGTTTTATATCGACTGTCTTTCTTTCGTGTTGTATTTCTTCACCCTTCGTATTTGCACCGTCAACGACACAAACAACAGAGTCATTGTTGCCTTCCCTGGTAAATATAATTAACCAATGGTAATTTAGCTAAAGGTTATATAAATTAATTTTTAATAGTAAATTATTTTAAGAGGCCCAATATAAAAAGCTTAAAATGACATATAGAGCTAACATAGAAATTATCAGTTAAATTACCACTAAACGCATTGCTGGTAATTAGAAGTTTTTTCGCTGGGAAGGAACAATTATGCATCACAATATTATTTTATTTCAGTGGGTCTACGTAACAATAGCAGCCATAGCAATATGAAAAATGATGTCAAAGTGAAAACACCATAGAGCCCACAGAAATATTTAAAATAAATGTTCTTCTAGCGACAACAAAAAGATGAAAATTCTATTGCAATTGGTCGAGTAGTTGGAGATATTTTCCTACAACAACGAAGATACCAAGAAGAAGAATACTAACAACACCAATTCATAGGACCACTTCGTGCCCAATGACAAAATGAAGCTTCACAAATATGATTTGAATATGGAAATTTACTTACACGATGCATGATTGTCTTTGGTCAAAGACTCCAAAACTTGTCTGGTCGAAAAAATTATTTTCGCAAATTTTATCACCGTTCTGAATATTAAAATGAAAATTAGTTAAATTTAAGTACTATATTGGCAAAATACTATTGATACACACATAAAGTTATAGTACCATTGT
The DNA here is from genome assembly GCF_013122585.1 of Styela clava. Lineage (NCBI taxonomy): Eukaryota > Metazoa > Chordata > Ascidiacea > Stolidobranchia > Styelidae > Styela > Styela clava. Next base: position 18,293,827 of record NW_024102834.1, on the reverse strand, counting down.
CCATTGGATAGATTCGAGGAAGCCTGTTCTTGAAATGTTGTAATTTGATTTTTGTGTTGGACGACCGCAGATAATGGGTAAGTGCATCACAGCTGATGACTAGCGTTATATATGACGTTTCGAAGGGAATGTATTGGATTTGTGTAAAAATGTATCATTAGCTTACGTGGTGAAATACAAACATTTTCTGAATTAGTGAGAATGTAAAGAAGAACCCGTTCTAACAATTGATATCTCATCACTATTAATAGTAACCTTCTTCATAATATAATACTTCCAATGCTGATTTGTAAAAAAAAACAAGAGCATACTCTTCCAAATTGTTAATTTTCTACGAGAAAAGGTAGCTAAATTGCTGGAGTAGTCACAAGCAGAGTTTCCAACTGAGGGAGGAATCGCCCCAATGAGTTTATTTTTTAAGAAGTAGGTGTATTACACTGTTTTTTAATGTAGTAATAATAATATTCTTTATTTATTGAACATTACTGTGATAATTATTCACCCAACACTATTTAAATAAACTATACAAAACCCTGAATGCACTCATAAATTGCTAATATAATATCAAATATCGGGAAACAAACGGAAAAAGATTTTTTACATGCTGAAGGGAGTTCCGAAATTGACCAAAAGAAAAATTTAGCAAAAATGCTGGAAAAGATCAGAAAAACAACAACATACCCGTTTCCATTGTACTGCAAAATGTTCTGAGGGCGTGGTTCCCAATACTATCTGTCCGGTGCAATCAAGTACAGCAGTATCACCAAGTGGCTCAGTCTCGTCATTGGTACAGGTGATTGTAGGATTGATGGATTTGGTGCGCTCTGAAGAATTTAGAATGTTACAATGACTTATAGCAAGTGAAAAATCGTATCAAACTATACATCAGGATGAGAAGATTCAATGTATCTTTGGATACAACTAACTTAAAACATTCACATCATCTTACTAAATTTCGAAGTTCGAGAATTTTGATAAACGTGTTCATCCGGTTCTGGGCCTATCTCTATGACATCATATATAATATGAAACACATATAACAAAGGGAAAAAGTCGTAAAGCTTCACTTTATTCTTTATGATAAAAAAGTTCAGTGTGGATCTAGTTTCAACTAACATGTACATAATAATATCAAATTTTCACGTCCCACCAGACTTTCGCTGAGCTGTTGCCTAGCTCTATAGGCCTATATTGTCAGAGCAAAGCAAAGAGAAGCTGTTTCGAATTAAGAATTCAAAATAATATAATATTTCGTAGAAATGTTTAAAAAGACAAATTTACATCAAAATGATATAAATATAATAATGAAGAGGAAATCGTTTTATATTCGAAATTTGCATGACAGGTTTGTTTGACTTGAAAACTGCTGAGTATTCAGAAAGAAGCTAAAAAAAGAAATTTATGATCGCCGCACCGGGAAAGAGCAAACTATACGTATAAAAACGTAATTTGGTATTGATCAACTTACGCTTTATACATTGTGCGTATGTAACAGCATACAATGTTTTTCCTTCGTATTTTACTGTACATGTAAAGTCTGCGGCATCGTAGAAATCAACTCGTGGCATCTAAAAATACAAATTGTTGTCACTGAAGTTCTATTGAACACAAAACGACTATTGTTTGTACGCCCTGCTCATTGAATGCCTTGAATTGAAGTGCATAGAACCCATATTCTTTTTGATATTCAGCCATATTGAATAGATGAGCATTACAGGAAAATCTTTGGACTTTTTAAAAGTTATGGAAAGATAAAAAAAAATCTTTATTTTATCACAAAAAATGAAATTGAATTGGGAAATCATAAAAAGTGCTGAATTCACGATTCCAGTATCTAATTTAAAAAGCATATGAAAAAATGGTATTTGACATATTTTAAGAACTTATATATTGTATCAGCAAATTCCTTTTTTGTTGAGGCCATTATAATAGTTCTCGAATAATGGTGGGGGCTACAAAAATATCATTTAATGGCAGACCCTGCACAAATTGCTGTGCTGCTTGCCACACCAATTATATCCGATAAAAACAAAATCTTGAACACAGAGACAACGCAATAGTTACGCAAATTCAAATTTTATCCTATTTTATAAATGGTAATTTTTCTTAGTATGTTCCCGTAATACATATAGCAAAATAAAATAACAGTAGTCTTGAATTTCATATCCGATATAAATAAAAAAGACAAATATCAACACCATAACTGACGTTAACCAGTAAACAATGTTTGAAAAGCACCAAAACCGAGCCTTTATATCAGTGATTCCGAAACTTTTTAATATATTTACCCCTAAATCGGAAACTATTAGCTCAAATATCCTTTTCATAAATGTATAAAGTTTTCAGCGCGCGCAATATATCAAATTCAATAACAACAACAACAATGTCCTGATTTAATCTCTGTGAGAAGGGTAGTAATGTTTCTGCGATTTCAAACTCTAAATCCTCGACAAAGTGTATGACAGAGACAATCTCATATCATCGTCAATCATGAGCTTATTTTGATATTTTGTTTTAATGGATGACGTTTTGCGTGTGAACCATATTTCACAGCAATGAGATGAATGGCATTAAAAAAAATTAAACTTTGGTATTACGTTTTTGCTAGCCGTGCAACCGACTAAATTAAGACGTAACAATGTTCATATACTAGATCCAACTATAGCTTTATAGCGAGTCAGCAAAAAGGACAAACCCCATAAAAATATCAAAGTGACTTTTTGGGAGTATTTACCCCGATTACCCCCAAATTAGTATTATCCCCAAAGATACTCGACTCACTCTCAATCCATTCGGGTATCCAGGATCCGGAAATTCACTCCATAAATTATTGGTTCTATATTTTTGATCTTTACAGTCAACGTACCATCTAGTTTTAAACTTAGATTGATCTGCTCCTGCTGGAATTATATCTGGATCGCCTTCTGGAGCTGTTTATTAGAAGACAAATAACAGAAATAATCAGTGGTGAGATTAAAAATGTTTAAAAACAAATTCTTTTTTGTATCGAACTCACTAACAACAGTCATTGGAGAGATTCAAAATTTGGAACGGGATCTCTTCTTATTGAACTCATTACAACAGGTTCCCTTATTTCCAAAAATGTTTGTATTGCACCACGTAAGCTGCATTAACATGCCGTGCTTTACAATACATAACTTATGAATCGCCAAATATAAAGATCATCACGATATTCGAGAAACGCGTGCGAATCCCCATAATTCCGCCACTCGATATATTTTGGAGCCGGCTTCTTAGCTGGCTCTATTGATGCAAAATATGATGTTTTATCTGAGTAAACTGTCGCAGGTAATGGACAACCTGTTTATTTGCTTTATATTATCAAGTTATCAAAATAAATTTGTACGAGTAAATAATTATATTTGATAGCCTTTATCGTATGCAGAACAAACGAAATTAGACTGAATCGCTTGCTGGCATGCACCTCGATTCTGTGATACGATATTTTAAAAGAGGTTTTGCAAGCTATAAGCTGATAACAGATATATACGAACAAAATAAGGATAAGGATACGATAGCACTTTTTATCTCGGGAGAGGATACGTCGATAAGGCGGTTTATTCATATGGCGTACCAGTCCATGACGGGTCCATTTGGTATTAGTTGGCCAGTTATTTGTCTCCAGACGCAATCTGAAAATCCGCGCAAGGTAGTCAGAGATACGATAACAAGCATTTTTTAACGCTTATATATATAACAGAACATAAATATTAGGTTATAGTTTAAGTACAAATGCAAATTTAGTTGAAAATGCTTCAGCGTTACAGTGTTACATGTACAATAACATATAAGGGATTTATACTACAAGCGATTGTTCAAGAAACTATACTTACGTCTGCAATTCAAATTCACGCTATCCTCTATTGTAGATTCACGAGAGATGGCGTCATTTACCCCTTCCTTGCATATTTCCGGGAAAGGTCGAAGAACAACTTGTACTTTATTTGTCAAGCAAATAGTGTTATTGATAATCTAGAAATTGTTAAAGAAAATATCATAATCATGAGACAAAAAATAACTAGGTAAATATATAAAACTATCATTAGATGTTACACGAGACTAACTCCTAATCATTCCTCAGTGCCTTTGCGTTGGAGGATACGTATGCGTATAATGAAAGGATGTGCTGTAGCAGGAATAAAAATACCATGGCATATGCGGTGCAATCCAAGAGTACTGCTGCACACTAACACAAATATATTTCTGTAACGCTTCGTCGGACCAAAAATTAACTTCCACAGAAAAGCAGTTTACAACAACTTAACTAAATAAAATTTGATCTTCAAAAAAGCTTACGAACATGAACACCTGTATAAAAGGGCAAAGGAAGATATATAAAAAAAACTAAACCTACTAGTTTAGCAGTATAGTTCGAGTTATCAGTGAGTGATGCTAGTTCTAGAATTGTGTAGTTGATCTCAATGTCTCCCTGAGTTATGATGCACTGTAACAAAAATGCATGAACATATAGAAATGAGCATTTAATCAGCTTTGTTTATAACTCACTGAGAATCATTTTATACATTTTATATTAAATTGTGATACGACAAAACTATTACTATATAGATTTCAACTTCACTCCGCAGAGAGTGTTATCATATTTTGTACAACATCATGACATTACTTATATTACATATTGATATATTATTATATTGCGAGACACATTTATAATCATAGTCGTGTTTATTTTTTCAGCCAGAAAAATAAAACGATAGCACACAATTTTACTGGACGAGGGAAGCCGTGTTCAAAAAAAGATTGAGTTATGATTATAAATCAAAGTAAATTCGAAAAGTTTATAATATTTCCAAAATAAAAATCTTTTCATGAAAATTTTTTTAAGACGAATATTTGTGCTTTTCGTTTCGTACAAGTTTTGGTATAGGCAGCCACGGATATCTTCAAAAAGATCCACACAGACTTACTTCGCTGTAAGTTATCTCAGGTATACATGCGCAAAGTTCAATCTACCACGGTAGGTTTGCTTCAGGAAGGATTGATAGTATTTAAGCAAAAAACGTCGGGTTATCACGATCAGTGAGTCGCTCACGAATATAGCAAAATAGTATTGGAAGAGCCATACAAATTTGTGCCTCACTTCAATTACCACAAAATTGCTTTTCAAAATATGTACGTCGAAAAAGTTATTTGTTGGGGTGAGGGGTCACCACCCCCTGGCTGCGCCTATTCTTACTCCGTGTGGTATTAAGTTTTATTTTATACTTACTTGAATATTATCATCATTAATATTATGTGTTTTCGTTTCCAAAATAGATTTCAAATAATCACAGTTGACGCTGAATGGCCAGTTGACGTACGCTTGCTTTGTTTTTGAATTTTGGCTTTGACATGTTCCGTTGAAAGCTGCAATAGAACATCAAATTTTGTTTACGTAAGTCTTTATTTCATTCTTACAGTCACTAACCATTCAATTCTTTCATAATTACGTATTTCTAGCGGACAACAAAGCTAGATGTTTGTCCCGTAAATACTAATATTAGTGAAATATTATACAGGTAGACATTCTTTGCAATGCACGGGACGAGGTGCAAATTCATGCTTTCAACCTTGAGTAAATTAGTGGCCAGATGATGTGTTTAAATGTGTGCGTACGTACCATTTAGTATTTTGCGCGCAAAGGTAGAAATAAACAAAAATAAAAGATTATCGATTCAATGAAATGTAAGGAAATACATATATCAATTACAATAAATAAAGGATCGCAACATTCCTTAATTACGGGCGTAAAGTAAAATAAATATGCTATGGTATGAAGAATAAGGTGGATTGAGATAATAAAAGTGATAAGGAATTTGTCCTCTCGCGCGTAATATTACAAATAGCCAAATAAATCGTTTCTGGAATAAGACACCAGTCTTTTTAGTAGACCATCACAATCCTACTTTTACCAATTTGGGTATATATAAAACCTTTCAGGATTCCGATTTCGAACCATAACGTTTACAAACAAACTACGGTAACTTTACGACCAAGAAAAATATTACTAACCTTCTCCGTCTACTGAATTCCATAAATATATAAACAATGCAAGTAGGATGTAAGAAGTATTATGCTTCATTAAAACGCTGTTCTGTGAAAGGAATTTAAACGTATTTTTGAGAAACATAGATGGGTAAAAGAAGGGAACAAAATAAATAGCGACATTCTTTGTTTGGTTCATAGCAGGTTGGTGATTATCATTGGTTCATAGGTCATGTTCTACTTCATCTTTCATTTACATTCTATAGCTTCATTTGCGAAATTATAGCACGGTGTTATGCAACACTTACAGTAATAATAAAGTACTAAATTATATCAGCAAAAACTCTTCCAAAAACCACAAAAGTCCTTAATTCTTGACTCAAAGCACTAACTTTCCCAATACTGCAGGAGAAAATCCTCACAAAAATGCCTTAAATCAAACGCTTTATTACGGATAAATATTGAAAAGATAATAAACAGACAGGCAAGTTGGAGAAGGGGATTCTCTATTCTATGAATAACAGCGATGTTCTTAGTTCTTAGTGTTCGTCTTAGTGCCAGGTCAGTCCATCAACTCGGAAATTTGGCATGAGTACATAGCGGATCAGACAAAATAATACCGACCATTGTAATCAATATCATACTATAGATAGGGTTAAAACAGTCTCTCATTCAGTAACACTTCTTTAAGCACACATTTTAAACTTCCTATACTGCACAAAAGCGGGACCTTGACTTGCGTATAATTCTTGCTAAAGAACTAAAGATTGAACAAATGAAGTAGTTTTTTGAGTACTAGAGAAGGAGGAATAAAGAGTTCTAAAATGGACAAAGGGACAAAAAAAATTGGGGCACCACTGAAAAATCGTATTACGTGACTTAAGAGTCTGAAGGTAAACAGACACGCGGCCTAAATTGATACCGAATGAATAACTATCTTTGCTATAACTGACATCACAAATAAAAACGTAATTAAACCGTTAAACGAATGACCCTAAATACTAAAAAAGCTCGTTTCCAATTTTATATGTCTATCATATTTTATTTCCGACATCTCATGCCTGCAAAATATTTGTCTAGGCTCTTTAAGTAAATATGGACTGACTACAATGCGCACTGATCAATTTACAACAAATTCTTTAAAATTCAAGTTACTAGGGAAACGCGATGGCCTAGCGGTCAAAACGTTAAGACATTTCGGGTTCATCAGTTGCTGTTGTGTAGAACAAAGGGCGTGAATAAGAATCGTATTTATCCCGTAGTCGAACGGGTACTCCCGTAGTATGTACCAGGTTAAGTTTAGGCCTTAATTTTATTCCGATTTTTCCTATTACGAGTTCGGGGATTGTCTGTTTTAGCCAAGTAAATATACCACTTGTTCATATGTGTCAGTCCCCTTGCTCAACTTGATGTAAAGTAGGCGAACAAAACTAGTTACTTCCATGATGGTACATACACTTCTGGAACGCTGTCGAACGTACATCTGGTTAAAAACAAGATCTTTTTTCTTTTGAAAAGGCACCTTAGTCCACAGCAAATATTAAATATTAACTCATAATTCCAGGTACTAATACGATCTGAATTGTAGGCCCTTATATCGTATTGAGAGAAACATCAATATAAACAGAACAATTTCTCCCCCTTGTTGTAACGCTAAATTTCAGTAATCAGCGTCACTCCGTCCGTAAAACCAATACACACCGATTTCTGTCATTTGTTCTCAACCCGACCTATTGACGTCATTGGATTTGTTGTTACATATCTACCGTGATCCGTGAGAACCAACATGATATCTCTGCAATAAAATCTGAGAATTAGATTATATATACCCAGTGAACTAATGAATTAGTGACAGGTATAATATTGAAACTGGAAATTCTAGAGAATTGTTAAAATGAATAAAACGAATACCGAACTTGGAAAAAATCAGATAAAACATAAATGTTAACAAGCTAAATATACATAATGTAGAATGCAACGCAAAACAAATTGGAAATACTTTTGAAACTTGTGCTGGTATTTGATCTGTGAAGAAAAACGACCACAGTTGTGTTTATTGTTACAATACTTTTGTCATGATAGCTTGGTTAATCCCCTCGCAACTCGGCGCAGATCAGCGATATAATTATAGCAGTGTTCTGTTAGTCACGAATCAAGATAAACAATAGCGTGTCCCATAATGAAGTTATTGTAAAGTACTCACTTGAGTATCATCATTGGTGAATCGCGAACTGTTTTTTCTAGGACACTCTTAAAATGTGAAGTCATTCACATATTAGGTTCATTTATTTTACAACTTATCATAAACCGTACATCGTTCTATTTTGACACGCATTTTGACCCGAACTCATGGTCAATTTCACACAAAAAATCCATAGCGTGAATATTATATCCGAGGAAAATTGCACGTATGAATTGGTAACCATTGATAAATTCTAATTTTATTATGTCTCCGTGATTGTATGTGTGTGTGTGTGTGTGTGTGTGTGTGCGTGCGTGTTTCAATTAATTTTGGTGAGCGAACACGTACCTCTTTTTTCGGCAACACTTCATGAACGCAGCAGTATATTTGGCAATAATCTAATTTAGAATCGTTTTTAGTCATTTGTAAAACGTGGTTAAGTCCAGATGGAAACGAAAAGTAATATTTAAATTTACGAATCATATTAAAATGCAAATGAAATGACAACGAAATATTCTTTGTGAATGGCCGCGAAATATCATACGTAAATGGAATTGACGTATCTGGTTTTAGAATTCTGCTGGAACTGTTACATCTTTTGAATTCCTAGGATTCGAAGGTCATACTGTGGAAAGTGGATTTGATCTAAATTTGGTAAATACCACTCTGGTTTGAAGTGTATTATTGCCCCTGTAATGGAATGTTTTACGTATAATCCTTTTTTTAGTTTTATGTCAATCTAATTTACGAATCACTCTTCGCATTGAATTCATTTATATAAAAACCACATGACACGATAGACTCTGCTTAAATCACATTAAAATGCAAATGAAATGACAACAAAATATTCCTTGTGAATGGCCGCGAAATATCATACGTAAATGGAATTGACGTATGTGGTTTTAGAATTCTGCTGGAACTGTTACATCTTTTGAATTCCTAGGATCCGAAGGTCATACTGTGGAAAGTGGATTTGATCTAAATTTGGTAAATACCACTCTGGTTTGAAGTGTATTATTGCCCCTGTAATGGAATGTTTTACGTATAATCCTTTTTTTTAGTTTTATGTCTATAAGGTTCTTCATCTGATTTTTTGAAACAGTTGATTTGGTCACATGACTATAAAGATACCGACAAACTCCTTTGTAATTCTTGTTTTTACCAGTTTATTAAATTCATATGTTTCTGCCTGATAACTTGAAGCATACACTATTTATCTATTGTGACGTCAATACGAGTAATACGTTTACGGCGAATGAGCCTCCAAAAAAAATCCATTCTATTACCTACGTCCTACACAGTGATCAAAGTTGGTCATTTCACGAAGACAAAGAACATTTTTTGTGAGAATATGGTCAATATCAGATTAACAATATATGTTACACTCTTTTGAATTGGCCGAGTAGGTTCAGAAGTATCCTTTGATAAGTATCGTACCGATATTTGAATAAAAGTCTGATAGTAGTATCTTACCGAATAAATTTGTCAATGTATCATAGTATCCATTGAATCGTCAAATATAATTTACGTGACACTTGCCTGATGTGATACCAAGTCCTAATCAACACGGACTCTTCGCAGGCGATTATTTCTCCAACTAGAGCAGGGGTTCTCAATCTGGGATTCACGAACCCCTAGGCCAGTGGTTCTCAACCGGGGACGAAGCAGTTCGAGGGGGGCCACGACACAAGGCTAATAATTGATTATAAAGCGACTTCGTTTGCATACATTCCATTTAAATAAATATTCCCCGCTCACCTCAGTTTCATTACCAGAATAGGTTATTTCCGGTCACAAGGTGTATTCACTTTCTCGTGCGCGGATTGTTTGAGCATAATGGAATTTACTATACGGAATAGTTCGCTGGCAGGCCGTATAACCTGCGGACGGGCAGTTTCAATAGGCGGCGAGTTAACCGTCGGTATCGTATTATAAACTCAGAAGCCTTCATGTAAATTCCTAATACCCAAAATACGAAAATGGAATGAGCAGCTACGTTGGCTTTGGCTTTACCAAAGAAAATCGAGATGACAGAGAATGTGCTCAATGCATGTATTGCTCGTATGTAATGAGCAATGAATCATTACGTCCATTCAGACTCCAAAACCACCGTGACAAAAATCATCCCCATGTAAAAGACGTTGATATTGATGCATTGGCTGCCAAGCGAGTCAGATTCGACAAGGAGGCAACATTGACAAATTTCGGGTTTCTGACGGAGGAAAAGCCTGCTTTAGAATGCATTTATGAAGTGGCATATCGTATCGCAAAGTGCAAAAAGCCGCACACTATTGCCGAGGATCTTATCAAGCCATGTGCGGAGAAAATGGTGGAACTGCTGATAGGTCCCAAAGAAAAAAGAAAGATGCAGCAAGTTCCTCTTTCCAATAGTACAATCCGTCGACGTATTGATGACATGGCAGCCGATGTATGCCAACAAGTTTGCTCTGAAATCAAGCAAAGTAAGCTTCAAGCCTGGAAAGTCACTTGATCGCTTTTGCTCGTTACGAAAAAAAATGAAAAAATATCGGCTGTATGAACTCCGATTTGAGGTAGAAACAATTTCTACACTTTCTTTCACGATGAAGAGTTTGGATGATGCTTGCGTATCTTGCAGATGTATTTGGGTGCTTTAATGAAATGAAACTGTCCTTGCAAGGTCGCAATGTCACAGCCAGTGACGTCCAGGACGAGCTCGCCGGAATATGTGCTCGAATGGGGGTTTGGCAAAAAGGAATCAAGTTGGGATCAACTGCATCGTTTCCTCTGTTAGACGAGTATTTGCTGACTAAAACAGTACAGTGGCATGAAGACATCAAAACTATTATCATTGAACATCTCGAGATAGTTTCTGCTGAGTTCGAATTGTATTTTCCAGACAAACCCATACATATTCCGTGGTATAAAGACCCATTCGTCACTGAAATATGTCCGATAGATGAAGAAGCAGAGGAACTGGCAGAACTGATATCTTCGAATGCGATGAAATTGACTTTTAAGAATAAGGAAGACATTTCGAGTTTCTGGTTATCTCTTTGGGATTCTTACCCACTACTTAGTAAGAAAGCTTCTTCATTACCAGTTCAATTTGCCACAACCTATTTGTGCAAATCTGGTTTTTCTGAGCTTGTTACCATCAAAACAAAATCTGGAAACCGTCGTGATGTTGACCTTGACATACGTCTGGCTATATCAAAGACGGTGCCTAATATAAGAAACCTAGTCAGACAGTCCCAAGCGCAAGATTCCCATTCATTGTTTAATAAAAAGCTTTGTCATTCTTTCCTGTGTTGTGTTTTTGAATTCTATAAATGGTCGCAAATACGTAGTACAATCCAACACGTCAAGTTTTTTGGAATGATGAACAGGGGGGCCACGAGTGCGAAAAGCCTCCGGAAGGGGGCCACGAGCCATGAAAGGTTGAGAACCACTGTCCTAGGGGTTCACGAGAAGATTTCATGGGGTACTTGGACGGCAGTCGAGTTTTTGTGTGTTGCTGTTTTTTAACATTCTTTAGTACTATCAGAGGAAAATGCGTGTCAATTGAAACTAAATTCCAATTGAAACGTAGATTTTTCCTGAAGTTTCGTTGTTGTGATTATGACGGAACAATGTGAAATTCACGGCTTTGCAACCAAACTGTGAAATCTTATACGAGAGCGTACTGCTATCATTGGAGAAAGTGATTATGCCTATTAAAACTTGGGGGAGATTTTAAGAATTCATTAGTTGGGCGGAGGACAAGGGCAATAATATCAACACGAAGATTTAATTTAGTTACATCTGGTCAATATATTGCTGTTACAACAAATCGTTAGTCAATATATCACAGATTCAGATGACTTATTTCTATCATGCAAGAATCAACACGAAAGCACGGAAATTGACAAACGTGTATAATGACAATCGTAACAAATGTAATTATACACATAAGAATGGATACAAGTGAGAGATTCATAGCTATAGATAAGTAGTCGCGAAAGACTGTGACAGTCATCAGGTCAGCGACATGAATCAAAATTAACAGAAAAACAAAATCACAACATATCACAGAATAATAATACAAGCGACAGCGCCCTCATGGGGTTCAACTGTGCGTTCATGAACTGTAACACGAAGTTTGTTCGGTGTCTGATTACCGGGGGTTCGCGTTGATTGTTTCGTGACTCGGGGGGTACTTGACAAAAACAGTTGAGAACCCCTATACTAGAGCATAACCTGTTTTGAAATGTCATTTATAAACTTTTTAATATTTACTGACATCTTTGATACTGCGCAAAGCAATTGGATAATCATATACCACTATAAATGTAAAACAACTTGCTATGATGAGTTTAGTTTCAAATTTTAACTTATTTCACTTGTTTTTGTATGTCATTAATTTTCAATTACAAGAAAATCCTATACAAATATGCGTGAGAATATATTACAATAGCAAATAATTCTTTGATCCAATGACATCATTTATTACACTGTTATGTGGAATATTCTATTCTATATCTCCGTAGCAGCATAAATAAACTAACACGGACAAGTAAAATACTTGAACATAAAACAAAAACTATCCAGATAAATCAAATACCCATTATAATATATATTAGTCAAAACAATTAAAACCAGAGCTGTAAAGTCGGTGAAAATTTAAGATCAATTCCGGCTACAGTTTGAAAAATAATTTTGATTTCGACTCCGGATAAAAAAAAATGTCAACTGTGACTCCGTGTTGTAAAAAATTTTGACTTCGGCTTTCGAACAAAATTAGTGTGAGCGTACCTTCTTCCATAACCTGTTAAGAACGGTTAGTAAAATTAACGCTTTTTCAGTCTTAATTGGAAATTATGACTTATTTTTTCTCATCGGTGTTTTGCAATTTTAATTCTCCGACTCCGGATAGTTTGAAACTATGACTCAGACTCCACTAAAAACATGTTAAACTCCGAATAGCCCTGATTAAAACAAAGAGTGATTTACGGAAGTTGTAAATTTGAACCCTCATTATCATTTATCAGTTAGTCATTTAATCTTTTTATACCCCACACATATTCTAAAACATTGCAACGTTACAGTTACATTGAAAAGAATGTGACCTATATCTGAGGCGCATATTCTTAAACACTTTTATTAATATTCAAGTAAACGAACGCCTACAAATTCATCATTTTAAATTTTGTTATCCCAAGTTTTTTTTTTGGTTTTTTTGAAAGCTTTTTAGCAATTCATAATTATTTTACTTTACGAAATCAACGTGCAAATATACATTTCATGAAAAAAAATATATTATTCGCCAATAATCATACATTACAAGAGAAAAATTTGAATTAATCCTAATACTCCAAGATATTATTTGATAAATCGACGATACATTCAGCATTTTACATTTTGTTATCACAAAAAAGTTTATTTTAAAATATTTTTAGCAATTAAATATTATTTTGCTTTACGGAAATAACGTACAAATATACATTTTATGAAAATAATATTAACCGTAAGTAATCATACATTACAACGAAGAAATTTAATTGCCATCTTTGTCAAATGAAAACATTCCAGCAAGATAGGGCAATTAAAAAAAAAAGATAAAAAAAACATAAAGACGTTTTAAAACGTAACTAAATTACTAACATGATTCTTACGTCGGACCCAAACAATAATGTTTTTAGCAATATTCAGATGCGATGGAACCTATTAAAAAAATAGCTCCAAACCTAATTTTTATAGTACTATAGTACTATCTTATAGTACTAATGAATCATTCAAGTTCAATGTATAAACAGCATGAACATACCAACGAAATAATTTGATCTTCTCATTGAATTAGGTGGGAAATGCTTTGCACAATAATTTTTAAAAACAACGCTACACGCAACTTCACGAAATTATAAAATTAAGTTTATTATAACCAAATAATCTTCGATGCACGGCGACAATATTTTTAAACACAAACGCTGAGATTCCCTTATAGAGTTTGTAAACGCCGCCTTGAACAAATTCATCAAATTTATCAGAAATGCACTTCAATGTCCTTGCGCGAATACATAAAAATACGATCATATCCCCTGAAAGTGACGTCACAAACAATCTAGACGCTCCAACATTTTGGAAGCAATTGAGTAATATTTCATGTACAAACCGTTATTCAAAATATAAATGAAAAAATATTTTCATACTGACCCGCCATGAACAACTCCGCAACTCCAATAAAACAATTAATGTGCAGTAACTACACGCTACAAGCCCAACGATTTACCTTCATACCGCTTCTTAAAAACTTCATCAAACTTATAAAAAAATCAGTAATCTCAAATATTTTTCTCTAGATATACGAAAGCGTAAACATACAAACAGATGCTATGAAAACTGCACCACAAGTCACTTCATATTTCAAATATGAAATTTTCAGTAAGTATTCATTTATTTTCCATATTGACATGAAATCTAATATTATACCAAAACACTTAAGTTAAAATTGCAAAAATAATATTAAAAAAGTTGTCAAACGTCGGTTAAATCCCTCACACGGTATGTCAATATTATAAAGTATAACCAATATAATAATTTAAATTTTTCTCATATCTTCAAAATAATTAAATATTCTTCTTATTTAACGAGATATTTAATAAATATACATACGTTAACCAATTACCGGATGAAAGCAATTCACCATAAAAATTGAAGTAGTCTCACCCACATTTCATTTTTTATTTCTTTGTTAAAGATTTGTTTTCATTTTACAGTTTCACCACTACGGGTCAGGGATGGCGTATCACTTTTGGCGATTCATATGCGTGTTTTCGTACTCTGATTTCATAAAATCGAGAGAAATAAAAAGTCCCCGATTAAAGTGATGCATAAGTGAAACCCAAAACTACAACAACAGCAACAGAAGCTTATAAGATTTGTTTCAGAAGTTTCTCATAGATACAAACATTGATTAAATATCTGTGACCCACTCTCTTCAGTTCCGCGATAAAAATATAATTTTTGACCCATTCATTGGAAAAGGTTCGCCATCTCTGCCCTGGTACATCCCGTAATAAGTTTATCATTGTCAAAAAATCTTAATCTTTTTATTGTGATTTGTAATTAGCTAGTATGCTGTCCTCAATCTACATCAGCGGTTCCCAAAGTGGGCGAAAACGTTCCATTGTGGGCGTTTGTCATAACTTGGGGGGCGCTGGCTGTCAAACTGGGCGATTGGGGGGCGCTGACATCAATACGAGAACTCGTATGATATATTATGCAATATAATCCTATGTTTTGGTTCAAACTAGTTTGCCTGTGATTTCGGTGTTGGAAATTTCTCACTCAACGTAGAATAGGTATTATGACTTTTTCAAATCCTATTTGTTTCACAATTATACATAGCTCATACGGCATACGCTTCCTTCATCATGCACTGTACGTTGCATGGTACTGTTTTGAATAACAGCTTCATTCTACTATCGGGTTATATGATGCTTTGGAGCGATAGTGTAAGTACAACACCTTTATGTTATAATTTTGGTTTTGTTAAGAGCAACACGTGTGAGCTGGGCATCTGATTGAACTGACGTACGTCAGATAGGACCACATCATGTTGCGACTTAACTGGCTCATTTTTATTTCTTGGGTCATTGAATAATAAGGCTACATAAGTAATACATAAATTGGCAAAAAGTTAAGATCTAGTCTGTTGTTCCATCATGTTGTGTCTGACATTGTTTAATGTTGGTTTATCATTTGTATTGTGTAAGTTCAAAATATGGAATACAGTGACTTAAGCAGCATTTAACCGATTTATATTAAAAACAGTATTATACAGCGTGGTCCTCAAAAACGAAACCATCAATTTCTCGATTACTTATACGAAAATGGAGTGAAATATTTAATTTTGTTTACACTTGAACTTATGTTTGCGTATGTTTGTACCCAAAATTGTCGGTAAATCTGGGACGTTTGGCACAAAAATTATGTTGTTCCTAGAATATGTTCCAAATGCCCGACAATTGCATTCTTTTGCAACGTTGTCAATTACCCTTCTTTGGGTATTTCTCTATTTAATTTCCGCAATCGCAGCCTTTACTTCACCAATCGTTTGATGATTGTTCTGATACAAATTGTCCTTCGAACTCCCTACATATCAAAATCCCAGTTCGATAATTAAGGTGCCCACTGGATGTCACTGCTGACTTTCCTCTCAGGAAAGCAAGGGTCTGATTTAATGTATGGGGGGGGGGGGCACCTCGTCATGCTTGAACCACTACTGGTCACCTCTATCAATTCCTCAAGTAATGTCCAGATTTTTCTCAGCACAAATGTTATGTATTCACCGTTTGGACTCTTTCATTTCCTCCTTCATTCCTCCTGCTGAGTATAATCATATGCAAACAGAAGTTCAAGAGCAAATAAAATTAAATAATTTTACTGGAGATAGTAAAGACATTTTTGGTTTCTGTTTTCTAGATAGCCCTGAATTTCCAGAAGCAAAAATGCACCACTACTATTGGGTTTATACTTTCAAACTTATGTTCAATGATCCCTCCTTTAGGAACAGCAGCAAACTGAAATATCCTCACGAGTGAGATCGGGTTAAAAGTTTTTTTATTGCTTTTGCCAGCTCATTCTTGGTAGAGCGAGATGACCGCACTTTTACATATCAAGAGAGATTCCCTTGACAGTGTCAGACTAGACTCAAAACTGTTTTTGACTGAAATGAAGCCAGATATTATCAAACTGTTGGCATTTCGCTAGGCTCAGCCTTCACATTTTACTAATGATAAACGGAGAATAGAGTTGCTTTGACTATTATTGTCAGGGGGGCGTTTGCTAGGTGAAAAGTCGTCCAAGGGGGCGCTGGCAGAAAAAGTTTGGGGAACACTGATCTACATGCAAAGGTCTTCTACTATAGTAGGCTAGAGTAGCCAGTGTTTTTCTCCTCAAAAAGCAAAGACAAAAATTATCGACTGCCAATGTGGTGCATTTATGTTGAGGTATGTTACGTAAAGACTGTTATGCAAAGTTTGTCAAACGTGAGTTATAAAAAATTGCTTCATTCAGAATGTGAGACGGACAAAAAGAATGTATACTGAAAGCGCAAATAGGAATAAGGCAAATGCACCAAATCAAATAAAGTGGGACGAGACAACGCTAATTTGTTCAAGTCATGTGATATTTATTTTAACCCAAGCAATATATACTCCAGGGAATAGGATAAAACTGTGAGGGACAGATAAGTAAATGAATCAATTGTAATTGCAGCAGTAATTTTAAAAAACTAAATTGACAATTATAAAATTCGAAATTTTGCTTGGTGTTTAAGTTGTAGACAAAATACATTTTCCAATTATTTGACTTACCAACAAACCGACTGACTCATCTGTCAGACGTCTGAAAAATGTGACTCCCTTCAGACAGGAAATACTCCTTTATAACGACTTATTATTGTTTTATCATGTATTTTCAGTCATACTAACTATCCCTGACCATCCCTGGCGCTGTGTTGTTTTGATAAATATGATTTCGAATGCTCCATAGTTGGCAGAGGTATGGAGATTTTTTGTATGTAAAAAAAACGTAAAATTAATGGTAATTTTAACGCGTAAATGCGCGTATGAGATTGGTTACGCCGTTCTACGCGCATTTCCGTCGAAAAAATTTAATTTTTTTGCATTGGGGGTGGTCTGTGCAGTAATAATAAGAGCTGTGACGTCATCAGTATCGGTAATTTGACCTTGAACTTGACAATACTGTAAATACAATTGTGAATTTCAGAGTGATAACCATTTATGCTATAATAGTCGTTTTGGTATTGTTATGTTAGGAAAAACTTGACGAAAACGTTGAAGAAAAAATTAATTAATTAAGAATTAATTATTAACCCTCTACTGTACACAGAAGATCTCAAAGTCCAATTTTTTTTTTAGAAATTTTTGAAATTTTTTTGCAAAAATTTTTTTCGAGGGGTGTGTTTTAAAGATATATTGCTGAATAGAACTCTAGCAGACGCTTTTAAAAACCCATGAATAACGCTTTAGGGATTAATGGTTGACATAAAAAAATAAGTTTAAAAATACCCATAAAATGGGCAGGGCTTGCGGCTTAAAAAGGGTTAATATCACAAAAGTTGCTTTGTATATTTTACCATTGCAATATTTTGATAGTGTTTCAGACTTAAAATGCTTTACTTATAAAAACACCATATTGTTTTATATAATTAACCGCCAGCAGCCATTTAAAAGTATCACAGCTTTTACGCGATTAATTTTTTATTATTGCAACTAAATTAAACCGCTCCGGGAGACAAAATGACCATTGAGTTATTTGATTTATACTTAATTTCGGGAAGATCACTGATAACTGATAAAGCTCTAGCAAAACCTAAAAAACTACTCAATGATTACAACCATACCAGAAAATTTGTCTGAATGATAAAGTGTCTGAATGGAATCTAAACTTCTGCTGTCACGTACCGTTGGTATTTTGCTGATAAGTCAACGTTAGGAAAGTAATCAAGGGATTCGATGCTCGATGATTAATACATTGAATATTAGCTATTACCACAAAGGTAACATACTTAAAATTCTCTAGGATCGGCCTGGTCATGAATGGCAGATCTGTGTCATAATTTGGGATTATGGCTAAATTAAATCTATTTTGGGGGGTCAATAGTATTTCATTGTGGTCTGCATTTGAACAAAACCAATTTCAAAACTCAAAATGTTTGAGTTTGAATTATCCATGCTTGATCCGAGTGTTCTCAATTACGGTGACGTCATCATATTTTTTTTATGTATAATTTTTATTTTGCAACAAGGTCAAATTTATTTGTATGAGTATTTCAAAGCTTAAAAATAAACAAATATCTGTTGTTAGTTGAAAGCCAGGGTATTTTGAACGCGCGAGCAACGTTCTCCGGCTCATAATAAACAAACAAAAATACCAGACAGCACGCGATCAAATGCTCTTCGATAAAACGAATATCACTTCACTTACAAATCCCACTTTTGTTTTATTTTGAAGGTGACGTAAAACTCGTCCAAAGGAAAACTCTTTCTCTCGCATATCAATCACGTGTTGACCACAGCGTTAAAAGTGAGAAACTTTTTCTCGAAATTTCCTCTCTTCTTACTGGCATATGGTCGGACGCATTTAGGCTACGTAATGTGGGCGCGTTTTAGTGGAAAGCGACGAAAATAAGCTTTTTAGAGACACATTAATGATGTCTTTGGCATTTTTGGTTGGTGAAATATTAAAAAAATTATAGAGGGGTGTCAAAATGACCCAGGAACACCAGGGGTCATTAGGTTTTAACACACACAAGTCTGCTAATTTTGTGAAAGTTATCGGTGGAAGGAAGGAGGCAAACACATGATGATGGTTAATTTGACGTTTGGGTACTGAATCACAACATAATAGAAACTAATATGCGATTGAACCTAGATTTATACCACGAGAACAATAAGTGAATTTAACAAAGTCAGTGAAATTATAAATAAATTATTTTTATAAATTAAAATGAAACCATGTGAATCCACTTATACCAAGTAAAATTCAAAATATGACGTACCGTAAAGCGTGAGGCTAGTCATATTATCCTGAAGTATTCGATTTCCCAAGATATTGTTTAAAAACGCACGTTAAATATTTTGCAGCGAAAAGTGACAACACCCATTTTAAGATTTAATATATTTGAAAAATATTTTCAAATATATTTCAAACAGAGTGAGAAAAAAACAAGGCATATTTACAAGAATGAGTAGTTGCATTAAATTGATATACAACGATTGAAAAACATTTCAGTATTTCAACCAATCTCACATTTGATGGAATATGGAGTTCAAAATATATCAGTATCTATACAATTTATTGTGGGACAGAATAATGTTTCACAGGTTACAATTTCATAATCGAAAGTTAAAATAGAACGCACGTCGCTGAGCTAAAATGCATTACCTAAAAATCTAGAATAAAAGAACACAAAAATCATGAAAAGAAATTTTTGCAGATGCAAATTGCGGCTTCAAAAAACTTGCATAAATCGATTTTCAATCATTCAGCCTAATGTAACACTTTTCAAATTGGGGATATAAAATATATCACCATTTATTCATTCGACACGAAAGAAATAGTGTTCAAAACGAACATTTAATATATTTTATTTATCATCTAGGTCTCCAGGAAATATTTCATACAGATGTGACCTCAAAAAATAGTTGCATAAATCAGTTTTAAATTTGTTCAAATTAAATCAAAATCTTTCATAATAATGAGAAAATTAATATTTATGCATTTGATATAATGAAAATCGGCTTCTCACCCCCTGTAAATATGAATCATTTATCGCGTAGTTCCTCAGAGAACATATAATAAAAAAGAGTTAAAACTATTGCAATGGCTTCTAGAATCGAGTGATGCCGCACAAAGTTTTGCGGCTGCAATATATTGAATAACACAGTAAATAAAAAAGACTTTCAAATCGAGAATCAACGTTTAAGCTTTCACATTTTAACTAATGCATAAAATATAACAAATAATCAGAACGGGATTAAATTTCGGATAACAAGTAATTTCAGAACCAAATTTTGGTATACTTTGTAACCAATGATTTATTATTTGCGATACTTCACCAAACCTATGATCGAACCTATGCAATACAAGCTAATAAACTAAGGCTTTTTGGGGGGCAAAGCACTTAAGTATTTTATTTAGAGTGCCCAGTCTCATAGAAAAAAGAAAAGAAAAAAATAGGATTTTAGCTTCAAACACTTCCAACCTCACATTTGAAATAATACTAAATACTATATATTTTTAATAAACTATGGCACACGATAAAAGATAAAGTGGAACAGATATAATAAAAAAAATAAAACAGTATTATAATAAAAAATGCGAACTTACTGAATATCAGTCCGGCTTAACCAGTATAGCAAAGTATAGTCTAAATAAAATAAGTCCCTTGGAATGCCAATGTGTTATGGTGAATATCAAGTCTTTGAAACCATGCGAGAGAAATTAAATTGAAAAATACTTCACAGATTAGGATGGTGTACAGAAAATGTTTTACGGAAATAAAACTTTTTCCAAGCTTTTTAACTCTCAATTAAAATAATAATAAAGATAATACTCAGTCTCATATAATAAACAAATTTCAACATTGTTATGTAATGTCAACATATAGAAATCTTTGTTCAGTCTGCATTGTATTAGGGCTGGTGATTTCGAATTGAATAATGAATTATTAGAGTCATCTCAGACGAAATTCAAATTGCGCCATCTTGTTTAATTTTTGTTCAACAAAGGTTGAGGTGAACCCTTCTATTTTCTGTAGAGTCATCTCCCGTCGGTAAGTTTCAATCGCTGCTATGTGCAATTCTTTCATAGCTATCAGCGCTCTTCGTATTTTTAAAATGAGTCCCGCATGGTTGTATGAAAACTCAGCGAACAGACTGAATGATAGATACTATGTTCTCAGTGATATTTTGTTTCTGTATAAACCCATTACAATAAAGGAGGACATATAATAACGTCTTTGTATTAATTCAAACATTCTTGGGGTATTTGAGATCCGATTCTTATCTGAAATCATCAAGTATTCGAAAATGCCCATCCCTCCCTTTCATACAAGTTTGCTAGAAGATTGTAAATAAAAATACATGTTTGCAATTCACATGGAATGTTCAGAATCACATCACAGTCTAAAGTCACCCTCTGCAGCCCCATCATCCGACACCATTGTATGAGTTGTGGTTTGGCTCACAGATCTAGTATAATCTAGATTACAACCATCAGTCGAGCTCGAATCCGAACCAGGTAATTTTTTAATTCTTCGAGCAAGTTTTGGAAGTCTGTATTCGATGTTTCTCTTCAACTTATCTTCGTTCATTCCTTCTCTCCATTTTATAACATGGTTTGTCTGTTAAAAATTATTTATTGTTACGCAGAATATTACGAGTTGATACTACATCTGTATTGATATTGTTAAACTTCAAGAATTATAAATATATGCGATTTAAATCAATAATTCTATATAGGACTATCCGAGGGTGGGGAAGGTTTTTGGCCAAAAATGTTGTCCACCTGGACTGGCAGGCCATGTGAGTGTGACGTAATAAGTTACATTTTATGAAAAATACTTACAATGTTACAAAAGCAAAAGTGGAGAACAATATGCTAATTTAAACAAACTAAACTCAATCGCAATCTCAACAAACTTGAGCTATTATTTCAAGTAAAACATCACTATTTTGTTTCAGTTTGGTTGTGACATCATCCGCGGGCCAGATTGAATTACGCAACGGGCCGGATTCGACTCGCGGGCGTTAGTTTGCCCATGTCAAGAATAGAATGTAATGAGTTACGTGGAGCTTAAATTCGGTGCACCAAAAACTTCGTGCGGAGTAGAAGTACGTATCGCATTAAATAATATCACTTCAAATTCGTTGTAATGCTTTTACTATGAGGCATTTTTTATAATATTGTTAGATTTAAATTATTTTAACTTTAAATTGATCTAAAATAACTCAATGATCTAAAAAAATATTAACTTTTAAAAAACCATTATCTTTATCGTAATAAGCACATGAAATGATTTCTTAAACATCGAGAAATATATTACCTTGATAGCAATCAAAAGCCTTTGCCAAACTTTGTCAGTCCTTGCTAGTTTCTTCAGCACTCTCTTCGTTCCCGGAGTGAGAATAAATATCAGGCCCATTTGAGACTCAAGAAGTCCATGAAAACCCTGTGAAACAGAGATATAATGAATACAATGGTTTCGATCCAAAGTTTGTGACATTTGTTCTTAGAATGTTTTTTAGAGAGCATCATTCTTATGCTAATATCTACCCAGTGGTCTTCAAGTTGAACCCCAATGAAACATTCAAAAAACAAACAGAATTACAATCGTTTTTTATTGTCTGAATTATGTAAGTTATAAATGTATATAAACGCAAACCTAATAAGGACAGAAAAATATTTAGAGTGCAGCAAATTTGATGAAAGTAGTAGCCCTAATAGGCCTAATAGGCAAGTGTAGCACTATATCCAAAAGTTATAGTTAATTGCTTGAAAAACGCACTATATCCGACTGTGAGGGTTCCGTGATCACAATATGGTCTACACTTGGCGCAACGTGTTTAGCGTAAATATCACCTTTCTACTTTTTGTAATTGTGCTGCGGGACCTCGTTGCCGAGTCAGCGTCGGCCTTAAGTAAAACTGGAGTAAATGCCCGGTCAACTATTCTCATACCAGATCTAATTTGTTAATCGAACATTTATTCTACCAGCCTTGTTTTGCGTTTTCTTGAAATAAATTACAAAACATTTTATAGAAAATCTTAAACTTACCAATTCCGCGTGAAATCTCATCCAGCGATCATTTAGATATTCAGGAGTCAAGACAAAAACCATTCGGTGACATCTTTCTACAAGGTTTGTGATTCTTTCAACTTGAACTGAAAAAACGAAATTGGTTTCTATGAGTTGCACTAACGTATATTTTTTCGATAATTTCAGCAAAAATTCCAAACATAAAATAAACTGAAAATAAGCTGCATAAACTGATGTATAAGGCAGGGGTGTGCAACATTTTTGTTGATGGACCATAAAACCAACTTCAGACATCAAGCTGACCACACAAAACATTTGGCAGGAAAGATAAGAGAGGAGAATGCAGCTTGTCGCATAGCCTTAAAGTAATGATAACACCGGACAGTAGGCGGAAGATTTGACGCAGCGACATGAATAAAAAAAACTTTATGCATTTTTATCCATGTGAGCACCGTTTCAAACATAAACACAACTTCACATTCTGAGCTCAAAATACTGACAACTCATTTCATTATTGTATTCACAATAGGCTCCATATCAATATATAACTTACAAGTTAAATATTATTCGCTGCAACAATCAGACAATTCCAAATGGAAATGTTCGCCAATTAAGTATATTTTTGAATGAAATTAGAAAACCATAATGAAATTACTAATACAAGTAATGGAAATGTTAATATATTACCTGTAAAATCAATCTGCCTTTGTTCGTCATAGTATGTATAATTCAAATCTTCCAACAGGTTTTGAATGGCGTATACGACGGTGGATGTAGCTTTGAGACTTTCATCAGAAAGTGTGTCAGTATCATATAGATATGAAAGATAGCAGACATATTGCTTGTCGTCTGTTGAAATACATAAAATAGATGTTTCATAAATTGCCATTACAATTGAGTGGGGTTGGTAACGCGATATACATTTACAGTCAAAAATATACATATAGCGCCAACCCTGTTGTTACAATTTGACGATAATCAATTACATTGCGGCCATTTATCAATGTACGTTTATTTGATTGAATTTCAATATTTATGATCCAAATTCATTGGGATTCAACAATAACAGCAATAATATGTAAATCGCGGAAGCTTAACGCCAAGACGAATTAATAATATAACTTGAAAAGACTGGACAAAACTTAAATAATGTATATTAACTAGGTCTGCGAAAGTAGCGTCTCATTTAGAAGTTTCTACTGCAAGTTTGTTTTAGAAATATGTACAAAAAACGCCATAAAGTATATAAGATTTTTTATTTTATTTTTTTTTTATTTTCAGTTGTTAATTTCGATAGCAATCGAAAATCTACTTTCTCTAAAATGTTTATGAAGATGGTTACATTGACTCGGATGGTATGAATTATTCAAAAAAAATAAATAAATTAGAAGAACTTTCCGAACTATGGAGGCTAGCTAGGGTTCCCTGAACGCCGTGGTTCACAGGAAAAGTTTAAGCGTCTATGATATTCACACTCATAAAATTCTCACGCATTTGATGTAAAAATATTGCTCACAGAAAGTAGCTTTTGTATTCGCGTTCGAGACAACCTATTTATTGTTAAATTGACCAGTTAGTTTCAGGATTTGGGATTCCGCATTTTCCAGGCAAATCAATAAAAAAGTGTTCGAAATCATATTATGTAGATTAACGAGACTATTGTGTGAATCTCTATTACTATCAAAATGAGGAACACTGTTAAAATATCTCGAAGACCATATAGAAAATATTATATTCTATAAAACATTTTTAATAAAGTACAAAAAATAAGAACAAAGCGGTTGAATTTACCTCTATCATATTTCCATAGCCATGATCTCTTGTACGCAACAAGAATGTAGATCTCAAATCTTTTATAAAGCAGGACCAGCATTATAATGAATATCAGCACACCCAGGCATATACTAAGAATCATGATGAGTCGAAGTAGTCGTGGCGTATTGTCTTCATTTAGTTGCACATCCCACTCATCCATCTTCCACGAGTTAGATGATATATCGAAATAACCCAAGTTGACAGTATATTGGCCCATATCGTTGCTTTTCAGGTCTCTGTTGTTAAGAAAAAGAAATGAATCATTTGGAATAAATTTCGTGAAAACAACGATAGAAATGTGCTCGTCTGAAGATGTTACAGAAATACGTTTGTTATAGTGTGCAGCAATAATTGAAATAAAATTGAACCGCATTTAAAATGTAATGTATGTCTAGTAGTAATGTGCTATTTATCATATAACATATGAATAATAAAAATAATTTGATGGATATCTATCAAAAATTGCTTGTAGAAACCAAGTTATGGAATAAAAATGTGAAAATACAAAATACGAAAAAAAAAGCAAGAGTGATGCTAAGCGAACGTTACAGAGCAGGGTTGTGTAACTGGTTGAAACCGCGGTCCACTTGTATTCAACATCGGCTTTCTAGTAATTACAGGCTAAAAACGGTTATTGATGTTATGACATGCGCTGTTCGATTCGCAAAAAAGTATATCCTTGCAATGCAAAGGGATTGGAATAACTTCCAGCACGTACTAAATTAAAACTCGTCTTGCGGGCCGCACACTATTCAAATTTGGCACTTGTCCACGTGCCGCACAATTTTTCCTTGTGGGTCGCATTTGGCGCGCGGGCCGCAGGTTGCACGCTCCTGTTACAAAGCACACGTCGTGTTAATTATAATTTGAAGATAATCTGATGCCAATGTTGTTGTTTTTTGTTTTGTTTCTTCAAATAAATTAAGAGAAATGATATATTTATGAATTAGTATTTACCGAATATAGAGTTTTATATCGATTGTCTTTCTTTCGTGTTGTATTTCCTCACCCTCCGTATTTGCACCGTCAACGACACAAACAACAGAGTCATTGTTGCCTTCCCTGGTAAATATAATCAATCAATGGTAATTTACCTAAAGGTTATATAAATTAATTTTTAATAGTAAATTATTTTAAGAGGCCCAATATGAAAAGCTTAAAATGACATATAGAGCTAACATAGAAATTATCAGTTAAATTACCACTAAACGCATTGCTGGTAATTAGAAGTTTTTTCGCTGGGAAGAAACAATTATGCATCACAATATTATTTTATTTCAGTGGGTCTACGAAACAATAGCAGCCATAGCAATATGAAAAATGATGTCAAAGTGAAAACACCATAGAGCCCACAGAAATATTTAAAATAAATAAAATAGATGTTCTTCTAGCGACAACAAAAAGATGAAAATTCTATTGCAATTGGTCGAGCAGTTGGAGATATTTTTCTACAACAACAAGGATACCAAGAAGAAGAATACTAACAACACTAATTCATAGGACCATTTCGTGCCCAATGACAAAATGAAGCTTCACAAATATGATTTGAATATGGAAATTTACTTACACGATGCATGATTGTCTTTGGTCAAAGACTCCAAAACTTGTCTGGTTGAAAAAATTGTTTTCGCAAATTGTATCACCGTTCTGAATATTAAAATGAAAATTAGTTAAATTTAAGTACTATATTGGCAGAATACTATTGATACACACATAAAAGTTATAGTACCATTGGATAGATTCGCGGAAGCCTGTTCTTGGAATGTTGTAATTTGATTTTTGTGTTGGACGACCGCAGATAATGGGTGTGTACACCGGCTGATGACTAGCGTTATGTATGACGTTTCGAAAGGAATGTATTAGATTTGTGTAAAATGTATCATATCAATTAGCTTACGTAGTGAAATACAAACATTTTCTGAATTTGTGAGTTCAATGTAAAGAACCCGTTCTAACAATTGATATCTCATCACTATTAATAGTAACCTTCTTCATAATATAATACTTCCAATGCTGATTTGTAAAAAAAAAAAAGAGCATACTCTTCCAAATTGTTAATTTTCTACGAGAAAAGGTAGCTAAATTGCTGGAGTAGTCACAAGCAGAGTTTCCAACTGGGGGAGAAATCGCCCCAATGGGTTTATTTTTTAAGAAGTAGGTGTATTACACTGTTTTTTTAATGTAGTAATAATAATATTCTTTATTTATTGAACATTACTGTGATAATTATTCACCCAACACTAATTAAATAAACTATACAAAACCCTGAATGCACTCATAAATTGCTAATATAATATCAAATATCGGGAAACAAATGGAAAAAAATTTTTTACATGCTGAATGGAGTTCCGAAATTGACAAAAAGAGAAATTTGGCAAAAATGCTGGGAACCACTTGTTTATTAAAAGATCAGAAAAACAACAACATACCCTTTTCCATTGTGCTGCAAAATGTTCTGACGGCGTGGTTCCCAATACTATCTGTCCGGTGCAATCAAGTACAGCAGTATCACCGAGTGCTTCAGTCTCGTCATTGGTACAGGTGATTGTAGGATTGATGGATTTGGTGCGCTCTGAAGAATTAAGAAAGTTAGAATGACTTATAGAAAGTGAAAAATCGTATCAAACTATACATCAGGATGAGAAGATTCAATGTATCTTTGTTTTCAACTAACTTAAAACATGCACATCATCTTACTAAATTTCGAAGTTCGAAAATTTTGATAAACGTGTTCATCCGGTTCTGGGCCTATCTATATGACATCATATATAATATGAAACGCATATAACAAAGGAAAAAGGTCGTAAAGCTTCACTTTATTCTTTATGATAAGAAAAGTTCAGTGTGAATCTAGTTTCAACTAACATGTACATAATAATATCAAATTTTCACGTCCCACCAGACTTTCGCTGAGCTGTTGCCTAGCTCTATGGGCCTATATTGTCAGAGCAAAGCAAAGAGAAGCTGTTTCAAATTAAGAATTCAAAATAACAGAATATTTCGTAGAAATGTTTAAAAAGACAAATTCACATCAATATGATGTAAATATATTAATGAAGAGGAAATCGTTTTATATTCGAAATTTGCATGACAGGTTGGTTTGACTTGAAAACGGCCGAGTATTCAGAAAGAAGCCTAAAAAAGAAATTTATGATCGCCGCACCGGGAAAGAGCAAACTATACGTATAAAAACGTAATTTGGTATTGATCAACTTACGCTTTATACATTGTGCGTATGTAACAGCATACAATATTTTTCCTTCGTATTTTACTGTACATGTAAAGTCTGCGGCATCGTAGAAATCAACTCGTGGCATCTAAAAATACAAAATGTTGTCACGGAAGTTCTATTAAACACAAAACGACTATTGTTTGTACGCCCTGCTCATTAAATGCCTTGAATTGAAGTGCCTAGAAGCCTATATTCTTTTAGATATTCAGCCATATTGAATAGCTGAACATCACAGGAAAATCTTTGGACTTTGCAAAAGTTATGGAAAGATAAAAAAAAAATCTTTATTTTTATCACAAAAAATGAAATTGAATCAGGAAATCATAAAAATTGCTGAATTCACAATTCCAGTGTCTGATTTTAAAAAGCACATGAAAATGGTATTTTAAGAACTTATATATTGTATCAGCAAATTCCTTTTTTGTTGAGGCCATTATAATAGTTTTCGAATAATGCTGGGGGCTACAAAAATATCATTTAATGGCAGAACCTGCACAAATCGCTGGGCTGCTTGTCACACCAATTATATCCGATAAAAACAAAATCTTGAACACAGAGACAACCCAATAGTTACGCAAATTCAAATTTTATCCTATTTTATAAATGGTAATTTTTCTTAGTATGTTCCCGTAATACATATAGCAAAATAAAATAACAGTAGTCTTGAATTTCATATCCGATATAAATAAAAAAGACAAATATCAACACCATAATTGACGTTAACCAGTAAATAATGTTTGGAAAGCACCAAAACCGAGCCTTTATATCAGTGATTCCGAAACTTTTTATTATATTCACCCCTAAATCGGAAACTATTAGCTCAAATATCCTTTTCATAAATGTATAAAGTTTTCAGCGCGCGCAATGTATCAAATTCAATAACAACAACAACAATGTCCTGATTTAATCTCTGTGAGAAGGGTGGTAATGTTTCTGCGATTTCAAACTCTAAATCCTCGACAAAGTGTATGACAGAGACAATCTCATATCATCGTCAATCATGAGCTTATTTCGATATTTTGTTTTAATGGATGACGTTTTGCCATGTGAACCATATTTCACAGCAAAGAGATGAATGGCATTAAAAAAATTAAACTTTGGTATTACGTTTTTGCTAGCCGTGCGACCGACTAAATTAAGACGTAACAATGTTCATATACTAGATCCAACTATAGCTTTATAGCAGGTCAGCAAAAAGGACAAACCCCATAAAAATATCAAAGTGACTTTTTGGGAGTATTTACCCCGATTAGTATTATCCCCAAAGATACTCGACTCACTCTCAATCCATTCGGGTATCCAGGATCCGGAAATTCACTCCATAAATTATTGGTTCTATATTTATCATCTTTACAGTTAACGTACCATCTAGTTTTAAACTTAGATTGATCTGCTCCTGCTGGAATTATATCTGGATCGTCTTCTGGAGCTGTTTATGAGAAGAAAAATAACAAAAATAATCAGTGGTGAAATTAAAAAAGTACAAAAACGAATTCTCTTTTGTATCGAACCCATTAACAACAGTCATTGGGGATGGGTTTAAAATTTAGGAACGGGTTCTCTTTTATATCTAACTCACTGACAACGGGTTCCCTCATTTCTAAATGTATTTGTATTGCACCACGTAAGTTACATTAACATGAGACGCTTCAGAATACATAACTCAAGAAACGTCAATTATAATGATCCTCGCGCGAACCCGTGCGAATCCACTTAATTCCGCCATGAAAATAATCGGTAGCCGTTTTCTTAGCTCACTGTATTGATGTATGTGTTGATGCTTTATCCCAGTAAACTGTCACAAGTGATGGGCAAAATTTTTCTTATTTTTGTATTACCAAGTTATCAAAATAAATTTGATCGCGTGTAAATAATTATCTGTGATAGCCCTCATCGGGTGCAAAACAAACAAAATTAGAATAAATTGCTTGGCATGCACCTTGGTCCTGTGATATGATATTTTAAAAGGGGCTTTGCAAGTTATGAGCCGACAACAGATAAGTAGGATAATGATAAGATAGCATTCTTATCCCGGGAGAAGGAAAGTCGATAAAGCGGCTGAACCATAGGGAGCCATGTCCTCACGTCTGGTTCCCAGTCCATATCAGTTATGATATTAGTTAGCCAGTTTTCAGTTATTTGTTTGATGCATATACCTGATGGTGGAGGAAGCCGTAACTGATCAGCGATTACGTGAACAACCCTGAGGTGGTTTCCAGCAATCCCCTCGCACATAGTTATCCCCCACGAGATTCTTATCTGAAACCCCGGGCAGAGTAATCGGAGACATGCGATGACAAGCGTATTCCTAGCGTATTTATCTAACAGAAAACGAATGCGTTATTAAATATGTACAATCGCAAACTCAGTTAAAAATATAATGCTTCAGTGTCACATCCATGCACGATTACATATAAGGGATTGTTCAAGGAAAAGGTTTGAAATATGCGAGCTCTTTTTATAAACTATACTTACGTCTGCAATTCAATTGCACACTATCCCCAATTGTTGATTCAAGAAAGATGGCGTCATTTACCACTTCCTTACATACTTCCGGGAAAGGTCGAGGAACAACTCGTACTTCATTTGCCAAGCAAATAGTGTTATTGATAATCTAGAAATTGTAAAAGAAATTATCAGAATCATGAGACAAAAAAAATAGGTAAATATATAAAATTATCAGTAGAGGTTACACGAGACTAATTCCCAACCATTCCTAAATGTCTTTGCGTTGGAGGACCCATACGCGTATAATGAAAGAATGCTGAGCAGGAATACGTGTCTACCATGACATATCATATACAATTCAAGAATCCTGCTTACACCAATGTATTTCTGTAACGTTTCATCTGACCGAAAATTGACTTCCCCACCCAAGCAGTTTACAACCACTTAACTAAATAAAAGTTTGTATTCACAAAATTTGCAAACATAGACATGGAAGACATGCAGTGGAAATAATATTAAAAACCTGAACTTACCAGTTTAGCAGTATAGTTCGAGTTATCAGTGAGTGATGCTAGTTCTAGAATTGTGTCGTTGATCAAGATGTCTCCCTGAGTTATGATGCACTGTGACAAAAACATGAACATATCAAAATAAGCATTCAATCAGCTTTGTTTATACATTTATAATCCCCGAATTCAGTGAGAATCATTTTATACATTCTATATTAATTTGTGATACGACAATACTATTACTATATAGATTTCAACATAGACGAAGATCTTCAGTCAGCGTTTCTTTGAAATAATACCTTCTAAATTTTGTATCACTGCAATTTACTCATGAATGGGCTTTGTTCACTCCGCAGTGAGACATGTCATGCGACCGTGCTTTGAGCGGATGTTCACAAAAAATGAAGTGAGGTTCGCGACATCCAAGCGCCATACTAAATCTGACAAACATAGTCGTGAAATAGCTTGAGAAGTCAATTGTAGTATCGATTAGAAACAGGAAACTATATTACGCGTTATCGTATTTTTGCACTATATCATGACATTACTTATATTACATATTGTTGCGAGTCAAGTTTATTTTTCTGACGATAGCAAACACGGGTAAAGCTGTATTCAAAAAAACATCGAGTTATTATTATAAATAAAAGTAAATTTAAAATAGTTCATACTATTCCCAAAATACAGAGTCTTTCAAGAAAATGTTTCGTTTAAATTTTGTAAAATAATGAGAATTGGAAATAAATATGTTGATAAAAATGTTCTTCTGATCGTAAAAATATTTGATCGCTGTTGCAAAGTTTTACAAAGAGGTAATGACAATTTAATAACACGCTGCGTATAATGATATGGTTTGTGTGGTTATCCGGATATCAATTTCGGTTCTACGCATAAGATAAACGGAGTATACGTAAGTGGATAGATATAATCGGAGGTTTTTCTACATGAAAAATTTAGGAAATGCAATTGAAGTAATCGAATGCATGTTCTTCTAGCGGCATACCAAGCAAAATTGGCGGTGGAAGATCAAATTATATTTTTGAACAACGCTTAGTTGTGCTTATCGTTCCGAGCAAATTCAGGTAAAACTAGCCACTGATATCTGATGGTATTTTTAAAAAACGCACACAGACTTACTTCGCTGTCCAAGTTATACAAGCGCTTGGACAAGCGCTTGAAAAAGGATTGATAGTAAGCAAAAAATGTTATTTAAAAAACGGGTTATCAGTGAATCGCTCACGAATGGAGCAAAATAGTGCTGAAAAAGACTTACAAATTTGTGTCTAACTGTAAATGCTGCAAAATAGTATTTCAAAAAGTTATACGTGGGTAAAATATTTGTGAGGGGGGGGGTCCGCCCCCTGGCTACCTACGCCCATGCATCCTTCATATGAAATTAAGTCTTGTGTCATACTTACTTGAATATTATCATCATCAATATTCTGTGTTTTCGTTTTCCAAATAGATTTCAAATAATCACAGTTGACACTGAATGGCCAGTTGATGTACGCTTGCTTTGTTGTTGAATTTTGGATTTGACATGTTCCGTTGAAAGCTACAAAAGAATATTGAATCTCTTTATTTCATTCCTAAAGTGGCAAAATATTTAATTCTTCCATGAGTTCGTCTTTCTAGCGGCCAACAAAGCTTTTTCTAATGTATATTTAATGTGTTTGGAATTTGATATCATAAATAAACTTGTAATCAAGAATGCATTATCTCCGAATAAAAACAGAACGCGCTGTATTTAATATTAGTGCAATATCATACACGTAGACGTTCTTTATTTATTATTTTAAAAATTCAGTTATTTAATTAGTGTAAAAAACTTTAAATCTTAAAATTCTGATTTTAACTTTAACCACCAAATAAACTTATTACTAACCTTCTCCGTCTACTGAATTAAATGCAATGCATAAATGCATAAACAAGGCAAGTAGGATGTAAGAAAAATAAGAATTATGCTTCATTATAACGTTAGTTCTGTAAAATGAATTTAAACATATTTTGAGGAAAATATAGATGAAAAGTCTGAATTCAGAATGCGGCGGTATTTTACTTCGGTTCAATGTGACAAAACTCATATATATACTACTTCAACTTCCATGTATTTTCTATACTGCTTCCTTCATGAAACTTTGCAACTGAATACATAATGATGTGCAGGTATTTAAAATATCACATATATCCTATATAACAAACGAATTTAAAGCATCTCTCTCTATCCAGCTTAAATTATTTCTGCAATCTCAACCCGTTCGTAATTCTCCCCAAATTCCACTAAAAATCACTTTAATGAAGATAAAAATGGTTGTTTTTCAATTTGTTATTGAAGTAATATAACGAAAAGGAAAAAATAAATATATGAAATAAAACAGTTTTTATTGTTTTTCTGCCTTATTCTTTAAGAGAATCAAGGACATAATGTATTTTACAAGTCTATGAAAAGTGAAATTGACAGTTGTACAAAAAAACGCAACTCTTTTATTCATAAGTCCTGGAAAGCACCATTAGATTTCAATCAGTGAAACAGCACATAAAAAGTCTATTGCTTGCGGTCAAAAACTTACCGTCATTTCATGAACTGTTGTTTAAAATATTAATCAGGTCGGGAAATTCACAAAACTTTGCAACTCAAAACTTCCAGAAATCGAAATATGTTTCTTCAACCACACTAACTATACGGGGTTATCAATTGAGTTCCTGTGAACTCAACTATCATCATTCTAGGCTTTTGCGCCTGTTGAACTGAATGCGTATGAGTTGAATTATATGCAGTATAGTAGTATTATGTATGTCTAAGGAATTCTAACCTTGGTCATACGAAACGTTACAGAAATATATTTGTGTTACTGCATAGCAGGATCCTTGGATCACTTAGAGTTAGACTAACTATGAACTTTCGAACTAAATTCCATGCGCCATTTTGTCAGTTTTTCATTTCTTTTAAATATTTTTTAATACAAGAACCAATTTCTTTCTGTTTTTTAATAACGATGTAAATGTACGACAAATTAAAATTAAGCAAACATTGTCGTCATTGATTGTGGTCATTATTTGTTTTCATACTTTTTGATTAAGTTGAATCATTTAATACACAAAGCACCGCTTTATTTGAAAGGTCTGGTTTAGATTGATTAATACCGAAAAGCGGATTATACAATAAGTAAAATAAACAATATATAACTAGAAGCGATCTTTCTTAACCATCCTTTAAATTTTTCATATTTGTCTGACAAAATATCGTATTTTAAAATCTAATAAATTTAATAATCAAAGTTATTTTCTATTATTTGGAAACCTACATGAGTCATGAAGTATAGTTTTAGCCTTTCAAAATATATTTAAAAAGGAAGTACAAACGGAAGACGGTTTCATGGAATGAAAATCATTGGTTTCATCGTTCTGTGTTAAACTTTAATGACTGATTTCTTCGGCTGAGCATATACAATTAAACTTATTTATTTAACTAAATATTCTACTAGTATATTTGAGAAAAGTCAAAAAGCACTAACACGGGTGAACCATGGATCGACGAATATATTCTACATCTGTACAAATGAATTTAATAATATAGTCAATCAAATTATCAAAACCTATCCAATATTGTTCACACTGAGCATAGCATGTTCAATCATTCAGACATGATAAAAGTCAAACTAATCATAACTAATTAAACAAACTACAAATATATACAATTTATAAAATTCCCGGTTATATATTGTTTAATTTACATTGAACATTATTTAAACAAACTTCAAATATTAACAATTTATCTTCACCCTGAGCTTTTATCATCGAAATTACTTAAAACAGTATGGCAAGCGATCCCAGCGTTTATTCTAATTTCATTTGCTGATATATATATTATCCTATTGGGAATTATCCACATACTTATTTCATATATAGCAAATATTGTAAAGTGTAAAACAGTGAATCATCTGTTTATCACACTTTATTTTAGGAATTAGATCTTATCAAAACAACTGTATTATTAGGGCATTTCCAAATATAAAGTAAGGAATCTTGATGAGGTATTGGTAATTCTTAGAGCAATCCATACATAAGTTACAAGGAATTTCGATGAGTTTGTAGAAAAGAGGAATTCACAGAATGACAACATGGCCCAACTGCGAAGAAAATAATAGCTATTGAACATTATTAAACAAAATTTTTGGAAGACAAAAACCAGTATTCAAAACAAATAACAATTTGGCACTTATAATTATGGTTAAAATGACTTCAAATTTCGATCGATCTTTAATACGGGGGAATTCTATTCAAATAAGAATGCAATCTTCAAATCATTGGTAATTTTCGTGCAAAACGTAGTAATTAAAAAGTATATGATGACATATATTGGAATTCTTTCAATAAAAGTCCACAATTCTTGATCATTATAAGTATGTAAAACTTTCTACTGATGGGCGAAAATAATTGAAAAAAAGAAAATGATTTAAAATACCATTTTGGGCTGGAACATGATTAACGGGGATTTGAAAAGGAGAATACAAAAAAAATTATACTCAGGCTGCAAATCGACACTGAAGTAACTATCAATGATTTCAACAATTTTAATGTGGTTCTATATTGAAAAAAGGACGAAATTTCAGTTCGATGATACGATGACACACATCTGTGTAACACATGGTTTCGTTTTTATTATTATTATATTTAATTTATCATGTATTTTGGAGTGATTTTATAAACAAATATGATAGACAAATATGCATGCTCAGATTATTCCAAAGCCTAACACGAAATTTTATAAACAAATAATTTTGGCTTCTGACCATAAAACCGAAACTACATAGTCGCCAATTCCTAGAACAGACTTTGCAAAACGTCTTACATACAATGACGTATCAAAATTCAAAAATCCCATCTGTAGTTCTAGATCTTGAATGGAAGGAAATAACTCAGCGAAATTTCCCCGAGATTGTATTTCGGTTTTAATGGCGAGTCAAATATCAGGAGTCAGTACCATGCAGAAAATGGTTGAACAATAAATCGGTATCCTTTTTCAGCGAATCTTTATACTACATAATAGAGCTTGTGATTTATCGACAATAAATCAGCGACAAAATACTTTTTCGCGATAGTCGGAATGTCGGGAATTTCCGGAAGAATATTTTTAATATACCAAACATATGAAATTTGTTAAATATTTTATGAATAAAGCATTTGATGCACGTTATAATTTTGAGCGCTATGCATTATATCCAATGTTCAGTTTTCATATAAATCTAAGCCAACAAGTTACGGACGAAACGAACTTAAAATACATTATTCCAATACAACATAACACAGGAACAGAGTAATGCTCAAGAACCTGAACACGAACGTCACTTAACAAGCGGAAATACAATGTCAGCAAAATGTAAAAGTATTGCACTCAAAAATGTCATATGCAACGTTATATCGGAAGCCATATAAATGTGTGCCAGTGAATTGAGCAAAAAACAAAAATTTTGAGATAAAGTATCGGCCCACGTTTTCTCGCAAATCCTATCTTTGAGTACTAAAAAATGGAAAACGATAGGTTCATTTGTTTTGCAAAAAACGATTTTTCAAAACCCCACACGAACCCCAGCAAGAACAACTATAAAAAGTTAGATAAAGGGGACCATACGCCCAGTTCGAGTCCAATATGCAATTTAATGATAAAAATAACATTATACTCCTCTTTCTCATTTCATATATACATACATATCCAATATTATATGATTAAAATTTTAACAAAATAATACTTCCATAACTAGATATTATTGAAAATTCGTCTCCTGGTACTTACTAATTAGATACAGTATTAGACTGATTATCCATATCTATTGTATGATATTGATTACAGTAGCCATTTTCTTTTGTTGTCTGATACGCAATGTACTCATACCAAATTTCCGAGTTGATTGATTGACCTGGCACCAAGACGAATCGATACCAGACTGCTCTGGTATGAACTTTGTCGCCCAACTAGTGTTTCGGTATGAATTACGACAAGAGGGAAAACGTCGCTGTTATTCAAATGTTGATCAAATCAGTACACGTACAGGATTATATTTTCTTGATATTGCAAAGTTTCATTAATAGATTAGTAAAAAGAATTTCCTTTTTCATTTTGCCTGTCTGTTAATTATCTTTCCTATATTTATCCGGTATGACTGCTCTGGTGTTAAGTTTGTCGCCCAACTAGTTTCAGTACTGATTACGACAAGGAAAAAACATCGCTATTAATCAAAAGTAAATAAAACCAACTCACGATACTATTTTCTTGATATTATAAAGTTTCATTAATAGATTAGTAAAAAGAATTTCCTTTTTCATTTTGCCTGTCTGTTAATTATCTTTCCTATTTTTATCCGGTATGACTGCTCTGGTGTTAAGTTTGTCGCCCAACTAGTTTCGGTACTGATTACGACAAGGAAAAAACATCGCTATTAATCAAAAGTAAATAAAACCAACTCACGATACTATTTTCTTGATATTGTAAAGTTCCATTAATATATTAGTAAAAGGAATTTTCTTTTTCAACTTGCCTATCTGAATATTATCTTTCAACATTTATCCGTAATAAAGCAATAATTCAACGCGTTTTTGTGAGGCTTTTCTCCTGTAGTCTCAGGAAAGTAGGTGCTTTGAGTCAAGAATTGAGAAATTTTGTGGTTTGGGGGAAGAGTTTCATTTTGTAACTGCTGTATAGTTACTAATATAATTTAGTTCCTCATTATTACTATAATGTTTACTTAAGCACAGATTATAAACTTCCCATACTGTACGAAGGCGGAAGTGCGACTTGCGTATAACTCTTGCTATAAAAAAAAGATTGAAGAAATCTGTCAGAGGAATAAAGAGTTCCAAAATAGACGAAGGGACGAAAAAAGTTGAAGAACCATGAAATTAGCGTATTATTAGAACCATTACGAGAACGCATAGGCTCTTTTCGTTTTATTATTGGCCTCTAATTTTTAATAAAAATCGGCATGAACATTAGGTTGTACAAAAGTAATTGAATTTTGCGACCAGGACACATGGTCAATTTCACACAAAAAAAGACCAAGGTAGACAGGCACGCGGCCTGAATTGATACCGAATAACTGACTATCTCTGCTATACAGGATATCAAAAATTACAACGCAATAAAACCGTTAAAAGAGTAGCATAACATGTAAAGGATGATCCTGTAAAAGCTACAAAAGCTTGTTACAATTTTATGTCTAGTAGATTTTATTCCCGACATCCTATGCCTGCAAAATATTTGCATAGGCTCACTGAGTAAATAAGAACTGAATACAATGCGCACTGATTAATTTACAATAAATTTTTTAAACTTCAAGTAACTAAGGCGAAGCGATGGCCTAGCGGTCAAAGAATTAAGACTGAATTGAGTTGGCATCGAAGTTGACACGTCGTCATGGTTTCACATGGTTTATCGATGGTTGTTGCATAGGGACGTGTTACGGGCAAAAGGCGTGAATAAAAGTCGTATAAAAACTGATTACTGAACATAAAGAAACTACAGGATGGTTGCTAGAAAAATGGAAAATTTGTCAAACTGCTTCGAAGGCATATGTTATATTACACAGAATATTACAGAAATCAAATAAAACCTAAAAGGTATCAACCTAAAACATCCTAGAAGCTAAAAGAAATAAAAACGTATCGAAAAAAATTAGTAGCACGTATTTTATTCGTGACGTGATTTATTCGTCTGACCTTCAAATTTTCTGCTTTTTAGCGACCACCCTGTAATATCAAATCCATGGGGGATCCCGAAGTATGCGAACCAAGATGGCGGAAATCGGAATGTAATATGTGTACTAGGTTAGGGTTAGGCCATAATTTTAGGTATAAATACTACGGGAAGCTCTTGGCTAGTCTGATAATAGGACTAAAATAAGGAAAATTGGAAAAAAATTATCGCCTAACCCTAACCTGTTACCCATGTTACGTTCCGATGTCCGCCATCTTGGTTCGCATACTTCGGGAGCACCAATCCATGTCCTCTGGGGTACTAAGTATTTCATTTCCAAACAACGATTTGGTACAAACTACCTACCATTGATATTTATGCCCCTAGTCGAACGTACATCAAATTCTGAAGAAATCCTTCATTTATGTCAAATAGCATTTCAGTCCACAGAAAATATAACACTAGATTTGAAGTATATTTCCACGTACTAATAAAATCTGAATTGTAGGCCCATTATTTCGTAGTGAGAGAAACATCAATATATATAAGCAGAACAATTTCTCCCTTGTTTTAACGCAAAATTTCAGTAAACAGCGTCCCACCGTTCGTAAAACCAATAGACACCGAGTTCTGTCATTCTTATTAACGCAACATTTGACGTCACTGGATTTGTTATTACATATCTACCTACATATAATATCGTGCACCCTTCCTAAACTGATCTTAACAGTCAACAAATTGAAGCACTCGATTTTATGCTACCTTATAACCCGAATGCGAAAAACCATTCCCATGATTTTATTTAAGAATTTAGCAAACGGAATTATCAACCTAATTGCTTAAAAATAGACGATTTTTGTTTTTTTCGGGTTCGATGAATAGGACTATGAGATGTATATTTATCTAAATGATTATTTTGTTAACAATAAAAAAATAGCAAGTAGGGTTAACCAAAGAAAATGTCTATTGAAAAAATTAGTCCCCGATAACGATGTTAGATAGAGTAGTTTCGAGCATTACACGGTGATCCGTAAAAACCAACATGATATCTCTGCAATAAAATCTGAGAATTAGATTATATATACCCAGTGAACTAATAAAAGGAGAGATCTTCAGCATTAAAAACAATGATTGGCAAAGATTCAAATGTTAACAACATCAATACTCTTAGCTATCCTCAGTGGGAATCCCCGATGCTTTTTACAGGTCGTAATGGTCTTTGGGGACGTAAATATACGAAAAAATTAGGATTTCAACGATTTTTAAATCGTAATGCCAAGTATAAATTTCTTAAAACACCCCATTATTAAAATATATAATCTTTTTTAAAATGACATGTGAATAGGGGTAAATATTAAAATATATTCCATGACGTCTTAGCGGTTTTCTACACAAAACAAGACATGTTTAAAATTGGCGCAATTGTGCAAAAGCATCACTCAAACCATTTGTCCTACACAAAGAGCCCCAAAGATCATCTGGGAATCGCGTAAAATTTTAATGAGTCGACTATGCGTAAACGCCAAATAAGTGTCCAAGACTCACTTTTCTTACTTTAAACAATGGCGGAACCTGCGTCATATGTGGGTATGAATAAGACAGAAATCGATATAGGTGTCAGGGACGCACAAAACTTTTTGTCTGAATTATTGATAAGTAAAATATTCAAACTGGAAATGCTAGAGAATTGTTAACATGGATAAGACGAATACCGGCCTCAGGTAAGATCAGACATAACATTGATGTTAGCGCTCTAAGTGGCCTATACAGAATGTGAAATGCATTTGCGATGCAATGGAACAAATTGGAAATACAGGATGTCCATAAAGTCCCTTTACAGTTTCAATTTTGTTATGAAGTCAGTTCTCAATATATCTTAACCAGGTTTATTGTTTTTAATCAATAATTGTTCAAGTATTTATACTTCACTTGATAGATCTGTGAGGGCCAAAACAATAAATGGCATCGATAAATTCCCTTTGCAATTTCAAAATTTTTTATGACCGCATGAACACCCTATACTATTGAAACTTGTGCTGGCATTTGATCTGTCAATAAAAATGAACCCAGTTGTTTTTAATGTTGCAATACTTTCGCTATGATCCCTTTGTAACTCCACAGAAAGCAGCGATATAACTATAGCAGTGTTCTGTTAAAATCACAAATTAAGATAAACTATAATAAGTTAAAAACAGTTATAGCAATGTCCTCACTAAGGTGTCATCATTGGTGAATCGCAAATAAATAATGTTTTCATTGTATTTTTAACAACTGACAGATGTAGAAAGAATTAATAATTAAAATATCTTTCGTGAATCCGAAATTTCTTTACATGAATGTTAAAAACTTCATTTCTACTGTTTTTTCTAAGACACTATAAAAATGATGTATTAATATCATTTATTCTACAACGCATCATAAACCGTACATCACTTTATTTTGACACGCATGGACTAATTTTCGTCTTATTATACGCCTATTTTTTATTACTAAACATTGTCATAAAAATTAGGTTGCTAAAACGTAATTAAATTTTTTGACCCGAACACATGGTCAATTTCACACAAAAAATCCATAGCGTGAATAATATATCCGAGGAAAATTGAACGTATGTCATGTGGAAAATTCAATGCGGCAAGGATTGATAAATCGAACCATGTGATGTGTACGGCACAAATAAAACCACAAGGAATTACTCGTGATTGTTCCTGTTCATTTAACCGAGACAACAATCGCTCGCGTATCAATCTCAAAATATTTGTTTTACTAGAAATGTTTATTACAAAATAATTTTTCATTTATCTTCTGATTATATTATGTTTCCGTAAATGTATGTGTGTGCGTGCGTGTTTTATTTAATTGAATACTATTGGGTGAGCGAACACGTACCACGTCTTTTGCAAGACTTAATGAACAGTATATTTGGCAATAATCTAATTTAGAATCGTTTTGAGTAATTTTTAAAACGTGGTGAATCCAGATAGAAATAAAAAGTAATATTTAAATTTACGAATCACTCTTTGCATTGAATTCAATTATATAGAAACCACAAAGACACCCCTGCTGAAATCATAATGAAATGCAAATGAATTGACACAAGGGTTCGATTTTGCAAGTGGTTGCGAAATGTCCTACCCAAATAGTCGGAATTTACGATTTTAAAAGCTATCTAGAATTATACATGTCCCAATACATAAATGGGATGAAAATGATTAAACTTCTAAAAAAGGTCGAAATTGATCACTCATTTCCGGAGTTGAGAAAACTTCCGGGTTCGAACGATTTCAATTTTAAGAGTGACATATTTTGATGTCATAATGCATGACGTCATCATGCTAATGCCAAATGTTGATAAACGACTGCGATTTCCCACTTCCTCGACTTATTACACATTCACGAATCACATAGCTTGTAAATGTACGAGGATAGCTAGAAATATGCTGGAACTGCTACATCTATTGAATTCGAAATGATTTGAAGGTCATATTGTGAAAATGGATTTGATGTCAATTTGAAAATCACCCCTGTAAAGGGATATTTTACGTTATTCCATTTTTTTCAGTTTTGTGTCTATGAGGTTGCTAATCTGATTTTTTGAAAAAAATGATTGACATAACTACAATCATGCGTATATTTTAGCAGCTTATATTCCATTAACGGAAGAGAGTTGTAAAAAAAACTTGTTGTGACAGAGATGCAATTAAAATAAAACTAAGGAAAAAATGTAGAAATTCAAAGTTTGCATTGATTAATTTATTGTATACGAGTATGTTCAAAAGCGGTAACATTTGATTGGAAAAAAGTAATACGTTTATAGCGAATGGGCATACGCCAGAAAGGAATCGATTATAATTACCTACACTGTCATCAAAATTTGTCCAATTCACATAAACTTTAAACTTCATTGTAATTATTGTTTTTTATCGCCTGTTAATTTATCAATTTCATATGTTTCTGCCTGATAACCTCTGAATTAAAGCATACGATGTTTGTATACTGCATATATTTTAGCAGTTTGGTGTCTAAATTCTAATAACCGAAGGGGAACGTTAAAAACCTAATAAAAACTTGCTGTAATAGAGATGTGAATAAAAATCATTTAAGAAAAAAATAGAGACTTTTTAAGGTTACATTCCACTAACCCAGTCGGTAAATCGGTACTTAATTTATTGTATATGACTGTTCAAAAGCAGTAACATTTGATTGGAAAAGAATAAGTAATACGCCTATAGTGAATGAGCGGAAGTCCATTATATTACCAACACAGTGATCACAGTTGGCCATTTCACGCACATCAGGAACAATTTGTAATCAAATAGTCAATAATAAATCAACATTATTTGTTACACTCTTTTGAATTTGGCTAAGTAGGTTCGCAAGTGCCAATTCTTATATACAATAATGATTATTATTTGAATAACAATCAGATAGTCGAATCTCACTGAGTAATTTGTTAATGAATAATAGTATTAACGAAATCTTCAAATATAATTCAACGAACAATTACTTGATGTGACACCAAGTCTTAATCAACACGGACTTGATGACCTGCTGAGACTCAACTGTTTATCGGATATAACCGCTATTTCGTAAAGAGGCCATGTCTACACCGCACTACAAATTCAACATAGCACGGAAGCTCAAACTTGATAGAAATTGCAGTTTTACGAGCCATGAAAATACAGCCTTTTACTTTCGGTATTTCTCATGCCTTAGTCACTTACCTGAAATTTCAGGCGCGACCATTAAAGAATTTTGCCTCGAGGCTCAACTACTTCGCGCTAAGAAATCTGGTAACTGCTTTAGTGAACAGTTAAAACTGAAACAATTCACACAACTCGTTGAGGCAAAAGTTTATTTTTACCAAATAAAAAATGTTTCAGTATTTTAACTCCGTCTTGTATTATAAACCTAATGGATATGACAGAGTATTTCTGCTATACATCTAACTCGCTGTATCCTTGCGAAGACGATTTCACCAGCTTGAAGTATCAAGTTGGCCG
Source organism: Styela clava (assembly GCF_013122585.1). NCBI lineage: Eukaryota > Metazoa > Chordata > Ascidiacea > Stolidobranchia > Styelidae > Styela > Styela clava. Next base: position 18,249,638 of record NW_024102834.1, on the reverse strand, counting down.
TATCTCAAGCTGAACTACAACAGCTGTACAGTCTGACAGCACTACAACTAAACAACGAGATATTTGTCAGGCCTACTCATCGACTAAACAGCTTTACAATAACATCTTTATAACAGATTCAACCTAGTCAATATAATCAGCCTTTTCCGCTACTAACCTGTAACTAAAAATCAATCTATTGGTAAAAAGCCAACTCAAACACTGTACCAGCCTGCTGTATCGCTTACGCACTGCGAGCTGAACTTCGTGATAAATACGTAGGTTCGCTTTACGCACGGGTGGGCCTGTGACGTCATACCATAAAAAAGAGAGTCAAAATAAGAGAGAATGAAATAAACAAGGAAAGTAGCTACGTCTTTCTATGGGGAGTTTCTAAACTGCTTCAGAAAACATGTGATACGTAACGTATGGCTTACGGGAATTTGGATCGCTTGTACAAAGCCCCCGTCACTAACGGAAAAATGTGATAGTTGAGAAAAATACCACCAAATTAGTATTCAGTTGGGGTTGGGAATGATTTGAGAAATTGAATTACATGGCGCACAGCCTGAACATAGTATGTGTAACAGTTTAGGGTTCAGGGTGTACACCATCTTGGTTCATGTACTTCAGGAGCGCCGTTTTTTGTCGAGGTATTGGTATAAAAGATCCAAATATTTTTTGAAAACGTTATCAAGACCAGCCCTATATAACTCAAAAACATTCTATTGTCACAAATTATATTTTAGTCTTACCACGGGTCGCACATTAAATAAATTGTCACTCATCATTATTTACAGGTAAATGTTATGGAATACGGCAAATAGGATAAATAATAAGTGATTTCAAGCAGCAATAGAATATAGAAAGAATATGTTTGGAATAATTAGAGCGTTTTGGAATGTAATTTCTCAACATTTCAATATTTACTGGCATCTTTGATACTGTGCAACGTAATTACCACGTCCTGAGACTGTGATCTGCAAATTTTCACTCTTAAGAAGAACGGTTCACAATTAATAGGTTTGTCTCTATGGCCCCCGCAACATGCATTGTTATTTTACTTATTTTCCTTATCCCCAACAACATGATTTTGATAAAATAATTCGGTGCTACTCTGGTATGCGATCTCACTTGTTTAACGTAATCTCAATCGCATGAAGACACTCTCATATAAGTTTCTAACCCTAACTAAATCTCTAGGATCATACTCACACAACCGCTGAGATCGTATACCAAATTACCACCCAATTCTGTCTCTTTCTTTCTCTCTCTCTATCAGGAATTAGCACCTCAAATCTATAGTTGCCTGGAGATCGATGAGTTCAAATTGTAAATATTCCGGAGCTGTTTACACTACACATGGGATAAAGCAGAGCTTTCCAAACTCTCTCGTTAAACTCTTCCCTTTGCCTCACTATGCGTTAAATCTACTTAAATTATTTATTTAATCTTTCACGCATCCTCAGCTATAGTGTTAGGCACAAGTCGCTCTCCCGCTTTGGTACAGTTCAAGTAGTAACAATATGGGCATAAATAAGTGCTATAGTAATAATACGAAACCTTGAAATATTAGTATTCCTGAAGCAAATACAAAGTCAAAGCAAAATTTCTCCCCTAAAAGGAATTCCTCCCCGTTTGCTGTCTGTCCTTAACCTTAAGTCTTAAACAGTTGATTAGGCATCAGCAAAACAAATTTCCGCGGAACGCACAAATTGCACCGTTGGGTCACAGGTGGCCCGCGGGTCGAGGGTTGGGTACCGCTGATCAAGACGACACTGGACAAGCGTGGAATCAACACGAAACTATTAAAAATATAGAATTATACCGATTTGCTACCACATCTTACAGATACTACGAGCGGCAGTATACGTTACAGCGGCTTATCGGAATGTGGGTAAAATTTTGTTAAACAATTCTAATTTCATGATATTGAATGATTCACTTAGCGAGAGCCGACCCAGACCACACATATTAGTATCAAATGGGAATTCGATTTGGAATGCCAGAATGTAGTGTTGTAGTGTTGAATAGAGTCAGGATATGCCCCACGAACGTATTTATTGCTAGTTTATATTTAATTGATGTCAGTGTATATGTAGTATTCAGGGGAAATAAATTAAATAATATATCTGAACGGTTATTTTTGATTCTTCTAGCATTGAAACATCAGTACAAACTAAAATTTTCAATGACCTATATGTAAATTATTTCTGTGGATAATAATGCTCGAAGTGCAAACAATATTTTTAGTCATATGAATAAATTTTGCTTAAAAATAATAAATTGTAATTATCAAGTCGGACAGCAATGTGATGGATTTCGTTTTTCTGCCGATTTTAAACCGGACCTTGACTAATACCACAACTACAGTACCACAATCGCTTGATGAGTAATATTGAAATATACTTTGATAGATGTTTGTTCAGTGTAGGAAGTGCTAACGGAAACTCATTCCAGTAGTAACAGTATATCGATAGGAGCATTCTTGCTCCGTGCTTCGGTGTGTATCCTGTCAGTTTTGTTCGAATTGGTTTGTTCTATTCAATGTTCTATTCAATATATAGAAACTTTCTAAAGCCTCATGTTGTGATTTGGGATTATCTAGTATGTTGTCCTCAATCTACATTCAAAGGATGCTACCGTAATAATCTATAGAAGCCAGTGTTTTTCTCCTTGAGGCATAGACAAAAGATATAGATTGCCAATTTGGTGCATTTATGTTAAGACTGTTATGCAAAGTTTGTCAAACGTGAGTTGTAAAAAGTTGGTTCATTCAAAAAGGTGCGATGGAGGAACACAATCTATAAAAAACAAGAAAAGGAATAAGGCAAATGTATCAAACCAAATAATTTACGACAAGAAAGCATCAATTTGTTCAAGTCATGTTATACTCATTTTACCCCAAGCAATATATACCCGAGGTAATAGGTTGGAGCTATAAAGGGACAGATATGTAAATATGTAATTATTAAATTCGAAATTTCACTATGTATTTAATTCGTAACAAAATTACATAAACAATTTCCAAATATTTGGCATACCTATAGGAAGAGACTGATTCATTTATTTATATATATATTGATATATATTATTTCACCGAACATTGCCCCCTAAAAAAATTCTCTATATTTTACCATTTCAATATTTTGATGGTGTTTTAGCGAATTTGGGCTTACAAACTGCTTCGTATATTCCAAATAATCATATTAATATAAAATAATTAACCGCCAGCCGGGTAAAAGTATCACCGCTTTTTCGCGATTACTATTTTAATATTGCAACTAAATGACCATTGAATTATTTAAACTTAAATTTCAGGTATATCACTAATAACTGATAAATATATAGCTTAACCACAAAAGCTAGCCAATGAATACGACCATACCAGGAAAATGGTCTGAATGATAAAGTGTTTGAACGGTTGCTAATCTTTTGTTGTCATGTCACCGTTGATATTTGCTCATTAGTCAATCTTAGGGAAGTGATCAAGGAAGTCGATGATTAATACATTCATTTATTATAATAGCAATTAACACAGAGGTAGTGTACTTAACACACCAACGCAAGCCTGCTGATTTTGTGAAAGTTATCGGTGGGTAGCATGTACATGATGGTGGCAAAAATTACATATGTGTTAACGGGATTATTTCTTCTAATTGGCCAAAAAGGTATATGTATATTTCCCAATATCAGATGATTAGGATATTTAAAAATATACAAATGTACACAAAAAAGTTTATCAAACTTCAGGTCTTAATTTGCCTGATAGAATTCGAAAGAAATTGTAAATTTAACCAGACTCATGTTTGTAAAATATTTCATATCGACAGAATGCGACTTTACTAAGTTTATATTGTTCGTCTCCCGTTCCCGCCAAAATAGTTTCTAGTTGGTCTATTTGAATCTAATAATAAGTTTATCCGCTAGTTCTCAGGTATAAGCTGCATGTTTCCTATTCAGAGTCGACTCGAAATGTTAAAATGTTACTTGTCAATCTTTGTCTATTGCCATCTTAGTCTTTATGATAAAATATAAAAATAAGTGCTGCGGTACGCGTTCGACAAGCGAAATCATTATTTATCATATCTATAAACTATTCTTACCACATTGTAACTTATGCCATTTTCTGATTTAAGCTACAACGACCGCAAAAACTACCACTCACACAATGACTGCGGTTCATGAAAATATAACCTCGTTGACTCAAAAAACAATTTTTGCCCATTCAACAAAAACAAAGAAAGGTAAAAAAATATAAAAATAATTTGAATACTGCTTCTACTATTATATAACTGCTGTCTTGGCAAGTTTTTCGGAAGATAAAAAATAATTTATAAATTAAAAACCCCTAGTAAGATTCTATCAATACTTTCGGTACATGAATGCATCCAAACAGAAAGGTTGATGCATATAATAATTACAGCAACACCAAGTTGGACAAATCATTTAATATAACGTACAAAATAATACCATGCAACGGAGATAAGGCTTATGTATCCACAGGTATTTTTCCAACTCCCTTTACCAGCATAAACACTGAAATAGGTATTAATTTTTTTTTGTTTTTCAACTATTATTTTTTGGGAGTGTATTAAAAAATATATATGTTTTGATGTACGATTTTAGGAAAAGAATCGGAATGTTTCACTAAAGAAGATAAAGGTGGAAGTTACCGTGGAAAGATTGCGGTAACAAAATCTGGAATAGAGTGTCAGCGATGGAACGAGCAGCATCCCCACGAACATACAAGGTGAGACCGTTGTTGCTGACGGTTGAAGACAAAGTGACTATGTCATAAAATTTACATGCTATTGGATTGTTTCTTGATGAACGAAAATGCTTTTCATAGATAATTTTTGATGACTATTTTATCTTACACGTACTAAAATATTAATTAACAACAACTTTTTCTAACTTTTCATTTTCGAATGATGTTGGGATTCGGTATTCAAATTTTATAAAAGATCTCTTTAAATAACAAACAAATTTATATATTATGAAAATAGTCACAAAATACTGAGACAACTAAAATTATTTTATTCTCAATTTTACATTTTAGAACTGCAGAAGTGTATATCTTTGCTGGGCTAGATGCTAACTTCTGCCGAAACCCCGACGGGGAGGATGGCCCGTGGTGTTATACAACAGACGAGGAAGAACGATGGCAATATTGTAACGTTTCCGAATGCAGTTCAAGTGAGTTGAGTTTAAATATAATTTATTCATAGATATAATAATAAAATATACAAATAAAATACTATAAAATAAGTTCGAAAGCCTCGAAAGTTGGTCGAATTTGAATATTTTACTGCACTATTACGCATAGTTATCACTTGATTGAAATGTATTGTACTTATCAAAAGTGTTCATACATTTACACATTTTGATTTGAAAATTGGCATAATTTAATTTTATAAGCTTTTTCATCTTTTTAGTGATAATCAATTCAACATTTGATGACGTCTAAAATCCGGTCCCATTATCTTTGAACCCACGTACATTTGCACCCGTACATTTGAACCCGTAATTTGAACCCAGGACAATTGCACCTGCATACTATTGTACCTATGGACATTTGCACTTACGGACATTTGAACCCATACATTTCCACCCATGGATATTAGCACCCACATATAGATTGAACCCGCGGACATTTGAACCCATGTACATTTGCACCTGCGTACATTTGAACCTATGTACATTTGCACCCGCGAACATTTGAACCCATGTACATTTGAATCTACTAATATTTGCACCCCGGACATTTGCATCCGCGGACATTTGAACCCATGGACTTTTGCACCCACGAACATTTGCACCCTGGACATTTGCACCCGCGGACATTTCAACCCATTTACATTTGCACCCACGGACATTTGCACCCGCGTACTTTTACACCCACGTACAATTGCACCCACAGACATTTGCACCCATAAACATCTATACCCATGGGCATTTGCATTTACAGATATTAGCGTATTTACATATACATCCTTATTCATCCATGCTACCTATTATTTTTTATCCCAATGTATACGTTGCGAAAACAATTATTATAACCATGGAATTCTCGATTATACACTCGGATGCTTTATTAAAACTATTATCTGGTCTTATATATTTATATTATACTCCGTCTGTCATTGTCATCGCAATTGTCAATATTATAAGACTCAATCGACAAAATCTTCCACTCTTGCGCGGTGCCAATCGAGTAGGGATTTTATTTGATGTGTTAGTTCGATCCCGCGCGCAAAGGTTCTCCTCGCATCAATGCCCTTTTTCTTTCGCTGACAATTCCAAACTGTTTCTTTAGGTCGTTGCCGCTGCGAAGATGATAAGTCCCTTTGCGAAAATAAGTTGTAAGCATGGCGCCTAAATTTTTCAAGATCGCAAGAGGAAACGACTTACCGATTTACAAAGGCCACGAATATTGCGGGCGAAATGATCGGGTTTCAGATGCTATTCATTGACGCTGCTGTCAGTTTAGGAAATTTCGATGTAAATCGACTGTTGTTACGATCGGTGAAAATGTAATTAAAGAACTAGGATATCACAGTCATTCTGGCGACAGCATTAGGACAGAAGTTGGGATCATTCGTGCAACATTAAAAATAGCAGCATCAACACCATCAAATACATCGACAAGATATATTTTAGGTGAAGTATTGAATAATAGATCAACAGATGTACTCATGCGCTTGCCAAGCAAGTTGACCATGGAGGCTAATATACGAAGAGGAAGGCGACAGAAAAATTGTTCTCGTACGAATCCTACAAGTGCTAGCTCTAATATTCCGACCGAATATTTAGATATCATGTTGCATGACACTGGCCCGAAGGATCGTCATCGAATAATTGCCATTGGAGATCGATCACTACTTGCACATCTAGATAGTGACACATATATTGGCGACGGTACATTTGATGTGGTTCCCAATATTTTCTTCCAGTTGTATACAATTCACTGTGAAGTGGGGGCATCCTATCCTCCCTGCGCATATTTCCTATTACGTGACAAGCGACAAGAAACATACGTTCAGATGTTGGAAGTGTTGAAAATCATTTTCCCAAATGCTAACCCCATCAAAATCATTGTTGATTTTCAAATAGCAGCTATCAATGTATAGGCTACCATGCACAATTTCCGAGGGCCGAAATTAAACGATGTTATTTTCACCTGTCACAAGCTATAATTCGAAAAGTTGGTTCTATCGGATTGAAAGAGAAGTTCAATTGTCTGCCCTTTTTCAATATGAAAATCAAAAGTTTGGCGGCTCTGGCCTTTGTTCTCATTACCGAGGTTGCCGAAGTCTTCACCTTGCTTTCCGACATCTTCGAAGATTCGCCCGAATGCAATCAACTTTTGCAATATTTCGAATCCACTTACATTCGTGGACCTCAAGTGGGTCCACGTCCAAGAGAAGCAAGATTTCCCCCTCGATTGTGGAACTATGCTGATGAGATTTAAATGATGCCCTCAGCCCCAAAAACAACAAACGCTGTAGAAGGATTTCACAACGCCTTACAAGGAATGTTCCGATGCAAACATCCCAGTATATGGGGTTTGCTGAATGGCCTACGAAAAGACATTGCAGTCCACAAACTGACTGCGGCAAATGCTCATGTAGGAGAGCTACGGCCCACCAAAGATCAAAGTATGTACAACTTGCTGTTAGGTTATCAGTTAAAGTTTCTTCGTATGGAACTGAAACAGACAAGCTGAGGTATCTCCATTCAATAGCTCAAATGCAGTCTTTTTGATTATGACTTTGATCGTGATATCGTAAAATTTCGTTTATCGTTAGTATTTCGATTTGTTGTTTAATTAACTGTTGTATCATAATTGATAAATTCCTATTTTGTAAAACGTCCATAGCTACTATATCTCAAAATTGATCGCCCATTCGACACACATTTGTGAGTGATAACTTTATTGAGATATTAAAATAAATGTTATCCGTAACCTATGACGTCGTTTGTAAATTGCAATATCAATCTTGGCAGACCCTATCTGCTGAATATGTTCGATCTACTCTAAATAGCGTAAACATCAAAAACAATTTTTGGTCACGATAATGATTTTAAAAATTTTAAAATTTCTTCGCTTTCGAATATTTAACATATTTACATGACTTACGATTTCTATGTATCGTTTTATTCTGACATTCTAATGAAACGATATTTCAATAAAACTGGCATTTGGCTATGAACATGTTGTTACAAAAATGGCATAGTTTCAATATCTTCCATTATTTCCATATTTTCTTAGAAACGAAGAATCTGTGCGCTTATTTATTTATACACAGACAATAGTATTCAATTTATAGATTGGTTTCAGAAAAATGGCAAAACCTGATTTGAGACAACACTCATTTTCAACAGTAAAGCGTGGTCGTGTATGCCTTCATATTACAATTTAGTAAACATGCTAGCAAGAAAAACATGAAATTGCCACAGAGTTCCCAAATCTCATGCTGGGCGTGATTCCATAGTAGGCGCTTTCAGGACAATAATTTCAGAACAAATTTATAGGAGTTGACCACTAAAAATATTACTGTAAAACTAGTTTTAGTAAGGCCCTCATTTGATACTTCATGGGCCTGTGAATTTTGGAGAATAAACAGCGATAACATATTTGTTCCATATTTGCCCTGGTTTCAGGTAATTTCCCCTACGAAATACCGCTTTCTAGGTCATCGTCTGTTTTGGAGATCACCCACGTGGGTTTTGTGAAAATGTACGTGGTTTAAATATACATGGGTGCAAATGTACGTGGGTTCAAAATTCAAATGTACGCGGGTTCAAATGTACGTGGGTTCAAATGTAAGCGGGTGCAAATGTTCGTGGGTTCAAATGTACGCGAGTTTAAAATTCAAATGTACGCGGGTTCAAATGTACGTGGGTTCAAATGTACGCGGGTTCTAATGTACGCGGGTTCAAATGTAAGCGGGTTTAAAGGTAAGCGGGTGCAAATGTAAGCGGGTGCAAATGTACATGGGTTCAAATGTACGCGGGTTCAAATGTACGCGGGTTCAAATGTACGTGGGTTCAAATGTACGCGGGTTCAAATGTAAGCGGTTGCAAATGTTCGTGGATTCAAATGTACGCGGGTTCAAATGTACGCCGGTTCAAATGTACGCGGGTTCAAATGTATGTGGGTTCTAATGTACGCGGGTTCAAATGCACGCGGGTTCAAATGTCCGCGGGTGCAAATGTTCGTGGGTTCAAATGTCCGCGGGTGCAAATGTTTGTGGGTTAAAATGTCCGCGGATGCAAATGTATGGGTTCAAATGTGCATGGGTGCAAATGTACGGTCACCGTTTGAACACCTGTGTTTGAGGTTTTGGTGCTTGTATAATATACCCTTGATTCAAATAAACGAACACTTAGTAATAAAGAAAGAATGAGTGCTGTGGTACGCGTTCGACAAGCGAAATCATTATTTATCATATCTATAAACTATTCTTATCACATTGTAACTTATGGCATTTCTGATTCAAGCTACAACGGCTGCAAAAACTACCACTCACCAAACGACTGCGGTTCATGAAAATATCACCTCGTTGACTCAAAAAACAATAAAAAAAGGTAAAAAAAAAAATTGAAAATAATTTGAATACTGTCTAGTATTATATCACTGATGTCATGTCAAGTTTTTCGGAAGATAAAAAATAATTTATGAATTGAAAACCCCTTGTAAGATTCTCCCAATACTTTCAGTACATGACTGTCTACCAACAGCGTAGGTATATATTTCGCGATAATATTGCATACATTTATCAACTTTTTACTCAACTACCATTTTATCTGAATTTACACACAAAACAATAATTTTGGGGAAATTTTTGTAACTAAATTTTATGGACTTCATTTATTCTTTTTGGCAAGTTTTCTATATTATTACTATTTTTCTTTTTGTGATAGCAGCTACTCCACCTACCGGATCCGCAGAAGCCAGCGACGCAGAAAAGCAAACAGGGGATAAAACACTAACCATCGTCTTACCAATCATTGGGGCAATACTGATTATTTTAATCATTCTACTGGCAGTTATTGTGATTAAAAGGTAAACAATTTTTGGATTAAAGCAATTAAAATATCGAAGTTATATTTTGGAATTAGTGATGGACCCGACCCCACACCAGGCTCTTAAACGTACTAATTGTAACGTATTCCAATGCAACCGTTCGACCACTGGTATACCTAATATTGGGGATGATAAACCTCTCATAAATAGTATGTTGTGATGGTATATCTTATATGTAGTGGGTTGTTTTAATTTCATCAACGAGACTTGAAAAGGAGGCACGGCTACTATATTTAGGGAAGGGTGAGACAATTCGTCACACTCGAATAAATAAACGAATACCAGCTTTACATTATTGTATGCTTTGTATGATATTGTAACAGGATGATAGAACGCTCATTTTGTAGAAATTGTATTACAATTCATGATACAAACCCAGCTGCATGCAAACTTAGCTAGGATCAACGTAACAACCACGTGAGCAATCAATAATGGTGTCACGTTTTGTAACTAGATCCCATGTTTTATATTTCATTGACTCGTGCTAATTAATGTTCTAAATATCTTAGCGCGTCTTGATTTCCAATATTGCTAAAATTTAAATCGAAAAGGATTTCATTCGATGTTGGATTCGGTATGGAATTTTGTATATACCTGATGGGCTTTAAGTTTTTCGATTTTTATGGCCTCAAGAAATTCAATGTGTTTGAATTGTGATGCGATTTCAATTTCACTTTGTTCAGCTTTTATGACCTTTTATTGATCTTGGTGCCAAGTTTACATAAACAAAGAGGTGACTCATCCTTTTTCCGTGAATTCACGAGCCCTGCCTGAAGTTAATCCATAGATTTTTCCTCCTAGAAAACACTCTTTACTTTTTTCAAACAACGTTCTAATTTATGTCACAGAAGGAGAGGTCTGAATACATTATCAAGTGCAAAGACGACGGTTAACAACGCATATGAACAAACTAACTTTGATCAAGCAGGAACAAGTCCATAATGATTGATAATATATTGTACGATTCACTACAAAAACAGAATAAAAAAATAGAAGTTGAAAAGGAATTGTATGGAAGTGCATGAACATTTCCGCTCGGGTACATAAGAATTCTTAGTGAAGATTTGATTTTGAAGTGGCGCAATTAAATCCAATATTTAGCTACTAAATTAAAAAATGAACATGAAAAACTGCATAATCTCCTGTCCAAATAATATATATATTTATTCTAACTAAGAACATAGCATGTATCCTGACTCGCTTGTTCACTTTGACTACTTGTACCGCTTGCCAGGATAAGCAGTTCCTGATTTGGGCCAATGGGCCATCAGCCTTAGGGTTCTCGACATTCAATTTTGAGCTTGATTCATTTAAGGTAGTTTCAAAATTGTAAAGGCTTCTTTCAGAATAAAACCGGTTTGAATTATGAAACTGATATTTGTCAGATTAATAATTCTTTTTCTCAAATATTCACCGTTCAAAAGATTAAATCATGAAATAAGATTGTGCAAATATATTTGAATAACTTCACTTCTTTAGTCTTAACAAATAAAATATGCTAATACAAATTATGTTAACAGTGTAATAATGCCTTCGTTTTTTTTAAAAAGATCAGAAAATATCGATATTACACAAATCTATTTACGCACAACGAATCAAAGAATGATTATTATTTCTCACGATTTCAGATTGTTTTTGTGTCGTAAACCAGTTTATTTAAAAATGGAATGATAGTTTTATTTATCAGTGTTTGTTTACTTATCATGAATAGGGATAATTTTAAATTTTATGTAAAAGACTTATTAAGAAGTCATAATATGTTCAAATTACGTCATCGATAAAAGAGACCTCACAAATGGCACATCTTAGGCCTCTCAGCGTCTGAATCCACATGGGAGATAATGAATTTTTACCAAAACTCACTTAAATAAATCAAAGCATTCCCTCGGCTGGCGTGATAAACGTTTTGAAAGAATTGTTGAACCTTGACATTGTAATATGCTGGGTTGAAATCTGAAATTTCGAAAAAAACACTGATCAAATATCACGAATATATATATTTAAAATAATATAATTTTTGAATTTAATTTTATATTAGACAGTGGTTCACTTGGTCATTGAAAAGACAATGCTTCTTATTCAGCTATTCCAATGTTATAACATTTGGCTATAAGATGGCTCTCTCTGTATATATATATATATATACATATTTTAGGACGAATAAAAGCCATGGTTTGTAAACAAAAAATACTATCAGGGGAAAGACTACCTAACTTCTCGCATACTTGAGATTATTTGTGATTTTACAAGGCCCATATAACTTAGTACATGTGATACTATTTGATTGTTCTAAAAATAGTGTTGAAGTGTGTATGGCGGATTTACATTTGAAACTTTAAGATGTGTATTACTTTGATATGTATTTTTAATTTATGTGCTTTTTAGTTTATCAACTGAAACTCAAGTAAATTTGAATTTATCTTTTTGGTATTTTTGTGTTCTACAATATTGCACCCGGCATGAAGCTTACACTATTCTTATGCTATTCACAATTCGTCAATAAAAATTTAGAAAACATTATTAGAATACCTTAAATCGTGATGAACATATGCACACTATGCGTTAAATCTACTTTAATTATTTATTTAATCTTTCATGCATTCTTAGCTATATTGTTATGTACAAGTCGCTCTCCCGCTTTTGTACAGTTCAAATATTTCAAATATTGATAATATGTGCATAAATAAGTACTATAATAGTAACAAAAAACTAAAGATATTAGTATTAATAAAGCAAAAAAAAAGCAAACCCAGGTTGATGGTAAAGGTTGGAATAAAAAACTACTTGTTTCAAATTAATTTGACATTCAATAAGAATACATTACACCAGTCGTGCGTGAGCTGACAATATGATTCCGCCGCGTGATTCTGGCGCAATATCAAGCCATAATTGTAAGTCGACCAGTAATATAGTGCAATTTGTATTTTTGATCCTTGTCGTATAAAAAAAATTGGTACTAACTAAAATTTTCAATGACCTATAGGTAAATTATTTCTGTGCCTTATAATACTCTAAGTGCCAATAATTTTTTTAATCATACGTATAAATTTTGCTCAAAAAATATAATTTGTTATTACCAAGTCGGCAAGCAATATAGTTCCTTTTGTATTTTTCAATTCTTGTCGATTTGAAACGTCGGTACTAACTAAAAATTCTCAGTGCCTCATATGTAAATTATTTCTGTTCGTTATATTACTCTGAGTGCAAACAATTTTTTTAGTCATATCAATAAATTTTCGTCAAAAAGAATAAATTGTAGTTATCAAGTCTGTCAATGTAGAGCAGAGGCGTGCAACATACGGCCCGCGGGCCACAGCACGGCCCGCGGTACCTATTTACGTGGCCCGCCACTGACTTCATATCCTAATAATTCAAAAACTTCTTCTGAATTGTAACGGCATCATTGGCATTTTTGACTACGGTGTAAGTCTATAAGACTTCATCACACTGCGATTCAATTTCGTCAACAGTACCGGTATTGTGACAACCCCCCATTGCTGCAGCATATTTTGCATTGTATGAAAACTGCCTTGTTCTGGCAGTGGTACGTGATCTTACTTTATGGCTGCAGGTTATTATGCGAAAAAGCTTAACAAAGTTCAAATGTCTACCAAATGTCTAAAAAAAGGAAATATGAATATGAAAGGCGCAAGATATCAGATATCTCAGTAATCACCTACCTAATTAATAAATTGATTGTACGTGCTCTTCCATTTAATAAATTATTCATAAAAATAATGAGTTTTTCGATGGTCTGGCCCCCGGTATCACTATAATTGTAGTTTGTTGCTCATTGCGCTAAACAATTGCACGTCCCTGATGTGGAGCATTTCGATTTCTGCCGATTTTTAACCGGGCCTTGACTAATACCACAACTACAGTACCACAATCGCTTGATGAGTAATATCGAAATATACTATGATGGATGTTCAGTGTAGGAAGTGCTGACGAAAGCTCATTCTATAGTAACAATATATCGATAGAAGCATCATTCATTCTTGCTTTTCGTCGTGGCGCTGTGTCATGTCCGTCGAGGCTGTTTCGTTATATATTTATTCATTATTGAGTAATATTATATCACAACCAGATCAGTAAGTTTATCATGTTCTATTCAATATATAAAAACTTTCTAAAAGGTTATGGTGTGATTAGCTAGTATGCTGTCCTCATTCTACATTCAAAGGTCTTCGACCATCGTAAGGTATAGTAGTCAGTGTTTTTCTCCCTAAGGCTGAGGCAAAAGATATCGCATTTACGTTAAGGCATGTTATGCAAAGTTTGTCAAACGTGAGTGGAAAAAATTTGGACCATTTAAAATGTGAGGCGGAGAAACACAATATTAAGAAAAATGGAATAAGGCAGCGCTAGGACTAATACTAGGCAGTACTAATTTGTTCAAGTCCATACGATGAATACAACCAGAAAATTGGTCTGAATGAGGAAGTTTGTTAATGGTTGCTAAAATTTTGTTATTCAATATTAAGGAAGTAATCAAGGAAGTCGATGCTCGATGATTAATACATTCACATATTATAATAGCTATCAACACAAGGGTAACGTACTTAACACACCAAAGCGAGTCTACTGATTTTGTGGAAGTTATCGGTGGTAAGCATGTACATGATGATGGCAAAAATTACATTGGTATTGACTACATTATTTCTTCTAATCGGCCAAAAAGGTAAGAAAGAATTTAGTTTTCTCGTAATATCAGTTGATAAAGATATTCGAAAAATATAACAAAAAAGTTTAAAATACTTCATAACCTAATTTGCTTGATAGAATTCAAAAGAAAATTGTAAATATAACCAGGCTCATGTTAAGTATTTAGTATCAACGAAATGGGACCTTACTAAGTTGTTCGTCTCTCGTTTCCACCTAAAGGGTTATTGGTTGTTCAATTAGAATCTAATATTGAGATTAATCGCTAGTTCGCGGGTATAAGGTGCATTTTTACCATTCAGGATTGATTTGAAATGTAAAAATGTTACTTATCAATCGTTGTCAATTGGCATCACAGTCTTTATGGTATCAGTTTCTCGAGTGGTTAAAGATTGTATTTTTCGTCAGAAGGTCATTAGTTATTTCAAATATTTGAACATCGCTCTCTTGTTAGTAAATTGCTAGTGCTTTGAGCAAACTTTTATAAAATTTCAAATTATAGTTATGTGATTAATATTATATATGATGGAGTGATTCGTGGGGTCGGGCGAACCCGTTCTTGGAATACCGTGATATCAGCGAACCCGATCTTGTTTTTCAGAGCTTGTAAGCTTGGAACGGTTTGCTTAAACGAGGGAACAAGTTGTTAGTTGGTTCGAACCTTTCTTCGCAATTTTGAATTCCACCACAGATTATATATAACATTTTATGTAACATTTGTGCATCATTAACAGGCTACCTAACTCGCGGACAAAATATCTGCTCAGAAAATGGAACATCAGTCGTGATTAATGACACTCAAGGAACAATACATGTCCCGAGCGTGGAAAAACCTGAGAACGATCAAACAAATAAACCTTGTTATTGGCGGTTTGAGCCTGGTACTAAAACGTTTGGTGTTGAGCTGTCTGTGAATATAAAAGAAGACAATCAAGAGATAGTCGAAATAGATCTCATAGGTGAGAGCGAGGGTGACCTCTAAGACACGTACACGTACATACGAAAGTCTATTCTAACTCTTATGATGAGCGTGTTTCATTAATATAGTATAAATACTATTCTGATCCGAAAAATCTAATGTGGGTTATATCAAATTTTGGTGCTCCCAAAGTATGTGCACCAAGATGGTGCACAACCTGAACATAGTATGTGTACCAGGGCAGGGTTCAGGTTGAGCGCCACTTCCGGAGCGCCCAAATTTTTATACGGACGCACACATTTGGAGAAAGTTTACCGAATAAGAACCGATTATGCTATTCCGATAATAATATATATATATTACACTCCATTTCGTGTTCATATATAACATTTTCGAATATTGAGTTTGCACCAAGCGTTGGAATTACATTTATCACTGCGTATTACCCTGAGTGGTTTGCAGTTACAAATCTCGTAAGAAATTTTTTTATACGGGAATGCCAATTGAACCTGCTGCCGTTGCAATGTGGTACAATCATATGCGTGTCTTCTATCACCATTAAAGATGGCTTCGGCTATCAGATGGTTAGTTATCCAAATGCCCGAACAAGACTGGCAGACAGTGGTTGTGGTTTGCTATAGAACAGGGGTCACCAAACTTTTTTGACCGCGGGCCGGGTATGACTCAAACTGTGTTGAAACGGGCCGGACAAATATTTTTGTCAATGCAATACAATAAATTCACAAAAATTGGAAAATCCATTCAATTTATTCAACAATATATATTCTAGATTTCTGAAGACTTAAATTCTAAAGATTAAATTAATAATTCTGAAGACCTAAATATTAAATTCTATATATATCGCAGACTATAGATCGACAACATTCTAGGAAAACAATATACAAGATTTCTATATATAGTTGAAAATCCTGAGTTTAGCTGTTATCAAAACGTTGCAGTCATGAATTAGGAATGTTACTCCGCTTTTTCGCGTCAAAATATGTACGCATCACGTCTGCTAAGTACCTTTACGCCGTGTCGGAATACGGCTCATACAAACGACTACGGACTGCCTGCTTTAGCATGGAAATCCATGAAATTTCGACATAATTTAGATAAAATAAACAACTATCATCTGGTGTTTTATTTTTATTCATTAGCGCATAAATTTCCCAACATTCGGAGCTTTTAAAATTAAACTCAAGGTATACGTGGTGCAAATTGATGTTATTGTCTATGTCCTATGGACACCAATAAATTTAATTGGACGTGTGTATTTCTTTCCTAACTTGATACTTACCAATTTGTATGAAGTTTGTACAATCAGAACATCGTTAATTATTACCCACAATGAACCACTGTCAAACTAACATGCACAACTGTAGCGTTTATTTGCCACCATCTTTCGGCGGTGTCAAGACTGTTGCCAGAATAAAATCCTGAAATAGTCTCAATATTCCACAGATGTGACGCAAATCGAAAGATTGGTGATTAGTATGTGTTTTTTTATTCATATTTATTACAGTTCTTATCAAAAAAGTTATACAATTCTTATGGAAAAATGGCCTGTCGTGCGGTACTAAAATTCCGATATCTCTGTTATTTCTTGATCTTTTTTATAAACTGGGTAATGTTATCTTATTTTCACTCAGATCTATCCACTGGCGCAGTTTTTATTCAAATCGGATGAACTTCATTTTTTTTGTAACTTACCTACATGAATATCCGCATTTAATCAGTACAAAAATAGTGGGACTTGGGAAATTGGAGCAGTACGCGAGGGATTACAGTACTGTTAGCGCAAAATGCACATTCGACATTCATTTTAGCACAAAGACGTACACAGTTTCGTCAAATGCACCCGCCGCGAGTGCATCTTTCGCTATTTCCCCAACTAATTTTTCATTACTACTATTAAAACTCCTAAAGAGGCAAATTATGATTGACTTATTTGATTCATACATAAATTTCCAGACACAACCAGAAACTAACGAATAGCATTCAAAATCGCAAAAACGAAGTATTATTTACAACCACGACTGAAAATCTGTCAAGGTGACGAAAGTGTCTGAGCGGATGCGAAAAGGCCCATTATTACGTCACTTTTTGCATCTTGCTGATTGGCCAATGTTTCGAAATAAACAAGGAAGACAATGCTCGAGAAAATTTTTCTTGAAAAAATATGTGGCCATTTTTGCGTGTTATTGCGGGTCGGATAAAATGACGACGCGGGCCGAATCCCGCCCGCGGGCCGTAGTTTGGTGACCCCTCTATAGAACCAAGCCTTATTATCGCCTTTCTATACATAATCATTCATCAGTGTTTTATCTTTTAACACTTCAAATAGATCAAAAGTATAGAAAAGCTTCATGCACAGAGGACGGAGGCTATTGCTTAGAGTTTTACGAATATGAAGACAACACATATTATGGTACTTGCATTGATAAATGGTGGTGGCTGCGAGAATACTGTCGCGTGAATGAAACGTCGGAAAACTTGTTGAAATGTATTCCATGTGCGGGTAGTGGTAAGTTGCAGATTATATATATGTGAAAAGATTCTTCTCTTTGCCTTCTTCCGATATTTTTTCAATCTTATGGATCATTAGCTGGTGCCACGCACCAGTAGCACACACGCCTGTGTAAAATGTGTGCATAAATATTTGAAATAATGGAAAACTAAAAAATAAAAACAACAAAAAATTCTTCTCTGTGGAAGAATTCCTCCCCGGTTTGAAAACTTGACTTGTATTGTTGAATTTCACAAGTGAGAATAAAACATTTAACTTTGTAGGTTCAACGAGACTTGAACATGAAAAAACATACTGTTATGACAATTGTGGAGCAGACTTCATGCCGAGTAATAATTGTAATGAGCACCCAAACAGAAAGGTTGATGCGTATATTAATTACAGCAACCCTAAGTTGAACAAATCATTTAATATAACGTACAAAATATTACCGTGCAAAGGAAATGAATCTCATGTATCAGCAGGTAATTTTTCAATTGCCTTTTCTAGCTTAAAACAATGAAATATATATTGGCTTTTATTTGATGAATTATTATATTTTCAAGTTTTGGTGTACTATTTTTAGGAAAAGAATCAGAATGTTTCAGTAAAGAAGATAAAGGTGCAAGTTACCGTGGAAAGATTGCAGTAACAAAGTTTAGTATAGAGTGTCAGCGATGGGATGATCAGTTTCCCCACGAACATTCAAGGTGGGTCGTTGTTGCTGGCGGTTGAAGACAATGTGGCTATATTACAAAATTTACGTGCAATTTGATGCAATTTTTATTGTTTCTTGATAATCAAAAACGACTCGTTTATCTTACATTTACAAAAATATTGAAAAAAAATTCACAACAGTTTCTTTAGGTTTAAAAAATGTATAAAAGTCAGGAATTTACGGACTTTTAGGCAAACTTTTAATAACATTATCTATTGTGCTGGTCATGGTAATACTGTGTTGCCCAGACGTACTAAGAGCTCCGAGTTCATTTTAAATTGATGGGGTTTGGTATTCAAATTTTATAAATGGTCATTTCGATTAGTAAACAAATTTTGTATTATGAAAATGGTGAATAAAACGAAACTAAGAATTTTTATTCTCAATTTTACATCTCAGAACTGCAGAAAAGTATCCTTTTTCTGGACTGGATGATAATTTTTGCCGAAACCCCGACGGAGAGGATGGCCCGTGGTGTTATACAACAAACGATGGAGAACGATGGCAATATTGTAACGTTCCTGATTGCAGCTTAAGTGCGTTGAGTATAATTAAGGTTCATCTATGAATGAGACGAAATTCTTGTTGAAATTATAATTTAGTAGGAAGAGTAGCTTTATCGAAAGTTGGTCAAATTTAAATATTTTTCTGCGCTTGTACGCATAGTTATCACTTGATTGACAAGTACTTTAAATATCTAAAGTGTTTTAACATTTACACATTCTGATTTAAAAATTTACGTAATCTAATTGTAGGAGATTTTTCATCTTTCAAGTGATAATTGATTATATCAAAAAACATTTCAATAAATTTAACCGGTGTGGTTATATGTTTGAACACCTTAGTTTGAGGTTTTGGTACTTGTATAATAAACTCTTGATTTGAATACAATACCCATGAGTAATAAGAAAAGAGAAGCAAGCATAGGTGCTGCGTTAAGAGGTCGGCCGGCGAAACCATTATTTATTATACCCGTAAGCTATTCTTAGGCACATTGTGTCTAACTCATGTCGTTTCCTGATTCAAGCTACAACCGCTGCGAAAACTACCATTCACACAACGATAACACAAGAGACTACGGTTCATGAAAAAATAACTTCGTTGACTCAAGAAACAATTTCTGTTCATTCAACAGAAACGGCGAGTTCACAGAGAGGTAAAAAAAAAATTGAAAATAATTTGAATATTGGGTCTAGAATTCTATCACTGCTGTCGTGGCAAGTTTTTCGGAATATAAAAAAAATAAATTTATAATTTGAAAACTGTTTATAAGATCATCTTAATACTTTCGATATATGAATGTCTACTAACAGCATGGGTATATATTCCCCGATAAAATTTCATACATTTATCAACTTTTTACTCAACTACCATTTAATCTGAATTTACGTACAAAACAATAATTTTGGTGGAATTTTCGTAACTAAATTTTATGGGCTTCATTTGTTCTTTTGGGCAAGTTTTTTATATTATCAATATATTTCTTTTTGTGATAGCAGCTACGCCACCTACCGGATTCGCAGAAGCCAGCGACGCGGGAAAGCAAACAGGGGATAAAACACTAGCCATCGTCTTACCAATCACTGGGGCAATACTGATTATTTTAATCATTTTACTGGCAGTTATTGTGATTAAACGGTAAGCAAATTTTGGATTGGAGCAAATAAAATATAGAATTGATATTTTGATATCAGTGATGGACCCGCCCCCACACCAGGCTATTAATTCGATTAATAAAAAAAACGTTCCAATTGACACGTGTTCCAAAAATTTTTTAACGTCACCCATGCGACTGTTGACAACTGGCATACCATACATAGTATATGTACCAGGTTAGAGTTCAGGTTGTGCGCCATCTTGGTGCACATACTTCGGGAAAGTCAAAATGTTTGATGTTGTGCCTCACATAGTATATTGTGTATCTTATATGTCGTGGGTTGTCCTAATTTCACCATCGAGTCTTATCAAGAAGCCACCGATACTATATTTAGGGAAGGATCAGATAATTCGTAACACGTTGAATGAGATGATTGGGATTTGACAGAAACATTCAGCTTCGATTTTGTTTTTGTGAAAAGTTTAGTTTGAGTTATTACCAAGAACAATTGTTACGTTATTCAAATTTCTTAACTCTTGTTTAGAAAGTTTTTAAAAAGAAATAAAAATTGTTCTTAAATTATTAGGCTGATAAAAAATAAACGAGACTAGCTTTACATTCTTGTATAATTTGTATGAAATAATTGACAGGATGTTAGAAAGCTCATTTTGTAAAAATCTGGCTACATGTAACCTTAGCTGAGACCAACGCAATAACTACGTGAGCAATCTCTAATACGTCACGTTTTGTAACTAGATCGCCTGTTTCAAATTTTCTTGACTATTCCTCAGTAATGTTCTAAATATTTTAGCGCGTTTAGATTTCCAATATTGCTAAAATTTGAACCGAAAAGGATTTTAGTCGACGTTGGATTCAGTATTGTATTGTATATATATAAACCTGATGGGCTTTAGATTTTTCTATACTTTCCTGGCCTCGACAATAAAATACCGTGTTTGAATTGCAATGCGATTGCGATTTCATTTTATTAGGTTTTCATGACGTGTTTGACCTAAGCATTACTCGGTGACGAGTATACAGGCACAAAACGGTGACTCATCATTTTTCACGTAAATTCATGAGCTATGCTTGATGTTAATTCAATAGTTTTTCCTCCTAGGAGGTAGAACATACTCTTCACTTTTCATAATAACTTTTTAATTTATGTCACAGAAGGAGACATCTGAATGCATCATCGAGTGCAAAGACGACGGTTAACAACGCGTATGAACAAACTAATTTCGATCAAGCAGAAACAAGTCCAGAAATGATTGATAATATATTGTATGATTCACAACAACAGAATGAAAAAATAGAAGTTGAAAATGAATTGTATGGAAGTGCGTGAACATTCTCGCCCGTGTGCATAAGAATTTTTAGTGAACATTTGATCTGTGAGTGTCGCGATCAAGTCAGATATTTAGCAAACTTGATTAAAAGATGAACATGAATGAAGCATGAAAAACTGCATAATCTTCTGTCCAAATATTTCATTTATTCGAACCAAGAACATATCATGTATTTTGACTCGTTTGTCCACTTTGACTACTTGTCCTGCTTTTAAAGAAAACTGCTATAAGGTTGTGTGATCATTTAGACCAGAGGTGTGCAACCATTAAAACAGGATGGCCAGATACAATTAACATAGGTATTCTAGTAGTTACAAGCACAAAAATTTTGGTTATTGATCACTTGACATGCGTTGTTCGCTTTTCACGAGCTAGCTTTTGGGGGATTGTAACATTCGTCATAGGCCTAAAAAATAAATTGGAATTACTCGTAGTATCAGTTTAATCTATATAAAACCTAGTTTCGCGGGCCACACACCATTCAAAATTGGCACTTCTACGCAGGCCGCACAATTTTCCCTTATGGGCTGCATTTGGCCCGCGGGCCGCAGGTTGCACACCCCTGATTTAGACTCTCGTGGCATTGTCTATTGAACAAATTTTAAAACAAATAATATTGTTGATTCGATCATGTGTAATATAAATTCACGTTTCGTCATGTTTACTCTTTCAATATTTGTAAGATTTTTAATTTGTTTATTTATTCTATTACTATGCAAGAGCAGAAGTTTTTCGTAACCATGATAATCTATATATGCTAAAAGTAATAAGCATTAATGGGTTTCCATATAATCACATTCACTAGCAGGAAATGAAGTTAGAAAATGTTTTATCCAACCTCCAACCACAATTTAATTGCACTTGTTGGAACTACGAAACCACCAGTGCCGGATTTACCATGATGTAGGGTAGGCTGAAGCCTATGGGGTCTCGACATTCAATTTTGAACTTTAATTCAATTTAAGTAGTTTTTCAATCCTTAATTCTTGTTCCAAAATAAAAATCGGTTTGAATTATGAAACTGATATTTGTTTGATGTTTTAATCAGATTAATAATTCTTTTTCCTTACTATTTACCGCTTTTCAGATCAAATCCTCAAATACGGTCGTACAAATGAATTTGAAAAACTCCACTTCCTTAGTCCTAAAAAATAAAATATGTTAATGTCAATTATGGTATCTGTTTTACCGTTATAATGCCTTCATATTATTTTTTTAACGGCAAGAAAATGTCAATATATATCTACACAAATTCATTTCATCAACAACGAATCAAAGAAGGTTCATATTGTTTACGATTTCAGATCATTTTAGTCGTAAACCAGATTATTTCAAAAATGGAATAAAAATTTTATTTATCAGTTTTTATTTATTTAACAAAAATTAGGCCAATTTGATTTAAGAACTGACGTCAATGTAAATGACGTCAAAATGAACCTCTCAAATGGCACGGCTTAGGCCTCTAATCGTCTAAATCCCGCCTGGAAACCATCATTTATCGAGAAAAAGGAATGTTTACTTGGACTTATCTAAAAAATTTGAAGCATTCTCTCGGGATGTGGTGAAAACGATTTAATGATTTGTTTTTACTATTTGGAGGAAATCTATAACATTGGTTGGCACTGTTGCAGTAATATTCACATTAATTTGACTGTTTCATTTTTTGAGAAAAGCTTTTTATTTTTATGCAAGTATTGTACCGGGTATATGCATGGTGGTTACTGGCAATTTCGAAGCTTTTCATGTATGTATGCCAAAAAGTTGACGTTGTATTATTACCGCCTTCAAACGAGAGTGGGAAATTTTTTTTTTTTTTTAACAGTTCGAATTTAGATTTAAATATATTTGAATTAAAAAAATCAGGCCATGGGTAGTTGGTTTGTAAACAAAAATTACCGCCATGAGAAAGACTATCTAATATTTCACATACTTGTGATTATTTGATATGCAATCTACTTTAATTATTTTGATTCTAGAAAAGCTGCCTTTCTTCTCCACAAAAAAATATTCTCATGTTATTACAAATGCACCATATGCATTTTTTATTGTGATTCCACTTTTTATTGTTTATTTAATGTTCAAAAAAATTGATGATTGTGGTAAAGTAGTAAAGTTTGATTCTATGCAAGTGTTGAATTGTCAACACGATGTCAACTGACTTTTGCTCCCTTTGGCAAAACAAATTTACTCGAGGAAAAGTATTAGAAAAATTTTCTTTCTTTGTGCTTTGTTTTATTTGATGCGACATTAAATATTCAAAGTATTAGAAAAATTTTCTTTCTTTGTGCTTTGTTTTATTTGATGCGACATTAAATATTCAATAAATCCGAATCATTATTTGTTTCGTTTTGTGTATCTGTCACCGAAATGAAGGTACTCCCGTAGTGTGTGTATACCAGGTTAGGGTTAGGCCATAAATTTATTTCGATTTTCTCTTGTTTTAGTTCTGTTACGAGTTCGGAAGTGAATATACCCCCTGCCTATAGGTTTCAATCCCTTCACACTACTCGACGTGAAGTAGACGAATAGAGTTAGTTATCTCCATATGGGTACACACACTTCTGGAGCACCGAAAGAAAACATGAAATTGATGAAAAAGCATTTTATTTCACATCTTTTTTTCTCTGAAGTGTATAAAAATAAATTATTCATAATGTCATATTTAGACATTCGCGGCTTATATCAATGTAAATATCATGTTTTCATGAAAGCAAAACCGGGTTTGAAAATCCCCCGAGAGGAAATAAAATGCTCAACAAATACTATTATTTCAATAGTACCCTATATATTTGGCTGTTTACGTTATTCGATCTTTTTGCTATAAGCATTTACTTTAATGTCGTGCGGAGCGATTTTCACTTAAACTTGGAACAAAAAAGCCACATTTGTTAAGGTGTACAATAATCTTTTGAAGGGAAATATATAGCTTATTACTCTGCAAAACTATATACTCTAAAGGTGGATCAAATGTGTATGGCAAATTTACATTTACAATTTTACATTTGAAATTTCAAAATGTGTAATACTCTAATATGATATCAATTTATGTGCTTTTCAGTTTATCAGATGTAATTCGTAATAAATTTATTGTTTTTTTATTTTGGTATTTCACAATGTTGCACCCAGCATGATGCCTACACTATTATTATGCTACTCACAATTACTCAATAAAAATTCAGAAAATATAGTTAGATAACATATCGATAAAATATTAAATGGTGATGAACATATGCAAACTAGTCATTTTATAGTAAATCTGAATGCAGCAGGTTCTGGGAAATTAGGTATTTAAACTCTTTGTCTATTGGCATATATAGGGTAGGTAAACATCATCATCTAAATTTATGTGAAAACAAGGAAATGACTGCTTCGACTAATATTCATTCTATATGCTGACTTATAATATCAAAATACCTTTGGACATGAAACACATTTTCCGGTATATTGAATTGTGGTGTTGTTTGTTCGTTCCCGTCTATTTTAGGACAAGCCAACAAGTTATTAATTTAATCGAAAATTTCTTATTCACTTCCCCCATGTGTTTTAATGAATTTTCTTGTTGGACACAGCTCGGGAATGTACTAACATATTAAACTGAAATTGTATCGGGGCTTACGTACACTGTTGTTTCGCGAATTAACATGTTTCCATTTTCCATCAAAATAGAATTAGAGATGAGCTTGTAGTTTAGTTATATATGGCGCTATTTGTTGGATGGATGTTGGAATGACTCCTTTTTCGAGTATTGGGAATTTTTGTTAAAAATATCAAAAATTTTCTAAAGTACGCTCAAATTGGATTGCAGGAATCCGCCAGAAGTTTCGAGACTAAAACTTTGCTAGATTTTGTGCACTGAAATTGAATCATGATATAATTACCTAATACGTAAGGAATTCATTCCTTTTAAAAACTTTGCTTAATACCAATATAATATTCTTGTAGATTCAATCACAATTGAAAAAGCATTCATGCCACTTCAAATAGGTCTCACATGGCTTTTTAATAAGCCATTATTGCTTGTCTTATCTCTTCCATATTTATATATATACCCTACGAGATCACATAAAAAATTAAATGGTACTATTACACTTTTATCATATCAAAAACATCATATTTTAGCGCTGCAAGCGTTTAAAATGCTCAGTAAACTAATCGCTCTTTTGGGTTTCTGTAGAATATTTTGACTATTTTATCGTCATTGTAAGCTCCGATTACGACTTCACAGACTTGATTCTATAACACTCACTTTTTAAACCTTGCCACGTCTCTCAAGTTTTCAGATAAATAGAGTAAGTATAAATCGCACAACTTACCTCAAAATTGTTTTACATTACCGTAAACTCTTAATAGTGTGCTTGTTACTATTGATTTTTCCTATCAATAATCGATGCCTTTAAAAATAGGTAAATGTTTCATATATTTAGGTATGACAGTACTTATATATTTTATCCGTTACGAAAAGTTGATTATTGTAGATAGTTTTTTTTATTACTAACTGGCCAATTACATAGCGGTTTGCTATGTACTGCCAAAATGGATCCAGTTACCTTATTAGGTATGTATAATAATAAAATCCGAAATTTAGATATGCTTTATTCTAGGAAGTAGAAAAAAATTGTCTTTCTTGAAAAAATTCCATTGCTCATTTTTGATCGTTTGAATATCCCTAAATTTGCAAAATGTACTTTTATGTATTGGGTAATTTAGCTGGTTTTTGTTAGCATCGTAACACCGTACTAATAAAACGAGTGTTATTGATTGAAAGCTGACACCTAAAATCTGGCTTACCCACCGCAATTGATAATGCGACAACGATTGAATAAATTAAAATTAGCAGTCCCCGCAGCCTGGTAGAAGGAAGAGTATCACATGGAAGATTGCTGAATTACAAATAGTGTCCTTTATAGATGACAGAGATTTTTTATGTATAGTACATGGTTTAAAAGTTTCATAATAGATGCTGCTTGTTTGAAGAAGGTTAACTTCGGTCAGGCACAACGTTACAAAAATACATTTGTGTTGATCAAATCTTTTGTCGTTAATCAAATAGAATAGTCTTCTTTATTTTTGCTACAGCATCCGTGCGTTATACGCATACGGATTCAATAGCGCAAAGGCAAGAGCAAGAAAAGATGGTAGTTAGTCTTGTGTAAACGCAAGTGATAGTTACTTTGAATTAGACGAAGAAAGGTATGTATAACAAAATGAGTTTGTGAGAGATCAACGAAGGATATCATTTTGACAATTCAAATTAAAAAGTCGTATTCGTTTCATTTAATAGATCTAAGATCCGAAGTTTTTAACGAAACAAAGTCTGGTCATTGCATTAGCAAAGCAAAAGAGTAGCACAGCGTTATAAAATTGTTAGAGGTAAACATTTTAGAGTTGTCCCCAATGATATCAATCATACGTCGAGAACACTACGGCATGCAAGCTAAACCATTCAACTGATTGATATATTCACTTAATTATTGATGTTTACCTCCTAACGTATCAGTTCTTTTCTTTTCGTTTTTTGATGTTTCTCTAAGCAATACGAAGTCTATTTTTACTACAGTACCTCCAAAGCTTAATCACCTTATATTAGAATAAAATTGTTTAACACAACGGGATTGTCAAAATTATTATATATTTATATATTTTTGTAAAAAATATTATTTATTTTAAAGTTATAAATTGTTTGATTTGAATATAATAGCACTGATTTTCAAAAAAAAAAATTGCTTCAAGACGGTTACAATGTGATTTTCCTCATGAAACAATATTAACTGAATATATCGTGCAAGAGAATAAATAATTCGTACAGAAAAACCGAACAGTGGCTTCGCATCATTATCAGCAAACGCAGATGGGCGTAGTTTAGTATATAGGCCTGTATATCTGATTTCAAACTGTGACAGGTGGCTATGTCTTACTCGCAATCGAGGCTATAAAAACATTTGTTATAAATATCATAGGTGCCGACCGAATTTTAGTTTACAACTTTCACTATAAGCTTGGCGCAAACATTGAATTAATAGTAATTTACGCTACTGACCAAACATATTTCTTGTCAGAATTTTGATTAAATCTTAAGTGGGAAATAAATTATATCAAGTATATACAAATACAATTTAAAACATAGTTCATTGGATCAAACCTCAAATTCAAGGCTTCACTACACGGACAATACTATTTAGAATTCCCCCGTGGTGTAACATTGATAAGCGGTAAATTTTTATATGAGATGAGTTGTATTGAATTACTTCAAAAAGCTAGGTAATATAAATACGTTTATTGCAAAAACAAATTTTTGAAAACCATGAAAGACAATTTAAAAATCAAACGAAAATTTTGATACCCGTGAAACGTTCTTTGGGAATTCCTGACACAACAAATTCTACGCATAAATGTTACGAGCGTCAAATTGTGTGTTTCACGGGAATCTGAGGATCAAAGTGATACAATTGAAGGTTCTATTTTAGTACGCCGAACCTTCTAAATATTCTGTAAGTTTTCCGCCTTTAAAGATAGATTATAAAATTAATCAGGAAGTCAAACAGGAAGTAAGTCAGTAGGTTAACAGATGCATTTTGTATTATCCAGCACAATTGAATGAAAAAGTTGTTGACAATGTCAAAATTTGACATCCACATCCATTTAATGGATCAATGGAACACTTTTGCAAAATGGCGCTTCAGATGTGTATGTACCAATATGGAGGTAACTAATTTTGTTCGCCTACTCTATAACTTGGTATAACCAAGTTGTATACAGGAACTGAAACCTATGGGCAGGGTATATTCACTTAGCTAACACAGACAGAAACCGAACTCGTAATAGAACTAAAATATTCTCAGCTTAGGAAAGCTTAAGGAAAATGGAATAAAATTATGGCTTAACCCTAACATGGTGCATATACTACGGGAGTACTCTTTTAGTAACAATTAAAATGGTGCTAGCGTCTTTTTTCTTCGCAATTCAAGTTGCCGAAAGTGATTCAACTAATGAACGCTTGTAATACTTATCTCTTTCAGCTGTGTTTAAGGTTAAAAACCTTAAATTATTAGAAATTGTTTAAAGCCGTTTTGTTACGTAATTTATACGTCACAATTAAATATTTATTCGGGATAAACTGTAAAGCTAATTCACAACAATTTTGTGATAATGATTCGTAAACAAAGTTAAGCCACGTTGGCGCGATAATGTATCGATCAACAAGTATCAATATCAGCAGTACCCTACTTAGCAAAAATAATATTTAAATTTGAAAAATCGATACGATTTAAGTAGGAGACATAAAAGAGGCAAAATGGCTACAGTGATATAGTGTTTGTTTACAGGCTTATTTGATAGTAATGCATGCACACAACTGACTGGTAACGAGCAAAAGATTCAGTTTAGTCAATGTTTTGAATGTCTATGCCACCTGTTCCTAACCGATGGGCATGTACCACTGCTGGGCCACAGAGACATATTTGGGTGGGCAACAACCTATCAAAAATTTCTATGGTTATTGAAAGATTTAGTTTCATTTATAGTATAGGTTCCATGCAAATAAATAATTATAGTGACTTTTAATTTCTATTCAATGCCTCGATGAAGTTCTTGTGTGGAAGTAGAAATGTCGGAATATTACACCGTTTTGCCAACACCAGTCCGGCTTTATATATTCTCAACATGAATATACCTGTTGACAATGATATACGTTGTACATTGGTTGCACTTTATTGTTCACTTACTCGTTGTGCATCGCCGAATCTCCTTCCTATAGGAAACGCACCGCAATTAAAAACAATAGTCAATCAATTATCCGAAAGTGGTTCCCTTAAATAGTATCGATCGATTGTAACGCGCGTTTAGATGCTTGTTTGATTAACTAAAGTTAATCTGTTAAAGATCAAATCAGGATTACAATTAACAAAAAGACGTTTGTCGCAAGAGGTTTAATAAAAGTTAATATTGATTCTGACTTTACGAAAAGCTGTTGATCTTTTTACAATGAAAAATGCGGAAAGTAAGGCAGTCGTTTTTATGGTAAATGCAATGATGCAAAAAATTTCAACGCGTTATTTTTGGCCTAAACGTTAAAGTTTTTACACAATTTTCAAAAGATCAATTCAAAATATTGTTATTGTAGATCCGTCGGTAGAATATAAAAAATTGTAGAAATTTAGTATTACTTTCAAAATGGAAACTGTAATCATTTATAGTATATTATTTATTCAATGGAACACTCGTATGTTAGGAAGTTGTATTTTGATTGTCCAAATTTTTAGTATATATAGTATATTAAATATAAATAACGAAAGACTCGTATTTTAGCAAGTTGTCTTCAGTTCTTCAAATTTAAATACAAAAACTACCAGGAAGTGTTCCTTGCCTATTCTTACCGAAATTGAAATAAAAAACTGGTTGTGATGAATTGGCCATAGCTGATCTTTCTGGATTCGATCGATGGAGTAAAACCAATATTATCGGCCATATTAATAACTAAGACATTAAATATTTAGAATTACCTATCTATGCAAATAGTTAATATATTGCAAAGTTGAATATTTAGTTTATAGAAAAATTGGTACTCCCGTAGTATATGTACCAGATTAGGTTCAGGCCATAGTTTGGTTACGATTTTTCGTAAGCTTTCCGGTTGAACTGAGAATATTTTAGTTCTATTACAAGATCGGGGACTGCCTGTGTTAGCCAAGTGAATATACCCCCTGCCCATAGGTTTCAGTCTCTTTATAGTTATACGACTTGATGTAAAGTAAGTGAACAAAATTAGTTATCTCCATACTGTTTTATACACTTCTAAATAGCCGAAAAATCAAGGTCTTCATAATATATGAGAGATAAACAAAATATTGTAGATCAATGTATACTATCTTGAGTTGGGAAAATTGTTGAATTTTAATTCTTAACATTTTAAGACGAGGACGCTCAGAGAATGCTCGTACCTATAGTAGCATTGAAATCGAAATATAAGTGAGTGTTTGTGCTATGTTCATCATAATGAATATGTAACATTCCCAGTTATTTCGTACCCATTGATTTAGTAACCCCAATATTATTGGCCATAATAATAACTACGACCATTTTAATTATTTTAAATTAACCGGCAATACAAATAGGTAATATATTACCAATGTTACCAAAGTCAAATTTTTAATTTCCCAATAGCAGTAAAGGTCAACCTCTATGAGCCACGAAAGAAAAGCTTGGGAACCATTGGTCCATACAAACCTTTTTGCTATTGTATGCGTTAACGGATTATGAAACGAACAGTAACCTTTCAAATGATATTGATTATCACTTAATGGAATTGCAGTTTTCTTATAACTTTTCAATGTGACCTAATGATACAATACGTCCCTTGTGTGCTTCACAATATTGAGCCGACTCGTAGGAGGTTCACGATTTTATTAGCTTGATAGTGAATGACAGAATAAAATACAACAAACTGATACTTGGCAACCATTTGGCGTTGTTGGAACTTTTAGGTGGGTGGACAGAAATAGGAAACATATTATGGTAAATTATCTATTATTCTCGGTGTATCTTTTTGTATGAATGAAATAATTACCAAGTATTCTTATAATGGAGTCATATTGGAGTAGTTTCACAAGTGGGAACCAGAGACAGGAATTTTTTAGTTCTCTTTGGAAATAATTGGGTAGAATGCAATTAAATATGCTTATAATTGACTTTCACGCAAAGTGGTACACAGAGGAAGCAAATAAATTTATATTCTTTCTCCAGTTATCTTGTTATTCTCATTGTACCTTGTTGTACAAACTTTGAAAATAAAGAAATAAGGGCCATCAATTATGCTTATAATTGATTAAAGTTAGAAGTAAAAATAATTGGTAATTGTCTCATTGAGTCATTCATTTCATATAGACTTGATATTTAAATACTGTAGTTTGGCTTCTTCATGTTTATAATCATGCCTTGAGCATAAACAAATATGCTAGTACAAAAAGAAAATCCATCTAGAATAATTTATTTGTATTTTACTGTAGCGAAACTATATAAGAGAAGAGTATTTTAGTTATTCGAATTGAAGCATTTAATTGTTAGCATCATATTGAATAATTATTTGATTTGAATAATACGAATAATTGCCAGATACGGATTCGAATTATAAAGTAGACAAGGAGAAATGACCTGCAGTTTTATACGCATTATCCAAGCACGTCCCTTATCCGTATATTTGATTTGACTTAAATTTAGCTAGCACAAGATCAAACTAATTTTTAATCAAACGCCTTTATTACAGTCTTTTTTAAAGTAAATAGATACTATTATAAACTCTATCTATCATTAATGTATCTAAGTTCATTTGCGGGAGACAAAATATGCATCGAGGCAAACAAACTTTGGAAAAAACCTCAAGAAAAAAAGATAACGAACATAAACCAACGAGAAGCTCAACACATGCTTCCGAAGAGCAACGGCCGTGATATGACAAAGGGGATAGACAAAGAAACTATATCGGATATATGTAAAGAACGGTGTTTTAGCCACGATCCAGATGCCAAAATATCCAAAAATATTAACAAACATGATAGAACTTTACAAACAATAAAAGTCGAACTTGTTCCAATCGAAATGTTCCATAAAATGTGTATTACGAAATCAAGTGAATCCTGTCCATCTGCCACAAGTAGTTTTGCAAATGAACGGAATTGTGGAAAGAGAAAAAGTTGTAGCGAGAAAGGAAAATCAAACCCGAAGAGAATGGAATCGACAGGACAATGGGTGAAAAGCCAAACTGATTTTAATAATAATAATAATAGACATATTGATAAATATATTTGGAGGCTGCCAAAGGAGAGAACCAGTGACGCCCAAGACAACCAACCTCCAAAAATAATAAAAGAACTATGTAAAAAAAACTTTCCCTCTGATTCTCAGGGCACTTACCTACACACACATAACAGAGTTGATGTGGTTCATAGGTCATTGCCAACACGTAACGAAATGCTATATAAACAGCCTCGCAAGTATTACGCTGAAAGAACAAGATATATATCTTCCTTACAACCCCGTGAAATAAATAGGTTTCGAGTCTTGGACAGACAACCCATTCACAATAAATATCCACTTAACACTGTCGCTCAATGCAGAGTACACATTAATTCAAAAGCAAAATTATTGAACGAATGTCGTAAGGATTATATTCAACAACCAATGAATCGAAGGATATACGAAATCTCAAATGGACATCAACGACGAGCTATAAAAGCAAGATCAGCTTCTCCGGTAAGACTGAAGCGATCAAATACATCAACAAAGTCTTTGTTCGATCCTTGGGTAACTCTTGGAATTTGTTTTTGTTTGGACAACGATTCTGATGATTCCGATAGCGAGGACGAAGAAACGGAAAATGCGCAAACGTCAAGAGCGAAGGGAACACAAAAGGCTCGAGACACTTCAAGCGATGACGACGGTAGGCAGAAAAACATGTAGCTAGCTCAGCGGTGTGGCGCATCGTGCTAAGCGTTAGGAATACGCTCGCCACCGCATCTCGAATTACCCTGCGTGGGGTTCCCAGTTTCGAATCCCATGCGGGGGCGGTTATGTGCGAGAGTATTACTGGACTCCTCGCCGCCGTAGGGTGGTTTACGTAACCGCTGGTCGGTTACGGCTTCCTCCACCATCAAGTTCATGCTTCCAAAAACAAATAATTGGTCCGACTAATCCCATAACCGACCTGGACTGGTGAACAGACGAGAGGCCGTGGTTCGCCATATTATCCCGGGATAAATATGTAAATCCTAATAGAGCTATAATAACAACCCTCGATTTTTTATAAGTTCCTGTTTGCCATTTCTCCGCTCTGACTTTGACATGCAGCCATGCCTATGACTTGCAACAGGAACAAGAATTGCTCCAGAATTTATGTTTTCCGTCTGTAAAACGCTAATTAGTGATAGCTAAGAATAACGCTAGTAATGATGGAATTAAATGAATATTTAGGTATATAAGAGCAATGAAATAAGAATATTTTATCAACTATTCTCTGTGCAACCAATATGCTATGTTTTCATATGAAGAACACGCGTTTCAATTCAATATAAACAGATGTGTGTATAAATATTTCAATTATTACATAAGTCAGAGAATAGATAAATTTAATTTCTCCATTGTCGTAAGCAGTAGCCGTTTTAAATTTATGTCACTCTCTCTTGAAGCAAAAGTCGAAAGTGTTGTCTCAAGAACCTTATTATGAATAATTCCTTATAAATCTGACTTTTAGGTGGCAGCGACACAGACCTAGACGACGATATATCAGAGACAGACAGCAAACTCGGCGACAGTGTCGCTTCAACGCCGAGTGCTCAAAACGGCAGTGATGGCGGAGATGATTCGGATTCGGGTTCGGAAGAATTTGACGGAGAAAGCTTTGCTAGGTTTGGGCTACACACTTCTAATTGCATTACCACGCGTTAACACAGCACAAAAATTTTTTACAGAACAGCTGAGCGAGACGGAGTTTTTACTGACAATCGACCTTTTTTCAATGTTTAGTATATCATTTGCATTGGAGAAAACATTTAAAACTCATCTTTTGTTATGCTATTGCAAAATTCTAAAAAGCAATTAATTAGAAACGCTGACTGAAAAATCACAAATTTGCTTTCAAGTTATAAACCGCGAAACCAAATCGGGAAACCGTCGAATCAAACCAAACCCGGAGATATCGGTATGTACGGTACGAAAAATAATCTGTTTTAGACTTCGTGTCCATATCTGTGAGCTCTTGATTATACGACTCTCGCGGCCTTTGTTTCGAACAAGTAGTCTTGCAGGCAGTTTTTAATATATATTTAGGAATTCAATAAAATCGTTGAGAAAACGGGAATTTTTTCAAAACATCCTGGGTGAGTTAGCGGGAAAGAGATTTGATCACGAAATGTGAGATTCAAGATTCAATCTCTAAGTCGCATAGCCTGGACATGCCCTCCATAAATTCTTACGCCTTCTCAGTACCATTTTTTGCTATTTTGCTATTCTTAAACGATTTACTGGAAACATTACTTTTCCTGGCTTGCTATGAATAATCTTTTCATCTAATGAGCGAATCGAGTTATATGAAACAGAGATTCCTTAGGAAATTGTTAGATAAGAGTGGCCCCAAATTTTTTGCGCTAGCTACGCTCTTTGCCCGTGTCATGATTTGTTCATTCTACGTTCTGCAGTTCGGCCTACGAAGAGGAGGTGATGGAAATAGAAGACACAATGCAAGGAATTGGAGGATTCTATGACGATGACAACGATGATGATGGAGGAGATCGTGGAATCGGGGATGAACTGGGAAATGAGAGTCATGGAGATTCTGAGGATTTTTATTACGAAGGTTTGTGAGTCAAGACTTTACAATGCGAGACACTTTAAATACGTCGATCAAACCGCTATTATAATTATTGTGAACAAATATGAGAATATGTGAGAATATATAAAAGAAAAAAAATAAATCTTGAAAATGAAATCTAAATGTGATTAAAAAGTGAAAACTTACTATGCTGGTCGGTTAGTTCGCCAAAGCCATACTTACGGACAACAACAGTAATACGAAGCTAAAGTGCCCGATCTTTTAACTTACAATTAGATATTAAACCTTGAAAGACTAATCTCGAAAACCAGCGCTCGCTCATGGCGGCTTTGATTGTCCAGCAAAATCATGTCCAAACTTATTTTCCCGAATTTGTGTACGTTCGATTTTTAATGATTGGAAGAAATTAACCTGACTAGGTTTGATAGAAATTGGGAAGCAAAAGGTCTACGAAATATCCCACCGCTAGATGGGATCTTCCATGTACAAAATTATTCTCTGAAATTTCCAATTTCGTTAATTCATATATTAGAACCTTGGGTGTCGCTGCTTGATAACCAGTTTTGGTCGTCGTGGCTTCCCCCAGTAATTCTGTTCAATTCTTTTTTATTTGTGTACGATTCGTTTTTTTCAAGTGGTTGGAAAAAAATAAACTTGGCTTGACTTATGTGAAACGTGCAAGTGTAAGCGATGAAACTTGGATTCGTTGCAACAAGAACAAGTTTCGTAATTTGCTTGCACGTGATTGATAGTAAGCACTATTTCTCATTGACCAATTGTTGTTAAATATCTGCTCAATACCCATCTCCAGATGATAAAATTCAGATGACGATTGTAATAAAAATCCGGGTACTCCCATAGTGTGTGTACCAGGTTAGGCCACAATTTTATTCCGATTTCCTTGTTATAGTACTATTACGAGTTCGGGGACTGTCTGTGTTAGCCAAGTGAATATATCGCCTGCTCAAAGGCTTCCGTCCCTTCACACAACTTGATGTAAAGTAGGCGAACAAAATTAATTACCTCCATATTGGTACACACACACCTGGAGTGCCCAAATCCGTGCATCTCATGGTCTGCTTTCTTCTTTTACATGTATCCCTATTGTATATAATATGTCGTATTATAGATAAGTTAAATCAACCTGAATATGGAATATTAATATTCTTTTAGATTCCGATGAAACGACAGCTCTTTATTACGGTTTAGACGATGTGGATACGATTGCTGAAGAAGACCAGTTCGATTTATATGAAATATATAACTACTTTTAAACATTTCTAATCGAATGTAAAATGAATTGATGTCATGTTGTAATAAATCTTAATTTTGTAATATTGTGTACATTTTTGATTTATATAATTCCCCAATTTTTCAGCACTCTGGGGACAAATAAAATTTGATAAAATATACTTTATATGTGAAAAATACAACCTCATACAATTTGAGTCTGAGAATATTTAATTTCAAATTTTCAAACTTCGTATTTTGGTATCCGTATTTTTGCTTTCAAATTCGGTAAGGTTCTGCTCCGCGAAAACATCAGTTTCAGTAGTACTGGTCATTCGAAGCGTTTCAAAACGGGAAAAATTTACGTTTTCTTTAAAGCCAAGTACTTGTGCAAAACAAAATACGGTATACTCTTACTCAGAAAAATATATAAAAAAATACAAAAATCAGTTTCAGTAGTACTGGTCATTCGAAGCGTTTCGAAACGGGAAAAATTTACGTTTTCTTTAAAGCCAAGTACTTGTGCAAGAAAAATACGGTGTACTCTTAGTCAGAAAAATATATAAAAAAAAATACAAAAATCAGTTTCAGTAGTACTGGTCATTCGAAGCGTTTCGAAACGGGAAAAATTTACGTTTTCTTTAGAGCCAAGTACTTGTGCAAGAAAAATACGGTGTACTCTTACTCAGAAAAATATATAAAAAAATACAAAAATCATGCAAAATGTTTGGAATAAATAAGCACTTTTTGATTACTCCAAATCTCTCAGGTTCGAATGGAATCCGCGCCGCATTAGGGTGGTTCAAAACAATCGCTGGTGCGTTACGGCTTATTCCACCATCAAGTCCATTAAATTGAAACAAATTACTAGTGTCATGACGAGTGGCCTGCACAACTCAAATGAACGAAAGGTCCGCTAACCTAAAAAACAATTGTTCATGAGCCGCAAGTTATCATAATTGCCGTTATAACTTTTATTTTCGTAAAAAAACGTGTAAACAGTGTTATTCGGCACAACCAGCTTTAATGAGATATGTTGCATGGGTGAAACGGTAGCATATCACCGAGTAGCTGTCTTGGTCACTTGGTAACATTAACACCGTCGCAATAAGTCAGCCATTACGCATTGCAGTTGCATTATCGATACTTACATTGCAACGGCCGGTTCTACAAATAAGTATGCTCGCCAAGGCTCTCAAAAGAGTTCTCAAAAGATTTATTTTGTATGCTGTAAGCTGCGATAGTCCCATGAAACAAGTAAAAAACTTAATTTCATAACAGAAATGTTCTGATTAAAACATAAAGTATTAAATAAATGCGAAAATGCGTCCTACTTTGACGGAAATCAGACCAAGAAGATAAAACGGCGTGTAAAAACACGGTCACTCGAGCAGAGGTGCTCGGAATCAATCATGAATGGCCAGTTCTGACTCAATGGGCAATATATCAGTCAAAACCATGACTCTGACTCCACAAAGTTCTGTATACGACACCAGGACAATGTTTAAATTTTATCTCCGATATTTTTTCCAATTAAACAGAAATATTACGACTTACTCTTTAAAATTATACTGACTATCACGAGTTCAAGTGGAGATAGGCTAGGAATCTTGCGTTACAGTTTATCCCCAGATATCAGGTGAACAAGCTCAATGACATGCGTGTTGTAGATTACCAGTGATGCAACCCTGTTTTCAGTCCCGTTGCTAAACAAGCTAACACATGTTTATTCTGTAGTTTTTTTTTTTTTGTCGTGGGTTTCATGCAGTAGTGCAGTATTTCCAACTTCTTTCCAAGTAACAGAAAATTTTTAAAAAGGATTTTTTCTAAATCTCGCGATCCAATGATATAATACTGGATGGTATGTAATGCTTATCGATTACATGGTCACAAAATTAACTGACTAATATAAAACAAATATTGTTACATAAAATTTATTTCCCCAAAATTTAACTCAACAAAAAAGCTGCGCTTATTTGCCATAAGCGAGTTTTTGAAATCGTGGTGTCGCTTTGCTTGAGAAAAACAGCATTTGCCAAGTTTTACGCTGTGATGCTTCCCACATATACAATTACTATTGGGCAACACTTCGATACAAATATTAAACAAACTAGAAAATAAAGAAGTAACTATAGATTCCTGTTAAAAAAATAAGCGTTCCAATGAAATTTTCAGGCGGCCCATTTTTGGGTTTCGACCCATGGGATGGGAAAAACTGCAGTAAGGCGAACCGTTCTCAAAATGTGGCGATAATCAGCGAACTCGTTCTTGGTTTTATTTTAGACGCCAGACGACCGCAGAGAATAATTAACGTCCACCGCAGCTGAGGACTGGCATTATACTAGCCGGTTATGTATTAGATATATGTAAAACGTGTAATTCTAATGTAGTTTGCGTAGTGACATATATAAAGTTTCTGAAATCAGCAAAATCCATTGTTACTGAGGTCAAAATAAAAGTGAAGCTGTTTTTAACGATTTGAATCCCTAATCACTGGTTTAATTGCTATCTGTCAAAATCCTTCTAAAAACAAAAATTTATTTCATATCTTATCGCTCATCAAGCTCTTTCAGACTTGGTCACGCGCACCTTCACTGATTCAAAGCATGCAATGCGTTTTGGGAAAAGATAAATAATTTTCGTATGGATTTACCACACGGTATCTCCGAACTGTATATGCAGCCAATGTTATGCATGGGCTGAATGTTCTTGGAAATATCGGAACCTTTCAAACCAGACATCGCATATCCAATCTATTACACAGTGGTTTGACGCTACGCCTGTTTTGAACCGATTCTTGCAGCCCACACATCTAACTGAGATATCGTGACTTGAGCGATGAATTCACGGCGCATTGAATAAGATATTGATTTGGATATTGTTGTGGCATAAATCTCGGTTCTTAGTGATGAAAACAGCATCGCGATGCGTTATA
Source organism: Styela clava (assembly GCF_013122585.1). Taxonomy (NCBI): domain Eukaryota; kingdom Metazoa; phylum Chordata; class Ascidiacea; order Stolidobranchia; family Styelidae; genus Styela; species Styela clava. Next base: position 18,210,329 of record NW_024102834.1, on the reverse strand, counting down.
TATGGGCGTCAGATTTATCAAAAAATCTGAAGAGAGCCTTATATAATTATCAGTGTTCAAGCAATTAGGAAACGCCTAATGTGAAAAAAATATCAAAAATAATCATGTTTTCGAGAATATGACACCGCAACCTTCGCGACTTCGCCTGACCACCAGATCGCGAACGCGTAACCCCCACAAGGTGCGCAATTTTGAATTATATTGTGATGACGTCATCGCTCATAAGGAACAAATTCCATGAAGCCAACAGAAATCTTAAAAATAAGTAATAGCCTTCTAGCAAAAATACAAGCTTCAATAGGCAATTGGTCCAGTAGATGAAATTCATATTAACAAAGACCTAGATATTATTACTAAGTGGAACTTGTCCATCACCAAATAAATATTTGGCAACTTGCACTATCTATAATCCAATCAAAAGGTTATTTCGTTGAATTGTATTGACATATTATATATTCAAATCTAACAGTTAAACAAACATTTAAAAATTAATTTCCAATCCTTTAACATAAAAAATATAGCAAAATTATTCACAAATGCGTTCAGTTCAAAGACCATTCCATAAACGTAGTTTTCTATTAAAAGATCTGGATCATCAGGATGATTTTTGAAAAATATGAAAAAGATGCAAATAAAAATATCTGATGCAACGCAAATTGTAGACAAAATCGCAGCTTTCTTGAGTACTGAAATAATTGATCTCGGCGGTTTTAGACTTTGTTTGCGTTGCTGTTGTATAGTCCCGTGTTCACTTGTCGGGCGCGCGGTTATGTCCTCCGATGATGAAGAACTTCTGCGGGCTTCAACTATGTTCTCTACTGTTGTTGTTTGAAATATTGATGCAACATTTGCTTTGACTTGTGGGCATGACCTCTGCTTTAACATCTGTCGCCAAAGAGGGAATATAAACAGAAATAAAAGGATTCCTTGACTTGCTGACGATATGATAATTTGCACTGCATATATCACTCCAAGTAATGAATTTTTGCTCGCGTCTTCAACGCACTTGCCATTTATAGACACTGTCTTTGTTAATGTATACACTGTACATAAACTGTATACATTGCTGATTACAATTAAAGACAAACACACAAAGCTTAATTTGTGAAAACAATTTGGAACTAGCCTTTGCATGTTAGGTTTTGAGTAGAGCATGTATTGTCGAAACCACAAGGTGAAATAACAAATAAAAATATTGATGACGTATAATGACGCATTTGTAAAAATCATGGCGGAACATACGAAGTCATTTGTCGTCAAAAACATCGTAAGCAACATGGATTGCATTGTTCCACATCTCATCACAGTTAAAAACATTGTACAAAATATCAGAACGTAAAACACTAATGTTTTTCGTCGCTTTCCGCGGAAGAAATTTCTTTTATTTAAACCATACTTTATCATGGCAATGAAAGCTATGAATGTGAGAACAAACACACACACATAAATTGATTGACATATAATCCACTGTGCGGTTTTATAAGGAGTAATTTTGTGTTCGCTTGAATTTGATGCATGCTGATAATGATCAGAACTGTTCATAAGCGTCGCAGTATTTCCATCTCTTTGAATGACAATTGAATTCATTGTTTTACTCTATTTTTCCACACTGTTAATATTTTACAAAAATGAAAAAAAAATCATTATATTAAACTTTGAAAAGCAATCCAACGCATTTACCATAACAAAACACAAATTATCCAAATTCGGTGCAATATAAACTTAAAAATACCGATACAATAGAAATAATATTGCACAAAGTGCTAATCTGAATTAAATAAAAGAAGACTTTTTTTAGAGTTACCGACAAGATTCCTAATAAATCTTGAAATAAAGAAACATCGAAATAAATTCAACCAAATTTCTGTGGAGTAAATAAAAATCGTATACGTATGAAAAATCGTATCGCATGCATGTTATGACCATCACAACGGCAATCTGAAACCTTAGTCACATATAAAATATTGTAGAACTTTATAAATAAATAGACATACTGCTGAACAGAATTTGAATATACAGTGAAAAGTTAGAACTTCTGATTATATGATCATATAAACTGTTTATCCTTCCCTATAGCACCTATTGAATACATTTGTACTGAAGCAACATGAAATGGAAGAATTTAAGAGGTTTCATCACTTTAAGGTCGCTGTAACCTTATTTACCCTCTGTCTCTAAAAACTCAGCTTACTAAACCTTTTTCTTTTTAAAAATATCACCTAGGATACAATTGTAGCACCTTGTGCTTTTATTATAACAATCTACAATATAATAGGTATAGTAAAAAATCAAGATTACTCAGTGTACGAGCGAGCAAAGAAATGCAGCTCAAAATCAGTTGCCACAGTCATATATGTGAACAGAGTTTACGTTTTTGCTGTATTTTTTTCCGATTTTTATCTAACTATTTCTCATGAATATATGTTGCTTATTTATTTATTTATCTTTTTAAAAAAAATTGGCTCAAGTATCCATTTTCAGCTTCGTTCATATAAACTGCATATGTTTAAAACTCACAAATTGCACAAAATAACTTCAAATGGAAGACAAAATTCAAACAACTTTGCTACGCTTTGTAACATAATTGGTTTATTTTACGACAATCTTATAATTTGGGCCATTTTCGCAGATTTGGATAAACAATTTTGCCTGGGGGCAGGTATAATTTTCTAGTATTCCAAGCAATTTACGTTTATTTATTTCCTCAACGCACTATCAATTTTAAATCCCACTCTGAGCCGTTGATTGAAAAGTAGCAATCAACAAAGTATCGTGAAAATGAGTTATTTCTATATTAAATTAGGCAATTTCGAATTCGCTTCATGAGTTCGCTGTAAAATATTTGAAAATTAAAAAAATATATTCCTTGGCTGAATAAACAACCTCATCAATCACACTCTATTGCATAAATAGAAAATATAACTTGCAGTCCACCTCCACACATAAGTATTGCTGTAAAATATTTGGATATAAAACAAAGAGCGAAATAAATAAATTTGATGACGTCATCGCACACAAAAAAAGAATTTCATAGAGGTCACAGAAATAAATAATTAAAAGTAATGGCCTTCTAGCAAAAATACACTCTTTACAAATGAATTGGTCCACAAGTTAATATAAAAAGCGATGTTTTTTTCACAACAAGAAGAATAAGTAAAGAAATACTAACATGATGATCAGCAACAACAAAATAACAAAAATATCCATAGGTTCATTTCATTTTTTAAAAATTTTCTCCGATGCATATTTATTCAAGCAACTTTATCAACAGAATCCTATTGCACAAAGTCGTCAAAATTAAAACAACAGCCACCCAGCACTGAATCTATGTCCATTTCATAGCAAAAATGTTGGACAGTAAAATCATCTACGCTGAAATACTTTTACTTCCCATTTGAATGGAATTTTCTTGCAGTTCTTGGGTTCCAGGGCTGAGTACACGAACGCAATTTGAACTTACAGCAGATACGAAAGTCTGTAAATAATGATGAATAACTTGCAACAACAAAAAGAGATAAATGTATCGAAAAATAACAGCAACTTTTCTTTCTGGAAAAAGCGTTGGCCCATCGTGACTATTGTGTCTAATTCAAAACATTCTGGCATCGAAATTACGAAATTGCACCTTGGTATAGCTCAATTAGTTTACTACAATTCTAGCGTGATGCGTTTCTAATGCGAATTTAATCGCATTCGTCATTCTTGTATGAATTTCAAACACTTGTTTGCACACCCGTTTGAATAATAGATGATGATGAAGTTACTTCTCCTAAAGTCTTTAAAGTCAATTCAAGCAGAATTACAAATAAATTATTGTTGCTTCAACTTTCGTAGATGTTTGAGTAGTTTCCACATCTGCATTATGAAAGAATTAGAAATAAAATATATTTAGGATGTTTATTATTATTATTATAGATGAGTGTTCATGCCTCTATTTTTGTGTTCAATCACAGATAAATTTCATATACGATTTAGTCTCAAATCTCGAAAAATCTAACCGTGTTTATAAAAATGAATATATAACTGAAATTTTAACCTGAATAAGCGAAATTAATTGACCACGTATTGAAATGTAAACACGTCAAAGAAAGAAAGAATTACGGTATTTCTAACATGGAAAGCCTCCTCAAGGAAATGGAAGAGAAATGAAATAGAATTAAATCATGCCACTCGGCAAGTGGCGCGTGACCCTCGCGGATATATAATTTTATTTTAAAACAAAAAGTCAATCGACGACAGAGACGGCCAAACCATCACTCATGCTCTTCAGATACTTAAAAGTAGGGGTTATCATCCTATACTAGAGGAATGCCACGAATTAAAAATACGCCGGGAACATTTATATGAATTTCGAAAAAAATCTCATCCTGTTGGTCAATGCTGTTTCTGTTTCAACATTCGTAGGTGAGCTCATCCTGTAGAAGTGCCACCTTTTAAATACCACAAGACCGAAAACTTTCTACCGGACCGGTCGCTTACGTTACCGTGGCGGATAGCGCTCTGGATCATCCCCGACAGTATCTACCATTACCGATACCAGCTCCGTGGTGCGTCGAACCAGTGCAATATTCCTCCTTTAATAAAGAAGTTCAAATTGGAAAAAAATGCAAGATTCATCAAAAGCTGTTTTTGCGAAGCCGATGTACAATTAAAAAAAACTTTGATGGGGGCGGGTGGGGTAATGGGTTAAGAAGAGGAAAAAGAGAAAGGGGGACGGTAAACTAGTTGATATGGCATTCGTGGATTTAGGAATACACAAAAAACAAAAATTTGAAAACGCAATTCCGATGAAAACATTATTTCCTTCTAGTTATTTATGTACACGAATCCGTGCTGTAACTGTGAACATTTTCTGTCAACATTTTTGACACAGTCAGGATCAATGTCAGTCAGTACTCAAGAGTTTTACAAGTGCATTCCGTCCGCTCCCTTTTCTTATTTCAATATTTTCAAGAATAAAGCAATTTAAAATCTGAAATAAGGGCAATCCGATTGTTAATGCGACGATTTTTAATTAGGAATGTAACATCGCACAAATGATCTTTCACGCCACCTCGTATTGCCACACACCAGCGAAACCTGTGTGAATTTTGGTCCCTTACTTAATACGAAATGAATTAAGAAACGATGCAATTGCAAATTCACATATTCATATTGAATATTTTATTCACTTTTCTAAATTACAATAAAAATAATAAAATCAACAATTTCCAAATAAAAAATACAATAATAAAATTATAACAACTGCTAAAATTGTCCAGGTCACGTACATTTCAAAATACATTTGTTTAAATAAAGGATGGTTCGCTTCTTGATCTTTTATCAGTCCACCATTTTTGTTGCAATGAGGAAATTCAATGTCTGGTATTGGCTTATCCAGAAATGAACACAATGGTTTCCATCCTTCTTTCAATCCAAGGACAAGTAGGCGATCTCGAGGGGCATTCTGGAATTATTAACATTTTAGTTGAAATTTTATATGCGTACAGGGCGCGACAGCTTGTAAATTGTTAATTTACAAGCTTAGAGCAAATTTAGTTCGAAATCGTTGAACAGTGGTTGAATCAGTGGTTCTCAATGTGGGGCGGGCCCCTTAAGGGAGGCGTAGACAATTTTTGAGGGGGCGCGAAGCTAATTAAAAATTAAAAATATTCGTTAGATTTGATCTTGTCCGCCTTATTTTGGATATTTACATTCCAAAACTTTTTATCCTTTTCAATATTTACGTTCCATCCAGGTATTTTGAACATGCATTTAGAATAAAACATAGTTTCGTCTTAATACTATCTGTTGTTTATACTATATAGCAGGGGTGGCCAACACGTCGATCGCGATCGACTGGCCGTTCGCCACGTCTCGAGCAGTCGATCGCGTCTGATGTTGAGTGTGTTTTATTGAAATACCCCCAAAAAATTGCCTCGAACCAGTTGTTTGTTTTGCAACAGGAAGAATACAGTACTTTACATACGCAAAATACAATATACACATGCAGTGCAAAGCATGTTATTACGTATAACAAATGCAATTTTTTCCGCTGCCAAGGATTAAAAATGAAGTGCCGAATATCGCGTGTCTAGACTGACAAACATTGACGATCCTACAACAACTTCCGCAGTATGCGAAATTTATTGTCTCACTCCAAGAGTAGTGTGATAAATTTTATGCGCAATAGCATCAAAATTCCCAATTTGTTCTAATTCTAATCAAGCGAAGAATCGCGTTTGGAGGAAATTGTAAACTAGATACTGGGCAGTCATGTAACATTCATGGTTTGGGAATATTTATTTTTCGCTGTTTAGATAATACTTGACGAGGTTTTTTCAAGAATTTTAATGACTAAAAATTAGGCACGCTCTATATCTGAATTGTATGATTTAAATAAATCTTAAATAAATAATGAAACATTTACTCCGGGTACAATTTGAAAAATTCGAAAAAGGGGGCGCCCAAAACGTTTGGGTTAAGTTTAGTCTGAATAATGACCGAAAATAACAAAAGCGACCGATAACTCTAAAATTAATCAAGAGAGGAGCTCCATAACAAAAATACCTGGGCGCCGGTGGGCTCCGGACGATGTTCAAAGTTTCCCATTAGACTGTGTAGTGCGTATACTGATGTGTATCAGTTAAGTCGTTATTCATGAGAGTATTGCCTCATATAGAATACAGGGGTACATTTCATTCCATTTTTAAAATTACTCGATTTTATATGAACATGGGCACGCGCTAACTGCTTTGAGAGTTTAATAACGACTTTGAATAAATTTGCTCACAAATTTGACTGAAAGGGATCAATTGGTTAATTTCCCGATAATTTTCGAAATAAACTCACAGAATGATGATTTTAGACGTATTTCAATTTGTAAAAGAACCTAAATACGACTCCATAACGATCAACTGCTACTTTTGGTGTAATTAAGCCAATATTAGGTTGTTCAAGTCTTGAAAATTTTTTAAAATTGCAACGGGAATTCATGGATACCATATATTGTTTTGACCATCACAAATGTATCAAATGAAGTAAAAATACTTAAACAATTACTGATTAAAAACGACAAACCTGGTAAAGATATATTGAGGACTGACTTCGTAACAAAATTGAAGTTGTGAAGGGATTTTACGCAACCCTGTATTTTGAATCAGAAAAGGATAAAAGAAGATAAGAAAGATTCAACATATTTATTCGTTATACCTTTAATATATTCTTGTTGTGTTCTCTGTAAACTTTCTTTAAAACTTCATCTGGAATTCCTTCATAGGACTTTCGAAATGATTGAGGTGGAGCGTTAAAAAATGTGTAACCTTTATATATCAAAACAAAGGAGGAAATAAATCAAGAATGTGAAAAAATAAGTATAAAAGAATCACTGTCAGGATTCAAAACCACTTTTAGGCAATGGCCAGTGTCCACAACTTTAAGTCGTTACAGTCTCGGTAGCTCTTGCCATAAGCGTGGGACCCAGGGGGGTGGGACTGGGAATGCTGATGTGCTATGGCATCTCCCAAAATTTTCAAATTTTTGATGCAACTTTGCGGCATTTGCAGTGAGACATAATTGTAACGCCTTTTCGAACACCAGTCTATATTATTCTTGGACGATTTACTGAAAACCAGACGTTTCCTGGCTTGCTATCAATAATCGTTTCATCAAATGAACCAACCGAGATAGATAAAAATGCGTGCTTATATAGCTTGGAGAACTTAGACAGCAAAGTAAGTCTGTAGAGAGATTCTTTAAGATATTGTTAGATAACCGTGGCTGCTTTTATCCGGTTTTGTTCGGAGCAAAAAGCCCGAGTGATCGTCGTAATACGTCATTATACAGAAATGATTTGGGGCTCGCTACGCTCTTGGTTCTTGCCTCTTAGCTCTACAGTGGTCGTGAGGCTCAATATCGATTAGACATCAATCTCCAACACTTCTGATCCAGTGCGCGTCAACATATAAAAATGTTTCATTTTGCATCGAGCACACTGGACTATCCTGCACAAAATGCTTTAATGCGAGGTATTTATCATATTAGCAATAAAAATGAGCAACATTCTTTTTATGGTTTTCTGTTTGTAATCAGTCGGAACAAATACAAGCCACTGGTGCACGAGGGCCTTTTCATTTAATCTCTGAACCCTACACCTACTTCCGGCATTTTAAAAATGTCGTCGTTAGTTTCGAATTATTGAATTGAAAACGTGCCGTTTTGGTCAATCTTTATGGTATCATATGGCAACCCGATAGCTTAATTATGTAAAAATTCTAGAGCACGTTACATGGAACATTTAAACTCCAACACACTTTCTGGCCTCAATCAACGTCAAAACGAGGATATCGGTCGGAGACCGAAGACTTATCGATCGAAACTGCGGTTTCGATTCATGCCTCTATAGTGACACCGCGTGTCCCATCACTAATAAATTAATAACTCGCTAATTATACGACATAATTCATCCAAAATCAATAGGCTTCTATTTCAAGATATGATGAATTCACATGCAAAATTTGGACAACCACGCGAGATATCGCGTGCATCTAACAGACAAACAGACAAACTGACAAATATCTATTAATTATCGATCTAAAGATCGATAAGTAATAAAGGAAATTTAACTTATTTGTAAGTCCAGTATAACATGGCGTCGGAGATTTGAAATTTATTCGTAATACCTCGCTTTCCAAGGACGTAGGTGGCAAAATTTAATGTTTTAATGTTAATCGAAATTGCATGAAACCACTATCTTTCAAGTTAAGAACAAAATAAACAATAGTCGAGATGAATTTCTCAATTTTCTTTTTCTGGAGCCATATTTTCTCAACGCAATTCAGACATAAAACTATTTTCTGCAGTGAGTTATTTATAAAACGTTTTTTTCATTGTTTGTGAACGCTCTGCAATCTGTCTGATTGATGTATTCTATGTTTCCAGTAATAAATTTATTGACAGGACCAATTACAATAAAAACGTGGCATACAATTATATATCTTCCAAGTATTCGAAAATCGATTCGAAAAGAAATATTCGATTCGATTCTGAAACCATAAGGTATTCGAAAATGCCCAGCCCAAAGTAAGACACGTGGTAGTTTAAACGGACTTGTATAATTCGTACCTTCGAGGTGAAACATCTTAATGCATTTCCTTGCCGTTGGTGAAAATAAAGCAAGAGGCATTGATAAGATTCCTGAGTTGCGTTCGTTCCAATGCTTATGCCAGCTCTTCAGCCATCCGTCTTCGTCTCTAGTCATAAATATAAGCTGAAAAGGAGGCGAATAGGGAACATGAAATAGGGTGTTTCAAAGCAGATTTTATATAGTACATCTATAACTAATATAATTCATTGTCTTTGTACGCCCCAAAGTAGGGGTTACCGAAATTGGGCACATGTACCCGCATAGGTACATTTCGACTTCGAAGCTTGCATTACGTAGAAGTATGAAAATTCCTTCTTTGAGCTCTAATATGCTTCACAATATTATTTATAACCTGATATATTTTCCTAAACTGTTTTTGAGGTTTCACTCTTCGGGTTATAAGCTTTTAAGCACCAAGAATAATCTTCAATGCAGACTTCTAACTGAATTTCTATACGATACAATTGCGCAGATCATGGTGGTATTATATGTATATGTGACATTGATACTGAGACTTTTTGGGCCTCTCCGTGAACGCAAATAAAAACAATGCTCCGTGCTTTCGCCGTACACGCGTGGTAGTAACGTGATCAGCGCACTTCAGTTGAACTTCAATTTGCCGAAGCCATTGATAAAATTTCATGTAGGATGCGTGGGAAGTCTCTCCTTTCTGACGCGCCCTCTATGGTAAACCAATCCGTGAAGCGAATTTTCGCAAGGAAACGAGTGGAGACGCTCGGTCGGCCCGCAAGGCTATGCAATATTAAATCAGATTTTTACTCGAGCAACGGTCGCAGTAAATTAACATATGGCGTTTACAATTATATTGATTTTTTATCCCATAAACAGCTACGTATTGCTGTTACCAAAATACACGATGAGCTTGAGTTTAAATTGGTGGTTTAAATGGTTTTTAGTAACACAGATTTGAAGCATAAAGTATACTGTTAAAAAAAGACTAAACTAAAATTCAATTACGACTGGATTCCCGCTTAATATAGTATTATGACGCTAAAGATATGCTATCAACAGATATTACCTTATATTGGGTGAATTAATTATACAAGTATTACAGAAGTAGTGCTGAAGTGGGCCTCGCGGTTTTTAAGGTAATTTTCTTACCGTTGTATAAAGTATTCACAATATAGAAAAAAACACACGGGACGAAACCTCGGGAAAGATTTCAAAACTTTAACTGAAGTTTTAAAATAAGACATAACAGTACTGCACGGGCAACCTCATCTTTTGACATAGAATATAAGTTAGTTTGGGCCGATGGATCCATGCGCATATCACGGTCTTGACGAGACCAAACGTTACGGAACTGAATGTGTATTAGTATACAGCCAGTCTTATGAATGACATAGATAGAAGTGCTGAATGCGAACAAGTATTATCCCGTACATTACAGGTCTTCAAATCCAAACTAAAATGTCACGCAAATTGCGTGTAGCTATCATGACAAACCCAAACAAACAGCAAAATCAACCAAACCATGAGGCTGTTTTAATTTTAAGTGTCTCACCTTTATCCCTGGGAATGCTTTAAGAAAATCTTCCCAGTACATATAAGCAGGTAGATCACTTGCCACATCCACACCAGCATACATATATCTTAGGTCATCGAGGCAACCTTTTCCAGTTGTATAATTCTTCCATACTTCGTAATGTTTCACATTAACAGACCAATAATCTGCAACCTTGTATCCTAGAAACTCCAGAGCTTTTTCAACTGATTTTGTCCCGGTTTTACAGAATCCAACAATCAAAATTTTCATTCTTATTAAAACTGAATCAAGATGGGTCTTTCTCGGTATATTCCAACACTCTGAATAATGTCTAACTAGCATTCGTATTCCAGTGTTCGTTCGGGCGTGAAAATAAACCCTTAGGGCTATTTATCGCCGGTCGATTTCCATTCAACCCGACTATTAGCACCCTGAATAGTAAGTACATCACACTGAGATTTAAAGAGGTTTTGATTGGGCTAGTTCGCGCTTGGCCATAGATATATAGATTGTTCTATGATGGTTCATAGTTGGCCAAACAAGAGAGGTAAATTTCTCGTTTAAGTACATCACACTGAGATTTAAAGAGGTTTTGATTGGGCTAGTTCGCTCTTGGCCATGGATATATAGATTGTGCTATGATGGCCAAACAAGAAAGGTAAATTTTTAGTTTGAGTTGAAATGGGGTTGGGGGGGTTTAACTTTTAGCTTCTCGATAGATCTTAATCGTTTATTTATAGAGATATTAAATTCAAAAACAAAATTATTGAAATGTGAGTGGTTTCCAACATGCTTATTCGCTAGGTTTGCACCACCCTGGAGTAGAGTATACCAGGGGTGGCCAAACTGCTTCCGACCGCGATCGACTAAAATTTTCAAAATAGATCACGATCGACTGATCGATAACAAGGTCCTACACAAAAACGAATGGACACTGAATGTGCAGATTACTGAACACACGCTTGAAAAAAAATCGCATCGACACAAAAATTGTATTTTATATGTTCCATTCAAGTTGTTGATTTGAATATTTAATTGTACCCGGAGTAAACGTTTCATTATTCATTTAAGATTTATTTAAATCATACAATTCAAATAAAGGGCGTGCCTAATTTTTAGTTGCAAGTGTTGAAAATTCTTCAAGAAACCTTGCCAAGTAATATCCAAACAGCGTAAAATAAATATTCTCAAACCATGAATGTTACATGACTGCTCAAACTTCAGTATCCAATTTACAATTTCCTCCAAACGCGATTCTTCGCTTGCTCAGAATTAGAACGAATTGGGCATTTTGATGCCACAGCTACCATTGCGAATAAAATTTATTGCACTACTCTTGGGGTGAGACAATAATTTTTGCATACTGTGGAAGTTATTATAGGATCGTTTGTCAGTCTAGACCAGTGGTTCCCAACCTGGAGGTCGCGACCCCCTTTCTAGGGGGCCGCGAAGGTCAGTAATGAATATAATCCGGATTCCATGTATTAAGCTATTGGAAATAGTAATTTGAAAATCACCCGTCATCATAGGCTGTGACAACAAATGATTTCCATCAAAATGATGCTCCAAGCTGTCGCTAAAATATGGTTTAACTTAATCAAGTATGGATTTGGTTTAAAAAAGTTAGATTATGCTCTAGCGAAATTTTAATAATATTTGTATCACAGACTTGAAATTCTGGTATTTGGTAACTTATATTATTAAAACTAATGGAGGCCATATATGTATACAGGGACCCTACTAAAAAGGTAGGTATCATAGGTATCACAGGTATCACTCCATAAAAAAATACCGGTAGGTATCAGTAATAAATGACTAAAAAGGTAGGTATCAGTAGTAGATGACTAAAAAGGTAGGTATCAGTAGTAAATAACTAAAAAGATAGGTATCAGTAGTAGATGACTAAAAAGGTAGGTATCAGTAGTAAATGACTAAAAAGGTAGGTATCAGTAGTAAATGACTAAAAAGGTAGGTATCAGTAGTAGATGACTAAAAAGGTAGGTATCAGTAGTAAATAACTAAAAAGGTAGGTATCAGTAGTAGATGACTAAAAAGGGGGCTCCCGAAGTATGCGAACCAAGATGGCGGACATCGGAATGTAATATGTGTACTAGGTTAGGGTTAGGCCATAATTTTAGGTATAAATACTACGGGAGGCCCTTGGCTAGTCTTCGAACTGATAATAGGACCAAAATAAGGAAAATTGGAAAAAAATTGTCGCCTAACCCTAACCTGTTACTGATACCTACCTTTTTAGTCATCTACTACTGATACCTACCTTTTTAGTCATTTACTACTGATACCTACCTTTTTAGTCATTTACTACTGATACCTACCTTTTTAGTTATTTACTACTGATACCTACCTTTTTAGTCATTTACTACTGATACCTACCTTTTTAGTGAGTGATACCTATGATACCTACCTTTTTAGTAGGGCCCGTATACAGCAGTACATGAATCAACTTCACGACCCGCGACTAAACACGGCCTGATTATATAATCCTGAGCTAACAGAAAAAAACAAGATATCTACATTTCCCGACAAAGCTGATCGATCATGTTCATGTCGCACTGCAGATTGGTATTCAAAATAGCCACAGAGATCATTCTAAAATCAGGATTTATTGCTCAAATTCGACGATTATCGTCTTCACCTCAAAGCGAGAAACTAGATCAAGCTGCTTTACAAACTCAACTAAAAAATATTGAATCATAATACTGTAATATAAATCTTTTCAACGTATAAAAAATAATTCAGCGCCCCTTGCGATGTAGAAAACTTATAAATGACTAATAGTAATCTGGGCTAATGTGCTGTGAAGCAGTTCAGTAACCTGACACGAAAGCAACGGAGTAAAAACTCGTGCAGCCGTGTGTGTTTATAACTCTCACTATACCACGATCGATACCGTAATAACAAAGTAGGAAGAGGATTAACCCGTTGGTAGAGCAGCGTTAGATCATTACTTTAAATGTTCTTGGATTAAACGATAAAGTAACTGTCACAAAACCAGTTTCTGAATTTACTGTATAATATTCTCTGGACACGGAATAGTTCTTGTTCGTGATACACTTATTTATTACAGGATACAAAACTTACCGATAAACGCAATTGATTAAACATAAAATAACACTTGATTCAACGTATTTTATAATAGCTTTTAGCGTGACACAATTTTTAATGTGAATTCAAAGCTGAAGGGGTAATCGGTTGAATATTAATATTATGCCGCTCAGAATTTGGTGAACCATGTTAATATTCCGGGTTAAGATTTGTTTATTGGCAAATGAAAGGGAGTGACATTCCTGAAATTAGTCTTCGCGTTGCAAGGCTCATGTGTGAGATTATTTTGAAAGATTGTGAATAGTAATTAGAACGGAAGTATAAGATAAACGCAAAACAATGCATATCAAAATAACATAAGGTTGTTTCAATATTTTATTTGATATTCATCGTTATTTGTAAGCCAATGATTCCTGAAGAATAAAATTAATAAGATGCGTTTAATAACGATTTATTTGTTAGAACAAACACCTTTTACCAAATTATGATATAAAAAATGTGACAGCCCAAATATTCAAGTTTTTTCTACTTATTATATAGCCATTGGGTATCACTACAAGCCTCAAGAGAGTTAGAGGATTGCCTTTTACAATCCAATATCTCCATCGAACCTAAGTATTTTTAGCGCCAAGTTTTATTTGGTATAAATCATGCGTTACGCTGTAACCAAATTTATTTGGCTATTTTGAGCATCGATTAGCTTTGTAGCAAATTGTCTACCAAGAAAGTGGATAGTTAGTGAATCGTACCAAAAAGAGGAAGGCACTTTACTTGAAAGTTGACCTATGAATATGAAATAATCAAGGATAAATAACAGCCATATAAGAACAGTACATAGCTAAACGTTTGTAGCAAACAACGATATACAAAATGCGCATAAAACACATGTATAATTACAGCTGTAATCCATTTCACAACTTGTTCTTCATGTGCTCTGTTGTAGATATTTCCGAGATGTCCACCAATGTCTTCACACCTCTTTTTTGCTTCACCATACGTCATTAGATTAGATTTGAAAAATGTGAAGCATTTTCTCACGTATTTCAAATGGCAGAATCGTTCATCTGTTAATATGAGTGATCAATTAAATTGTATGTCCTGTTAAAAGTCTTATTCTAGTTTAAGTAAAAATCTTAGTAAAGAAGTAGTCGACTTGGAGTCTTCATCTCATCCAAAGCATAAAAATTGACTTAGATACGAAACAGCAAAAAAGGTATTCACGCAGTATGTGTACCAGGTTAGGGTTATGCCATATTTTGATTCCGATTTTCTATATTTCAGTTTTATTTCGAGTTTCATGTACACCATGCCAAGTCACAAATTCATGAAGATTTTTCACCCAGAAGGCGAGATCAGAAATATTGTAAGTTATTGTACACGTGTACATATGGAATATCACGGAACCACAGTTTTGAAAAGCGTCCAACATTTTCAATTTCCAAAACAATTACCCCACTTGCAATATTACACAATAGGTCACAATTTTTTTTTGCAAATGCCAAAAGGCCATTTTCTAGTCGATATTAAATGTCGGTCAGTATGTTTCCACAAAGGTTATTTCGTGACACTTATTCATGTAATCTATAGCGTTACGTTTTCTAATTTTTGACTGATTGATTACGCTGGATAGTTAGTAGTAGAAATCACCTAATGTATATGTAATTGAGCGCCATTTAGAAACTTTGATAAGGAATGAACTCATTTTACACATGAAGTACGTCATAGAGTCATTCATACATTGTCTACCTAAAAGTCGTAAACCAACATATCAAGATTTACGTTATCGATTGATTTTGACGAAGTGCAATTTCAGTTATGGAAAACATATATTTTAAAAGCGTAGTTCAATGGAAAACACTTCAAAACAGAACTCGCGTTGAAAAATAATTGTGACTACAAAAAAGTTACTGACAGAAACAAGTTTAGCACTATAATGGCCATAGTTGGAGCTTCAGAGTTCAGTTAAGGTCGGAAGAAACAGTTTATATCTATGCGGTAAATATGAAGAGTCTAGGACGCTTAATCGATGTTGAATTTGATGTCTGTTCTATCATTATATTCCTTAACAATGTCGTAATGTGTGGCAAACAAAAAAAATTGTAGCAAATATAGAAAAGGAAGCACCCTATCACTGTTAGAAAAGTAAGCCAGTCCATGTCGAGTGCCCATTCCAGTTTATGATGTACAGTTTACTTTATTGCAATAAAACAAACCAGCAATAATTTTGAAGTAGCTGACGTTCGTTTAGGTTTTTTGGACAGAAAATGTACATATTGATCGTGTTGTTGTTTTTGTTTGTTTTTTCTTCTTGTTGTTATGAAAAATCTCCTGGACCAATCGCTTCAAATTTTCAGTGGTTGAAGATTATATTTTTCGCTGGAAAATACAATTATCTTTATTTATTTCAAAACTTTCCGTGGGCTCCTATGCATATCAAAATTTTGTGTGATGACCAATTCAAAACTAATAAAAATCATTTGTAGCGGTTCTGCCTCCTCTCTCGCGCTACGCGAAAGTCGGAATTTTTTGACTGTGCGTATACAGTAGACTAAGTAAGGTGCTGTATAAGCTAAGCCTAGACTGATCCTTCGGTTAGGCTTTCGTGTCCATATATTTGATAATACTAATAGCTTCATCATTAAATATAATCAATTCTCTTGGTAACCTAAATCTTCAGTGGAATTACAATTTAACAACCACAATGCTTGGTAGGACATACAAGGTTTTTACACTTGTCAGTCTTTTACTTTTCATTGAATTAACCTGGGCCGAAGAAAAACGTCTCATTTGCAAACCAGAATCGGATGAAGAACAGCAGCAGAGTGCCTCGATTGATATCAATGATGATTTGATCAAAGCAATAAACTCACTTATTGATGTCAAAATGAAGGGTGGGTAGCTTTCACTAAAAAATATATTCGGTGTTTTAGTTAAATATAATGATTTTGGTCACATATTTTAACAATTTTCCTCAAAGCAAGGTCACGAGTTCACACTTGTGAATGATTGAGTCACTTCCGCCCGAGTCAAGTTCAATATATATACAGAATTTATATAGATTTGCGTAATGGATTACGCACAATACAGTCCAACTTAGTATTGGTTGACGTATACTTTTGAGCAGAGAACAGCTATTGATCAGCCTGTGGCCAATAAGCACGCTAGAAAGCATGCATTCATAAGTCACGAACAAATAATTACAATAGACCCAGCACAACATTGAATAGTCAAGTTTTGAATCTACTAGGTGCGAACTATATTTTCATCAAATACAAAAATAATATTTATAATTTTGAGTCGATTGGAAAATTAATTGCCTTTCTCCTGAAGGCTGTCTCTATAATTATGGTATAATGTTTTAAATATCAAATCAAAATTGGGATATTACCAACGTGTACATATTATCGGAATAAGCCTTAAGGTATAACAACCGAGGGTTCTCAATCCTTATTCTCTCATTTATTCCTATACAAATTTCAAATGAAAAATCAATTTCAATTTTTTATATTATTATTATTAAATGTATAATAACGCTTACACCTATATTTGATTGCGATTATACAGTGAATGCCCATATTATAGCCAATTTTCACTTCCAAGTGAAATTTACTCCAAGGGCGAGTAAATTTTATCCAAAATTTACCCCCAATAGAGAGCCCCTTGTATAAACATATCATAAAATATTGAATTCACCAATATCTTCTGAACGCATCGTTTTGTTAAATTTTATAACTTTTTGTTTGTTTGTTATATTTACAGAAGTTGAAGATAAATTGTCACAGAGACTTTGGGAAAGATTTATGAATGAGACTGAATCTACGACTGCACCAGTGGAAGAAACAGTGGTTAAAGGTACTAAAATCGGATGTTAATTTTTTAACTTTAAATTTTTTAATTTAAAATTGGTGGTTCTAATGGTTGGTCTAATGGTTCTAATTGATGGTTCTAAGCGATTTTTATACCCCTCACAAAAAGTCACATTGGGGCAAACGTCTATGCGTGCAAATGTTCGTGGGTGCGAATGTACATGGGTGCAAATGTCCGCGGGTGCAATCTATATGCGGGTGGAAAAATCTATGGGTGGAAATGTCCGTGGGAGCAAATTTCGGTGGGTTCGAAAGTATGCAGGTGCAAATGTCGTTGGTGCAGTTTATGGGTGCAAATGTACGTGAGTGCAAATGTGATGTCACCAATATCAAATGGATCCAACGATAACAGTATCTCTGAAAGGTTCCTGTCCGAGCTTTACATGGTTTCTATCACATAGTTTACACCTATCGAAATAATAGTTTGAACTGACCTCAAACTAAACGTGAATTTATTAAGTGAACGCTTCGTATCTTACTTTAAAGTTTTAAAACATTCAGGAAAAATATAATTTAAAAACTTTTGGCAAACTTTTATTGGAACCTATGTGTCATTTTTTGTCAATTGAGCTGGCAGATAAGAGTCTTTCGACTTCATTAAACTAGAAACTAAAGACTCGCCACACAACTGCTTCACGGCGCTGTTAGTACTCGAAGCTGCGCTAACATTTACCTATCAAAGAAAAGCATTTCAATATAAGACGTTAACGAAATCCATGATCTTAATATCTGCATTTCCAGTCCGCAGTCGTGTTAGAAATCAAAAACGGAAAAATATGTTAAGAACAGACTAAATTATAATCACGAAGTACACCACAAGCATTTCCAATTCTTTTTTAATATTGTCAGCAATTTCATGAATAATGTGTCCTAAACAAACTATTAGCCCGAAAAAGTTTCTGTAGTAGCAACATCTCACATGAAGGCAGCTATACTGGAAGTAATGGGTCACCTAAATTGCGGACATTTTACTATTTCGTATCTAAGTCAACTTTTCATACATTCGATGAGATGAAGTCTCCGGGTCGACTGCTTCATTGCTCGGATTTTTACTTATATCAGAATAAGACTTTAAATAAGATATACAATTTAATTAGGATTACATGTTAACAGATGAACGATTCTGTCATTTGAAATATGTGAGGAAATGCTTCACATTTTTCAAATCTAATCTAATGACGTATGGTGAAGCGAAGAAGAGATGCGAAGATATTGGTGGACATCTCGGAAATATCTACAACAAAGCACATGAAGAACAAGTTGTGAAATATATCAAGAAAAATGCTGCGACTCCTATTTTCTTCTTCATTGGAATGACTATCGATACGAAAGTAAGTATACCTCTAACTTCAAACAAGTGAACATATATCAGATCAGATCAGATTTGGCATTACTTAAATAATGCTACTCTCTGGAAATATCATTTGTTTGGATGGGATAGAAAACAGATCACAGAAACATTTTATGTTCCGATTGGTGTGTTTTCAAATCCTTATTAAGAAAAAAAATCGAGTCATTCCTTGGTAAAGGGAATATATTAGATGACGTAAAAAAACGAGAAATTCTAAAAAAAAGTCTACTACTTGAGTTTGACGTTTTTAATTTATTTGAGCTTATTTTTAAATTCTGTGAAGCAAGAATCGAAATCTTGAGTCGGAATTGAGAATCGGATTTGTAACAATAAGAGACATTCTAAAAATCGGTAACTGGTGGCAAAATATTCTTTGGATAAATTTTTCCAAAGTTCTTGAAGTCGAAAATGTTATATTTTGGCGTCAGAAGCTAAAGACGACTATACGGGGGAGTTGACTCTGTTGACCGTATGTTCGTATGGCTCTCTCCAGTCTATACCGAATAACATTGCGTATATTGTTGTATATTTGTATTATAGTTGCAAAGCTTGTTTTTCTGGTTGACAAATATTAAATTTCTCTCTCTCTCTCTCTCTCTCTCTCTCTACGGTATGTTTGTCAACCCAAAATCGGCATTCGGAGTCAGTGTCAATTTCTTGAACCACTTGGAATTTGGTTTTACTTTTCTCTGAATTTACAGTAAGTCCCGGGCTGACTTATATGAATTAACTCATATCTATTTTCTTCCAGAGCATGAATGTTTTCCTGTACAATCGTTCTCCAGCGCCATATGTTCATTGGTATCCTGACGGTGGATATCCCCTGAAAGAACACAGCATGTTGAGATACACTATTTTGCCTACTTTCTCGGGAATGTTTAACAATGTTGCAGAGAACATGGCGAGATCGAATGGTGTACTTTGTGAATTTTAAAATATCATTTAGTTCAACACAAAAACAACTTCAAAAAATAATTTCTCTGTAAGATATCTCACGTGCAACTGAAGAATGTGGTTTTGTTTTAAAAATCATGAAATATTATTTCAGCATTCGTTCAGTGAAAAGCGACAAAACTTCATATTACAAGTCAGTCAGTCAATCGATTATTTATTTGCCGTCACGAAAGACAAATTCACAAAAGTTGCTGCAGAGGTCGCGAGGGACCTCGTTAGGTCTTCAAGCAGCAATACCTATAGCGCTGTTACTGGTTTGGTGTAAAAATAACTGCATATGATACGACTATTAACTATGCGATAGTCTTGATGGTGATCATATTTTGACTATAACATGTAATTATAATATATAAATGAACATAAATTCACGCCAAACGCAATTTTGCTAAAATACATAATAAAATAAATAAGATGGAGAGCAACGAAACTAGTGGCAGAAAAAAGAAGGTTATTATTTAAAACAGAAATCTAACAAGAGAGCAAATCGAACTAAATATCCGATGTATAATCCGCTAGCGGCTAGATAGATCCTGTTACTTACTATCTGGCCATTGAAAAGCTCAAATTAAAATGGCAAATTGAGTCTCATCACTGCAGTAATTCACATAGATACCGTATAGACCAGGGGTGTGTAACTTGCGGCCCGAGGGTCATATGCGCCCACAAGAAAAAAAATGTGCTGCCCGCGGAAAAGTGCCAATTTTGAATGCTGTGTGGCCCGCAAAACGAGTTTTTAATTTAGCTTAATAGTAATGGTAGGTGCGAGTAATTTTAATCCATTTGCGTTGAAAACCCTATATCTGAGTTCAATTTATATGCCTATGACGTTCAATGCCCTGACAGCTAACTTTAGCGAAGAGAACATCGAATGTCATAAGTGCAACGACTAAAAAGCCTGCGTTAAATAAAAGTGTGTGGCCCGTGGTTTCACCCCGGTGTTTGTATACGACCCTTCCGTAATAAAATCGCATACCCCTGGTATTGACCACAGCTAAGCCGTGAGCACGAACTTTGCGAGAGAAATTTCGAAAAATATAATATATATTAATAGCCTTTTAGCGAATTAAAATTGTTGAACACTTTAAATCCAAAAACGCTTAATCCATTATGGGGTCAAAGAGATTGTTGCTCAACAATAAATGTCACCTCAACAACAACAACAAAAATTTGGCAATACAATCCATTTGTCACTTCGTATCGTATTGATATGAGCTTTACCTCGCCCCGTGCATTTCCTATACACGAGTAAGCAAAATATGATTTTCCTATTCGTATTATTATGCACGCTTTTCGCAGTCTTACTAAAATATTTGTTGATCAATTAATTTTACCGAAACTATCTAAATGTATGTTTGCTATAACGTATTTATCAATTTTGACTTGAATTGAATTTGTTTATTATTATTGTATGTACTCTTATATTTAATACAGACTGCTTATTCAATTTGCCCTGAGTATACATGTGGTACTACTTCTGCAAAGCTCATGAATACTCCACATACACTTTACAAAAACATCACTTGTAAAATTAATCTACTCTCCAATTTGTGGCATTAGTCACCAGAAAAGGGCAAAAACGGTTTCCTAAAAGCTCTATAAAAATTCATTCGACAATGTGGCATATACATTTTATATTTACAATCAGCTTATTAAATTGTTTATTACCGGGTAATGAGGTAGCATAATTAATGTTGAAATAAAATTAAAAATTGAAAATTATCTAACTAAGAATGAAATTGAAAGTTACGGTTTGAAGTAATACAACATCACATGGAATTGTTGTCATCGATAATAGCATACGTTCATGGTTCTTTTTCAATACTGTCACATAGGTTTGGTAACATACAATACATATACAACCAGGAGTATGCATATACATCCTGAAGTATACATATACAGCCAGGAGTATACATATACCGCCAGAAGTATACATATACAGCCAGGAGTTTACATATACAGCAAACCAAATATGCATATACAGTCATGAGTTTGGTTGGTAAAAAATATGAATACAATTCCAAAATATGCTCATACTGCACAGTCAACTCAGATTATGTTCATACACAGCCAATATATTTTAAACCGATGTTTGTTTATATTGATTTGAATGAATATGCATATGATATTGACTTTTGAATGAAACTTACTTCAATGGCTGTATATGTATATTTGCCTGGCTATATATGTATATTTAGGCTGTATATGTACATGGTGTTCGCAAAGTTTGGACACATAGGTTATAAAATATTTTTAGTAATAATTATAAATTATAATATAAATTGATGGTAATGTATTAAAGATAGTAATAATAATTAATAATATTATGCTTCATATGGTAAACAAGAAAAAGGCTTGTTTATCGCACAATATTCCACTAACCTCATTCAAGTTTTTATAATCTTAACTCAAATATACAAAAAAAAATATTTAGATGACTGGTGGATATAGAGCTACGACATACAAGAAGAAATGAAAAATTTTAAAATAGATTTCCAATCCCTCAATATAAAGAAGATTGCAGAATTATTGACAAGGGCGTTTATCTCATTAACACTAGCAAAAACGTAATTACCAAAAATAATATTATTTGTTTCAGAATAATTCATCAAAATAGCAAACGCAACAGAACTTATAATATCAGTAATTATCGTAAAAGCTGCTAAAGCTGCGGATTTTTTCAAAACTTTAATGATTGGGTTTGGGTTTTTCTTTATAATTGTCTCGGTTTTGGATACGATATTAGAATCAGCTTCTTTTTCTGGATTTGGAGCTGTTGTTGTAACTTCGTTTGGCGCAGGAGGATTGTCAACCACAATCTCTTCTTTGCCAGAAATTAAATTGGGCTCAGCGTTTGTTACTTGTCGCAATTGAGGTTCATTGATGATTCCAACTGATTTACTCTGTCTCTCATGAGCTTCTTTGAATAGGAATTCATCGCCTGGCTTTGTTTCTTCGTTGACAGGACATTCATTAATGATTGAAACATCTGCAACTGTTAATCGTTTAGCAGATGGTGACGCACTGTGTAAGTTGGTGTTGAGATTCCTTTGAGACGAATTAGCAACGTTGCTTGGACTTGCAATTTTTATATTAGTTGACTTATTTATAGAGTTATGTCCTTCAGATGAAAAAGATGTTTCAGCGATACCTTGCTTAGATGAGGAAGGTAAAAGTTTTTGTGTTTGTGAGTTTTCGTTGCTCATCAATTTAGCTTTCTCTTGTCGCCTTCTTTGTTGAATATGTTTAAACAAAGGAAACACAAATAGAAATAGCAGCAATCCTTGACTTAAAATTGATATAATAACACCGAATGAAAATAGTCTGTTTAAGTCTTCATCGCTGTTTTTATCAAATACCTGAACGCACTCAAATCCGTTGAAAATCGTTTCTATGGAAGTTTCGAAAACACACGTGTAATAAACATTCTGTATAATAATTAAACTAAGAGAAACATAACTCAAGCGACGCAACCATTTAGAGGTAAGTCTCTTCATATTTGGACGAGAGTATAG
Organism: Styela clava; assembly: GCF_013122585.1. NCBI lineage: Eukaryota > Metazoa > Chordata > Ascidiacea > Stolidobranchia > Styelidae > Styela > Styela clava. The sequence goes on along the minus strand of NW_024102834.1, from coordinate 18,186,949 downwards.
AACATATTGCCTGAGCCATAATGTTAGATAGCTGGTAAACATATTTATTGAGTATAGCACTCCATTTATATTTGTTATGACGTAGCACAAGACGTCATCTGACTTAATAAACATACTAATAAGGTACGTCTGTAGTGTTCCAAGTCTTACTATTGTTTGAACAAATGCAGAGAACACCATAATGTATAAAATTGTGCGTTTATCCTGGCAATTGCATCTGAATTTTCGATGACGTATACCATATGACGTCATTGAAGAAAATACCAGCATAGTGATGAGAAAAACAAAAATGCACCAAACTTGACAAATTATCCATTCGGTATTTCCAAATACTGTCTTTTTTCTTACGTGGTTCAATTCCACTGCTGTAGTATTTGTTACTGTATATTCCGATGTATTTTCAAAATTGCCGGAACCAGTTTCATAAATATCCATACGTTTTAAAAAAAGCCATCAAACATATTTATAAAATAATTCTGAAAAAAAACAATAATTAGTTATGAACTTTGTCTAAAAATACTGATAAATACAAACTACTAACCGTAGATAATGTAAAAAAAAGTGCAAATGAATTAGTTAAATCGTGCCTCGTTGCTCAGATTTTTATGTATTTTTTTTCACTTGCTTTAATAATAGCTTAGCTATATTAATCATGGGTATACAATACACAGTGGCGAATCAGTCAGCGAATCCGTTCTTTATTAGGACGTTAGAATTGTAGCCAATGGGTTAAGTAAACCACAGCTGACGTTTTATTTGGTGTTTCGAAATGTATGTATTAGGTTTCTGAAAAGCATATCATGTTAATGCAGCTTACGTAGTGGGATACATATATTTTCTGAAATAAGGTAATCTACTGTTTCTGGATTCGATACTAAAGAGAAGTGGTTTTTTTAAATTTTGAATTTCATTCTAGTTATAAATTATTTTCAAATAATTCGAAAACATAATAAATAAAAATAAAAACATATGTTTTCGAATTCATTCGTAATGGTATTTTGCTGTAAATTCGTTACTATTAATATAAATTACAAACTATTTTCAAATATCAAACAAAGTTTTTTTTTTAAATAAGAACAAAAAATAAACAAGAGAGCTATGCTCAAATATATGGACACGCAGCGGTCATATGCGTTCGCGGAACCTCCACATGGTGGCAAATTTTGATGACGCTATAGCACACAAAAAACGAATCCCATACAGCTCACCGGTATATTTGAAACAAATAAAAGTAATAACCTTCTGGCGAAAACTTTAATCTTAAGCGCTTGAAATTCCAAATCAATTGGTCCAGTAATCAATGAGAGAAGCGATTTTTTCTGTGACAAAGAACAACAAAAACAACAACAACATAATAACAAAACGATCCATATGCCCACTACGTGTTCAATTACTACTTAACAAATATTCTAAGACTAAGTTAAGATATACACGTTATTGTAGAAAATGATATTTTCGAAGTTGTGTTTTGAAAAACATATTTTACTATGAAAAAAACGTCAAAAAATCCTATCAAAAATTAAACTGATTATGATTAGATTTCATCTACAAAAACAGTTTGACAACACAGTTTTCCAGTCTTTGAGTATAAAAAATATTGCGAAATTATTTACAAATGCATTAATTTCGTTTATACAAGAATAAACATACGATCCAATATATTCTCTGTCAAACATCGCTACAAATACCGCAAAAACAGCTAACGTGCAGATATCACTTATAACAGTTATTGTTGCCAGCACAGTAGATTTTTTCAAAACGTATATTATGGGGCTCGGTTTTACTGAATCCTGGTGTTTTATGGGATTGTTCCCGATAGATTTTGTTCGAGCCTTCTCTTCTACAGGAGCAATGGAACTTTCATAATTTCGAGGGTTGCTGACAATCTGACGGTCATTTTCAGTTCGTTCGATTTCATGATCATCTAGTTTTGTAACGGCTTCGGTGTGCTCCCACTTAGGTTTGACATTTTCATGTTCCTTGTCAATTTTCTGGTGGACTATCTCCAAAGACTGACAAGGATGTTTGATTGAATTTGCTGTTTTCTCATCGACTGAATATTCTCCTACAATGGAAACGTCTGCGACTGTAAGTCTCTTTGCTGATGGAGAGCAATTGATTTGTTTTTCACTTTTTGATTCTGATTTTAAAGCTGATACAGTTGGCTTGTCTTCAACTATTTCATTTTTTGGTGCTGCAGTATTACAGACTTCTTGAGCTGAAAATGAAGATTCCGCTACACCAGATTCGTTCTTTGCTTGTGATGAAGGAAGGAGTTTAACAGTGTGAGAATCGTCAGCTGGTGGTAGTTTAACCCTACTTTGTCGTCTCCGATTTTGGACGTGTTTAAGAAGAGGAAATATAAATAAAAATAACAATAAAGCTTGACTTGCAATCCCTATGAAAACCGATATAGAAAACATTGTATTTAAAGTTTTGTCCTCGCCATCTTCTAAAACCTGAACGCATTCAACTCCATTAGAAACCATCTTTACAGTAGTAGCATAGACGTACATGTAATATATATTTTGAATTAAAATTAGCAATATGCAAACGTAACTTAAAAACCGAAGCCATTTAGGAGTTAGTCGTTTCATGTTTGGACGAGAGTATAACAGATACTGTCGAAGCCATAATGTGACATAGACCATCATAATGTTGATTGAATAAAAAATTCCGTGAACAACGGTAGCGGCGTTACAAATACCATCATCGAGAGTCATAAATACAGTGGACAGCATTACCTCAAAAGCACCAAGTCTAAGTAGGGTTTCAATGCCAGCTGAAAAAACCATCACATACAAAATCGAACTTTTATCTCTGCTGTTGCATTTTAGCTTCCTGTTACGTAATCCATATGACGTCATAGCACAAAATACTCCCATTGTGATGATGAAAATGATAATGCACACTGCTTGACAAATAATCCATTGCATATTCATGTTTATTATCTTGGCGTTTTCTTCAATTAAACCGTGGTAGCTGGTCGAATTCGGGAGACTTTCTCTTTGTCCCGTTGATGGAATATCCATGTTGATAAAGAAATTATATTATTCATTGACAATAAATTTCACTAAATACCTAATTTCTAAAAATCGAAAACAAAAATCATAGTCAATTTCGATTTGAAATATTTGTACGTAACTGATATAGTGTAATAATTTATCAAAATTTCCTGACCTTGTATTGGAGGTATGCATTATATTTAAAAAAAAAATGCTTAATTAATCAACAGTTAAATAATTTTAATGAGGATTCTCTGACTTATTACACATTATTTTGTGTATTGTTAGCATAAAAACATCACTTCAATAGAAAGAGGTTATGTTTTTCACAAATAGAAAATGATTATTCAAAAAAGGGCGATCCCGAAGTGTGTGCACCAAGATGGCGCACAACCTGAACTCTAACCTGGTACAACTACTATGTTCAGGTTGTGCGCCATCTTGGTGCGCATACTTCTGGAGGTTCAAAAAAGTTAGCTGTAAGTACTGCAAGTCATTCGAATATTTTTTATTTGATTTTTCCCTGGTTTATCATATATTATGTGGTGCAGTATTAAAATATTTCATGCTCTTTGATTGAAAGAGTTCATTATAATAATTCTATATAGCAATTGACTATTCGAAAAATTTTATTGTAAAAGTTGCTCAACATTCATTTAATTTTGATTTGATCGATTAAATATATATTGAACAGCGCATGATAAAGCATAAAACCATAAAACATTCGGTGTTTTAATTGCCGGAGTGCATCATGCCCATTACAAATAAAAACTATAGTAATTCAGGAGGCTGCTGCAAGAATTGCATAACAATAATAATTTTTTCTCAATCCCTTTTTGATTTAATATATAGGATGGGTATACTTCTAAATTTAAAGTAGCGGAGTAAAAATCACGTTCAGTACAACAAATAACTTCAAAAAGTTAAGTAATAATCATATAACAGTTAAGTGATTTTAATAAACATTAACAATAAATTTAAACATTCTAATCTAATTACGTTTTGTTGGCGGCCTCAAAATAAATTTCCAATCTTTCAAAATAAAAAATATCGCAGAATTATTGATAAAAGCATTTACTTCATTTACACTAGCAAAAACATAAGTCTCAAAAATAATATTATTACTTTCAGAAACGTTCATTAAAATTTCAAAAACCCCAAAAGTAAGAAAATCGGTAGTTATGGTGATTATAGCAAGTACAGTGGACTTCTTCAGCACCTGAAGTATAGGGCTTGGTCTTCTGGAATTGCGCCCTAAAACTTCAGTAATTGACTTGTCGGACATTGTTATTTTCTCTTCCTGAGTTTGTTGCTGTTCGGTTTGAATCACCTCATCTGAAGTAATAGTATCATCCACCTCTGCTACTTGAAGGGGAGTGGTTTCTGTAGTATCAGGTACTTTGAGAGTCCTGGTGTTGTCTGCGAGGTTCCATTCAGAAGATACTTGAATGTTTTCTGTTGACGATTGTGTTTGATTGACCTGATCCGCGAGGCTACTACCTTCACCGGTAGATGGGTATTCCGCCACATCTGCCACGACCAACCGTTTAGCCGTTGGAGAACTGTTCGCGAAGTTTTTAAGACGATTTCGTTTCAAGTTATCATATTCTGGAGTTTGGTTTACATCAACTAAAACTGAACAAGTTTGATCATTTTTCGACGACGAACACTTTTCATCCGACAAAGAAGATTCTGCTATTTCTGCCTTCCCTGGCGGTTTAATAAATTTTTTCGCCGGTGAATTTTCTTCATGTAACGATGTATCTTTGTGTTGCTGCTTTTTGTTTTTAATGTGTTTACATAACGGAAATATAAACAAGAATAGCAATAAACCTTGGCTTATTAAAGTCAAAAATAATTCGACCGAAAATAATATTTTTATTTTAACATCTTTATCGTCGTCATCAAAAACTTGTACACATTCAACTCCATTTGAAACTACTTTTATTGTCGTCCCAAACACGTAGATATAGTAAACGTTTTGAACAATAATCAAAACGAGACAAACATAACTCAAGCTCTTCATATGAGAAGGAATCAGACGCTTCATGTTTGGTTGCGAATAAAGTAAATGTTGACGAAGCCATAAAGTCAAGTAAACAGTTAATACATTTAACGCATATATAAATCCACTCCCATTTGTTATGACGTAACATATGACGTCATCAATCGTTATTAAAACTGTCAAAAGAGACACTTGTAATGTTCCCAATCGTAGTAAAGATTGTATAACTGCTACATACACCAAAACGTATAAAATTGAACTTTTATCTCGCCGTCTGCTTTTGAATTTTTTCTCAATTATTCCATAAAATGTCATTCCGAGAAATATATACAAGGTGACAAATGACATGAAAATAAATAAGACTTGACAAGTAATCCATTGTGTGTTTTTGTAAGTCCTTGCTGCAATATACTCTTCAGAAGTCAAATTAACAGTTACGTGTTCAGTAGATTGATTATAAGATGTTGTGACATTATCCATGAACATGAAACTGCTATAAAAACTGAGATATGAAAAGATATTTTTTGTCTATTCAATTCAAGAGTCTTATATAGTTGAAAAATGCTTGTTTGAAGAAGTTAGACCTAATTCAGTCCAAATATTATAGAAATACATTTGTGTTAATGTTTCAATTCAAGACTCTTGAATTGAATAGAATAATCCTCTTATCCTTGCTTCATCATCCTTGCATTATACAAATACGGATCCACTTGCGCAAAGGCATAGAGCAAAGAGAGGTTGTTAACTCGCGTCAAACCAACAGACAGTAATATTTTAGTTATGTGCTTTTATATAATTTAGTGGTTCTCAAACTTTTTGAATTTAGAATTTGTCAAGTCTCGCTTCCCATCTCAAAAATAACTAGCTAACAATAAGCTACAAATAACAGATAGTAAGGCGAAAGTATGTTCTATTCGAAAAACGTAAATAATGTGGATGTAACGTAAATAATTAAAACACTGAGAATAATGAAGATACAAGCTAAACGCTATACGCTAATGTTGATTGGTTTATCGAAGACACCTACGACGATAGCAATTAGGCTTTATCGAATTGTTTTGTTATGGTTTCGATTTCATTTTGAGAAAATTACGTAAATAATAAATCAAAAATCCAATGTTTAGGTCTCCGTTTGAGGAGGCGTGCAAGTATGAGCTCAAAGTTCCACTTTATTTCAATTTTGCTAAAAAATTATAATAATTCGTATTTTCAAAGCAAATAAGTCTGAACTGATTTATGAAGTGCACTGAACCGCGAGTAATTTTATAGGTGACTGAACTTTACCCCAATATACGTGAAAATTACTCCCGGAAGTAAAGCACCCCAATTTGAGAGCTCCTAAACGGTGGTTCCCAATTTTTTAGGGCTCGTGGGACTCCTTCCGGATGCTTTAGCACCTTACCAAGCATCTTATTAACCTTATCAAGCAATGATATTAGGGAGAACAAAGAGTTTTCCTGTCAAGGGAGAAGTAAAATCAGTTTCGTGTTCAGCATTGTGTCCCCAACTACTGCTCTGTGACGTGCCCCCGGTTTGGAACCGCTGTTTTAACCTATATCATAGAACGTAATTAGCTTCTAAAATCAAGCAATATACCTTAAAAGCGGTGAAATGCTATAATATATATATGTATGTATACAGCATACACAATAGGTTTTTATTATGTCGAAACCGACTTGTTACGCATGGCGAAGGATTTCAGAATCGCGCCGCGTTTATGGCATAATAATAAGACAGTATAAAATAATTTATAAGGAATAACGCTTTTATGGTAAGTACGATTTATGCGTTGGATATAAATTGTATTTACAAATCCCAAAGCACTAATTTTCTTACTAAAAAGCAAAATTGCAAAACTTCCATAACACAAATAATTCTGACTGTTATCAATTCCATTTTCAGCATTTCTCGCAATAAGCGCCCTTACTCATGCAGAACTAATAGTTCCCTTAAAACCTTATTATTCTAATATTAATTTCAGCTTATAGAGGTATCTCTGTATGTTTATATTGCCTTCAATTCAACATCCTTACTCATAGAGACAGAACTTTTATAGCCGATTCAAAACGTGGCTATTCTGACTATTACCTGTTATTGCTATATCTTATATTAATCCCACTTTAAGTTTATAAAAATATCCCTTAACAATGTCGTCAATGAAACGCTCTTATGGTTTAATTTATAGGTTTAAATACAACAAATATATTTCAGGCAGCATTGGATTAAATATAAAATAGCCTGAAGGTGACCGCCAATATTGAGCGTGTAATTAAGTGAATAAATGGACGAAAACTTTGTCTCGCTTTAATTACAATGTTATGAATTCAGTTTCCTTTTAAGTTACGTTGCTAGATTGTGAAGTCGGCCATGAGTTAGCATTTTGCGAAATCGCAGACTGAAAACGATTAAATTGTTGTTAGAAATTTCAGGAACAAATCGAACAAAAGTTGTTGTGACAGTAAGGTATCAGAAATGTGACTTCAATATATCCCGAGTTTTGTTCGTTCCCAGCCGAAATGCTTTAATCTATGATTTACTACTCATTTTCAGAATTACTGCCATTACTGATTTAATAAATATATACTAAATTTATAAAATACCTTGAAAATTTTTTTTTTAGAAAAGACTCCACAGAGACTTGGAAAAGTACCCAAGTATTGAAATGTCGTTTTAGACATACGCCTTAATTAATACCTAATTGTGGACGAGCTGTATCCTTTCCCAAACCCAGGAAGAAGGATTATTTGTTAATGAAATAGAATTGCGGAAACTGCCGTATTATAGGCCTTCTCTACATCATAATGAATATGAAACCCTATTTTATTTAGTCATATTGTGGTGACTAACTCTCCAAGCTGATTTGGCAGACCGTCGTTATGTGACATCGTCGATATGAAAAAGAGTCGACTTGAAGATTGATCAACGATCAGTATAATTATTATTATTATTTAATGGTGCTTACAACTGACGTAGTTTTGTGCACCAAGTTTATTATATTTCTCGTTAGAGGTTCACATGCTTCTTCCCGTTATGATGGAATGGAATATTCTTTGACAAAGTATATATTTCTGAGATTTGTTAGTAAATTGATAATATTTACGGGGAATATATTCAGTTCTTTGTAATGATTAAAATGATCTTGGGACGTCATAGCGGTTACATTATATTATAAAGTGTTGGACGGTTTCGTTTTCAAAGCAAATGTCGCGAAGTCCATTTTCGTGACATCCAACTTTGTACAGATGATAGTTTTGAACGACAGTGGCCTGTTTGTAGTTTGGACAAGATTGTTTGGTATATTTGAAATAGTTCGCAACAGTTGCTTCATAAATGGTCGTGCTAAATTGTCAACACTGCGAAATAATGAACAATGCGATCTGTTGGCAGTCTGAAAACTTGCAGAAAAAGGGGAGGGAAGCGAGGGAATTTTGAAATTGGAGCAAATACCGATTTCCATCGATATCTGAACGTTTAACTCATTTTTGTGTTGTATTTCATATAAAATAAAACAATTCTATTTCAATTTTGGCACCGATAATTACAGTTATATATCTCACACTAATCATCCCAGTAACCATCCTGCCCACCAAGTACTGCGCAAATTAAAACTGATTAAAAACGCCACCTTGCGGACTCTTCAGCAACTGAGTTCTGCATTTCATTAACAGCGTTACATAAACGTGAACTTAGGCAATTCTTATTCGTAATGTAGCATCAATACACATTTGTCAAAATAACATATATCTATGTATATACTTGACGTGAATTTCCTGAGTAAAATACCGTCGGATAGAAGAAATCGCTTCTGCCACCACCGGGAGTTTCACATAGTAAAGAGAAAATGTCACTGTTAGCACAAAAGATTATCGTCCGACAACTTTTTACTCTGATTAATGAGGCGGCGGTGAAAACGAAGTTAAATTTGGATTTTTCAAGTGTTCACGGATCATTTGAGAATATATTTATTTCGTTCAGTTGAGGTTGAGGTTTTAGTGTAAACCCAAAAAAACTCAACAACGAGGTTATAAAATAAAATTTAGGTTGTTTTTGTACTTTAGGCTTTAAATTTGTAATGGATATGCATTATTTTATTAGTTTGTGGAAGGAGGGTTAGAGTTCTAATTTGAAATGCAACAATAAATTTAAAAACAAGTTCACAAAACGAATAATATGGATTATTTTTGTAGTATAAGATTATAAGTGTAGTTTTCAATTTTCCATTAGTATTATGCTATTTATTAACTTGAGCAAGAGAGTTAGTTGGTAGTAGAAAAAATAAATTCCTTGTAAATTACTTCTCTCATCACAGCAATATACTATGTTAAACTGCAGGGAAAGTAATTTAAAACAAATTTATATTTCTTCTGAGAATATAAGTTTTTGTTTTAAAATTACAAGCGATGGGTGTAATTTTACTAAGATACTAATAACGATAATATTTTTCTGTGTTTAGTGCAGATAGTATATACGGACTTAAAGAAGATCGAGTTCAAAATTTTATGACGATTTCCCTAGGCTTGCTTTCATTATGGACAATGTGACAATGGCAAACTTTTATTGATACACTTTTAGTTAATTCAAATGGGACGATATACCAACCCTTTTTAAAGTAGTATTGTACATATATGGGTTTGCAGAAAGAAACGCGAAGAAAATATTACGATTACGATGTTGATGTTCCAAAAAATGCAAATCTTTTTGAGATTATTGAGATCATCATTAATTTAAAAACTTAATAAAGCATATAATGTTTATACTTCTGTTTTCAAGAAACAGCAAGGACTGTCATGGATTACTATAAATTGTATCGAATGCAAGCAAGATCGTAGCTCTGTAATATTTACTAATACAATATTAAATGTAATAAACTATCTATCCCACGTTAGACGATGTACGTTGGCGATGTAGAAATAATCCCGACTAAACGTAAACAGAACCGAAATTTTAGTCGCGAATTAACAAAGATTTTCATATGAGTCAAATCACGGCGATACCTCACGCGTGGAGAATCAAATATTTTCTTAATTACGACACGTCACTCAAGCAGACTCACGCGATTGGTGACGTAATGGTCCACTTGGAGGTCAAAACGACACGCTACAATGATTTTGTTTTTGAATCGATGACGCGTGAGCAACCTTTATCTGATTTTCGATTTCTGCTTTGTAGTATTTTCTAAAAATATCAAATTTGTTCGGTAAATCAGCCTGAATATCGACTCAGTTCAGCTCCAGGGAAACGCTCAATACGTCGCCAAATCATACTTTAACTTTTTCAACACCGTTCGTGCGCTGTCCATGCTGTTCTAACAGTAGTAATTGTTAAAAATCATTCAGTAAACAAAAGGTTAACATTCTGTTTGAATACTATATGAAACGTGGGTTAATTTTTAACCAGGTATTTCGTCCTTTTGCGTCGACATCGCGCACTGAACGCGACACATAACGGTATTTCAGACTAGTCGCAATAACGATTGCTCACAGGTTGAGGCTTTAGGTAGAACGTGCCGGTAAGCATAATTGCTACGATATCGCACCAATAACAAAAAGAAGAGTAATACAACCAATACTATAAAAAGAGTGCTTTTGATAATAAAAATCATGTGAGTGGAAGTAGAATATGCGTTTGACTTGTTTATTGCTAGCAAGGTTGAAGTTGTGCTTTCAAAGTCACATTGGTCAAAATTTTTGAATTATTCTTAGTCCGAATTGAATTTTGATAATAGGGGTCGGAATTTTTTAGGAGAAATTTAAAAGAGCATTAAGTTGACTTTCAACAAAAAATTGAAGGTTTGTTAGTTGAAGTTTATTGAGTACGATAGGATGATTTTATACATGCTGAGTCACTCTTAGATAGGCGAGTGGTAATTCAGACATAATGACCAAAAATAGTACAGGGTGGTCGTTAGAAAAACAGAACATTTGTCACACAGCTATTTCTTTTTACAAAGAATAATGTATTCTAAAGATGTATAACATATGGTCATATTAACGCCATAACGAAAATGCTTCAAAATGTCGTCCGTAGGGCAACTTCAAGTAGCAGTTTGCCAACCTAGACATCCAAAGCTCGTGTAGCGGTTTGGTAAGGTTAACTTGTGGGATACATTCGTTCCAACCCTACACCTAATAACGCATTTTAATCCGTGATCTCATCTGACCTTGAAAATTATCTGCTTTTCTGGCAAACTCACCTGTAACTTGTACGTACCAATCAAGCTAGTATCTCGGTGTTATTCTTCGCCGACCCATTGATGGTGCCTAGTGTAAAATAACAGAATTAAAAATAAAATTCGGCATATGACGTTATTCAACATAGCGATTAGGAAATAAATCCCCCAATTGTTTTTTTATAGCATGATTCACTCATCCATCTATGTTTACTTAACTGAATCTAATATCAGTGGTTTTCGGCCGGGGTCTGCGAACATCATGGTTCCGGCAAGTACAGTACAGGGGTTTCCGCAAGTTTCGCAGTTCAAATACCGAGAGCTTTAATTTTATATGTATTATTCTTTTAGTATCATAATTAATATATATCAAACTTGCTATGCTTAATGAATATTCTGTTTTGCCAGTATTACCAGTTATATATAATTCATGACAATAAATGAGGCAATCAAAACTATTGCAAAAAAGAATCCCTCAATCAAATTTACATATGTCGTCAAATTTATATTGAATATCATTGTTATCGGGTATCCCGATTTTATGGTTGATTTATTCAATACTTACATATTGTTTGCACATTTATAGGACGCAAATCAGTATAGAAATGTGTTTTTAAATATAGGAAATGCTGAACATGTGCAGCAATATAGAACATGTTTTTTTCAAAATATGGGAAATGCTAATACACGTGCAGGTCCAATTTTATGCCCTGTCTGACATTTAGTTTTATTTTTATGCCACAAAAATCAAAAGTAAATACAGGCCATTGCTATAAAATTATAAGAAACAGTGAGAAATTTAAAGCAACCCCAAAAAGCATGTGATGGTGTTGTGGCTCCATATCAAGAAATCTGTTAATTTATTCGGTTACTCAAATAGGTCAAGTTTATTTCAATGTTTACAGAAGTTAACACTGTTCATGTCCAAGAAATTCGATCATAGAAGACGCATTACAAATGCTAGCGTATTCACTTTTACACAGCCGTGTAAAAATATTTTTAAACTGTTTCACCTACTGCGAGGCACCAATACTAATATTGAAACTGAATGCTGTTAATTTCCTGATGTAGTTTTTCCTTATTCAACATATTTGCTATGCTGGTTGAACGATTTATTTCAATATTTAAATAAATTAACTTTGACTCTACCCGGGCATTTTATCATAGAAATGACATTACTGAATCTAATGGATCCATACTTGCACAGCACAGCCATGTTAAAAAGACGTCTTGAAATTTTTTTTTTTTTCAATTTAAAAGGATATTTATCGATACCCCGTATTGTTTTCGCCCTCAAAGATGTATTAAATAAAGTAAAAATGCTTTAACGCTTACTGATTAAAAAACAACAACAATTCATGGCAACATCAGGCGGGACAGATTGAATCACCCAACGGGTCGGATTTGGCCCGCGAACCGTAGTTATCGTAGTGCCCATGTCAGGTCATTAGACAATTTAGTTATTTTCATAAAAATTCCAACCAAAGGGAGGCAATGAGCACTGACCAAAACCTATGAATCAGTGTCCTTCCCTGCACCTGTCTTATGTTCGTTTGTGTTTGTCTTGATAACAGTGAAACATATACCACTCAAACATTGAGTAAAACAAATTAATGAAATAAGAATTGTATTGTAATGTTGAATTAAACAACGCTATCTAATATGCGTCTATTAATATCAGGAAAAGGTAAAAGATGATGTAATCATATTATGTCATTGAGATTGCTTGTTCTTGAAATAATCTTTCCAGTAATTTGAAGTATGGCCTACTACTAAATTGTAAGATATTCAGATAATGTTGAAACATTGGGCTCGCACTTTGAAATATGTAATATGTATTTCAATATCAAGGTTTCCACAAAAATTGAAAATATGGAGTGTGGAGAATGATTTTTGTCAGAGATAACTTGGCCAATGCCTGGTAAAATTATACCCAAATCGAATTTCTTTATCTGAAATTGGAAAGAAGCTTGGGAGCTTAAAAAGCCTCAAAAACAGAACAGCTTTTATCATAATCGAATACGTGTGACTCTCTTTTAGCTAATTAAAGCTAATTAAAAATAAAAATATTTGTTAGATTTGATCATGGCCGTATTTCAAAACATCATTTGTTTCATTATTTACGTTCCATTTTTTCAACGTGTTTTTTAAATAAAACATACTTTCGCCCCTATTATTTATTATTTGTAACTTCTTGTTAGCTAGTTATTTTTGAGGTGGGGCGCGAGACTCGACAAAATCTAAAAAGGGGAGCGGCATAAAAAGTTTGAGAACCACTGTATTGGAACAATGAATGTGGGTTTGTAGATCCCCGCTGAAGAATTTTGGGAGAGCTACCCTGACACTTATGTAAGAAATGATTAATCTTTTCGTACATTTTAATTTCAAAATTACATGTGTTTTGTTACAATACAGCAAAGATGAAATGCTTATATAATTTTTTATTTTTTACTAAGTCACGCAAGCAATGAAACGTATAAAATATATAATATTCTTGGAAATATTTGTGTTTGTTTTATAACCTATTATAGAACAGCAGTTCCTTAATATTGCGGTGTATTCAAATAATAAAACAGTTAATTCAACTGTAATTTTGGCATCAATATTCTTAATTTGAGTTATTTTGTATATAAATATATAAAAAGAGAACCCTTGATTCATCTTAATGAGCTCTATTGAAGATTACATTGGATTTTGTTTTGATAGCTGATTGAACGCACTAGAAAAAATTAATTTGCAGCTCTATATTAAAATTGTATTCAGGGCTTTATAGTAGTAATTCCCATAAACTATGGTGGTATCTACATCAAATAATATTTAGCATATTTTGCAAAGCTCATAAAACATGCCGATATAAAAGCATATAAATATTTTTCCTGTTAACTGTAAAACCTCACACAAATTCACGTCAGTAAATGTGACGTCTATTATTACATAAAAATTTAAGATTCAATAAAATCGACGACATCCGTTTGGTTTGCTCCAACAGTCTTGCAAAAAGTTAATATGGATATAACATCACTGCAACGTTTCTTCTAATCCAGTTCTCAAACGGTTGGGCGCGTCCCACAAGGGAGACGTAGACGCTCGAAGCTAATATATAAGTAAATATATTTGTTACATTTGATCTCGTCGGCCTCATTTTGGATATTCACATTTCAGAACTTTTCATTTATTTCATTATTTACGTTCCATCCACGTATTTTCAACGTGCTTTTTGAATAAAACATTCTTTAGCCTTACTATCTGTTATTTGTAACTTACTGTTAGCTAGTTATTTTTGAGGTGGGCGCGGGACATGACAAATTCTAGAAAGGGTGCGCTGCTTGGAAAGTTTTTTTCTTTATTGGCATACAGATTGCCAACAGAGAAATGGCATAGGTAGTTAGGCTCGCGTAACTTCAAATGTGGATATCCATTTGGTTCCGGATTTTCACTTGTGAAGGTGAAGTTGCCATTGAGCGAAATTATCTTAAAATATGTACAATTATACATTATAACTCAGGATTCTGTCAGTACTATATATGACAATTTTTTAAATATAGCTGAATTCAGTTTTAGTTATTGATCGTTTCAGTTTTGAGAGAGCACTGTCCCTCATGTGCAAAAGTTTGATACGTGGAGACTAGGAAAGTCAATATAAACGCAAATATAATTTTCGTTAAAATATTTTAGTCTCGGGAGATGTTTATTTACACTTGAATATCTCGCTGAAATGAAGTCTGTAGTCTGGACCCAGGCTATCAACGTCCCATTTACCAGTGAAATAGTATATTGCTTTCAACTTCATAACCTTTTTATTTGATTATGAGTTTTCGGATTTGCATTGTGCATTTAAATGAAAGTGTATATATACATTTTGGGTATTTTAGAAAACGTAGCTAAAATTATCAGAACACTCGTCTAGGGGCACAGCCAAGAATTTTCAAAGCGAGGGGTTCTGAAATTCTAATTGTCAATTTTATCATATCAGCTAGCAGGCGGAGGCCAGAAAAAATGAATTTTTAATAGTCTTAAGGGGTCTAAAAAGCGTTTCAAACTACGAAAAATTGCTATATATGATACAGAAAAATTCTTTTTGTTTTCATTTTGAAAGGGAGGTCAGACACTCAATCCCTATCTACGACGGCACTCAACTAAGCTTAAATTACTGCTCAGATATAGTGTAGCATTGCACTATCTTATCTACAGAGAAAGTCGCCAGCCAATGAGTGAGCACCATACATTCATTCCTATCCCATACACCACCATTTGTGCTGTAAATGGTTTGCTCTAAATTAATGTAGAACAATTCCACTCTCTATTTCAACATAGGGCTTCAGTTTTATTTACATATGCATGAGATTTCTTTCTGTCAAAACTTTGACAAGCATTAACACATTATACTAATCGTACCGTACCAATTAGAACTATATCCCTCCATATTATTAACCTAGTCATACACCCCTTCATACAATCGTTATTACTATATAATTCCGGTAGCTTTTCTGGGATTTCTTAATTACACTTTATCACTTGTTGAAATCTTTATCTAAAATGAAGATTGATTTGACAACAGAAACTGAACTCGTGCGCAAATCTTTATTTACGATGGTTTGCTTCGCGAGAAAGCGGTTAACATCGTACGTGTTATGGTTGTTGTTAAAAATACCAAACCTGTAATGAACTGTACTTGTATAAACAGTAGAATCTAAATCATTTCGATCGGAGCTGATTTTTCAAGGGTTCCATACTGTGTGTCGTGTGTTAGATCATTTTGAGTGAGCCACAAAATAGCATTCATTTTCTTAAAATTCCCTCTCATCTGTATGTGGTTAGTTCTTAAAAATTAGGATACTTAGTACATAAATAAGTCAAATGTATCTTGATTTGTTTTACAAAGAATAAATAGTTTGGGAATCTATATTTCAGGTCAAAAATATATGTATATTTGTAGCAGGTTGAATTTATACCAAGCAGTAGATAAGTTATAAACAATTATAAATTGCGTATATTTTTTTGTCTCGGATATTTTACTAAAAGTCAGCAGAGATTAAAAGAATAAATAGAACGACCATACACAATTTTAAATACTTTCAGGGCGCTTATTTATACAAAAATTCGGTAAAAATTATCAAAGAATTGAGCCCGTTCGGAGTTGTTTGAACATTTTGAAAAATATTTTGTATAAACAGCAGCTAATGGTATATAGTTTACTTCAAGGAGTGAATATTGAATAGAAGCTATTACAATTGTTTTATTTACAAGAAAATTTAGCTTTGCTTATTCCAAATCGCTTGAAATAGTGAAGGCTATAAGATTAACGTTGGATTTTCTATACTTGGGACTTAGCCGAAATGAATACCTAATATACAGCCGTATCTATGTTGCTAACAGTTGGGGTTACGTGAAACTAACCACCTTTCCTTGCTATATGCCTTTGCGCAGGTGGATCCGTATGCGTGTAACGCAAAGATGCTGTGGCAAGAGTCAAAATGACAATTTTATTTAATTCAAGAGTTCTGCTGCACAAATATATTTCTGTAACGTTTCGTCTGACCGAGGTCAGACTTCAATGCTTGTCTGAAGAAGTCTGAAGAATTAAGTAGTATCCATGTTGTGACTGTAATCCAAGCAATTAAAACTGCGCTGAACTTTCGTAACGAGTGTAAGGCAAAAATTCATTGATCAGTGGTGAAACCACAAAATATGTCAGAGACAACTTTACGCATGTATTTAACCCAGTTTCAACTAAAAAATTTGTCCTATCGAGGAATTGGATATTTCAAAATAATTTTCAAATCAATTTATTTATTGTAGAACGGTGGTAGTGGTGTAAAAATAATAGATGGGTTACAGTGCATCAAATACTAAGGTATTTCGAAATTTTATGATGCGCCGAAATTTAGAATTAATAGAACAATATAATAAGTAAAAAAAAAGGAAGCTTAAAATCCAAGGAAGATTTTTCATCTTTTTTTTTATCTTAATCTGCCTTCGTGTTTTCAAAATTATTGTTTTTTCTATGATTGTTCAATCGGAAAGCTAGATTAGCTAGATAATTTGATTGCACAGAGGGGGTGTATAAAAAATTTTGACGGGTCGTGAAATTATTCAAAAATAAAAATATTTTGTTAGATTTGATCTTACTCTTATTTTGGATGTTTACATTTATTTATTGTTTAGACAGAGATTGCGATTCCATCCACGTATTTTCAACCTGCTTTTTTAATGAAAAATATTTTTGTCTTACTATTTGTTATTTGTAGCTTATCGTTCGTTAGCTAGTTTATTTTAGCGGTGTGGCGCGACTTGGCAAATTTTAGAAAGAGGCGGTGCTTAAAAAGTTTAAAAACCACTGGTCTAACAAGAAAATATTGATTTTATAATTTTAAGGTTACAGGTCTAGCTACTCTGCAGATGCCATATGATGGCAAGCAGTCAATTCGTTCCATCACCTGTTCATCATTACCCGCATTTTGATTGCGTTGAACAACCCGGAGTTATTGTTCCTCCTAGTTCTTCCTCTGCTCTAACGATTCCGTGTTCGAATCCAAGTCTATCCCACTCTCCTTGTCCAGAATGTGCTCTTCATTCAACAATCTTACAGTCAATGACTTTCAATATGAATTCAAATGATTATACAGCATGTCAGCATCTGCACGCATCAGCATCATGTTCCAGTTGTTACTCAAACTTTCAGTTGCAACAACAAAGAGCAGAAATGGGACATGGACATCGGAGTCACCCAGTCTTTCGAGGTCCGTGCGGGCATATGCAACAAAGCTACGAACCTAGGAATACACAAATACACCCGAACGGATCTTATCAAAATTTGCAGTTTCACGATTGGTCCAGACCGGTGTCCACTACCGATAACGGTGTATTTCTCCCACCGCCTCCAAATATTACACCTACGTCAAACTGTTCTGACGTCAGGGAATATTCATCAATGACGTCATCGGGAATATTAACCCTCCCGTCGCCGACGTTTTCAATACCCCCCATTTCTCCATTTTTGCCAAATTCTATCACGAATATTAAAGAGTACGACCTCACGTCAATACCTAGTGGTGAATCACGTAATCCAGCATACTTACAAATTGACGTATCCAATCAACGCAACTCTATTCCCACAAATCAAAACACAAAAACTGAGTCTCTACCTAGTATATCAGGTATGCAAATAACAGAACAGGAGTCAAAACCGGATATTAAAATTGAAAAACCGGATAGCAATAAAAGAAAACTACAAAAAACTTCTTCGGATAAAAAGAAAAGCAAAGGCGGTGAAAATAAAGGACCAGAGGTATGTGTAGCTAATATTACTCATCCTATCATTTTGTACCTCTTGTTAGAAGTAAATATTACAAAAAAGTTGTTTTGTCACAAATATCAAAAAACGTTTACAAACGTTCTACGATAGCAACATGAGCGCAGATAATTTGTTACTATAAATTATATTTCTTTGCCAAATCACACGGCTCTAAAAGTGTCTCTCTTTCCAGAACCAATGTCCGCAAAAAAATTGAAGGCATTCTTTGGTTGAGAGTGGTAACTGCATCCAATCAGGCGTATAAAGTATAAATATAGAACTTCATTTTATTTATTTATAAGAATATATGTTATCAGGGTCAGTTTTTAATAATTCTGCTGGATTTCGTTACAATTATTTGTCATACTCTTATATATTTTCATTATTATTATAAGAAATACAAAGCACTTTTAAGAAAGCATTTCGTACTGAACTTTAGAAAATATGTTACTCAGCTGTGATGAAAAAAACACTTCAAACTATTCTATTGTAGTACAATTGAATTTATTCAACCTTCCTCCAGGTTCGCAAACGTCAACCTGAAGATCTCTGTCAAGTGTGCGGCGATCGGGCTTCTGGTTATCACTACAATGCGTTAACATGTGAAGGATGTAAAGGATTTTTCCGAAGATCGATCACAAATAAAACTTCATATAAACAAGGGTAAGTTGATGGTTTTGACGGGGAAATTGGAAAAGTGAATTCTGGGAACAACCCAAATAAAATTCTAAAATTAGGACTAAATTTAAGTTTTCATGCAAAATTTAGACAAGTAAATTCCTAGAATTTCTCGCACAAATATGATAATTTAAATCCTGTAATTTACTGGTATGTTTAGGGCACACTTGTTCTGAACCCTCGGGTTTTCATGGGAGATTTTGAAAAATAAATTTCGGAAATAACCCGGCAAAAACGTCTATAAATTAAGGCCTTGTAATTTTCTGCTCTTTGTGATGTATATTTGTTCAAAATGCGCTTTTTACAAGCTTTCATCTTACACATTTGGTACAAATTGTTTTAGAAGGAAAGAATCTTTTATTTATCAGCACTTTTATTCCTGTGTTTGAAATAGGTTATACTAAAGTTGAGAAATAGTCTCCCACAATTACAAATAATCAAAATCGTGCGATATCACGTTGTTTATCTCCATCGTAATTAAAATTTTAATGAGATATTTTTAGAGTCTTTCAATAAACAACGACCGATGCGCGTAAGGCCTACGGTTGTTGTATTTCTATGCTACTATGTTATAAATAGCCAATGAGGTCTCATAAAATCCGTGGAAACTTTAAATTACTTGGTTAGCTCTTTGGGGGTCGATCTATTTATACACAAGATTGATTAATCTCGTACTAAGTTTAATCAACTGTTTTGTACATATATACCTACTGTTCCGTGAATGTAATAATCGGTGGTAAACAATGCTATAGTACTATATACGGACTGTTATGAGGATTAAGTTCAGTTATTACTGTTGCAGTGTGCTAGAATTTATGATCCTTGTTTATATTCCGTCATTATTACATTATTGTTCTTTGCGTTGTAATCACTGATTATCGTCAAGCGACAATGGACTGCATCCCCACTCTCTACATCTGTTACTAGCTGTTGCGAGTATTAAACGGTGGTCTGGTGAGTTTGGCTATACTTACCATGTCCTTGTGTTTGCGTTAATATGTGTTTTTAGTTTCTTAAAGCCATAATTTATGGTATAATAAATAAACTGCCACAACTTGAACTATGGGGTTCAATATTACCTAAGTGGATACGTTTATAAATTTTGCTCGCAATACATATTTGGTTGAAAATGAACAAAAAAATCAGATACAGTGATAGGTAATTTAAAGTATGATTTTTTTAAGATTTTGATTTTGTTGTTTTATCATTTCAAGGGCAGATTTTCGTCAATTAATCTTGAATAACATTTTTTGCATGTTTAGAAATCAAGTCAGTATTTTTGTCATTATTTCTCACTTAAAATGTTACTTCTTTTATTTATTAGAGCAGTTGACAAAACGAGCATTTAAAACTTATACTCAATGAAATTCCCGCCCGAACACCCAATGACACTAAAATAGAAATGATTTCGACAACATTTTCCACTGTGTATTACAACTCATGTTTTTATGTTTTAGAAGTACGTCATCAAAGATAAAACATCATGTAATATAGTTTACATAAATATGTTCAACATATTTCCATACTTTGATAAAACATAACTGTCTATGACGTCATAAGAAGTTTGATTCATTCATAAACATCAAAACATTTTATACATTAATCCCTATTAATAGATTTCCGTCTTCCAGACTAATCTTTTCTGTATAAGTGTATGTTTTAAAATTACATAATTGCAGCATTTCCACGGTTTCAAAACATGTAAATTTTATTTGAATATTCTTTCAAAGGGCGGTGGTTCTCTAATGTTTGGTTTCGCAGCCGGAACAACAAATTCACAAATAAAATTTTTATATTTCAAAATTGAATTGAATTGATGTGAAAATTTCATCGTGCTTTCGCCGCGCAATGCATTTTGAATTTATGTCCATGTATGTGATCAAATAAATCCCTAAAATCTAAAATTCTACCACATAGCACCCGGCTATAGCCGTTCGTGCCATTTTATGGATATTTTCTAAAGTCGAAACACTTCCGTAAACGCAATCATATTATTGTTGAGAATCTGCCAACTTCCATTGAAGTCTACATATCAGCCCAATGGGGCTTTGAAAATGTCATTAAATGACGGCATACGCCGATATTGGAGGACGTCTAGACTTCTAGGTAAAATGGCACGGACACGCATTGGTGGCAGAGCAACAAATCTATGTTTTATACATGTTGACAAAAATTTGTTTTCTTTGTAAAAAAAACAATCGGGTTCACATGGGGGTAAAGTTTTTACAGAAAGAGCAATCATTTCATAGATCATTTCATTTGTCGAAATCAAACCTTTGAACTTGAAGTTTTTGAAATATTGCTTCAAATATGAGTTATATTTAGCTCTTTCTGAAAGCAATATTTCAAGTTTTTCACCTCGGCCCCTAGCAATACATTACAATAAATATCAAACGCGCTAGTCGATATAGTATCGAGCATTGTTCAACAGCAATTCTCCGCACATAAAATAGGAGCAAATAATCTCAATTACTTTTGACCGACATATTACTTCCTGGCTTTCATATTAAACTTTTGTTGACACAAATCAATTGTAGGGTTTTTTTTGTCACGTTCGGTCGATCATGATTTGTGAGTAGGGTGCGTTTTATAGCAAGTTTTCTCTATGTCCCTTGCTCGCTAGCTTGAAAAAATATGATAAAAAAGCGAAATGTGTTTTTAATATGAAAACGAAATGTTTTGAATATGTGAAAATTGTCCATTTTGTAGCAGTACTGTATTTTAAATTTTTGAAAGTTACTAATTAAAGGGTTTTTGATTTTCTGGACATGGTCAGGTTAAATCAAAGAAGGCGCATGTATGGCCCTCGCTCATCCATGTACTCCCTGACTATATAATCGGTCACTTGATGTTGCCTGACAGACGTATTCCTTCATTTTTAAGGGTAGGCCAATGGGGAGTGAAGTGGGTGCGATCTCAAAGCAAGATTCTTTTATGGACATCGCTTATTTGCGTGATAAAATACGATAAAGAAGCGAAATGTGTTTTAATATGTCAATATGAGAACGAAATGTTTTGAATCCGTGAAAATTGTTCATTTTGTAGCTGTAATTCATTTTTTAAAAAAATTCAAACAAATAAGTTTTTAATTGTGGAGTGCTTGGTTTTTTTAGGCCCTATGGGATATGTAATAGGGTGAGGTTGAATCAAGATTCGCCTTCACCTCGGTTACGTGATTCCTAATTTAGGAATGTATGACGCATGATGAAGTCTTTGAATACCATAACATTTTATAAATATGAAAGCGTTTTGAATTCGTGCAATTTGTCATGTTAAAGCAATACTTTCAAATCCAAAAATGCAACTGACGTCATCATCTTGCATTGACGAAATATTTCTGCCAAGGTTTACAAACCATATCACATTCCTTCAAACGCACGAAACTTTGTTCAGACACTCTGCACCACAAACTTCTTCAATAGCAATTCATCAACAACGCATTCCCATACGCCTACTGACACATCAGAATGAAGATATTCTGAATGAGAGTTTATTTATAACAACCAAAAATTTGGTTTTGAGAAACTAAAAACACATCTTAAATTCGTAACCTAAACACAAGAACATAATTTGTTAACAACAAGGTATAGTCAAACCTAATCGCAACACCGTTTAATACTCGTAACAGCTAGAAAGACAGATCGATACGACGATAGGACGATAATTGACGACGATGACGACTTGACGATAATCAGTGATTACAACGTGAAAAACAATAATGTAATAATGACGAGATATAAACAAAGGAATCCATACTGATACACGATTACCTAAACTCTTCCTCATAACGCATATATACGAATCAAATTGAGCTGTTTACGCTATACTGCTATAAATACTTTATGATTACTTTTTCACAGCTTGTAAACATAGTGATTATATTATTTATATGATTTATCAACTTAAATAACGAGAGAATATATTTGGAATTCTCTATCTAGAAATTCATTTCAACTGAAATAACCGAAATTTAAAAATCGACTTTGCATTCGTCAGTTATTTATTTTTAAATTAATTATTTTCAACGAGTGTTTTCAGTGTCTGCATCTCATTGTAAACCAAATTATTAAATCAATTCTTTAAGTTAAATTTCTAAGATATGGTCAGTGACGTATAATGCACTTTAATGCACTAATGATAAGAAATGGGGTCAAATTTCAAATCCTAAAAGTACATTTCATATTGTATCATCGCCCTGCTCAAAGCAACTTTATTATTTCAGGTGTAAACAAGGGGGTAACTGTGAGATGGACACATACACAAGAAGAAAATGTCCTCATTGTCGATTAAAGAAATGTAAAGAAGTCGGAATGCTTGAAGAATGTAAGAGCCCTATAAATACCTAATATAGTAGACAAAATTTATTTTGATTAGTGACAACGAAACTGCGCGTTTTTTTTATTCCGAGATCTTATTGCGAGAGTTTGCTCCAAGCATGACCGTACACATTCACCCAAAAGTATATTAGACACATCTCTGAGCAATGCCACGGGCGATCGTCGTCACTCAAATAGCTACGGAACTATGGAATATTATGGCCATGATTACTCGCCAGTTTACCTTAAACCTCAAATCAGTTAACGTCTTTATAATCAGGAACACGGTTAAATGGGAATGAATTCTACATAACTATAACTACATCACTATTATTAAAAAAGTTTGGTACCGAACTCGGATCCAAGATATAATGAACTAAGTCTTGCAATTGTAGGTAGAAATTGAGCTTTCGTGGCAAGTAATTTGTGTAAAAATAATATTTGAAACCTCGCTATGTCAGTACGAATATATATTTTATTTACTGATACAACTAGTTTTATCCCAGCGCCCGTTGGATATTTCCCGTGATGCTATCTATATATTCCTGTGCTAGGAATCGGTCGTGATGCCTCAATCATCGCGCTCCGCACTTATATCACCTAACATGAATTATTGGAAGGGGATAGCGCGAACGCAGTCCCCACTAACAGAAATTACACGACCGAGTTATCCACATTTGGGATAATCGCTAGGGTCAGCCCGGCCGAAGTGCAATGGCTAGGCCTCGCCTAGGCAGAACTGCCTGCTTGATCGCGGTTGACTGCCTCGTCAGGTAAGTATGATTTCGAATCGAGTTTGTAGACTATAGAGCGAGCGTTTATGCTAATCATTGTGGTGGTGCGGGAAATTAAACAACGCGCTTGCTTCATTATTCTCTTCCACGCAACAACATGCTCCAGTATTTATTCATTGGCTTCTGTATACACTCTGTTAATGCAGTCGATGTTCAGTTGGACAACCAACCCATTCGCTTCTGTTAGATGCACAAATTCTCATTTGTTTGCAAAACTTGAAAGCGGAATGAATGTTGTGTATACAGGTCTTGGACTAAATAATTCGTTACGTAATGCAGATTAGGATGAATGAACAGTACTAATTTTAACCGGGAACGATATTTTAAAGTCGTTCGGTATATAGCAAACTCAATAATTTACGAGGAAAAACTTACGCATCATTTTGTCTGCGATTAATTTATACTCTGAGAACGCAAGATAGAATACTATTTTAAAAACACAGTTATTAAATAAATTCGTGCAGAAGGCAAAGATAGCAGGCATGTTTCAAATAATGTGGGCATTCGGGTACGTGCAAAGCGCTGACTGCTTTAATCGACAGCTTCGTGCGTTGAGTAAGCTGTGAACAGTAACTCATAATATTGCCTAATTTCTCAATTACAAAGCCAATCAAGTGCAGTAATATATACTATTATGTATATTGAATATTTCTCTAAAAAATCGGCGAAATTGATTGATCGAAACGTATTTCACAGTTTATAGAAATGTAATTTTTCATGAATAATGTTTCACAGGTCTTCTTACTGAAATACAATGTCAATCAAAACGACGAAGGCGGAAGCAAAAACAAGAGCAAAACGATGAGGTCAAGCAACAAGATGAAACGTCACAAAGCACAAGTGTTACATCACCTGGTGGTCAGTCATCCGTAGCATCATCACCATGGGGATCAGATAGCTCACAAAATGGTGACAATGGGGTGAGTTTCATCCTGGAATTGAATTCATTCAATTTTCATCAGAAGTATCATACATAGAAGCATAATCAAAGAACGGTACTCCCATAGTGTGTGTACCAGATTAGAGTTAGGGCATAATTTTATTCCGATTTTCCATGTTTTAGTTCTATTACGAGTTCGGGGACTGTCTGTGTTAGCAAAGTGGATATTCTCCATACCCATAGGTTCCAGTCCCTTTACAAAACTTGATGTAGAGTAGGCGAACAAAATTAGTATTGCCATATTGGTACACACACTTCTGGAGCGCCGAAAATGTTATGTCTCGAATTACTCTAATTAGGATTCATTGAAATACCTGGCTTTTATTATATAATATGAATAATTAGAGCTATTCGGGGTGCTGGTTTTTGTACGAAGCGATGCATTATAATATAATTAGTTGATAGTTGGGCAATTACGGTACATTGTGATTATCCAGATTTAATTAATACCATTTTTTTTCACAACCTATGACACGTCTTGACACAATTTTCACTTAGTCGTGAGACATTTAAACACATTAAAAGAACAAGTTGCAATTGCATTTGATTTGCCATACACATCTTATGAAGCTGGCTTAAAATTGAAAATTACTGTCAAGTATTGCAGCTACCCTACAGAGAGGACCATTAAAATGATGATCCGGACTATATATCCATCATTTTTCCTGTATTTATAACAGCCCAATTTAACCTCTACAGAGGGGACTATTCGAATGGCATTTGGCAACATATATCCATTCCTAGTCGGAACTGTTCAAATCGTCAAACCATTTATTATACCAATTCTATAATATTTAAAAAAGATATGAACGCAAACTTCTTTTCCTTGCATCGACAATAAAAAATGCTCATTTACTCCAGGTTTCTCTCACCTTGACTGACGAAGAAACTAAATTAATCGAAACGGTTTCAGAAGCTTTCAAACATTATAAAATCAACCCCGATATTGTCAAGAGATGGGTAAGTGCAGATTTTATTTGGCTTCAACCTTTGAATTATTAGATCTCCGCCCAAGGAGACGTTTATTCCCAGTCGTTCTGTCTATCTGTTTGTGTGTCTGTCTGTCTGTCTGTATATGTGTCTCGCTTTAGCGTCTGAATGGCAGTACCAGTATGGATGAAATGGAACCGATTGCTTGATTGCGGGCCTCAACTATCAGCAGAAATCCTGGGCGCCTACCGGCTTGTTTTTATATATTATTTTCTAGCCATAAACTTCTCCACGTTATGTGTTATCATCAAACAAGAACTTGCAGGCTATCATAGTTGGCTTTCAGAATAAAATTTTAGCTCCAAGAAGGATAGCAAATTAGTTTTGGATATGCTATCTCTAAATTGAGTAAGGGGAGGAAGGTTAAAAAAAATTCGAACAAAACAAAAAAAATTTCGTTTTTAGTCGTGAGACAACTATGAATCTCAGTCTGTGACCAAATGGACCAAATTGTATGGATAATATTGAGTCATATATAAACAGGGTGTCTACAAAGTCCCTTTTAATTTAAATTCTGTTATGAAGTCAAATCGTGATATAAATCTTAACCAAGTTTGTTGTTTTCAAATCAGTAATTAACATAAATATTTTCACCTCATTAAATACATCTGTGAGGACCAAAACTATATATGTTATCAATGAATTCCCTTTGTAATTTTAAAAATATTAAGACTCCATAGCCAGCATATAAATATTCACTAAAATTCATTGATTTTTGCACAATTATGATGCAACTAATAATTATTTCATGACAGGAAAAGTATATAAATAAAGAATCCAAAACCACGTGCAGACTATCAGACATCACAACAGTACACGTGCAAGTATTGGTCGAATACGCGAAGAGTTTACCAGGTAAGGGTTTAGTTTGGATTAGTGATTTGTAGCAGCGGATGGACGAGTAATTTGCATGAAGGGAGTTTTTGAAAATTGGTGACTTTCATAAATGTTTTGTTCAATCTTGAGTTAGTTGAAGGTTTTTGAATGAATAATATCAACAGGTGATGGTTTGATAATAATTTCGTATTAAATTATCTCTGAGTTTTTTTTGGAAGTCGACTTTGAATTTTTGTAATGAAATTTACGATTGCAACAGTATAATTCAAAGTTGCCAAATAAACTGATATATTTTTTGAACGTTTTTTTGTGTGTCTTCCTTTGATATCATATTACTACTGGGAACCCGGTAATGAAATATCTTAGGAATTTTTTCATGTTAACTTTTTTCCAAAAAAATATGGCAAATAAAATTGCAGCAGTATAATTTGAAGTTGCCACATGAATTGATATATTTATACATTTTTTTGTGTCTCACACTCGTATTGAACATGCTTTTTAATTGGATCAATTGAGCTAGCAAATTCCGGAGCCGATTTTTAAACTCTTTGCAAAATTTAAGTCTGTAAATCCCCATACATTCCACACCGTTCGTATGACTCTGTATTCTCCTCTGAATCATAAACGTTATTCGTCTAAACCCTGTGAATTTTGTTTCAAAAATTATAGAAGTATTAATCATAACACTCTTTTGTAACTGCGATTACGAAACACATTATCATTTCAACACAAAAATCGTTTACTAACGAATGATTCACTAATTACCCCATGATACTTGAACACATTATTCATACAAAACGGCAAAAATGGGGAAAATGATCACTATAGCTGAATGATGACTGCAAACATAGCGTACAAGGGAAACAATAGTCTATATCTATTAAATCTGGGCGGACAAATATAAAAAATTTCGTTCCAATAAAATAAATAGACTCTTTTGTGTGGTATGTGTGTTTTACATGAATTCTCTCGCTAGATAAATGTTTTTCTCAGCCCGGGTCCTCGCAAATTATGTCACAGCCCGCATATGGATTTATTACTAAACATTACGGTTAAATTAATGTAATTGCACAGTATTCCGTAATTTTCGTCGTAATTATGCAGAAGATTTTGGTACTCCAGTAGTGTGTGTACCAGGTCAGGGTTAGGGTATAATTCTATTCCGATTTTCCTTATTTTAGTACTATTACGAGCTCGAGTACTGTCTGTATTAGCCAAGTGAATATCCCCCTGCCCATAGGTTCCAGTCCCTTTACACAACGTGATGTGGAGTAGGCGAACAAAATTATTTACCTCTATATTGGTATGTATATACACTTCCGGAGCGCCGGAATTTTTACTACCCTGTATGGCAACCATCTCTTGTTTCTGAAATATGGTTCAACTTATCTATTAATTTTTTTTTTTCAATATATCGAGTGGACCCGTAAAGATTTCGTTTCTTTCAAAAATAGTATCCCCCTACACATCGTTAGTGGCTGCTGCTCGTAAAAGGCCTTGTTCGGAGTCGGAGCAAAAGCGTGAATATGCGTCGTTCGAACTTAGAAGTCTTTAAGATAATTCTTCCCCACAAGGTCATGTTATACACTGAAATATTAGTTAAAATACACTTAAAATTAATAGTGTTTTCATACGTGGCAAAATTCCTCTGCTATTCCCTTTTTATTGTCATAATTTGCTCATATTTTTTGACAATGGGTATTTACAATAGACTGGCAAGACCGTAAAATTTGTTTTTGTGTGCTAAGGTTTGTGCTAATCATATCCTGCAATACGACCGTTTTCATTTTTTAATCTAAACGAGGCTCTGAATAGGAAAATGCTGAAACTTAAAAAGATACTATTTTTGCAAGCTCTTTCCGGTTCATCAATGTTTACTTAATTTTTCACACCCTCACTCTGAATATTACCTGGTAAATATTATTATAGATGCAGTTTATGCAGAAGCCAATGAATAAATACTCCATTTTAGTTCTTTTACAAGTTCGGGGACTAGCCAAATGACTCCCGTAGTGTCTGTACCTAAAATTATAGCCAAACCCTATAACCTGGTACACATACTACATTCCGATGTCCGCCATCTTTGTTCCCATACTTCGGATGTAACACATTCTAACGCTGAGTACTGACTATATGTTCCAAAGAATATGTACATTAACAGGAAAGTTTTTATACCTTTTGGCTCGTTTTAGCAAGTTTCTGGTAGGTTTAAGTCGTTTCAGTTAATTTTTGCACGTCGTAGTACTCAGTAGGTTTTTGCGCAATTTGGTGCAATCTATGTACATCGCTCTATTCGTAAACGCCAGCCGGTGTATACAAAGATATACAGACGATTCGAACCAAACGGCCCAAGCAGGTTCGAGTTCGGAGATACATTTATCTTCAGGTCCGAAACGTCTGTTAGCCTCATACTAATCATGGGTGATAAAAACATAAATTTTGAAATGAGTATTTATGAATATTTTTTTAAATGCAATTATCTTCAATCATATACATAGGCCTCTTGCATCGTGTACCATCATTATAATTAGTGTAGCGAAATAGTAGTCGGATTCTGAAGTTTTCCAAATGAGGTTCCGCGCTACCCTAAGGTTCCCCTCAGTAAAGAACAGGGGTTATGTAAATTCACTTTCAAATCCGAAAGTCTATATTCACATGAAACAAAGGCTTACCAATGACATTGTAACGATTGATGAGGCTATGCTACAACGAACATGACAGGAAATAGAGTTCCGTCTGGATATTCTTCGTTCAACTAATGGTGCCCATATAGAAGTGTATTATATAACGTAATGATATTTTCATTTAAACGTTTAGAAGTGTATTGAATGTGTCAATGAAAACTTTATCAAATATCGATTAAGATAAAACAATCCTCATTTTAATATCTCATCATTTCACTTTGTATTAAGTTATTTTAAATTGTAAAGAGACTTTATGGACATCCTAAATATTGTGTTATATATAACCAAATACCTCTATTATTCATTTTCTGTACATTTAAAATCTTTTTAATTTGTCAGTATTACATTTCCTATAATATTTTTTCATAAGTTATACAATTCAAACAATAAAAGACAAGTAAGCTAATGCACAGGGGTTATTCGAACTCCAGGAATGTTTCACTAGTGTTCCGCTTCGCCGAAAAGATTGAAAAACACAGGCCTATAAGCTTTCGTGATCAAAACTTTGTTTATACCGAGTTGGAAGTAAAAATCAGAATCAAGAAGTCAGAAGCAGAGCTGGGGCAGATCTTTTGAATCTTTTCTGAGTCTCTAAATACGTGATTGTAACATATAACTATGTTTGTAGGCTAAAAGATTTGTTAAAACAACATTGAAAAATTATTCAATATTTACTATTTTCGATTACTACAATTAACTTTTTAATTTGAAAATTTACTTTACTATTTCGTCATTATGAGAGGCGGGAACCTTTCAACGCTTACTTAAGGTTCGGTTTTCTTTTGTTTTTGTATTTACAATGGATTTGTTGATTCCGTATGATTCGCACGCGAAGTTTCAGTTCAAAATAAAATAATGTTGTAACAATGTAACGCTACACGTTTTTTGATGTGATTTCAACATTTAGCTGTATGAATGCAATATATTTCCCCCTCTCGAAGTTTCGAGATTGAAAATTATTAAAATTACATATTTCACGCTCAATTTCAACTCAAAATTCGATCATTTTATTATCCATGCTTGACATTGTATTGTCATTTCAACTGAGTTGAAGCCTTCTTATTTCAGAAATACTTAGTTCAAAATTTGATATGAGCGCCAGTTGATAGTCAACTTGTTTAGGCAATGTCAAGCCGGAAAGATTTTGCGTCTCTTCATAAGTGTGTGTACCAATGTGGAGGTAACTAATTCTGTTCGCTTACTTTAAATCAAGTTGTGTAAAGGGACTGAAACCTATGATCAGGGGGTGTATTCACTTGGCTAACACAGACAGGCTCGAATTTATAATAGAATTAAAATAAGGAAAATCGGAATAAAATGATGACCTAACCCTAACCTGGTACACATACAACGTGCATTGGTACTGAATTTGATGTATAACAATAACTCATTACGTGTCTGTGACTGTTTGGTGCTTGTACAGGAACTTGTTTGGATTGAAAGAACATGGTGGAGCAAAAAAAACTTTTCACGTTCATTTTTAATTTTAAAATGTAGAAGGTTTTCTGCCTCGCCATGTATGAAACGTCTATAAAATGTGTCCACGCCATATTACTATAACTGGTTCATCTGGTATTTTTTATGAACATCCGACACTACTTCAAAATGTCAAGACCAATATTATTTGCTATATACTTCAAGCTCTATAGTAATCTCGGATATTACTAAAAAAATACAAGCAGAGACAGACGCCCGACTAAAATGAGCTTCACGTATCAGGGGTCACGAACGTTGATTCCTCACGTTTGTATAAATAAACTTTCTGGTTTTCTGATCCTCACTATTACTCAGGCCAAAACCAACTATAACTGAGCAAAAGGTGAATCAGGGCCAAGGTATAACACAAGTATACTTAAACCAAATAGTTAAAGCAAATGCTTCATTGGCGGCGCTCCACAAGTATGTGTACCAACATGGAGGTGACCAATTTTGTTCGCCTACTTTACATCAAGTTGTGTAAAAGGACTCAAACTTATGGGCAGGGGGTATATTCACTTGGCTAACACAAACATTCCCCGAACTCGTAATAGAACTAAAATAAGGAAAATCGGAATAAAATTATTCCTTAATACACACTACGGGAGTACCCTCAAATCAAGTAGTTGAAACAAATGCTTCATTAGCATTGGCTTCAGTAATCCTTGATGGCCGAAATGCTGGCTCAGAATGATTACAATGAACGCTAGTGTAATTATCTTTTTCTTTTGTGTGTTTACTGTGATATATACTCCCGATAAATAAATCCTATAAACAGAATACGTATTAAGAAAACATATAAATAAATATATACATGAAACATCTTCATGTAAGATCGGATGTATACTCAAATTTTTTATAGTCATATTAACGATAATTTTAACAGTATATGGAGAAGAGAACGGACTCCTTGTAATACAATCATGAGTAAATACGGATTTAATCACGTACTTTTCATGTTCTTATGTCTAGTTACATTCATTTACCTCAGACAAAAATTTCCTTGTGTATAGAGATTCAAACTGATATCGGAATGAGTTATGTGTTCCCCGTGAAACCGTTTTAAGGGTTTTGTTGGTTATGTATTTAGACAAACGTCTAAGATCTTTAATTTTTAATTGAAACACAAATATTTTTAAAATGGGTAACATTACTTTCTTAAGCTATTCTGTGGTAAATTCATCAAAGGTTAGATTTATATACACATAGTATAAGTTATTCATGTCATGAAAAGCACGCACTTCTCATGTTCTCATGTCTGTAGTCACATCCATGTGCGCCAGACAAATTTCCAGAATTTGTAGAGATTTGAACTGATATGGAATGAGTTTTTTAATTCCCACGAGACCGTTTCAAGGGTTTTGTTGGTTATGCATTTAGGTAAACGTTCAAGATATTCAGTTTTTAGTTTGAAAAAGAAAATATTTTAAAATTGATAACATGATTTTCCAAAACTCTTTTATGATAAATTCATTAGAGGTTAGATTCATATACAAATAGTAAGTTATCCATGTCATGAAAAGCACGCGCTTTTCATGTTCTCATGTCTATAGTCACATCCACGTGCTCTAGACAAATTTCTCCCTTAGATTTGAACTGATATGGAATGAGTTATGTGTTCCCCGCGGGTCCGTTTCAAGGGTTTTGTTGGTTATGTATTTTGGCAAACGTTTGAAATATTCAATTTTTAGTTTGAAAAAAATATTTCAAATCCGATAATGTTATTCTCCGAAGCTATTTTGGGATTCAAATACAACTTGTTATTCATTCATTCAGACGTTAAAATGCTATGACTTTGCTCCTCTTATACTGTTTGAATACGTCTGAAGTTCAGTCTTAATTCGATGAAGAGTTGCAATTATCAATCTCGAGATACATATATTCCAATTTTAATAGCGTGGGTGGTCAAATACATGAAATGAAAAATGATTCATAAATTAATCCAGATTAATCCAGATAAAACATTACAAAAAAATATTTAATATGTTTAATGTACAGGTCTTCTGGACCTCTTATAACAAGCTGATTCTGTATTTTGAAATATTTTCATTTAGTATGAAAATGATGAGAATTGATAGTAGTACACACTTACAACGTTTAAAATATTGTTTGGAACTATCTTTCACAGACTAAATCATACAATTTCCAAGTATATTGATCTATTTAATTCAATGCGTTCAAGTAGAAAAACAGTGAAGCCGGACATTTGAGCCAACTTCGCTCACACAGCTGAAATGTGTATCGCAGGAGTAAATAACACCGATGGTATTCACCAGAGGTTTCGCAATAAAACTGTGGCATTTAAAAGTAAATAAACCGCTCATCAAAGAAGGTTTATTGAAACTGTTTCATTAAGTATCAATAGTATAGGTTTGCACATATCAATCAATGGTGCTTTGCATGAAGCAAACTCTGAATAGAAAAGGTTAATAGAGTTCTGCTGTCGCTATAATAAGCGTCTTTGTAAAGACAAATTTAGGAATATTTTCTCTCCAGGAGCACCTAAATAGGTCTTTTGTGCGTAACATGTTGAATTAAGTCATACTGGTTGATTGCGAGTAAATATGAGTATTTTCATCAAACTGCTGTACGACGGTAACAAACCTGTTGATTCCATGTTATGGCCAAATAGTGACATGGATCGTAGTAGAACAGTGCTCTTCAACCTTCTTGTTATTGTGGAACCCCTGATATAATTTTTCGTTTTTTATGGAACCCCAATTAACAAAATTAAAAAAAAACGAAATACTTGTAACACGAAATATTTGTAATTCATATATTTCTACTTCAACAACGAAACAGAAAGAAGGTAACAAGGGTGAAATTCAATGACTAGGTTGTTTTTGCATTTCCTCTGCAATCTTTTTGAATCCTGGCTCCACGGCGCTCAATGCAATTCTCATACTCATGTCTACACTTTTTAAACAATTTTTTGTTTTCAATTGTTGTTAAAGCAGAAAACGCTGATTTACACAAATAGGTATTGGGAAATTGACACAGAAGTTTTATTGCTTCTTTTGCAATTGCTGTACCCTCTTTGTGAAGAGAAATCCAAAAATATTCCTTTCCGTGTTTCCTCCAAATTAATATCATTACGGATATCTAGGAGTTCTTCTTTCTGTTGCGAAGTGAAAATAAAAGGATTAACAACCCACTTCAGCGATCTGAGAATTTCGGATTCTTCTTCAGCTGTATCCTCAACTTCGGAGTACTCACTTAGAAAAATATCCAGAAACGGAAAAGAAGAATAATTATTTTTTGCAACTTTACTGGCCCAGTTAATTCATCCTCTACAGTCTACACGGAACCCTAAAGGAATTCTGTAAAATCACGGAACCCCACTGCATGTGTTGCGGAACCCCTGTTGAAAAGCACTGTAGTAGAATACACTTTAGTACACTTTGTTACCCACCTAACTATGGGTGTAACGAGTTGTGTAGCCAATGTCAAACCAGAAAAATCTCGATCTTTCCAAGAACAGTAGCTTCTCACGTACCGGCTTATACAGATCCTCGGAGTGAAAGAACTCAAAAATATGTGACAAATATTCCATACTTTGTGTAATATTTGCCAAAAACAATTACAGAAATTTTTGGTAATTATTCCCTGTTCATTTTAACAGTGTATTATTACACAAATATTCTAGAGATTCCCAGTCAAAAATTGGGTAAGATGTGACGAACTAGCAGGACTCCGGTTCTTTTTTAGAACAGTAATTCATTATCTATAGAAGCTTACAACCATGATATTATTGGCAGTATGCAAAAATACTTTACCCTGTGAAATATGTATAGGCAGTACCAAACAGAATGGATTCCTACTTTTCCAAGAACACTAGCTTATCACTCATCCGTGTAGATTCTTGCTCGCATTAATGTGTGAAAACGCCTACAAAAAATATCACAAATGAGCCATGCTCATCGTAACTTTATTTTAAATTCCAGTAATTCATTTGTGATTTTTTTACAGTGTATTGCACAAATGATCACAAGATTTCTACTAAAATTATTTATTAACTGTGGAATCATTTTTATTGATTTCTCATGAACGAAATAGCTTTAACGAAGACCAGGAGCAAACCGTAACAAATAATTCCATTTTTATGACGGAGAAAATATTTTTTTCAGCAGCGTTCTCGTTAAAATTTACGATTCTTTATAAAAAAGAATAAAAATGTTATAGCATATTGGAGTATATTAATTCTACGGTACTCTCGTAGTATGTGTACCAGGTTAGGGTTAGGCCAGATTTTAATCTGATTTTCCTAATTATAGTTCTATTACGAGTTCGGGGACTGTCTGTGTCAGCCAAGTGAATATAGTCCATAGGCTTCAGTCCCTTTACATAACTTGATGTAAAGCGGGCGAACAAAATTAGTTACCTTCATATTGGTACACACATTTCTGGAGCGCCAATTCAATCAGGGATGTGTGCTGGTATAAAACTGCAGAAAAGTGATATTTAAAATTATCGCTGTGTGGGACCTTATGTGTATGAAGTCGCGCGCGCTTTACTATTTCATTACTTGTTAATAATATATATGGTTTATTTAGTTATTTTCTATTTTTTTTCTCAATTTTTTTTTTCTTTTTGAAAAAAACCCATGAGAAACATATAAATTCAGCGGCGTAACCTTTTAGGCGTATAATGCGCATCAGGTAAAAATGTAGTGTAAAAATGAAAAGCTTTTTTTTTATTACTAGGCTAAAATGAAGGCAAAATATGATTATTAAACTGCATTGTTAGTAAGAAATTTAATAACGGGAACTATTTTGAAATTAATCACACCGACGGATTCGAATTTGTGCCTATACGTGTGAAATGTTCGTTTTTAAATTCATGAACACCCGTTATTCTAGCCCGCAGTCTGGTAAAAATAATTAGTAGGAGTCTGTATTGAAAATGAGAAACGAAATACCGCATATATTTTATTACTATTTCATTACATACGACCCTATTGCAACAAAAATACAAGTAGCACACCAAAACTTCCAAATTCCAGGTGATAGTCTACATGTAAACAGGCAACCTTGAGTGGTAAATTAACCAAATCAAGCTGACAGGTTGGCTATTTCTCCTTGGGGTCGACAGAGCAAAACCTAATGAGAAAGTGCACTCGCAGATATACGATTTCCGAGTCACGTTAAGCAAATATGACTCATTGCGGACGTAATGGTACCTTTACCCTATATGATTATATAATAAATTTTAGAATCAAACGCTGATTCGGTTGAATGGGGATATTGCTTAATTTCGGGTTACTATCGACTTTTCTTTACGATTTATCAGAAATTATTACAATATATGTGATTATTTTTTGAGCAATCGACATTATAATATTTCATACAATCATCGCTGAACCACTTTTGACAAATTAATTTTTTGCGATAAGTTCAATTTTTGCTTATTCATTTCCTGTAGATGACTCAGCGAAAAAACGGATATAAAATTGGAAAAAAAAAATTACTTTTCAATTGAACACTTTGAATTTATTAATAAAAAGTTATATCGTAAATTCATGACGTTCAATCTTGTGATGTTTTATACAATCTTCCCGAACAAAAAAAATTAAAGCACATAGGTCACAGGAGAATGGAGACAGAATATTGTGTGTACAACATCGGCCAGTTCTACTACACAATATGTTAACTCTGAATAATCATTCTCAATATGCAAAGTCGAACATGAGGTTAAGATAGGATAGGGCAGGGGTCGGCAACCTTTTGTCACTCGCGGGCTCGCAAATTTAACGGTTGCAAGTCATTGGCGGGCGGCACATATTTTTAGAAAGCTAAAAACCGAAAAGATGGGCGATGAATCACACTTTTTCACACAGATCAGAAGTTAAATTTTAAGCAGCGAGCGAAGACTGACAATTTGAATATTTTCTGCGCCATTAAACCATTTGCACTCAGCATCAACTTCTCTGCGTTTTGCTGCCATTTGTCTAATTATATAAAAATTAATTAAACGCGTAATTGTGAATTATACACTTGTTAGGTTATAATATAATTCAGTCTACACGTCTCTCAAAATAAATTATGTTACGTGAAGAATATAGTCGTAAAAACAGCTGTTCTGTTATCATAATTAAGTGAAGCTTCGCGGGCCGGATTATACTGCTCCGCGGGTCGGATCCGGCCCGCGGGCCGTAGGTTGCCGGGATAGGGTTTGCATATTTATCTCTTGGGAGAGAAAAGTCGATGAGGCGGCTTAATCATATGGCGAACCACGGCCTCCCGTACTGTTACCAGTCCATGTCGGGTATGGGATTAGTTCGCCAGGTATTTGTTTCAGATGTATGGAACTGATTATACTGATCACGCTCTTCTACGTATAATTTACCATTGTATATACAAGTATACGATGTGGCTGCCTTCAAGTGATTTCTTCTAATTCATAACCGATTTTGTTTAAAATGCGAATACGTAAATATGATGTTTAATTATTCAATAAATACGGGGCTATGATGCGATGAGCTTTTGCCCTGTTCATAACTCATTGCGATTTAAAGGCGGAGTTTCACGCGGTGATTCACTATTATCTTAATTCCATTTTTCAATGAGTGCTAGTGTCGCGGGATTTTTCACTTTTCACCTTTCAATCGGATTCATATGATCCATGAGATTAACTTGGATAAAATCAGAAGCTCACAACAACGACTAAATTATGGAAGAGATCGAATCAACTTAAAGTGACTCAACATATATCAATGAACAATAACGGAAACATACGTGCTCCGCCCAGAAATCTAAAGAAGCGTGCCTTATCCTCGTCACTGTGAATCAATTAACTAAAGCGATCATTGTCGCAGATTTTTATTTTTCAAAACGCACTAAAACATCTTATCGCAATTATCTTTCCTGATCGAAACAGCAAATGATGAATGCACATGCAAATCTGGAGCAGATTCAATCTCGCTTCCGTGAGATATCGCGTGCATCTAACAGACAAACAAACAGACAGACAGATTATCTTTTCTGATCAAAACAGCAAATGATGAATGCACATGCAAAATCTGGAGCAGATTCAATCTCGCTTTCGTGAGATATCGCGTGCATCTAACAGACAAACAAACAGACAGACAGACAGACAGACAAATAAATACCTATCAACATACTTACCGATTAAAATCGATAAGTAATAATAGCGAAACAAGCAGGAAAAACCAGACGAAAAATTCTACCACACTGGAATATGATATAGGGACGTGTTTTCTTTTATTCGATTGACTGGTTACGACTAGCAATCTTTACAAAGAAAGACATGATATTTGAATTAGACAAGGTTATTTCAATGATTTTACTATTCACCATGTCGTCTGAATCTGTAATCAGGCCTTGTATCGGCACCCGGAATTGAGCTACATCAGTTAATCTTTTTAGTATTAAAATAATATTACAATTAGAGGGATCTTTTGTACAAAGCCCCCACCAAACAAAACATCCACCAACACTAAAAATAAGAAATGAATAGTAATTATCCAGTTGGGGTTAGGGTCAGGAATGCAGGCAGATTGCGCTGGAATTTTCAAATCATTTCTAATTCCAAGTGGATAATTGCTAACTTTATATTTTGAAACGTGGCGGGGGTGATTTTCTCAAATCTCACATTTTGGCAATAGTGGTGCTGGCTTTGTACGAAAGATCCGATAAGAGTGATAGTATAGTGCAGGGGTTCCCGAACCAGGGGTCGCGACCCCAAATTGGGTCGGAGTGAAAAGTAGGTAGGGTCGCAAACAGATCGGTGGGGTCGCTGAGCAATGGTGACGGTTCATTGAAAGTGATTATCGGAGCCGCATAACCAACATCAACTTGGAAAATTCTTTTGTATTTGCCTGACAGCATATATCCCCAGATACATGAAATTGATTAAAATAAAACAGTGACCATTTCCAATTAAAGAAATTTTCAAACTGTTCTTTTTTTTTGTAAATTTCGTTATTTTAAATTTTTAATTAAAATAAAAAGTTTAAATGTTTTAGCTTATTTTACCTAACACCTCCACATGACCAAACTCAAAAGTTCAGTAGAAAAAGCTAAAAAAAAATTATTGACGTGGGGTCGCACTGGACACTTGAAAGTTGTCTTTGGGGTCGTCCCGAGAAAATCTTGGGAACCCCTGGTCTAGTGCTTTGTTTTTTACCATCTCGTGCATGTGGCCTTCTCCTGTTCTTTGATATATTAATTAATTAATCATCAAAGCATCGGTAATTTCCTTCTAATGCGCGGGTGCTTTCGAATACCAATTCATTTGTTTAGAATGTTGATTATAACATTCTCCTTACTGGTATTCCACTGGAACCCCATTTGTTAATTAAACAATACACATCAGTCTGCAATCAATCATTCAGTAACTGAACCGGAAGTTTTGGTAGTTTGTGAAAAAAAATTGGAACCCCCGGTATTGCATTAGTTATTGGTTATCACACGGTATTGAATTAGAGTAATAGACAAGAATAGCCCAGTGCTTTGTTTTTCACCATCTCGTCGATCTGTCCCTCAACCTACGTTCGGTATTTTTCTTCATTATTGATATTATAATCTCGGTAACTTCACCTCTAATACGCGGGTGCTTTCGAAGACCACTTCATTTGTTTAGAATGTCGATTATAACATTCTCCTTACTGTTATTCTGTTGGAACCCCATTTGTTAATTAAACAACGCGCATCCGACTATAATCATTCAGTCACTGTGTGTAGATTTCGAGTTAGCGGTGGTGTTCAGTGCTAAAGTCCCCGTTTGTCCGATAAGCGCGTTAATGTAAATAAATGACTTGTGGGGAATATAGGCCTTTTCTCCAGAAACAGACTTTTCTTTTCTCATAGCCTTCAGAATATCATAACAAGATGGGAAATACCACAATTATATTTTTAATCTATCTCACAATTAGAGTATTTACTTAAATACACCACATCCGTTGAGCGCGCGTCACCCTGTTGTATATTTAAAAAATCATTATAGTAATTGCTGTTTGTTTTAAGGAAACAATACCTACACGTATTAGCCATAGCCAAAAAAAATCAGAAAAAGTTAAAAAAAAAAAATTTTTTTTTAAATTGCAGTTTTTTATTTGGTTATTGAAACTTATCGAAATGAATATTTTTAACCTTTTTTATCACGCAGAAAAATTGAAAAAATTAAATTAAAAAAATGGTGGAAGAACGAACATAAAAATATGATAAACCCCTTTTTATCCCCCCTGAATAAATATCCTAATAATACACAACATCGCGATGACTCGCCACTCTAGTCACTAGTAGACTAGTCACAATTTATCAAAAACTCGAAAGTAATTACAGTCCTCTATATTCTATATCATCGGTTTACTTATGGCCCGTGGCCGAGAGGGTATGAATCGGAACCCACTTTGAAATGTAAACAAAAGTGATTTTTCTGTATCATACGTAATCAATTCGTAATCTGAAACGCTTTTCAAACTCCCAAGAGTCCTAGACTCTAGGGGACCAACGTTTTCGGACCTCCGGCCCGATCCGCTAGCTGTATCAGAACTCCTCTCCTCCCTTTGAAAAATTCCTGGCAAAAACTTCCCAACACTCCGTCTATTCTGTCAAAATGCCTTATTTTGGTTTGCGCATTTCCACCACTCCATGGCGTTAATTATTCTCAGATCTGATTTCAAATTATACTTTCCACAGGTTTCATAACTCTCGATCCAGAAGACCAAATTGCCTTATTGAAAGGCTCTGTTTTCGAAGCAATGCTGTTGCGGAATTCATGCGGGTATCATCATTTAACAAGAGAAATCAACATCCCCGCCATATTGGATGAGATCGGTGAGTTCCAGTAGTTCTCAATGATTGATTTTTTTTCAAACTAGAATGGGATATATATCTTAGAGCAGTGGTTCTCAAACCTATTAATACGCGCCCTTTTTTAGATTTTGTCAAGTCTCGCGCCCACCTCAAAAATAACTAGCTAACAATAAGCTATAAATAACAGACAGTGAGGCAAAAATATGTTTTTTTCCAGAAAAAAAAAACACGTTGAAAATACCTGGATGGAACGTCAACGAATATTTTTATTTTTAATTAGCTCCCTTGTGAAGCGTGCCCTGCCGTTTGAGAACTACTATCTAAAGAAATACATATTGTAACTACTTAGGAAAGACATCATGTATAATAGACATACGAAGCGCAAATGCGTAGAAAATGGAGATCTAGTAAGTCGCGAAATAACCCAATCAATACAAAATTAGTTAATAATTTTCTGTTGATCTGTACTATATTTTTTAAACGCGCCTCAAGTTTTGAATAATCAGTTCATTTGGACTGTCGAGTAGTCCCAATTAAAAGTTAAGTAATTGGGAACTTCACTCTATTTTGAAACAGAAATTAAAAGAAAGTAATAATATTTTTCAGGTATTGAAGTCAATAAATTCCGAGCTTTGCTTGACTTCTTTGCTTGCATCGGGAAAGTACAGATGGATGAGATCGAGTATGCATTGCTGATTGCGATTGTCGTTTTCAATTCAGGTTCGTAAAAAAAACAGAAAATCTAGTTTAAATGTAGAATGGTATAAACCAGGGGTGTGCAACAAGCGGCCCGCGGGCCCCAACCGATCCGCCAAGTCATTTAGTGTGGCCCTTATCAACACTCGGATTTGTCCTCATCAAGCATAAATACCTATTCCGATATTTGAAAAGGCGCTCACATATAGTTAAAAAATACGTGTTGTTTTATCTTATTATCGCTGCGTTAAATCTTCCGCCTTTCTCCCGATGCCTTTTTTACTGTGAGGCTAAACGTTAGCTGCATTCTATTCAAAACTGATGTTGACGAACACGATGCAAAAACTCAAAATTTCTAATGTTTCAAAAAAAATGTTAAATAAAGAAAATTGCTCATTGTAAGACTTTTTTAATTTATTGTGTATATGGGAAATCTAATTCTTTGTTTGGCCTAGCTAGGTGTCTGTTGGGTATATATATATGGCTCGCCGACAAAAATGTTTCAGACCCCTAGTATTAACCGATCAATTACGGCTTGGTATATGCTTCGAACTTTACGGGATATATATTTCACGTCTCATATAGAAACACCTTATTTGGATAATAGGGTTGGAAAAAGTTTTTTTTGTCGCATCCAAAAAATCTTTTTTTTTGTCTCACTCTAAAAAGTACTAATTTTTTTCACATTTACCTTCAGTTAAAATTTAGTTCTGTTTATGAAATGTCCAAGATTAATGATTTTCAAAAAAATATATTAGTTGACAAAGTGAAAACATCAAATGATTACATTTTTTGGCAAAGCAAAGTAATATTACCAGTTAATGTTCATGGAAAGAAATTCCACAACTTTCTCCTAGAGCAGGGGGCGCAATAAATGCGTTGGGGGGTAGTAGTTAGCCCCTCCATGAGCTAGATATTCGATATCTACTCAAGCTATTCTACAGTATATCTATTTTCGTTTTGCTGTATACAAATTTTATTACATCCATTTTAATTTCAGATTACCCTTATGTCAAGAATAAAGCCATTATTGAAGAGTTACAAGATCAGTACCTGAGTGTATTAGCAAAATACAGTCTAACAAGAGAGCCAGTCCGGCCGTCAATTTTTGCAAAAATTCTGGCAACTCTCACAGAAATCCGATCGTTGAGTCATTTTAACGCTGAAATTGTGACGTCATGGAAGAAGCGAGGAGCGTTAACACCTTTGTTATGTGAGATATGGGACCTGGATTAGCTCGCACGTGATTGGAGATTTTAAATGTTTTAATTTTATCATCCACACTGTTTAAAAAGGTCGGCCAATTAATTGTAATTTACGAAAAAGGGAAATTTTCTGTGTAATATAAAGCGCCGTGATGAAATTGCAGCGATGACTCTTGTGTGCACTATATTTCACGAAGAAGATGGCGGTCTGATGAGCGTGGATTTTTGAATTAACAGTAAAGCTAATGAAAAAAAAGTTGAATATGAATAAAAACATATATTTTATGTATTTCAGGCTACCCTGAGCCGTTGTTTTACCACAAATTTGGCTTGTTTCTCCGTTCTTTTTTCGACGATATTTTTAAATGTGTTTACGTAACGGTAACATACCGGTACTATGAGTTTATTCAGTCAGCGCATTACTCTTTCTCATCCTAATGCAATTAGAGTTCTATAGTATTTGTTTCGTGTTTTTGACTATTTCTGTTTTATCAGAAAAATGGACTCTAACCGTTTCTTATTAGTTCTGTGACGTCATTATTGAGAAGAATGGCATTTAGAATGTTTATGAGTCTCAATACTGACATAATCAACGCCACGTCGATTGATGACGGATTCGTCGAACTATTTTTCTTGTTGTTCCCGATATATATTTGCTATTCCACAGCAAATCTAGTTTATGTACAAATTGTTGTCCCTGAGTTTGCGATGAAGCTA
This sequence comes from Styela clava, assembly GCF_013122585.1. Lineage (NCBI taxonomy): Eukaryota > Metazoa > Chordata > Ascidiacea > Stolidobranchia > Styelidae > Styela > Styela clava. Next base: position 18,143,367 of record NW_024102834.1, on the reverse strand, counting down.
GACTTTATTCTAGTGAAAGTTCAGTAAAATTTGTCTTATATACAACAAGATTCTGCTTTTTTGAATATTTGAGTTTGCAACGATTTTCCGATTATTGTATATATTGGAAATAACAGAAAATGGATTCTATTATCAATGCAATGCACAATGCATATGGATAACTTTGATTAGACAATTGATGATCTGACTTATAAATATCGATAAATGAGCTGAGAATGAATTTTCCAAGAATACCTTTCTAAAAATGTAATAACTTTTCTTCACTTTCGCCAACCGTCTTAATGGATTTGAACCAGTGGCGAGGCGAACCCATAGTGAGGCATTTTTTGTATCATACATAGGATATTTCGTAGCTTAAAACGATTTTTAGAACCTCAAAACTCTTGGAAATCCACATTATCGGCCTTCGATCGGAAAGCTTTTACGGTCTTACGGTCTAACTTTATAATTAGAAATATCAGAACCCACTCCCCCCACCCTTTTTTCAAATTTCTTTATACGCCCTGACCTGATTTGAGCCAACGGGTTAAAATATCAGGTTCAAATCCCATGCTCACAACCTCACCCAGAACGCAGGGTGTGATAAATTGTGTAGGCAATGCCGAAACGAAAAGATTCCGGTCTTAAACGACTGTAATAGCTCCAATCTAACAGTGCAAAAGGCCTTTTTTACGGCAAAAAGTGTCCAACATTTATCTTCCATCTTCGATCGGCATTTCATGCATTATTTGATGGTAGGATTCCGAATTCATGACTATATTGCTACCGATATTATTGCTGTATTTGATGCCTTTTTTTACCTTTTTTAAATATTCAATAGTTTTTATTATTTTAACTTATACATATTTGCTTGGAAACATTTGTTCATAGTTGTGAAATAAACTTTGCTCACACAATCATTTTGTCTTGTTTATTATCGTAAATTGATATAAAATTTTGATAACTAATGATAAATGTATATTCAACATAAATATATACCCAAATACAAAGTACATAGTTACTCTAATCCAGGGGTGGGCAAATTATGGCCCGCGGGCCGGATCCGGTCCAAAGCAGTGTTTCATCCGGCCCACTTGTGTCTGTTGGAATTACTACTATACTTTTTATGGAGATAAATTTCCGTTGATAATATCTATAAAAATAACCTCATAACGATTCCAATGAAGTATTAAGTATTTAACAATCAGATGAAAAACTGCAAAATTTAAAAAAAAGTCACAAATTTGCTCTGTGGTTCTTATTGTTGTATACGTTAGCCTAGCCGTTGGATTAGCCCTGAGCCTCCGACCCAGTAACCAAGTGTATTATCTGTAACTGACTCACTAAAAAAAGTATCTGCCCACAGTCCCCGAACTCGTAATAGAACTGAAATAAGGAAATCGGAATAAAATTATGGCCTAACCCTAACCTGGTACACATACTACGGAAGTACTTTGTAAGGGAGTACTAAGAGTGGCATGGATTAGCAATTTAACTGATAAACGAGAAAGGAAATAAAGTAATACTCGAAAGCTGTTAGCAATTATGAATCTGTAAGTGTGCTGTAAGTGTGCAAATAAAAACTTAAAAATTGATTAGTTTGAAGCACGAATTGTAAAATAGTTTATATGGAAATATCGAGGGGGTGTCACCCCTCATAGGTTATCACCAGCGGTGCCCAATGTGGTCGCTTCGCCTACCTGGATACATTGTTGATTGGTTTGAATGAGAATTTATCTAATATGGACTAATTAGCAATAAACATCACTTACGTTTCAATATTAACGAAAATATTTCCCAACAGTAATTAAAATATAAAAATTGTTTTCGAATCACAGTTTATTAAAATGAAGACTAAAAAGCTAATTAAGAAAAACAGTAATTGGTAGTGTGCGGTTGCACATTTCGATCACCCTACGTAATCTGTAGTGACGTCATTGTAAGAACGCACGTATAAATTCATTGTAGCATATCCTCCCTCGCATAGCGTGATCGTAAAAAGATACCAAATGATAGAAATCGTCTTCTGAAAGGTTGATGGAGAATTGACGAAGAATCTGAAAGTTCGGAAATTGGATTGTTTAAAAAATGTGATGCAGTCCAGTTTATGAAAAGTTCTACAGCTTAGATGTGCTCGGTATATGATAAAATTACCAAAAATTGTTTTGTCTGGTTCTGATTTACAAAACTTATTAGCTAGCTATCTATAAATGTAAAATAGAATCCAGTTTATTCCACAAATGGAAATGACATGATCAGAAAATGTTACTCATTTACAAATACGATGACAAATTGTACAGTTTCTATGTGTCGGTTGCTTTATATTTGCTGCCTCATGATTGCTAATGAGGATTCGTCGCTAAGCATAACTGCTAATGAAGGTTGGTTGTTGGCAATTTATTCACACTCAATTATTTTGATTTCAAAATGAGTAAATATGATAAGGTGTTCCCGGAGCCCGGTGTTCCAGAAGTGTGTGTACCAATAAGGAGGTAACTAATTTTGTTTGCATACTTTACACCAAGTTGTGAAAAGGGACGGAAGCACATGAGCAGAGTGGCTATTCACTTGACTAACACAGATAGACTCGTAATAGAACTGAAATAAGGAAATCGGAATGAAATTATGCCCTTAACCTGGTACACACACTACGGGAGTACCCCAAGCCAATCTTGCTATATAATATAATATAACGGTAAATAACCCAACAGAGCATAATTCAAAATTGAATTCCAAAATATTTGAAGCACTCAGTACTAGGCATTTCTCACCTGTCTAAATTGTGACGGCGTGACGTATCCATCCCCCTTCACATCGATATTTCTGAATGATCTTCGCAATTCCTTCCAAGATTGTAAAACTCTTTCACGTAATCTGATCATTGCTTCAATAAAACTATCGCTCTCATGTCCTGTGTCGATCTAAACAACATTGATGAGATATATAAATTGAAAATAGTTCAGTTGTATTAATTTGTATTTGAATATCTTATCCGGAGGCATATCAGTTCTCAGAGGCTCAATAAATAACGTTTTATTTAGAATAGTCAAATTTTGTTTCCACGCTATTCGGACTCACACTATTCGGAGAGTTATCGGAAGTAGGGATATCAAAATATCAGCTGTATTGTTTTTTCAGAAATATAACCGGCGTCAAAATGAAGAACATTTTCTTCCTTAATCTCTTGAAAATTAATTATCACAAATACAATAACATATATCATACCGGGATCTTTGACGCATGCAGCTTTCTCCTCTTAAGAAGTCCTTCATCCTGTGGTTTCAACGTCAGAATATAATGTCTTAAAAAGTCTCTGTAACTGAACAAACCGGAGTTCGATCCTTGATCAAAACGTGTCATCAAATCACGAGCTTCTTCGAGAGATAGATATAACCCGAATCGATCCAGAACACCTGGATGAAATGTCGAATTTTTTGAAATCTACTAAACATTGTGTAAATATTTATTGCATTTATATTAAGCGTGATAGACTGTCATGTAGTACAGCTTCCGTGAAATGCAAACCCGCTGATTTTAGTAGCCCAATAGCTATTTTATGTCTATCGAAATTTCTAACTCAGTTTCACCTATAAACGACTGTTGCAATTACAGTGTTGGTGTGAATACATATAATAGATGCGTACAATAATCCTACACCTAAAGGTAATTGTATTAATATTATATCCATAAAACTCTTTTTTCAAACAAGTCAGCAGAGAAATGCAGGGAAGAAGTACTTGACACAAGACTGGAAAAACGTTTCATATGTCCGAGAACATTTAGAGAAAGTGGATTTTAAGTACATATAATATGTTGATAAAAAAGTAAGCAACTTTACTCTTGCTACAGACTTGATAACAAGTCACTAAAATACCTTAGAATGACCTTACCGACAAACTCGTCCGCAGGGATTGACCCTATAAAACCAGGATCCAACTTTTTGCATTCTTTCTGTATATCTTGCCAATGTTTGTAAACCAGAGATTTTATTCTTCCTTCTGCTGTGTCTGCAATGCTGGGTGAAACGGAACCTCTGTGAAGAGTTATTGAATCTGATGTTCCCTAGGAAATAACAAATTGTACAATTGTACAATACAATTGTTCACAATTGTAATTGAAGTATCATTGATCATGGTATCAGCTGACAGAGTTACTGAAAATTATCTTTCCGCAGATGGTATTAATTGTGTTAAAATGATCCTATACCTAGGTCACAACAATGAACGCTCTTGGCGGGTTGGTACTCTAGCGAGGTCACCTAGGTCCGGGTCGAGTCGACGGTTGATTGATCGAATAACGCGTTGACGCGTTTCGGTATTTGGAGCGTTTTCTAGATTGCATCGACCAATCAATGCGACCCGGACCTAGATGTCGCTATTTTACCATATAGCACGATTGCAAAACCACGAAGTTTGTGATAAATTAACTTTCGTAACTTGCTTAAATTATCTGTTATAGTTTTACAACTATCGCAACCGAAAGTGTATCACCAAGTCCAATTTTCTATCAGCCTAATCAAGCTTAAATCAGCTGTTTGCTCATCAATTTTTACTCTGCCGAATGGTAAATAATTTTGGCACACGCGATCGCGAGCGGTGAGCGGTGAATAAAGCATTGTACCCACAAATCGTTCATGCCTAGATCAAGGATGTAGCAATCTGCCAATCAAAGTGAAGTGGCCTATCCTTAATCAGAACGTTATCTGTCCACGCATCAAGTCCATGCATCTGAAGCAAACAGTAGGTTAATTAATTCCATACCCGACATGGACTGGTAACCACACGAGAGGCCGTGGTTTGCCATGTATGAATAAGCCGTCGTATCGGCTCATACAAGCTCCCAGTGTCCCAGAGTAATTGTAAAACTAATAAAAGTAAACTTGATCGGATGACGAAGTGTGACTGTGAAGACATTTATATATTTTCCAACTCACCAATCTACTTGAAGGTCGCTCAATAGCGGGAGCTTTTGCAGATGAAGGTCGCGAAGGAGATTTTAACGATACCTGAGAAATATATATGCAACGATAATGTAACACAATGATTTAGGTCTTGAATGCACATAAAGTAGGTTGATTTTTATTATTAAGTTTTGCAGGTTAAATTCAACATGATATAAAAATAAGACAATTTGGAAAAATTCGCCCAAAGGTAAGGTCAGGTGCACTCACTTGGAAGTGAAGGCGAATTATTCCTGAGCAAAGTAACATGCGAACGTATACTTTTTGTTTGAATGCGAATGTATACATGTCACTACAATATTAAATTTTTACATCAAATTGAATAAAAGTTGGATAAGATTAAACAGCAAGTTGAAAAAATGAAGCCATACGTTTACAGCCGATTAATAACCCCCAAAAAATTATTTGTGATCTGTATCGATTAGATTCAAAATCAGTTTTGACTGGAGCCTTTCTCAAATAATCGTCAAACTCTTCTTACCTCATTGTCTACGTCTGCTTTGGATTTTTCTGTCAAAGACTGAAGAGCAGGAGTTGAATAGTTTTTGAGAAATTCACGATATTCCATGTTGTTGAACTCGTTCACGGCTTGCTTCGCCCATAATCTGTCAAACTGGATTGAAAGAAGGAATATTGAGTACATTTGCAATGTCTCAGTGTATTTTAATAATAGTATATCATAGTGTAGTATTATGATAGGAATGATTTAAATCAGGGTTTCCCAAACTAGGGGTCGCGACACCGCAGAGGGGCGCTTAACGAATTTCAGGGGTTGCAAAGAGGACACCAATTTCACAAAGAGTACTATATCTATTGTACATTTTTAAACTTTTGATTCGAAACACAATTAGTGCAAAACATAAATTCACGATTTCGAAAGTACACACAGAGAAGCGCGCGCTTGCATATTAATGCCGACTTAACAGGGGTCGCGAAAAATTTTAGAAAATTGAAATTTCAGTTTATTGAAAGGAGTCGCGATCTTAAAAGTTTGGGAAGCCCTGATAAATAAATAAATTTCTCAAAAAATCGTCTGTTTGTTTATTGCAGTTAACTTCTTAGAAATAAATTATAGACGGGGCTCCCGAAGTATGCGAACCAAGATGGCGGACATCGGAATGTAATATTTGTACTAGGTTAGGGTTAGGCCATAATTTTAGGTATAAATACTACGGGAGGCTCTTGGCTAGTCTTCGAACTGATAATAGGACTAAAATAAGGAAAATTGGAAAAAAATGATCGCCTAACCCTAACCTGTTACCCATGTTACGTTCTGATGTCCGCCATCTTGGTTCGCATACTTCGGGAGCACCGAAAGAAGTACAAAACATCAAAAATGAAAAACAAGGGGACTCCAGGTCGGCGGGCAAATTACGACCAACGGACCGAATCCGACCTTTCGAGCTGTTTCATCAGGCTCACTTGTGTCTGCTGAAATGACGATTATAATTTTAATGAATACACATTTCTGTTGAAATTATAGACGAAAAAACGTCAGAATGACCCCGATTGGTACATTGTGCTTCTTACTATTATTATATAAACGTTAGGACTAGCTGTTATAAACAAACTGTGTTTTACTTATGGTTTTGCATATTGAGTTTTAGCATCCGGCCCAGTAACCAGCCCTTACAGGAAAGTGATTGACCACACGTGGACTAAACAATCATCAAACATTTATAACAATTTCCTCATGCAAAAGTTACATATAGAAGTTAAAACGCACATGTAACTGATCATTCACCAACTTTCGTGTAATAAGTTTCCCACTCGGACACATCCTTGCTGGGTTATGACGTGTTATACTTTCAGCAAAACCGTAATCCATGTTTATTCGTTTTATATTTTTCAAAAAATACTGACACAGTAAATATTTAGTATATATTTATATGACCTTTTCAAGAAATAAAAAAGCGGGAGATTATTTTGCAACATAATAATTTATGTATATGATTCTGTAGCTTGTAACGCATTTTAGACCCTTAAGAGTCAAGAGTCTTAAGAACCCACGTTTCTCTGCCTCTAGCCAGACCTACTAGTTGATATGGCCTAACTTGGTAATTAGAAATGTCCAAGTTAGAAATTTCCGGCTACATCCCGGCAGTAGGCTTTGATGTTGAGAATTATGCGTAGATGGCTCGCGAATTCGCCCTCCATGACTCAGACTTATCTAAATGAAACGTTCTTTTAAACCCCATCTTCAGCCTCCGATAACTGATAATATATTTTATAATTTCATAAACGGGAATTTAAACAAGCTCATTCGAATACCAAGTAAGCGGGTATAGGAAATCAGCAAGTACACACAGACCAGAAACAAACTGAACTACACGTATTGAATTACGACTAATAACCTGTTATGTGCAAACTCATATGCTATTTTTCCCGACGCGTAACTTGGTTCTCGCTCAAAACATTTTTATCTGGCTAGCAAAAATGTAATTACAAATTGTGAGACAAGAAATACCGAAGTAAATAGGCGTTCCAGAAGTGCGTGTACCAAGAGGGAGATTACTACTTTTGTTCGCCTACTTTACATCAAGTTTTGTAAAGGGGATGAAACCAATGATCAGGGGTATATCCACCTGGCTAAAAAAGACAGTCCCGAAATCGTAATAGAACTAAAATAAGGAAAATTGGAATAAAATTATGGCCTAACCCTAACCTGATACACATACTACGGGATTACCAGTAAATATCCATCAATCATCTCGCACATTTCATAAACCTATACGATTCTGATGCTAGTTTTATAACCTGCTCTATGTCTGACTTTTACCTTGAAAACAAATAATCAATTGCTTCTACTTCTGATTCCCTGTGCACTTCCTTATATAACACTCGGGTAAAAACTTTTTTTCTATTTGAAGTGTATTCTACATTATTTGATTCGCTCAAATAAAAATTAGATTTACGATATTTTAATCTGACATAAATCTTCCATATTGTTTAACACTTCGAACAAAACATTAATTTTTACTTGTATTTCACAGTAATTTTAAAACTTCCAATTTGAAATAAATAAGAATAGCATAATCTCTTTCCACGAATTAGCAAGTGTATTTGTATGATATGTTAATCTGGCATAAATCTTCCATATTGTTTAACACTTTAAACAAGAACATTCATTTCACTTATATTTCACAGTAATTGTGCAGATTCACCTTTAAATTAATCTCGTTAATGGGTCTACATGTTGGAGTGGTTCAGAGGGTTACCACGGGTTCCCGATATAAGCGAGCCCATTCCGGTTTTTTGTTTTAGAATCTAGAACTGACATGTGCAAACTGCGGCCCGCGGGCCAAATCCGGCCCGTTGGGTAATTCAATTTGGCCCGACTGATGCTGCCACAATCAAACTAAAACCAAATTTAATGTTTTAACTAATAAATAGCTCATAAAATTTGTTGAGATTGCGATTAAATTTAGTTTTGGCACGAGGCTTATTGTTTTTAACCTTTGCCTTTGTAATGCTGTATATAAAAATCTTTTCATGAAATGTAAGTTTTTACATCACACTTTCATGGACCGAGAATCTGTTTCTAAAATTCTGAATCTCACCAGTGGATCCATTTTGAAGTCTACCACAATTAACAGTTTATTTTCTGATTATTTTTAACAGTGTTGAAGTAATTCCGACAAAGTTATAAATAATTGTTCCATCAAACAAAGCGACAGGCGCACAGTCACAACAGACATCTTGAGTTGTTTGTATAGCGAAGTACAATCTTATTTTATACAATAGTATAAGTTAACACAATTTTGAAATTCATTTTTATTTTATGACTGATCAAATATTATAATGTATATAAAATGGTCGAAGCCTATTGTGGCATGTCAATAATTTATCTTTTATTAGTTTTAAAAATATTATATAATTATTGTATGTTAGAAAAAGATGGTAATTTCAATTCGTGCAAAACATAATACAAATTACTTTACGTTGAGTGAATGCTTGGTTGTGAACGTTTGCTATATCTAAATCAGTTTTCTGAATGACACTTCGTCATATTTTAGCTAGTTTACAGCACAGCATAGAGTCGAGTGCATTGCTGTTACTAATTTTCTGGTCGTTTTTTCTTTTATTCTGCTTCTCTTAAGGTAGGGCAATACTAACTTATTCTATGCTAAAATAATGAAGGAAAACAGTTGGAATATTTATAGAGCCAGGCAATAACATAACAGTACTGTTATGAAAGATACAGGATACCGAACATCATTACCACAACAAACAAACTTAACTAGTAAAGTATGTAATACGTCGAAACCAGGATAATCAAAGATACTTTGCGTGTGTAATAATTTACACTGCAACGAAAAACTAACAATGCAAGTACTAGATAGTAAGTCTATATGTTTAATTTTTTTTTTCACGAAACGTCATTTGCAATTCAATGAGCTACTAATAATAAGAAACAACATCACAGTAGTGAATATTTAATAAATAATACTTTAGGAAAGGACATTTGCAATTTTATAAACTAAAAATAAGCGTGACATCTTAAAACTTTCCTAAACCTCAAATTTTTATAAAGTCAAATTCTCTGACAATCACTACTTGAAACAGTTTCAAGTTTGCCTGGTAGGCGGGGATGAGTGCTTTGGCAATGGCACAAGTTTCTCTCCCAGCATGTCTTATTCCACTCGACCCTACTTGACTTAAACTTACAGTCTGAGAGCTTTGTAAACTATTTCATGATCGTTTACTATTAAAACCGATTAGTTAAATTCAAGTCAACTTTTAATCTAGGCACGTAATTCAAAAAAGCGCGTCCCTGAAAACCCGATTAAATTCTTACAACACCAAAGTTTGAATATTTTTCACTCCTATGACATCACAGAAACAGAAATTTTTAGGAAGTTAGTCATTTAACTTTATTTTTCAGGTTTTTAACCCATTACGTTTCAATCTATATTAATAACCCCTAAACGGGCCTAAAGCGTCAATGAGGCGAGCAAGGTTGCAAGGTTGGTTCCTCTTCGCACAGTTCTGATAAATGATGGAGATCTCGGGATTTGAATCAGAGTGGCGATGTACAATCCAGACCAAATTAGAAGTTGTATAAAATGATTCAAAGTATTTGTAAACTTACTAATCAGATCAATCTAAAAAATATCGTTAAATCCGTTGTGGATTGGCTTTTCATACGTTTTATGTTTGTACTAATTGTTGTTTCCTATACCATCAATTTATAGAACCTCGTGTTGCATTAGTTGATTTTGTACATTTATTTGAGTTTGCTTGCTATGCGGTGTTATTGTTTGTATTTCATTAAACTGACGTTTCTATTTCTATCAAGTTGGGTTCTTGTGTAGTTCGTTAGTCAGTGTCAGGACACAACAATCTATTCACATTTTCAAAAGTAAAATTTTATACCTCTGGCCTCATTAACCAATGTAAAGTGCCCTCATCAGACACACCTCATTAGGCGGAGATAGTCATTAACGCTACCTGGATCATTGAAGCTCAAGTAGACACGTTCGAGTTTGATTAACGAGAGAAACGATTTTCTTAAAACTTAAATGATGATTGAACAACCATTGTTAGGTCACAGTTATCAAAAATTCTTTACCGCAAATTAAATGAAAAAAAATAATTGCTGCAGGAGGAATGAATAGGATAGAATAGTTTTGATACATAGCATCCTTGCAGTATACGCATGCATACGGATCCACTAGCCGAAAGGATAGGGGGTTGGTCTCGTGCACCCCAACTCAGAAAAAATTCAATATTGGGAATATACCTGGGGTAAGTTTTACAGAACCCAAAATGTTCAGTATAATTTCTTGAGATGCTCTGAGAGAAGGTTCAATGTACATAAAATAAATTAGTATTCACTTACAAAAAACCTCCTTCGTAGTGGGCTATTGTTGGCCTGTCATATTATGTAAGAAAAATAGGTGATCTTGGGTGAGATATGTGGTCCAGATGGGTATTTGCATATATATCCTCGCATATTAGCCGAGTTTAAAACTAAAAAGCAAATGGCTATCTAAAAAGGGTGGGTTTATACGCGCGTAACTCCAATTGCACTAAAGCGAACCATTCGCAGTACGGCGTGTTGCGATCTGCAGGGTCGGCTTATATGCAGTGATATACGTTACATTATCCACAAAAGGGATGCTAACTGGTTTTGTTTCAAGGCCGATACACAAGATGTCTGCTGAATATTATGGATGGTGTTCAATGTAAATACTTTGATTAGTTTTGTTTACGGTGACCCCATTCGCCATTTGAATGGGCTTCTTCCTAAGGGGGATTCGAACTATCAATAAAAATAAAAATACCTGATCCTCGGTCAATCTCATGAAATGCTGATTCATCAAATCTCTGAAATCTTCTTTGGAAACAACGTTGATTTTTGCATAGTCAGCATCAGCAAAGAAACGAGAGAAAACCCAACATCTTGCTCTCACTACTTCACGTAGTCTCTCTTCTATTTCATTCGATGGTAACTCTCGAGGTGACAAAGCGGGCGCTGCGGTTTCAAGATGGCCGACCCATTCTTGGTTTTTCTGAAAGTAATTTTGAAATTATTTTCTGAAACGGTCAATTACATTTTAGTTATATTGTTATAATGATTAATTGTGATAACATTTTAACCAGTCTCGGTTTGAGTAACTTGGGAGATATTGCGTCGAAATCATCATTTCCGGTTTGAGTTGAGAGGTATTGCGCTGAAGTCATCATAAATGTGGGCTGCATTATATTGATGGTGATTGCCAAACTCTGAAATACCCGCGCATACCATGATGTAAGGTTATTCAAATTAGGTCAAAAGACATTCAGTCTGACAGAGCGTTTATTTGCAGAGACTAATTAGAACATTGATCTAGATATGGCAATAGTGAATATAAGAAGATAAGGGAGTATGTGTGCCAATATGGAAGCAACTAATTTTACCTACTAATACTACTTATTAACAATTAAAACGGCTTCAATATAACTAAATGAGACAGGATTACTTGGAACCTCGCCCTTTTGGGGTGGTATACGCAACCGCCCCAACGTCTTCCTCCAATGCCAAGTTTATGCATCTGATACGAATAGCTGTCTAATTATGCCCATACCCTGCGTGGCATGACAACCAGACTAGAGGGTTCACCATATTGGTCGATTTTTTCCAATTCTCTTTTCCACGGAATAAATATGGAATTCCCTCCTTTTCTAAACCAATTTATAATATTCACACGTACCACGTCCTTTATAAGAGTGAAATCTTGCAAAAACACAATCCAGTTGATCATTTTATCCGGATTTGTGGTGGTCGGTTGTGATATCCGACATTTGGCCAACACGCTCCGGAACTGTTGATCATTCAATTTAAAAATGAATGAGTCGAGAACTCTTCGGAAATCGCCTACTTTAACTAATCCAGTGTGATTACGATCGAACGCTCTGAAAGCCTGAAGAAAAATGGTAATAATTTTAATTCTAATTTCCAACGCGAGGGAATTCTAACTGTGCAACGTGGTGACAATGGTATACAGCAGGATTGTGCAACCTTTAATACAGGAGGGCCAGATACAAATAACCAGTCGGAACGGCGGACCGCACATTTAGTTAGGCATTCTAGTAGTTACCGGCAAAACAATCTTGGTTTTCTAACTTGGGACACGCGTTGTTCGCTTCGCACAAGCACAATTAAAAACTCGTTTCGCACATCATTCAAAATTGGCTCTTTTCCGCGGGCCCCACAATTTATTGCTGCGGGCCGCATTTGGCCCGCGGGCCGCAGGTTGCACACCCCTAGTATACAGTGTTGATGAACTTAACTTTCACAGATTTGTTTTAAGCGTCAGTGGTTCCATTTTGAAATGATTATAGATGCGAATGCCAATGACCCAATGGTTATCAAGTTCGACTAAAAATGATGACGTCACAAGTGGAAGATTTCAGATTCAAACATAAAATACGCGATCCCTCTCTTCTATAGTCTTCCAATCAGTGGGTGCCATGGCCAAAGAGAGGGAGAGATTCATTATTTCGTCAACCACATAAAACAACCGTGCAACAATAATAAAAATATATAACAATATACGATATATAAGTTTTTCGGTATAGACTGCGGGGAGCGATACGACCATGCGGTCATCAGAGTTTAAAAGATTGTGAAAATATCATCAATGCGAGTGCTATTTGCACTGAATATTCGCGATATAGACTTATTCTCTTACCATCGCTCTATAAAATCACTCCGACTTACCGAACTCATCGAATCATAGCTTGTCGTCAACTTTTCTTTCAATTTTTCCATCGCTTTCTCTACGCTCATATGATCAAATGACTGATGCCAGGTTAATTGTTCTTTCCCCATATTATTCCTACGCTTTCCATATTTCGATGCTCGACCGTCATCAATTGCTTTCAAGAAATCGAAATACGACAATCGGGCTTTCGTTGTTGGTAGTCCAAGTCTTCTCAGAAGCGATACGAACTAGATTAAAAATAATAAGTTTAAATAATATAAAAAAAATATGTTTAAAATTTAGGTAAATACGTAAAAAATGAATTAAAGAGCCAAAAACTGTCTAGTAGTCAAATATCATCAAATTAAACTTTTTCCATTTATTGGAGATACATATAATAAAACGTCGTGATGTTTATAATATCTCTGACATCGTTGAAGTTCCAATAGTTATCAGGCAATATTACTATGCCTTAATGCGCTTTATATTCATAGATATCAGCTTATTATTCATGTAAAAATGCCTTTACTTTAATTTTCTCGAGTAAATGCCAGTAATACCTAGATGAGAAAATTAAGTTGGACCTGTACATCATTGAATAGTTATTCTAGAGCCTCATTCGTTGGGATGGGATGATAAGTTTCCACAAATCAGAGAAAAATATTAAATATATTTAAAAATATTAATTCACTAACCTGCTCTTCGTCGAGGAAATAATTGAGTTGGAAGAGAACTCTCTGCAGATCAGCCAGTGTTATGTATCCATCCTTGTTCTTATCCATTTGTCTGAATGCTTTATCGAAACTAGAGTAATATTCACGGAACCGGTCTCTGCAAAACAAATTCAGGTAATTAGTATTCTACATTAAACATGAAGAATATGATAAATGAAGATGAACTAAATCTGAAAATACAACAATAAGAGAAATGTTGAATTAGCGGTACAAGACGTTATTGTTTGGTCTATTTTATAGCTATTTTTATCCGTGATTATTACAGAAATATGTGTTGAATTAATTACACATGAAAAATTTCCCTATTTGGCTCAATTGCCAAAAAGTGATAATTCTGGTTATGTAGACGCTTCTGGTAAGAGAACCCATATCCAAGCCTCATGCTCATCACTACATGACATGGTGTAGTAAAAATATGCTGGTAGCGCGGAACCAAAAATATCTCATCTCTTCGAAAGCATATCATCTCCCAGCGTTTTAGTAGCTGATTGATTATGGCTCTTACAGAGTAAAGGTGAGAACACATCCCATAAAAAACGTTTGGGAGCGAGAGCGTACCGAGGGATCATTCAGATGACGATAAGGGCACATAGCCATCCTCACATGTAACAACTATTAGTCTTGGGTTGCCGGTGTTGCATATTAGAAACTTCTGGTTAACGGTTCATGCCCATAAAGAGAAAGGAAATGGCAAGGCTATTGTGAAGCAGGAAGAGCACGGTCTTTTGAGAAGATTCGTTTCATACGTAAAAACGATTGATTGTCTAAATCCACCATACCGTGAAATGTCGTTTTCAACTATTTTTTATTTTATTTCTGTTCATAGTGAGTGCATTTTCATTTTGGGGGAAAATAAACTACTGACTGACACACCACGGTTTGAAAAGCACATTTTACTTTAATTCCTTTTCTACAGTCTCTGCAGAAAGTTTTCGTGAATACTGGATTTGGTTGAGAGCGATCTCTTCGTGTTTGGCCTGCTGGTGTTCATGGTGAGCAAGTACATTGTGATAATTCTCTTCAACCATTTTGTAACTCGTTCCCTGCAAACCTGAATAACCAACGAAATATAGTTTATGAGGTAAAAGTGTCCGAACCAAGGAAAACGCACTTGGAGAGATTTGGGCAAAAAAGAGATAAATTGATCAATATAGACCAGGGGTCACCAAACTTTTTTGACCGCGGGCCGGGTATGACTCAAACTGTGTTGAAACGGGCCGGACAAATATTTTTGTCAGTGCAATACAATAAATTCACAAATCTCAAACTAACATGCACAACTCCAGCGTCTATTTGCGACGATCTTTCGGCGGTGTCAAGACCGTTGCCAGAATAAAATCCTGAAATAATCTCAATATTCCATAGATGTGACGCAGATCGAAAGATTAGTGATTGATATGTGTTCTTTTTTATATTTATTGCAGTTTTTATCAAAAAAGTAGTACAATCCTTATGGAAAAAATTGGCCTGGGGTGGTACTAAAATACCGTTGTCTCTGTTATTTATTGACCGTTTTTTTTATAAACTTGGTATTGTTTTCTTATTTTCACTCAGATCTATCCAATGGCGCAGTTTTTATATATATAAATCGGATAAACTTTTTTTGTAACATACTCACATGAATATCTGCATTCATGCAGTATAGAATAGGGTTGCCATACCGTCCGGAAAATTCCGGACATGCCCGGAATTTAGGGTTAAATTTTGTGTCCGGGAAGAATTTAAAAATGTCCGGAATCCAGAATTTTACTGCACCTGCAATCTTATGCACACTGCTAATACAGAACATTGTTATTTCGTGCGCGCGCATATTTTTACTACGAAGTCATGAAAATAGTTATGCACCGTCCAGAATTTTTGCTTTTTCAAATATGGTGACCCAAGTATAGAAGTTAGTCTGAGTTGTGAAATTGGAGCAGTACGCGAGGGATTACACAGTACTGTTTGCGCAAAATGCACATTCGAAGTTCTTTTTAGCACAAGAAACGTAAGCAGTTTCGTCGAAAGCACGCGCCACGAGTGAACGAGTGCATCTTTCGCAGAAAGAGTTGCGTACCGGTATGGAATTTTGGCCTATCACAGCTATTTCTAGACTAATTTTTCATTACTACTACAACATTAAAACTACAGCTTCTCATGAGGCAAATGATGATTGACTTGTTTGATTCATACAAAAGTGTCTGAGCGGATGCGAAAAGACCTATTATTACGTCACTTTTTTGCATCTCGCTGATTGGCCAATGTTACGAAATAAACAAGAAAGACGAGGCTCGGGAAAATTTCCCTTGGAAAAAAATTTTGCCATTTTTGCGTGTTATTGCGGGCCGGATAAAATGACGCCGCGGGCCGGATCCGGCCCGCGGGCCGTAGTTTGGTGACCCCTGATATAGACCAAATACAACGAAAACAGAGAACTTCTTTTTAAAAATAATGCTGATCGCAACAATATATAGCAATATTATCCGCAGAATAAATATACAAAGTTCTCCAGAAAATATTGAAGCAGAATACCAACGCACGGAGTATATTCTATCCAATTAAAGAGTCCAGCTGCACACTAACACAAATGTATTGCTGTAACGTTTCGCCTGACCAGAGTCAGACTTCCTCAGACAAGCAGTTTACAACAATTGCAAAAAATAAATTTGATAAAAGAATATAAATCTCAAATCAAGTATGACGTAACAATGCATAAACATTTAATTTGTATTTAGCCGTAGAAGTAATGATGAGATCTTAGAACCACAAATATCAGTAAGGCTCATTTCAGATGTGATACAAAAAATTATGGCATTTACGAAAATGATGGTTAACTAAATGTAAATAATATCAAGATTATGGGTACCTAGAGAACAATAAGGAAGTCAAGCCAATATTCAAACGTAAATTAATGTTTAGTTTGGTGAGGACCAATTTTGAATTAAAATAAGATAAAAGTTATTACTGAATTTTAATCTTAAATAGCGTTGAAATATAATAATAATAAGAGAATGAATGAACCATCCAGCATATTTCGAGTAGGAAAAAAAAAACATCACAAGCACACAAATAAAGGTTTTGAATTATAATTAAAATTAAATGGGGACATTTGAAAATAATAGTAAAATAAAACGCCAATCAAGGGGCAAGTAATAATCTAAACTGAAGAAAAAGTGGGAATATTAAATTTAGATCTTATATGACATTAAAATGAGAATTATTATCAAATAATAAATATTAGATGAGTCTCCCGTAAATTAAGTCATTGGGGTTCTAATGTTCCGAATTTGTTGATGTAGTATGCTTCTACTGTTTGGCGATAGCCCTGGTCTCTAAATAGTTTTTTCATTCCGGTTACTGAGAAGTCACTTATTGAATGTCCCAGTTTGTTGAAGTGTTCTCCAACTACTAAATCATATCTCTATTTTGTAATACTTCTTAGATGTTCTGTGATTCGATACTTTAACGACCTTCCCGTTTCGCCGATATACTGCATCCCACAATTCTTACAGTTTATTAGATAAAAAACAATTTTTGAGTTGCAACTTATTCTTTCGTTATTGTTTATATAAACTCCAATTTATTACATATAAAATTTTATTTCTTCATCTGAGAAAATTTCTTCTGAAAAATTGGTTATTTTAGTCTTTCAGTTCGCATGGCTCCACATAACAAAACATTTTCAGCTACTCATTGCGAATCAAATCAAGCATCCAAACACACTCAAAACGTGATGATATTGAAGCCTAAACATCTTATCATGACTCTCTAAGGTTTGATTCTTGAATAATCTAAAACAAAAATGTCTAATAGACAAATAAAGAAATAAAAATTTTGAATATCCTAACCTGAGTTATCTCCAGGAGCAAATACATGTCCAAGCTTTTCTAAGAAATCTTGATGACTGATGAAACCTTTGTTGTCCGGGTCGTATTTCTGCCAGAGTTTGTTAAATTCAGCATGAGACATCGGGAGAATGAACCTGAAATTGTTTGAATTAGATATACCGCGATTTAATTTCACGGAATCTTCCACAAGAAATTTCAAATGGCATATGTTTCGGATTACAAATATTGTAAAACAAATGAGGTGATAAAAAAAGTCAGTCTCTATTCAACCGAAATGAGTCACACGAGGTCAGATTGCTAATGAGGTTTTATATTTAGTGGATCATCGATTGGGCAGTCATGATGGTATTAATTTCTTAATTGGATTGACCAAAGTAAACCAATGAAAGGCGCACTAGGGCTTATTTTTGTGGAATGTCTTTTATTTTTATTTATCAAAAACAAAATTACAAAGTAGAGAATTACGAGATATTCAAATATACAAAATATAAAACCCTATATCCATTTACTTATAAATAATAAAAAAAATCGAGCTATCGACTAGGTTTTACTTTAAGGAGAATGTTTATATTAAAATCATTTTTAAAATTCAGGCTAGGTCATATTTTCAGGCTAAGTCTTATTTCCGGGGAAACACGATGTTATGTATATTGCATCAGCACATCTTAGCTTATTACTATCTTTCATTTACTTACCTGTACAATATCGATCGTAATTCCTTCTTCCTAATAACCCCGTTGCCATCTGCATCAAAGTTCTGAAACGCTTTTGCAAGATCGGACCATGCTTGTTCGGCCTTGGTACATAAATATTCGTGAACTTGTTCGGCTGCTAATTCAGTCGCCGTTCGAGTTTTGTTCCATCTGAATAAAAATTGAAATATTTGGACTAGTTCAGGGGTGGACAATTACTAGATTCTACATTCTAATTACTACATTCTAATCGCCAACAGACAGGCCATTTTTGTTATATTTTCTCAAATAATATAATTTGAAACGGTCGATTGTAATGCTCAACTAGTTTGAATAGGATTCAGTGATGATTATTCAGACATTCTAGATCCAAACCTTTTTCTAAATGAACATAAGCCATAAGCTACCTCCACAAATATTTTTTTGAGAATAGTTTATCCGTGAACCTACGGTTACAATGTAGACAAATGGGTGCTCCCGTAGTGTTCGCACCAAGATGGCGCACAGCCTGAACATAGTATGTGAGGTGAGAGACTACGAATACTACGGGAGCGCCGACAAATGCATATAAACGTCAGATTCATAATTACTGTTATCAGTTTATAGCCAAAATATTTATATTCATTTCTATACCTGTGTTGTGAATTCAGCCATGGATGACCTTCTTCTTTATCTACGACCTCAAACTTATCGAGGAAATCATGATAAGATAGTCTGGATCGTCTGTTCAGTCCTAGCATTCGTAGCAGATCAGCAAATGTTTCATCTAAATTTCAAGATAATGAATAACAACGAATTCCTAGATGTGTAAATAAGCCACATAAAGGGGGCAATAGTCCCGGTCCGACTTAATATAGGTTAGGTAAAACACTGAGTGATTCTCTAACTGTGCAACGACATGGTGAATCTTTTCAATTTTTCAAGGAAGACATTGCCCATGTAATGCAGTGTTAGAATACTGAAAGCAGAAAGTGCTTAAATTTTAATAAATCATATTCCATGAAGTCAGTATCTCCAACCTAAAGTGGGGGAAAGAATTCGAAAATACAAGACAAATATGTGTGATAAAAGGGTACCACTGCATTCTATTATTTCATTTTAATTTCTGCCACGTACAATTTCTGATCTTTCCGATTTAATAAAATATGTGTTCAAACCTAATGATATTTACATGTAGCAGTCTGATATAACAAACAATTCTGAAGTCCTAATCTTTAGCACACCTGTTATAATAAACATAAAACTGTCCAAAAGCCTTCTGAACTCAGTCATTGTCAATATACCGTCATGATCATCGTCGACTTTGTAGAAGGCACTTCGGACACTCTGTAATTTGCGAAATTTGGAAATATTAGGAATAAAATATAAGACAGTATATGTTTATGTATATATATGCTACAATGCAAATTTAAATTTATAAGCGCTCAGCTAGAATTTATGAGGCAAAAACTCGAAAAAAGCTCCGTCGATCGTATCTGCCTCTGTGACGTCACAATAGCCTCCACATGTCATATGCTAGCTCCACTTATGTCAGGGAGCGGCAAACTGCGGCCCGCGGGCCAAATGCGGTCCGCGAACGAATTTATTGCGGCCTTCGAACGACTTTTAGTTTCTAAAACAAAAATTGATCTTAAATGTAATGCATCTACATGGATTTATGTGGTAACATATGCCGCCGTCCGTCGCTTCTTTTATAGCGAGTAGCGTCAGTCGTTTACTTGGACGTCCGATCGTTGGTTGTAAATATAAGTTAAGTTTATTTTGATTTTTAAATTCAACAAATGTCTGGGAAGCGGAGGCAAGTTTGCCACGAAGGCCGAATATTCCAAAGTGCTTTTAAAAAATAATTTTTCTTTCTCGCGCGTTTCAAAACCAGTCCGCTTGATAAACCAGGTCAGCAACGCAATTGTTAAGGGTATTTTAATGTTAAACGTGTCATTGCAAAAACGAAATTCTACCCCGAGACCCCGGCTATGCCACTGATCATCTGTGAGACAGTGTTAAACGTGAAGTGTGCACGTTCAAAAGCACATATTGCTGTGAGCAGCTCTATCTAAAAGTTATTACACTATGATTAAATTTTGCGCCCGCTTGTCAGGTCGTCAATTGGACGACGTACGGCGGGGCAACGAAGTTGCCGCTTTGGCGAGGACACAGAAACAACATCATCCTTCACATTGTTAATAAGTAAATAAAAACAATGTATTGTATGATGAAATATATAAAAAAAAAGGCCACATACACGTCTCACTGCGGCAGCAGATGAAGTTTGCGACCACTGACTTATGTGCTTCGGAATCCATCTGATAATATCTGAGTTAACAGACCGGTGCGCAGCAATAGTTAATGACTATTAAACAAAAAAAAGCAAAACCGCCAAAATTGATTTACGGAAATTGATCATTAGCGAGACTGACTGCAAAACTTTTATTGCTGAATTTACTCTCTCGAAATCGTGCACACAATTCAAACCGACCTAGCGACTCCCGTGACAACTCTTTACTAATAAACTATAAATTAAACTTAAGAGCAATAAAATTCGTCTTACCCCGTAATTTTGTCTCAACCTGTCCAATAATAAATTATAACACTCAGACGCTTTCATGTATTTCACGTTTGTTGGGTTGACAATGTGATTGCTAGCTCTTTCGAGTTCCTACGAAGTGAAGAAAAAATATTTTTTTATTAGAATTGGCTGGAAAAGAGACCAAAGGTCACTCTCGAGAGCACGAGTTCTAGAAATCAAGCTAAAGACTACATATGCCAGTACAATAAAATAGATAATAGTTAATAGTCAATAATACGCCTATATGGGGAAATGAAAACGACAATATATTTCGTCGGTATACAGACGAACTTCCTCGGACAAGTAAATAGACGCCAAATGAATAATATATATATATATATATGTATAAAGTTGAAGAGGCATCTAAAACTAATTAAATATAAATACAAAAAAACAAGCTTCTTAGAATAAATAAGACAAAGCTGTTTTCCGGGAAAATATACTATCTTATTTCATCCCACCAGATAAGCAGTATCAGTTTCCCTAGTAAAAACAATTTATTTGAATTTCAATTTTAAAAAGGTAACTTCACATAGTATCAGGATCAGGCTAATTAAAACTGTTATAACTAGCTATAGCCAAACATTTAAGTGTGCTAATAATTTAGTATTTTTGTCAAATCTGACATTACGCAAATGATTCTCAATTTCTACGTCATAGCAGTGCCTGGTACTACTGCTATATTACCTGTCCCATTCCTTTTCCTTTTGCGTTTTCAAAATTATGAATGAAATCCGAGTATTCGAGACCACGGCCATTGAATCCAAGAGATTTAGTGAGTTCTTCAAACTGTGCATCGTGCATTCGTAAACCAATGTCTTCCAGAACCTTAAAAAATAAATTGAATGTCATATTAATTATCTAATGCACCGGTTCATGGCCCACTGCTGCGCCAAATAAACATTTTCGGGTTGGCCACAAACAATTTCAAAAATTTACAAGAGTTATTGATAAATTAGTTAAACTTTGATTGTAATAGCAATGAGCAATAATACTGTACTAAGCTACTGAATAATAATTTTTAGTAAAAATTATGGAAATGAAAGTGTCTGATTCAGCATAAAGAATTTTTTGCTTTTTTTTGTAGTTTTTCCCTTGCATGAGAAAGTAAATGACCACATAATTTTTTGTGCAACGGAAGTTGGCCACGAGAGATAAAAGGTTGAGAAGCACCGATCTAATGGAACCGCTATTGAAGTGGTAGAATTAAATGAAAATTTGACGCGTGGATGGATCGTGCTTGAGAAATATTTTTTGGCCAAAAAAATAATAATTTTAAAATATGTTCATACCTTACAAGTAACTTTTTAAATAACTCAAGTAATATATAATTATGCTTGGACGCACAATTTTAATTTATAAAAGTAATTTATTTTAATTTCAAACAAAGGGATTATGGTATATGCAAACCCCAACTTGATACTATTATGAAACGGCTTTAATGGCTCAATTTGAGGTAAAAATACACACGTCCCAAAAATAACTGTTGAAAAATAATAAAAAAAAGCCGTCTAGCCGCATATTACATCTTTGAGTACGGAAATCGGTTCATTATTTATATGTGACAAAAAATATTTATACCAGAAGATTGTTTCTCAAGGTATTTTCTGGGATTTATGGATATTTTACCCCAAATTTTTCCTAAAATATTTCTGTCTGCGTTTTTCTTTCGAGATCATTTTGCAGATCTCAAAATGTGAATGTAAAACACATGGGCACATCTGGCACCAGAAGAACTTCTAGTGGGTAAGCAACAATTCTCACACAAAAAATACATATTGATTGTTTTGCAAAATTGTTGTTCTGCAGGGGGGGTTTTGTTAATCAAAATAATTTTCATACCAGAAGACGAAAAAGCGGCTATTATTTTTATTTTTTGTAAGTTATTTTCTGCCATTTTTGAATATATTTCGTTCGAAATCATTTCGCAGAGCTTAAAATAAAATATCTTTTCTAATCTAATCATTTTTCTAAAGACTCGTTTCGTGATCCTGGCACTGTAAGAACTTCTAGTAGGCATGCAAACTATTCTTAGTACCGAAGTCAAGGGTTTTGTTGTTGTTGTTTGAAATTTTTTTTTATCTCATATAAGTAAAAAAAAAAAAAATTTCCGTACTAGAAAATGGAAAATGCTACTTGCAGGATTTTATTTCTATTTTTCAAGTTATTTTCTGGGTCCTATGGATATTTTAACCAAACTTTTGACATTTTTGAGCATTTTTCGTTCAAGATAATTTCGCAGAGCCTCAAATAAAATTGTAATTACTTTTCTGAAGTCTCGTTTTGTGATTCTTTTTCTTCCAGATGTATTGAACCGTAGGAAAGATTTTCTGATGTCAGTGTCATGTTGAGACATCCTGTCCTGTAACTTTTTAATGACTTCGCCCGCTGAGAATATATTCGTGTGACGTTTTCCAACTCTTTCCATATCGTCGATTCTGGAAAACAAATTTCAAAGTAGTCAATGTATAAAAAACATGACAGCAAGTTTTTCTAGTTTGCTTTGCTAATTTTATGGGCTGTTTTAATCGAATCATTATAAATATTAGATTTCATTTTTCTGAATAATCGAACACTTTATCACGTTCATCTGGTTATAACGAAAGTTTGGAAGAGTTACGCAGAACTTAGATGTACTGGCCAGGGGCGTACCCAAGGGGTGCGGGTCGGAACTTTCTCTATTTCGAAGTCATAGCACACAAAAAACGAATCACAGAAAAATTTGAAATAAATAAAAGTAATAGTCTTCTAGAAATAATTCCATCTTCAAGCATAGAAAATTTCAAAGCAAACGGTCCAGTAATTAAAGAGAAAAACAAACTTTTCATAACGATAAGAAGAAAATTTTTATAATGAAGAACAACTCCGTGTTCAATAATCGAGTTTTTAATCATTCATAAATTACCTGTCAGCTTGATCGTTGAGTCTCGATTCTTCTCTGTCATTACTTTCATTATAAATCCTAGTGCTTGTCCCATCTAGATCTCCTGGACTCACATCTATACCAAGGTTACGGAGAAATTGTGCGAACATTATTCGACCTTTTGATGTCTCGTCACAGCAGGTCCACAGCCTGGAATAAGTAGTCGCATAGTACACTCTATAATTGCATAGTACACTCTATAGATGCATAGTACACTCTATTTTCTTCTATTGAACGGTTAGCGCATTGTGTTGTTGAGTAAGAAAAAAATTGAGCCGCGGATGACACCGCGTCGGATCTCAAATTCAAATCGTTGGGTATTAATCAGGTAAAGAAGATTGCTGGACTCCTTGTTGTCCGAGCTCGTAGGTAGTTCACGTGACCCCGTATGGTCGGTCACGGGTACGGTTTCTCCCTCCTCAAAATTCATGCGTACCGATTAATTAAATGGTTTGATAATAGAACAATAGGTCGTGAATGAAAGGAAATCGAACTGAGAACACGGTGTGGCAACAACGCGTATTTAAATCTCCAAGCACCCTCTTTTATATATTATATACCATTCAACCGATACCCACTTTTCGAAATGTTCATCAGAAACTGGCAATGCGTATCTTTCCATCAATCTACGTAAATGTGATCTGGATATAGTTCCATCTCCCTCGTGATCAAGTGCGACGTATTCATCCGCAACCTAGAAAAATCAAAACGTATTCTTTATTAAAATCGACAAAAAATCGAGAATGGTAGCTACTCTAGCCAGGCAATCAATCACGAGTTTAATACTATGTTTCAATCAGCCAACTTCAACTTTGTTCTGAGTAATACCAGCAAGATAAAAATTATTTTGTGACGTTTCGGCTGACCAAACAGAAGTTGAAAACTAATCGGCGCTCCAGAAGTATGTGTACCAAAATAGGGGTAACTAATTTTGTTCACCTACTTTACATCAAGTTGTGTAAAGGTACGAGGGCCTATGGGCAGGGGGTATATACACTTGGCTAACACAGACAGTCCTCAAACTCGTAATAAAACTAAAATAAGGAAAATCGGAATAAAATTATGGCATAACCCTAACCTGGTTTTCGCTTCGCGTAAATTTGGAATGGGGATGTTATTCATGGACCCAGCCGAGATTTAACTGGTCACACTCACAGAGGGCTTTTGGAATGCCATATAGACCGCAGGTTATGGCTAGGGATGGAAATGTGGTCACATCCATCATTTAAATGTTTGAAGCTATTGATATGCCAGTGAATTTTGGGGGCAGGTACTGCAGACAATAACACGAAAGTGTAGTATTTATGTCTCAAAGCCGTGAATATATCAACTTAAAAATCAGAAAATCTGATTTGACTGTGTAGTGTTTCTACCTGTCTCCAGTTTTCCGATATCTTTTCAGTTAAGATATCCTCAACCGTCTTCCATGCCATGATAGCTGGTGGTTGATTTTGATTGAATCGGTGGGTGGAAAACAACCATTTGTGAGCAGAAACCTTCTCTTGGGGTTCGAATAGATGAAGAAAGCTGAAAAAAATAATACTGTGTTAGGATTTGGGCGTCAAAATTCATTTCAAAGATGAACTGAAATTAGTTCTATTCAAGAATGGGTGCTCCCGAAGTATGCGAACCAAGATGGCGGACATCGGAACGTAACATGGGTAACAGGTTAGGGTTAGGCGATAATTTTTTTCCAATTTTCCTTATTTTAGTCCTATTATCAGTTCGAAGACTAGCCAAGAGCCTCCCGTAGTATTTATACCTAAAATTATGGCCTAACCCTAACCTAGTACACATATTACATTCCGATGTCCACCATCTTGATTCGCATACTTCGGGAGCCCCCAAGAATGTTTATTTAGCCCCTTCTTACCAGTACGGTGAGGCTATGGAAATAGTTGACCACTTTATCTTGTTACATTTGATTTGATTGATTGATTTGATGACAGGATGCTTAAAAGGCCAGTGCATGCGCAACCCAACAAGCAGAAACAAGCTCAGTGATTTTTTTCGCACACAATTATATTACATCCTTAAACTAGCCCGGCATTGTATCTAGCGGTGCGATCGCCAACCATCAGTCTTAGTTTGTTTTCAGTTAAAACTGTTCTTCAGACTGTTAGAATGCATGCATCTATATACGAGCTGATTACCAGTTAGTTATTATTTATATTGCGTTGAATCTTCAGTATAAAAATGGATTCATTGATAAATGCAGCATAATCCGCAAAGAGCTTTGTTAGTTAACACCGCTCTTCGCGAATCGTCGAACTTGATTTCAACGTCCTCTGCAGCTTTTAGTAGATTGGTGGCCGATTCGTTTGGCTTTCTAGAATTCTTCCTATAGTTAATTAGGACATCGAAGAATCTAAATTCAACTAAAAACAAGCTGAATCTTGAAAATTTGCCAATTTGACCTGGAATTTACACAAATGAGGTTTTACAAATTCTATAGGCCCGGCTTTGTCCTATGATAAAGCCATCTTTCCCATTTTCTATTACCGAGATAAAAAGCGAAAATTCTAAATACAAGAACAACATCTTACTCGTGATAGTTGATAAATCCAGTATGCTGAGGATCAAGTTGAATGAACAGTTCTTTGACATTTTCTTCCGATAGTTTAATTGTGAAACTTTCGACTATTCGACGAAGATCTTTCCTCGTGATGACGCCTTTACGTTTCTAAAAATATAATAGAATCAGTTACTAAGTATGAATAAAGTATACTAACCAATCACGTAGTTAAAAAAACGTTCATTTTACGCAACGGGACTCGTAGAATTACAAAAAATGTTAAGATTTTTAGGAGTAGGCAGAATGTTTTAGGTTTGACGAGGCTTTCATTAATACAGTTGACCATTATCACATAAACTGGTAATACCGTGGTATGTGTACCAGGTTAGGGTTAGGCCATAATTTTATTCCGATTTTCCTTATTTTAGTCCTAATACGAGTCCATGGACTGTCTGTGTTAGCCAAGTGAATAAACCCCCTGCACATAGGTTTCAGTCCCTTTACACAACTTGACGTAAAATAGGCGAACAAAATTAGTTACCTATTGGTACACACATCTCTGGAGCGCCCAAATGGAACCCTAACTTGGTGAATACGAAAATTTCGTGTCGTAGCCAAGCGGAAAATTACCGTAATCAAATATTGAAACTTCGCAATTGCCGTATGATAACCCAACAACGTAAATTGAATATAAATGCCACATATTCACTAAGGTAAATACGAATAAAGCAATAGATCAATATCCATTATATAATGCGTCAATTTTCTGTTTGTAGTGGTTGAATCAACCGATTTATTGAGGATATAACAATATAATGTTTGGTATGGTTGAGAGTAAGTTTCAACAGAAGAAAATGTACAATTAATATAAATGCCGCCAATGACGAGGCTATTTAACCCTTGACAAAATAGGCGCCTATTCGTTTCCAGAACCAGTTCCGTCGAAAACAATATAAATCCGGATTGTATCAGCGTCTTTATAGCCAAAATTTTTAGGAAAAAACGTCGCTTCTCAACGAAGCTTCATTATAAGGCAAAATAAATTTGGAAAAAGACTTTGACATTTGGACTTTGGCATTTGTATTTGGAAGCACGCGTGCACACCGCAATCATGACACGAATAAACCTTGACCTGTGATCTTTTAAGGTAGTCGCCAGGGGTTACATCAATCGTTTTAGAATATCACACTTTCCAGTGGAAATTTGCGTGTAAAGGTCATAATCGCAGAAGATTTCATTTGTCTCAGACTTAATTGGTTAAAGCTGATTAAACTGAAAATAAGCTAAACAGATCAAAAAAGTATAATTCAAACTATTAAAAGATAAACAATATGCCACAAATACGTATTGATAAAAAGAATAGCATGCGAAAAATACACAAAAAATATTGCTCAGACTTATATCTTTAATTAAAAAAAGTCGAGCGAAAATCCTTTGCAGTGAACTCACCTCATCAAACTTGAGAAAAGCCTGCTTGAGTGTCGTGTAGTTGGTCAGAACATGTTTCTTCAATTTTTCTAAAATCTCTGGAGTTGAAGAAACTTCCATCGCTTCACGAACTGGGTTGACCTAAAATAAATTGCTTGATTTTAATTTTGAAATTCGGATTTTTAAAACCAAAAAACGACAAAACTCTGATAAGCAATGTTAATGTCATATTTGTAGGATAAGACGTCATAATATTTTTGAAGATAGAAACAATAATATAATTGTCCTGTCATGAACCACATCGTCGATTAATCCCGGGTCGGTTTTGGAAATACTTCACTTGGAAGACTATTATTCCAGATGCATGTTGCTACCAATAAAAAGAGGTATACTGCCACTTTCGACTTTTATAAAAGAAAATCGCGATTCTAATAAGATTTAAAAAAAAAAAAAGTTTTGCTCTTTATAATTGTTAGCAAAAACTATTACACAGCTTTTGACTTGACGACAATCCAAACCTGAGCGTATTTTTTGTATAACTGAAAAATATTCAAAAAATAAAATTTATTCAGATTGAATATCATATCCAGAAATCTCTTCTAAAAAGCAGTAAATTCATGAAAAATTCTTATACTTTACCTTATGGTTATTGCCGATCGGAATCGTTTGTCCGTTGCCAGATGACTGCGGATCTTGAAACTTTTGTAGGAATTGTTCCCAAGACACTTTCCCGGTACCACGGACTTCAAACCTGAATAAAAAAGAAAGGTTATGGGCGAGATTGTCTTGGCTATAATATTAAATAAATGGGGTTTTAAAGAAACACACGCCGTAAGTGCTTAAATGCCACAAAACAAAAATGTGACGTGAAGATACTACCCAAATTTTCATTTTTTTTCATATAAAAGTCAGTCTCGGGTGGAAGGAACGCAATACCTTAACATGGGACATACCGGCTTAATTGAAAATTTAATGGGTTCGATTTAACTAAACGAGTCTGTCAAGTATTTTTTACTTGCCAGACAGTTTTTTTATAATTTCGTTCGTCTGAACAAAGAAGAAGAAGTAGTCAGTCCCTGAGACACCTAATTGATAGTGTAATGAATGAGTTTGAAAATGTACACTCAGTTTTTCTAAAGCTTTCACAGTGCCTGCTATAATACATGCGCACACATACCTGTACATGAGTTGTTGGAATACGTCTTCAGATACAGGTAGAACAAAATTATCAATCACAGCTTTCAATTCATCGATAGAAATAAAACCATCTTGCGACGAATCGAAGGCCATCAGCACACGTTTGATGTTATCGTGATTTTGCCGCATCTGAAAATTGTGAATTTGTATAATTACCAAGTGGTTATTGAGAGGGAATTACCAATAATAAGAGGAATGGGTCAAAGAATTTTGATAACGTAAATAAACAAAGCTGTACTTGATTAGCAGTACATATCTAAAAATCAAGCCTACTGTCTATATGGCGCCTTGTAGACCGCTCTAGGAGGCGGACATTCAAAAGACGTTGGCGCCATATGTTTATCCTTACTCTCTAGCTATTGTCTGTATGGAAGCCCAATAGTTCTCTACAAACGAGGCCATTCAAATGCCGATTGGAATCATATATCCACCCCTATTCTAAACTATTTGACTGTGTTGCAAGTGCAACGCGTTATCTGTTCAACTGTCTTGGTGATTCGAAGCGCTAAACGTCGCTAGTAATACCAAGAGGGTTTGTACATTTAAATCCCGTTTAAGGTAACACGCTCGCAGTCGAAGGGTATGGCGTGTACCACCTATATCATCAATAAAGCTTCAAAAACCAATGCACCTGGAACATTACTTAGATCAATCAGCCATTTCAATAGCTGACTTGGATTGGTAACAAGATCCGTCTAAACATTGAGCTTTCGAAATTAGAGTATCATATATATGGGGATTTACTAGTTAACAATGTGTCTGCGTACTTTTCTAAAAAACAACTGCCCTATATATGGGGAATAGGACTCAGGGGTGGGCAACATACGGCCCGCGGGCCGGGTCCGACCCGGGACGAGATTTTGACCGGCCCGCTGACTGTATCCATCCACACTCTGAAATGTGGTCCGACGCATCATTCGTGAAAGTTGCTGATCGCTCCACTCTCACCGCACTGTCGGTGCGAGCTGATGAAATAAACAATTGCTTCAGTGAACAAACAATTGCGTTAGCACACTTGTTAAACAAACAATATAAGGTCAAAGCAGAGAGCGTTGTAAACATTCCCCATTACTGTTATCAGTTATAATTTATTTAGATTACAAATATAATTAGATTTTAGATTTAGATTTATTTAGATTTAGATTTTATATATTAAGTTTTATTAACCATGGAATATCCCAAGAAACGTAAAGTTGGCAGAGAGTGTCGAGCATTTAACAAAGATTGGATACCGAAGTATTTTTTGTGATAATCCGGCCCGTCGAGGACTTCATTTTCCCACATCTGGACCGCCGACTAGAGAAGTTGCCCTCACCTGAAATAGGTGATAGGCAATAACAGTTCTTTATATACGGGAATCCTTACCTTGACACGAAATTCTTTTTCCACTTGTACGAATGACATATCTCGTAGTTTCTTGCTTTTATGTTTCGTCCGGGTTTCATCTTTCTTCAAAATAAGATCAGTCACAGCTTTCTCCCTCTCCAATCGCTTCTTTTTCGCATCCCATGGTGCTGGAAAAAGTAAGAAAAATGTTAAATAAAGATAATCAAAGACACAAATAGTGGATCAGGATATTCGCAGTTCTAAATTTGTCAAGTGAAGTTGGACATATTTATCACTAGCTAGACTTGAAACTCACACCCTTTATATTTGTCAGAATATTTTAGGTCACATACATAATAATGAACTCGACGTACAAATCGCTGGAGGCCAGTGTTTTTGCGCCACAACGTCAACCTCAAAAAGTTGTAACTTTGTCGACAACATAAATTCAATTAAGCATAGTTGCCGTTGATATTTTTCAATAAATGGTCACAGTATTTTTTTGCGAATATTGATCAGTTTATTGAAAATAAGCGTTTATGACTTACAGATATGTCTTCAAGGCTTAAACAATTATGGATAATTGCCAATTTACCGTTATCGTCTTCCACTGCTTGAAGATGTTTATCAGCTGCAGCAGCATTCACGCCGAGTCTTCGTAAAAATTCTCGATAATTGATTGTTCCAACGTGATGATAGTCGTATCTTGACCAGAACCTATGACGACAAAATTGAAGCAGATGGTGTGGCAACATGTTAAACTTCTAATTGCTATGCAAACTCAGGATTTTGACTAGCTCAATATGTAGCCTTCGTCTTGCCAAACAGGGTGTTAAAAACGTAACACAAAATTAACAAAAGATAAGATGAAATACTACTTGAAACATTTAACGACTGACATCTTTTACCAACATTGAATTACGATGAAATGCCATTTAAACATTTCACGACTGACGCTTTATAACAGTTTATTTTTTAAAGATGCCATGACGAAATATTTTACCATAATTTTGTGTAACTTTTTCAACACCCTGAATATGTTTTTTAGAATCTCTAAATGCGAATTTGGTGACTGACGTTTGGCGTCATATCAAAGTCCTAACGGCCTCAACATTCATATAGATCCCTATAATGTATATCCGGCAAAAATACCTTTCTAAGGTAACAATATTGAGGACAAAATATAGATCCATGGAGATTTTTTTGAGGAAATTTTTTTAACCCAAGATACGCGCACTGAGGTAAAGTATGTGAGACACACATGTTGTCAAAGTCAGGTCAGCAATTGTGGTTTGACGTGGGACTCGAGGTAGTCTTTTTTATATATACGATGCTGCCACAACTAAACTAAAACCAAATTTTGATGTTTTAGCTAATAGTTCAAGGAATTTGATGAGATTGCGATTAAATTTAGTTTTGACATGAGGCTTATTGTTTTAAACCTTTGCCTTTGTAACACTGTAAATATTGTTGCAAAAATGTAACTTTTTACGTCACACGTACATGGCCCGTCAGTCTAGGTGGGTACAATTTTGGCTTCTGGTCCACAAAAAACGCCCACCCCTGCTCATAAAAAACATACATTCAATAAAAGAATCGTACTTGTCGAATTGAGCATCAGTAAATCTGAAGCAATAATTTTCGAGCACTCGTCGTAATTCGTGCCGTTGAATCAGACCGTCTCTGTTATAATCGAATAACTGGAACCCTTTGACGATATTTCGAAGATTTCCTGCGATTTTTTGTTGAAGATTTCGTTCCAAAGTGTCAATGCCTAGAAAAAAATTATTTAATTTGTAATTAACATATAGAAAGTTTTGTTAACAAACTAGTGGAAATGACACTACGTTAATGGCAATTGAAAATTGAATTTTTTTTATAAACCTTTTTTAATATTGAATATTTATTATGTTATAAAAACGGCTTTGGTTGGAATTAGTTGCTACTTTCATTCACACTACAAGGATAGTCTGAATGCCAAGATACTCAGTCGGTGGAAAAGAAAGTCGATACACAGATTGGTCAGAGATTCGAAGTTCGTGAAATTCGAACACACTTAATATTCGAGAAGTTAAATCAGAATTAGGTATGATTTTGCACCCTGCATGCATAAATTACAATTCTTCCAAAGTATGAATATCTCAAATTAGCAGTCCAATAACGACACCATAGAAATCTGGCAACAATAAGACCAACTTACCAACATCTTGTGGGGGTTTGGTGAAAACAAATCTATGTAAATTCTGATTTTGCTCTTTTGCATCCGCCGTCCCTGTCCCGATGACAGTATGTTGTTTGGGTCCCAAAGCTGGGGCGGATCGGACCCCCAATTCTCCTGTCGCAGAACTCGGCCGCACAACGAGGCTTGCTCCTGCTGTACCGGCTCTACCGTGTGGTGAACCGGGCACTCGAGAATGCGAAAAGTGGTGAGAAAATACCAGAAATTGTTCCAGAAATTTGGTGTAATTGATTGTGCCGTTTGGGTTCGTTCCAACCTGAAAAATATGTAATTTTTATGATGATTATTTGTGTATTGCTTTATTCTTAAATATCGTTTAGTAAAATGTAATATTGCTTAATAGGACCAGGGTCGCAAATTGCGGTATATAATGAATGAAATGGACTTGCTTTCGAACTTTTATATATACCAAAATTGTGGCGCATTGTATATATTTGAAATTCCGGGAACTTGACTGGTATAGGGGGGCTCCCGAAGTATGCGAACCAAGATGGCGGACATCGGAATGTAATATGTGTACTAGGTTAGGGTTAGGCCATAATTTTAGATATAAATACTACGGGAGGCTCTTGGCTAGTCTTCGAACTGATAATAGGACTAAAATAAGGAAAATTGGAAAAAAATTATGGCCTAACCCTAACCTGTTACCCATGTTACGTTCCGATGTCCGCCATCTTGGTTCGCATACTTCGGGAGCACCGGGATAGGTATATATAAGATATAGGTATATACGCAATTAAACTATACATCTGATTACATTTTCCATAAGCCCATTTAATCTCGAATAAATTTATTACAGATTTTGCAATTTGAAATATGATATGAAATATGAAGCCGCATGAAAAAGCGGAGACAGAAGTCAAATTGCCACATGGTAGAGCAATTTCGTGTATAACAACAAAATTGGAAGAACCTGGATTAAAAAAATTTAATTTTTTGAAAGACACTTTCATATTTCAATTACTGTAGCTTTGAAAGCGATTAGTCCAGCAGTTGGAAAGAAAAACAAAAAAAATTCATACAACAACACTGATGAAGCAAAACGACGTATTGGTCTATCTTCTGTCCAATAACTAAATATATACATTACCTTGATAAGCAATGAATTGAATTGTTCTGTAGTCAGAGGAAGGCAGTGATGTTCCAAAATTCTTCGAAATTCTCCCGGTGTGACAGTGAGTGTTCGTTCCGTATCGTAAGTTTGAAACGCTCGCTTCATCACTCCTGCCTTATCACAGACTTTCTGTGAAAAAGAAAATTTAATTAAGGTCTCATAAAATTACATATACTGCAACTAACAAGTATGAAATAGTAAAATCGGTTATATGTTTGTATTACAACTTAGCCCATCTCTCATTGTAGGCATGTTTTATGTTTTATTTTAAATACCTCCACGGACCTCGCAGGACCAAATTATTCTGTAGTACAGTCGGTGAGTTTGAATATGGTGTGACTATGTCATATATATCACACGCGTTACTTATTACATTAATTTAAACGTCATTCAGGATTTCGTTTTACGAATTAAAAAAAAAAAACTAAAATACATTTTACATTGTATTATTTTTTTTTAGTTTCTTTGAATTTGATCAAATCAAATTCACGGGCACTCACTCGGGAGTACGTTCGACTGATCTCCGGGCCTGGTTACTGGCAACTGCCGGAGTGTCAGGATCTACCGGAAGTAGATAAGAAAGAGCATTACGCATCAGCAAATACCGACTGACGCGAGAAGTGAAACAGCCATATAACTAACTTCAGACATCTAGCTGAGCCACACAAAAAATTAGATTTTCCATACACACAAAGAATTAAAAAAATTATCACAGTGCACGATTTAAAGCAGCGACAAGAGTAAAAAAATATGTATTTCCACCCATGTGAGCGTATTTTTAAACATAAACTGTCGGATTAGGATTTCATTTTTGATGGGGAAAAATTCGAGTGTTGAGAAGGGTCACACTAAATGGACTGGCGAGCAGGGATGTGACCTGCGGGCCGGCTGTCGGACACCCATGGTTTAAAAGATACAAAGGTTTTATTTCGGAATTCAACGCAACAAAGTAAAAAATCGAAAAGTGTATTAAATACTTTGCCAACCTGTCTTATGATGTTTTCAATCTCGATTGATGTTAGTTTTCCATTTGCTGATGACATCACGGATGATGCAGGTGACGTAACGCGTCCATGAAATGATCTTGATCCGTGTAATGATGATGAAACAATATTATTACGTAACGATATAATATTCCGTGGCCCGGTGGTCAGAATCGGTCTCGGAGAAAAAACTACACCACGAGATGAAGGACGAAGATTTGAACGCTGCGGTGCAGGAGGTTTCATCACTTGTGTTGCCATATTTTCTTCTGTTTCAGTGGTGGCGCTGTTTAAGATGACGTCATCGGAAACAGGAGAGGAAGTAGGGGTCAAAGGTGGTAGTGATGTAGACTTTTCGGATGGATCTGGTGTGATGGTCGGAGCGGGTATTCTTGGCGATGGAAAAGGCGATATCCGGTATAAAGTTGCATTCAACTGACATGCACTGCAATCCGGAGCTACCCGGAGTTTTAGCGGAAAGGAAGCCTGTGAGAAAAAAATTTGCAAAAATTAAATTGAGCTTTTAAAAGTGCCGATCTGACACTGTGAAAATTTTGGGGTTAACAGACTTGAATGAAAATACGTTTAAACATTCAGATTCACGTTCACATTCAGCCCCGGAACTTTAGCGGGAAGGAAGCCAGGAAAGAAAAAGAAAATTGCAAAAACAAAATCAGGTGATAATAAGATCAGTTGCTGATATGTGTAATAGAAGCGTTTTCTGACACTTGGCACATTTTAGTGATAACGGACTGACATGAGAATACGTTTGAACATTCAGATTACGCAGGACTACCTACGTCGTGAACATAGAGTACAACTACTCCAACTAAGTTAGACTAACTGACAACTGTACTCTTTATATCTGCAGAAAACAGGCTCTATTAGAAAGCGGTGAACATTCAAAATTCCAGCCACTAAGCGCGCTATAAAATGTTACTAGATCTAAACCAGTGGTCGCAAACTTTTTAAGCCGCGCCCCCTTTTTAGAATTTGTCTCGCGCTCCACATTAAACATAGCTAGCTAACAATAAGTTATAAATAACACATGGTGAAGCGAAATTATGATTTATTCAAAAAACATGTTGAAAATACGTGGATGGAATGTAAATATTCAAACTGAAGAAATGTAGATATCCAAAATAAATTGGAATCTGACAAATACGATATTTGTATTTTTAATCAGCTTCACGCCCCTCAAAAAATTGTCTACGCCCTCTTGTGGGGCGCGCTCCGTCGTTTGAGAAGCACGGATCCAAACTGAACTCTTCGAAGGACTTGAATTTGATAGGGAGGAATCGTTAATAAATGTACGCACTAAATCACACATAAAAAAGTTTGTGTGAAAAAATAAAAAAAAGCTTTTAAGATTTACCAATAAATTTTAAGTTTGCTGTTTGTACAAAGTGCAAATCATGCTATAGCTGTATAAACTAGTTTATTCCGCCAGGCGCCGAATGCACTTCATTTACGACCCACTGCGAATGTTGTGTTTTCGATGGCAACGATAAATACATTTTGTAATAAGTTTCATAAAACACTCGCTAAACAATGCGGTTGTAAGTATCAGCCTGTTTTACGTTCCAATTAAACATTAATTTGTGTTTGAACGTAGAGAAATCATGGCTCTCATAACACTACGATGAGAAACCATTTTTAATAAAGGTATCACAGAATATAGAACCCGAAAGACTAAATCGTACGCATAATTTTGGCATTTTTATTCTGAAACCCAAAATCTTCAAGTAAAGGCAACGAGAAACATACATTATCAAATGAATCCGTTTTCATTGAGAAGCGCTCCAGCAGTATGTGTACCAATATGGAGGTACCGTGGCTAATTTTGTTTGCCTACTTTATATCAAGTTGCGTAAATGGACTGAAACCTATGGGCAGGCGGTATATTCACTTGGCTAATACAGACAATTCCCGAACTCGTAATAGAACTAAAATAAGGAAAATCGGAATAAAATAATGGCCTAACCCTAATCTGGTGCACATACTTCGTGAGTAACGTTTATTAAATGAATGAGTTTAAATCGAAAGATATAGGAAACAGTCAAATTTATGGGTCAAACCTATGGGCAGGCGGTATATCGACTTGGCTAATACAGACAGTCCCCGAACTCGTAATAGAACTAAAATAAGGAAAATCGGAATAGAATTATGGCCCAACCCTAACCTGGTGCACATACTTTGGGAGTTACGCTTATTGGATGAATGCGTTTAAATGGAAAGCTATAGAATACAGTCAAATATTACCTCCTGATTACGGGTCAATTAAATATTTATAGAGATCGACGTTTATCCACGCCGCTCGCTCATAACAAGGCCCTCCACAAAGATGCCCTGATGTCGAACGATCTGTAAGAAGCAACATTCAAAGCAATCTGAACGCAGATCTCAAAGGAATATGAATTATCCAAATACAGTGTCATTTCAAAGCAACCCCTGGCCGCGTAAACGAAAACAACAAGATGTTCTTTTCAATACTTGGTTAAACACAAACCAATGATCCCACAAAGTAAATATTTAGGTTCTAGAAATCGAAAACTCACCTTTATCGCCATTTCTTATTGTTCTCTCCCTAAACCGTAACTCAACTCGCCGACGAATTTGTCAAATGAAAAGCTAATTTTATGGTTTATTTATTTATAAACGATGCAATGTGACGTCATAACGCAATTTTAGAGTTGACGGATTTCGAGCATTAGAATTGAAAATAAACTCTTTATTGACTCGTTTCTGTCGTAAAAGCACAGTGGGAGATTAAAATTTGCAAAAGAATTCATTTCCGATTATTTTTCAGACAAATGAGTATGCACGCGCCCTCGTATGAATCGTCAGAATAGTGACCGTGTTTCCCAACATAACCAGTCGCCGACAAGGATGTATCTATTCTCGAAGCTGTGATAACGTGCATCTTGCACGTGCAAACCTGGCATTATAGTGGAATAATGATTCGCGCGCCTTCGTATTAGAAGATACCGGATATTTATGCGATTCTCTGTACTTTTCAGCTCAAAGATGAGTCTGGGAGGAAGTTAATCCTGTTAGTTCTGAAACAAACTTGAAGATATAAATAGGCATGTGAAAATAGGATTGCTATATGGTGGAAAGCCGTTAAAACTATTAATATTGAATAATACTGAAATTTGCCTATAATTGATTACCGATAAACAAACCCTTCCATTGCTCTTTTGGGGTAACAATTTGCGTGCCGAATGTCGAATTTTTCATTAGTCAGTCTCGAAAAGCATGTGACCTCATTTTGAATAAAAAGGCTAAACAGCTGTCTTGCTTTAAAAAACTTCCGAGGTAAAGAAAGACGATAAAGTGACTTAATCATGTTAACTGTGCTCCATAATGTGCTTTTGCAATATTCTTTTAGAATGATTCTAATTTGACTTTCTATGCCTAAAACAACAAGATGTCGACAGCGATGTAAATATTATCGAATCTATGTCAACGATGGACATCGCAAACGAGAAAACAATGCTCAAATATATGGACACGAAGATCAAATATAAGTGTACCCGTGAATTAAAATAAAAATGCAAAATCACGATTAAATATCACGACTCACAAAACAGCAAATTACTCTGTTTATGTTGTATCTATTATGATCTCCTCCTCGCTTTTAAACACTCAATCTTACATTCTAAAATTGGATCTTTTGTACAAAGCCAGATAATAAAAACAAACGCCAACGGTCAGAATAGGAAAATTAGTAATTATACAGTTAGGGTTAGAAATACGGATTGAGCTGAAAATTCAAATTTGTAAATCTTTCTCAACCACGACTAGATAACTACTGATTTGTTATTTTAAAACGGGGTGGAGTGTTTTTCTCAATTTCTAAGAGATCTAAAATTTTGTGCGTATATATATTGTACATATATAACTTATTAGGCTTCCGTTACCAATAACATTCGTGAAATGCTTGACTATACCATTCCTACTTTTGATCTGTACTGGTGACCGAACGAGGAGCCATGTACAGAGTCCCCGCCACTGATGCAAAAATGTGAGATTTAAGAAAAGCACCCGCCACGTTTTGAAATAAAAAATTAGTAAATATCCAATTGGGGTTAGAATTGGAAATGATTTGACAATTTGAATCTAAAGCGCAATCCGCATTTCTAACTCAAATCCTAACTAGATAGTTACTAATTTTTTTATTTTGAACGTTGGCGAGGATGCTGTTTTGGCGAGGGTTTTGTATAAAAGATCCACTGTTTAATCAAATTTCTCTCCATTGGAATAAATATGAAAAATCATTATCCTATACCAAATACATATATCTCATCTTCGCAAACTTTGTCTTTCGTAATGTCAAGACCGAAAAATACTGATTATTATTAATCACTTTAGAATAACACACTCATAAATTACTCATACACTTTTATAGTCACACTATAGCTACCAGCTGTATCGATATAGCGCTAGCACAGACGCCGACAGTCACCATTGGTTACAGAAGCCACTCAAGCGTGTAGTATTAAAGGGAGAGCATAAGACATCTTGAAGGAGGGTCGGAAAACGCTTTGTCGTGGTTAATTAACCCATTGTGCGCACCTGTCGTGTAACATGCACTTCATTATAGATTTATAAACACTCCAAAGTCTGGAGAGTGTTAAATGTAAATAGTTGTTTTAAGCGATTATACAATACGCTAAAAGGGTGCCGATTCCAACTGATACCTAACAAAAGAGATAAGTTTTGTAAAGCTTGATTCAATAATGGGCCTGGTTATAAATTTATTGTCCGCGATATTTAATCGAAACAATGTTAAATGCTAACTTTATTGTACTACAAATCATAAAACTGTAAATTAAAGTGGAATTTTAGAGTAATTATGTATAAGTAACATTGTTTTTTTTTTCAGATACACTGTATTTTGTATCAAATGCGCTTTCGTTACTATATCGAGCCATTGCTAATATTTCATTTGAAAGCTGAAAATTAGGAAATGTGAGCACGTAACAATTTTATAAAAATTTAGTTAATTTGCATTACTGTCTTTCCAATACTGTTTTGTTCACGGGTAAGGATAAAATCTGTGGTTAGGTTGTTTGGCCTTTAGATTGTTAATATTTGAAAAAGAAAGTTTATTCCGGATGTTTCATTTGACGTAAATGATACACGAACGAGTTCGTTGTTACAAGATTCTTGGTCACGCTATCAACACATTAATGGTAACCTAATCGGTTTATCGGTGCTGCTGAAATTATGAAAAGTGGATTGAACGCGATTTGGGAAATATATTCATTTTCATGTGTTATGCACAGGGCGTAGTCAATGATTTTCAGGGGGGGGGGGGGGGCAAACAGCTAGCGAGTTTTCGAAAGTCTTGATCTAAAAAGCGCTTCAAGCTACGAAAAGTCACTATGTACGATACCTTTTTTCATTTCAAAAGGAGGATCCCCGACCCCCAACGCTAGCGGTTATGCTGTACAGTTAACTGGATCGCGAGTTGTGACCATGACATATCCATTGGGCACAGTTTTTGCTCAAATTTGTATGAGGTTCTTTGGGCCTTCAATTCAAACGATAATATATAAAAAAAAAAAAAATTGAAGAGACGTTATGTCACGGACCATAGTTCCGTTTATATATATATATATATACTAACATGCTGACACTTTATTCGATGCTGTGTTAAAATCCGAATTTGTATTTTAAGACTCCGCTCATGACACGCGCGAGAGAAAATCGTCAATGAAGAAAATACATATCCTGCTCTCTACTTCGGCCGTTGGGCTGGGCGTCGGTCGCTTTTGAGTTGCGTTTACTGTTTTTGCTGCTCTAGGTGTAGAGTTGCGGTTTCCATAAGAAGAATTATTCTTACATATCGCTTACCCAATTTATTATAACCCGGACAAGGTGGGCATGGATTTACGTCAGATATCCTTCACCAGTGGCGCCAACATAGTACGCGGCAACGATCAGTCAATTAGATCAAGGGTTGCAGCCTTTGGCACAGAAGGGCCACATAAAAATAACTGGGTGAAAATGCAGGCCGCATTTTTATTTAACATAGGCTTTCTGGTTCTTGCGGGTACAAAAATTTCGGAGAAATAAATTTTAGCCCCGTGGCCGCTCAATTGTTCCTTGTGGACCGCATTTGGCCCGCGGGCCGCAGATTGCACAACCCTAAACTAGAACATTCCTTTTTCAGCGAAAATACTGATTATGCAAAACTATATCATGGTCACGTACTATACTAAAGAAATATCGCACGAATAAGACGTGATCGCATTCATTACGTGGGGTATGAGTGCGCGGCAGCATTATTGCCACATTCGATAGAGTAGAGTAGACGATAATTAATTTGACAAACCTGGAAGTATGTTTAATACTATTTGTAAAACAGCTGTCCCACTCATCAGTGCTGCAGATACGAGATGATGACGATGCAGATGATTTATTCCGTTATTTCTGTGAAGTGTCCGGGCATGATTATTAGTATTACAGCATGTCATCGGGTTAAGAATAGATTCTGAGAATTGAATAATTAATTTTTTTTTTTGACGGCATACTTGACTCGATTCAACATAAAAATAGGATAATTCATCGGTTCACAAATTTTAATGAATTTAGCTCTTGAAATACTCACTGCAAATTAATATCAATGTGTCACGGTGGAGACAGGTGAATTTATTTTGTTTCATATGCTCTCAAAAACACTTCAAATCACAAGCGCAGTGGAACAGAAAGTATGGAAAATAAAGCCCGTGGTTAGATTTGAAGCGTGCGAGCAATGTTCAAATATGTGGAAACGAAATGCGGCGATTCGTACTGCTATTGTAAAATAATAGCTGTCTCTGAGCAGCGGAGTCTGTTGTGAAGATTGGCGGACAAGCTTGACGGAATAAAGTATTCCATAAAAAGTATTCTCGTGTAATAAAATGAAACAGCAAAATTTTGTTGAAATATCAGGTCCCATGGGAAACAATAGCCTTCTAATGATTACATTACAGTTCTCTTTAAGCACTGACAATTGTAATCGATTGGTGGTTCATTAGTTGTAACCGACCAACGATTACGTGAACCACACTACGACGGCGAATAGTCCAGCAATTTCCTCAGCTCTCACACACGGCCATGGGAGGGATTCGAATCTGCGAGCTAAATCAGAGGTGCTGACACTTACCACGATGCACCACACCGATGAGCCTAAGATCTGTGCCCTGTTCGGCCACCTGCAATGCTATCGATACTTATCCATGTTTGAACTAGGCTACGTAAAAGTAAGATTTTGTATTGCGTTAGTTCTCATTTGATTCAAATTAGTTTGAAGCCAACAATTCTGCCAGGAAAATGAATTGTGCGGCTTTGCTTACAAATGACTGCAAATTACCCTGTCGATCCACAAGACGGCAAGTGCAATGAGAGAGTGCGTGCATTTTTCATATACGCGGCTCGGTGGTTTGCGCGAGTCCGCAACCGCGGGAAACCACTCTATGAAGAAAGCCGGACGGTAGTCGATGTTCAGTTTAGATTCCTCCACCAACAGGGCTTATTATTAGGCTTTTCTCGGTACGAATACAAAAAGGCCCTACCTGGACGTCATCCAGCGATCTCCCACTTTTCTCAACCTTATATTGGACGTACATATCGTTGCTCGTTTTTTAATACAACTGTCGTGAAATTCATTGTACTTTCTTAATTTTTTTACAAAGCCTTTTGTCACATCAGGTTACAAATCTACACTGTAGCCTAGGATCATATAATTGACCTAATTATGATGTCATAAAATGCAACAATGTTATATTGCAGATTTAAACTTCATTACATCGGTCGTGATATCAAATTTTGAATTTATTTTGACAGTGAGTGTAGTCAGCATACTCCATCTCTAGATATCGGTCAATATTTTCTAAGCTCTTGTGTCGCTACAGAGGACACATCCAAGCCTTAATTATATGATAATTTGGGTTCCATTACATTTGAACCCACGTACATTTGAACCCATGACAATTGCACCTGTATGCTATTGCACCTATGAATTTTTTTTTGCTTCACGGATAGTTAAACCCATACTAACCCTAACCCATGGGTTTTAGCACCCGCATATAGATTGAACCCGTGGATATACGCATGGGTTCAAATGTACGGTCACCGATAATTTGTGGTGCTCCAGAAGTCGCACAACCTGAATTCTAACCGGTACACAATACTATGTTCAGGTTGTGCGCCATCTTCTTCCTTCCTAATTTGTTTTATTTGGCTCAGTATATTCTATATATTTAAATAAAACTATACTTAAATTAGTAATTATAGTGTGGTATCGCACCTCAAAATTAGGAGGGGTGTCCACCCCCAATAGCGGGTGTAGGAAAATCACCCATTTGGCTTATTTTTTATAATAGTTCACCAGTAGCATGCGACTTGAACAAAAGAAGGTATGCGATTTAATGTTTGAAATTTTTCTTATATTCAAAATGCATAAAATTAACAAAGTAATAATAATATAGGAACCAAAAAACCAAAGAGTAATTTCAATATCAGAGCTTGTATCACGATTTCACACCCATATATGTTTCATTCTTTTCATTATTCGTTATTAGTTGAAATAAGGTCTCGTCGTCAATATTATTATTGTCTAATTCACAGTGTTGTAAAGGTAGAATGTCCCATCCGAATACTGATGACATTTCTGTAAGAAACTGAGGCATGACTTCCTCAACTGTGACGTCTCTACCGGTTTGCAAGCTTAGAGATGTCACACCTTTGTCTAAGATGCCACAAGGAACTATCCGAGAAAACCATAACATATCTGTGTTGCAATTTAATGCCAGTCCATGTGAAAATGTTTTCTTCTGAGCATTAATACCTGGTGAAATTAAAGTAATTTAATAAGTATAACTTATCTCAAGCAAGCTCACGGTGAAATAAATAAAACACATCTGCGAGCAAAGTGAGTGAACACATACAACTCCTTTCTGGCAATACCCTCCATCTTATATTCTGTACATTTTAAACCTTATCTAAGGTGATTATGGAGTCGAAATAAACTTATCTAAGTTACCTCATCCTCCCTACAGCCTTGGATAATTTAACGGTAATGTTGGATTTAGATTTTTTTCGACAACAAAAATAAAATAAACTTTGATAAATAAAAGTCTTAAAATTAAAC
The DNA here is from genome assembly GCF_013122585.1 of Styela clava. Lineage (NCBI taxonomy): Eukaryota > Metazoa > Chordata > Ascidiacea > Stolidobranchia > Styelidae > Styela > Styela clava. Next base: position 18,099,553 of record NW_024102834.1, on the reverse strand, counting down.
TGCTCATCAACTTATCAAATTTCATTTGAACTCACCCATTGCACATATTTTATCATTACCAACCCAAACTCCTGTGTGAGGAGATCGAATGCCTTCTATATTGTACCTGGAAATACATTTCAGATTTGCTATTGAAAGAGGAAAATCCAACTCAAAAGGAGAACTTGCGGTTGTGAACCTACTTTATGTTTTATAAAGCACTGGGCGCTCCCAGAAGCATGTGTACGAATATGGATCATTTTGTTCACCCACTTCACTACAAGTTGTGTAAAGGGACTGAAGCCTATGAGCACGGGGTATGTTCACTTGAGTAACACAGACAGTCGCCGAACTCGAAATAACTAAAATGTGGAAAATCGGAATAAAATTATGGCCTAACCATAACCTGGTACACATACTTTGGGAGTACCAAACAGTTATACATAAACCATAATACTTTTATCATAAACATGGACAAGTTTTTATTGATAATTTTCTGCAAAATGCCCCATGAATCTAACAAATAATGACTATCAATTCATATTATACCACAATATTGCATCTTCTTGCACAATCATCCAAAAAATAGTTACTCAATATTTACGGTAGATTTTTTGGTAAAAGTTGGATTAAATGGTTTTTTGGAAACTTTCAAGTCAATATGTGTGTGAAATACCAAGCTATGATTGGCCCACCTCAGTCCCAAAAATAATAATCTCAATGTGTGGTGGCTAATATGCAATTATACACAAATTACCATTTGGAAACTCATAACCAGATAACAAAACATATTGAAATATAATGAATGACCTTACTTTTTACAAAGGTTAATGATAACTTCTTCAAGCAACCAAACATACTTTCTGACACCGATTTCAATCTGAAGTTGACTGAACACAGGATAAACAACTAACTGACCTGGCCCATGAAATGTTATCAGACCTAGGAATGAGAGTAAATCACAATTTATGTACGAAGGTCTTGAATAAACATTTGCAACTCTTTGATATTGTAAAGCATAATCTTTTGATACCCTTGGATATCAGAATCTTCCGATAATTTTTGAATTCACTTTACTATGAAAAAGTGATGACGTGATGCATTGAAATTGATAAATTTTTACAGACATATACTACCGTATATCAAAACAAATATTTTAGAAAGTAATGATAGAACCTGTGTGAGATATTACTCTGCCATAAATTTGGAGCCTGGTAATGTGCCGTTGTAATTTCTGGATAGTTAATCAAAAATAGTTAACAGAGGGCATCATTAGAAATGAGTTAAAATCATCTTGCCATTTTAAATATATTATATTCGTGGGTGGCAGACATTGGAACGTAGTATGTGTACCAGACTACCAGGTTAGGGTTAGGCCATAATTTTATTCCAATTTTTCTTATTTTAGTTCTATTACGAGTTCAGGGACTAGCCAAGTGACTCCCGTAGTATTTGCACCCGAAATCATGGCCAAATCGGGTACACATACTACGTTCCGGTGTCCGCCATCTTGATTCACATAATTTGGAAGTACCTATTCGAATATGCATAATATAACATAATTTAGTGTATTCAGTGACAAAATATATAATCTTTGAAGACTTTGATAGTATTGTAGTTGGTGAAGTGACCACTGGTACTCCTTCCCTACTTAATGTCTTTTTTAACTGAAGCAATTAATTTTTATCTGAAATTTACCTCCTCTGTCAGTTTTCACAAAATCTGCTCCAAGACTTTCCAGTAATTTTTGCTCTTCATCTGTGTATTGCTCGTCTCTGTAACCTGTGTAATATTGTTAGCATTGAATAATCCATGTGCATTTCCACATTAGGTGTAATTATTCTTTTTCAAGTTGAACTCAGACAAAAGTATTTCTGAAGTTAACAAAACCTACCTATCGTATACACAGGGTTGTGTTGTAATAATAGTAAAGTAGGACTTGCAACTTCTGGTTGAACTTTGTTCCAATTGACAAGATTGTGTTGAAGTTTCAAAGCCTGCAATAAATGAGACATTACATCAGTACATTGATTTCAATTGCATAATACCAAAATATCACACTTCCTCAAAAATTGAGGGTAAAATCTCCATGAATCGATGAAAAAAAGGGGTTGATCAAAATATTATAAATGGACAAATGTATGATCTCATTTTGCAGCTTTGCCACCAGATACATTTAACATCTGCAGATCTGAGGGCTGGGTGGTGTATATGACTGCGTTAGGGCAAATTATCCGTGTCTCATATAACTATGAAACTGCTAGAATGTATAATATTTAATTTTTTTTATTTGTGTAGAATATTTTCGTTGGAGATAGGCCTACCTACAAAATTAAAATGTCTATAGAATGTTTGAATGTCAAAGATACCGTACTGCCGTAAGTAAGATATTAATAAAGGCATGCTAACCTTCTTATATCTCACAGTTCCAAGATAAAAAGCACGCGCGAGTGGTCGAATCTTTTCCATTTTCTATAATTTACGTTTTTCGGGCTCGCCGGTTTGTTTCAAAAGATTGAATTAATGAATACATGCATGCGACAAACGCAGCTCGGTTGTCTCCAAAAGTCACGTGATTTTGTTGGTGTATGAATGCATCGATGCGTATATTTATGTGGAAGTTGGAGTTGAAAGAGAGAAGTTTCATTTTTTCGCGAAGACAATCATGATTATCGTACTTAAGCATAAATTTAATTTGAATCTATACTGCCTAAAAATAATTTATATTTGCAATTGAATAAATTAATCGTATATTGCGTTTTTTCCGTCAAAATAAATTTTCAATTTTGTGAAAAACTTTTATCAAATTGAAATCTCCGGTCACTACTCAGTTCATCTCCACATTTCCGAAAGAACCGGTACCGGTAACTGATTCTCTCGGAACCGTGGAGGGAGATAAACGGATAAAATGGCGAATAGTGGACAGAAGACCGAAGAAACTGATTTATTAAAAATCACTCCGCTGTGAGTAATATACGACTTCATTTCTCCTATGTCTGACAATGCATCTATGGAACCAATTTGAGATTTTTGTACCGGTTTTGCAATCTACAGATGTTACACTTCAGCAATATGCTGTATTGTAAATGATAACTTTTTGTTCAACATGATTCAATTTACAGATTTAGCGTTTTTTTTATATTTTCAGTGGGTCTGGTCAAGAAGTTGGGAGATCATGTCATTTGATGGAATATAAAGGAAAAAAGATTATGGTAGACTTTTATTAAGGATTTTACTTTTTGGTTGTTGAGCACTATTTAAAGTTTTCGTTCCATTTTTTTTTTTCAGCCAACAATTTATAATACAATGGACATGATAGTAGGGCCTAGTTTCCAAATTCCAAGAATGTCTCGTCATTTGGTTCAATAAAACGAACACTCCATATGTCTCACAAATGAGGGGTGTCTGGCACGACGGCAGATGCGTCATATCGCGCCATGCTTGTCTCGATAATAATCTAAATTAATCGAGGGCCATCACGTTATCAAAGTTGCCGTTTTTCGCTGAAAAATCTCAAACGCCATGGTAAAAATCGGATTATTTTTTCCCGATGAATTCAATGATTACGTTTATTAGATTGCGCTTCTTTTTAGTTTATTACGCAACTCCATTTTACTGCATTTTCACCGATATTGGGGGACAACAATGTCCAAACGTCCCCTAAGGGAGGGGTGTCTGTTCGTCGGCAAAATGGGATTCTCTGAAACGAGACAATGTCGCTCCATCTGTAAATTGTGCTGTACTGCATGATGGTTTAGTGAGCAGAACTTTAGATCAACTATGTTGTTTGGTTTCCATACCCATTCTCCTCCACCTTTTCTAAGGTATAGAAATTCCCTAATCAATGATGATTGGGAGGGACTCCTGGGATTCCAAGAATAGTGACATCTTTGTGTATCAATGTCTGCATGCTTGGAGCCTTAGCTGTTTTAGTAGAAATGTGTGGAAACATCAGAAAATAGAATTCAATCTAGTTCAATTCTTTAGTAGAATCTAGTTCGAGTGGGAGTGGTGACTCCTCTACGGCCCATGGGTCGGGGCCACGGCCCATTGAATTGGGCCTCGGCCCATCAGGCTATGGGCCGCGACCCATCGAGTTGTGTAAAGGGACTATTCACTTGGCTAACACAGACAGTCTCCGAACTCATAATAGAACTATAATGTGAAAAATCTGAACAAAATTTTGTCCTAACCCTAACCTGGTACACATACTACAGGAGTATCCTTTTCGGTAGTTTGGTATTATGCTTTATTTTTATATAAAGGCTTATTGTAAGAAAAAAATTTGGTGGCATCCCACGATTTTTTTTTGTTTTGAATATTTACAATTTTGTAAAAAATTGAAAATTTTGGTAAGATAATTGAATTTTTCCTGATGGGGCCACGGCCCATAGCTTGATGGGCCACAGCTCATGTGGCCCAATTAGATGGGCCGTGGCTCCGGCCCATGGGTCATAGAGGAGTCACCACCCCTGTAGTCTGGTTCAATCTAGTTCAATTTTTTGGTAGAAACGTGTGGAAACATCAGAAAATATAATTCAATCTAGTTCCATTTTCATGCTCACCGCCTATTATTCATGAGTGTAATAAATTGAGTATGCAATGGAACTGGGCCGAAAAGATTTTGGCCCATTCCAATAATAGTAGCCCATTCCGTAACAGCTTGTCTAGTGTCTGTTCTAATCTTCATTACTAATACTTTTCATTTTATGCAGCTGGACTGTGGAATTCATCCAGGGATTAGTGGATTAGCAGGCCTTCCGTATCTTGATTTCTCTGATCCTGATAAAGTTGATTTATTGCTTGTTACACAGTAAGTAATTTTATTCTGAGTTGAATTTAAACCTAAGTCCTAAGAGAGAATTTAATGTCTTACCTTAGTATGTGGTTTATTAAATCGGCAATAATTTCAAGTATATAAAGTCAAGTGGTTTCATCTTTCATTTAATTTGAAAAAGAGATAAGGCGTTTCAATATGGGATATACCAAGAATTAAATTCAATATTTTTATTGTTTTAATTTTTTAATTCGTCTCTTTTTTTTGTGTGTCTTGGGGTAATATTACTTAGGTCATGGCCCCGTATGGGAGGCTTTAGCACTCATGGCCCCCCTTGTTCACCAGACCAAAAAACTATTATGTTTCATTATGTGGAGTCTATCAAACAAAAGGTTGAAAAGACAAATGTGTTTAATAATAATGTACAACCTATTACAAAAGTATTCAGGTAATGAAACTATGAAGAGCAAGGTATTTTCTTTTAAAGTGAAAAGTATGCAAACGAAATATAATTGAAATCAATTTTTCATAATAGTATTGTGGCCCCCAGTGACTACTCTGGGGCCCTCAGTTAGAAACCACTGTTCTATTCTAATATTATTAACAGAATCTTAACCTTTTTTTCCCGTTTTATCCAGTTTTCATCTTGACCATTGTGGAGGTCTACCATGGTTTCTACAGAAAACTCCTTTCAAAGGACGAGTGTTCATGACTCATGCTACAAAAGCTATCTATAGATGGTTGCTCTCTGATTATATCAAAGTCAGGTGAGTTCGATCTTTTCATATTTATACTTCTAGGCAATAATATTTTGGATAACTTAATTCTATTTTTTTGGTAAAACTATATCGGAGGAATGTGAGAATACTACATTTGCATATTCTTGTTGTTTCTTTCGGTTTTGGTAAATACTGAAAATTAAAAAAAATTGAGAGAAAGCTAGATCATTTCTATCTCTGTGGCATGGAGGCAACCGTCATTCAACTCACTTCAACTGGGCCTTTGATTCATTTCGCACAACCTTTTTGTTTGTTTTCAAAACCTGTCTTTCACCAGCTTTCAATATAGTCCAAGTTTTCAACTTTGTTGAAAGTTGTCCAAAAGTTTTGAAAAATTTTTTAAAATTGCAAGCGGAGTTTATCGATACCATATATTGTTTCGGTCCTCACAGATGTATTCAATGAAGTAAAAATAACTAAACAATTTCTGATTAAAAACAAACATACCTGGTTAAGATATATTGGGAACTGACTTCGTAACAAAATGGATATTGTGAAGAAATCTTATGGACAGCCTGTTCTTTTTTGGACAACTCATATTTAAAAACTAACTCATTATAAGATTAATGTGATCATGTTTTTCCTTCAGTAACATATCAACGGAGAATCAACTCTACACAGAGAGTGATTTAGAAGAATCAATGTCAAGAATTGAAACCATTAATTTTCATGAAGAGAAAGTTGTTGAAGGAATTAAATTCTGGTGTTATCATGCAGGTAGAATTGGATGTGAACTTGGAATGGTAGATGGAAGCCAATTTTTTTTTTTACGCACAATACTTTCTCTAGTATATTATGTTACTGACAAAATAAGGATAAGTATTTCTGTGTGTCCTGTCAGAATAATGGTTTATGTAAATGAATGAAAAAAAAAAAAACTTTTAGGCTTTTAGCTGTCAGTAATCAAGATAAATTACCACTTCATCATATTGAGATGATCTCGAAGTTTTTCTGTTCAATAATTTATTACTCTCTAGAAACATGTTGGGGACTTGGACCCATCTCTTTTTTTTTATCCAAGATAGCCCGACAAACTTTCTCATCACTTTCCGTCTCTGCCGAATGCATGAAAGGGTATCTGCTTGAAATTGGATGTAAAACCAGTAATGGCATGCAGTTTAATTGTGGTTACTGCTCAGTTTTCATAAATGTGATCTTTATCATTTTGTAATATTAGAAAATGCAATTCAAAAATGAAATTATAGATGACTGCATAGCCATCTTCAACCTCATTTCTCCATGACTCATTTATGTTGTAGAATTTTATTCAAAACATGAGTGATTGACTACCAAACTCCTAAGTAAGATTAACCATTTCTTCAGACTGAAATTAACTTACATTTTTCAAATATTTCTCAGGTCATGTTCTTGGTGCTGCAATGTTTATGATTGAAATAGCTGGTGTGAAAGTTCTTTATACCGGTGATTTTTCGAGAGAAGAAGACAGGCACTTGATGGCAGCAGAGATACCCGCTGTAAAACCAGATGTTCTAATTATGGTCAGTTCTAAATCATTTTTATTTTCTGCAAAGTTTGCTCGAGGTTAAACTTTAAAAATGAAACTTGCCCAAATGCAAAGGAAATCGTATTACTATCACGATGGTCGATAGCCCGATACCATTACCAGTTTTTGAAATTGAGAAGAATGAGTATTGGTGAAACAATACAAAGATTATTAAATTAAATTGAAAATGGTGAGGGCATAACATAAATGGTCACAGACCTAAACTTTTCATAATGGCTATATGTATATGTCTTTTCTACATTTCTGGCCAAGTACTTGAGTGTATTGGAATCCTTCAATTTTGATTTTGAACATTGTAATCAGACCTATTAATTTGGAAATTAGTAAACTTTCATGAATGATAATCCTGTTAGAACATGTATTTTACTAAATCAGGAATCAACATATGGAACACATATACACGAACCACGAGAGGAAAGAGAAAGTCGGTTTACAGGGACAATCCATGATATTGTTAACAGAGGAGGTAGATGTCTCATACCTGTGTTTGCTTTGGGTAGAGCTCAAGAATTACTGCTTATTTTAGGTAAGTGGGTATATGACTATGCTCTTCTTATCATTGTGTATTTTCACTGTTTTTTAACCGGCATGAACACTGTTATTATTTTTCAAGCTATATTGTGTTATATTTTACTATCATTGTATATGATATGCAACCTGTTTTTTGTTCTGCTACTTGTTTTGTCAACTTCATATTGCAGTCAAATTTTCAATATTTAAAGATAGTTGTTTCTCCTAGAAGAACATTGCTTCCATGTTTTTTCATATTTTGTCAATGAGTCTATCTTGCATACTCTCATGATTGTTCCTACCCTTCCGGATATCGGTTATTTGCCCATCAGGTTCGGAAGTACATGGACTTTGCTTCGATTTTCATGAAATATTTGCAATTTCTGTTGACTTCACTCTTTGTTTCGTTTAGTTTGGCTTAGGGTTAAACTATATTCTGATACATATTGTCAAAAGAAGTGCTTTTTATAATTTCCAATGGTCGAAAAATATTAAATTTGTACTTGGTATAATTTGAAAAACTTCTCTTAAATATAAACCAGGAGAAGCGTAAATTTTACATGTTATAGAATCTGTTATTGAAACACACTATTTTAACCTCATACCTTACTATTTTCAGATGAATACTGGTCAAACCATCCTGAACTTCACGACATTCCCATCTATTATGCATCAAGTCTTGCTAAGAAATGTATGGCAGTTTATCAAACATATTCAAATGCAATGAATCACAAAATACAAAAACAACTCACAATTTCGAATCCATTTCAATTCAAACATATTTCTAATCTTAAGGTGAGTGTGTTAGTTGTTTGTAGACACATCTTTGTCAGGGAAAGACAAAATTGCAATCAGGGATGTCAAATTGTCAAAATATAGCTCAAGGCAAAAATAAGCTTTGCCTAACATGACCGTAACAAAGTTTATCTCCATTTTTCTTCAATGCGAAATTCAGTTTTCATAAATTCACATTGATTTGTATAAATTGTATTTTGAATATATCAAAAAATAATGTTTCAGAATATATTTGGAATAGCTTTTTTTTTTATTTTCGCTTTTCACTCTGAACAAGACTAAAAGCAATCCACTAATATTTAACGATATGTAAGAAGCTACAGTTTCAGGAGAGACTGGAATCTTTCAGATCTCATATTGCCTACTCTGTTTATTACATCCTGAGTGTATATTTAGTTTTGGCCATCGCCTATCAGTGGTTTCGTACTCAGAATACATATAAATTGCATTACTAGGTGAAAATACAAATAACTTATACATCTTAATCTTCTCTGATTTATGCCAATTTATCTATCAAACATGGCCCAATTTGGAATACATCTCAAATTTTTGTTTCAGAATGTATTCCCAATGGTACAATTTTTCCTGGTGGGCCCCATTTGTCTCGCGGGCCACAGATTGCACACCTTGGTTTAAAGTTTAAACCATTCTAATAATCTTCTCTGTTTTTAGGGAATGGAATATTTTGATGACGTTGGTCCCTCAGTAGTAATGGCATCACCTGGTATGATGCAGACTGGCTTATCTCGTGAATTGTTTGAAACTTGGTGCACAGATAGAAGGAATGGTGTTATTATTGCTGGTTATTGTGTTGAAGGGACAATGGCTAAGGTAGAATAAATATTGGTTGTACTATTTCAGTGTGGCTTCTGTATAGGAATAGATTTTCATATGTTAGTTCGCTCAAAGCAAGGTAATGAACCTTTTTCCAATATTATAAAAGAACCACAAGCCAACACCTGGCCATTATAAACTATTTGTAAATTTGCTCTTCTGTGGCGAATATGTCAGTAAATTGTGGCTGACACATATGGCTTGAAACAATCCAATTCAATATTTTCAGGTTGACTTGATACCTATGATGTGAAAGAAAACTTTGCATATACTGGTTCATTCGATAAATGCTAATCTTATTTTAAATCGTCCACAAGACTACAGTATTGTCAGATAATGATTACAATGATAGGCATTCCATCAATTAGTATTTATGCTTTTATTACCATTATACATAAGGACAGTTTCTATAGCTTGCAAGTTTGCAATAACATCTTAGTTAGACTGTACTGTTGTATTAATATCACTGTTACCTGGCATTGCCCGTCTTTTTTTCTGATATAAGTTTTTTGTTCTCTATTCAGCATGTTCTATCAGAACCAGACGAAGTACAGACAATGCAAGGACAGAAGATCCCATTGAAAATGTCCGTTGACTACATCTCGTTCTCTGCTCATGCTGACTACAGACAGGTTTCTGAATTTGTGCGTACAATCAAGCCTCCACATATAGTAGGTTCATCTTATTTCATTATATAATGCTACTCCATGTCTTTTCATTTTTTTTTTTTAGGATAGCCAATTCGAATATAATATTGTAATATCACGACCTTCCAATATTTTTTTTGTAAATTCATAGCGATTTGCACAAATTTGTCTTGACACCCATTATTTGAAATCATCATGCCGTTAGATTGAGTCGTCTTTCACTTTCCTCTCCGCCAGGACTAATTTGAAAAACTCAATTCAAAGCTTGCTTATCTTACACTCCTTATACCCAGGTACTTGTTCATGGTGAAGCAAATGAAATGGGCAGATTGAAAGCAGCATTGAACAGAGAATATGAAGATGATTTAGAAACTTCTATCAAAATACATAATCCTAAGAATACGGAATCCGTGCAATTGTATTTCAGGTAGATTGTTGCCGTCTAAAATGAGAAGTGTTCCCAAATTTTGATATTTATAAACTATTTTCAATTCCAATTGATTGTATTCAAATGTAATCAGAAATCAATCAAGTCCATGCTTCCGAAAAAACAAATCCCATACCCAACATGGAATGGTGACGGGACGAGAGGCCGTGGTTCGCCATATGGTCGTCTTGTCTCCTTTCCTCTCGCCCGGGATAAATATATAAATCCTATCCTATCATGTAATGAAGTGGGTATTCTATGCCAGGGTTTCCCAAACTTTTTGGACCTCGACTCCTATTCCTGAATCATAGTTTTGACGGACTCCATTTTATGCCATATTCATTTCTGTGCCTAATCAATGGGGAAGGATAATGTTTTATTCACAAAACAACAACACAAACGACATTAATGTGATAAAAAACGACACAAACGACATTTCTTGACCTGCATTTTGTCATCATATTGGTAAATGCTGCCTCACATGTGGGTCGTTGCAAAAAGCAATAAATTAGTAATTGCCTTTTCTTATAGCAATGGATATTTGTCCGCAACACTCAACCAAAAAAAATGCAATGGCTTTTTAATTGAAATTAATCATTAGACATTGATCAGACCGCAGTTTGATAAACTCTGTTCTATGCTGAAGTGGAAAGACTGTAGAACAATTTTTTCCAATTTTCTCTGAATACTTTGGGACCAGATAATTCTCTCAAAATTTTGCTGTTTTATTTTAATGTATGTTTGAAGAAAACTTTTATATTCCGCCACGCTTGACCGCCTTCAGCACACTTTCCTGTTGAGCTTTTCAGCTAACTTGGTTCTCAGGAAGCTTCACCAAACCAGTAATGTTGCGTGACCCCATTTTACTCTCATTTAATTTTATATTAGCTAACCATTCACCTTGTTTCTAGGATGGGCAAATTGCGGGCTGTATCCGCCCACCAAAGTGTTTCATCCGCCCCACTTGGGCATGTTGAAATTTACGACTATATTTTTTATGGGTGTGAATTTTTGTAGAAAATATCGATAAAAATAACAAATCATTTGCTAAAATAAATACTGTAACTCCCAGCCTATTATCCTAACCTAAATATAATGTGCGAAACGGCCATCCTGCCATATTTGATACTATTTTTTCTAGAAAATAAAATAATAATTTGCACTCACATAAAATTTATTATTTTTTTTTTATGTTTCAGAGGTGAAAAAATGGCTAAAGTTATGGGAAGTCTGGCGATGAAGAGACCCAAACATGGAGACAAATTATCTGGAATTCTTGTCAAAAGAAACTTTAATTATCATATACTTGCACCACAAGATTTGTCAGGTAAAGATCCATGAATTGTATACAGAGAGTTAAGTGAATTAATTAGAAATTCTTGAGCAGAGACATTCAAAAGATTTATTTACATAATTATTTTCTGAAGAGTTGTCTCCACAATTGCACGTTTCTTTGATATGTGAGATCTTTTTGAGTAAAATCCCACTTTTCGAGAACATTTGTATCAATCATCATTGTAACTTCTACATTGAGGGTTGAAAACAGTAACTAGTACTGAGTTTGGCTGAGCAGTTCGATTCTCAAAAGTTGATAATTTGATTGAATTCAGTGGTAGAGTTATATTTCCTTCAGAATTGAAAATCTGATGCATATTCCAGAATTCTAGAAAATTCTCAATCAAAACTTCTTAATTTTTATTTTTGGGATAAGTTGGCTCAATCAGTGGTGGGATTCAGCCGGTTCGCACCGGTTCTATAGAACTGTCTCACGAAATTTTATGATATTAGCGAACCGGTTAGCATTACTGGTTACTGTCAATGTTCTGTTTGTAACAGAACCAGCTGAAAAATATGACTTGTGTGAAGGAACCGGCTGACAAAAAAATTTGAATCACAACACTGGAACCACAACCTATTGTGTGGTTATCAATCCCTGTCAGTTTGGGGATAAATTATTTGTTTTTGATGCATGAATTTATGTTATCATCATTTCTCATTTTTAGCCCACACGAATCTGGCAACCTCAGTTCTGACACAAAGACAAACAGTTGCATTTTCTGCTCCTTTGTCTATGTTACAATATTATTTATATCAACTATCAAACGATGTAACAGCTGTCAAACTACAAAACGGGAAAGATTGTTTGAGGATTTTCGATGCCATTACAATTGTCAAAGAACCTAATATGTTGGTTTTAGAGGTAAGGATGCCCGTATAGAGAAGTATTCGTCTAGTTTGGCAATTGGAACATTTCTTCAGGAACGCACTCGCTGTTGCGCCTCTAATTACCCTAGATTGCAGGTCTCCTTGTAGTCCTATGATGCTTTACACAATCTCTGGCCAGTTACAGCTTTCTCCGCCATCAAGTTAATGCATCTGATATAACTTGACTGGTTAACTATTATTCCCATACCCGACATGGACTTTATAAATCGGCAAGGGAAGTGGGTCCTCATATGACGAAGACATCTTATCGCCTTTCCTCTCCCCCTGGATAAATATGTAAATCCTATCCTATCTTTATTTCTGTTCTTAGTTTTTTTCCTCAAATAATTCAATGATAATTATCCAAAATTATGATTAGGCTGTCTTATCGACTTTCCTCTTCCTCATATGAAACTACTAGTTGACTTACTGATTTGTCTATGTCTGAGATGGCCAAAACCTAATCCAGCGATTCCAAAACAAATTAAATATTTGAATCAATTCGAAATTAATGATTCACAACATTCTATATATATATTTTTCTTTTTAAAGTAGGCCTCAACCCACCGATACTTACTTTGTTTTGTAATACTCACTTGTTGCAGGGAAGGCCGGTAGATGTTCTTGTCTTTAAGTACCTATAAGAGAGGTAAAATAAAAACACAACATTTTATATTCTTGAGTCTAGAAATAATTTAAAAATAGTTTTATTTGGTGAATTTTTTTTGATAGATTTAGGCCTCACAGTATGACTCAACTTTCCAGCATTTCCTAATTTAAATTCATTCTTCCCAGGCCTATCACACTCGTTTTTTTTATTTTTAGTGGACAGCCAGTCCAGCAAATGATATGTATGCAGACTCCGTACTTGCAATCATATTACGAGTTGATACCGATCCACAAGCACAAAAAGTTCCGCTTCAACGACTACAGAAACCAGATTTAAACAAAGAATTCAAAAGTCGATTAGAGGTAAGTTGATATATCGCAAAGTTTTTATTTTTTTAGATAATGTTTTCACGCCTTATAGTCTGTACAAGAATTCACTGGACTTGCTATTTTTGGCAATTGCTGGAATCTACTCACCATCGTAGGGTGATAATTTCTGGTGGTTTTCAAAATGTATGAATACCACTCATGAGTTTGAAGGTTTTACTATCGCGTGGGATTATTATGTGCCGTCATAGGTGGTTCACATAACCACTGGTTGGTCAACATTCCCCCCACCATCAAGTCCATGCATCTGAAACAAAATAACTGACTAAATAATCCCATACCTGACATAGACGGTAACCGGACGATAGGCCGTGCTTTATCATATGTGATTGATTTTTGTTAAAGAAAGAGAAAATGTCAGCCTTGGATAAATATGTAAATCCTATCCTATCTTTCCGACTCAGAATTGCCAACTTATTTATAACATCCTGTTTGAGGTTGTGTGCAAGAGGTTTGGACCCAAAATATTATTTTCTGCAATGCTAAACACATCTAAAACATTCTAAACCATCGTGTCCATTAATGTGGTGATAATTTCTGGTGATTTGATATTTTTAAAATGATAAAATATTTGGTTTTAACCGCTCCAGATAATATTGTTTGTTTGTTACCGAGAATATTTCTTTTCTTTCAGGTTATGTTAGAAAGTATGTACGGAGAAAGTTCAATCCAACAACCAGCTCCAGGAGAAGAAGTAGCAAATGTTATAACACTAGCCATAGGAACAACAAATCTTACTATCAATACAGAAACAAGGGTATGCTTTTTTCGTTTTGTTTTTGAGTTGATAGAGATGTAGTTGTAACTGTGAGACGTGAGTGATTGTATGAAATGCTGTGGAGTTGGCACATGTGTTTTCTATCTCAAGTCAAAGACATCTACATCTCAATTGTCTCAAAAATTTGAATCACATTCGTCATTATTTGTGTAATGGCATGACAGATTTAGTTCTTAGCTAGTAAACACAATCAAGGCAAGCGAGGGGTGGTCTTGCTATCAATATGTGCATTGATTTTGAAAGCAAATACTGAAATGTTCTAACCGTTCGTTTGGAAAAAATATATTGTAGTTCTTTGGTTTGCGATATAAAGTATTGTGATAACTCATGTTGATTGGCATCGCAGATGACTCCTAACTAAGTGGGGATCTTGGCTTCTTCCGACATCTTATTTTCTAATGCTGGACGAGAAATGGACATATAGATCGTTTTGTTGTTCTTATTGTTGGTATTTTTCTTATTGTTTACTCGTGAACTACTGCACCATTTGCTTTGAGTGTAAGGATTTGAATCGTGAATTTTGGTAAGGATCATGTATGTTCGATGAAGTGGAATTATGAGTGAGAAATTATTTAAACTTGAAAAGTCAAAAGCTTTTTATCATTTTTTTGTAGAAAACCTTCCATATTTTTTGTTTTTATTTTATAGGAAATCTGCTGTCCAGATGATTCAAACTTAAAAGAAACATTGTCAGATTGTGTTGAAAGACTTCACGCTACTGTGATGCCTGTTGGATCTAAAGTCTGATTCTGCCAGGATAAATGAAGCGTAACCTGGCAGAATAAAATTCTAGGTTCCATCAACTAGTTGAGGAAACCTGCTCAGAACGTGCTGTGCAGCACATTTTCCTATTTGTTCAGAACAAGGTCTTGCGACCTTACCAGACAGTTTCAGCATTGTGTCATGATTCTTGAAATCCATATGATTGAAATAGAAGCCTAATCTTTTTCCTCTCCTTCGCGATAAATATTAAAATTCTATGAAATTCTCAAGTACAGAGCTAGGGATGTTGAACTTCCACAGAACACAAAGTTTAGAATTTTTGTATCTAGTTCTTATACCTGACTGTTTAATCTTTAACCAGAATGGCAATTTACCGATGGACGGGCTTCTGCAAGTGACGGGGGAGAAGTGAATCTAATACCATTACCTTCTTGCAAAGAATAAATGTTCCCTTATTATTATTTTTAAATTGTATTAAATTAATGCAATTTCTATATTGCTTTTTCGCTAGCATGGTAGTTTGGTGAAGTGTACTCGAAGACGTTAGAAAACTCGCTCCCGCTGACGGGAAGATACTATTTCCGGCGTGATTAAGTCTACTTAGAGAGGTATTATTCCATGTGTTAAGTCTAATTCTCGGATAATCTTTAAAAAAATAAGGCGGCCTTTTAAGGATGTTATAGCTAACCGCAAGTTCGATATCTTTAAAAAAAAACGCGGGTGAATAAAAAGATTTAACCGCCATATTGAAATAAACTGGATTCCTAATATCAAAATTGTGAATGCGAAAGTTTCTTTTGTGCATTTGAACTTCGACAGCGAGGTGTTTGAGAATATGACCCGACTGCTTAGCACTGGTTGGGGCTTTGAAAGTCGAGAAAAGATTTAAGATCGACTGCAACTCCGGGTTGTAAAAGTTTTCGACTCCAAACTTCATGAAAATCAAGTTTTGATAACAAACTTTTACAAATGCAGCCTTCTCTACATTAGCGTATCTAGAACATGGCAGTCACGGGAGCCTTCTGGATTAGGGTAAAAAAAGTCTTAATCGTTAAACGTTTGAATAAAATAATTTCGAATTGAAACTCGTATTTTTACTCAAGTAATGGCGTGCAAGGATGTTATTTCAACAACAGTAAATAAAAATTGTGAGTCAGCGATCAGGGAGCGCATTTTCAAACTTTACCATGGGCGCCATTTTAGGTAGATACGCCATTTTGTAAAACTAAAGATTTTCTGTAGAATACTTCGACTTTTTTGTGCCCGTTGAAAGTCTCTATTTCGGGGAATTCATGATTCTTACTCCAGTGAAAACATGTCTGACTAAACAGCCCCGTTCCTGACCAGCAAGTAGGATGCGTCAACAAAAAATTTAGACTCCAAATTTTAGAGGTTCTGGGATTGCGATTGATCGGGATTATTAATCAGTATTTTGTTTATCCACCATATATACTAAAAATACACTTTGTATGAACAAGACGAAATTCGAATTTTAGGGTGAAGGCGGGCGCAAAAAAACAACACTGGTTAACGATCAGCGACATCCGTGATTAAGTCTAGTGAAACGATAAGTTTGCGAATCGGAGCATATACCAGTCTGTGTGAAAAATATAACACTTTTCTCAGTATAACGTTTATTAAATCATGAAAATACAGAGATACCTCACAGTGGAATGATTTAAACTGATCGGCCTAGAAGCACGAATAATATGCCTCGAGTTTACGCAGAGAATAGTAAGTAGTAAAATCAATACCCTGAAATGATTGGGCCAATTATCTCTTGATTGTAATTTCCTTTTGGGAATGTGTTTGGCTTATATAAAAGCCTAACTTCTGATCACATCAGTTGTTTAGTTGCTTGTTGTCAGTAGCATCCACTTATGAATAATTACGTTGTTTGGTTGCTTGTTGTCAATAGCATCCACTTATGAATAATTACGTAACAATCAAAGATAAATTTCAATGACGAAATAATAAAGCTGTAATCAAAGTTCGGTCATCGTAAGCTAGACGTATGTATATAATTGAAACGGCAGTGCAAAATAGAAATTCATAAATAAAAAGTTGGCAACGCGCGTAATAACTAGTATTGGAAGAAAATACTGATATTGGAAAATAAAAATTATTTTATTCAATTAAATTACTGTTAATTTCACTGTTATTTATGGACGGGATTTAGTAAGTTGTAAATGAGCAGCAAATGTTTTTCGGATTTATGCAAAGGAGAGAGGAAAGTCGTTAAAACGACTTCGCCTAGGGAGAATACGATAGGATTTTCATTTATCCCCGAGGAGAGAACGGCCGAAAAGATGGCCCAATTATATGGCGTACCACGCCTCTCGTCCGCTTACCAGTCCATGTAAAGTATGGGGTGAGAGAAAACGGTATACCGCCAAGTTCAGGTCTGAGTGAGAATATCTAAATATTAGGTAGTTCCGTATGCATGGAGGACAAGTCGGTACACCAATATGAAACAAAACGATAAAACCTGGCTTGGCAGAGCAAGACTTCGATGTATAAAATACCAAAAAGAGCGACCAGCAGACTTGTGTTTTATATAGAAAAAAGTTTAAAAATAGACAAGAATTTTCAGAACGTGCGTTATAAATAGGTGCTTGATAACAAAAAGTAAAATCATTAGGAACTCAGATTACAAAAGATTCAAAATTATCCACTCAGTACAAATGCCAGTATATGCCAGGGTATCAAACCAGTCGAGACCATAGACTGGGGCGAAATTAAAAAAGTTTTATTCAGCGCTATTTATTTGCTATGTTTTGCAAAGAACAGATATATATATATATATTAATAAAAAACAATTATCTTTATGTTAATTGTATTTGGGGAATGTTTTATTTCTCTGGTACTCCCGTAGTGTGTGTACTAGGTTAGGGCATAGTTTTATCCCGATTTTTCTTTTTTTAGTTCCATAACGAGTTCGGAGACTATCTGTGTTAGCCACGTGAATATACCCCCTGCCCACAGGCTTCTGTTTCTCCACACAACTTGATGTAAAGTAGGCGGACAAAATTAGTTACCTCCATATTGGTACTTACACTTCTGGAGCGCCGAATCAAGTACTACTCCGAATGATATCACAGAAGCCGATAAAGTCGCAATTAGTTATTTTGAACATGAAGTAAGTAAACAAATGTCGATGTAAAAAAAACGCATCACAGTTGCTGACAGTCGCTTCCCAATATACCGGATTTAACAATCATTGCGAGCTAAGTACGCTTATAAAATTCGTTCATTCAAACGCTTATCATGGCAATCAACGCTTTGCCCACTTGGTACTTTCATTGTTCATCCTTCCACTTTTGCAAGCCGTCTTGAGTTCGCGGTAGCACTTCATCTTTCACTCGTCTTCTGGTAATTAATGTGATCACCTCGTCTGAGGAGAGCGATCAACGCATCAAATTGAATCTTCAACATTCTGTCGCAGTATTGCTTACACTTTCATTACAACTTCCACTTGTTCTGCCAGAAGCCGCACCGTATCTTTTATGTCTTTGTCGAGCTTGAACCAAACTGAAGACAACTTGTGCGAGTGAATGGTGACCTCCATTTGCCGCTGCGTCGCCGAGTTGAAGGTTCCCATCTGCACCGAATCCTGTACCCAAGTCTGAGAGAGCTCGGTCAACTCCGGCGTGTTTTGCGGCCTCTGGAGTGCACCCAGTAAGGAAGTGTGTTCGAACCGATCCGAGGCCTTTTACCCGAACTTTTCCTCGTTGTGAAAAATGGAATCCGCGATCTTTTAGAACTTGACACATCTCTTCCGGGACCTGAAGTTAATTGTAATTGTTAAACTACCGGACGAGACATCGCTTGTTTGCCATGATTGCATGCGTGGAAAAATTTATTGTCAAATTTCAGAAAATGTATTGGATTTTACAGGATATTCTCTTTCATTTTGATTGTACGTTTCTGAAACTAAAGCTTCATCACAAGCATTAAGAATAAATTATCTGAAACGGTCACAAAACACGGAAGGTTTGAAGCAATTAGGTTAATTTACAGTAAATTGGGACAGCCAGGCATATAATCTACTATTAATCTAAAAAACGAACTGTCTACTCCTTTGCATAGCAATATTTCCATAATATTAGTGTATATTTCGGCTAATTTAAATGATATCTAGGAAGTTCGTAGGAACTCGTATTCTTTTATAATATAGGCCAAAATTCAATAGATAAAAATTAATCGCCGTTTTCACACTCCATAAAGAAAATCATTAAGTATCTTAACTCCATTACCTGTATCTGTCCAGGTACTCCTGTACTCTCCATTCTGCTGGCAAGGTTGACAGTTTTCCCCCAAATATCATACTGTGGTTTTTGAGCACCAATTACACCTGCCACTACTGGTCCAAATGCAATGCCTGGAAGAAGAAAATTAAAGTAAATGACCACTGTGCATAGGACTGATTTTCATAAATAAGCATATATAGTTAATATTCTATTATAAATCTAACATTTCAAACGTTAGGGTTCAGAATCTAGTGTTCAACGGTGCAATATGCTTTTTGGCACCGCACGTGAAATATCTCGTACCCACACCAACACGCTAGCCAAAGGTGAAATGAAACTGAGTGGGCGATGCAAAGATTCAGGTGCTTGCAAAAATAGTGATTTGCTCAGTGCTATGTTTTATAAACGGTTCATAAAATAATTGCGGTTGATCACCGATTGTGCTGAAATTGGAAATAACTTTGGTAAAAACCTTAAAGGATTTGATGGCAACAATGGTTTGTAATTAAGATGGACAACACAAGACATTACGCAATTATTCAAATTTGAAAGTAATGCAAAAGTGAGGTCGCATCAAAATGCGCTTTCAAATTGAGTTACAAGTCTGAAAAGTGTCTGCCGATAGCTGGTTGTGCGTAACAGAACATTCAAAACAATCGATATACAAACTTACCAACTCTCAAGTTGAAATTACTGTACGAATGAACATTGATATCAGCTATCACTCTCTGTAACAGGAGAGCAAAATGAGCCAGCATGCAAAGGTGGCTAATATCGCTCGCTTTTACTGATATAGTCTTGTATTCTTCGTTTCCGTCCTCGCTTCGAGTTGGGAACTGAATTTCATTCGATGAGGAATCTTCTGCGAAACTTGATCGTGGTATATTCGATGTTGGTACTGCTTGCATTATATTGTGAGGGGTCAACCCGGAAGCAGCCATGTATGTACTTCCGATTGTTTTGACCTTTTCCAGACAGCGGAAACGCTCTTGACCAATCAACTGGAATATTTTTTTAAATCATTAAAGCGGAATAACAATTGCCTGAAAAGGAGTTTCTAATCTTCCCTTATTTGGAAAGAAAATAGTAAAGATTCAGGCGATTCTAGGGGGCATATTAGATCAATATACTGTATTCATCTAAGCGAGTGAAATAGCGAAAAAAAGGAGCGCGGAAACTAGAGTCGTAACTTTCAAATGATTTATTTTATCGGGGTATCGTAGTTAGTTGTTTTGGCCATGAAAATTAACGCGTTGTGGGCATATTTTGGCAACTCAAAAGTTAATTGTTGCAATAATTCAAAGCTGCTCGCGTACCACTTGATCATCTTCCGCGTACCACTAGTGATACGCGTACCATACCAGGTTGAGAACCACTGTTTTAGCGTATATCAGCTTTTGACTTTTGCTTCAAAGTAATTTCGATGAGCATGAGCAGAGCCGTATCTAGGGTATGGAAGCCATGGCCAATGCCATTGGATCGTTTGGACCATTGGACCGTTTTCGCAAAAAGGGCGAAAAGTCTCAATCGTAAAATGTTTCAATAAAATAATGTAAAATTTGGAATAAATGAAACTCGTTTTTTACTTAAATAATAGCGTACAAGTAAGTTTCTTAATTCAACGTCAGTCGTTAAAAATTGTCAGTCTATATCCCAAGGGAGCGCACTTTTGAACTTCGCCGTGGGTGCAATTTTACGTAGTTACACCACTGAGCATGAGCTCTATATATTGATACTCTATCTACTCTCTGAAAATAACGTCCAAAACATTCTTTACCCAATGTGAGCATTTAGAGTGAAAGAAACGATTAAGACAAGCAGGAAGAAATAATTCATTTGTTCCGACCAAATGTGCTTCTTACGCCTGACTAGGGTACTCCCGTAGTATGTGTACCAGGCTAGGGTTAGGCCATAATTTTATTCCGATTTTCTTTATTTCAGTTCTATTACGAGTTCGAGGACTGTCTGTGTTAGCCAAGTGAATATACCCCCTGTCTATAGGGTGCAGTCCCTCTACACAACTTGATGGAAAGCAGACGAACAAAATTTGTTACCTCCATATTGGTACACACACCTCTGGAGCGCCCTGACTAGTTTAATTAAAATGTTGAATGTTTATCGAGTAAACAAACCTGGTCGATATCGAAAATAATTTCATTCAGCAGAGTCAAACCATCGATATCTTGACTTATGGAGTTATCTCCGCATTTGTAATTAGGAATGGAAGCAAACATAACTCCGACACAATCATGACTTTGACTGTAGAGACCCTGAAATGTTTGAAATATTCATAATATGCTAGGGTATATATGGATTTTTTTTGGAGATGTTAGAATTGTCATATGAAGTGCGATTCATGATATGTTCTGAATTAAGATAGATATAAAGCCAATGGCTATTGTTAGCTCATGACAAAAAATCATTGATTGTTCTTGGTTAGGAAAGATATAAGACTTTATGTAAATGGATCATTACAGCATAAGTGGAGTTTATTGCATGTTTTGGGTTAAATTAAATATAAAAATTAGTGGGATTTGGTAAAATAAGCAAATGGAGTTGGATTCGTGTTATGTTTTGAGTTGAGACACATATAATACTTGATGTCATAGTAAAAAATTAACTTGGTAATGCGCAAGCGTAGTACAAGAGGGATCTGTATATAGGTAGATTATTCGTTTTTTGGGAATCGCGCCCCAGAAAACTGGACCATTTAATGATGAAATAACCTCATTTTTGATTTGTAACCAGTGACTCTACTGAAAACTAGGAAAAAGTAACAAATCAACAAAATTTCACAAGAAAACGAACCTCATCGTATATTGACCTCGATAGGAAGTGAGATGCTACGTGATCCGGAAGTATATTACGTAATAATTCATAATTATGACGCCGTAATTTCTTCATACCTTCCACCTCAACTTTGGCCTGTAACAAAAAGAGCAGATTCAAAGACATGAAAAAACTATACCATTCTGATGCTGTAAATATAGTTACTAAACAATATAATTTCAAACGCATGTCTAACACAAAATAGATATGGTTGTAATAGTATTTTTGCAAAAAAAATTGTGGAAGTTGAAATCAAATTGTACCGTATTGAATATTACTTTAAACAAAAAATTAGAGTGAGGAAGTCAAAAGTTCACGACAAGTAAGCATATTTCTGTCGTTATGCATTTCCATCTTCAAATTAGAAAATCCCTCTTCGTAATTTGCGATCTATATGGAAACCCATTGATCCTCAACCGAGGATGTTAAATTGTGTTAGTACCATACATACATCTCTACTTCCAATTCAATATATTTTAACAGGCAGCGATGGCGATGAAATATACTTCAATGATACCTCAAGTTTTCTTAAAAAGTCCAGTCTTGTTGTGTATTCAATTCTTCTACTTTGATAATAAACAGTGATCCCGAACAAAAATATGAAAACTAATCCAAGTGCTGTTTCAGCGTACGCATATCCAAGCCTGAAAACAAGACGATTTTTCTGATTAGTAATCTAAAGAGGGTACTCCCGTGGTGTGTGTGCCAGGTTAAGGTTAGACAATAAATTTATTCCGATTTTTCCTATTTTAGTTCTATTACGACTGTCTGTGTTAGCCAAGTGGATATACCCCCTGTCCATAGACTTCCGTTCCTTTACACAACTTGATGTAAAGTAGGCGAACAAATTTAGTTACCTCCATATTGGTACGCACACACACTTCTGGAACGCCAAAATAAATGCGTTTTTACTAAACATTTTCTTACGTGTTGCATGGATCCGCTTGAAGCAATCTTTTTCTTTCAAAATTTGTGAAAATTTCAGGCAAAAACACGAGTATAATAAGCCCATACGCCAACGTTACGACAGCAAGATTCATTAATTTGACAAAATTGTGAACTCGAAGGAAGACAGAGCACGTTATCAGCACCAAAAGACCGTTGTACAGAAAGAACTGAAAACAAAATTCTTATTTTTTAGGTTAAGTTTTTGGTATTGCACAATTAAATATCGTTTCTTTCAATGAATGGCTAATTTTGTTGGTTGATTTGGAAGAAAAAATGAAAAACTCTGTACGATTATTTCCGAATAATTAAGAATTTGATTTGAAGACAACTTGAATAAAATATATTAATATCAATACAAGAGGTGGATGTTTGAAACGGTTCAATACAGAAGACCATCAAGATTGGCTCGACGATTGGCGAGGCATCGTGCCAAGCGTTGGGAAGACGCACTTCGCCCTGCATGGGTTTGAATTTATGATGATGATTATGTGCAAAAAGATCGCTGAATTCTCCGTTCTCATTGGGTGGTTAGAGCCGTCTGATCGGCTTTACTCTCTCCATCGAAACTATTATAAATATTTTATCCTTTTCATTTAAACTCACATTAGGATTATTGCAGACAGCCGCATCACCGACCTCATAATGTATTATCGTGTTAGATATATTTGTCTCGTGACACGTTATCGTTATTTGTGTTTGGAGAGCTTCATCGCCCTTGGCTTGGAGACAAGTAAACTGGAAAAAAAGATTTGACGTAGAATTAAATTTTATCATAAATCCTGTGTCGTATATATTAAGATGACAGTCATTTTAAATTAGAAGTAGGAATAGTTATATAGCCACAATCGGCATTTGAATGGCTGTAGTAGAAGGATATTTAGCTGTCATATAGACATCTACATCGTACCGAAATTTTTTACAAATATTCTTGCAGGAGAACTTGGGAGAAATAATTTTGCGTGAAAACATTTTTGCTACCAATTATTAACAAATTGTTGGAGTAAGCATATGGAGTGACAAAACGTATCAATAATATCAATATCCACAGGAACGATTCATAGTTAAATAACTTACCATTCCACTTATAGCAATGATCAGATTGAGCAGAAGTGCGATGTAAATGACGAGATATCTTATTAGGAGTGATTCCTGAAATAAAAAGTACCAAATTGTAGAGTTATTCTATGACTAACTAATCTAATTATAAATTATACAGGAAAAGTCATTTTTAGTAAAAACTTAGGTAGAAACCGAACCGGCGGTGTGGTGTGTGGCGACTGGTGATAAGCGTTAGGAATACGCTTGCCACCGCATCTCTGAATACCCTTCGTGGGTTCGCAGATTCGAATCCCATGCGAAAACAGCTATGTGAGAGAGGATTGCTGGACTTCTAGTCAGTTCACGTTACGACTTCCTCCACCATCAAGTCAGTGTTTCCGAAAACAATCCGACATTAACTGGCTAACTAATCCTAATATCCTATATTTGATACAAACTGGGTTACTGGCGAGTGGCGATACATAAAAACAAAAATTTGTCATTCAGACATGTAATGCATATTGACCAACCCAGTTGGTCACGATGAAGGCTGATTGTGACGAAACAACCAACGCCAGCCACCACACGAAAATTGACAGCTGTACTGGCAGTCTGATCGAAAGTCACTACTTTTCCTACCTGAATAAAAGAAGAAGCATGTCGTATCAACCTTGGAAGACTGGTATGATCTTCAGCCACAGTCATGAACATCAGTAATCCGTAGATGACAAAAAATACAGCAACATCGATGTAGACAAGAAAATATCTAGAAATTTCAATCAAATTTATTAATTCTGCATCAAATTGTTGGTTTAGTATTAGCTGATAAAAAGGTCCGAGACAAGCAGTCTTCGATATAGAACAGGGATAATTGTCAAATCCAAGAGTCCTACTGCTGTTGTAAACTGCTTGTCTGAGTAAGTCTGATTTTGGTCAGACGAAGCGTTACAGAAATGCATTTGTGTTAGTGTGCAGCAAGACTGTGGAATCGCATAGTATGGTTTTTTTATTCCTGCCACAGCATCTTTGCATTATATGTAAAAGGATCCACTAACGCAAAGGCATTGAGGAAGGATTGGGAGTTATTCTTTCTTAACCTCTACTGATAGTTTTAATAGCCATAGACCTATTGAGGGATTTTCCGAGTTACACAATATACAACGCCCAGATGTTTTATTCATTCCATAATTACTCCGTAAGAGTCACACATCTTCTTGCGCCCCCTGACCTTCCGATAGCAGGTTTATTTTAGTCCTAGATTATCCAATCAAATTTTGGTTTCATTACCCCTCCAACGTAAATAAATAGTTACAAATATTTTGTTATCGAAATCTCTACCTCGTTACCAGAAAACGTATTAATGGCCATTTATTTAGTTGCATGCTTTGGACCGGTTGTATTACTTATAAATTGACTCCGCGCACCAATTTTGCCCTTGGGTTAGGTTAGTTTTGGTCGTCTCGCACCGATTTTGCCCCTACCGCCTCTAGTCTCCGACACGCTATCTGTATTTTAAACAAAACAGGAATTGTTGATATAGGTTTGAAATACTCACACTGATGCAGGTATACAAGCTTCAATAGCAAGTATGAAAGCAACCACTAGACATGAGAGCACCAGATTCGATTTGAACAATTCATCTCGAAGTTGAGAGAATTTTAATTCAAGATCTTCGTCATTGAAGGTGATTGTGAGATCTGGAAATATAGATATCTTGTAACATTTCGTTTCAATTCGGACGAGACTTCAGACAAGAAAGAACTCTCAAATTGACTAATACTGTCAAAAAAATACAAATATTAAAAGATTTTATTCAATACATTGTCTTTTGCAGTAACCATGCTACAATCCTCAGAAGCGAGGACAGACAGACACAAAATCAGTGAAACGTAAAACAAAACAACAAAATGGACGTGAACGGGCAGCGTTTACCAAAATAGAATATCACAATAGTAACAATAATTAGATGTAGAGAGCTGTTGGTTGGTCGAATTGATTTATTCAATTCAATACAAACTGAACAAAATGGGCCTACAGAGGATAGTTTATTCATACTCCTCCCTTTTTTCTGTAACATTTTTTTGCAGGCACTGAACGATGTGAAATTGCTATGATTTTGGAAGATACAAACAATATCATAGTTAAGAATTAAAATACTGTCAAATCTCGCGGCGCCTGTTCATTCATTTCTTCTTTTATGCATGAATATATCTTAGCGTTATGGGCCCTTCGCGATTCATACATTGGTACACTTTCCACTTCAGTTGAGGCATTGATCGGAAAAAAATTTGTGAATACAAAATATCCTCCTACCTCTGATATGTTCTTTCCCTAGTTGGTTATAATTTTGATTGTCGATACTTCTTAGCATTCTGTCATTTATTTCGTCATAATCAGATTTCCTTTGCTTCGTTGGAGCCAAATTATGAGGTAATATTCCCAGTGACGTCACATCTTTGAAAGCTGAAGCAGTCTGAAAATCGAAAAGTGAATAGTTGTTTCATATTATCCGAACTAACTCTACGAAAGACTATAACAGCGCTTTTCTTTTTTTACGATTTATTTATTTTAGCGATATTTATTCCGATAAACTGTTGTGGATTTCATTGAAATTTAACGAAAAAAGTTGAGAATCACAGCACACAAGGCCGGTATTACTAACTTTTGAAGGGCAGTATGTGGACGTATAGATCGCTCACAAATTTCTACGTATACTCAGAGATATGGAAAATACATAAAAACTGAGCGAATTTTATTATTTCAAACATAAAAATAGTATATTCTGTTACCTTTTTCCGTCGTTTCTTGTTCACATTTGCATTTGTGAGTAAATTTTCAAACGGCAATTCCGGTTTCCATCCCTTTTCCGTAAACGAACGATTCCTTCGATGCTTGAATGACAATTTCGGAAACATATTCGGTGTTAGAGAAGATTTTGATTCCAATCTAGTCTTTTCATATCCGTTTACGACTCGCGGGCTATGCGGGGGGTTCTTTACATCATTTCCGTTGATAGTGACATCACTTCCGGTTTCTTCGTCGCTTCGTTTACGATTTTTACGACCGAACATTTTCAATATCATTATAGGCATTCTGGAGGAAATATACATAGTATTTGATAAGTTTAATCTAAGTAGTAGGTCCAAATTTGCATAAAGGAGTTGTGTTTATAATTTTGCTTCATTCAAGTTGTGTGTGTTTCGATTTGAATTGTTTTTATTTAACTGTAAAATTCAGATGCATCTGATACATCTAATCAATTTGCCCACTTTCGCGAGTTTATTTTGACTCAAATAGTTTAAATATCTTAATATTTAAATATAAAAAAATTTAGTTAAATTCACATTACTGGGATACTAAAAACCGAGAAATAGGATACGATTTACATATTTATCCCGGAGAAGAGTAAAGCCGACAAGACGGCTCATCCATATGGCGAAACACGCTTCTCGTCCGGTTATCAGTTCATGTCGGGTATGGGATTAGTTATAGCCATTTATATGTTTTCAGATACATAAACTTGATGGTGGAGGAAGCCGTAAGCCGTAACAAGATGTTGCGTGAACCACCCTATGTCGGCGAGTCCAGCAATCCTCTCGCACATACTTATCCCGCATGGGTTTCAACAGACATGCGGTGGCGAGCGTATTCCTAACGCTAAGCACGATTCGCCACGCCGGCGTACAAGTTTGCCCGAAGCAAAGTCCCAACTTTCTAGGCTTCAATAGAAAGTTGGAAGATAGAAGACTAGTAAACGACCACGTACACGCTATAAGCTATGTATAGACTGTATCATGGCGTATCAAAAATGCGGTGGTTTGATAATTCACCACTAGTTCCACATTCGACAAGAGGTACGAGCGGTACCAGTCGCTCAGTGGTGCACGACATTTTTGAGAGGTCGGATTAAACCTTACCACAGTGATATGGCAAATCGATTATATTCTCATACTCAAGCGTTTATCGGTAGGTAGATTTGATTAAAATATGGGCTTCCTCGGGCATTTAGATTGGTTGATTATAATCGCAGTTTAAAAGACTTTTCTGCTCAAAGCAAAGTCAGGCGCAATTAACAAATAAAGAACACCCACCTCTGAGCAATTACACGGGCAACTAAGATCCCAAGATCTACTGAAGCAATATAAATTTATGGTTGTGGTTTACGCACCATTGTATCTTGTGTGACGCTTGTGAAATTATCCAGTTTTGGCAGCGCTTGGTACAGTATTATATATGTCCCGATATGCGAACGCCATACAGTGATATGAATAAGATTAAAGATTAACATGTTTCCTCATATTAATCAACCATACTAATTTTGACACTAAGTTTAACAAGTATTGCATGTGGTACACGCGGTACATGAGGCACAAGTGGTTCATGTGGCACGCGTGGCACAAGTGATACATGTGGCACAAATGGATGAAAGTGGCACAAGTGATGCACCTGACACGAGTGGTGCAAAATGTGGCACAAGTAGTTACACGTGGTACAAGTAATGCATGTGGTACAAGTGGCACCGTGACGCAAGTGGCACGAGCAATATACGTGGCACGTGTGGCATACGTTGCATGTAGTACTAGTACACCAACTTCATGTTCTTACCTCCACCTTCTTCGTGCAGTCGATGAGACAGATGAAGTATCGCTGTCGTATTCATTATTTTTGACTGCCGCACCGTTTGATAGGTTTCCTGACAAATAACGAATTAGTTTATAAAATAATATATTGATAATCGGATTTTTTACAGCGTAGCATAGCTGACTTATAGGTCTTCCAAACTTTTTGAACTTGTCCCCAAAGAGAGGCCTACAGCCGTCATACCTAGTTAACTGTGAGATTTCATCCATTTACTGCCAATGAACCTTCTAGCCTAGATTATGGTCTTATACAGAAATATTTTATGTCGGAAGTTTTTCTAAGACCTTCAGTTATGCGGAACTCGTTACTTCAAATCTGTTTCAGTTGCTATTTGTACTTCTGCGGAAACACGTAAATTTGCTCAGTCAGGAATGAGTTACCTTTACTTCTGACCGAGTCAGTACCAAATTCTCCGAAAACAAGTGCAAGTGGAACAAGTAGTACTCGCGGTGCATATGGTACTTTACAAGCGGAAAGTGGGACGAGACATTACTAAAACTCACCGTAAACACATTATACGGATGGGTCGAACTTGGGAAAAATGAGACACATTTTTGAGACACCGGAAAACATAGTATAATACACATAATAATACACATGAGGTGCATATGGTACGACTGTAAGAGAAAAAAAGCAGGGCGCGACAATACTGAGACAGAAAAAATAAACAGTCCAAAAACAAATACTTACCGTTGGAAAACGACTTTGTCATCCGCACCTCTGGTATTTGGTTAATTATGATGGAAGGTACTCGTTGTCTGCTTGGTGTGGCCGGATATTCTTGTGGTATATGAAGCATTGTTTTTGTGGTTGGAGAGGGAACGCTCTGAACAGTTGATGTTGATCCTCGTTTCTGTTGGAACTAGAAAAAAACAAGAGAAATGCGTATGGGCTAGTGGCTGAGGCGGTAGACTCAACTATGATGGCAAATCTCGGGTTCGAATTCCATGCGCACCACCTCGCTAATGATGGAATAAATCCGGTAATAAAAATTCCCAACTGGAAGAATTGCGGTCTTTCATGAGATAAGAGTTGTTCATATATTGGTGACTTCTTACCCAGGGCGTTATTCGGAATGAATGGAATGAGTTGGAATAGCTCTTGAACGAACTTGTTGCCCCTACATGCCAGTGAGGGCAAACGCGTAGAATATAGAAAATTAGGCGCTCCAGGAGTATGTGTACCAATATAAGGGTAACTAGTTTTGTTCGCCTATTTTTGTAAAGGGACTGAAACCTATGGGGAGAAGGATTATATACACTTGGCTAACACAAACAGTCCGAAAATTGGAATAAAATTATGGCCTAACCCTTACCTCGTACACTCACTACGGAAGTACCAATAATTCATCTTACTACCTCATGAAAGGAGGTTTTGACATTGAATAGCGCTAAAACTAAAAATGGCTTCACGTACAGTATATACATGGTATAAACAAAAAATCCAGTCTTACCCGATCCATACTTGAAGTATCATTTCCGTTAATCAAAGCAGATGTGCTTGTTAGGCTTCCTGTCTCGTTGTGAACTTGTATAATCGGGTTATGGTGACTGTATTGGAAAGGTACTGGTGATGATGATCGACGATTATAACTCGGGGTCGAGCTTCTTGAATCGTTATCATTGTTCTCCTGTAATCGGATCGGTTGCTGGTCGTACCGATCTACTATGAGATAAGTTTTGATGTTATTCTCTCTCAGGAAGCGATTTCGAGTACCGCCTCGACCGTCTTCAACCTGCAAAAATACAATAAAAAAAATTCGATGTGTCGTCAAGTATCACGAATACGTTAAAGCAGTAGTTAGATTTGAACTTTATTTACAGTTGTGTGGTATAGATTTCTGGTTTAATTGAACCCAACGCCCACGCGAGTCCCGCTTTAGACACTTACAACCTGCAAATAGGTTCGTGATGTGAGGTGTTTATTGACTTACCAGATATTGTTACAATGTCTTACATTGGGCAGGGGTGTGCAACATTTAATACACGAGGGCCAGATACAAGTAACCGGGTGCAGCCGCGAACCGCACCTTCATTTAACATAGGATTTCTAGTAGTTGCAGGCACAAAAAGTTTGGTTAATGATCTCATGACATGTGTTGTTCACTTCGGACGAGCCGAAGTGAATAGTCACTTTGGCACAAGCTAGTCTTTCAGGCCTTGTAACGTCATATGCATAAATTGTACTCGGGTATTGGGTAAGGAACCAGATTAATCCATAGTAAACACTCGTTTTGCGGTCCGCACACAATTTAATATTGGTCATCTCCGCGGGCCACACAGTTTTTCTTGCGGGCAGCATTTGGCCCGCGGGCCGCAGGTTGCACACCCCTGCATTAGAGCGTTCTCGTATTCGAACCAGCCACCTATTCTCCCGCACGATAAATTGGGTAGATAATGCTAAAAGAAAGAGATTCTGGTTTTTCCAAAAATTGTCGCTGTGGATGAAAGTGTTGAAATACTCCCAAAAAGAAACAGAGCCCGAACTATTTTTGGACCTCCTGAAGTATGCGCACCAAGATGGCGCACAACCTGAACTCAGGTTGTGTACCAGGTTGGGGTTCAGGTTGTGCGACATCTTGGTGCACACACTTCAGACGTACCAATTTTTTTTATATATTTATTAATCATTAGGGTAAACGAGATAGCGTTAGGATGAAAAAAATATAAATTTGAAACATATGAATAAAATTAGTCCCAAGCTCTCAACTAAAAGAGGAAGTTTTACCTCCATAATACGAACAACTGCCATGAAGCGTAGATATCCATAACAATACATAACAAGGAAAGAAGCCATTGTTACCTCATAATCTCCTGACAAGCATTTATACACAGCTTCAGATATATGAACTCTCCCTGGTACTCCGCCTGATTCCATTGCATTTGCTATGTTAACATCATTCGACCAAACATCGAATTGCCATTTTCGAAGTCCAAGGACACCGCATTGAACTGATCCGGTGTGAATGCCTGTAAATGGAGATATCAATATTATTTTAGGAGACATTTCCACTCCTTAAAAATTCTACTAGCAGTCATGTTATCAACCGCTGCAATATTATTTTGAATCATCTCAACCCTGGAGATGATTGCATGGAATTTGAGCTAGAGATATTCAACCTGGGGAGCCAGCGTAGCTTGGTCTGAGGCAATAACAAGTCAAATATAGACCATTTCACAACCAATGCCTTCGGAGCTTGAAACGCTTTTCAGACACGCAAGACTCTTAAAAAGCTACCTTAGCAAGTCTACGCTATACCTTGGCAATTAGAAATTTCAGAACAATCCCCTCCCCTTTTGAAAACTCCTGGCTATTCCCTGTTCGAAGCCATATATCTCACAGCGAACAAAACGACAATCACAATGAATTCTAGTTGTATATCGAAAACTCTTAAGAGTGATCATACAAGATTATGACGTATACTTATTATGACGTAAGTGGTCGCCTGTAGGTAGCATGAATTGTGATAGAATCCGATTTAGAGTTTTATTTTTAGCGGTTTTTGATATTTTCTACAAAAATTTGAAAATTGAAGAATTCCAGTTCTTTAATTTCCATATAATAACGGTAACACAGATCACATTTATTATGAATTCCCAGTTTTAGCTTATTTATCGGAGGTCAGGTAAGGTTTGAAGATAAATACGCCCTAATACGAACACTTTATCTATGCTCATCCGTGGCCAATGTTGATTTTTAGAATCTATTCAACACCGACATACTCACCGACATATAAATTTACAAATAATAGTTCGGACTATTTGTATTTCCCAATTAACGACATATGGTATCTAAAGTGACCTTCTTTATATTTTCCAATTCTCACGTCTCATCAAGTCCATATCTTAGGTAGGATAGCCAATCCATCCCTCAACAAATTCATAATTAAGAAGCACTTCCGTTTTTAGGAATCAGTAATTTTTAAAAGCTGTCGTGAAGACCCGTAAAGTATTTGGTATATTATTGAGACAAGAATGGTCTTGAATCTAACTAAGCTAACTACTAACATTTCTCCTATTTTCAACACATAAGCATCGAGCTATGTCTTAGTAATCCAAAACGTTTATTTGTTTTAAATTATTTCCAAGTGAATGATGATTTTACCACATATTTGCTCATTTGCTGCGGTGGTAGCAGAACTGCAGTAAATGGCAGTACCATATTCGAATCCATATATATGAAAATTGCTTCCTCGTATTTTATAAAATTTAAATTGAAGTTATCAATACTATATTCATTTGCGGAATCCAATATTATTAAATAATCAAAGAACGGTACTCCCGTAGTATGTGTACCAGGTTAGGGTTAGGCCCTAATTTCATTCCGATTTTCTTTGTTTTAGTTCTATTACGAGTTCGGGGACTGTCTGGATATACCCCTCGTCCATAGATTTCAGTTCCTTTACACAACTTGATGTAAAGTAGGTGAACAGAATCAGTTACCTCCATATTGGTAAACATACTTATGGAGCGCCCAAACAACATTTAGGAATTTTCTTTACCTATTCTCATTTGCATTTTATTTCCACTATCTTCAATTCTGTTCAGAACTTCAATCATATCAAGTCCCATTTCCACACAACAGTGGGCGTGATCTGGGCGTGGTTCAGGAATTCCGGACACGCAGTAATAACAGTCTCCGAGTATCTTAATCCGTAGGCAGTTGTGCTTTTGTGCTAACCTGCGTTTAGAATAATCAAATAAGCAATTTCAAATGACATTAAAACAAGCAGTTTCGTTTTTTCAGATTTCTTTAAAACACTTATTGTTGTTGGTCTGGGCTTAAAAATCGCCCGAAAAACTTAATATAATTTACTATGTAAACAAAAAAGAAAACCGAAAGAGAGTGAAAAAGAATTCGCAACACCAAGTTAATAATTTTGTAACCGTTGCCAAATAGAATATCAAATTTGTAAACAGGAGTGTGATGTAATAAAAAACATTTCTTAAATAAAAGATCTCGCCAAGTCGGATTCATTGCAGGATAACAATAGTATTGTGCCGCCGATCGTGATTTGGCGGTTGTTTTATAATTTTTTTCTAATTGCGAAAAGAAATATAATGCTACCTTATTCGATTATGTGATACAGCTGATCATTTAAAATCAGTTCTTTTTGCAACAAAATGACATATCAAAATTATTTGCACTACTACCCAATTTATCCACCCTGGCTGAGGTGGTGGCAATGAGAACTGAAACGAACTGGATTGCGAACACAGCCAAGTATAATGGTTGAACCTCTAGCTAGGCCATGAAAAATCAAAATATAATCACAAACCTGTCGAATCTGGCGAACATTTCATTCAAGGTTGCAACTAATCTTTGAGGCGGAAGAATAGTCGACATTTCAGTAAAACCTTTCACATCGGCATACAGGATACTGTGTGAGAATGAAAACAAAATTGAACAAGTAATTTTAGTTCTTTTTCACATCAAAACTATTTGCGTGTAGTGAAAAATACTGCAGCTATAGCTGTTACTATGCCAGGGCTTGACCTCCTGCTAATGCAATTAACACAGCAGAGTTGCCTTACTTCCATTCTCTCGTTCAACCCTTGGGAAATTTTAAATTTGGAATTCACCCCAGGACAATCCCCAATTGATCAGTCATATTCACATCACCAACAAAATATCCAATAAAAAAAGTATTATAGGAAGAAGCTCCAATCATAAAATGTAAATCAAAGTTACTCTTATAGGCGAGATGAATCCCCTTTGAGTGACAATACAACCTCTATAGATAGTTCATTATTACCTGACATTGTCATATTTTTTGATATAAATTTTGTTAATTTGGTCAGAGTGGACACGCGACGTCGTCCTCATGATGGGAGATCCGGGTAGTTTTGCGTTGTCGACTTCGGAGATGTCATTGATCATCTGCAGGGCTATGAAGCGAGGAATCACGGACAATATCAATCGTTCCTGCCGATGTAAGAGAAATGCATATTAATAGGATAGATAATTTCAATTATATACAGGGTGTCCATATAGTCCCTTTACAATTTTAATATTGTTATGAAGTCAGTTCTCAATATATCTTAACTAGGTTTGTTGCTTTTCAATCAGTATTTTTTTTAGTAATTTTTTCCGCCGGTTACCAGTCCATGTCGGGTATGTGATTAGTTGGCTAGTTATTTTGTTAGATGCATGGGATTGATGGTAATGGAAGCCATAATAATAGCAACTTTTTCTATACTAGACTTGAGCAAGGCCAAACAAACTTCGAAATTTTATTAAAATGAACTTTTTAGACCGGAAGACCCCACGATATAAGATACCATCATTTACATACGAAGATTGCGCCTGGATATAAAATAAAACTACCAGAATAGGTATTTTATATTTTCCTTTATTGATTTGTGTTGGATCAACATACTAAAATAAAAAATGGCATCTATATTTTAGTTAATGGATTTAGGACCGCACAGGAGCGATTCCTAAATCCCACAGGACGCAAAAACGGTTATAATATATGTTGGAAAATGTTTAGTATTTCTCTTGCATATAGGCTGGACAAGCAGGTTTAAATAGGTGTTGTACAGGGTGAAAAAACTCATAAATTTTTTAATACTTTTAGAAAAAGGAAAAAAAAAATATTCAACAATAATTGACATAATTCTGATTCGTGTTTCATGATTGCTATATTGATTACTCGAATATAACATGATATGACAGTGAATAAAGGACTAACTTGAAATATTAAAATCTATTATTTTGGATATGGAGTTTTTCTTTTTTCATTTCATATACGCAGTCATTGGTACGTAATGAGCTTTTATTATTGAAAAAAAAGGGGTCATTACGGTTCGGGATTGTCTACCCAATTTAGTACACCCTGGGTGAAGTGGGTCGCATGGGGTTTAAACCCCACGATCACGATCTTTAAACTACGATGCCAACCCAGTTAGGTGTGATCTGATCCAGTGGTTCCCAAACGGTTTCGCGCGCCCAAAAAGGTGGGCGTAGGCAATTTTTTGAAGGGGCCGTGAAGCTACGGTAATCAAAAAATTTTTTTTTTGTTAGATTTGTTCTTGCCTGTCTTATTTTGGATATTTACGTTTCATCCACGTATTTTCAACGTGTTTTTTAAATAAAACATGCTTTCGCCTTACTATAGGTAATTTGTAGCTTATTGTTAGATAAATATCTTCGAGGTGGGCGCGAGACTTGACAAATTCTAAAAAGGGGGCGCGGCCTTAAAAGTTAAAGAACCACTGAACTAAGCACTACTACCACACCCCGTGATGAGAAAAAAAATTTAAAATACCTGGTTATAATTCTCCCTTTCGAGTTTCAATCTCGCTTTTATGCATTGTCGTGTTTCAATAAAAGTTTGTCTTTGGGCCCGATCCATTAAAAAACTCGTCCAAATCCCAGCGATGTGGGCGCACAAGGTTACCAGCACCATACCAATAACAAACCTTGCAAATGTGTTGGAGTCGACAGAAACAAAGTTTGAATTATAATTAGTTTCATTAGAATCCGATCGAGGAATCATGTCATAACGCGAAATATATTCCTTTGCTGTTAGATTCAAAGTATCGATATAATTAGGAAAATCTGTGTTTTTGGCGTAACTCAGCAATGAATATTTGTCGTCGCCATTTGCTGATGTTAGTAAGTTTTGCTCGTGGGAATTAATAATGTTATTTGCCATATATCCTGTTATCTTTACGTCCGGCTGAATCGTTGCAGTTATAATAAGCGCAGAAAATAGTCTTAAAAGTGTTAAATTCGATGATTTTGCCACGTTTTCTTCAGTTATTGAATCCATGTCTCTAGTTAAAATAGTCTCTGTGGTGGTACTAGGGTCTGTAGTCAATGTAGTTATACTATCTCCACTAGTTGCCACGGCGTAGCAGAGTGTACGGCCCAGTATCTCCAATAATGATTGGATTAGCGCCATGCAAGCAGCCTGTAACAAAACAAGTTGTATGTGAGTATTCGATAGTACCCCAAGAGTCTCCCCAAAAATTAACAATAAAATGAATGACATGTTTACATTTTTCGTGTCAAGTATTTTTGGGTTATATCACCGATAACATGTAACTCCCAAAACTATGAAAAATAGAAAACTAATTAACTTTATTGCATTTCCACTTTCAAACTCATTGGATATACATACATTCGTTTCTGCATAATTCGATATTCAAATTTGTAAATATTATTCCAGAACAGATTTTCAAGGTAACAATATAATTTCGGCCTTCTCGTAACGTTATCAAATCTGTCAGCAGCTTCCAAACTACGCTAAATATATTTATTGCGGAACAAACAATGTTATAAAATTCCAGCAAATAAGTGTTTTCGCCACTAAATTTCAAAGGATTAAATAAGGCCGTTTACTTTTTACTGCAGGAATTCAATTTTACAAAATGATAATATTTAAAATCAAATTTTTTAAAATTATTTGTAAAATCAAGAATTTGATATACCGAATATAATTATTTCCAAACTATTCTAATATTAAAAGCCCTGGTGAAATAACGTAGCAATTTGAAATCACCTACCCAAATTAAAGGTACAGGTAACATAGTATAAGTAACAAAAGTGAAACACAGTAGGATCGGCATTCCCTCAGAAACAAACGATAGATACGATCGTTGCTCGTTCGTTGAATAATAAATATCAAATTGTCCAAACGCGATCATGATCAACCACGTGAATATTCCATAGATTCTGAAAAAGAACAATTCAGCCCAGATTTTAGCTCGTCACTCTGGTAAGTAATATCCAAGTCAGTGATTTTCAAATTTTCTGAAAAGCCTTTATTACCTCCTATGAATAAAGCGTATCAAATGCACTGTTATAATAATTAGTCTGTTGTAGTTTTTGAACGATTGCCAATAGGTAATTTGTCGCCCCACAGCGCATAAAACTTTCATTTGTAGTTCAATCTTTAATGTCTTTTTCTCCATTGAAATAGTAATTTCCCTCCCTAGTAAGGAATACAGGTACCACATTTGCGGAGAAACGCCTATTTGAGAACTCAAAACTTTGGGAATAAACTCAAAATTGAAAGAGGGATGAATGGATAGATGAATAGTCATATACTCCTGCTCTCAGGGTGATTTAGGGTTTTGAACAGGTCAGATTATTAGGATGTTTTATACAAGTAAAAAAAATGCGTAATGAGATCAAAACTTCTAAGATTCTGAATTGTATGGATCTCACTTCATATGATTGACTTAGCAATCTGCTAACGTAATATGTCTATCCAAGCCCGGAAATACCATGGATCTCACGTCATATGCTTACTCTAACGGTAACCATGTTCCTAAAGTTTTACATTTATCCTAATTCAGAACACACCGCGAATCCCATTTCATATGCCTACTCTAACCATTTTTCTAAAGTTTTACGTTTATCCTAACTCAGAACATACTATGAATCCAACTTAATATGCCAACCACAATACATATATATACCTTACACCCTAGTTCAGAACAGTGAAAGGAATGTAGCAAAACAATCCATATGTACATATTTTATCCAAAAACGAGAACTGACAAATAAGGTTAATAACAACAAAGTTGCAATGCTTAATTATAGAAAAGAATTATAAAAAAAAAAAATACTTACTGTAATTTTACCCAAGACGATTTGAACGACGGAGAAGAGTTCCGAAATGTTAGAATTATGATGACAATAAAACAAAGCAACGTTACAACTGAAACTACTATATAAGCGATATTTGATACATCAGTAAACACACGGTAAGACAACATGATGATCTGAAAAATGAAAAAATATTATTTAGTGTGTAGCGAATAAGTGAGCATGATTTGAAATTTGAAATAAGTGTTTGGGGGTTTCAGGATATATCCTTAATAGACTTGTTCAATATTACAGTCAATTAAGAATAATTTCATAGTAATCCGACTGCAGAGCAATAATACTAAGACAATAATACCTTTGAAACTACTCCCAAACCCCCAATCTGAAAAAAATTTGTATGACGATTTTCATTATGTCATATATTCATGTTTCCCATGTCATTGGACCCAAAGATTTACCCAATATATCACTTATTTTATATATCTCGAAAAGTCTTTTTGAGTACTGAAGAAAGAAAGCTACCTCATAGGGTCCCACCGAAATCGCCCAGAGGAGAATCCAATTAGCGTAACAATTTATTAATAATGGGCTCTCGAAAGTCATCGTAAAAAGCAATAGTTTTTGGCAGACGCTGTAGTATTCAGCTGAAGTATTGACTAGACTCGAGTTTGACTCAGGTCACGATTATCCGAAACTCGGAGTGAGTCATATGAATGAAATGACTCGCCATCAACTAACCGTCAGTGAGACTCAACTCGGCTTCGGACTCCAGAAACAACCTTGCTTTGACCACCAAAAATTTGGAAACAACTTTCTCAATAGTTGAATATTTTAATCTCAACAACAATAATAATACCATTTAAAAACAAAAGAGCGATAGCCTTCTATCGAAATATACAATCTTTAACCAATGAAAATTTCAAAGCAATTGGTCCATTAGTTGATGAGAAAAGCAATTTTTTCATCATAAACAGAAGAAAAACACCAACAAGAACAACAACAACATAACAGTAAAACGATCCATAGATCTACTTCGTGTCAAACAAGAAGGCGCCGAATATGAATTGCGCTGTCATTTTCATAAAGCAAATTTACTCCAATTACCTTATTTATCAATAGCAAAATAATTAATGCAATGAGCGAAGCTCGCTTCTCCATAAAGAAATATCTGTTGTAAATATCTTCCAGTACGCCATTGAATGAGTTACGAAATGTAGGCAAAATAACCGCGTTCAATAAATATCCGAGTCTGAAAAAGAAAGTTGAAAATTAACACTTGTAGGATTTGTATAATTTCCCATCGGAGTTCGTGCCTTTATGTGTTTTACCCGAACGAGCTCTGTAAAATAATTAGCGCTCCAGAAGTGTATGTGCCAATATTAGAATTTTGGACAGACTTCGCTCATGAAACCATTGTTCTAATGCAATCAATACCTGTATGATTTATTAAATTGTCTTGGCAGGACATCTTCGTCTATGATTGTTTGTCTGTAAGTATTTATTTCATCGTCAGTTGTGGAGAATGATCCCGGCGCGATCCTGTTCACTCTGTTGTGAGATTGGCCATTTTGTTCTTCAGTGTTGTGAGGGGATGATAGGTTTAGAAGTGTTGTCTTCCTTTTGAGGATTTCTCTGTAAACGAAACAAATGTATTAAAACAAGGGATTTGAACTTACTGAAACAGATAAGTAAATACCGCGAAACAGAGGTAAACTGCGCTAAACAGTGGGCAAACATGGGACAACATCGTAAGGTAACAAAACAGTGTTTTGCGCTGTTTCAGTGAGTGATAAAACACGAAAAACTAAAAGTTTTTTTTTTAAATTTGTTACATAAATATACAAACAATTGACAGCAGAAAAGCTTTGTGTCAAAAAAATTGATCACTTTATTGCCAGTATGAATTATGTAGGGCTACGCTAAATATTGAAATCGCTGTATATATATCGGGGGAGAATATTCAAATGGAGATTGAGATCATATATCCATTCTGTTCCTAACCGACTGTCTATATATGGGTCAACATGAAAGAGCCAATTTCAACGGCGACTAGGACTACATCTACATCCTGACCTGTTTATATGACAGTCCAACAGACCTTTACGGAGAAGGCTATTAATACCATCAGGGGCGTAGCCGAAAACTTAAGAGTCGGTCGAAACGCTATTTAGAACCTCAAGATTCTTATAGGTATAGGTATATACGCCTATAGGTATAATATATACTAATAAATCCACTTATCTCCACAAGAAAGTACCATGATGTCCAATGCTTTTCGAATAAATACACACCTGTTAAAACTTTGTATTGTTTCAGCTTCTGCACTGATGTGTGTTGTTCCAATATGTTGATATCTTGCTACTCTGCGTACCTGTATCAAACCAAGTTATATCAATTAATCAATAATTAATTAAATAACCCTCATGCAATAAATTAACAAATGTTGGCTGCGGGAAAGCATATTATTCATTTGGTCGCTGACTCGCTACTATAAACTATATTTTGATTCAAGACGATTTCCATTACCTCGATCATATGTTTCTCTATTCGCGTCAAAATATAGCAGTCAATGGTGGGCACGGTTTTTAAACCAGGGGCCACAAATTTTGCCCACCTAGACTGGCGGACCATGTAAGTGTTACATTTTATGAACAATATTTACAGTGTTACAAAGCAAAGGTGGAAAACGATATGCTATATCCTGTCAAAACTAAATTTAACCGCAATCTCAACAAATTTCTTGAGCTATTTTTAGCTAAAACATCAAAATTTCAATATTTCAGTTTGGCTGTGGCAGCATCAGGCGGGCCAGATTGAATTACCCAACGGACCAGATTTGGCCCGCAGACCGTACTCTGCTCATGTCAAAATTAGACGATTCAGTCAAACTGAATTGCCTATATATATATATACCTGTAGTCTATGGACGTTTCCCCGATGCCTACATGATTCTTCCCATACTTTATCATCGCAAAATTTTCTACGCTAATTTTGAGAGTGTTTTGGGGAGTGGGCGCCTACAAACTGGCTCACATGTTCAAAACTATCATTTTTATTCGAAACAATGAACCACGTGCCACTTGTAGTTACTGATAGATAATTTTAGGCTAGTCTATCGCAGCGTTTGCGGTACCAATTTTTGAATATTGTACCTAAAATAAAGGTCCTCGGAAGACATAATGACAATTGAGTTATTTGATTTACAACCAATTTTTGGAAACACAACTAAAAACTGACGTATACAACGCAAAACCACGAAATTAAAAAAATGTTTACAACAGTTCTAGGAAATTTCGCCTTATGAAATTTCGCCGCATGAAAAACCGCCTTATTTAAAAAAAATCCGTTATTTAAGAGCATACGCTAACCCTAACCTTATAAACCTATGTTTTTATACTTGTTTTACAGAAAAATGCGGCGAAATTTTCGGACACGGATTACAATAATGATTGGATATCAGTCAGAACGGCGGGATAAATCCCAATTGTTACGTCATTAACCTATTGCTGATTTGTAATTGTATGGAAATAAACAAGGAAATTGACGCTCGGGGAAACATCCATTGCCATCATAAAAAGAGATTTTGTGGTTGGGAAATAAACTTAAAACTGACTCAATATAAACCACGGTAAATGTTTTTTGAGTAATGAAAACCGGAAAATTATATGACAAACATGATGAGTACACACAAGTACAAAAACAAAAAACAGATATGCGTCATTTTTTTTTACAAAATAAAAACATGACACATAAAATAAGAAAATCATGTTCATCAATATAAATCCAATCATTATTTTTTCGCATTCGCAATTTGTTAAAGCTCATTTAATGTACAATTATTTTGTCATAATGGAATAATCGAACAATTGAGGATAATCAACGTTCGTGTTGACTTAGCTACTTCAGCCAAACGTTAATACAAGGTAATTCCAGTAAAATATACAGCATTTTTAACAGAATTTTATTAAAAGTGTTTTTACAATCATTATCAAACCCGAGGGGGAAAATGTCAATAATCGTGTTGATTCAAGATTCTGTAATCATCTGCTAATACTGGTAAACTCCAGTGAAATATACAGCATTTTTAACAGTATTTAATGAAAGCATGTTTTTCATTATCACGCCGAAAACGTTATGAAGCAGCAAATTGCTGTATTCACATGCTAATACTAGTAAATTCTAGTTTAATATACAGCATTTTTAACAGCATTTAATTCAAAGTGTGTTTCTCATTAACAAGCCCCAAATTGTTATCAAGCAACAAAATGTCGTATTCCCCGTTAATACTAGTAAATTCTAGTAAAATGTTCGGCATTTTTAACAGCATATAAATAAACTATGTACCTCATTATCACGCCGCAAATTGTTATCAATCAGACAAATGCCGTATCCAACTGCCAATAGTGGTAAACTCCAGTTAAAATTATTTAGTATTTTCATAGCATTTAATTGAAAGTGTATTCCCTCATTAACAAGCCGCAAAATGCAGTATTCAACTGCTAATACCGAGAAATTCTACCGAAATCTTCGGCATTTTTAACAGTATTTAATTAAAAGTGTATTTCTCATTATCAAGCCGCAAATTGTTATCAAGCAGCAAAATGCCGTAATGACATGCTTATACTGTTGAATTCCAGTGAAAATTTTTGCCGTTTTCAAAAGCCTTTAA
Source organism: Styela clava (assembly GCF_013122585.1). Lineage (NCBI taxonomy): Eukaryota > Metazoa > Chordata > Ascidiacea > Stolidobranchia > Styelidae > Styela > Styela clava. The sequence goes on along the minus strand of NW_024102834.1, from coordinate 18,056,642 downwards.
TGTTTATGTGTTGCATAATGAAGTCACAAACAACATATGGTCTTGACATTTTAATCTTATTTTCATTGTCATTATGATTCAATCACATTTTAGCGCGAAAGGAGAAAATAATGGCTCAAAGTACGTCGGTTGTTTTACTTCAAAAAGGATACAGCCAAATATCCCAATCACTTACCTTAGTCAAATAAACTAAATCTCAGCGGTGTGGCGCATCGGGCAAAGCGACAGAGATACGCTCGCCACCGCACCTCTGATTGCGCTGCGTGGGCAGCAGATTCGAATCCTATGTGGGGATAATGATGCGCAAGAAGATTACTGGACTCCTCGTCATCGAAGTCGGTTACGGCTTCTTTGTCCGCCATCAAGTCCATGCTTCCAAAAACAAATAACTGGCTAACTAATCCCATACCCGACATTGAATGGTAACCAGACGAGAGGCCGTGGTTCGCCACATGATTAAGTCGTCGTATCGATTTCCTCTCCCCGGGATAAAAATGTATATCCTAATCTTTTAAGAGAAAATCGCATAGCGGGAAAAATTCTATTGACTGATAAAATATTTAGTTCCGTAATCTAACTTTCACATGTTAATATTTCGTTTGCGACTCATGTCGGCGTATTTCAACCACGAATCGAGGACCTCCTGAAGCATGTGCACCAAGATGGCGCTGAACATAGTATGTGTACCAGGTTAGGGTTCAGGCTGTACGCCATCTTGGTTCATGTACTTCAGGAGCGCCCGAATCGATAATACAATTGTTTCGGGCAAGTTTTTGCGCGCCAGTATTTTCATTTATTTACTCTCTTGTGTAGGGCTTAGAAAAGTCTCTGAACATGCCTCCAGACAAGCAGTAATTGGTATTTATATCCACAAATATTAAACTGAATAGCAAATGGGAATACTGAAAAATACTAAAAAATAAATAAAAAAATTCTTACCGCATGTTGCCACATCGTCGCCGAGGGCCTTGGTATTTCTTTGGTTGGTTTTTTAAATGCGTTCATTGCTAAGGAAACTTTTCTGACGGCGGCGTTCCCTTCTGCTTTTGAATCTGCTTTCGACGTTGTCTCAGTCGATGCGTTATTACTGCCCGTAGGTTCAGTAGCGCTAATTAATATATTAGTTCTGTTCGTCTGTTTTTGAGCATTTTCTTTCGTAAGAGCTCTGGTTGACAATCCCGCCCATTTCATTTTGTAATTCAAAACGGCAGGTGTTTTTGGCACGTTCACTGCATTTACGTTAGTTCCTCCCGCAGTCGTTTTTGTCAGAGAGCTGTCGCTATCTATAGTCGCAGAAGAATCGGTATCGCCTGTGGCGTTTTCTTCTATAGCTGACAGTTTCTCGTGGCATTGAAAGTCGTTATTTGGTGGCGTAACGTCGTCATTTGTGGCATTTACGAGATGTTTAATCCGTCCGTTATGAACGGGTTTTATTCCGTTTGAGTTTTTTTCGTTTGTTGGCACCTGAAAAAATTCAATAAATGTAATTTCACTAAAATCAAATCTGGAATCTTGACAGCATTAATTTCAAATATCTTCCACAGGGCGACCAAAAATGATAAAACACAGCCCATAAATTTCTTAATTGCTTTCACGAAAATAATTTTTTTTTTTGTAATACTCAAATTTGTGTTTGTGTATGATTGTACCCAAAAATTTCAGTAATCAAGAATACTTGCAAAAAAGTTATGTTTTCTTTGAATATGTTTCATATGATCTGGGTCCTATTTTATTTTGAGATAACCCTGTAAATTAAATTCTTCAGCCATCGCTAAAATCGCACACAGTTTTTTACCACCTACATAATATAAAACGTGAACACCTCCTTAAATTTCAAGATCTTTTGTACAAAGCTCACGCCACTAATGCAAAAATGTGAGATTTGAGAAAACACCCCGCAACGTTTCAAAATAACAAATTACCGTAGGAATTATTCAGTTATAGGGTGTGGGCTAGGAATGGTTCGAAAATTTGAAATTTCCAGCGGAATCTAAATTTCTAATCCTCACTCTAACTCCGACTGGATAATTACTATGTTTTTTATTTTGAGCGAGGGCGAGGGTGTTTTTTTGCGCGGGCTTTGTACAAAAGATTCAATTTCAAACCATTGCAGTCGGTTTGACAGGCTGCCAAATTAACTAACAAGAATATGTCGATCAAAAATACGGTCTGGCAGATGATCAGTCAAGTTCAAAACATTATTTTATAAGTTACGAATAGTTTTATCGCTAATAGCCAAATATTTACAACCCCTTTAAATTTGGGAACACCCCGCTAAAATGAGAAGATGGGGAGCATACAGGCCGCATAGCAACTGAAACATATAATCACGATTTCCTACCTTTGCATCCGCAGGCTCATTGTTGTGACACACAGTGCTATTATCCAGTATATTTCCATTCGTTAGCTCGTTCACTGCCTCAAGTTCAATATAGCTACGTTCTTCCTCAGAAAACCCATTTGCAATTACCTCATTTGACAAAGTTTTATTTAAGGCTTTATTAGCAGCGATAGAAATATCTTTGTCTATCATATCGCCTTCTTGATTTTGTGGGAAACTTTGCTGCACGGATTTAGCGATATCTTGGTTTTCGTCCACCGATAAATATTCAGTTTTTGGTGAATGTGATTTCCGTGTTGAATTAGTTGTTATTTCTGTATTTTTTGAAGTCTTTTTTAATGATTTTCCGTTATTTTTGCTGTGACGTCTTTGTGGTAGAGCATAAGGAAGTTTTTCAGGTGTGGATTGTCTTTTTCGACCGATGTTCTTGTCTTTCATTGTTCTGTGTTTAGTTATTGTCATATGCTGTGTCGTTCCATTGTTTTCTGTGGCAAAATAAAAAAATTCCTCGGTTACTCCATTGAAGTCTTATTTCCGGAAATAAATTGATCTTAAAAATTGTCACACACGTAGGCGATAAAATATGGCATATTCAATTTGCAGTGGCTGAAATTAAGAAATTCGCAATTTAAAAAAGTTCACGATTATATAATATAGATTGTTTACATCTGTTTGTTATATAAAACTGAAATTATTTCTCCGTAATTTCTCGACCATCATGTAGCTATTGAAACGATGTGGAACATTTCATATTAAGCTAACAGTTTAGATCTGATAACGCAAAGAACCTACAATTGCGCTGATAGTAAATGTGGTGGCTGATCATCATAGTAAAATTGAGACTGCTGGGAGAAAGTGAATATATGGTTCAAACCGTGGTCTACACACAACAGTCTACAAACTACATTTTTGATATGAAATTTAAAACAAATTTTGCAGCCATAGTCATGAGTAAAACACACATAATTAAACAATTCAACTCTAAATGTTATGCTAGCTGATTTAACAAACGTGGTATATACAAATGCACCAACATTTAAAGATTAAAGTTAAGCTATGTGAATGAAGTATCTATAAATGCCAACAGTCCTTTTTTAAGTTAATTACTCCTATCTTGTACCACCTATTCACGGCGTTTTATTCTATTTCCTTAAAATACGTCGCTGCAGAAGTACGTGTACCAATATGGAGGTAACTAATTTTGTTCGCCTATTTTACATCAAGTTGTGAAAGGACTCGTAATAGAACTAAAATAAGGAAAATCGGAATAAAATTATGGCCTAACTTTAACCTGGTACACATACTACGGGAGTACCCAAAATACTACGCACATTCGAACACTGATTCTGCAATAAATTGTTTTCGTTCTCAACAAACGCTTTCCATTTCAAAACAATCACACCACATTGGTCTAATTTCGCTGTGCAGATACATGTTGAGGTGGATTTAAGGTATGTATTTGTGCAGTTATCCATCGTCTATGTGTGGTATTGGCTTAATTTGAATCGGGATTAACGCGGTATTATTTGCTGGATAAATAGAACCGTCTCGCGTTATCTGCACCGTATTGACTGCCTGTCAAATCAAGTCTTTTGATTGAAAACTGAACCATTTATATTTGCATTAGATAATATGACAAATGTAATCTTTTGTTTGCGACTCGGGGTATTTTTGATACTTGACTCATCGGTCAAAGCAAAGAACTAGTCACCGAACAAAGTTATATCAAAAGTTCTATTCAAAAAACCCTACAATCCAACGGAAAATTTCAGCGTACATCTTAAGAAAAATGTAAGGTTTTGTTTACAATTCAGGGTATTTTTGATACTTGTACCATCAGTCAAAAATGCTGCGTTTTCCAAGAAGCATTTATTAGACGAAGTTATATCAAAGATTTTTCATCAAAGTTTGCCGGCATTTAGGGCATAATGATAAAAATAATGAATCATATGAAGATCCCCTCTCCCAATTGTGCTCATATGAAGATCTCCCCCTCCTCTAAACCCAGCTCAGATAACAAAGCACCACTTCTAAATTTCGTCCGTCGCGACTCGAACTTATGGTAAGTTGCAATCAAGCAATATGGCTATGTATTTTACCACGCAAAGTTTGCCTAGAACAATCTCTGAGAAGCCACATTCATGACGACAACAAAACAATTCATGGAGTTTGAATACTTGGAATTGTCAGGACTGACACTACCTAGAGTCGCGCGAGCGGTGATTGATTGGACTTGGCAATGCATATATACAGAGTGTCCAAAAATTTCGCCCTATTTTATAGTAATGAAACATGTAAAACATGTAAAAAAATTTGGCTTTGTTCATTAACAGCTCTCATTGTGCCTGTAGTCCTAATTCATCATACAATAAAATTTATTCGAACTTACAATTTTTATTACTATAAAATCTGGCGAAATTTTTAATTGCTGTTACTATACAATCGGGCGAAATTTGTTGGGGACTCTGTATATAACTATAATCTAATGCTAACCATAAACCATTGCAGTCATTTTGACAAGCTGACAAATTAAACAAAAGCATGTCGCTCAAAAAGATAATATGATAGATTCGCGCCAACTCACAATGGCAGATGAAAAACCCGGACGAAAATTTTAAATATTTTTGTTAAATTTGACGGGTAGCCATCAAAATCGATACAGTAATTATGAAAATGGGATAATGTCATTTAGTACTGTATTTTAATTTTTGGGAGGTTTTCAGTCACACTGTCGTTTTCAAATTTAAAATCCAAGTTTAATTCTTTTCCTAAAGTAAATATACAATTAAGCGAGCGAATTGTCAATGCCAGACTTGAAATGTACACTCTAATAGAGTGGTTCTCAAACTTTTAAAGCCGCGCCCCTTTTTGGAAGTTGCCACCTCAAAAATAACTAGCTAACGATGAGCTACAGAAAATAGATAGTAAGGCAAAGTATGTTTTATTCAAAAACACGTTGAAAATACGTGGACAATATAACAATACAATACGCAATGAATTGTCCACGTCCCATCGTTTTAGAATCACTGCCTAATATATGTACCGTATATTACTTTCCACATTTGGTTACAAGTTCTATGTTTATCATATTCAAATTTAGACATTAGAGAATTCGGCGAATGCCAAGATCATTTTACATGGAAGATGTCTGCTTTATTTTTAAACAATCCATTGCCGTATATTGAATGATATGATGTAAATACTCGTTAAATAATTTCATACAGTAATGAAGCTGCAAAATATAGATAATACAGGCAAAATGAAGGGAGCATAACTCATAAGTGAGTTATTAAAACAAGTGTAGCTTCTGCATTGGATCTAATTTTGTCGCGTTCGAAATCCTTGCCCAAGTAATTGAAATTCACATAGTTTTATATACCTAAAAAATAGTTTATGTGCCAATCGCATCTAACGAAAAAATAGAATCGAGCGAACCCCCTTCAATCATATTATCAGAAAACTAGTACATTACATACAGTCCAACGATGAACGATTTGCTACAAACCGCTTCAAGTATGATAATAAATCGTTTTATGCGCTTCCTTCCAAACAAGTCTATGTACAAGCTACGTTACAAGCTGCTTTATGTACAGGAGTGGGAGGGGGATTCCCGTTAGATGTTGCCTGCCCAAATTAATACGCTCGGGATAGACAAGGGATTATAACCCGAGATCTTAAGCCAGAAATGACAACATAGACACAGTTCAACGCTCTAACAACTCGCCTACATCGACGAAGAATCTGGATATCGACTCTTAGTTAAACTTCCCGTCTAAGGCCGCTCTATACAACGCAAATCTTCGCTATTAAACTAATTCTCTATCAATGCAGTTTACATGTCAGCTGCAATAAAGTGGGAAGACATTTACTAATATCTAAATGAAATCTATATTTTGTAATAAACAGTCATGAACCGTATATTAGGCCGGAATATTCAAAATCTAAACAGATGGAATCATGTTGAAGACTTCCTTTGCAAACGACATCTGAGTCAGTGTTCGTGCATGCTATCAACTCAGTTTGAGAAACATTACTCTCAATATTTGTTAATATACTCAATTCACGGCTAATATTCGTATAAATAGCATTCAATTATTCTATCCTTAGTTTCGATTGGCTCTCTTCACTCAAGCGAGACCGAAAAGATTCCGGTCTTTTCATAAATAGTAGATCTTTACATATCGTTGGATATCAGTGGCTGCTCGCGGGTTTTGTTAGGAGCGAAACGGCATAAAAATATCATGATTAACCAATAGTAATGAAATGAATGAAATAAGGTGAAATCGAAACAGGAACGTGGCTGAAATACTTGAATGACCGGGTAAACTGACATCTTTTCTCCATAGAAAATTCAAAACAAAACAATTTTAGTATCGCAATCTAATCGACATACGCCTTCTTTACATCAAGTTGTGTAAAGGTACTGAAACCTATGGGCAGGGGGTATATTTACTTGGCTGACACAGACAGTTCCCGAACTCGTGATAGAACTAAAATGAGGAATTTCGAAAAACAATCATGGATAACCCTAACACAATACATATACAACAGGAGTATACACCCTCGCCTTATACGCAAACTTGCTCACAGGTACAGATCAAGAAAACTTAGTTAGTCTTGACTAATAATATTATTTCATTACTCCGTTCTTATACTTCAATAACATTTTCGCTCCTTAAAGCCGATGTAAAATGGAATATCTTAAGACTTACGTATTTCAATATTATTAACGTATAAATCATACAGAACTTATCTTTATGACGTATTTATTACGCACGTGCTTCATATAATTGTTTATATTAAAAATAGAGAAGTTTTTTAAATATGCAACGCGGTACAAAGATTTCATCTTAAGGAAAGACGTCGCCTTTATTGCTTTTTTTTCGAAAGGGCTTTACTTTAGAAAAAAAGCAATAAAGGCGACGTCTTCTCACTGCAGTGACACCCAAATTTGAATGTCCTACAAACAACCTACTGTGGGCACGGTGTCTAAAATTAAATTGCTTGATATAACTATTCTAAGTGATTCAAGAGTCTTGCTGCACACTAACACAATTATATTTTGGTAACGTTTCGTCTGACCAAGGTTAGGGTTAGTTATCTTTACTCCTGCTACAGCATCCTAGCATTATAATACGAATACGGATCCGCCGGCACAAAAACATAGAAGAAGGATAAGAAGTTAGTCTCGCAGAAACCAAATTGTCATATTTGTTAATTGTATTATTATAGTTTATTCAATTTTCCATCAACACAACGGCCTTCAATTACATATTTACTGGAATTATGGGAAATGGAAGAAACTTTTGATACTCGAGCCAATTAAGTTGCAAAATCTTTGATAAGCATCAACTGCAAGAACAACGGAATTAAAAGTCTTATAAATAAAGCGATTGCATGAATTATCGAGTGAAATTTATACTTTTTTTTAAGTAGGGACGCGTCAAATATTTTCTAACGATGCCACCTATATCTATCTTGGGAAATAATTTGAGGGATGAACAAATTATATATGTTGTTATACATGAAAATAAATATATTAATGGTCAAGTAAGAGTGAAATGTTTGTATTTTCAATTAAGTCATCAAACTAAGAAACGAACTAACATGTGTAAAATTAAACCCATTATCTGCTGCCCCCTACAACGTTCTGAAATTGCTAGGCCCTGACTGAAAACTAAGCAAGGCGATGAATATAGAAAACTATCTTAGCTGGATAAAGATCTCGAATTAAACCCATGGTCGCAACCTTGGGGTAGATTTGGGAAGGCAACGCTGACCCCTAAATGATTCTTGTCTTTTCAAAAATAAAAGCTTTTTATACACAAGTAACTGTACTTCTGCGCCTCTCATGCTTAGTCATGTAGGCCTTGCAGTATAGTCAACACCTCACTCAAAGATCTAATGGGCAATGCGGAACCTGAAAGCTATATTATACCAGTTTTTACAAAATAAAACTCTACCGAGACACAAATAGTTTTTAAACACACCTACAGATTCTGCGTTTATAAGTTGATAGTTTATTTACAAACAGAAAGTGAAATAAAATAAAAATGGCGTTTCAGGGTAAAGGTAGGTGGAAAAAACCGAAACTGGTTATCGAGCAGCGACACTCCTGAAAGGTGCCACAAACAATTCATAACACCGAGATTATAAATAGTCTTTATATGTTATAATTAACTCACGGCGTATAAATTTTTTTCTCATAAATTCATCTAAGTGTTTATTAGACAAAACATCACGTATATATTGTTTAATGACCATCCGCGTACTTGTATATTAAATTGTACAACGAACGCGCCCTCTTTATTTTCAAGAAACCGCGGCTAATAATAAACCGCTAAACGTTCCCCATGTTTGGCCTAAGCTTTTTACCACACTTTTCAAATATTAGTTGTAACTCTTTGATCCTGTTGTCTAAATTTATCTGTCTCGCCTCTTTTCTATTTACGTTTGTTTGACTTTTTTGTTGTATTAAACATTCTCACATTTTTAACACTATCATCACCATGACGCACTTTTTTTGGCGCAACAGAAGTTTGTGTACCAATATGGAGGTAACTGATTTTTTTTTACCTGTTTTACATCAAGAGTGTAAAGGGACTAAAGCCTTTGGACAAAGGGTATATCCACTTGGCTAACATAGACAGTCCCGGTCTCGTAATAGAACTAAAATAAGGAAATTCGGAATAAAATTATAGCCTAACCCTAACCTGGTATTATAGTATTTATATAGCAAAACCTTACACAGTTCTTAGCATTATCTTTGACTTTTGAACCCATTGATAAAAGCACAAGTTTTTAAATGAACATTGAACTTAATTTCAGTACACATCTTGTATATTTTCTTTAAAACCCAACCTGCCGTCAAATGATAGCCAAACATGCCTAGGCTATTCAAATCGCGATCGGGACTATTTGAGGAAGGAACGGAATCCTTCTTCACTGGTCATTGTCTACTCAATTTATTAAACCCTGGATGTGGTGGTGAACATGGTATTCGTACTCAAAATTTGAGGTCAAGTTACTGGGAGCTACCTGTTTGGAATATAGCTCACACTGATCTATGGGCACTAGCTCCCGGCCCGCGAATATCTTTGTGGTTTTAATTTTCGCTCCCGGTCAATCAACTTTGGGAATCACTGATGTAGGCCATTCAAATGGAGATCGAGACTATGGAATATATTTTACATCTTTATCATTCATGAATGACACTGCCGATAACTAACACACGCGGAAATACCGCAAAGGTAGCTGGCTGGAATTGTTATTTTCTTGCATGTGATCCTATAAAAACGGGAAAACTATGTGAAACCTTGTAAACGGAGTAATTTCTTCATTCATGGACCATTGTAGACAAGTACATCTAACTTTCTGCTTCTCCTTGTTTGGAACCATTACTCTAGGAAAATTTCACAATATATCATCAGTAGGGGCCTCGCAACTATGTCTAGTTAATAACGTGAAGATCTCGTTACTCAATCGTATTCTAAATAAAATTAAATGATAACTTTCGACTTCGTGAAGCTATCTTATTGAGACTTGCAATGCAAATGACTTGTAATAACTTGCCATTTTAACCCTCGCCAACAGTTCGCCATTTTGGAACGTTTTTCAACTATTACGACCAATTGTCTTTCGATTTTGCATTTCAACCAGCGACGTACGGAATACACATAACACGATCGGTTGAGTTCAAAGACGAAAATGCCGATTAGAATGTAAGCTTTTAGTTATCATAGCATGAATCACAAATAAGCACCATTTTTACATCCCGCGGGGGATTTCATGAACTTACTAACGCTTGTTATCGCAAATAAAGTTAGTTTACAAAGCTAATCTTGCGATGGATATGGGGAAAATGATCGAAACCGGATCAGAACTGCGTATTATAAAATTCAATCAAACTAACGGGCATTTGAGAGATATTAATTTTATTTATTTACCGAATTTTATGTACCTTTTCAACCACTCCGCTTCGAATATGAGTCTACATGAACAGCTGGTACTTGGGAAAGGTTGTGAGCTTGAATGTCAGAGATATAGTCATAAATCTTGTAGAACAGGGGTATGCAACATTTTTGTCGGTGGGCCATATAACCAACTTCAGACATTTAGCCGGACCACATGAAAAATTTGACGGGGAAAGGCAATAGAAGAGAATGTAGCTACCGCTTAGTCTTACAATAATAAACGGCAAGCCGGGCAGAACGGCGAAAGATTCACCGCGGCAACCCCCGAGAATATATTTGGTCTTCTCACCACTGAAAACTTTTCTTGTCCGCGATAAATGGAAATATTTTATATCGCGCCTGGAAACTTTACTTTATAGAGTTTTCTGGCTGTCCGACCAACAAAAACTTTTCCTGGCCGCATTCCCTAAACAATTTCAAGTTTCACGTCTAAGATCTTTACTTATTTTGGTCTTTCGGGCATTTAAAATATTGTTTAAAGTGATCACTGTTGATCACTGTGACTCTTGTTGGATGGATTCTCATGCCCATAATATGCTGCTGGCGATACCAAATACCCTTTTTTTTTAATCCTACCTTATCTGTACTCTCATCTCAAAACGATCAATGTCGATATTGCACTAACGGAATTCGTAAATCCGTTATGAATAAGAAAAACAGTTACTCAAAATATTCTTTATGAATAATAGGATGTTGAAATTATTTTTCATCCGTGTATGACGTCATAAAAGTCAATTTCATTTCAAATATCACCATCGTCATTTACTTGGAATTAAAAGAGCTCACGTCATAGGATTGAATGTTTCTGAAAAGAGCATTTTACCGCAGAATATTTTTGATACAGTATATTATATTATTTACCATCGGTACCAGGGGGCGTAACATACGGCACAGATGGTACACGCGGGGTAAGTGGAACAAGTGCTATAAGTGGGGCGGACCGTACCGAGGGTAAAAATAGTGAACAATATTTTTGACACGCGGTATTCAAAGCGTGTCGTCATTGAAATTCTACAAATGCGTCAGAGGTTTGTTTAATTCACAGTTCATCCTAAATTTTACTCCAGGCGTGCAATATAGCTAAACATGAGTCATATATAAAAATAGGTGTTTTTTGTGGTTTGCAACTGAAAAAAGTACTAAACAAACACAATGATTATTGTATATTTTAGTATTTAAACATCTATATTATTGTAATAAATACCAATACGTAAACCTGAAACTGCATGTCTAAGAATGGTCTAATGTGCGTATAACTATCAATATACGAAGTACTTTCTCAGTTTGAAATGAATCACTCGAACCAAAATGCGCAGGCATAACTCGTGAAATATTTGAGTAATTGATATCCTGAAAAACTCGCAAATTCAATTTCACAGTTGGGATTTCCTTTGAATTAGAATAAAGCAGCGATATAATTGGTAAAATATCGGATCTCGTAAGACATGAGCGAAAATCTGGAAAAAATAAAATGAAAATGGCTTCAATCATAAAGTACTGGGATTTTGAAATCGATCAGTAAATTATGTATTACGATCACTCAAAAAACAATAATCTAGAAAAATGATACTCGTATGCAATAATAAGTTTTGCATCTGACGGGTTGATCATGCGTGTCTAAGTGGCGTTGTGCGTCAAAATGGCGAGTATATGACGCATTACGCATGGATGAGTGACTTTGGAATTGCCTGAAACTCATTTTATTCCATTGGAAGTATGATAATCACAACCACGTAAACTCACCTACATACGCGAATAAAAACACGGGAAGTACGTTACAATATTCTTTATATCATGAAACTGCGATATATTTATGAAGTTGAAGTCAACAAAACACGCACTTCGCTCTCATGTCTTGCCTATTTAGAACAATTTCGTTGGGCGGTGTGTTGGGATTGGGTCTGAATTCGATAATGATACAAAACGTGGTCGATTTAGACCCGTGAATTGAATATAGTTCTAATAGTTTCCTTGACTAGTTCCACGATTGTGAATATTAAATTCAAGAAAACGTAGGTCCTCGATGTTTTAAAACAAAATGTAAACCCATGGCCTTACACTAGTAGCTAATGCTGCCTATATTTTATGAAACAGTTAAGAATATGGTGTGGAATATGGTCCGAATCGTCATTTGAATTGATAGCTTTCTTCCTAGAAGCTGGCCCAAGAGCGTAGCCAGACTTAAAAAATGCAACAGCCGGTTTTTAGTAAATCATTCAAAAATAAAGCAAAGTAGTGTTGGAAAAGGCGTATCAATTTATGTCTTACTGCAAATGTAAGAACATCCCCAAAATAGGCTACGAATAGGCTAATAGCCTATCAAGCCGCACATTCGGATATTGCTCCTCCCGTGTCCTGAGTATGAAATAAATACATATACAATTCTCCCTAGTCATGACTGATATTTTCAATTTTTTTGTAAAAAAAAAAATGTTCGTATTTAGCATACCATTCTGTATTTACGTCGTGTGTTTTTTTAAACTGACGTTTACTCGTCGTATAATTTCTTACGAAAATGCATCGGCGCGTAATAAAGCAGATAAACAAACGTCATTGGCAATGATGGACTTGGTTGCGTTATAGTTTTTTCAATTTTGATAATGAGAACCACAAATAGATTGGCAAAATACCATAATGATCATGCCAACATTAATTCTCGTTAGGAAACGCATTGTCGTTATTTGTTTGGCAGACGTCAAGACCGAAACTATATTCCTGCTGTCATTGACATTTAAATTTCCATGAATTACCTCAAACTCACGATCCAATTTTTTTCGGCGAGAAATCTGTCGCTTCGGGTTAAACAATATAAGATATTTGTGATTTCATGTCATTGTCCGCGTAGTTTCCGATTTGCAATTTGTAAATAGGATTTTTCTTATTTATAGAAGGGAAAAGGTAAGGACGGTATAATCATACGCAAACCATTTTCTCTCACTTGGTTGCCACTCCAGGTAGAGCAAAGGATTAATGACGTCATCAGTTTATCACTGTAGTTGCATGGACTATACCAGGGTGGTACAAAGTAAAACCCAGGCCCGCCGCTTCATTACCTGTGGCCCGCGTCACATTCGGAGAGTAATCAAAAAATCGCATTTCGTGTTGTTTCGTAATAAAATTTATCAGAAAAATCTTTTTACATATTGTCATCACTAATGTCACTGAAATAAATAGTGTTATGGCTAGCTGGGGAAACTAGCGAAGTTGAATGATGTGCTTGGCAGTCTAAATTGTTATCTGGCTTTCTTTTTTCTAATTGGTCGGGAATATATGCTAACAATATAGGCACCATAGAAAACTAAAAATCGAATGCGGATTCTATTAGCCTAGAATGGCTATGCATGATAACTATGTGATTGCACAATAAAACTGTGCGTTTTGTATTGCCCTGTTTACCTATTCTTGGCACTATTGTGGCCCGCGAACAATGCAAAAAATAATTTTGTCGCCCGCAGAGCCGACAACCTTGGACCACCCTGGACTATACGATGGCGGAGAGAGTTGTAACCAGAGGCGAAGCCAAGAACTTTCAAAAGGGACTGGTTAAAAAGAATTAACGTGGGGTTTGAAGAGCCTTGCGGATATAAAAAGGCTTCCAAGCTACGGAAAACTACTTCGTATGATACAGAGAATGCTTCTTTTCTTACATTTCAAAAGTGGGGCCCATGGCTAAGCCCCTTGCTGTCACTCACTCACAATTTTGAGGCAGTTTCACTCATCCATTCCAAATAAGACATTGCACGAACATTAATGGACACTGTTGTTATTAGGTCATCTTGCTTGCAACACACGTCCGAGTTTTAGAAGTCTTAGGCCTAAATTGGAGACATTGCCAAAGCCTATATATTATGTTATTTTTTACTTTCTGTTTCCCCAACTAAAAATTTATATGCATAATTATCATACTAACAAATACGTCTGAGTCACCAATAGATATCACGGAACGCATAGTTCAAAGTTTGAGTTTGAGGTTTTATTTTTCTTTGGCCCAGATCGGATACAAAATTTTTATATATACCGTTAGCTGTATAGGTTTTGACTACATCATGTATGCATAATTATTATAATAACAATACGCGAAAACGTAAAAAAAAACATGACACAGAAGCAACAGTCCTGAGTTTGAGTTTCAGGTTTTATTGGTCTTTCGCCTTGTTGAAGGCGTGTTACCTGTAAAGTTCTGTGGTCCTCATACGAAACATGAATAATTACTCCACTAACAATACAACAAGCGTAAATGATGGCGTGGCACAGAAACTACAGTATTCATTATAAGTGTTTGTAGTCTTTGGCCTTGTTTGGAATTCCCGTAATATTAATTCGGTATATCGTGTTAGCTATACGTTTTTGCTGTCTTGATTATATGATAAATAAATAATTACCATGCCAACAACAAAAAACATGAGCAAAGAAACGAACACAGTAACCATATACTTATAAGTTTGAATTTGGCCTTGTTTGGTGACTTTAGCCGAAGTCTTTATATAACGCGTTGCCTTTTAGGGCCTGTTGCACTCGATATAGTGTGTATGTAGAATAGCTATGCTCACAAAAAAGCAGGGACAAGGATAAACATATTCAAAATATCCGTGGGTATACTATATTCATCAACTGAAAACTCTAACCTTTGTCGTCTAGTTTTGTTCCGTCGTCGGGATCTTTTAATTTCATTTTCTTCATTGAAATATCTTGAACTTCATGGCTGATATCTTCTTGGGCAACGTCCTTCTCTAATTCTTTATATTCCATAAGTGTTTAGTCTCGTTTCGTTGTTCCAAATATTGTATCCATTATTAGTACACCAACCCGCCATATAATTCTAATTCTAATTAACTGATATCTGTCGTTTAGATACGTTACTGCAATAAGAAATAAGAAGTTCAAAGGTAAGAGTTTAGTAAATAAGCATATATACCTGACATAGGCAAACTACGGCCAGCGGGCCAAATCCAGCTCGTTGAGTAATTCAATTTGGCCCGCCTGATTCTGCCAAACTGAACTAAAACCAAATTTTGACGTTTCAGCTATAAAAAATAGCTTAATTAGGAAAATTGTTGAGATTGCGATTAAATTTAGTTTTGACATGATGCTCATTGCCTTCCACTTCTGCTTTTGTAACACTGTAAATATTGTTCTTAAAATGTAACTTTTTACGTTACATGGCCCGCCAGTCTAGGTGGGCTGAATTTTCGGCTTATTTAGGTCCCAAAACCTTGCCCCCCCTGGTATATACCGATGTTGGAGTTTTTCTACGGCCTAATGAAATTGAAAACAACGCATATTCAGTAAAAAGTAAAATCACAAGCAAACACAACGTATCTTGAGTAAGTCCACAATCTAGAATACGACAGATAATAGCGGTTGTGGAAACTGATAATAACTAGTAAAAACCGGAATTATCTTGTTATAACCAGTTCTCAATTGTTTCACTTTCAAGAGAAATAAACAGCAAGAACTTTCAGAAAGTGTGGCCAACATTTTGGTTTACCCGCCATGCATTCCAGGCCTTAAACTACTATCTATCGTTTAGATCAGTGGTTGCCAAACTTTTCAGAGTTGGGACCCACTATTTATTACCGCAGCTTATGGCGACCCACTTAACTTTTTATGACTTAACAAAGAACACAGCAATGGCTAATCATCGCAAAACTACCGTGTTTCCTCGGAAATAAGACCTGGCCTGGAAATAAGACCTAATTTGAATTTTAAAAATTATTTTAATTAAACCCTACCCGAAAATAAATTTAAAATGTGTGGGAGAGAAAAGGTTCAATGACCTGAGGTAAGGTGAAGATCACTCCACTATTCAAGATTGTGTGATGTCACAATCACAATTATGATATTTGCCACTTGATTTTTGTATAGAAAATACAAATAAAAACAATGGACGTCGGTTTTTATATAATAATTATTAAAAAATCTTGTGATTTTCTACAATGTAATTATTATTGATAAATGAACACAAAAGACCTCTTCCAAAAAAAAAAACATAGTGTTATTCTTCGAAAGAAAATAAACCTAAATCCTGTCTAAATTTCGGGGAAACACGGTAAGAAGTGCTGTACAGTGCACAAAACTGCTATGCGTGAAAAAGCCACATGGTCATTCTTTGTGTAGCAAATTTTTGTTCCTTTGAGAAGATCCTAAAAAGGAAACAAAATTAAATTCAATTTAATTTCTTTTTTTGAAGATTTACGTATTCGAGTCGCCACCGATCCTAATAACCAGTATAATTAACCAAAGCTTTCTACATCTTTTCATGACCCACTAAGATTCCTTTTGCGACCCACCAGTGGGTCGCGACCCATAGTTTGGGAACCGCTGGTTTAGATACATTACTGCAATACGAAATATTGCGATTGAAGGTTTGAGCATGGTAAATACCTAAGTATATAAACCGATTCTAGATTTTTCATACGGTCAGGAACCTAGTAAAATTGAAAATCAGAAAAAGAACTACAGGCAAAGACGAAATAATCCGAATTAATCTGCTGTTGAACTGGGAATAGCGAGTAAAACCCGGAATTATCTTGTTGTAACTGGTTCACCGACTAACTACTCATTATACGCAAATGAATAAACGAAGTATTTTTAATAAAAGTTCCCAATATTTGAACACATCATAAACTATTCAAATTGTGCAAAAGACAGTGCATAACACTAGTTAGTTTAGTTGCAACAATTATTTTTATATAACAGCGCAGTTGCGGTTTACAAATAACTGTTAAGCTAATGTTTATATGACTAATCTGATATGACGAACAATTCGTTGAAATGTTGTATACGAGTTGTAATGTCGTATGACGGTTTTATGCTTGTTTCGGTGGAGAATCATTCTTTCCTCGCCACAACATTACGAAACATCGACCGGCGCTCTAGAAGTATGTGTACCATTATGGAGGTAAGTAATTTCGTTCGCCTATTTTACATCAAGTTGTGTAAAGGGACTGAAACCTATGTACAGGGGGTATATTCACTTGGTTAACACAGACAGTGAGGAAAATGAGGAACATTAGAATAAAATTATGGCGTAACCCTAACCTGGTACACACACTACGGGAGTACCCATCGATAATATAAAAGACTGGGGTCGCATACAATGCGATCATCCAATTCTTTCCATTTATTTTAATAACACAGTAACACATATTTTCAAAACAATTGCTTTGAATTGCTAGTAATTTGTCATAAATGTATAACAGTACAGGGTGTTTCAAAAATTTCGCACGATTTTATAGTAATAACAATTGTAAGTTTAAATAAATTTTATTGTATGATAAATGAGAACTACAAGTACAATAAGAACTATTAATAAACAAAGACAAAGCAATTTTTAATTGTTATTACCATAAAATCTGGCGACATTTTTGGACACCCTGTGTAGTTCCCGATAACATGGAATATTTCGAAGTAATAATAACATCTCATAATTTGACATTTCAAAGATTATATCCACAACAATGTCCGTTCGGTCACGTTTTTCTAAAATTAGATACTGTATAGAATTTCGTAATTCTAACAAACAATAATCTAAACATGTCTAACAGCCTTTTCAATAAAAGTTAAGAGTATAAGGTGTATTGCCATTTGCCAATGTCGAAAAATTATTATTCAATCAACTACATGTCTCAAATTACTTTTACGATTTTTCGAATATTGATACCATGTTTAGACAGATTCCAAATACAGAACCCTAGGGCATCCTGTAATATTATACGGTTGCATTTGGCAAATCGACTATTTCTATCATAAAATTGCCAACTTAATCAACGCCTTGATTGATTAGTTGCATTCGCGTGGATGTACAGACTAACAACGAAATAAAAAATCAAAGTAATGATGAATTACCGGTAATTGTAATTCAACAATTTTCGATGTGATATTTGGGATGGAACTAGTTTATTTTTATTCGAGAACTATCAAAATTTTTCACAAACAAAATTACGTGCTAGTCCATCACGGAGTGGCCAATAAAAGTTAATATGATAATTCTTCAGGACATGCATTGGTTAAATACGATACAACTAATTAACAAAATTTTGCAAATTGCACTCTAGAAATGACAAAATATGGACGACTGACTGACTTTACTTGTTACACTGGTTATTACTTAGTGAATAGTGTTTGTTTGAATACAAAAAAAATATTAATTAAAAAAAGTTAAAAATTATTTTATATTTCAGCAAAATGATCAATTTTTTTAAATTGTATTTTATGTTACATTTAGCAAAACAGGCGTACGTATAGCCGTTGTGATTGCACTACAGACATTTTTCCTAGCCCAGCACACGAATTGACAAGTACCACCATTGCAAAGTACCCAAGCACAGATGACCGCGTCGATTCCACCCACCATGGCATTTTAGCACTCATCATTAGGGAAATAGGCACAACACATAGCAACGTAACACAAACTTGCACTCTGAGACCTACCACGTCGAAGTCATTAAAACTTCAAACAGTTTCTAAGAACATTGGGTCAGCAAAACTTGAAATTAGTTGGAGTTTTGGAGAACAAAATTTTCTAAAATAAAGAAAATAAAAATTCTCTGTTACGCTCAACCAAAAGGAGTACATGTAACCAATGCGTTTGCATATTTAGGGGATATGAGAATATTTACCTAGCACCATTCAGTACCGCCATCGCAACTACTAATCACTAGAAAACACTCACGACCGTTTATATCAACACAGATTACCGGGTCGATTCCATCTGACACGGCATTTTAGCACTCATTAGCGAAGTAGACACAACATAAAGCGACGTTACACAAACTTGCACCCGGAGACTCGCCACACCAAAGCCTTTAGGCTAACTATAGTAAACCGCCTCATTCTATCAGGATTCCTCATGAAACCTGATTTTCTTTCTTAAAACAACGAACGTATCAATATATAATACTTCTAAATCTGACTGAAAAAAAATCGTCCGACTAAATCCACAAATAATTCCACGCGGATAAAACATTATAAAGACATAAAACAATTACTAAAACATCCTGAACGTTACAAATTCATCTTGACAGCCATGGTACTATGTGGAACAAACAGATCTATAATTATGTGTCAAATAACGTGCGACATATTCAACGCATTGCGGAAACGATCAATTGCGCATTAATTACTTAATAACAGACCATATTATCAGAAAGTTGATACCTCGGAGCGTTACGTGGAAAACGGATCGGGTAATGTTAACAGTTTTTATACTGTGAGATAGTGACTGCAAAAATAAGTAAATCTAATTTTCTCGACCAGTGTTTCCAACCTTTCTATGGCTCGTGGCACCCTTTCGGAGGCTTTTAGCACTCATGGCCACCCAGTCTGTCATTACAGTAGTATTTATATAGTGTTATTTTGATTATAGATTCCGAATCTCATCAAGTTCAAACAATTAAAGCTCAGTAAAACAAAAACATCCTGTGAAATAACCTTGTCAAGCAATGAAACTGGAAAGAACGGGCAGTTTTTTCAAACGGAAAAATAAAATCAGTTATGCAGCTAGTATTGTGACCCCCTTCCAACTGCTCTGTGCCCCATTTAAGAAGGTCCCGCGCCTATGGGGGAGAACCGCTGCTTTCGACTATATGTGACCGTTATAACAATAACAATAAGCATATCCTCCGCGTCGGTCCTACTAAATTATATTTCGAAAACATTGATAAATAATATTTAATTGCTCAAATCAATCAAATCTGGTACAATTCCAAATGATGAATGCTAAATTCTATTTAAAGTTCGCTGGTAAAATACAAAAATACAACTAATTCAATTCAAACGATTTCGATTGTTATCATTCTAGATGCTTTCCTGGCGCTCGCTACACTATCATCTACTGATCAGGCTAATATGGGCAATTTTAAGTTATTATACGTGTAAAATTCGATGTTTTCTCCCTATCTTTGACAGAATCTTTCTATGTATAGTTTTGGCCTTTTAGTGCTGCTTGTTTTGACATTTTACGACTTCGGGTCACTGAACTATGTCGCGTTCCATGCAATCCATTTATATCCCAAGATTTAACAAAAATTGCACTCGGAGATAGGCTCAGGACAAGGTAATATAATAGCATCTTACTTAATCTAGCAATGTAATATAGCATCTTACGCAATAATGGCTCGACGAAATTAAAAATGATATACGGGTATGCCGTTCATCTATATTTGATGCTTCAACAAAACTTAAACTCACATTTCGACTATGAAAAAAGTTCTAGAATCTAAACAAAGTACATTTTTTAGACAGGCATAATGGAATGTGATTATAACGCAAAAGGTCAAACAATATTCAGTAATATGGTACTTTAACTAGTCTAAGCTTCCCCGAAAATTGCACTCAAATTTCCGCGATGACGAGGCACCTCAAGGGGTGACCGTACATTTGAACCCATGTACATTTGAACCCATGCGTATATCCACGGGTTCAATCTATATGCGGGTGCTAAAACCCATGGGTTAGGGTTAGTATGGGTTTAACTACCCGTGAAACAAAAAAAATTCCATAGGTGCAATAGCATACAGGTGCAATTGTCATGGGTTCAAATGTACGTGGGTTCAAATGTAATGGAACCGTTTCATCATATGTATTCATTATTAAATACCAAAAATATTGAAAAGAATTATGTCAATTAAATCAAAGTCAAACAGTTAGTTTAAAAGGGCTTCAAACCCCCTCCAAAGCTTGAGATTTTGAAATTGTGAAAAATCAGTGCTTAGTTACAGCTGTACGAAAACTGTTATACTAACTAGAATTTCAATCGTAAGGACGTAGAAAAGTTTATTTGTCTCAAACCATACAGCAGCACCGACAACAATATGTTCGTCGCATTTATTTTAAAAAACAAAGCGCGTCTTGATATGTAACAGTAACCAGGGGCTCATCCAATGGGCGTGAGGAGAGGTTGTTTTACGGCGTCGTAGCCCT
This sequence comes from Styela clava, assembly GCF_013122585.1. Classification (NCBI taxonomy): domain Eukaryota; kingdom Metazoa; phylum Chordata; class Ascidiacea; order Stolidobranchia; family Styelidae; genus Styela; species Styela clava. The sequence continues at coordinate 18,035,405 of NW_024102834.1, read as the reverse complement.
CCAATTTAATTTTTTATTTTATTTTTTTTTTTCAATATAATATAATAGCATTGTTATAATCTCACAATAAACATCGATTCGTGAAAGATGCAATGTTGGTAGTATATTGAACTACCTAATATGTCCTTAATCATTTTTCACACAGTATCACTGTGAAATGCACTATCACTTCAGACAAGAAGTTACTCTGGTACCTTCACACTTTTTGAAAGATGCAAAGATGCTAGTGTTTTAAACTACTCGATATTTTGATTCTAATTTTCTACACACTATCATGCAATAAGTATATACAGATTCCCTATCTTGGAGAAAGAGGCAAAAAAGAAGTAATTCGGTCTGACATGGATAAACTGCAGCCCGCGTGCCAAATTCGGCCCGTTGGGTAATTCAATGTGGCCCGCCTGATGCTGACACAACCAAACTAAAACCACATTTTGATGATTTAGCTAAAAAAAATATAGCTTAAGGAATTTGTTAAGATTGCGATGATTAAATTTACTTTTGTCACGAGGCTTATTGTTTTCCACTTTTGCTTTTGTAACACTGTAAATAAATATTGTTTATTAAATGTAGATTTTTACGTCACACTTACATTGCCCGACAATCTAGTTGGGCAAAATTTTTGGCCCCTGATCCAAAAACCTTTCCCCCCGCTGAGTTAGGTACATGCTACTGGAATCAACAACGAAGAAGTTACTTAATGCTTGCAAATGTGCAACGGAAATCATGTGAACTATTCAATAACCTCTTCTATCTGACTGGACTATGGCAGCAAAGTCTTACATACAGATTCCTGACAAAGAAACAGTTTTATTATTATTGTATTCTAATTATGAAAATTACATTGCCTATTGGCATTAAAATATACTATATTTCATGCAGTGACTGTGTTAACTGACAAGATCGGAAATTATATATCGGCTAGAGTGATAAAAACGCTCTGAGTCTGCAGTACCGCTGGCAAATTTTCTGTTTTTAAAAATAGGTTACCTTAGTTTAATTACTGCTGAGTGAAAAATTACTAATCATACAGCAATAAAATAGAATTAAAACTAAAATCACAGAATATTACTGTATGGTTGCAATCAATATCTCAAAATCAGAACGAAAGGAGTAGCAGACATGTACATGCTATTCCAATCAACCACAAAATAGTAATTTCGCCATTTTTTAACTGTAAACGTCATATTTAATTGCCAATAAAATCGACTAATCTAAACAAAAATTTCACGAGTGCTCGTTTATCAATATACATACTTTCACCACCCTTGGTCCGAGTGCAAACGTATAAAGAAATATATTGCGATTAAGTATGTTTCAATGTGCTAAATATTTCAAATACTTTTATTCTGGACATAGGGGTTGTACCATTGCAAATTTATACGACTTTTAACGCACTAACAAGTATAGGCTGATGCTAATTGTATATCCAAAGTACGGACCATACGTTGGCCGAGTTTAGGTCATGATGACCTTTACGATCGGAAACAAATCAGACCAAGGTCATTTATTGAGTTCATTCCAGTTCAAAAGTCGATTTTTGAGTTCATTTCTGATGTACTGATTGAGTCCATTTACCGTACGTTCAAAAACTTAACGATGTGTTGCATCACTGGATGGACACATATTCAGGATGCTGTAGCAATAGTGAGGATCTCTATTCTAAATAAGGGGTGTGCAACGTGCGCACGCAGGCCAAATGCCAGCTGTTATGGAATTGTAAAGTCATAGATAACAAATTGGAATCAGGTATAGGTTTCGCAACGCGAAGGGATTGGAATCACTCACACGTACCAGATTAAACTAAATTGAAAACTCTTTTTAAAACTCCAATTTTCTTCATGGGCCGCATTTGGCCCATATGCCGCAGGTTGCACACCCCTACTTTACTTCTACAGAAATATATTATAGTTATTTTGACTGTAATTTGATGTGACAGGTTTGGAAATTTAATCCTCTTAATACCATACCAGATTGTATCAGATTTGTCACGCTCTTTTTGCTTTCTCTGACAGGTGCGTATAAATAGAAACACATACGATATAGGATATTAAGCTAAAGGTCTCTTCTTGTTGTTTAATTCTTACTTGGAATCCCCATGCAACTACTGAACTCACTTAAAAGAGATTGGATTAGGATGAACAAAAACAACATAAAACAGCTAAATAACAATGTATTTTGGTAGGATCAATTTTTCATCAGATCAAAGTCATTTATAAAAACGAAAAAGTGTACGAATTTTTTAGCTACTGCTAAAATTTAAAAATCACGAGATAGAAAGATTTTGTGTTGCTGTCTTGACTATATCCATGAGCGGACCAGCTGACTGGGACTATTATCAAAATTGATCGTAATCTAATAAAGATACACAAATAGATATTCCATCCTTAGGAAAGAAAAACATTCACAGCGAAATTTTTTTCACTGAGTTTATACATATTGAAGTAGCGCTACCGCCAAATTTTGCCATGCGATAAGAAAACAAATCAAATGCCCAACAATACAATCATATACTCATAACTGCTTAATTATATACTCATAACTGCTTATTAATTAACTGCTTGTTAATTAATCAAAATGGATCATTTATTCAGTAAAATCAGAAACTATACACTCCTAAATTGATTTCGTAAACTTCCTGATTTTTGAAATTATAAAAATAATTTAGGCCAATTAAGAACTTGCCATTTAAATAATTAAATACCAACGTAATCGTACTATCACACTATGAAAAAATCCAGTTAATTTAACAAACTTAAACGGTAAATGTAAATTCTTATGTCGCCTTGACGCATCGTTTGCGTTTCTTTATTTATTTATTAAGTAATATATTTTGTTCGATTTAATTATATTTATCACGTTTTTGTTAGACTTCCCCGAGGGTGCCGCCGCTCGATAACCAGAATTGGTTTTCGGCGTCTCCTTTCACCCTGGAATGCGGTCTTTTATATTTCCTTTATTTGTGTATGTATAATTCGTACTTTCAGCTTGGTGAAGAAATAAATTACTGATTACTGACTGATTGAGGTCTATACAAAAACATCGTATTCATATATACACTGCCATGTACTTTGCCTAATAGCATAGCATATATATACTGTCATAACGTAGTTATGTTAATCCTACTTTTTATCGCCACTGGTAAAGTGGATTCCAATAAAACGACTGACTACAAAAATTGATAATATGATCATAAAAATGACGTCATAATGATAACGTCATGCATTAGACGTAGTTTATTAGTATTTCCACGCGTTATTCGCTCAAAAACTTTACGTTTCGCAAACCTGACAGAATAGGTCGCGCAAATCTAACTGAATGCTATCCGCATACAAATTCAGTGTTAAGAACATTTAAGTTACTCTGAATGAACTCATTCGTGATATATTCCAGAGGTTCTCAAACGTTTTGTTCGTTCTGCGCCAAATTATTAGGGAGATACTCACGACGCTAAAAGGGGTGCCTTTGAATAAAACTAAATTTTGTGATCGTTAATGTGTACTTTATGTCTTTTAAAGTTTTAAACAAGTAAGCCCAAGGCAAAAGGGCAATTCTTCCTTCTCATCTCTGCCTGATTTTCCGTCGAAATAATAAAAAAATCACTCATGTTTGCTAAACTCAGAATAAATAAATTGCAGCTCGAGATATAGCAGCACTTATGCGCCGCAGCGCACCCTTTGGGAACCGCTGCTATATTCAATTACTTCCTCGAAGCCCTAATTTTTAAATGAATGAGACAGTCAAGAATAATTTGGTTCTAGACACAGAATTGAAATTAAAACTCAGATTACTTTTATAACAAAAAGTCACTCATTTAGCTTCATTTGTCTGTCAGGGGAGTATCAAGCTAATGATTTTCAAATTTAACAAAATTTAATTCGACCATACAGTAAACTACACAACACATATCTAATTTGGTTCCAGTCTCTCAAATGAAATTAGAACACATATAACCTTTATAAGCAAAGCGCTCCAAAAGTATGTGCGCCAATATGGAAATAACTAATTTTGTTCCCTACTTAACATCAAGTTATGTGAAGGGACTGAAACATATGGACAGGGGGTATAATCACTTGGCTAACACAGACAGTCCCCGAACTCGTAATATAACCAAAATAAGGAAAAACGGAATAAAATTATGGACTAACTCTAACCTGGTACACACTCTACGGGAGTACCCAGTAAACTACACAACACATATTTTTATCTTGTTTATAGCGAACTCACAAAATGTACAGTAAATGTCATTTCTCATTGGCATTTTACGGATCCCATTATATAACATGCAGGTACCCTCAGGTAACAGACCTATCCTTATCCTATAAGGTCGTCTGCGTTCTGATAAAAATCTAACATTTTAAAACTTGAAAATAAGGATTTAATCGCAACGGTTAGTAAATTCCAAGCAACAATTTGCCGCTTATATTTTATAGAGTGAAAAAATTGTAAGATTAATATGAATTTCCATGTTGTTTCGACGGTACTCCCGTAGTATATGTACCAAGTTAGGGATAGGTCATAATTTTATTCCGATTTTCCTTTAAGATTTCCGGTTGAACTCAAAATATTTTAGTTTTGTTATGAGTTCGGGGACTGTCTGTGTTAGCCAAGTGAATATGTTCCTGTCCATAGGTTAAAGTCCCTTTACACAACTTGATGTGAAGTAGGTGAAAAAATTAGTTACCTCCATATTGGTACATATACTTCTGGAGCGCCGTTTAATTTTGTACTTCTATTTTGTAAATTTATTGTAAGCCGGATGTAGAGAAATTCTTTAAGATATTGTTAAAAATCAGTTTGCTTTTCTCTAGCCTTGTTCGGAGAAAACGGATCGAGTAAGCGTAGCATTACGTCATTATACAAAAAACAAGGAAAAAACAAACATTATAAAACAGACATAATACGTAAAATCGAAAATACATACATATGACTAAGTTAGCCTTTATCTATTCTAACTGGTGATCTCTAAATAACTACACGGACAGACTGGATAATTTCCATGACAAATAAAGATATACAACACAGTACAAACAAGCTTTCATAAAGTAATTTGTCAAATTGTTTCGACTTTGTTTTAGATCAGAAATTGTATTATTCCTTTCATTCAAATTTTTATTCGATTTTATTATTCGATTCAAATCGAATCAGGAATCTCAAAAGAACACTTGTCTGGTAGACGAGAATTTATTCATTCATTTTATAATTGTGGTTAAAATAGCAATAAAACAGTCATGATGAGATACAAATACCAAGATAGAAAAATACTGATATGCAGAATATTTTTTATTTTTTATTGGCGCTCTTCAGATGTTTTGTAACAGTCTGTGGTAATTCATGTAATTTGTATTGTATATTTTGGTAATCTTAACTTTATCTGTTTTTTTATCTGCTGAGTCATGCTCGGCATACTTTTATCTGAGTCATGTTTTGTAGGTGCTTTATCATTTCATTGCGCACTGCTTTGGGGTGCTGCCAGCGTCTACGTGTCTAACTAAAGTCTAGCAATTGCGATCCCCATGGATTCATTTGTAAAGTGATAAACTGAACCTAGGCTACGACACAGCCTTCTTTACTTGCCAAGTTCAAGATAAGTTGTTAGAACGTCAAGCATAGTTTAAAGGAATAAAACTTCATGTACACTAAGACTTTCCTAAATTTTCTATTTTCCCAATCTCCAAGATCGCTGTATCACTCTGGTATTGTTTCTGGAAAGTAAATAATACAGCGGTCACACATACAGTTCACTCGAAAACGAAACTACCTTTTCCTAACTTAACGTGCGATAATATGTATCGTATCGAAAAGTTACATAAAACTTCACAAGATCTATATTTTAGCCACAAGGCACAAACACTTTTCAGAATTAAATTATAAAGTGCTTAATTACGGCTTCTTGAGGCATTTACGTCAATGCAAATTCCTAGTAAAGTTCTTATTTCTCGCATCTTCACCCTGCCTATTAGAAAAAAAGTGAAATAATTGCGATCTCACTGTGCCGTTAATAAGCGGTAGTGTATAGCTGATAAAACCTTCGACCTGAGTTGTTAGCGTCCCATGTTGCCGCTACCGTATACTCAAGATTTGATAAATTCCGCAGTCCATGCTAAATTGGAAGGACTTCGGGCCCTCCAATTCCGATACTTTCAACTCGATTCAGGACAAGTGGGACATGACATTTTCGAGACACCGATTGAAAAGTATATACAAAGGCAATAAAATAATAATGGAATAATACGGTGACTGTACATTTGAACCCATGTGTACATCCGCGGGTTCAATTTATATGCAGGTGCTAAAACCCATGGGTTAGGGTTAGTATGGGTTCAAATTGCCGTGAAACAAAACGAAATTTCATAGGTGCAATAGTATACAGGTGCAATTGTCGTGGGTTCAAATGTACGGGGGTTCAAATGTAATGGAACCGAATAATACATAATGTAAAAAAAGGAACATGTGGTTCAAAGCAATTGTTGAAGGGGTCGTATCAAATAATGATGAGTCGTGCTCCTTGAGTGTCAGTGGTAGCTTGTCGCGTTTTACCCTGCCTGTTAGAAAAATGACGAAAAGTGGTTATCTTTCTCAGTAGTTGTGGTCAACGTTTCCTCTAAGTTGCGCAGATGCGCGGCTGGTCGAGAATCCCCGCGCAGTACCGGATCTGGTCACATCCCGCATGTCATACGATCCACCTTGACCAGGGTTCGATAAATTCTGCACTCAAAACTGAACTCAAATGTATTTTCCCTTCTAATTACAAAAATTGTAATCTCTGTTTGTCAATGACCGCTTATCTACAGCGCTATTTAGAGTGAATATGTAAAATCACATCAAACTCGAACGATTTAACAATTTGTGAGTCTGACACAAAGTTATGCTATATTAATGAATATTGTAACAATATTATGTTCTGGAATGCTACTCTGAGGCTCGATACAGTCAACAGATTTTAATAAACTATAGCGATACGAGATACGAGGTAAAATCGCGATACGAGCATAATTCGACGTTTCCAGACAAAATATTTTTCAAACACATCAACCACAAAATAATACCAGCGGTTTTGAAATGAAAAGATGGAAGTTCTACTTACGTCAAAATGGGAGTAACGTTTATACATTTTTCAATGGTTTTGCGTCAAACTAATTGCTAACTAATCAGATCGATACACTGTACAAAATATATCCGAAATACTAAGATTTTAAGGTAATGCTGAATTGTTATCCTGTTATTGTGAATCTCTCTCTATTAAACGGGATGGTCATTGCTGACCAGCCGTGGCAGTCTCCACAAATCGACGTCATTGGTCTCGGTTCTGCGACAGTTTTTGTGAATATTTTAGGTAATTGAACAAAAGCGTGTGGTGGCAATAGTCAGTTGTCGCAAGATTAACGTTAGATGCGTCATCCTTCCTAATATTCCTTCACAAGTAAAGTACAATTCCAAAAGCATGTTAAGTAGTTTTTCAATCGTTTAAGTTTTAATTAGTTTCGGCGTTCGCACTCAAGCAAGTTTTACAATCAAAACTTTTCGCCATTCGTTGCGCCTCAATCCAAATGGCGTCCACACGCCACTGAGATACAGTTACATTTTTAGGCAAAAAACACACACAACTGGGTGCTCCCGTAGTATTCGTACAATAATGGCGCACAACCTGAACCTAGTTTGTGTATCCAGGTTATGGTAAACAGGTTGTGCGCCATCTTGGTACGAATACTACGGGACCGCTCACATCTGTACAAACGGTGCGACTTCCGGAGCCCACTCATAAAACTTTAAAGGGAAAAAACGATTGCGACATCAAAAACTAAATATCGAATTTATTCGGTGAAAAGCAAAATTTCGCAACAATAATCATATTTTACCAACGCTATTCGTATGTATACGTTGTGTCCAGCAAGTATTCGTGCCATTAACGGCGCTCCAGAAGTGTGGGTACCAATATCGAGGTAACTATATAATTTTGTTCGCCTTGTTTGGCTTTGGCTTTGGCCTTTATTTGGCTTTGCCCTAACCTGGTACACACACTACGAGAGTACTCCTCTAACTTTATAACAGACTACACAAGTTTGCGGTATTATTTCCACGATATAACGTTACGGTATATAATTATGTATTTGTATTATATATATCAAATTTTTCTTATTATTTATTTAGCAAATAGCAACCTGATAACATTCACAAACAAGAAAGCTATGGTCCAATATATGGACACGAAAAGTAAAAGTTTATTATAAACTAGAAAAAGCAAATAATTTTTCAAAATTTCACTACAGCATTGCGGTTGCCTATCATCACAATATAACAGGTCTGGATAACAAATTTTTATCGAGTTTTTCGTGTCAGTCTACAACCTGCGGTCGTAACTTTCACTCTACACATATTTAACAAGATGCAAGCAATACACGAGCTTTTGTCGGTTTTTCAATCAGGTGATTGGGTTATATTCATAAATCGCAACTCGGCCCAACAAGTCATCCAGTGTGGCCCTTATTAACAATCAGATTTTTCCCATCGAGGGTAAAATCTTAATCCGATAGTTTATGTTTAAAAAAGCGCTCACGTGAATTAAAATACATACTGTTGTTTTGCTCTTGTCGCTGCGTTTATTATAAATATGACCATCGAACCCAAAACTGTTAAACTAACATTACAACTGATTTGGTAACAACCAGACCTTAGCTTAGCGAAGTTTCCATCGACTGACTCAAACTGTTTGAGCAAGCAGCAAGCAATTTGAATCATTATTAATATTTTATATAAAAAAAACTTCAATCACCAAAATCCTATACGCTAATTCTTATTACCATGTCTCTCTGCCAATGTCACAGTAATAGTCGCACTAACACTCCTATCAGTCTTCGTAACATTATTTTCATCTTGATCATCTATCTGTTTTCGTTTCTATGGAAACATTAGAAACCGCGGGAGAGTGTTATTGCGTCATCAATATTAAATCTCATTTATCAAAACCTTTAAATACCGCTTTCGTAATACTCACCAAAGATACATCTAGCCCATACACTGCGAAAACGAATCGCCTCGCAATCCCAAAAGGAGATTAGTTACCTTCTACGAATGAATCCTTATCTTAAACAAATTCGTAAAATCAATTAATTCTATTTGCTTGCTTGATAACGTGACGCAACACCTGGGTAAATGGAATGAAAATAATAAAATGACAAGTGCTTTTCAAATATATAAGAATAACTAAACAGGAAATTAGGAGCGTTAAAATAATATTATGGATGACAACGCAATTCAAAATGTTGTGAACGAGTCACCACTTGATGTATCCGGTACTCCGGTTAGGTCAATTCAAATGTCAAGGCAAACCAATTCATACGGACTGAGTAATTAATTGGGTGAAATGGTGATTGTGGGATTATACAAGGTGGTCGTTAAAAAAGCAGTAAATTTGAAGGTCAGATGAGATCACGAATAAAATGCGTATAGGTGTAGGTTAAATTAGAACAATATCCCACAAGTTAACCTTTAAAACGCTACACGGACTTGGACTTTTAGGTTAAGACACTGCTCTGAAGTGCACGGACGATAAGGACGATTTAAGCACCTGTGATGGTTGCATATGATGTAATATAACATATGTCTTTGGCAAATTTTGTGAAAGTTATGCTTTGTAAAAAGAATTAGCTGTTTGACAAATTTTCTGTTTTTCTAGCGACCACCCTGTGGTAATCCATCGCTAAACAGTGCATAAGCAGTATCCCATCTCGGTACTCCTGTAGTATGCGAACCAAGATGGCGGACACCGAACCGTAGTATGTGTACCAGGTTAAGGTTAGGCCATTATTTTAATTCTAATCTTTCTTATTTTAGTTCTATTACAAGTTCGGGGACTAGCCAAGTGACTCCCATAGTATTTGTACCTGAAATTATGGCCTAACCCTAACCTGGTACACATAACACAGACAACGTTTAAATGGGCTCCGTGGTACAGGGCTATTCGGCTACCCCTAAATTGGTCCAATGGTGAGCTAGTTAGCTAACGCCAAACAGTACAGTACAGTACACACAGTTGAAAGAGTTGAAATATGAATAGATATAAAGTCCCAAATTCATGGATGTCCCGAACAAATCGAATATTCGAATCCATTCAAAATTTGTTATATTCGATTCAGTAAATTCTTCATTTTAAGAATAATTTAAAATATTCCCATTTAAAAATTTCGTTTTAATCTTTATTAATTTATGATGGACAAAAAACTAGTTTACGTCCGACATAAAATAATGAATACTAATTTAAACAATGTTTATCTCAAATATTCTGCCTAAACAAATTTAATTCGTATGAATTTACAAGTCCAAAAAAATTTTCTCTTGGAACAGAACCAGACTTCAAACTGACGTACATAAGACTATGATATGCCTTCTGGGTTCCCGATTGCGTTCATCCCAGCCAGGTTAAACATAAAATCTTATGCACTTACGTCTCCAAATACCTTAGCAATGCCCTTCGACCTATATACGACAATAACTAACTCTACATTTGGAAATAACAACATCAATTTTGAATGAAATAAATGAGCCCTAGCCCAATGACGTAAATTATATAACCATAATCAACACACAAAATAAAATATTTTCGAAAATGCTATTTTCCCTGTGAATTGTAAAACGTTTTCATTCTTAATGTTTGTTCTACAGCCTTCCTGTAAAACCCCGCCCTTCTCCTGTTCTGTCCAATAATATCACAAGAATAGCTTTTTATTTTCAGTATACTATTTATTGTTTGTGTAAGAATCACGCAGACAGTACTTGACAGGATCGACCGCGGAACGACGAAAGTAAATTAAAAACATTTTCTATTATATAATTAAATAGTATAAATAGAAAAGTAATAAAATGATTATCATTTAGGTGTAACTAGCTATTCGGGATGGCAATTTTTCCTGAGTTATAGAGATTTTAATACGAATGGTTAATTTATACTCGAGTGACCCTCACACAACTATAATGCGTAGTTTGAAGTATTCTGACAAAAAATCTGTCAAGCAGAAATGTCAGTATGGCTGTATAATAAAATCCCTGCTCGTTTTGCTACAAATACTGTAATAAACAACGGTATAAATGCGTTCAAATTTGTATTTTCCAATCAAATTTTATCCGTTTGGGTGAACCTAATGAACCTTCGAATCTTTTGTACAAAGCGCCGGCGAAAAAACAACCCCGACAATGCTCAAAATAATAGAATTAGTAATTATCAAGTTATGGTTTGAGTTGAGGTTAGGAATTCAGATTTCATTGAAACATTTTCAATCTTACCTAACCCGTACTGGGTAATTACTCATTTGTCATTTCAAAACGTGACGGAGTGTTTTCCTCAAATTTCACATTCTTGCATTAGTGTCGGGGGATTTATACAAAAAATTCGGGGCTCCCGAAGTATGCGAACCAAGATGGCGGACATCGGAATGTAATATGTGTACTAGGTTAGGATTAGGCCATAATTTTAGGTATAAATACTACGGGAGGCTCTTGGCTAGTCTTCGAACTCATAATAGGACTAAAATAAGGAAAATTGGAAAAAAATTATGGCCTAACCCTAACCTGTTACCCATGTTACGTTCCGATGTCCGCCATCTTGGTTCGCATACTTCGGGAGCACCAAAAATTCTCTCTTTCTTACAGTCAAAATACATCGCTTGATTGAATTATAAGTGTAATATAAAAGCATCATTGTTATAATAACGATGACGTAACGGTGTGACGTGTTATTGCACAATATTATAGTGAAATTGGAATGTAAACAACTCGCGTTAATAGACACGTATACGTATATTCTCTGTTCCTAAAAACAAGCACGCAGAGTATCCGGTGCAATTTGTTTACTACAGAAAGGGTTATTGAATATGATTCACCTTCTATTTCAGAAATTATTGAACAACTGATAAAACGAACTAAGAGTGGGCTGGATTAAGAATTTCAGTGCTAGAGTTGTACTACAGTCAAAGGCCTATCATTTATACCTTAAATTGTAAAACGATCAACACAAAATAAAAATAAAAACAAAACAGTAATGCTCAAATACATGGATGTGAATAGAACGGTTCCATTACATTTGAACCCACGTACATTTGAACCCATGACAATTGCACCTGTATGCTATTGCACCTATAGATTTTTTTTTGTTTCACGGATAGTTAAACCCATACTAACCCTAACCCATGGGTTTTAGCACCCGCATATAGATTGAACCCGTGGATATACGCATGGGTTCAAATGTACGGTCACCGGATAGAACGCATTGGTACCGGTATCGGCATCGGTACCGGCCTTAAAACAATGTTTCGCAATCTATGGGTCGCGACCCAAAACTGTGTCGCCTGAAAATAACTTTTGGGTAGATTGTTTCTACAACAAAATAAGTTATTGATTTTATTTTCTAGTGAATTTTACCCATTATTTGTTATGGTATTGTTTGGTATTGCTCAATCGTAATTGTATCAAAGCGTAAAAACTTGTCAACGTCTATTTTGATTGTAAAGTCACGTCACAATTTCAAAAACTCGCTGATGGAAAACAAGCGTTTTCTCATTTTGAAGCAATTTCTGGTAGAATAAATAGTACAGTGCTACATACTATTCGGTAATTGAGAATATTCTAGGGTTGCGAGTTTTTATAAACTTTTTTTTTTGGAAAAATCAGGTTGGGAACCACTGCCTTATAGCGCCAGGTTTGCCAGAAGCTCGGCGGCCAGTGCGTGAAATATCGTGTACCGTAAGACCAACTTTTTGACAAATAACAAAAACCCACCCGAATTATTACATAGGGTGTCCATAAAGTCTTAAGATTTTTTAAAATTGCGAAGGAGATTTATATTAATTTGACCCTCACAGATGTATTAAATGAAGTAAAAATACTTAAATGATTACTGAATAAAAAAATAAAAAAAACGGTTGAGATATACTGAGAACTGATTTCATAACAAAATTGAAATTGTAAAGAAACTTCATGGACACCCTGTATTCTCAGACATTTAAACCCAAAAATGAGCTAGACGTCACATGTCACGTAAAAATTCGTTGTTTTCACAGCTTGATCAGAAGGCGTAAAGTTTTAAAAGTGAATGAATGACCCTTATGAACGCTTCGCTTGGCCATGAAGCGTGGACTTTATTTCCGGTTGGAAAATTTTTGTTTACTTCTACACGGAATATAATGAATATTAATAGAGGTAAACTATACATCAATCGATTGGTATTGACGCGATCAATAACTGAAAGAGTTATAACAAAAACATAATTACCCGCAGTCAAGTAGTCTATTTATTGACACAACATAAACTTAAATTCCTGAACTAGTAGACGAAAATGACTTAATTTTAAACAGGGGTGTGCAACAGGCGGCCCGCGGGCCACAACCAGGCCTGCCAAGCCAAGAGAAAGTTTCTGTGATCTCTATGTGGTTAGTTTTTCACTCCGAAATTTTGTTTGATGACCTATTTAAAGTTAATAAAATTTATTTGCAGCAATTTTGCGACTTCTCTCGTACAGATTGCAATCAAAAATCGGATATTTTTTATCACAGCTTTCGGCCTTACTACCGTTTATCAAAAAATAACTTGATTTGGTCACTTTAATATGAAATATTCAAAACCACTACGACTTGCATAATATCAATATTTACCATATAAGATGACAATAACTGGCTATTGATATGTCTCCGAAAATGATTGTCCAGCCTTCTAAAAAAAACGTATAAAGCGATAAAAGCGAACTAAAATGAAATCTTTTTACATCGACATGTAGCGTAAAAATAAGTAATGAAGCACGGTTTGTCCCTGATAAAGCCTAGATACCATTTCAGCTATCTATAGCAGTGTTTCACAACCTGTGTGTCGCAACCCAAATCTTGGGTCGCTTTTTTAAACAAAAATCTAATTTTTTATTATATTTTTGATAGTGCAGTGTTGCTTAATGGCAATTGTACATATGGGAAATATCAAATCGTAAAAACTTGACAGCACGCCACGCCACCTTTTCAAAATCTCTCTGATGGCAAACGAGCGCCGCATGCTCACTTTGGGAAAAGGTTTTCTACCAATATTTTACCAAATTTATTTTGGAAGATGTTTCCAATATTTGTTTATTGGATCATTAGCGCGTAAGAGGCTCAACTCGCAATTGTTGACTTTGCGTAATTTAAATATTAAAATGCATGCATAAATATTCATTACGATAAGTACCAAGTCCTAAACAATGTTAGCAAACCAACAAAGTAAAATGTCCTTCGCAAAACAACAAAATTTGGCGCTCCAGAAGTATGTGTACCAATATGGAGGTAACTAATTTTGTTCGCCTACTTTACATCAAGTTGTGTAAAGGGACTGAAACCTATGGGCAGGGCGTATATTCACTTCGCTAACACAGACAGTCCCCGAACTCGTAATAGAACTAAAATAAGGAAAATCGGAATAAAATTATTATCTAACCCTAACCTGGTACACACACTGCGGTAGTACCCTAAATTCCTCGGTTTGGAAACGCTGATCTAAAAACCTTAAATCAATGAATTTCAACACAATTAAACTTGATTTCACCAGCAAATGAAATAAAATCAATAATAGATGCAAAGTCTATACAAAAATTAAGCGACAAATAATTAAAGAAACTGATTTTGTTTTAATTGGATAATTAAATACAAGGACCGCACGAACATATAAAGAGCGCGAACGCGACTTTAACTCAAACTAGTTCAATTTATTTTAGGGTATAATCACCAAACATTAGAAAGTAAAAACAGCGAATTGCTGGTTTCGCATCATCGCAATCTGCTTTTATATTGAAGATATTAGAACGAGACTCAGTTCTTCTATACTTTCGGACTTTATCTACTACAGAAAAGTTTTTAATTAAACATGGTAATGTCTCCCAATCGGGAGCATTTTACTCTATTCTTGAACGATTCACTGGAAATTGACTTTTCACTTTCGCTGGCTTGCTCTCACTTTCATCAAATGATCCAACCGCGATAAATAAAATCGCGCACTTGCATGCCTTGGATAACTTCGATGGCGAAGTACCGTAGGTCTGTGGACAGATATTGTTCGACATCAGTGGCAATATACAGAATACAATTTGCTGACCCCCCCCCAAAAAAAAAAAAAAAAAATTGGGGGCTGGTCACGCTCTTGCTAACTTGCTTTTTAACCACTGTGCCACCGCGCCCACTAAATGCCAAATTAACAAAAATACAAATTTCAGATTCAACGTATTTGTACAGTTGATTTGATTTTAATGTAATTCGAATCGTTTTTGTTAACCAATATCCTATCGGGTTCATCCGACCTCACGCTGCTGTCATAAAATACATATTTCAGCGAAATAGGTGCGGACATGGACGAGCTGTTTTTAATACTATCAATAAAAACGTAAAATACCTACTTATCTGCTAATGGTATTAATATGATTTTATTTAAATTGGTGAACATTTTACTATTTTTTACATCCTTGCCGGAAATGATGGTTACTATCGATCTATTAATTCAAATTGTATGTTTTTATCTCATAAAATTAAAATTTACATTCCGGGGTTAACCAAATTTAAATATTTAAACAATGGCCGTTACTAAAACAAAAAATTCCCACGTTTCGAAATGTAATTTTCCATAAATTGTTACATAAGAGCAGTGAATCGTACTGGTTGATGCGAAACCTAGTGTATGTTGTTACTCGCAGCTTCTCCCCCGTGACAGTTTGAGAAACCCTTATCTGAGCTGAGCTGTAGAATATACAGCAGACATGGGCAAAGTACGGCACGCGGGCCAAAACCGGCCCGTTGGGTAATTCAATCTGGCCCGCCCACAACCTAACTGAAACCAAATTTTTACGTTTAGGCTAAAAATAGCAACAACAAAGATTTTGTTGAGATTGCGGTTAAATTCAGGTTGCGAGTAAAATAACTTTGGCACAAGGCATTTTTATCGTTTTCCATCTTTGCTTTGTAACACTGTGAATATTATTCATAAAATGTAACGTTTTACGTCACACTTACATGGCCCCCCAGACTAGGTAGCAAAATCTTTGGCCCCTGATTCAAAAACCTTGCCTACCCCTGTTATAAAGCATGCCGGAATAGACTACATGCAACTTCATTTTATACAATACTAACATATCGACTAAGCTTCAGATTCTACAGACTCTTTGATTATCTATCAGTATGCGTTCAAACTGCCATTTACTCTTGTACAGAATTAGGCGTTTACGAATGCCTAGCTGATCGATTTGTTTATACCTTTCATAAAAAGCGGTGCACTTTCTTTCGTACGAATAGCCAGTACATATGTTACTAGTTAACACTCAACAGTATTGATAATAAATGAAGCACAACCGGTGTTAGCAAAACGATGTAATTTGCCGACGTTTAGAATTTCTATACAGAAAAACTTCATCAGGGCATGATATGGAAAGGACACAAGTTTTTCTTGCTCTATATATATCCACTTGTGTCCTTTCCATATCATGCCCTGATGAAGTTTTTCTGTATAGAAATTCGAAACGTCGGCAAATTACATCGATTTGCTAACACCGGTTGTGCTTCATTTATTATCAACATGAGTTTACCTGGTGGCAATCATGCACTACTCAACAGCATGATCAAGTAAAAAGCGCGAATACGATTACTACTACTATACAATGTGATATAAGCGTAATGCTGCACAGTAGCATCCTTGCTTACTGATCCACAAGCGTCTCCAGTAGTCTCTCCTGATTGAATTGAAGAATGACTGTTTGATATTTATTGCTTTTATCTTTATTGCTTTGTATTATTCTAATTTTGTTTGTTTTCCAGGTATGGGCCATCAAAGTAACGAAATTTCTTCACAAAATGCACCAAAAAGTTTACGTGATAAATGATCTTTCACCCCGGCGATTGATGGTCAGAGAAAAGGAAATTACAAAGGTTAATAATGCAGAAGAAAACAAAGACTTAACAACTCTAATGTATCACAAACAATCATAACAAAATGACCACCAAACAATTGTTCGGTCATAAAACCTCATAAATATTTATGACTTCATAAACATAGTTGACGTAAAATCAAAGAAATTGACGTTTTTACTGAATGTTTACATCTATATTTAGGTCAGTTCAAAAGGTACAATAGATGATCAAGACATCAATATGACACGTTTCGTGGCTTGTAAAAGATTTACGTTTTCTAAAATAAAAAGACTATCCTACAATTTATTGGCCTATTGCGGACAATTGGAGAAACATACTTATTTCTAAGTTTGTAATCAAAATGCACTAGAGCCATGTTTCCCAACCATTGAGGAAAAAAAGGACAACACCTCATAAAATACGTTTAATTGGTTCATAAGCGACATTGCATTCTAGACAACTTGAATAGAAGCAATATTATTTATGAATAAACAAATGCATTTGATAAAGCCATTAATTTAAACTCAACCAGACAAATGAGAAATTAATTGGTCAAAAAGTGTTTCTCTTTATTTTCTGATTAATATAAATAAAAATATAATTTTAATAAAAAGGAATTCTTTTATGTGGTTTCTTTCAATATGCAACGCCCAAATTATTTATCGCTAATGTCATTTGAACACTGTATAAAAATTAAGGCAATTTTAATAGCATTACATAGTACTGTATGGCATTTAGTCCATTTGTTAAATAAGTCCAAACTATCGTAATTCAAGTTAGATGGTACGTTGTAATTAGAAAAGCCATTCAAATATTTTTGTTATTAAAGTTTAGACTTGACATGGCCAAACTTCGGCCCGCGGGCAAATCCATCTGGCCTGTTAACGCTCTTTTGGGGGGCTCCCGTAGTTTGTGCAACAAGATGGCGGACACCTGAACATAGTATGTGTACCAGGTTAGGGTTGAGCACTTGAGACATAATTTTATTCTAATTTCCTTTACTTTAGTTCTTTTACGAGTTCGGGCACCAGCCAAATGACTCTCGTAGTAATTGAAATTATGGCCTAACCCTAACCGGATACACATACTACGTTCCGGTGTCTGCCATCTTGTTACACATACTACGGAAGTACTTTTTTTGTTCAGATCTTACGCATTCTTGCCATTCTGTTACGCATTTGGTTCATAAAAAGTAACTTTTTGCGTCACACTTACATTCCCCGGCCAGTCTAGGTGGACAATATTTTTCACGACCGCTGGTCAAAAAACCCTGGTTTAGACTATGATTCGAAAATCAAAAAACGAATTATCTAAGGCAGACAAAACCGTCATACTCATATGTAAATTCCAGTTTATCAACTTTTTTATAATAGTGTAACGTGCAATATGACACAGTCAGTCAAGTTTGGCACACGGTTGACAAGTGTGTTACGTAACGTCTAACCATAGTAGCATATGTTTAATTGTTTTTTAAAGAGAAAATATGTTTCCTACGATTATCACAGCTTGTCAGACCATATGATGAGGGCAAATAATAAATATATTTTTATGATAGGCTGGCGCCGCGACACCCTGCGACCTTTTACCATGTATAGGGATAAACGGTACATACGATAAATATACATTTAAATAAAATCCAACTTGCGTACGGTCAAACTAGAAACAATACAAATAGTTTTTAAGATTAGAATATTGATTTTATCGATTCATAAACAAATATTTCCCCATAATTTGAAATGCTACAACAGGAAAGAACCTTTTCTATACAATAAATGCAAGTAATTTCATGGGCAAACAATGAGTCTGTAGCTTTATTCTGATATTTGCTTACTCATCTTAGGCAGTTCCCGCAATGATTGTCAAAATTTGTCTTTTTTATTTTATCGATTAATTAAGGTGGTAGTGATAATGTATTAAAATGCGCAAGTATCATACAAATACTTTAAATAAGATATATATTATTTAATTACTGGAAATTTATATTTAAGACAGCATTATTGCTGGGGTATTTTACCACGGAGACTTCTTCTTTTGGATTATACGTCACCAACCTAGCCCAAGTTCCTGATACAGCAATGAGGCTGGAAAAGTAAGCTATTCGTGTTCAATGCCTGTTTCGACCGAATAAACACATTATAAGTGAACACTTACAAAGAGAACACACACGATACATAGCGAAATTAAAAAGAAAAGCTGTTTAAAAGAACAACACCACAATGGTAACTACTCTATATTTATCCTCACAATTTTTGCTCACAATGAATCCCAATGAACTTTGATTGGTTTGACACTAACCCGTTATCCACCCATCAATAATTTTCTGCTTTCTCTTTCATTCATATATTAGGTTAAAATAAGTTGAAAGCTGCAGAAAACGCCCAAACTAACTTATGTGGAGTGTGAAATAAAATCTAATAAGGTAATTTGTGGCGGTTTCCGGTATATGTAACATATATATATATACGGGTGTTCCTAAGGTCCTGTCGCAACATCAATTTTGTTATGACTTATGAAACCAGTTCTCAGTATATCTTAGCCGGGTTTGTTCAAAATAAATCAGTATAGATTTAAGATTCTGCCTCATTCAATACATCTGTACGAGCCAACAAAATATATATGGTATCGATAAATTCCCTTAACAATTTAAAAAAAAATTAAGACTTTATTTCACTGATTTCTCTTACGGTCTAACGAAATAATAGGGATATCCTCGTGAGCTAATCTGTTTCACAACTGCCTTTTACATTGAACTCGAGGCAGTAACCCATCCCCAGGGATTCCATGGAAACAAACCCTTAATTCACCCATACAAATAAGCTTAAGGCTGTAAAGACACATAAACGCTGAGAGTTGAACCTATAAATTTGTAATGTATATCTTGTTTACTTATATCTCCAATACTAGGTAAAGCGTGTCAAATTTGAAAATAATTGTAAAGTTAAATAATAGGAATCTATGACAAGTCATAAAACATCAGTATCGTATGGAATATAGCGGCGACATGATTTAGTGAGATGGTTAAAGTGTGCTTACAACACGAAATAACTTGCTCGATTTCGGGCGATTGTCTACGCGTCTTGGATGACACAGTTCGTATAGTTTGAATGGGTTATTACGTCACTATGACGTCGTATTGAGGTAATTTTTTAGATGACACAGTCAGGTGGGAGTTAGGATAGACAAAAGCAAAAATTGTTATGCTGCGCCCTCTAGATCTAGAAGTACTTGAAGTACGAAACTACACCAGACCCGCAAAATGTACCGTAAATCAAACCACTGTTACCTAAATTCTAGCACAAATTTACAAGTATCGAAAAAAACAACACCTATGTAAATTTGTTTCTGTGGTTCTAGGGATTGGTTATATATTGATGAATTTGAAATTAATTTTTTCTGCGTATAAAGACGGATACAAATAGTGGTTTAAGGGTTTCCTGAACACACGTAGCACTTCTTGATTGTACCACACAAGTTTAACAGTAAACCAACAAATATTTGTCGCGTTGAGACGCGTCTTCTCGTTTATCGTAGCTTTTGTTAATCAAATACTCGGCAAAATATGGGTATCTTTTGTACAAAGTCCCCGCCACTAATGCAAAAATGTGAGATTAAAGAAAAAACATCGCCGCGACGTTTAAACACAACAAATTGGTAATTATCTAGTTCGGGTTAGGAATGATTTGAAATTTGGATTCCCAGCGCAAGCTGAATTTCTATTCCAAACTGTATAATTGTATACTATTTTATTTTTATTTTGACTGAGGTGTTTTATGGTGGGGCGTTGTACAAAAGATCCAAATATGAACTAAATTACTTACACAAATGAAGTTTCAACAGTAACTGAAATTCGATTTGCCGACACAGAACCAAGGTAGTATTGCAGGAATGAGTGGAATACGACAATCACGTTAAGTAAGAGTTGCCAGATTTTTACCGTGTTTCACCGAAAATAGGACAGTGCCTTATTTCATTTTTTTTTCGTAAAATGACATTGGGGGTTATTTTGGGGTAAGGCTTTTATTTTTATTTATCAAAATCAAAATTACAAAGTAGAGAATTACGAGATTTTCAAATATACAAAACACGAAACCCAAAATTCATTTATTTATAAAAAAAAAATGTTTTTATTTAAAATAACTTCTGAACATGGATTGTTAATCATTTAAAATGTGTAGAAGAGATTTTTTGCTATCGACTGAGGGTAGGGCTTATGTTGAAATCAATTTTTAAAATTCAGGGTAGGTCTTTTTTTGAGGCTAGATCTCATTTTCGGGGAATCACGATAACGGTGCCGGTAAGACACTGTACTTACACAAAGTGCGAAGTCTACAGCCACAAATCATATCGATGTATTTCATCTTGTCAACTCCGTTTCCTGGTGCACGCCCAACGAGGGAGGTCATGTCCTTTGGACGTTTTGTTGATTCAGTAAAATAACTGAACTATCTATGTTAATATAGTTTGAAATAACTGTAGAGTAAACTTGGCAAAGTAAAATGACACAGTGTGTACATTGCTGAAACACATAATTTATTATGCAAGTTCCTCTCGCATGGAATAATTAAAGTCAACATTGTAAAAGAAAGATTAATGAAATTGAACATGTCATTTCAATAATACCATTTATTTTAAAGACTATTGTCGGTCGTCTATATATATATTATGGATTTCCAGATTTTTTTGTATTGAGATATCAAGAAATACTTAAAACGAATTTGCTAGTAAAAATCTGAATACCACCTGCATTTTTCCAGGTATCTGACTATTGCTACCTATTTTCACCACTAATCTCCAGGAAAAACGAAGTTGAACACAAAATCCACCCTAAAACTCTAACCTGAGTAAACATTTGCCAACTATTTTAGTTCAAAAATATATAATTTTGTATGGGATATTTTATGGGTAAAACAAATGGGAGTATTAGCCTTAAATCTGGCATCAAAAAACATTGTGATATCTCTAAACTCATTTTCACTATCCATATGTACAGAATTCATTATAATAGGGTCATCCGCGGGCTAATACGTTATAGCTGAAATCAATATTCCTTAATGTGTAATGTTTACCGTCTTAAGATATTTGTACATTTTAACGACTGAATAGGTGCGACCTGGCGAGAGCCATAAATCATGTCAACGTTCAAAGGTTGAACCGACACGGATGTAATATAGGATGTTGACAACAAGTAACTTGTTTATAAACAACACTTGTTAAGTTATGAAAAAAGTAATTTCCGAAAGGTTCTAATTTCTTTGCCTTGGAAAGTGACTTATACTGACTGATACCTCAGTCGACATTTTTAAAATGCTTGATCTTAGTATGCATAATATATATTTCCGACCGCATGTGAACACGTCAAAGACAATCTGATGATACTAAAATATGTTAAACAGCTTCAGAAATATACTAGTACAACGAAAATCTTAATCCTAAATGGTTAGGAAATTATTTTAATGATGATAATTAGATAGTTTATTTTGAAAATTCCATAACACGCACAAATTCAAAATGGAGAACTCCGGAGAACGAGCAAAACCTTTAAAAAAGTTTAAAACATGAAAAATACCATGAGCCCGCTCACCAGCACACACCCGAAGTTTTTTTACAAATAAACGCAAACATACTTGAATGATTCCTAGGCCACAAATAAACAAACAAACAAACAAAAGACATGAGAATGTGTTAAACTTTCTGGTTGTTGCACGTCTAGGACACGTAAGCTAATAATGACCAATTGAAAGCAAAAGTGGAGCTATTTGGTCCAAATTAGAAAACACCTTTCAAAAAACTTATATCCAGAATAGCTGTGTTACATGTAACATATTAACCAGTTTTAGTAGCTAGTGTTGCTATTCTAGATATACTCGACATACACGCCAATACCAACGTGTTGCACACTATATATGACGCTCCAGAAGTATGTGTACCAATAAGGAGGTAACTAATTTTGTTCGCCTATTTTACATCAAGTTGTGTAAAGGAACGGAAACCTGGGGACAGGGGAATATCACTTGGCTAACACAGACAATCAGGAAAATTGAAATAAAACTATGGCCTAACTCTAGCTTGATACACATACTAAGGGAGTACTATTTATATATATAATACTTATAGTAAGAGGAGCTTAACCCAGGTCACTAAATTGTTCTGTGTTCCCTGCGGAATGCGCGGTGGTTTGCATAAACTCAGTAGCAATGATTCCTATTCCACCAAAACTTGAACGAATTACCTTGACAGACGAGATATAGGTCCATAAATCATGTTATTTCAAATTCATTTTTCCGACACGTTGGTATTAGCACAAAACTGCTGCGGGATTGTGCCTTGACACGAGATTGCAAAAATTGTGACAGAAGGAATTAAGGTGACAATATATTTGTGTAATGCAAGTGTTTATACATGCTTAACCGAATATGACGTCGGGAAAAGGGCAATTAAATTGCCACCTCAATTTGCTATACAAACATTTCAAAATAATTTTCTAAAATAATTTTCACAATACAGTAAATACGAGCAGTTTAAACAAAAAATCATTCTAAATCTATCAAAACGTTTTGTTGGACCAGCGCCTGTTTGTTGAATTTTTACCCAATAGCACAAAAACAGTAGAAGAGCGACTTTTTTAAACGCTTACAATACATTCGGTACTCCCGTAGTATGTGTACCAGGTTAGGGTTAGGCAATAATTTCAGGTACAAATACTACGGGAGTCACTTGGCTAGTCCCCGAACTCGTAATAGAACTAAAATAAGGAAAATCGGAATAAAATTATGGCCTAACCCTAACCTGGCACACATACTATGTGTAAACATTCTTGGGTCACATAATACGAGAGCACCATACATTCAACGCCCCAGAAGAGTACTTGCGGAGGTTAAAATTCAACCAACTAATAAATGCAACTTCGTTTCTCACAAAGTAAGAACTTATTTTAAGAAAAAAAATGCAGTTTTTCATAGACTCACAAACTGTGAGTGATTCTGCTGCAGAATCATCATTTGCTATTAACCTCCATCCGAGCGTGACGAAATACGTGAGGTTTTGGTATTTCTGCCAACAGCTTATTAAGAAAGTGTTGTTTAGCACCTTTGTACATAAACATAGTCATGGATCATCCCAGATGTGCAATGATTCGTGACCTCTAACGTCATTGTTTACGTAAACAAATATTATTATACTGAAATATTATGAAAGTAAATAAAACTACATAAATTTTGAAGTTATATCCTTATAGTAAAGCAGTTCAATGTAACTTCTCAAGGGCATATTTGTAAATGATAAATGTAACAAATCTAACCATTATTGCATGAATTGCAATCCTAACATAAAGACAGTTCGGATTCATCTTAAGTTTCCATTTCATATTATTGATTATTACTAACAGTGATTATAATATACAATTTGGAGTTTACAAGTGTTTTTCAAGGTCAAACTTGTCGTGCGAGGATGTTCAGTCTATTAATCCACCATGACAAACCATGGACCGCAAATTAGGGAAATAGCCGATGCCAGAATTTCGGGTCGATTTTAGGAGGCACTTGGGTGTAGATATGTTGATGAATGATACGAAAAGCCATACTTTGTGACGCAAATTCGGTTTCAAAAACAGTGACACAGTGTAAGACCCGTAAATCTCTTGTCAAAGAGTTCTTTTATCAGTTTTGACAATGACCAATGAATGTACATCGGTGGTTTTCAAGAAATGCAGAATGCTATGCGCGCACATACAAAGAGACTTTATTTATACATGACGCTCATTCGCGTCTTTCGACTCGAACGAGGCCCTATAAATATCTCAACTATCTCAATATATGCGAGCAGCTATTTCACGAAAAGTAATTCTCCGTCATTTCCATAACATTATCCAGTTTGCCTAAATTTCACTAAGTGTCTATGTATATTTTCTCTCAGCTTTCCCACAGATTCAGCCAGAGTCGTACTATAATACTCCATTGTTTTGACGTACCACAGAAGTTCTACCACGAAATTTACAACAATATATTTTCAATGCTACCAACCTGCGATGCTACTACTGTTCTCATTTGTAATATTAATTGCTTGTCTCATTACACATGATCCCAGCGTCTGGGATTCTGTCGTCAGAAAGCGTATCAAGTAACATTTACACCAATACATCAGGCGATCAAATTTCTTCAAATACAAATAAACAGAAGCGTCGGGTCGAATATTTGCAAATTCAATGGTTAGTGTATATCTCATGTTGAAATTTCAATTGACAACTTGCAGATGTGCGTCAGGGAAGGCATCAATCAAGTGGGAATACACATAAGCACTCAACTGATTGGCATTTTACAATATCTTGCAATTCGTAGCTCCACAGCGACACCGTGGTAAAATTTGTTTTGGAATTCAAATCAAATCGATAATACAGACACATTCGTTATTATTACTGATAAACTAAAAATAGCGAACATTGTGTTTTTGGAAAATTTGCGAATTTAAATTTCTGAAAACTTTAACGGGATATCAAAACTGCTAATTTTCAAATTTCGCTGCAGCGACTCGTTTCCATGGCGAGACAAGCTAATGTCACAGCTGTGCTGAGAGCGGTTTGCAGCTGCGTGTGTAGTCTGTTTTATAGCTCTTCTTTTAAATCTTATCGTTTGAAGAACAAAACATTGTATGATTTGAAGCCGTATTGTTTTCAATCAGCCCATGCTTATATTTATTGAATTAGCTATTTGCATATTTGTACCGATATGGTAATTCCTAGCTTGGAGACGCTGAGCAGATGAATATTAGGATAGGATTTACCAACGGCCGGCAACCAACTTGCCTAATGTTAAACAAGTTCATGGACGCCATCTTGTGCCATATTTGGGAAACGCGAAACAATGCAGTCTTATGGGAAATTTTCGTCGTGTTGTTGTACGGTACCAAATCGAATAAGTCCGCTGTTATAAGGGCTAGAATGAAACTGAAGGGTGGATTTTGAACTTTAAGACATATGCTATCTAAATATATAACGCGATTAAGAATAAAAACTATCTAATGCGTTAAATTCGACTACAAACACAGCATAGAACCATTTTTGGTCATTTTTTTAAAGATTTTATAGTGATACGCCAATTTGAGGCTGTAAAATGTCTCCGCAACAATCCTACAATGTCATTTGTTATTCTAGCGCAGCTTGGAGCTGAGCAGTAGGGCATTATGGAGCTTGACAGACGAATAATGTTAAACAGAAAATAGAAACCTCCATTGAAGCAAAGTTGGGTCGGCCGGTAATTTCGACGAAAAAATACAACTTTTCATCTGTGACGTCATAAGGAAGGCTATTGTCAAATGGTTAATTATGACGATTAGAATGGCCAATTTACTTCGGAAGCAACTCGGAACCGGTATACTTGTCTTCAAAGACAATTTAATGTACTGTAAATGTAATTTGGCCAACATGAAAGGATATAAGCATGTACGGCTAAGATTCTACTTCAAAACGCGACCTCCAAAATTTTTCTACCTAAAATATTAGTGAAAATAATAGGTATGTTTCAATAATTGTGTTGGAACTTCTCATAAGGCGCTGTTTTAAATTGCCGAGAACAATAGGCACAAGATGGCGTCCATTGTCTGAGCGTGGCGTCGCTTATATTATATATACGCTTTGAGATTTACATACCGCTGTACCGTATTGATCCTGGCATCTGGGGGAAAGAAAAGTGGCACAGTTAATTCACAGTGGCACACCTAATTCACCGACATTTTTTTTATTCTGATCTTGAGTATTTCAGCTGTTTAACTTAAAAATAAAAAATGAAGGAAAAGGCTGAAGATGGGGGGAAACCGAAACCAAAAAATTGGAATCCAAAATCAGTTGGTCAATTGAAAAAGATGGCGCCGCAACAAAGGGCAAGGTATGCTCCTTCGTAGTACTGTGACAATCTTTATTAAAAATGCAAAATACTCAGTTTTTCATGAGTATTTACTCAAAGCAAGGTCACACACACACACTCATAATTCTAATTGAAAGTAAAAATATTTGTTAAACTTGATATCACTGCCTTATGTGGGGTGTTTACATTTTAAAACTTTTCATTTTTTTTGTTATTTACGTTTCATTCACGTATTTTTAGAATATAACATACTTTTGCCTTACTATCTGTTATTTGTAGCTTATTGTTAGCTAGGTATTTTTGAGGTAAGGTGTGAGATGATTAATAAGTTTTCTTGTGAGAATTTGATCAAAGCAAGATTATATCATAAGTAAAAGTGACTCGAATTCGAGAAATGTTACTTGTCATCACTGAGATGGCAAGATTTACTTATAATAGGATACGATTTACATATTTATACCGGGGGAGAGGAAAGCCGATAAGACAGTTTAATCATACTGTCATATGGCGAACCACGGTCTCTCGTGTGGATACCAGTCCATGTCGGGTATGGGATTAGTTAGCCAGTTATTTGTTTACGGAAGTATGGACTTGATAATATACAGAATTATTGTCAGTTCACATGTACAATTTTACTTCAAGACAAAAGTTTATTATTATTGAATAAAACTTCTCATATTATCCGTGCATATGAACTGAGTGACTAGTTAACTACTCCTATACCTGACATCTCTGTGTTGCTTAATTTGGTTTTTCTAGTGGTGGCTTACCTCATTACATATTGTAGTGATCGAATAATTTGAAAAAATAAATCTTATCATCTGATCACAATAAATTAACAAATGGTGCGTGTGTCAGTGGTCCCTAAACTGGTAGTAATTACCCCAAAAGGGGTAATTTGGCCATTTTGCTGCCCATTAATTTGTTGATCAATTCATTTTGCTCATGCCTTGGCATAACAAGGTAAGATTTCCTGCAGTATTGGTATTCAATATCAGATTCACCCTTCTTTAAAGTAAAAATGAAATAATAACCAAATTGTATTTCAAAATTCAGATATCTCGCATATGAAGATCCAAGCAAAGAGTCAGCAGAAGCAATGGCAGCTTCATTGAAAAGAATTCACGAACAAAAAACGTTACAGAGGAGAGATGTAATTCATGTCGCACAAGAAGAAATTGATGACAGTGAAAATCATAGCAAATTAATAGGACAACTAAAGTGAGATGTGTGTTTTTTAATGTGATTTAACCTCTATACAAGGCTTGGCGGTGTGGCGCATCGTGCGAGTGAATTGCTGGTATCCTCGCCACCCTAGGGTGTTTCATGTAAATGCTGGTTGTTTACGGCTTCCTCCACCATCAAGTCCATGCTTCCAAAAACAAATACCTGGCTAACTAATCCCATATCCGACATGGACTGGTAACCAATATTTGGTATGGGGTAGCATCGACCACACCTTGACTTTGCTTTAGTATTGCGAAAACGACTAAACTCAGCTTCCTAAACGAAGCCCAAATATTATTACTTTTTAACAAGGATATGCAGATGAAGAATATTCACAATTGGTTTTGACTTCGGACCAGTTGTTGGATATTCCAACTCAGAATCAATATCTGAGCTCCCAGTGAAATCAAATTTGATGATGATGTATGCAAGCCTCTTTAATAGACTGTCAACTGTCAAGAATGATTAGTCAACTTAACTTTTTTTAGAATATTTGACTATCATGGAACAGGGATAAAAATTGCCACTAAATTGGTCGTCATGGCCATCTCGGTCCTACTTCGGTGACTCTTGGTTATAAATTTGTCTCCCTACTGGCAACAAACAGGCGGACAAGCCTTGCTATATGAAAAAGCAGACAGACCCTGTGCCAGTCTGGAAAGCATGGGGTTTTCATTGATCGTTCAATATCGTTAACCATCGGTTTAATTTTTTTTTAATTGTCAAGTTTACAGCAACTTTTTTATTTATCATAGACTAATTTTTTTGAAAACCAATCTTACCTTCTAATTTCTTGGTGTTCCGCGAGGCGAGGTAAAATCGTGGGTGTTTTGAAAACAAAAAAAAGTTAGAGAAACACTGTATTAACTTATCATTCTGTATGATATTTTTCAGAGCTGCCGAAGCAAGGAATCGTATTCGAGTGATGAGATTAAGATATCAGGGAATGAGAGCCCATGAGATTAAACATTTAATTGCCTGCCAACCTACTTCATTGAAAGGTAAGAAAAAAATATCAAAACTGATGCTCTACCTCCCAGCTCCAAAAAAATCAAATTTCACCACTTGTTGAGAATGCTTAGTCAACTTACTGTCATCCGATTAAAAAGCCATTACATCTTTTTGGTTGAACGTTGCAGACGAATATCCGTTGCTGTAGGAAATGAAAATGAAACCACTGAGGGTATTTTTCTGTATCATACATAACTATTTTCTGCAGCTTGCAGCTTTTCAGACCTCCAAAACCCATGGTTTTCCGGACCCACTAGCTGTCACATTTTAATTTGGCAATTGGAAATTTCAGAACACCTTTGAAAAATATATGGCTACAGCACTGACTGATAGATCAAATTTTTTTTTCAGAATTGGTAGCTCATCAGTCCCAGTATATATACCGTATTTGCTCGTTTGTAGCCCGGACCCATATTTTTTCCAACCAACTCACTAACCAGGCCCTTATACAAACTGGCCCTTATTCAAGCACGGGCACTTGTTATTTTCGATTGTTACAATAATTAATATATTGTTATTTCCAGTTCTCAAGTATGATTTAAACGAGAATAATGAAAATTTTGACTTTTTCTATGCGCCGCAGGTACAAATCCGCAAAAGGAGAAAAGTTTTGCGACGCCCTATTAATATTGACGCACTTGGTCGTCGAGACGCTCAGTTTGAGAACCATGGTGTTACGTAATCAATGCTATCTGTTATGTACTTGGACGCCTAAAGCGTGAGTGTTATCAACCGGCGCTTAAAATTCAACAGCGTTGTGACAAAAGCGCTTCTTATTTCTTATTGTTCTCTACCACTGAAAAATCAGCTTTTACATCAGGCGGGTATTCAAGCACCGGCCCTTATTTATTTTTATGTTCTGTTCATACGGGCAGTTATTCAAACGGGCCCTTAATCAAGATCGGGCGGTAAAACGAGCATATACAGTATGCTTATAAACAGCCTTGAATGTGCGAAAACATCTATGCTCGTCGGTATGGCTCATCCCGCTAAGCGTTAGGAATGCGATTGCCACAGTATCTCTGATTACCCTGCGTGGGTTCGCAAGTTCTAATCCTAAACTCGACATGGACTGGTAACCGAACAAGAGGTCGTGGTTTTCCATATGATTAAGCTTCCTTAACGGTTCCCTCTCTTCAGAGATAAATATGAAATCCTGAAACATCTAATTTTTCTGTATTTCAGCATTAAGGCTTGAAGCCCTTGTTCCACCAACCATAGACAACAGTAATCCTGGAGATGCCTTGGATAAATTACAAAGAGCAAGAGTAGAAACCATATTAGAAGATGAGAACGGACTGACTACAAATCGAAAACTAGATTGAAAAGTTTAAAGCCAATAACTTTTTATACGACTCCAATCAAATAATCACTGTCGGTCTTACTTTTCATTCGAAGAAATTGAAGTGCCCCCTTTTGAATAAATGAATTGTTTTATAGGATTTTTTTTCCTTCCTAATCAGGCATCTTTTTGTTTCAAGGCAATTTGAAACATCGAACTTATTGAGTTGCTATCTTTTGGATAAATGAAATGAAATATGTTTTAGCTTACTTTTCAATCAAACAAATTGAATTGCCATCTTCTGAATAAATAAGTTGCTTCATACGGAATTTTTCTCCCTTTCTAATCAGGCTTTTTTGTTTCAAGGCAATTTAAAACATCGAACATATTGAATTGAATAAATGAATTGGAATATGTTTTAACAGGACTTTGTTCACAGTCCTTAATGAGACATGTTTCTGTTTTAATTCAAGTCAAAACCTGACAAGAACTTGTAAGCGGACTGCACTTACTTTTGTTTTATGTTTAAATAGGTTTCAATGAAATTCTTAATTGTTTCCTTATTTTAATTCCATTTTCTTTCATCTATGAGATAGTAACAACAATGCCGAGTTTTTCTACTTTAAGTTTATGTTGCAAAAATTTACATGTCATGTACGAGTCCAGTGGTTCTCAAACTTTTTGATCCGCACCCCGTTTTTAGAACTTGTCAAGTCTTGCTAACAGATAGATGATAAGTCGAAAGTATGTTTTATTCAAAAAACATGTTGAAATACGTGGATGGAACATAAATATCTAAAATAAAGAAATGTAAATATCTAACATAGGGCAGGCAAGATCAATTCTAATAAATATTTTTATATATAGCTTCATACCCCCTCAAAAATTGTCTACACCCCCCTTGCCCCCACTATTTGAGAACCACTGCACCAGTCCATACGAAGTTAAGTCCATTGAAAGCAACTTAAAAGTCAAAATGTATTGTGCATGTATTTCTACCAAAGATTTTTTCATTTTAAACATAGAATTGTTTTTATCATGTAAATTGTTGCTATTTGTTATAAGTATTTCTATTTTCAGTAAAAAAAATTCAAGTAAAGTCCAATAATTTCATTCATTTTGCCTTGTACATGACCTCGTTCAGGATCATTTATAAATGTGGCATCATCACGGTTTCCTATCTTCACATTTGCATAAAAATCAGTTAGTTGTTTCAGATACATAAACTTGATAGCGGATTAGGTCAGGGATGAGCTGGGAAAATCGTAACAACCAGAACGCAACTAATTCGTGAAAATGTATTATATTTACAGCACGTCCGCATACGCTTTCCCCGAGTTTTGTTTTTCCCCAAAAATGACATATTTTCATAAAGTTCGTCGTCACGTAACAATTGAAATTTGTCCAGCAGACCTGACACTTTTTTTACTCCGACAGATTCTCAAGCGCGAATGTAAATCTTGCCTTGTTTATGTGGTTTTAGGTTTTTTTATATTTCAAAAATATAAGTATGAATAAATTGTAAGAATAGACGAGGCTAAAATCAGTTGGCATTACCGCTTAATAACAGCAGTTTGATTAATTTGCAATAAAATGGCGTTTGAAGCGTTGAAGCTGTCGGAAGCGTTCAACCTGTCGGAACATGAAAACCCTTTTCCAAAAAAGCATGGAAAATGTTATAATGATAAGGTATGGGACGTTTCCCCGAACTTTGGCCCCCCAAAATTTCTCCTTATACTTTACTTTTGCAAAAAAAAAAAATTACGCCTCATCAACCCACTACTAACTACCTCCCGAAAACCTTCAGTCCCGACCTCTTTTCCTATCTCCCTCGCCTTCTTATCCTGGACCCACTTCACTATTCATTCCCTCAGCCTCCCTATTCTCGAGCCATTGTCCTATCTCCCTCAGCGTTCCTATTCTCGACCCACCGCCCTGTCTCTCTCAGCCTTTCCCACTTTCGACCTATTACCCTGTTTACCTCAACTTTCCTATCCTCGACCGACTGCCCTATCTCCCTCAACTTTCCTATCCTCGACCGACTGCCCCATCCGCCTCAACTTCCCTATTCGCGACCCACTGCTCTATCTCCTCCAACCTCCCTATTCGCGACCCACTGCCCTATCTCCCTCAACTTTCCTATCCTCGACCGACTGCCCCATCCGCCTCAACTTCCCTATTCGCGACCCACTGTCCTATCTCCCTCAACTTTTCTATCCTCGACCGACTGCCCCATTCGCCTCAACCTCCCTATTCGCGACCCACTGCTCTATCTCCTCTAACCTCCCTATTCGCGACCCACTGCCCTATCTCCCTCAACTTTCCTAATGGCGGCCGACTGCCTTATCTCCCCCAACCTTCCTATAAGCGACCCACTGCGCTATCCCCCTCAACTTACCTATCCTCGACTAACCGCCCCGGCTTTATTTCCCTCAACTTTCCTATCATCGGACCACTGCGCTATCCTCCTCGACTTACCTATCCTCGACCAACCGCCCTATACTACCCGTAGCCGGACCAACTGCGCTCTGCCCACGTTCCGATCTTCGCACTAAACCTTGTTTGCCTGCGATTATCCGAACTCCCAAGTTTTATACGGCTCGAATATGCCAATGAGGTGATTGAAGCGTACGTCGACGAAACAAGCTTATAAGGTTGACGGCATTCGTGACATATATATTGTTATGAGTATATTTCAATGTGAAACAAACGTATAGTTTCACTGAGTATAAATGATACAAAAATGTTTGAAATCTTTCGAAAGACACGTATTTACATCATTTGCCAGGCCATTTAAATATAGGTTGCAATCGCAAATGGTAGTCAGTCACCATAATTGATAACTCAAATATTTGCTACTTGTTATGCCACTGATGTTCCTGAGAGTGGAAGCACGTATATAAAGCATGTTTGGAAATATTAAAAAAAAAATTTAATGATCTTCAAGCGCAACGCATCTAAATATAGAGAAGAAATTTTATATGTAAACCAAAAGATCCTTTGAGAAAACAGGTTTCGAGAAATAAAGGTTTCGGCGCAACGCCGTTGAAATCCTGAAAAAGGTACGATAAATCAAATATCATTCAATGAATCCTTATACAGTAATTCGGGCCCTCACGCAATCCAAATAGACAGCCACTAACAACAACTATTAAACATCTGCCACATCATGAATTTATATCCAAGCAAATGGGACGACGTAAGCTAAAACAAGGGACATATGAATACAATAATTCGGAATCCAATGATTGGCAGAAAATAGGTTTACTTAACAACCAACCAGTTGAAAAACGCTGCTTTAATTTTTTACGAGTACGAGTTTTCAAAACTTAGTTCTTATTAATTTGTTTAGTATCACAAGTATTATAATGCGGGTGATCCAATCATTTTTGTAAATGTTATTCCGGCGGACCGTTACACATGCCTGCTCACTGCAACGCAATAATTATACGCAAAAGAGCTTGGCATAGTATAGAGATGATCACAGGTAAAGTCGTCCTCGACGACGTATGCAAACTCCCGTACGCCAGGGATCTCACACAGCTCAAAATAAACATACACCGCAAGCTGAAATACAGATTCCGGCATTCCGCCATCGACGTTCACTAATAATTATCATAACAACGCATGATTTTGTGAGCATATTTTTTTAAATTCATGGGTCATCAATTTTCTTTTAAGGGCGTCTTACATCTTGACTCCAAGCAAAGTTTTAGACAAGCAGAAACAAAATTCATATGGTAACACGCACTCGATTAGTAAAGTACACTTTAATAGTTGTCTCAATAGACGTTATACGTTTTAACTTGCAGCAAGGCCCTATACAGGCAGAAATGGCTCGTTAACTTAAATTATTCTACACAATGAAACATTGAATAAAAATGTAGCATGTTTCTATTTCAAACAAAAACTTCATACACTCTACAAGATATTACAATTTTGAAAAACATTTGATACACACACAATTTAGTTCTTGGTTAAAATATTAAAAAAACACAGAAAAAACGGCCACAGTTTTATGTTTAGTCAAGGGGTTGCTTCGTATTTGATGGTTTTATATTTGGCTCGAGTGGCTTGAAATAACATAGACGCATGCATAAAGCATGCTTACCGTTTTTCAACCTCAAGAAAAACACCTATTTTTGTATAATGCATTTTAAAAGTCTGGTACTTAAGTATTAAAATTATTGTTGACATCATATAAATATTCAGTTCCGATACCAAATGACAGAAGCCATTTTAAATTTTCGAAATCGCTTTGCCGAAGTTATTTCACTCAATTTAATTAACACTCCTAAGAATTTATAGTTTCATAAGTTTTCACGGTGTTATCAGTTTTATTGATAGTTGACATCGGTTCTTCGTAACATGTAGTATCGTTGTCGTAGGTATATGGGAATTCGGGTTAATTTGGCTTTGAACTTGATGGTGATGATACAAATGTGGTTTGATAAGGATTAACAATAGAAATATCGTTGGATCGTTGTTTGGATTCTGTTTCCACGTTCCTGCTTTTCATTCTAGAAAAAGACAGAATAACTTTGAAAATATAGAACAAACCTTTAATTGAAGCAGAAATACATTTGGAATTAATTTGCAGCAGATATAAAATAGCGCGAAACCAAAACTATAACATTTAAACGTATAAAACATTTACACGCTTGTTGTCTTGGCGGTAGAGATAAAAATAATCCAGCACACACCATATAAAATGGTGCGATTTAAATGTGGCAAGAAGGTTAATTTTGAGATTCTATTTCATATTTCATCAAAGTGCACATTTTGGTACAATATGTTTCCAAAGTAAAAAAAAATACCGTGCGTCGTGTGACTCTTTTGCCACCCTCTCAATGTTCAGAAAATATTTTTTTTAAATGTAAAAAGTGGGTTAGTCTTTTCCTTTTTGCATATGAATTAACCAATTTCCCTTATTGAATTCCAAGAGATATATAGATTTGTGATCCAAAATTAGGTATTTACATATTACCAAAGATTTTGTGGCGCTGAAAGCATTTGCACTTTGAGTAAAAAAAACTCTTCAAACAGAGGGTAAAAATATATATTTTATATTATAAATAATAGAAATAAAAAAATCCATACTTTTTTTTAATTATCCAAAAAACAATCAATGCCAGAGCAATTCCAATTCCAACACAAGTGACAGAAATGACAATAGTTAAGTTGATGCCTGAAACATTAAAATTTTATGAATATTTA
Organism: Styela clava; assembly: GCF_013122585.1. Taxonomy (NCBI): domain Eukaryota; kingdom Metazoa; phylum Chordata; class Ascidiacea; order Stolidobranchia; family Styelidae; genus Styela; species Styela clava. The sequence goes on along the minus strand of NW_024102834.1, from coordinate 17,999,913 downwards.
GTTTCCTAATCATTGCCCGTGTATCGCGAATGACGTTGTCGATTCAAATCTTTTCGATTTTTATAAATTAGTATGTGCGGGAAATGAAAATTACCCTTTCCCGCATCATATTTGTTTCGTCTCCAATATCGAACCTGCATATTCCAACTTTAACAAAGATTATGGTAGTTCATACTGAAGCTTACCTTCAACTACAACTGTCACAGTAATTGATGATGAAATGAAATAAGCTTCGAGGTTTGACTCAGGATCAGCTAGGAATGTATATGTCGTTCCTTGACTAGGTTTTTTGAAAGGCCCAAGATTGATCTCAACAGATTTAACAACATCTCTTCTAGTATAAATCGCATTAGTGAAATTTGAATCTTTGTAGGTTTGTATTCTCACTGGACCTTGACTACTCTGAATATTCAGATGCACGGTAACGATTTCTCCCAAGTTAATTGTGAAGTTTGTCTTGGGAGTGGAAATTTTAATGGGAGCTGAAATGTAAACAAAATTTCAGTTTTCCTCAGAGTTACGCCAGTTTTACAAAAGTTGAAATGACTTGCATGTATGCGAATAAAGTGGAATTAACATTTCTACGTTAGTTGGAAATTCAAGGACCTTGTGTATTAACAGCATTTATTTTATTCGAAAAGAAGTACAGAACTATTCCGTATGACACACAATAACGATATATATAATTGATAATGACTTCAGGAAAAGTTTTATAGGTATCCTGAATTTTATTTTGACTGTTCGCCTTTACCTACATTCGTAAACAAAATTTGAATTAAATTCACTTTCATACATACCGATCTCACAATATTTTCCGTCAAACCCTTTTAAACATTTACAGATTTTTTGACACCCAACAAATACGCAAGTTCCGGAGTACATACATGGAGACGGGGAACATATATCAATGACTGTAAAACAAAATACATTTTTATTATTGTGTTGTTTTTATGGGAATAAACGTGTATGACACGAAAGGAAAACACACTGTATATTTGAATTTGAGCAAAAATAAAAAATTCTACAAAAAACTGAAGACGCGGGACGAGCCGCTAATTCTTCTATAAAAATTCATGAAAATTACATCATGTATAAAAACTAAAGAATTAAATTTGTGATATTGGCTCAAAATTGCTACTTTTTGAGTTTTAATTAGTTCTATCGCGATTTGTCACTCATTAGTACGAAAAAAGAATTTTACTAATCGATATCTTATATTTAATATTCACCCACGTTTTATGTGTTTATAATTTAGCGAAGGAAATATTCGAAGATGCTCGATCATTTTATCATAAATTTAAGGATTTTATTTTTGCAATCAGTTTACTGATGAGTATTTCACTCTCGCTTGATAAATCTTGAAACATTTTATTAACATACTGTGTAATATACAGCTGTTCTTTGCATGAAATACTATACTATAAAATATTAGGAGTGAAAAGCAATATGACGGTAAAATATTATTAAATCTATTATTAAATTCTATTATGAAGGTTGACGTGATATCTGCAGTGATTTGCAGTATTGTTTATGAATCTCCTTTCTGTATAGAATTCCAAATTTATTCATAAAAGATAATTATGGGATTTGTACAGTATTTTTATTATTTTTAGGTTTACCAAGATAAAAAATAAATAAATATAAATATGCCTATGAAATATTTCATTCTATGGCTTCATTAAGTTATCTTGGGGTTTGTTTTGTGAATTTGTCCTTTTTTTCAAATATTGGTTTATGAAAATGATAATCAGCAACTTTTCAGAAAAACAAGTTGAAACAGTGAGTTGTTAAGATATACCTTGACAAATGGTTCCGTAGTATGCTGGTTGACAGTGACATTTGTAATAAGGCACAGTGAGAGAATACGTACAGCTTGCTCCGTTCATACATGGTGTAGAATCGCATTGATCTGTGTTTTTTTATAGATGAAAAAGTAAAATCTCAAGTTTTGTTGAAGACAATGTTTTTTGGAAATATTGTGATACAATGCTGTGACCGGTCGACACAAAACTTGTATGTATTGTAGACAGTCCCAGAATAACAGCTTAGTGCAAGCGAATTCCGCAGAACAGAAGTCTTTGACAAAAAAAATTCTGGATTGAAATTTGGATAACAAACATATACCACTACTCTTACACATCGCCAAGTGTAAAAGTTTTTGAAACGCCTTGCATAGTTTAGGTGTTGTCGGAAACAAATTATTTTATGCATTGCACGCCAAAAAAATTTTTAGTAGTTCCGTTTCATATATTATTCTTTTTATTCCTTCGTAATGAAAACAAAAACCACTCTATTTTTTCACTGTACTGAATATTAAGTACATTTACAAACCTGCGATCGATACATTTATTGACGTCACTCTCGAATAAAATGGACTGGTTTTTGACACCGGACTTGCAGTAAAATAGTAAGTAAGCAGATTTGTAGTTATTTCAAATGGATTTAGAGTGAATGATAGTGTGGTTGAAACAGTATTGCCTGTGATTCCTACTGTCGATTTTGATGTGACAAAAGGATTTTCAGTGTTCGAAACTTCAATATTAATGTTACGATCATAAGACGTTATGTTGACATTTGCAGTTAAATTTTGTCTTCTTGCAATATTGTAAAGTGCAGATACAGTTGATATTGTTATAAGATCTGAAAATTAGATTTTTATGGTTTGGTTTGGTAAACAAGCAAGTAATTAAGTTTGAATGTTGCTTCGAAAAAATGACCCAATGTGTAAGGGTAAATATATAAATTTTATTCAAAACATTTTTTTTCTTTTACTCATACGAGAGAAGCATGAGTTATTGTTTCTTACTCTATTGATTTCAGAAAAATGTTTACTTCTCAAGTTTGATAAGAAAAACATACGTAATGAGTCACTCAGTTTCTCGTCTAACAGTTGACATCACGTAATTTCTAGCTGACGACCGTCAAATTTGCCATTTAAAGTTGGGACATTTCCTAATATTAGTCCGGAGCACGCAATTTGTGGCATATAGACTACTTGTTTACTACTGACTGTTCTGCCAAAAAGATGTCCGAAATATGTTTTGTTTTACCAATCGCAGTTACCATCTTTGTTCTACGGTTACTTTGTTCTACTTTGTTCTTTAATTGCCCTTCAATACGTGTAATATACGCATAATTAGAAGATGTTTCTAGAAATAGTATGAACTATGTCAAGATTAATATGAGTTGATAGCAGATTAAATATTTTATTTTATATGCAAGTTTGGAAGAAGTCCCAAAAAGATAAACCAAGGAGGGTATTTAGCTTGCTGTCAGCATTAAACCGGAAAACTACAACTAATCACTGATGCGTAAACTACTTTTCACTGATGCGAACTAGGAATGTTCTTATTACAACTTGTTCAAATAAAATAAATTATCAAAAGTGTTTTACAGCTCAACAATGTTAAAATAAGCATAGGTATAGAAAAATACCTTTTTCGCATTTTGTTCCAAAATATCCTGATTCACAGGCGCAGTTGTATCGATTTCCAATAACTTTGCATGTTCCCTTGTCTGAGCAGACATCTCTACCGCATACACCAGATGATACATCTGTTTAACAACATGAATATTTTCAATTACCGATTTCAGAATTGCAAAATTGTTGGACTAATTGCGTGACAATATAGATATTTCTCAGGAAATTCACCCGTATCGTAAAATCATTTTATAGTGGTAAAAATATATAAATATGCCTGATATTACCAATCGTATAAAATATGCGCTTCAACAATTTAAATATTTAGAATACCTAAATTCGATAGAAATATATATCAATGTACAGTAGGGGTCGGCAACCTTTTGTAATAAGGGTTGCAAGTCATTGGCGGGCAGCACATATTTTTAGAAAGTTGAAAACCAAACGGATGGTACTTTTTATAATAAAAATCTCTCATCTCTCGAGTGCAATATAGTTTTATTTCCTCATTGCTATGCATTTTTGGCGCAATTGAACCCTTCGCACTTAGCATCAAGTAATTGTAAATTTTATACTTGTTAGATTATAATATAATTCAGCGTCTCACAATGAATTGTGTAACGTAAAAAATATAATCATTGTTACTATAATTCAGTGAAGCGTCGCGGGCCGGATTATGATACTCCGCTGGCCGGATCCGGCCTGCGGGCCGTAGGTTGCCGACCCCTGATGTACACGATTGTTGCTGGCAGTAAGTTGATGTTATTGGCCTGAAATCGCCCTCGTAGCTGAACACCGCGTAAATAATCAGTCCAAAGATTTTCCGGATTCGGAAAGCGGCGCCACACAACTGGTGTAATATAACGGTAGTAACATTAGACTTAGAGAACCGCCATGGGCTTTGGGTGATTCACATTCAACATTTTACACTTTGTCTTACTGTCTGACATTTCTCAATGAAGGAGCAAGAAGGCTCAGCAAGCAGAAATAAAAAACAAGTGAATATTGAATATCCTTGCGGGCGTCAATAAAAGAATCTCTGATATAACATTTTTACAGTTTTAGTCGCATTGGTTGGACTGGGAATTCACTGAAAACACTGGATAACCAGGCGATATTGAGGGTAACCTGTTAACCGCTGTTGATGAAAAATTGGTCGAAAAATACGATATTCTACGTTACGACTCTAAAAGTACTTTGTCATAAACTTGCCATGGAAGTGCTAAAATTTGTTAATCCAGTTAGAAATTATAGTTGCGCTTAATTGCTCAATTAAGATAAAACTATTATAAATATTTTGCGAGCGTAGCCAGTCCGAAAATTTTGAACGCGTTGGGTAACAGATATTTATATTGATATGACTTTCTCTCTGAGCTAGTCTGGGTATAACTAATGTCTAAATATATCCTATCCTCTTCGTTGTCGAAGTCATCCAAGGTATTTAATCTCGCACCTTCATCTATCTCACTTGGTTCGTTTGGAAGAGGTTTTATTTTCTTTTTTGCAATAAATTTATCTGAAACAGTAATTCTAGAAGTTGGTAATATGTCGCGAGATGATTTGAAATTGTACTTGACAAAATCGCGACGGTACATAAAAGTTTGAGAAACACTAATCTGCACGCATTCAAATTTTTATCACTATGCCACTCCTTCTTCTAGTATTAATCACCTCGCTGACAAATATATCCAAAACGTTGACTACAACTGTGATCAATCCATTTAAAGTCCACACTGGCGTATTTTGCCAAACAGTTTTCGCTTCTTCCCCCATTTGGTTCACTACTATGCCATGGTTTCCTGAAAATACAATAAGGCAATAATTTAAATTAAACCGCAATGGGGATTGACTGATTTTGTTTTTTTCATTTGACTCATTTTAGGGCCTGGTCATTCATTCCTTCGTGAAATACAAAAATACAACAAATATACAAAATGAGTAACACGAACAAAAACATTTATTTGGATAATGCGCATTAAACACCTCAAAAATGAAAAATATTTTTCTGAGAACAAGTGAAATTTTTTTTTTTTTGCGTTTTTCACTCATTGTTTTTTGTTTTCATTAGAAAATTACAAATCACTTTCAAAGTTCAACATCCTCTATCTAATGTAAATCTACTTTTGAATATTGCATAGCCTATAAATATGAATTAGGTTTTTTCATCGATATATTCATGATATAAAAGACTCATAAAAACTTAATATATAAGAAAAATAGTCACTACAATAGTCATTGCGCAACAGGTTCATTTATTACGAATCATTCAAGTTTTTGTTTTACCTACTACACGGGAATATCAATGATAGTAAACAGAATAAATTTACCAGTTTTCATCATTGCTATCGATAGCTGTCTCATCTCCCCATTTCCAAGATCCTTCTGTTTCCAAATCACTTCCACTTGTCCAGAAATCCATATTGCCGCTGGTAAGTTAATATGTAGTTTCAACGATCAATTTAAAAAAGCAATACCAATAACTGGTTAGAAGAACATTTTTTAGAAAGACATTCACGTGACGCATCAATGACCAATAACGATTATTATTACCAATTTCTGGTAAAATCCAAGATATCTCTATTTAAAATCTACCGACTGTGAATAATGGGTTATAAACTTTAATATTGAATGTAGTTTGATTGTGTCGAGTTGCGGTTGACGTCGTAATCAATGAATCATGTCTCCAAACGTTATTTTCTGTATTCTATGTATGCGTGATTTTTGATATTTTCTGTATTCTATAGTATGCGAATAGAAACAACATGAATGCTAAAGAAACACTGACGATTTCGTCCAGGACAATCTACATATATAAATGTATATGTACAAATGTAAATTGTTAAAAACGCTATAGCAACGGAGTCGAATAACAATAAAATACTTATATAGGTTTCGTATTCCAATGTGCCGGTGAAATAGAAAAATAATTCGACCATTATATTTATGAAATTTTCTTCGTTGTAAATATATATATGAAAATTACAAAAAACTCAATCTTTCGTCGATGAATGAATTGAGAGCGTCTGTTTTTATCTCCACAAGCGTCGATCCGTTTTTTGCACAAGCTTGTTGAGACTCAGAAAATGTTTTTACAGGACTCGATATAATTTGAAGAGTTAACTCATTGTTGAAAATGATCCAAGATTTATCTATAACGAGATGATTTGCCTCATTAATCAAATTTTATATTTTATATATACTACAGAAATTGAATATTTTCATTTTTGAATGAGATCAACATAGACATACTAATAAAACTTCACAGTAATATACTTTCACAGAACATTTTTCTGTGCAAAAAATATTTAACAGACAGCAATACTTCTTAGTCATAGACTATGTCTTTTGGCAGAAGCTTACTATGAAATTTTATCTCAAGGAACAAAAGGTAATTTTTCAGAAATTTGTAAGTCTTTCATGGGATATTATTATTTACAAACGTTTTCATTTACGATTATTTTTAGGAAATTAAAAAATATTTTACTGAGGAACATTGTATATAACTACATCATTGTACGACACCTCAGAAACCAGTGAAATTTAATTTCCACCTTGTTTTGTGGAAGCAAGCAACCGTTATTGGTATTACTGGAAGTGGATGATAGACCGGATACAACAATCACAACTCAACAAAGTACTCATTTTTGCCTTTCTATGTGAATCACAGGCGGTGTTATATTAGGTGTTACTTATTTATTTATATTAGTACATTTCATCACTCATGTCATGTTTAGCTCGAAAGAATTGGCTTTAAATTGATTGGCACAGAACGAATGCCAAACCCGTCAAGAGACGATATAGTTTTGATCGTTACTGAAAGTCGTCGTCTTAAATTCACCGCTTTGGATGTGAGTAATATTTCACCCGTTGTCATGTGTATGCTATTGTATTGCACTTTGAATAATATACGTGTCTTTCTAATCGCATTGTGTGTAATAAGTTTCAACAAAATGCCATTTGACTCTTTAGATAATTTTACCACATCTAATAAAACGACTCGACTGGCTGACGCCCTAAATTCGAACATGCTTTCGTAGGACGTACCATTTGTAGTTGTAAATAAAAGAGAGATTTGTTTAAACCATGAAGTTTTTTTTATATTGTTTCCTGCATTTAACCTAAGCAGATATGTTATGGCATACAAATTAGATTTATAATACCATTGAAATATTAATAATAAAAACATACCTGATTGACACACATATCGGTGACCAGTTTTGCAGTCTTGATCAAGCCATTTTCCATCAGATGATCTGGCAGCCACACAGAAGTTATTCCATATAGGTTTGGCTTCTCGTGGTCGCCCAAGGGCCCTAAATAAAGACATAAATACATGCATTTTAATTTCTTCCATGTTTAAATTTTGTAGGCAAATCAAGATAGCTTTTGTGTAAATAAGACGTGATATTTCTATGGACATTTCTCAGTGCAGCAAACAGTATTTGGTAATTTCTCCTAATGGAAATTCATTTATGCTTACAAGACTTGTATCGTTTTCGTCGCATAAAATTCCATGTTTTATGCAATATAATTAACAATAATATATATTTAAAATATTCAATAGAGTGTTTGGCACTCACTGATTTTCAAAAAAAGACGCATATTAGAAACAAAATTTGAACAAGTTGAAAAATAGTCTGTTCCTTACTCTGAATGCATTTTACTTGATATATTTTATGATATATTTACGTTTAGCTGCAAAGCTTTTCTAGTTTGACCCACTATTTGCACAAATATAGTTGGAAGAAAAGGAGTTAAAAGAAATATATTTAGGAGAAAAAGAACTTTAAATAATTCCAATTTTACTCGACAAAAAACCGAACACACATGATTATATCAAATCCGATAACTGTCGCGATTACATTAGGCAGTATTTTTTGTAATACTGTTTAAGATGGTTGCAAAAAACCATTCGGCATGAATTATATTGTTAGATCATAACATTAATATTTAGTTATCAGACATAGGCTATGCATAGCCAACCTAGGCTAACAGATTGTTAACACGATTTTTAGTTTTCTTCGAAGCCTATTTTGTTAGCATATATTCCCGACCAAAAAGATAGAAAGCCAGTTAACAATTTAGACTAGCCAAACACATTATTCAACTTCGCTAGTAGCCTCAGCTAGCCATAACACTAGTCAATTCAGTGAGAAATGTGATGTAACAATATATCAAAAACAAATGCTATTTTTTGTTCAGCTTCCCGAAAATGCGACTCGGGTCACGGATAATGAAGCGGCGGGCCACATGTGGCCTGCGGGACGGGGTTGGACCACGCTGCCATATATTTTAAAATGTTCAATGAGTGTTGAGCAGGCACTGTTTATTTTAGAAACAAAATTTACGCAAGTTAGCAAAACTAGTCCGTTCATCACTCTACGTCTAGATGCATCGTTATATATTCTGTGAAATAATTACGTTGAGTTGCAAAGTTTTTCTAGTTTGAACCACAATTTGCACATTTGCTTTTGGATCTCGTCATTGGAGGCCACCAAATATTACAGGTTTTTCTGTTGGATACCATAAAGTTTTTCCAATATGCAAAAAAAAAATTTGAACAAACCAGTTAGTATAGTGTAATTCATAAATCTTGTTCCATTTCCAACCGCTATCATAATGTAAACCAATCCAAATATAATTCCTAACAAAAATAAAATAAACAATATTAAAATGTGAAGACTTGAGTTATTGCTTAAATATATATATATATAATATATTTTAGGGCGCGAATTAACAATGTGTTGCATTCTTTAGTACCTCACCAGATTTAGTACTTACAACTCATATCGTTTTGAGCCTTAGAGCTCTTTGGCTAGTTTGTGCTGCAAAGTACAAAACCAATTATATTTCTTTTTTAAACATTTATTGAAAGTGATTCGACAAGTGTAAATTTTGTCAAAAGAATTCATCTCAGGGCGACGTCATGTTTCCTACGCTCTCAAAATAAAATTAAAAGTTTATCACATCTTTTACATTCATTTGGAATTATATGGGACTACAGGAAGAACTCCATTATCTCTGTGCTTAATTTATACCTGTTAAATAAATAATAAATTGCACTCACTCAGTAAGCCTGCTCACTGCAACTTGAGTTTCTTCATCTTTTATTTCAACAAGCCATGCGTTTCTTGCTTCACATACAGCCTTGGCAGCATCATATGATTTTCCATTGTTAAATTCTTCTAATCTATAGTTTCGAAAATCTGATGTATCTGAACAGGTAGCAACCATTGTATTTATTATTTATCATAAAGGGAATTTGTTTTTCAAAATATTGCTTATACTTGAATGAAAACCAATTAGGTGTTGACATAACAATAATTTTAATAGCAAATATTAAAAAAAATATTTATATCGTACAGAAAAACATTTAAATATAACTATTGCTATAAATATTTGGAAGTTATATTTTTTGCTTGTTTTACCTTCTTACGTAGCAAAATAAACAGATATTTATGATTTACCCATTTAGGAAATCCAAACCCATTTATAAACCCCTATATCATCGCATTAGACTTCATTTGAAACTTGTTTTTTTGTTAGAGTCTTATTTATTTAAATAATATTTCCTCAACGTAATAAATTTTAATATAAGTATATACTAAGAAATAAGCTGTGAGAAGGAAGTTCAGCTCTTTGTTACATGTAAGGTACTAGCCAATTTGATTTTATAAATATCGACAAAGTCAATCATAAGATAGACAGGATGGACTACGCAAATATTTAAATAAATAAAATGCATATTACTTACCGCTTGGTTCTTGCCCCTGCACGACAATAATCAAGAACAAGAAGGTGATAAAGTCAAAAACTTTCATTTCGATTTTATTATTATAAAGTTATCCGCTAATATTTAAATTCGTTACGCTGTCATATTACAAGAAAAGTAGCTATATAGTTAGGTAAAAACGACACGAACCAAATCGTTATTTATATTTACGCAACTTTCATTCATACCCTTACGCTGAATAATTTTCATTAGATAACACCACATGCGTAAAATGTCTGGGGAAGATTTCCTACCTCCATCAGATCGGGGGATTCTCAAACTTTTGGTCTCATGCAGCATGACTGACTATTATTTACAGAATCCCACAATGAATGTCTAAAAATATAAACAAAAAACACACTATTACTTATCGAATAATGTTCCCGAGTAAATTAAAATTACTTTATTTAATGACTCGGATGTACTTGCTGCTCCAAAATATGTAAATTGGCAGTAACCTGAATGTGGCATTACCCATCATAACTTATAGGTTTCAATATTGCCTCTGTGGACAATTCCAATATTTACCATGTCAGTATTTTAATAAGTAAACGAACAACTCGCGAAGCCTCCAGGTTTCTCTCACGGACCCCTAGGGCCCCGGATCGCTTTGAGGACCTAAGATCTAAAGATAACATAAACTTCACAAAATTAAAACGAGAATATCGGTCGGAGATCGAAGACTTATCGATCGAAACTTCGGTTTCGATTTATGACTCTATAGTGACACCGCGTGTTCCATAACTAATTAATCGATAACTCGCTAATTATACGACATAATTCATCCAAAATCAATAGGCTTCTGGTCCGAGATATGATGAATGCACATGCAAAATCTGAAGCAGATTCAACCACGTCTTCGCGAGATATCGCGTGCATCTAACAGACAGACAAATACCTATCAACATACTTACCGATCTAAAGATTGATGAGTAACGATCCTAAGATCGATAAGTAATGACTAGGCTTATAAGTATATATATATATATAACGTCGAAATTACATAATTATACAGGGTGATCAGGTCAAGTGTAGACAAATGTTTATTAAAATATCTACAATATAAATGTAAGGAAGAAAAAATTATTTTGCAGAAAAAAACAGTATAAAGATAAATAACAGAATTCATAGTTATTTTTCGATATATTCTCCCTTTGCCTTGACTACACGCCTCGATCTGATTGGAACTTGACTGCACAAGGCACGTATGGTTTCTTCTGAAATTTTGTCCCAACGAGTCATAAGTCTATGCCTCAGAGCAGTTGTTCTCAACCTGAGTTACGCGCACCACTAGTGATACACAGGGGCTTTTCAAGTGGTATGAAAGCAACTTTGGATTATTGCAACAATTAATTTTTTGTGTATTGCTAAACGGCGTTTATAGCGCTACCAGTTCTTATCTTTCAGAGAACGCTCTCGCTCTTTACTGTTCACCTAAAACGAAACGGGCATGTTTTTGCCTTTTTGCGCTTTTTTTCACAATTCATCCTATCATAGGCAATAATTTACCCGAAACCTAGGACAAATAAACTTTGATCAGTGCTAGCCGCTATCACGAACGCCCCCTTTTCTGAACATTCCGGTTCCGTTTTTGGTGGACAGTAACGACGAGGGCGATCTCTATAGACAAGGATTAGTAGCTCTATAAGCGCCGTTCAACGAATACAAAAGTTGATGTTGCAATAATTCAAAGCTGCTTGCGTACCTCAGGTTGAGAACAACTGCTCTGAAGCATGGATTGATGACTTGTTGGGACAAGATTTCAGAAGAAAAACCATACTTGACTCGGGCAGTCAAGTTCTAATCAGATCGAGGCGTGTAATGAAGGTTCAATTATTCATCTTTACACTGCTATTTTCTGCAAAACAAATTTTTCTCCCTTACATTCATTTTGTAGATATTTTAATAAACATTTGTCTAAACATGGTCTGAACACTTGTAAATTGTAGCAGTAATACGTGACAGTGAAACTGCTATATATAGTAATGTACCATCAGTCAACACATAAGGAACGATTTTTCTGTTCTTGTTCAAGCAGCATTGAACTGATATTTAAACTATTGCGTTCATGACGGTATTTGTTCTGAATCTTGAGATTTGTTCTACAATAAAATCAATATTTTAACAAAAGTGTTGTATTTGAATGTAATGACGTTTTGATAGACAATCGCTTCCAGCAATACACGTACTTAGGATATTTAAACAGTGAAACTGAATAAATACATTTTACGATAATGTAAGACACATAGAACTATACAAAGAATTTTGGCTATTTTTGTTGTATTTGCTTTTTATGAAAAGTGAAAGTTTGCCTTCTGATGTGTTCGATGTATAGTAACGCACTAAAACAGACATAAAATATGTTTAGTTAATCCTGATAATAATGATTCTACTTGAAATTATTTGGTTAGGAAGTTCTGTTACTGAAAACTAACTGGATTGCAGATAAAATACCTTCGGATAGCGAACTTCAGATATATATTGAGAAATCTGAATGTATAAAGTAAAATACTTATGTTCAACACCCGGATACTCGTATTAAAACAGATAAAAACATTTCAATCAACTTTTAACAGACATCTTTCAATAACTTCAAATAAACATTAGATGCACCTTCAACGGGCTAAAAATCTAGATTTCAATTTTAATTAACACTAAATATGCTTCATTGCAAGTGCTATAATCATTTAACCTCATTATGAATAGAATGCTTAGGGCCAAATACACAATTTATATGTAAAAGAGTTTATATATCTAGAGAGTTTTAACAAAATATCATTTTGTAAGTTATGCTTTGTGTTATCACAAGGATTTTTACAAACTGCAAAAAAGGTTATTTTTCCAATCCATTATAGTTTCAGACGAACAAGCATAAATTTTTAAAGCTTAATATTTCTTTGCATCTCTTAAACGACCAATAAATATTACTTTATGCCATAAACAAAGCGTTAATTTAAATTTGACAGTATCTATTGTACCTTAGATAATATCATTTTTCAATTACCACCTTGTTGCCACATTTCGACGATACCGTTGGCAAAATCCTATTAAAGCCGTTATTACTTATCGATTTTAATCGATAAGTATGTTGATAGGTATTTGTCTGTATGTCTGTTAGATGCACGCCATATCTCACGAAAGCGAGATTGAATCTGCTCCAGATTTTGCATGTGCATTCATCTTATCTCGGACCAGATTCCTATTGATTTTGGGCGAATTATGTCGTATAATCAGCGAGTTATCAATCAATTATTGATTAAGTGATCTAGATTTTTGTAAAACGAGAGAATTCTGAGACCCGCCGAGTGTGTGCGTGCGATGCGCACGCATCGATTCGATTCGATTCATCCGCTCTTGTAACTTGCGCACTGTGCATCGCACACACACACTCGGCGGGTCTCAAAATTCTCTCGCTTTACAAAAATCTAGATCACTATATCAATAATTGATTGATAACTCGCTAATTATACGACATAATTCGCCCAAAATCAATAGGCTTCTGGTCCGAGATAAGATGAATGCACATGCAAAATCTGGAGCAGATTCAATCTCGCTTTCGTGAGATATCGCGTGCATCTAACAGACACACAGACAGACATACATACATACAGACAAATACCTATCAATATACTTACCGATCTTGAGATCGATAAGTAATAACTCACGGAGCCCCCACGTTTCTCTCACGAAGCCATGGGATCCGTATGGAGCACTTAGAGAACCAATGATCTAGCTAGATTCCAGATAACATAAACCTCGCGAACTTTATATGACTAGGCTTGTAAGAATATTCGAGCTATACGTTTGCTTAGAAGTAAGATGGAATATTTGTTCTTGAGATTTTAATTCACATTTTATCTTTAAAACGTTGAGGAAAAAATTAGTCAAGGAATCATAAACACGTAAGCAATAAATACACAATCTTTTACTATTTCCATGTAAACCTAGCCCTGTAGATGGAGGGGGTATATCAGCTATTATTTGAAACTTGCCCTGCAATATTTTAAACACGTCATACTGGTAAATCCATCCAATACACTACAATACATTATACTTATACGTAAAAGATGATATAGCGTATAAAACCAGATGCAACAATTCAATACGATTCAATGATAAACATTTCTGGGTAAGATGATGTTATATGACATACAACGTGGGATTCATAGTTAAACCAAGGACGAATCAATACTGAAAGTCTGCTTTGACAATCTATTCTGAACCCGAGGAAGAAAGTATACAAAAATCAATTGTCGAGAACAACAAACCATACTACTATATGCTATAGGTTCTCAAACTGGGGTCCGCGGAGTGATTTTAGGGGGATCGCGAGACAACTTTAACCTCGGCACAGAAGCACTTTGATTTTAGGTAAAATTTTGATGTCATGCTTCTACAGTGTTTCTCCAGAGCACTACACGCTCTACCGAAAACATTATTACGAAACAAACGTTGGTGAACGTGGCAAGTACCGTAAATAGGAGTGTATGGACTATGGATGGACCTTTCCCCGGGCATCGACTTCCTTGTTTACTTCGTGACATTGGCCGGTTAGCAAGATGTAAAAAAGTGACGTAACAATGCTACTTTTCGGATCCGCTCAGACACTTTTCTCCCTCCGACAGATTTTCAGGCGTGGTTGTAAACATTACCTCGTTTTTGCGTCTTTGAATTATATTTGTTTGTCAAATAATTCAATGATTATTTTGTCTTCCTAGGAGTTTCAGTTTAATTGCAGTAATCAAAAATTAGTATAAAAATAGCTGTAATAGACTAAGCTAAAATTCTTTACCGGTACTTTTAAAAAACAGATTATTGAATGTTATGAATCAGAATGATGATTTGAAACAAATACCCCATTTTACAGACGCCAGCTCGCAAAACCACTCTCAAAGTAAGCACTGAATTCAATAGATGAATGCTTGATATACCGCGTTGCTATTTGCTTTATATCTTTAGTGGACCGCGAGTCATCAGAAAAATTAAAAGAGGACCGTTATGCATTATTTTTCAAAAAGTTTGAGAACCACTGCTATAGTACATCATATCACTGTTATTCCAGTATTTACAAATTTGTTGTGTGCTGTGAGTTTTTATTGGAATTCACTACAACGGGATCCACGTGAATTTAATGCTGCTAATGTTGGACTATCAAAATGATTTTTGTGTGAAAAGTGAGACTTCAAAGCAAAATTTCAACATGTAATGTATTGGTTGACATTTGAATGATCAGCATTAATTTAGCACCATTTCGTATGAAAAATAGTCTCCCTTGTTTGAAACATGGCATACGTAAAAAAAATATATCCCTACTGCTAGCAGGCAAGATATTTTTTTTTTTGATATAGCAATGAGCATATATACATTGGATATAGTAAGCAATAGCTTCATATCCCATGACTTTTTCCAGTTTGCAAATCTAATATTCTTTGCAAAAAAAATAGAGACCACTCCAGTGATATGCTTATGATGCTCCGCAATCAACGTGTTGGCCACCCCTGCTCTATAATAATTGCGGGTCAATGACATGTGAAGGAGTTTCATTCTAGAGAAGGATATGACAGAACATCCGTTAAAAAACCAAGTTTGCGAATAGTTTATATTTCCTCATTGTTTTTCTTCGCACGGAAATATGGGTGACCTCAAATGAGTTTCTGAAAACGAATCCAGATATATATATCAAGATTTATTAATTTTTGCATTATAATATTCCTTCGAGCGTCTAAGTGAAAATAAAAGAATGTTTATTTTGCGTCAAGTCAACATATTCTAGTTTGAACTTTGATTCATCAAAGATGTAATATACTTTGGCAACGGATTTCAAAGACATTCTAATCCGAGCTACTCATAGACCCACAAGGATATATTTATTGGGTGATAAATGCTTGAGAGTTTGAGACGCAGTGACGGTTCGGGCACTTTCCCGATTTTATTGGTGCCGTATCAGTCAGCAATATCGTACGTTTGTGACTCTGCTCGCCCCAATCATCAAGTTCTGTGTAAATCATTTGTATATATAGAAGTATTTCAGAATCCCGTCTTTGGCATCATCATACTTTGGCATAATGACGAGAGAATATATATTTCGCTCCTGTCTTCATTTGTCAAGCTCAAGGTTGGCTGTTTTCACCTGTGTATGCTACTGCTACCCTTGCTATTTAAAGTGTCGAGTTGCTGTCCACCCTTCGATTATCTTTCACGGGTTTGCAGCTTTGAATCCCATGGAGAATAACCAGCGATGAACTGGAAAAATTGTCCGCGGAAGCTTACAGACATTTGTCTGGCCTAAGATAAAGCCGAAGAGCCAAACATGAAACATTGAGAAAATTATCTAAAATATGGCTATGTAGGTAGAATGACAACTATATCTTTATAGCAATTCAATACAGTCCTTAATCAAAAATAGCTTGCAATGTTCTTATTAATATTCACAATAAGCATGAGAAATGTTATATTGGTAAGGTATATGGAGAAGTTTCCTGAGTTCAAAGATCAGGGAAACATCGATCACACGTTAAGGCAGTACTAATTATTTTTCAGCTGCGATGTAAAAACAAGGGTGACAGCACATTTGAACCCACGCACATTTGAACCCGTATATCCGCGGGTTTAATCTATATGCGGGTGCTAAAACCCATGGGTTAGGGTTAGTATGGGTTCAAATATCCGTGAGTGCAAATTTCCATTGGTGCAATAGTATGCAGGTGCAATTGTCGTGGATTCAAATTACGGGTACAAATGTACGTGGGTTCAAATGTAATGAAACTAAAAACAAGAGAGCTATGCTCAAATATGTGGACACGGATGGCAAAACTAAATATTTTATGAACAATTCCCCGAAAATCATATGCGTAACTTACCAGTAGCCGTATCGGAAACCGAACAACTCGGCTACACCATACGGACAACTGTACTACACAGGGTACCGGTGACGGTTCTACAGGTACTGTCGTATCTTTACAAGGTCCTGTGACGATGATCCATTAATTCTTCATGATTCATTTTTCATTCAACGACATAACACAAAAAAAATATATATAAATTAGGTTTACGTTGAGGCAACATGATAAATCCCTCAAAAATAACTCGTATTTTTATGGTGCAGCTCATTTCGTGTCCAGATTTCCTGAATTCGGTAATCAGTATTTTATCATCAAACTGAAAATACACTTTGTATGAACAAAATAAAGAGAAGTACGTAAAAATGGCAATCTGTAGTGAAGGAGGCGCGAAAAAAAAATACTGGTTATCGAGCACCTAGTCCAAAAGTAATTATGCAGAAGTAGAAAAAACTCGAACAGTAGATATTCAAAAACGTATACGTCGAAATGCCTAATACGTTAAATATCAAAATCGAACCCGATTCACTGAACCCTCAAATATATTTAAAGTAATATTGAAAGCTATTTGCTGATTTCAACAGGAAACATCTTTCAAAGCTGCTTAACACATATAATCGTATGTTACCGAACTCTATTACGAAGTAGACGAGTTGGGTCAGTGCATAGATTTGCAGACTATATGAGGATTACTTTAAAAATAAATTCATACAGAATAATCGAGAGAGAAAAACTTTTTTCCAAGCGGGCAATATAATATGTTTCATTCTATCTTTAGCATATGCGAAACTAAATTTTACGCCCGGTGAATTGCTCAACTGGATAAAGATTGTTTCAAGCACTGGCAATATTCGGTTAAATTTTTATCAAGCAGTTTACCAATGTCGGCAAACGCATAATCAATGTTCAAGACTTTTGTGCGCTTTCGTGTTGTTCTGCCTACTTTTAATCATTGCATTGGTGTCGTCCGTGCTATCGCTATGGAAAATACAAACTTACCTATTCATGTTGAATTTGCTCCAACAAAATAACTCTCCAATCTACGAGTGTTTAAAAAACAGATAGCTATGCCACTCGGTTAATAAAACTACATTTTTCTATGAATATTACTCCGACATTACGGTTGTCCCGAAGCCTGTCAGACAGACGTTTTGCATCACGTTTGATTAAACATGGCCGACAATGGGAATTGTTTCAAACATTGTTGCGTCATCATAGAGCGGGTATGAGTTATTACGCGTATGCTTTTTCGAAACAGACTGTCACGACATGTTTAAAATTCCAGTTGC
Source organism: Styela clava (assembly GCF_013122585.1). Classification (NCBI taxonomy): domain Eukaryota; kingdom Metazoa; phylum Chordata; class Ascidiacea; order Stolidobranchia; family Styelidae; genus Styela; species Styela clava. Next base: position 17,981,592 of record NW_024102834.1, on the reverse strand, counting down.
TTTGTTATAATGTGTAACACCACGATTTCAATGCTTATTATAAAACAGAATCGAAAGTTTAAGCCGTTAAATAACACTGTTGCCGCATGAGAATAAATTGGAGCAGCAATAAAAATAGAATCTGTTTTCTAAGCAGAGGCGAAACATAAATACCAGAATAAGATTTAGATGCGAAAGAAATTGCGTTTTCTTTGCGACTCTTGTACTTAACCATTCTTGCACTTTTGAGCTTGTAGCATGAGTCCTAATATCACGATATCGTCATCAGGATAGAAATAATTCATTCGAAAAACGCTGTTTGTCGCTGTCACAAAAGCCATCAATATGCAAGGTTTTGTAGAATGTAGAGAGAGCGCACTTGTTGCAAGAAATGCATTGGGTGAAGAAGATATGGATAGAATGATAGTCATACAAGATGGAAGTCATAGAAGCTGGAGACCTTTACGAAATTGATCATGTTGTGTCTAGAAATCTAACTTTCGGTTTTCACGTCCTTATTAAATCAAGCCTCAGCATAGTTACTGTCTATATGGCGGCAAACACAGATGCCATACAGTGCTTTTGATAATAGAATTTATCCCATAACTATAAGACATAGGTTGTGGAGAACCGACGAAACAGAACCCATTATCAGTTCAGTTCGATATAGGAATAGTTAATCACCTAATTTGTTTTATGTATATGCACGGTCTCCGGTGCTGAATGAAGCAATAACTGACCAGAAGTATAGCGTATCTCACCCTGTGACATCGAGAAATATTATGCATATAATGTATATAAATATTCCCCGTGTATTCAGGCGTAGGCATGAAGGATCACATAAATTCTCTCGTCTTTTCCAACACCATTTTGCTCTATTTTCGAATGATTTACTGGAAACCGGACGTTTCCTGACTTTCTACTAAATGTGCGCCTATATACGTTGTTGAATAACTTTGACAGCGAAGTATGTCTGTAGAGAGATTCTTTAGCAGCGGTTCCCAAACTATGGGTCGCGACGCTATGCAAAAGGAATCTTAGTGGGTATGAAAAGATGTAGAAAGCTTTGATTAATTATACTGATTATTAGGATCGGTATACGTAAATAATACGTAAATCTTCAAAAAAAAACAAAAGAAATTGAATTGAATTTAAATTATAATCTGTGAAAGTTTCCTTTTTACAATCTTCTCAAAAGAACAAAAATTTGTTACACAAAGAATGACCATGTGTCTTTTTTACGCATAGCAGCTTTGAACACTGTATAGCACTTCTTACCGTGTTTCCCCGACATTTGGATTTTATCCATTTATTAAAGTTAAATGGGTCGCCACAAGCTGTGGTAATAAATAGTGGGTCCCAACTATAAAAAGATTGGCAACCACTGCTTCAGGATATTGTTAGATACCATAGGCTGCGTTTATTTAGCTCTTTGTTCAGAGTAAAAGGCACGCGTAAACGTCGTATTAAGTCATTATACAAAAAAATGGCCTCCCGAAAAATGATTTTGGGCTGGTTACGCTCTTGTATTCTGCCCCACAAGGGGACACAGCGATGTGACGGTAAGCATTTTTAACTATACCCCAACCATTGAGCATAACGGTTATGATGCAATAAAAGAAGTTTCTTAATAATCTCGTTGCTATATTATTCACATATCTATACCTCTAAGCGTTCATTTTGCCTGAATTTTTTTTCTTTTTACCCCCTGTCGAAGAATATATATAATACATTTTTGTCATTTCTCTCAATTGTTTTTATCTTAAGCAGCAATATTGAAAAAATAATATTAAATAGGCAAGTTTTGGAAGAGGTACAATGAAATCCCTCTGGTTGTTCACGGTAATAATATGTTCCTCAGGTGAGTGTAATCATAATCATAAATTAACAAATGAAATCGACAAAAATAGTTTAAGTTATTTTACCACGACTATATACTTTTAAATTCGGGTATTAATCAGCCGTCAGTCAGTAGTATATTTCTCACGAAAATTGAAATACACTTGATGCGAACAAAAACTAAGAAAAACAACCTAAAAATGACATTTCACGATGAAGGGTGACGCGAAAAACCAAAGATGGTTATGGAGCAGCGACACTTGTTTTCGAATTCTGCCGCAGTTTCCGAATTCTGACATTTTTCCAAGATATGATTCTGTTGCTCTACGTATTTTGTTGCAAGAATATTTACTTGCCTATGTCATTTCTTGGAACTGTTTGGTTGTAAAGATTACGAGCCACATGCCTAATTTGATGTACTTAATCAGCACGCATGATTCAAATAGTATACGAGAACGACTCACAATTCGAATAAGCGGTTGAGCAAGTCACGATAACTCATATCACGTAACAATAACAGTAGGCTACCATATACCGCAGTATATTCCTGGTTGATAGTTAGGTACTTACCGCAAACAATAAAATGATGCATAGTTCGAAGAAGCCAATTTTGTTGATGCAATATTTGGTGAATAATGCATCCACTTCCTAATCCAGTGGTTTTTAAACTGGGTTACGCGAAGTACAGTATGCCGCTAGTACAGTGCATAAGTTCGCGAGTTTATATTTAAATCCGGAAGTCAATATTATGATATGTGTAATAAGCGCGTTTTGCTAGTTTTCCGTGAAAGACCTACAGGTGTAACACATTTGTTTGATTGGCATATTTTATGAATAATCAATTGCTCAGGGGCTCCTAGAGCCTCTAAATGTCTAAAATGTTTCATTAGGGTTCCACGCTACCTAAAAAGTTAAAAAAAATAAATAAATATAAACTAAAAACTAAACGGCCACTCAACGCATTAGTTTTGTCTTTATTACATTTTTGCTCAAGTCAATAATGATCGAACGCATGGAACCATTTTACTGCCTACTTACGGGATAAATACTGTTTGATTTTTTCTGTATTCGTGACGCGTTCAGGACAGGTGCTGTATCTTCTGAATAGCAATACATTCCATTATTTAATCGGGCCTGCACCGGCGAATTATTAGTAACGTGAACAACAAAACCACGTCTACGAAATACAGAGAGAAGCATGCATGTCTATTGACTACAACACTAATAAATAAATGGGTCTAATAAACTTGGGTCCCAAGGATATTACCGAAATTGTCAAGCAAAAAGAGCGTGAAGGTTTAAGGGCCTCCGAGAAGAGAAAGCTGGTGTGCGAGAAGCATTGTATATTGATTAATACCAAGGTGAAAAAACCTCGTTTCGCAAAAACTCGCGTGATAACAATTTTTTGCCCATAGCCGTAACACACGTCAGCTTGTTCTTCATTCTTAATTCTCGGTTTTTTTTTGACCTTCCGGGTAATTACCAATACCCAAATTGACTTCTGGACAAGGATGGACAAACCACGCCTGTCAAAGCACTCTGTGCGGTCTTTTTCATGCTTTTGGAGTAGGCGATGAGGATTTCTTACAACTACTAACAAAGTTTAGATTTATATTCAAAATTCATTTATAATTACGATGAAGATGAATTGGTCGATAAAAGACATTAAATGCATCAGTCGAATTGAAATTATTCTTTTCATGAACATTAACTGGTAATTAATTACTAAAGATTTTCTGAATGCGGTCCGTGCAAAAAATATTGTCCGTCCCTGCCTAAGGTAATAAATCAAACGTGCATCTTATATATATTTCGTTAAAAATGTTTAATTTGGAATATTTCACATGATAACTAAGGGTAAATTTATGATATGATCTTTTGGAAAAATGAAGTATTTTTCTCACTGCGGCCCTTTGCAAAAAAAAATTTTTGAACGCGCCTTTGCGAAAAAAGAAATCCTTGTCCACCCCTTGTCTAGCTTCTTTCGTGTTTTCTATCTGACAGGGAAAATATATACATGCATAGCCCCGTAAATCAAATTCAAGATATGGTCTTAGGAAACAATTAAGAAATTTTTTGAATGCGATCCGTGCAAAAACGTTGCCAGTCCCACGGTCTCAACTCCTATTTCTTTGTTATGTAACTAACGGCAGGCACGTTCAGCAAGTAAACGATATACAATGTGCTTTTGTCTACTCTAGTTACTATAAAACAAACACCGTACAATATTTTTGTTTTATACCTTAAAAGTGAGGTCGTTCGAGGGCCATAAAAAATTTGACCCGCACTTTGCAGACCATTGCTCTAAGCCTAATGTAATAAATCCGCATATCCAAACACACATTTCCGTCCGATATGAACAGCATTGCAAGCATGTTTCTTTTCACAATTCATACGGGAGTTGTTTATTCAATTTGTCCCAACGATCAACAACGGCAAAGTCTGAAAGGGAAAAAAAGGCTATCACGGTGCGGATAAAAATGACAATTGTGTTTGGACTCTGCCATTGGTCTCGAATGAGGAATATTTGCTAACCCTACAGATAACAAGGATACAAATGCAAAGACCAGATACAACGTGTTATGGGGAGATCCAAATCGGTGGTAAGTAAAGTATTATTAAGTCATTTAAGCGTGAAGTTTTGTTAGATTGATCTTGTCCGTCTTACTTTGGATATTCACATTTCTATATTTGGATAATTACGTTTCAACCAAGTATTTTCAACGTTTTTTATAAATATATACTATTATATACTATTGCTTTACTGTTTGTTATTTGTAGCTTATTGTTAGCTAGTTATTTGTGAGGCAGAGCGCGAGACTTGACAATTTCTAAAAAGAGGGCGTGGCTTGAGAAGTTTAAGAACCACTGATCTATATGTATATCTTAACTCTAACATCGAAGCATTTGAGCACCAAACGCTTAATATCACAGTCCTGGTGCAAAAAACTAAGCCAGTTATAAGCACCATTAAAATAATAATATAATAATAATAATAAACTCTAACATCGGCCAACAACTGATCTTGAACTTGCAGGTTCTATTCAGTGTGTCATAGTTCTGCTCACGTTTTTTTTACATCAAAATCTGGCTCATACCCAATTACTCTAACCCAGCGGGTCCCAAACTTTGTGTTCGTGCGGCGCCAAATCATCAGGGAAAAAATTCACGGGGCATTTACACGAAGCTGCATTCGAATAAAACTCAATTTTGTGATGATCGTTAATGTGTTTTTATGTCTTTTGAAGGTTGTTAATATGTAGGTCGAAGGACGAAAGGCAAAAGGTCAACTCTGTCTGATTTTTCTTCGAAATAATGAAAAAAATCACTCATGGCAGTTAAGCTCGGTTCAGCAGATAAATAAACTGCAGCTCGCGAAATTGCGGCAAGCAGTGCAGTGAACCGCCTCTCTGACAATTTATATAACATTTATACTTTTGATTGTGTTTACCATACCGATCAACCTAATACAATTGCGCAAATACAAGGAAACAAGTATAATATAAATATCGGCAGCAGTAACGAACCTTTATCGCGCTTGTTTGCATTCCACATTTCTATGATATTAACAATTATTCTATGGTATACATGCATACATTTCAAATGCCACCACAAAAAAATTTATAAATGTGCAAAGCAAAATATATCAAGAACTCATTTCTAACGATCAATATCAACGAAGTTTATTCAGGATTTAATCCACCGTTATGCGAGAATGATGAACCCAAACGATGCCACGTATACAGGAAGACTGGTAACGCAAGATGCCAAAATACAACACCAGATTCGATGAACTGTAGTCATTTCCGATCGCATAAGGTACAACAACTGCCTGAAAAAATCACATTATTGGTCGGGAATTTAGACTTGGCGGGAATGGAGAAATGGTTCGACCTGCATTACAGATTTGTTCGCTGTAAAAGGACAAGTCAGTATCATCATCAACTTTCTCACATACATAGTTCATTTTTTCGTGATTTATGTTTGTTATGTAATCAAAGTTCACTGAACGATCAATTTGACCTGTAATCGCCACATAAGAACCGCAGCCACAACTTTTTCGTACTTTTTTAAATTCTGGTTTGTATAAATTATTGCCATGATCTTCTTTTGATCAGTGTCTCACATTTTAAAATTGATTCAAAAGGTATTGCCCGATTTTACATCATGTCTTTATTTTAGTGTGTTCTTTTGTCTGTTTTTGTGTAGATGGGAACGTACTTGTACGTTTTTAACTTTTTCAATAAGTTATGCCCGTTTTCCAGGTCCTCTGCATTTTGTTTGTTCGTTCGTTGTTGTTTTGTTTCTTTCAGAGTGACCAAAAGAAAATTGATTGATTTATTGATTTGTTCATTGTCTATATCTTATATTCCTAATTTTATCAGCGCCTGTTCCAACAACTCCTACGTTAGAAATTGAAACGAGCGCAACATCAATAACAGAAAAGAACGAAGCGAACACGTATTTACCGAAGTCTGGCGTTAGCTTGAAACCCACTGCAAATACATCAGTACCTGTCTTGACATCTACCTTAAGCAATAAAGGTAAGTCTCATTTTTACTGTGCCAGCGATAGTAACGTAAAGATTGTCCATTTCAATTTTGCTGTGAAGTCGGTGCTCAATATATCTCAAACAGGTTTGTCGTTTTTCAATCAGTAATTGTTCAAGTTTAATCTGTGGGCGTGGGTTTGCTGGTTTTTATCCCGAGTATGGTTGTGTGATAATGAGAGCGAGAGAGAATTTTTTTAATTGTCAACCAGAAAACGTAATGACGATACAAATAATAATAATAAAAACCAAAAACATATATTATAGTTCTCGGTATATGAGTGGATTGTAACGATGCGACCCATATACGGTCATCGAAATCGCTTCATACAATTGCAGCGGAATTTGGAGCGATAAACTGGCTTTGTTAGCTATTTTCAAAGCATACCTGAACCAGTGAACGGACGATCGGTCCGAGCCACGCCTCATTAAATTTCCTCTTCTATTCGGAAAACGCGACGAATTTTATCATGACCCAATTATCAACGAATCATTTCATAGTTACCGAGCGAAATCCGTCTGCATATTTGACGCGCATTACTTAGGATAGGATATACATAATTATTTATCTCAGGGGAGAGAAAAGGCGATAAGACGACTTAATGATATAGCGAACCACGGCATCTCGTCCGGTTACCAGTCCATGTCGGGTATGGAGTTAGTTGAACCAGTTATTTGTAAATGAAAGAGTGGCACAATTAAATGAGCTCTGCCTTCACGTATAAATTTGACTTCTCTATGCTCGATGTTCAAAAACCTAAAGTAAAGTTTCGATTTATTTTCCAGCGGTCGGAGGAGAAATCACCAATTCACAAAACAAGCCAATATCCGATAATACAAAAAATATCGCAGGATCGTATCTACCATTCATAATTGCCATTGCTATACTCAGCATTATTCTTATCCTCTCGTGCATCGCGATTTGCGTTGGATACTTCAGGTATGTATCCAATGGTGAGATTCAGGGGATTCGCACTGGCCGCGAACCCGTTATTGAATAATTTCTGTTTTCGACGTTAGAGTTCGCCGATCTCAGCAAATGGCTTACATGAACGCACCACAGCTGCATTGTTATATTTGTGTGACTCTTGTAGGCTTGCACGTAATTGACAAAAATCAATTCCGTAATTACGGCCAAATCGATTACGTAATGACCCCGTAATTGCGATATTTTTTTCACACATTTAAACCTATGATAACAACCAATTGAATCCACTTCTATTCCGAATGGGACATCGAAGTTTGGTTTTCATATTCCCGGCAGTACTACACGCCGGCGACAGATGTTTAAGACAAATATCAAGGAGTGAATTCAAATTAATTTTATTCTGATTTTTATCTTTTGTGTTAGCTTTGATTTTCCTTTATCACCCAATTTCATGCGATCAATTTTATCATTACCAACACTGGTATACGGATATTTATGAAACGATAGTTGACTTTTTAAAATCGTATTAACGTATTAATACGACTTTCGTATTAAATAAAAATTCCAGATTTATAATTTAATAATCAGACTAGTTATTTCACCGTTTTTTTACAATATCCGACTTTACTACTTAGTTAGAATTTTATAATAATTATTGATGCCGACTTATTGACGATATTCCGATTACCATGCTTCATTTTACATTAAATCATTTCGCGGCCTAAATGTTATAACATTATTCGCGATAAATTCAGATCAAATATTAATTATTTGCGCAAAATTTAAATATCGTACTTATATGACATGCCTTCTCCGAAAATACACAGTTATATCGCAAAACAATGCATTTTGTGACATTTATTTTGCACTCACGAAAATATTAATTTATTTTTCCAACTGAAGTCGACAATCCTATCGGCCAAGATTGACACAAGTTTGGTCGAGTGCCGGCGGTATTCGAGTCGACGATAAATCAAAATAAGTTGCCGCTTTCGGTAAAGACAGTTAATCATATTTGGTCAAAATATTGCGAGGCATTGTGAAAAACATATTGAGCAAGGCCAAGTCTGGACAGATATATAACGATAAAACCGGTAACAGAACATCAAGATTTTGTAATAGAAAATGGTTCTCGCGCAGAATAAATACGGGAAATCCCGTCGTTTCGTTTTCTCTGTCGTCTTAATCGATTTACCGATGCCGAAAAAACTGCCTAAGTAAGTTGCGTTGGTTTATTACGCAATTTCTCTTCCGTCGTCATATTGTTGTTTGATAAGCGCGACATTAATTATCACGGCATTTACAAATAGACGATGTTTTATAAGTTGATCTCTTACATTCTTTAGTCATTTCACCCGAAGAAGTTGAAACCAGGTGTGTTGACGTCCATCGGTCTCAACACAATTCTATCCCTTATCTACGGTTAATATGTACTTTGGCCATGCTAGGTAAGTTGATAATAGGTTAGTAAATGGCAACGCGTTATGCCTTTCCCACCTGCGTAACAAGAGAGAGAAAAACGGCTGCTAATACCGGAACTCTAACTTCTTCTACTTATTAAACTTAATTTTTTACAATCGACGGAATTGACTGCTCTGAAGAGAGCTCGTTTCAATCGCGAAAGCGCTCGACCAATAATTACGACTTTACGTAATTCGTAACTTCGCTTCCGTAACTCGAAATAATTCCGTAATTCCGTAAATCCGTAAATTACGTGCAAGCCTAGACTCTTGTCAACACTCGGATTTATTCAAATCTGACAGTTAATCTTGAAAAAGGCTCTCACATGGTTAAAAATACATAATGTTATTTTGCTCTTTCCGTTGCATTGAATCTTTCGTCGTTTTGCCCTGTGCTTCCAATATTGCAAGGCTAAGTGATAGTCGCACTTTCTTTTTGTGTGGCCCAGCTGGTTGACTGAAGTTGGTCATATGGCTCACTGACAAAAAATGTTGCAAACCCCTGGTCTAACGATTTAACGTTCAACTGCTCAGCCATCGCGCCCAATATTTGCGATATGGAAGTTTTTAAATAGCTTTGCAATTTTGTCTACTCGTTTGAAGCTCTTTCTATATTTTTTTAGGTATGTTCGGACAAAGTCTGTTACATCGACATCTGACGCACAAAATGGCGAGATAGATAATCCCGAAGATGGAATTAACGTTTATTCTGAGGTTAAGTTGAACGAAAATTTAGCGAAAGAAGTAAATCCACCAGAACTTGTTCAAAATGTTCTGTACGAATCCTATTAAGTCTCTCCACATCTAAAGTTTTGAAAGACTCGGTATCGGGGTCGCCAAGGACGTACAGTTGAAGTATTTTCAGGAGACGTGTTTACACTTTCACCCCAAATTTCTGATACGCAGGAAGTGGTGGCGTTGACTGTATCAGATTTATATTTTCAAACTTTTCTAATGTAAGTTGACTGGAAGACTCGTCCAACCGATGGATAATTATCTCCTGTGGTTCTTATAAGCAGCCTCATTATTTCATTGTATATATATCGAAAAACCGCACATGCAATTAAAAAACTTACATGCCTCGCGTGATTTATTATATATATATCTTGTCTTATTTCTTGGTCGCTCATTCTATTTCTTTCTGAGTTGTGTGGCGTGATGCACTGGCCCCGATGTGCGAGATTTACAACCGTCGCCCACTCTGACCACTCCGTTATATAGATTTACTGCTATTCTACTCCGTTGGCATGCCTGCCTGAGTCTTTAAGTTTGTATTTAAACTGTATTATGATGGCAGGGTAATTAGAATGATAGTTCAGGCATCTTTTTTTTGTTAATCTGGCGGGATTATTCGATATGAAGCGGCACAATCCCTGACACAGTCGTTGCCAGCGAGTGCATCAAATTTGAATCAACACCGCTTGATGCTTGTAGCAGGCCAGTTATTAGGCAATGTAGGATTATATTTGAATTTGTACAACTCCATACTTTCTTTATTGTAGTCTCATATAGTGAGTGATAGCTGCATTTTAATTTTTCATCGATGATTAACGGCAGATATAATTCATTACCAGCAAGTCTGGATTTGTTACCGGCGCTATACATGTCATAATTGTAGCCTCATCACAATCGACTTGTTTCTGTGAAATCTGAAGCTAGCGACTCTATTAATTTATCAGAGCAGACTCAGCAGAGTGACAGGTAGTCTTCAACAAAAAGATGAGCAAGTTGAAATTGTCGAAGTCTGACTGAAAAAAGTGCTAATTTTGTTTTGTGAAAATACTATCATCTTCATCTTGTTGCTAATTAGGCGTCATCCGTAGAAATACTTCGGATATCAGATGTTCGGCAATTCAAGTTGTGTGCGAGCGATAACTGTTCTATTTTGAATACTTCATTCAGAAATTGCATGGTTTTAGGGATTAATCTAATCTTTGTTTGCTTTCTTTGTTTTTTTTTCTTACTTTATCTTTGTTTTTTTATCGTTCATGGGCACGCATAGGGTGCCAACCGTCCTTTATTTCAAAGGACAATCCTTTATTTGAGATTTTTGTCCTTGTCCTTTTTAAGATGATAATTGTCCTTTATTTTTTCCAACGTCGTTTTGCCCGATAGTTATAGTACTGTGTTTGATATTGTTTCGTTCTTTAATCGCCTCCGTTTCTGTATTTGCAAGCTTTTAATTATTCTTTTTAATTTCGCTTTGGTACGGCACAAATAGCCAATAGGCAAGAAATACCAATTTTATTAACAATTTCAAATATTTTACATTAATTTTCCGAAGATGGCAAGTGCAACACTCCAAGATTTGAGTGAATTCTAGTTCAATAACTGAAAATTCTACGTATAATTGGTATCTAAGATTTTAGATTATTTCTCAACTCTGCGATAACGTATTTGGAAAAAAGATTTGACTCCGATGAAAATTTAACATTTGGAAAATTATCACTTTTGGATAATCTTTCTCCGAAATATCAGACACTTGTAAAAATTGTAGAGCATATGAAGCTAAAAAACAAACTTAATTTGAATATGTTTGACCAATTTGATAAAGTTGCACTCATTCAAAAAAAATTTGACACGATTCAAAGCACTAAACTGTTCACAGAATGCTGAAATGCAGCTTGATTGGGTCAATGTTAAATAAACATTAAATGAAAAACAAATGAAGATTTTTTAATATATTTTTTTAGCTTGTATAGACTATAATTTGTGTTTCATTGTTTTATATTGTTCTTTCCTGCAAGTTACAAAATAAATGATGATGGTAATCTATGTCCTTTATTGAGACTTTTCATAGTTGGCAACTCTAGCTACAAGCATCAAGCGGTGCTGCTTTAAAGTTGATGCACTCGCTGGCAATGACTGTGTCATGGATTGTGCCGCTTCATATCGAATAATCCCGCCAGATTAACAAAAAAAAGATGCCTTAATCATCATTCTAATTACCCTACCATTATAATACAATCTAAATACAAACAAATAGCAGTAAATCTGCATAATAGAATGATCAGGGTGGGAGACGGTTGTAAAACGAAATCTCGTACATCGGGGCCAGTTCATGACGCCACACGACTCAGAAAGAAATAGAATGAGCGAAGAAATAAGACAAGATAGACATAAACATCTAATACAAGGCATTTAGGTTTTTTAGATTCATTTGCGTCCTTTCGATATACAATGAAATTTTGAAGCTGTATATAAGAACCTCAGGAAATAATTATCCGCCGGTTGGACCAGTCTTCCAGTCAACTTACATTTGGAAAATCAATCAAATTGTTTTTATTAGCCATTCCGGCAAAGCATAACAAAATGAAAACAAGATATATGACAAAATTTGTGTGCCGAAAGGCAGGATAACCGCGAAATGACTATTCGGTCTACTTAAAATAGCTTAAAACTTATGGCTACAAAATTTGCACAGCGCGAAACGTTTTTATGCGAGAACAGCAGTGGCGTAGCCCTTTTTGTATCATAGATAGTAATTTTCCGTGGCTTGAAATGTTTTTGAGACCCCAAGACTACTAAAAACAATGCAATGCAATAATAAACCTTGTTATTTATTAGAATTTGGGAATTCTCCGTATATTATTGCAAGGTAGTGCTGTATCGGCACCTATAGGTTAACGTTTCTGAGAATAAGTTGAACAATAGATATTAAAATTTGAAACTATAAATCTGATACATTCAACCCACCACTTCCTGCGTATCAGAGACTTGGAGTGAAAGTGTAAAAACGTCTCCTGAAAATACTTCAACGGTACGTCCTTGGCGACCCCGATGCCGAGTCTTTCGAAACTTTAGATGTGGAGAGACTTAATAGGATTCGTAAAGAACATTTTGAACAAGTTCTGGTGAATTTACTTCTTTCGCTAAATTGTCGTTCAACTTAACCTCAGAATAAACGTTAATTTCATTTTCAGGATTATCTATCTCGCCATTTTGTGCGTCAGATGTCGATGTAACAGGCTTTGTCCGAACATACCTGAAAAAATATAGAAAGAGCTCCAAACGAGTCGACAAAATTGCAAAGCTATTTAAAAACTTCCGTATCGCAAATATTGGGCGCGATGGCTGAGCAGTTGAACGTTAAATCGTTAGACCAGGGGTTTGCAACATATTTTGTCAGTGAGCCATATGACCAACTTCAGTCATGCAGCTGGGCCACACAAAAAGAGAGTGCGACTATCACCTAGCCTTGCAATATTGAAAGCACAGTGCAAAACGACGAAAGATTCAATGCAACGGAAAGAGCAAAATAACATTATGTATTTTTAACCATGTGAGAGCCTTTTTAAAGATTAACTGTCGGATTTGATTAAATCCGGGTGTTGACAAGAGTCACACAAATATAACACTGCATCTGTGGTGCGTTCATGTAAGCCATTTGCTGAGATCGCCGAACTCTAACGTCGAAAACAGAAATTATTCAATAACGGGTCCGCGGCCAGTGCGAATCCCCTGAATCTCACCATTGGATACATACCTGAAGTATCCAACACAAATCGCTATGCACGCGAGGACAAGAATAATGCTGAGTATAGCAATGGCAATTATGAATGGTAGATACGATCCTGAGATATTTTTTGTATTATCGGATATTGGCTTGTTTTGTGAATTGGTGATTTCTCCTCCGACTGCTGGAAAATAAATCGAAACTTTACTTTAGATTTTTGATAATCGAGCATAGAGAAGTCAAATTTATACGTGAAGGCAGAGCTCATTTAATTGTGCTACGCTTCCATAAACAAATAAATGGTTCAACTAATTCCATATATACCCGACATAGACTGGTCACCGGACGAGAGGCCGTGGTTCGCTATATCACTAAGTCGTCTTATCGCCTTTTCCTTCTTCCCGGGGATAAATATGTAAATCCTATCCCGAGTAATGCGCGTCAAATATGCAGATGGATTTCGCTCGGTAATTATTAAGTAATGATTTGTTGATAATTGGCTAATTATAAAATTCGTCATGTTTTCCGAGTAGAAGAGGAAATTCAATTAGACGTGGCTCGAACCTATCGTGCGTTTATCGGTTCAGGTATGCTCGGAAAATACCTAACTAAACCAGTTTATCATACCAAAATCTTGCTGCAATTGCATGATGGCCGTATATGGGTCGTATCGTTACCACCCATGCAGTCAAATACTGAAAACAGTATTTACATTTACATATTTATCCCGGGGGAGAGGAAAGCCGATAAGACGGCTTATCCATATGGCGTACCACGGCCTCTCGTCCGATTACCATTCCAAGTCGGGTATGGGATTAGTTATATTGTTTGTTTTCGGAAGCATGGACTTGACTAACAAATGTTACTAATAACAGTACTGATAAATTTTTTTTTTTAATGTTATTTTTTGTATAGTCATCACGTTTTCTGGTTAGGCGAAAATAATAAATTCTCTCTCTACTCTCACATACAACCATACTCAGGATAAAAACCTGCAAACCCACGATGGGTAATCAGCAGCGCGATGATTTTTAATGGTAATTTTCAACTATATATTTCATATTTTCAGATATAATGATATTAATTATATAGGGTGTCCATAAAATCCCAAATTTTTTCAAAATTGCGAAGGATATTCATCGATATCATATAATATATTGTTTTTTCCCTCACAGATATATTAAATTAAGTAAAAATACTTAAAACAATTACTGATTAAAAACAACAAACCTGGGTAAGATATTATATTGAGAACTGACTTCATAACATAACTACAATTGTGAAAGGACTTTATGGATTAAGAAATGAGACTTGCCTTTATTGCTTAATGTAGATATCAAGACAGATACTGATGTGTTTGCAGTTGATTTCAAGCTAACGCCTGGCGTCGATGAATAAGAGTCCTCCGCCGCCCGCTCCTCTGTTATTGATGTTACGCTCGTTTCAATTTCTAACGTAGAAGTTGTTGAAACAGTCACTGATAAAATTAAAGTTAAATATTAGCGCTAGCGCTAATTCTGCAAAATTCAAACTGAAAAAGTTTTTATTTATTTCCAAAGCATAAAAGACTACGTTTAAATAAGCAAGTGAATGTAAAACATAGATACAAAAATTGAATGATATCAATGAATTGATATCATGCGTTCTAGCCATACGCTTATTGGAAAACAAAGGGGGGTATATAAGAATATAAGAAAGAGGCAATGTATTATCCACAGTTGAAGTGACGGCTTCCCTGCCCATTTGTTGATCCTATCTTTGTTTTGATCTCTAGTATTCTATATTTCTAGTAAGCAATGTTAGGTGAATAATACGGTACTTGTCATGTCTTGGGTATTACCAAAATACCAGTAGACAGAAATATTACAGTTTATATTCATCAGTATAACACAGCTTAACGCTAGATACTTTACATGGGAATGAATAACAAGCACGCAGACAGGTGAAAGCAAGGAGCAATTACGAGAAAACAATTGTGACATGCTAATCACAAATCTAGCCCATGGGGAAAACAACAAGCTATGAAGCAAGTACACAACAGTACTTCGATTTCCGAAATGAGGTAGAGGAATTTCGGGTACTCTCGAAGTATGGGAACTAAGATGGCGGACACCGGAACGTAGTATGTGTACCAGGTTAGGGTTAGGCTATAATTTTATTCCAATTTTCTATATTTTAGTTCTATTACGAGTTCGGGGACTAGCTTGGCGATTCCCGTAGTATTTGTACCTGAAATTATGGCCTAATCCTAACCTTGTACACATACTATGTTCCGGTGTCCGCTATCTCGGTTCACATATTTCGGGAGTACCAACATTTTTCCTCAAGAACGACAAACTTCCTCCCTGGGGAGGAATTCCCGACTGAGAAACGTAGGATCAGATGAAATAAGCAATAATGATACTAACTCATCCTTTTACAGGGAATAAATCTGTAATTCAGGTCGAACGATTTCTGTATTTGCGCCAAGTCTAAATTCCCGACCAATAATCTGATTTTTTTAGGCAGTTGTTGTACTTTATGAGATCGGAAACCGGGGCAGTTCATCGAATCTGGTGTTGTATTTTGGCATCTTGCGTTACCAGCCTTCCCGTATACGTGACATCGTGTTGGTTCATCATCCTTGCATAACGGTGGATTAAGTTCTGAATAAACTTTGATGATATTGAGCGTTTGAAATGAATTGACGATTCATTGCTGCTTTGCAAAATCATAAATTTTCCCATGGTGTCATTTGAAATTTGGGTATTCATGAAGTATGCGTATCAAGATGGCGGACACCGGAAGGTAGTATGTGTACCAGGTTAGAGTTAGACCATAATTTGATCCCAATTTTCCTTATTTTAGTTCTACTACGAGTTCGGGGACTAGCCAAGTGACTACCGTAGTATTTGTAACTGAAATTATGGCCTAATCTTAACATGGTACACATACTACGTTCCGGTGTCCGCCATCTTAGTACGCATACTTCAGGGGTACCCAAATTTGCGCAGTGTATTTGTTGTCATAAAAATGAGCAATTGAATGGGTGCAATAAATGTTATCTGGGTGTAGTATCACTAATATACCTGGTTTATTTAGTCTTACTGTAATATATATATATATATACAGACACATTGTAAACTATTCAAACCGTGAACAGGACACAAAATTAAGTATTAAATTTCTCACCTCCGATTTGTATTTCCCCATAACACGCTTCATCTGGTCTTTGCATATTTATCCTTGTTATTTGTAACGCCAGCAAAAATTCTTTATTCGAAACTGATGGTATAGTCCAAACACAACTGTCATTCAGGTCCGTTCCACTATATGTAATCGTCCCCCTAACTTCCAGTCCACCGACTACGGGGACGATGCTTTGTTTATGCTGTGGTCGGTCATTAGAACAGAATGAATGAACGAGTCCTACATGAATTTTAAAAAGAAAGATTACTACAATACCGTTCACATTGGACGCAAATGCGTCTTTGAATACGCGAATTTATTTTTATCTTGATGGCACGCTCAAACGTTCGTCGATTGCGGGTTGTTAAGTATAAAGTGTTAAGTATAAATATTTAACAGAACTAACAATACCTAATCCCAGATGAAGGGGTTAGTAAAAGGGTATCTTGCACCAGGTCATTATTGTCTTGAGCAGAAAGGATTGAATGCCAAGATTTATGCTTACTTATTTATACAAAAACAGGAGGGGACTCGTGCATGTAAGCTAAGGATCCTGTTAAAGCAGTGGTTTCAAACTCAAACTTTTCAAGCCGCCACCCTCTTTTTAGAATTCGTCATATCTCGTGCCCACCTCAATAATAATCAGCCAACAACATTCTACAAATGACAGACAGTAAGGCGGAAAACACGTAGAAAATACGTGGATGGAGCGTAAATATTCAAAATAAGGTCAAGTCTAAAAAATATTTATTTTTAATTAGCTTCGCGGCCCCTAAAAATTGTCTACGCTACACTTGTCAAAATTCAAAATAGGACAAGGGGGAATTTAACGAAAAAGGTTGGCCCTGGCGTTAAAATATGGATATTTTCGTCACAGTGCCAATCGTGACTCACCGAATAGTGCATATATATATATATATATAAGAAATTGGCTTCATCGAAATAGGCATCATTTTATTGTTTGCAGTGAGTACATAACTATCAACCAGTTATAACAGCGGTATATGGTAGCCTACTGTTGTTGTATATACGTTATATGAGTTATCGTGACTTGCTCAACCGGTTCTTCGAATTGTGAGTCGTACTCGTATACTATTTGAATCATGCGTGCTGATTAAGTACATCAAATTAGGCATGTGGCTCGTAATCTTTACAACCAAACAGTTCCAAGAAATGACATAGGCAAGTAAATATTTTTCTAACAACATACGTCGAACAAAAGAATCACATTTCGGAAAAATGACAGAATTCGGAAACTGCGGCAGAATTCGGAAATAGGTGTCGCTGCTCCATAACCAACGTTGGTTTTGTTTTTTTTTCCTAGTTTTTGTTCGCATCAAGTATATTTTTATTTTGGTGAGAATATACTGAGAACATACTACTGACTGACGGCTGATTATTACTGTAATTTAGAAGTATATAGTCGTGGTAAAATTACCTTAAACTATTTTTGTCGATTTCATTTGTTAATTTATGATTATGATTACACTCACCTGAGGAACATATTATTACCGTGAACAACCGGAGGAATTCCATTGTACCTCTTCCAAAACTTGCCTATTTAATATTATTTTTTCAATATTGCTGCTTAAGATAAAAACCATTGAGAGAAATGACAAAAATATATTATATATATTCTTCGACTGGAGGTGAAAAGAAAAAAAATTCAGGCAAAATGAACGCTTATAGGTATAGAAATGTGAATAATATAGCAACGAGATTATTAAGAAACTTCTTTTATTGCATCATAATCGTTATGCTCAATGGTTGGGGTATAGTTAAAAATGCTTACCGTCACATCGCTGATTTCCTCTTGTGGGGCAGAATACAAGAGCGTAACCAGCCCAAAATCATTTTTCGGGAGGCCATTTTTTTGTATAATGACTTAATACGACGTTTACGCGTGCCTTTTACTCTGAACAAAGAGCTAAATAAACGCAGCCAATGATATCTAACAATATCCTAAAGCAGTGGTTGCCAATCTTTTTAGAGTTGGGACCCACTATTTATTACCACAGCTTGTGGCGACCCATTTAACTTTAATAAAATCAAATGTCGGGGAAATACGGTAAGAAGTGCTATACAGTGTACAAAACTGCTATGCGTGAAAAAGACACATGGTCATTCTTTGTGTAGCAAATTTTTGTTCTTTTGAGAAGATTGTAAAAAGGAAACTTTCACAGATTATAATTTAAATTCAATTTCTTTTGTTTTTTTTTTAAGATTTACGTATTATTTTGTGTATTTACGTATACCGATCCTAATAATCAGTATAATTAATCAAAGCTTCCTACATCATTTCATGACCCACTGAGATTCCTTTTGCGACCCACCAGTGGGTCGCGACCCATAGTTTGGGAACCGCTGCTAAAGAATCTCTCTACAGACAATCAGACATACTTCGCTGCCAAAGTTATTCAACAACGTATATAGGCGCACATTTGATAGAAAGCCAGGAAACGTCCGGGTCCGGTTTCCAGTAAACTATTCAAAAATAGAGCAAAATTGTGTTGGAAAAGGCGTGAGAATTTATGTGATCCTCCATGCCTACGCCTGAATACACGGGGAATATTTATATATATTATATGCATAATATTTCTCGATGTCACAGGGTGATTTACGCTATACTTCTGTTCAGTTATTGCTTCATTCAGCACCGAAGACCGTGCATATACATAAAACAAATAGAGTGATTAACTATTCCTATATCGAACTGAACTGATAATGGGTTTCTGTTTCGTCGGTTCTCCACAACCTATGTCTTATAGTTATGGAATAAATTCTATTATCAAAAGCACTGTATGGCATCCGTGTTTGGCGCGATATAGACAGTAACTATGCTGAGGCTTAATATAATTTTTTTAATTCAAGGAAGTGAAAACCGAAAGTTAGTTTTTTAGACACAACATGATCAATTTCGTAAAGGTCTCCAGCTTCTATGACTTCCATCTTGTATGACTATCATTCTATCCATATCTTCCTCACCCAATGCATTTCTTGCAACGAGAGCGCTCTCTCTACAAAACCTTGCATATTGATGGCTTTTGTGACAGCGACAAACAGCGTTTTTCGAATGAATTATTTCTATCCTGATGACGATATCGTGATATCAGGACTCGTGCTACAAGCTCAAAAGTGCAAGAATGGTTAAGTACAAGAGTCGCAAAGAAAACGCAATTTCTTTCGCATCTAAATCTTATTCTGGTATTTGTGTTTCCCCTCTGCTTAGAAAACAGATTCTATTTGAGAAAACAGATTCTATTTTTATTGCTGCTTCAATTTATTCTCATGCGGCAACAGTGTTATTTAACGGCTTAAACTTTCGATTCTGTTTTATAATAAGCATTAAAATCGTGGTGTTACAACTTATAACAAAGCAACTGGAATTTTAAACATGACGTGACAGTATGTTTCGAAAGAGCATACGCGTAATAACTCATACCCACTCTATGGTGACGCAATAATGTTTGAAACAATTCCCATTGTCGCCATGTTTAATCAAACGTGATGCAAAACGTCTGTCCGTAAATATATATATACTACTACGGGTCTGTCTGTCAGGCTTCGGGACAACCGTAATGTCGGAGTAATAATCCTAGAAACATATAGTTTTATTAACCGATTTCTATACTATCTGATTTTCAAACCATCAAGTTAAATGGGTCGCCACAAGCTGTGGTAATAAATAGTGGGTCCCAACTCTAAAAAGATTGGCAACCACTGCTTTAGGATATTGTTAGATACTGTAACTTCTGCTGTCTTTGCTTTCTAATTAAGCGAATTCGATAAGTATCTGACTCCAAAAACAGAATATATAGTAGGTTACGTGTTCAAATTGAGATATCTGTTAATTTTATATAACAGTAAGGATCTGACCAATTTGCCTGTAAAGATTTTTATTTCCACGGATAATATATCACAATAAATTTACTTACAATAAAACACACTCACAATCGTGAAAACCAAGTCGGTGATGAATTAGCATTGTTGTATAGAACGAATTGAAATAGAAAAGCCCGTGAAAACCACGATCAAATGTCTATTTAAACGGTAACATCTTTTTCATCTCGCTCGCCAAAAACGGTACCTTTCTTTATTATCCAAAAATCTCGTTTCCCACGGAGCAATTTTTGCTCATATCTAGAATGTTCGGTACCCTTCTTACAATAATTACACTTGTTTATAGGTTACCTGACATGGGAAATATCCATTTTCTCATACACGAGAAAGATCTAGACTCAATATTTCGAATGATCTAGAAAGATCTCTTCAATATTTCGGTTGTTTATGGGTCACCCGACATGGGAAAATATCCATTTTCTCATACACGAGAAAGACTAGAAAGATCTCTTCAATATTTCGATTACGTCAATTATTATATAGAATTTGACTTCCATTATCCAAATTATTGGTTAATTTGTTACAATACCATTGGCTGCGTTTATTTAGCTCTTTGTTCAGAGTAAAAGGCACGCGTAAACGTCGTATTAAGTCATTATACAAAAAATTGGCCTCCCGAAAAATGATTTTGGGCTGGTTACGCTCTTGTATTCTGCCCGACAGGTGGAATCAGCGATGTGACGGTAAGCATTTTTAACTATACCCCAACCATTGAGCATAACGATTATGATGCAATAAAAGAAGTTTCTTAATAATCTCGTTGCTATATTATTCACATTTCTATACCTATAAGCGTTCATTTTGCCTGAATTTTTTTTCTTTTCACCTCCTGTCGAAGTATATATAATATATTTTTGTCATTTCTCTCAATGGTTTTTATCTTAAGCAGCAATATTGAAAAAATAATATTAAATAGGCAAGTTTTGGAAGAGGTACAATGGAATTCCTCCGGTTGTTCACGGTAATAATATGTTCCTCAGGTGAGTGTAATCATAAATAAACAAATGAAACCGACAAAAATAGTTTAAGGTAATTTTACCACGACTATATACTTCTAAATTACAGTAATAATCAGCCGTCAGTCAGTAGTATGTTCTCAGTATATTCTCACCAAAATAAAAATATACTTGATGCGAACAAAAACTAGGAAAAAAAAACAAAACCAACGTTGGTTATGGAGCAGCGACACCTATTTCCGAATTCTGCCGCAGTTTCCGAATTCTGTCATTTTTCCGAAATGTGATTCTTTTGTTCGACGTATATTGTTAGAAAAATTTTTACTTGCCTATGTCATTTCTTGGAACTGTTTGGTTGTAAAGATTACGAGCCACATGCCTAATTTGATGTACTTAATCAGCACGCATGATTCAAATAGTATACGAGAAAGACTCACAATTCGAATAACCGGTTGAGCAAGTCACGATAACTCATATCACGTAACAATAACAGTAGGCTACCATATACCGCAGTATATTCCTGGTTGATAGTTAGGTACTTACCGCAAACAATAAAATGATGCATAGTTCGAAGAAGCCAATTTTGTTGATGCAATATTTGGTGAATAATGCATCCACTTCCTAATCCAGTGGTTTTTAAACTGGGTTACGCGAAGTACAGTATGCCGCTAGTACAGTGCATAAGTTCGCGAGTTTATATTTAAATCCGGAAGTCTATATTATGATATGTGTAATAAGCGCGTTTTGATAGTTTTCCGTGAAAGACCTACAGGTGTAACACATTTGTTTGATTGGCATATTTTATGAATAATCAATTGCTCAGGGGCTCCTAGAGCCTCTAAATGTCTAAAATGTTTCATTAGGGTTCCACTATACCTGAAAAGTTTAAAAAACTACTTTTTTTCGATTGGGCCTTGATTCATCCTTTTTAAATGGCAATTCGGCAATATTTTTTAAGACGTGAATTTTCAAAAAACGCAAATTTTTGTACATGTGCGGTTAATATACTTATCAATTGTCAGCTTGTTCTTCATTCTTAATTCTCGCTTTTTTTGACCTTCTGGGTAATTATCAATACCCAAATTGACTTCTGGACAAGGATGGACAAACCACGCCTGTCAAAGCACTCTGTGCGGTCTTTTTCATGCTTTTGGAGTAGGCGATGAGGATTTCTTACAACTACTAACAAAGTTTAGATTTATATTCAAAATTCATTTATAATTACGATGAAGATGAATTGGTCGATAAAAGACATTAAATGCATCAGTCGAATTGAAATAATTCTTTTCATGATCATTAAATGGTAATTAATTACTAAAGATTTTCTGAATGCGGTCCGTGCAAAAAATATTGTCCGTCCCTGCCTAAGGTAATAAATCAAACGTGCATCTTATATATATTTCGTTAAAAATCTGGAATTAATTTGGAATATTTCACATGATAACTAAAAGTAACTTTATGATATGGTCTTTTGAAAAATTTGAGTATTTTTCTCACTGCGGCTCTTTGCAAAAAATTTTTTTTGAACGCGGCCCTTGCAAAAAAAAGAAATCCTTGTCCGCCCCTTGTCTAGCTTCTTTCGTGTTTTCTATCTGACAGGGAAAATATATACATGCATAGCCCCGTAAATCAAATTTAAGATATGGTCTTAGGAAACAATTAAGAAATTTTTTGAATGCGATCCGTGCAAAAACGTTGCCAGTCCCACGGTCTCAACTCCTATTTCTTTGTTATGCAACTAACGACAGGCACGTTCAGCAAGTAAACGATATACAATGTGCTTTTGTCTACGCTAGTCACTATAATACTATAATATTTTTGTTTTATACCTCAAAAGTGAGGTCGTTCGAGGGCCACAAAAAATTTGGCCCGCATTTTGCAGACCATTGCTCTAATCCTAATGTAATAAATCCGCATAATCATACACGCATTTCCGTTCGATATGAACAGCATTGCAAGCATGTTTCTTTTCACAATTCATACAGGAGTTGTTTATTCAATCTGTCCCAACGATCTACAACGGCAAAGTCTGGAAGGGACGATAAGCTATCACGGTGCGGATAAAAATGACAATTGTGTCTGGACTCTGCCATGGGTCTCGAATGAGGAATTTTTGCTGACCTTGCAGATAACAAGGATACAACTGCAAAAACCAGATAAAAGGTGTTATGGGGAGATCCAAATCGGTAGTAAGTAAAGTATTCTTAAGTCATTTTTGCGTGTGAAGTTTCCATCTATATCAGTGGTTCTCAAACGATGAGGCGCGCCGCACAAGGGGGCGTAGACAATTTTTAAAAGGCGGGGGGGGGGGGGGGGGTGAAGTTAAATAAAAAATTTTGTTAGATTTGATCTTGCCGTCTCATTTCGGATATTTACATTTCTTTTTTTGGATATGTACGTTTCATCTACATTTTTAACGTGTTTTTTAAATAAAACATATTTTCGCCTTATTACCTGTTATTTGTAGCTTATTCTTAGCTTTTTATTTGTAAGGTGGGGCGCGATATTTGACAATTTCTAAAAGGGGGCGCGGGTTGAAAGGTTGGAGAACCACTGTTCTATATGAAGACCTTAACTCTAAATTGGCCAAAAACTGATCTTGAACTTGCAGGTTCTATTCAGTGTGTCAGTTCTGGTCACGTTTTTTTTTTACATCAAAATCTGGCTCATACCCAATTACTCTAACCCAGCGGGTCCCAAACTTTGTGTTCGTGCGGCGCCAAATCATCAGGGAAAAAATTCACGGCGCACTTACACGAATAAAAATTGCTGCATTCGAATAAAACTCACAATTTTGTGATGATCGTTAATGTGTTTTTTATGCCTTTTGAAGGTTGTTAATATGTAGGTCGAAGGACGAAAGACAAAAGGTCAACTCTGCCTGATTTTTCTTCGAAATAATAAAAAAAATCACTCATGGCAGTTAAGCTCGGTTCAGCAGATAAATAAACTGCAGCTCGCGAAATTGCGGCAAGCAGTGCAGTGAACCGCCTCTCTAACAATTTATATAACATTTATACTTTTGATTGTGTTTACCATACCGATCGACCTAATACAAGGAAACAAGTATAATATAAATATCGGCAGCAGTAACGAACCTTTATCGCGCTTGTTTGCATTCCACATTTCTATGATATTAACAATTATTCTATGGTATACATACATACATTTCAAATGCCACCACAAAAAATTTTATAAATGTGCAAAGCAAAATATATCAAGAACTCATTTCTAACGATCAATATCAACGAAGTTTATTCAGGATTTAATCCACCGTTATGCAAGAATGATGAACCCAAACGATGCCACGTATACAGGAAGACTGGTAACGCAAGATGCCAAAATACAACACCAGATTCGATGAACTGTAGTCATTTCCGATCGCATAAGGTACAACAACTGCCTGAAAAAATCATATTATTGGTCGGGAATTTAGACTTGGCGGGAATGGAGAAATCGTTCGACCTGCATTACAGATTTGTTCGCTGTAAAAGGACAAATCAGTATCATCATCAATTTTCTCACATACATAGTTCATTTATTCGTGATTTATGTTTGTTATGTAATAAAAGTTCACTGAACGATCAATTTGATTTGTAATCGCCACATAAGAACCGCAGCCACAACTTTTTCGTACTTTTTTAAATTCTAGTTTGTATAAATTATTGCCATGATCTTCTTTTGATCAGTGTCTCACATTTTAAAATTGATTCAAAAGGTATTGCCCGATTTTACATCATGTCTTTATTTTAGTGTGTTCTTTTGTCTGTTTCTGTGTAGATGGGAACGTACTTGTACGTTTTCAACTTTTTTAATAAGTTATGCCCGTTTTCCAGGTCTTCTGCATTTTGTTTGTTCGTTCGTTGTTGTTTTGTTTCTTTCAGAGTGACCAAAAGAAAATTGATTGATTTATTGATTTGTTCATTGTCTATATCTTATATTCCTAATTTCATCAGCGCCTGTTCCAACAACTCCTACGTTAGAAATTGAAACGAGCGCAACATCAATAACAGAAAAGAACGAAGCGAACACGTATTTACCGAAGTCTGGCGTTAGCTTGAAACCCACTGCAAATACATCAGTACCTGTCCTGGCATCTACGTTAAGCAATAAAGGTAAGTCTCATTTTTACTGTGCCAGCGATAGTAATATAAAGATTGTCCATTTCAATTTTGCTGTGAAGTCGGTGCTCAATATATCTCAACCAGGTTTGTCGTTTTTCAATCAGTAATTGTTCAAGTTCAATCTGTGGGCGTGGGTTTGCTGGTTTTTATCCCGAGTATGGTTGTGTGATAATGAGAGAGAGAAAAAATTTTTATTTGTCAACCAGAAAACGTAATGGCGATACAAATAATAATAATAAAAAACAAAAACACATTACAGTTCTCGGTATATGAGTGGATTGTAACGATGCGACCCATATACGGTCATCGAAATCGCTTCATACAATTGCAGCGGAATTTGGAGCGATAAACTGGCTATGTTAGCTATTTTCAAAGCATACCTTAACTAGTGAACGGACGATCGGTCCGAGCCACGCCTCATTGAATTTCCTCTCCTATTCGGAAAACATGACGAATTTTATCATGACCCAATTATCAACGAATCATTTCAGAGTTACCGAGCGAAATCCGTCTGCATATTTGACGCGCATTACTTAGGATAGGATTTACATAATTATTTATCTCAGGGGAGAGAAAAGCCGATAAGACGACTTAATGATATAGCGAACCACGGCATCTCGTCCGGTTACCAGTCCATGTCGGGTATGGAATTACTTGAACCAGTTATTTGTTTATGGAAGCGTGGCACAATTAAATGAACTCTTCCTTCACGTATAAATTTGACTTCTCAATGCTCGATGTTCAAAAATCTAAAGTAAAGTTTCGATTTATTTTCCAGCGGTCGGAGGAGAAATCACCAATTCACAAAACAAGCCAATATCATAGTCATAGTCATAGTCAATTTTATTTTTTCCAACCAGCAAAAAAAATAACATACAAAATCAAAAGATAAACAAAATTTAACACACATTTTTACTGGGGAAGGGAAGCCGCGGGGAACCAAATTTGGTTATCGAGCAGCGACACCCAAGATTCGTCATCTAATTTAATTTGGAAACTCGGAAGTTATGTTTTAAGAATAAAATGTACCGGTACAGGTTTGAAAATCCCATCCCATCGGATAACTCGTAGGGTATTCCCTGATTAATCGGGTAAGTAAAGGTCTGAAATGCTGATACGTGTTGTATATATTGTCTAGAAATAGCCTGATTGCGAACACTATAAACACTAATAAGTAGTTTATATATAACCATAGTTTAAATAGGCGCAAACATGCAAATGGCAATGAATTATAAATAGGCCATGTTACAGGATGAAAAGGACGCGGGAAATCAGTGGTGGTTATCGAGCAGCGGCACCTATAAAATAACTCTGGACACTATATTATAAAGAAGAAAAAGTCAAATACAGTGTAAATAAATTGGAAAATAAAATGCATACAATATCTCGAGGCAATCTGCTATAATCAACAGTCGCTCACTTCAACAAAACACGACTCTGAACACCACTAACTTGGTAACCATGGAGATGGTATTAATGGACTGTGTCACAACAATACTATTGCTGTATTGTGATGCGCATTGTCTAACAGTCGCCAATTAACGTCAGATTCCGAAGGCGTAACACTGGCTTTCAATTAGACGCGGTGGATATTGAGAGCAAAGAAAACAGGTAATAAAATCTTGTAGCATTAAATAGAAAGACGGAATATCTGTGACGCTAAAATTAAATTAAACGAGATACGGTAACGTGGTAGGTACCGGTAACGGTACTCAGTGCTGCAGTGATATACTGTATATCAATGCAGACGTGGTCCATTAAAAGAATAATTTGCACTGGACAACAGTTTGAACATATAAGGACAGCGTAATGAGAAAATTAGTAATGCAATAATTACGTCAATTATCACAGCTAAGCCATATTTACAGTACTTGGTCATTAGGAATAGTTCAATAACATTATTCACTCTGTTTTAGGTGAGGGTATGAAAACAGTAATACAACAACTTAGGAGATAAATTGTTTCAAACAATTGGAAGTAAGTCGACAAAAAAATAATGTTAATAGGACATGTTTTGTTTGCTTTTTAACATATGAATAACATGTGTCATCAATGCTCAGGGCATTGATTCAATTACAGAAATCAGATATGAACTCATTCACTACATTAAAGTAAATACAGTAATGAACGTTTGTCATATAAAGATACAAGAGCTATAAATTGAGAAAGATTGTTGCTGTAAAGTAATGAAGACATAATATATTAACTATTGCAAGTATACAGTGATTACTAGGTCATTGCAGTGATTCAATAACCTTTCACATTATATTTTTTTTTCAGGTGGTGTCATAAAAGCAGCCACAATAAAGATCTTGGTCGGGTTGTTACAAACATTCGAAGTAAGTCGACACGAAATTCTTTTTCATATTTGATTTGAAAAGTTGGTATGACATGCTTCGTAAATCAGCACGGAGAGCATTCCACATAACAACACCCTTATATTTGAGTGAATTTTGCGTTTTGGTGTAAGTCTGTCGAGGTACATGGAGTGATGAAGTGGATGCTGATCTAGTGTTATAATTGTGAACATTGCTTTGCTTGACAAAATAGTTATTAAATGCCTGTGGCAGGCAACAATTGTGGAATTGGTGCATCAACTTACCAATTTCTAGATGATAAATATCGGTATACTTCAGGACACCAGTTTCATGATACATAATATTCATGTTAATATGAGCAGTAGGCCTATAGAGAATTTTAACGGCCCTGTTCTGTAAAACTTTAATAGGATTTAGTTTTGACTTGGAGGCTGATCCCCATGCAACAACTGCATATTGGATATATGTTTGAAAGAGAGAATAATAAACTATCTTCAGTGTATTTCTGTCCGTGTAATGTTGGAGTTTGCTCAAGATGCCCACTGAACGTGAAAGTTTTTTTCGCACTTCATTGATGTGCACATCCCACTGTAGACGATTGTCTATGTTTAACCCCAGATATTTATACGAAGGCACAGACTCGAGCTCGATTCCATTGATTTTGATTTCTAAAGGAGTTTTGTCGCGGTTGTGATTAGGCTTAATGTGGACTACTTTAGACTTTTGTATATTGATGGTGAGCTTGTTACTAAGCATCCAATTATAAATTTTTACCATTTCTAGGTTGACATGATTTTGGAGATTCAGTGAAGATTTGGAACTACAGAGAAGACCGGTGTCATCTGCAAATAATTTGGTCATCAAATCAGAGCAATGAGAGATGTCGTTTATAAAAGAACGAATAATAATGGGCCAAGGCAAGACCCTTGGATTACACCAGCTTCGATTGGAAGAACTTGGGAACGGTGAGAGTCAACTTCGACAAATTGGAGTCTGCCCTGCAGATAATCTTTGATGAGGGCATGCGCGCAACCTCGAATTCCGTAGTGATTAAGTTTGCGAAGGAGTATGCTATGACTAACGGTATCAAAGGCTTTTTTTAGGTCTAAAAAGGCACAGCAGACATGCTCTCCCTTCTCGAATTTATCATAGATATATTCTATGAGGTCAATTATGGCATGGCTTGTTGAGTGATTTTTTTGGAAACCAAATTGGCATTTATTTATTAGTTTGTTCTCACCACAAAAATCACTTAATCTGCAATACAGAAGTTTCTCAAAGACAATTGCCAGACATGATAAGATGGAGATTGGTCGATAATTAGATGGGTTAGTTTTATCACCTGATTTGTATAATGGTATGACTCTGGCAAGTTTCAGCGCAGATGGAAATATGCCTATTCTTATAGACGTGTTGAAGAAATTTACTATGATGGGTGAGATTATGTCAGCAATCTTCTTAAGGAGAAATGTAGAGATGTTATATGGGCCTGTGGCCTTTCCCGTTTTCAAAGCAAGAATGGTATTGAAGACTTCGGTCACATTTGTTGTTCGCATATAAATTGACTCCTTAACGGGAGCTTTTAGAAAGCTCGAGAAATGTTCATTTGTTGTGGGAACATCTGCTATTAAATTTTTCCCAATATTTGAGAAGAATTTATTAAGTTCGGATGCAATGGTTAGGCTATCATTAGTTTTGAGTCCATTTTGAAGTTTTAGTTCTGATATTGAGGAGTTGTTCCTCGATTTAATGTTCACAATCTCCTTTATTGTCTGCCATGTTTGATTTACATCTCCTCTATTGCTTTTCATTTTTGACAAATAATAGGCTTGTTTTGATTTTCTTAGTAGGTGAACTAAGATGTTGTGGTATTTTTTGTAATGTGCGCGTTGGCTTTCACTGCCATGCAAATAATATTTTTTATGCATTTTACTTTTTAATCTAATGGATGTTTGGATACCATTCGTAATCCAGGGTTTGGATAGAATTTTTGTTTTTTTGCGAGAAACCGGTACCATAGGTGCATGTTCATCGAGTAAATGTTCCAATGAGGTCATGAAGATGTTGAACACCTCATTGAAGCTATCAGTGGACAATTCTGTCAATAAAAATCCATAGAATGCATTTTGAGCATCATTTCTGAATGTTTCCTCATTGAAATGAGACATTTTTCTTTTCATGCGGGGTTTGGCCTTACGGAAAGTTGTGTTCGAAAAAGAAAAGGATGACATAATAGGAAAGTGATCGGATATATCATGTTGTATGATAATAGACGAGGAGCAGCGATCGATTGCATTCGTGTATATATGATCAATTAATGTATGTGATGTCGAGGTTACTCTTGTTGGGCGCGTTATGATTGGAACGGCTAGGTGCGATAGAAGCATGTCAGTGTAACGTGTAGACAAATTATCTTTGGATAGTAAATTAATATTAAAGTCGCCCAAGATTATAAAAAGGCTTTTCGAATTTTCTAGTTTGGAAAGTAGGGAATTCATTGTTTCCATGAAATCGGAAAGATCGTTGCGAGGATGTTTGTAAACAACTCCAACAATGAACTTTTTGGGGTTATCAGATGAGGATTCATTAACCTGAATCCATATATCTTCACAATGGGGAAAGTTGAGTCTAAACTCAATTGTTTCAACAAATAAAACATCATGGCGTATAAAAATCCCTACACCCCCAGCCTTGGTAGGAGATGGAAAATGAATGAAGTTGTAATTATTTATAAATATAGTACTAATGGGAGATTCATTAAGTCTAGTTTCGCTTAAGGCAATGATATGCGGTAGTTGGTCGAAACTTGTTAACATTTGCATTAGGTCATCAATGTGCTTTGGAAGGGATCTTATATTGACATGCAAAAAAATGAAGTCAGTCGATTTGAGCTGCGATAAAGTTCCACTAATATTAGGGAGTTCTAGGTATTCACTTGTAATAGGGCAAATAGTAGAGGGCAAGTTCAATGATTCCCATGAAAAGGTATATGGAAAAGAGGCATGAGAATTTTGAGCAAGGCACACTTCACAAATATAGTTTAAATTTGGGTGGAGCAATGGGGCAACACATGTAGGGTGAAATTTAAGGTCACACAAATTGCAGCATATAAAAAAATCGGGTAGACACAAAAAATGACATATTGAACATATTTGTTCAGCAGACATGGAAAATAATGATTATATAAGAAAAATAAAGGTTATTAAAAAAGTCTGACCTATTTTATTTTTTGGAGATCATCTTCATCCAAGATTTCAAGAGTATTTGTCATTCTGTTTTTTTTTATCCGGACTTTTCCATTGGAGGTCCATAGGTACGCGTAACCGCATCTATTTTTTAGCGCCTTTGCTTGAAAAAATAAGTCTTTGTTCCTATTGGTGAGGTTTTCGGAAATGAAAACTTTAGACATGTCTTTAATATTAGATGTATTTGAAGCAGCCTTTAAACGTTTGCGGTTTTCGAAAATCTGATGTCGAATTCTTCGGTTAGTAAATCGAGCAATAATAGGAGGGTGGTTTTTCGGATTTCTTGTAGGGAAGCGATGAGTAAAAGAAATATCCCTTGGCTGGATATTCACCTTGGTGAGTTTTGAAATCTCTAAAACCAGTTCGTCGGTGTTTTCATTTGCTAAGGGTGGGACTCCGTGAAACTCCAGGTTTTCGAGTCTGGAGCGCCGTTCCTGGTCTTCAGTGTGCTCGGATAAATACCAAAGATCTTCTTCAAGATCCAGGATGCGTTCTTCTAAGCATTGAATTTTTTTATTTTGATATTTTAGTTGGTCATCCATATTTTTTTGATGTTTTAATATGTCATCAAACTTTTTAGATTGAAAGTCCTGGGACTCTCTGATGACAGATAGTTCATTTTTAATTTCCTTCAAGAACTTATTTTGATTGTCCATAAATTCTTTTAATCCTGGACTCAAGGGTAAATACTCTGATGAGTTGTTAAAATTCTCAGAGATGCAGCGAGCAATGATGCTTGGAAGTTGAATTTCAATGTTCTTTTGAATATTTTCCTGAATCTTAGTCAAGCTCAGAGAGGAAACAGGTGGTGTTAGTTGTTTCTCTTCACTATGGCCTGAGTAGGATGTGGAAGATGAACCAGGTAAAGATGGTATTATTGGTGACAGACCAGGATCCGGTGGACTGGATTTGCTTGTTGGTTCTGATGCAGGTTTGCGATCTTGAGATTTTTTGCTTTTTATTCCGAGTGGCATAATCAGGTGTTGAGTTGATGTTATAATTAGTTAGAGTAATTAAATTAGATATTTAGTATCTTAAACGGGCTGTAAGTTCTCCCATCCTTAATCAAATAGCGAATCAGTCAATATCCGATAATACGAAAAATATCTCAGGATCGTATCTACCATTCATAATTGCCATTGCCATACTCAGCATTATTCTTATCCTCTCGTGCATAGCGATTTGTGTTGGATACTTCGGGTATGTATCTAGTGGTGAGATTCAGGGGATTCGCACTGGCCGCGGACCCGTTATTGAATAATTTCTGATTAGACGTCAGAGTTCGGCGATCTCAGCAAATGGCTTACATGAACGCACCACAGCTGTTATATTTGTGTGACCCTTGTCAATACTCGGATTTATTTAAATCCGACAGTTAATCTTGAAAAGGTTCTCACATGGTTAAAAATACACAATGTTATTTTGCTCTTTCCGTTGCATTGAATCTTTCGTCGTTTTGCCCTGTGCTTCCAATATTGCAAGGCTAAGTGATAGTCGCACTCTCTTTTTGTGTGGCCCAGCTGGTTGACTGAAGTTGGTCATATGGCTCACTGACAAAAAATGTTGCAAACCCCTGGTCTAACGATTTAACGTTCAACTGCTCAGCCATCGCGCCCAATATTTGCGGTATGGAAGTTTTTAAATAGCTTTGCAATTATGTCTACTCGTTTGAAGCTCTTTCTATATTTTTTAGGTATGTTCGGACAAAGCCTGTTACATCGACATCTGACGCACAAAATGGCGAGATAGATAATCCTGAAGATGGAATTAACGTTTATTCTGAGGTTAAGTTGAACGACAATTTAGCGAAAGAAGTAAATTCACCAGAACTTGTTCAAAATGTTCTGTACGAATCCTATTAAGTCTCTCCACATCTGAGGTTTTGAAAAACTCGGCATCGGGGTCGCCAAGGACGTACAGTTGAAGTATTTTCAGGAGACGTTTTTACACTTTCACCCCAAGTCTCTGATACGCAGGAAGTGGTGGCGTTGAATGTATCAGATTTATAGTTTCAAATTTCAATATCTATTGTTCAACTTATTCTCAGAAACGTTAACCTATAAGTGCCGATACAGCACTACCTCGCAATAATATACGGAGGATTCCCTAATTCTAATAAATAACAAGGTTTATTATTGCTTTGCAGCGTCATCTTGGGGCGATGCTGTTCTCCAGGGGCGTAGCCAGAAATTTTCAAAGGGTTCTGAATTTTTTTTTTTTTGCCAAGTTAGATCGAAAGAGCTAGCGGGTCCGATCGAACGCTGGAATACGCGTGTTTTAGCAGTCTTGGGGGTCTAAAAAGCATTACATGTTACGGAAAATTGCTATCTATGATACAGAAAAATGATTTTATTTTTTTTCACATTTCAAAAGGAGGGGTTTCGACCCGCAAAACCATTTTGTTATGCTTTGCCGGAATGGCTAATAAAAACAATTTGATTGATTTTCCAAATGTAAGTTGACTGGAAGACTCGTCCAACCGGCGTATAATTATTTCCTGGGGTTCTTATATAGAGCTTCAAAATTTCATTGTATATCAAAAGGACGCAAATGCATCTAAAAAACCTAAATGCCTTGCGTGATATATTATATGTATGTATGTATTAGATGTTTATGTCTATCTTGTCTTATTTCTTCGCTCATTCTATTTCTTTCCGAGTCGTGTGGCGTCATGAACTGGCCCCGATGTACGAGATTCCGTTTTACAACCGCCGCCCACCCTGATCATTCTATTATGCAGATTTACTGCTATTCAACTCCGTTGGCATGCCTGCCTGAGTATTTAAGTTTGTATTTAAACCGTATTATAATGGCAGGGTAATTAGAATGATAGTTCAGGCATCATTTTTGTTGTTAATCTGGCGGGATTATTCGATATGAAGCGGCACAATCCCTGACACAGTCATTGCCAGCGAGTGCATCGAATTTGAAGCAGCACCGCTTGATGCTTGTAGCAGGCCAGTTGTTGGGCAATGTAGAATTATATTTGAATTTGTACAACTCCATATACATATATACTTTCTTTATTATAGTCACATACAGTGAGTGATAGCTGCATTTTGATTTTTCATCGATGATTAACGGCTAATATAATTCCTTACCAGCAAGTCTGGATTTGTTACCGGCGCTATACATGTCATAATTGTAGCCTCATCACAATCGACTTGTTTCTGTGAAATCTGAAGCTGGCGACTCTATTAATTTATCAGAGCAGAGTGACAGGTAGTCTTCAACAAAAAGATGAGCAAGTTGAAACTCTCGAAGTCTGACTGAAAAAGGTGCTAATTTTGTTTTGTGAAAATACTATCATCTTCATCTTGTTGCTAGTTAGGCGTCATCCGTAGAAATACTTCGGATATCAGATGTTCGGCAATTCAAGTTGTGTGCGAGCGATAACTGTTCTATTTTGAATACCTCATTCAGAAATTGCATGGTTTTAGGGACTAATATAATCTTTGTTTGCTTTCTTTTTTTTTCTTACTTTATCTTTGTTTTTTTTTATCGTTCATAGGCACGCATAGGGTGCCAACCGTCCTTTATTTCAAAGGACAATCCTTTATTTGAGCTTTTTGTCCTTGTCCTTTTTAAGATGATAATTGTCCTTTATTTTTTCCAACGTCGTTTCGCCCGATAGTTATAGTACTGTGTTTGATATTGTTTCGTTCTTAAATCGCCTCCGTTTCTGTATTTGCAAGCTTTTAATTATTCTTTTTAATTTCGCTTTGGTACGGCACAAATAGCCAACAGCCAAGAAATACCAATTTTATTAACAATTTCAAATATTTTACATTAATTTTCCGAAGATGGCAAGTGGCCAATGCCAAGATTTGAGTGAATTCTAGTTCAATAACTGAAAATTCTACGTATAATTGGTATCTAAGATTTTAGATTATTTCTCAACTCTGCGATAACGTATTTGGAAAAAAGATTTGACTTTGATGAAAATTCAACATTTGGAAAAAATCTCTTTTGGATAATCTTTCTCCAAAATATCAGACACTTGTAAAAATTGTAGAGCATTTGAAGCTAAAAGATAAACTTAATTTGAATATGTTTAACCTTCTTGATGAAGTTGCACTCATTCAAAAAAAATTGACACGATTCAAAGCACTAAACTGTTCACAGAATGCAGCTTGAATGCAGGGTCAATGTTAAATAAACATTAAATGAAAAATACATGAAGATTTTTTAATATATCTTTTCAGCTTGTATATAATTTGTATTTCATTGTTTTATATTGTTCTTTCCTGCAAGTTACAGAATAAATGATGTTGGTAATCTATGTCCTTTATTGAGAATTTTCATAGTTGGCAACCCTAAGCACGCATATGATTTTATTCGCGTCATATAGGCAAAATAGACTAGCCTACTTGGAAAACGTGTCACCAAATCGAAAAAGTTAGGTCATTTGACCGAAGTCAGGGTATTAGGACTGAGTTACCGGAAGAAAGGAATGAAGATAAGAAGCAAGTAGGCCAAATATGCGTGTATGATTTTTTGAACCTCATTAACCCCAGAAAATTTCTAACCAGAAAAAAATTAGCAAAAATGACTGAAGAATTCTGAAAAGTTGTATGAAGTACTCAAAGCTATCGACGGTAGGCGCATCGTCCCAAGGTATATGCTTGTCATGCGAATAATGAAAAAATAGTCTAGCCACTTTCTTCTTCTTCGAGATGAATATGAACTTCTATCCTAATAAAAGTGCTCATTGGGCTTTTGAAACTTTGCAAATAAGAAGCACGCTATGATAACAGCCTTGATGATCTCCCGTCCTGTCTGTGCGTCAAGTGAAATTTATTTTTTCCAACCAGCAATAAACAATCGCATATAACATTCAGAAAAAGCGAGATTATCATAAAATTTCACTGAGGAATCAAAGTCGCTGATATCCCACCTATGCACATTATTAGGTTGATATTGTATATTTACTGTTTCAATTACCATTATGTGGTTGTTATGGTTTATTTAATCAACTGTGAGTGTGATTAACATTTATCGATATTGCAATAAATTAATAAATTTGGCAATTTTTGATACTCCTACCACCAAAGTTTACATTTGGAGGTTACCAAATTAATCCACTGATTTATATATATCTCATGTATTATCATTTATCATTCTGCAAACATTTCCATTCATTTTCTGCTATCCTGTCTATGCACAACATTAGGTCTGGTGTTACACCACCCTAGTAACCCAAAACTGCTCCGCTAAGTGACTTTTGAAATTCATATGATGCTCCTTAATATAATTACATTTTCAATTACTGTTAAGCGGTTGTTATGGATTATTTAATTAACTGTGAGTGTGATTAAAATTTATCGATATGCGATATCTTGATAAATTTAACCATTTTTTTTTATACTACTACCACCAAAGTTTACGTTTGGGGTAGACTATGAATTATTGCGAGAATTGAAATGGTTTCTGGACTATTGTAACTGTCTCATCTTTCTCTTTAATAAATCATATCTGCTTAAATTTGCATATGTCTATTTATGTACTATTGTAGTAGTATTTTTTTATTTTATTTTTTCATAGTGTTAAAATGATGTACTGATTGATTCTCATATATAGGCTCATTTAGAATTAAGTATCTATTTCGGAAACGCACTCCTCTTTTTCTACCATTAAATTAACTTAAAACAAAAACCACATTATGTTACTGCTATAAATGTGTCATTTTTCACAATAAATTCCCAACCCTGATTAGATGAATCCAAAATTTATCCTCGTTTTAATCAGATTTATCCTCGTTTCGTAAATAGTGTAAATAGTTCTCTATAAACTGAGAGTTAAATAAAAAAGAACCTGTGTCAATTTATGTATTTATTCATGTGTTGTATTGGGTGCTAACTGACTCAGATGACCGTAACTGGTCGTATCGTTACCTCCCAGTCATACCGAAAACTTTTGTTTCACTTATTTTGTTATTATTATATTTTATATTATGTGTTTTCTGGTTGACGAAATAATAAATTCTCTCTCTCAAAGCGAGGGAATCGAGCAGCCACACCCGAGGTTCTAATATCTAATTAAAAATATATGGATTTTCATTTTCGGAACTACCGATGAGCACCGTATAATTTTGTCGAATTAAATACCTAATATATATTTCTAGAGATTGTCTTCAAGAGCCATCAGACCGCAGACGGACAGGGACATAAATATGTGTATATTTGAAATATTCAGTTATGTACGTACAATTTTAAATTTTTCTAATTCCAAAAAATATTGGAACTGTTGAGTGAAAATCCCATAAATATTTTAAATTTCAACCAATCATACGTAAATATATACTACAAATTCAACCAATCATATAATATACGATTTGTCGCAAGGTGGCGTAAGTAGGCCGCGTGTGTGATGATTTAAAATTTGCTCATCGTCTATTTGTGCCTGCAGGCGGGAAGGAAAATTTTTTATTTCTTTATTTTATTCTCAATACTCCGTGTGAT
Organism: Styela clava; assembly: GCF_013122585.1. Classification (NCBI taxonomy): domain Eukaryota; kingdom Metazoa; phylum Chordata; class Ascidiacea; order Stolidobranchia; family Styelidae; genus Styela; species Styela clava. The sequence goes on along the minus strand of NW_024102834.1, from coordinate 17,944,209 downwards.
TATGATGGACAGGTGGTTTTTGTGTTTACTGAATTTACATTTGAATTACATTACATATGGTGTGTATCTTGATTTTTAAAATTGTAGTCTATGTAGCTCAATCACAGAATTCAGAAAATTTTAACGTTAGGTACGGTACCGGTACCCGCATTCCAGCATTCTATAATTCCGGTTCCGTTATTTCAGTATTCAGTTACCGGTATTCCTGTATTCTGATATAATTTGAAATGTTTAGTTAGAAAACTTTTGTTATTCTGCCTGTCATGCTGACTCCCATACCCCATAGCAAATACCGTACCTAACATATGGCACCGTACCGTACATAGGCTAGACCAGTGTTCTTCAACCTTTTTTACCGTGGTATACGCCATACGGTACCTTTTACAATTTTTCAAAAACTTTGTATACCTTACAAATACCAAGCTAAAATGAACATTAGATGTTAGGCACTATTGAAAAAAAAAACTAAAATCTAGGTGGCGGGGCGAGTCATTATAAATGCTTTTTTTAGTTTTTACTCACAGATGCAATTAATTTAACACCCAAATGTGTGAAAATGTAAAGACGACGTTAGGGTTAGATTTTTGTACTCGGGAAATTCAAAAAGAGAAGCCCAAAACTCCCGAGGAATCCTTTTCGCGGAATGAAATTTTTTGATTTAAATCCCCCCGGAGTTCCAACAATTCTTCGTCTTCTGTTTGTTCACTAGTGTTGGTTCACTAGTAAATGGCTGCATTATTCGTGAGTTTTCTTCCAAACGTCTGTTATTATCTTCAGAAAAGTACAAAGCCAATTTATCACACAGTAAGTTCAAATGACAAAAAATTAGGGTAGACATGGTATTTATCGTTGAAACGTCCTCAAACTCCCACCCAGACTCTTTCGAATATTGATTCAAAAGAGGAAAGTCAATGAAGTTTCCTGAAGAACCATTGTTTTACTAGAGTTGAATTTTCATCTTCAGAGCATTGATTTCGCTAGTTGACCAAAATATATCACCTCCTTTCCCTTGAAGTCTGACGTTTACTTGATTAAAACGATCAAAAATCGACGCCATGTACGCTAGTTTTGCAACCCAATATATATTACGAAACTTGGTGGCTTTTTGGGCTCCTCTTTCAGTGTAAGACGCCCCTAATTGCTCGCGAAGTTCAAACACACGGGAAAGAACTTTTTCTCGGGACAGCCACCGTACTTCTGAATGTAGAAGAAGTTCTTTGAAAGTGGCGGCTGTTTCTTCACACAGTTTCGAGAAAAGTCTCGTTGGTTTTGAACTTTTCTTAATCGTATTCACAAAATATACGACTTCCCGTAGAACATCGTGTAATTCATTTTCTTTCCGCAGATCAAGCGACGTGCACGGCAGCCGAAATTATCAAAACCCAGACACGTGCCTGCATTATCTACATAATTTGTGATGTAACAATGTGCTCAAGTCGGTTCATTGTGTGAATGACATTTTATATTTCATGTGCGTCGCGTTTGCATTGTTGTCTCTAATTGAATGTTTAATAATTTATTATATTAAAGCTCACAATTCCTGATTTAGGCTGTACACTCTTCGTATACCCTTTATCAGTTGTATACCCTTCGTATACCTTTTATCAGTCGTATACCTTACGAATGGCCTGGTATACACTTAGGTATACAGTATACCCGGTTGAAGAGCACTGGGCTGGACTATTTCTGTTTTTCAAGCTTTGGTGAAATTTTGAATCAATTCTATAAAACTGTCCTAATGTAAAAAAGTAAAATTGAAATTAGCATATAAACTGTATGAAGTCCAGGGGTCGAGAATAACCAATGCAGCAATGGTTGACATTGTGGGTTATTTTGGGTAAATACTCATTTCAGTATTTTGATTTCCAATTCGTTTATTAAACTAATCGATACTGCGATACAAAAAACCCAAATGCAGAAATGGTTGGGTTCAGCATAATTAAAATATTTATGTTAATTTACCCATACTGCTGTACTGGCATACCCTACAAGAGTCGATGGTCTGACATTACAATATTGTAAAAAATAGGAAATCAATTCAATCTGTACTGATGTATCACCCAGACTGGATTCCATGGCAGATGCACGCCCGAGGGCGCTAGCGCTCCACGAAAATGCACACGAGCGAATTCAATTTTGCACACCAAAAATTTGCAATTGCTCACCAATGTAAATCGGTTTAAATAGTTTTTAAATCATAATCTAGCAATATAAAGATGCCAGAAAATTATAACTTCACAATTGTCAACTAGTACTAGCTTGCAAGATTTGGCCTGATTGGAAATGCGAAGCAAAAAACACCATATTCACACCTGATTCAGCATATTTTTCATACAATAATTCTACACGGATGTACTGAACAGTACCGGTATCTAAAGTCGCACAAACACTCTCAAAATTAGTGACAAAATATAGAAATAATGTTTGGGGTCAAAGGTCAAAAGTCCATTTTTTTGCTTTGATTTGACGTATTTTTCATCCATTAATTCCACGTAAAAACACTTTCAAATTAATGACGAATTATGTTCAATTTGCTCTGATTTAACATATTTTTAATCCAATAATCTTATGCGAATGTACTGAACAGTACCGGTAGTCGCACAAACACTCTCAAAATTAGCAACAAACTGTAGAAATAATGTTTGGAGGTCAAAGGTCAAACGTCCATTTTTGCTATGATTCAATATCTTTTTTATCCAATACTGGTCCGGTAATTTTACGCAGATGTATTGAAAGGTATCTTAGGTCGAAGTCAGTTTCACGCGGGCGCAGTTGTTTTGCACGCCGTGAGCTATAATTACACGCCAGAAATTCTTATTTGCACGCGGGAATTTCTGATTGCACGCCCGATTTCTCGTTCAAAAAGGCCATGAAATCCAGACTGGTGTATCACAATCATTGAATTATTTTGCAACTGATTTACCGTACGATACCAGATTCAATTTTCACAAATTTATGGAGATGAGTACTGGAGTATAAATTTATTTGTTCAACGTCATTCAATTTACTGATTGAGAATATATTACATTTCGGAATAAATATCATATATTAGCCTATTCGATTATGGTATCTCTTTTTTCATGCAGAGTTTCGTATTTGAAAAATTATAGATGAATAACCAGTACGGCACAGTTCCCTAATTCCAAGAATAGCCTCCACATTAAAAATCAATTTAAACAATGAGTACAAACTCCTTCTTTCAAGTCAGTCTAGGCCTCCAAACACGCACTGTGCAACAAAACTAAATAAATATAAGCGCAATCTAAAAACATCAACGTTGGATTCTTCAAAAAAAGTTGACCATAGCATTCAAGTTTTTAGCAAAAAACTGCAATTTCGGTCTTGTGACTGACGAGGCACGTTGCGTTTGATTTGAAATAATATCGATACAACAGACGAGCATGGCACGATCTGATGCATCTGCCTTCTATGCGTAGTTTTGTATTTTTATAACTATCAATGAATTATTTTTTTTTTTCAACTATCATTTTATTTTATTAGCAGCTAGAATAATATATAAAGTATCAAAGATGGCTACCGCAATGTATTTGGAGCAGTATCTTGACAGTCTGGAAACATTACCTGCTGAATTGCAAAGAAATTTCCAACTTATGCGTCAGCTTGATGAAAGATCGGAAGAATTGAAAGTAGATATTGATAATCTAACGATGGATTATGTAGAAGAAGCAAAAAATCTACCACCAGATGTCAGAGTTGAGAGTATCAAAAAAATTCAAAATTCTTACGCCAAATGTCGTGAGTTCGCTGATGACAAGGTTCAACTTGCAATGCAAACGTACGAAATGGTTGACAAACATATCAGGAAATTAGACTCGGATCTTGCAAGATTCGAAGCCGATTTAAAAGAGAAATCTATTCATGATTCAAACGTCGCTGGGACTTCAAAAGCTGATACAGACAGCGGTCCTTCAGATAAAAAGCGCCGCAAGAAAGGACGAGCCGCGAACTCTGAGGACGAATCAAAATCAAGCAAAAAGAAACATAAATCCGGACTAGATCAATCATTGTCTTCTGTACCTCTCGTCTCTGGAATATCTGCGTACTCGAGTTCAGATGTTCTAGATATGCCTGTTGATCCAAATGAACCAACGTATTGTCTTTGTCACCAAGTTTCTTATGGTGAAATGATTGGATGTGATAATCCAGATTGCCCCATCGAGTGGTTTCATTTTGGTTGCGTTAATTTAACATCAAAACCAAAAGGAAAATGGTTTTGTCCTAAATGTCGTGAAGAAAGAGATAAAAAGAAACGATAGCTTTTATTTTCACCGAGAAATATTAAAAATTACTCACGGGTAATATTCAAACGTAAATGTTTTTATGTTCAAAACTAAACTCACTGCCGTTTTTCATAGGCAGTTTGTTAGTAAATATTTTTCTATAATATCTGATAACTACCAGTGGGTATTAATATCTAGATTTTGATTACTAGTCAAAAATATTTTGTATCAAGGCAACAATATCTTCATAAATAATATATAAAACTAATATGGTTCATCCTGATATTCTGAGAATCAAATGCTCCGGATTCGAAGCTGTGTTTTCTTGAGCAAGTTTCCACTTTATAATTTCACATTTCGCTATTTTGTCAACTTCCACTGCTCCACCACATTCACACTACATTCATAAAAAAGGTGTATTCAAGTTGACTGTCTCTTAAACCGCTGAGATGTAAAGAGCTACAGTTAATTGCACTTTTGGCGCTTGGTGGGTGCCGGTGAACACTGATTTCTAATAGGCTGCTTTGTTGTTCGCTGAATATAATTCTGTCATCTAATCTAAGTTCTCTGCATCATTATTTTATTGTATTTGTTGATTTTCACCCAAGGCAAGGCCGAAGATGCTAGAAAGAAAAAGCTAACTTAAAATGTCTAGAAGTGAGATGCAAATAGCTATTTCTTTTGTTTAGTGCTTGCTAGACGATGGTGAAAAATCTTTTCCGTTAAACTGCCAAGTTGTTTTCGAAATATATGTTTATACTTGAATTGAATTTATTTATCCCTTGCAACATTTTTTATTGTATTTGTTGATTTTCATCATATATAATATCTTTATGTCTCATTGTTTTTGATATTTTCTCAGCCATAACATAATTTAAGTGATAACAATCTAGTGTAAGGAACAATCAAAATGGCTGATGTGCTAGATCTACATGAAAGTGGAGAGGAATTCGCCGCAGACGAGGAAGGAGATGTCGGAATTGAAAGATTGAAAGATCGTGCGAAGCGCAGAAAAGGACGTGGAATTGGGGATTCTGAAAAAAGAACTGAAATCAAGTATGAAGCAATGGAAAGTGATCAAGATGGGCCTGGACCTCAACGATCAGTTGAAGGCTGGATTTTATTCGTTACTGGCGTGCACGAGGAAGCAACGGAAGACGACATGTTCGATAAATTTGGAGAATATGGAGAATTAAAAAATTTACATCTAAATCTTGACAGAAGAACGGGATATTTAAAAGGATATGCCCTCGTGGAATTCGAGACTTTTAAAGAAGCACAGGCTGCTCTTGATGCATTGAATGGGAGTGATTTACTAGGCCAAACGATGTCAGTAGATTGGGCTTTTGTTAAACCGTCCCAAAAAGATAGGCGGGACCGTAGGCATCGTCGTCGTTGAAAATATTAAAACGATAAATCTATGCTCGAAGGTGCTGTGTGTAGTGATAAGACAAATCTGCTCAATAAACTCAAACTAAAGGCTACACTATGATCATGCTTGTCCTTTCAAGTTTAATATTGAACTGAGCGTTTTTCCTAACTCTGCTCAATATTTAGGATATTTTAATCTGTCATAATTGATTTTTGAAATAACGTTTTGTTATAGTATCTAAATTCCAGGATTGAAAATAGTTGAGCTAAATATGTGCTGCTTCATTTTTTTCTATCTCTGCCCAGATTTCAGGATGCTCTTAGCAATGACGATCAGGTCTCAATTTTTTTTTCTTTATTTGAAGTTCTGAAATATTGTCGCCAAATCATGTAGCAACAACTTAGCGCCTTGATTTTTAATCAAAAACTGAGATTTCTGAGATAAAATTGTATCACCATTCTCACTGTAGTTTGAGATAAACTTGGTATGTTTTTGAATATTTCATTGTCTTATATAGCATATTTTAAAGTGGATCAAAATTAATGAGAACTCATTTGAGTTGGTCAATGAAATTGCAACACTATGACACCCAGTATCAATTCTTGGGACAGAATAGTATGTAGTATAACTTAAATAGAATAAATACAATTTTATCAAATTGATTGTGTAACTGCTCGTGGAAAACTTGAAATTTGTAGGCGTTTTGTTTTTATTCTGTTTTATTTTCCCTGTCCGATTGCTTCATTCGGTCTTTACAATATGTAAAATGCTCATTCAATAATGTTTTGTTTCTTATTTAAGATTAAATTAAAGTATAGAAATGGCCACCAAATAGCCGAAGTTAAATAATATATCATCTTTGAGGAGGAAAAAGTGAAAGAAAAATGTTTTATGCACATTTTGTATTGAGTAAGCGGGGTCCTCTTGCCAGGATTTGGCTCGCTGCTCACTGGGATAAAAAACTAACCAAAGCTCATGTATTTGAAACTAACCTTGAAGCTTCTGTGGAGACGATCATTAGTCCTCAGGTATGATTGTATTCTTTGTTCTGTTTGTTGATTGGTTCAGACTTTTTGCGTAGAATTTGTCATATAGCTTAAATCGGGTGAGGATATTACGATTGATTGTTCAAGCAATATTTTTTGCAAGTTGCTCAGGGATGGCCCAAACATGATATCAGCTAATCTTCTGAATATAGTTTTTCAAATTTGTTGGACAAGAAAAAGCACAGAAGGCGATTTATATTCGATAAGTTTAATCTGAAAATTCGGAGATTATTAATAATAGAGATAGGATTTATTTCATAGCTTTTGAAAATGAAATAAAACCGTTTTGGTTGTACAGTTTGTTAGACATCAATTGATTCTCAAAATGATTAATTTAATTAAGAGTTACCCAAATTATTTATATTCAAATCAAAATTTCGAAATAAAAATTTTGAATATAATTTAATTAGAATATTCAATTTATTTGGGAAATCATTCCTCCATCGTTGTTTTTCTGTGAGCTCTATTTATTGAAAAATTTGTATTCTTAGGAGTCCTAAATTGTAATGGCAAGGGGTACATCTGTCATCGATTTAACCTCCAATCGGAATGTGGCACTTCAAAAGTAGGCACCGATTCGTAAGGAGCTTCTGTTTTTGGAAAGTACAGAGTTTGAGATTAGTTTGTGTGACAAGTTGGTTATGAAGCCTAAATCTGAGATCTCTGACACAAACATGGTTAGACTCTGCACTCTCACCATTCAGCCTTTGGCCCACAGACATTTTGTTCAGAAGTTTTTTGCTATATATACAATGTACAAACTTTACATTGTATCTATAGCAAAGACCTGGTCACAAATGGTTCAATATATTACAATCTTTTTTTTTAACAGGTAAAAATGGCCCTCAGAACATCTGGTCATCTTCTGCTTGGTGTTGTTCGAATTTATAACAGAAAAGCAAAATATCTGCTGGCTGACTGCAATGAAGCTTTCGTCAAGATCAAGATGGCTTTCAGGTACAAATAGTAATTTATATTCTTTTAACTATATTGTCCACCCAGATGGCTTAGATTGAGTAGTTTATGTGGTAAATTCAGAAAAGGGCGACCTTTTATGACCCATGGCCCCTTTTTGACGGCTTTTCGCACTCATGACCCCCCTGTTCATTATTCCAGTGGTGTTTAGAGTGTTATTTTGATTGGTAGATTCTAAATCATATGATGTTCAAACAATTCATGCTCAAAAAATTTATTATTAACACCCTGTGAAATAACCTTATCGGGCAATGAAACTTGCAATGTGAGGCAAGGGGTAAAATATAGTTATGCGCCTAGCATTGTGACCCCTCTCCAACTGGCCACGAGCCTCCAGTTGGGAACCGCTGTTTTAGATAATTTATGATGTTCAAAGTTGTTTCATCTTTTTATTTTCACAATTTTTGCAAATTTTCAATATAATTTATTCATCTCAAAATACAATCCGATTCATCTATCTATGATTGAAGTTGTTTTTGGTCATATAATATATCTTGTGACTTGTGAGAACTACTGTTTTCAGTAGTTGGATAACACCAAAGATTACAGTATTATATGTCTGAATGTGTTTACAGCAGTGTTTCTCAAACTGTGTGCCGCGGCGCACTAGTGTGCCGTGAAAGATTCTCAGGTGTGCCGCAGAGCTTTTTGGAATTTTTGAAAATAAGCTTTTCATATTACACATAGGCATGCATGCAACGGAAGACTTGAGGGCACATTATACATTATTAGACTGATAACATCATTGCATTTGCCTTGTCGTTGTAGTAAGGGTAATTGTCACGCTATAATTGTCATGTTATAATGTATATTCAAACAAGACGTCCATCTTTCACCATGTTGACTTGCGCGCCTGGTTGGGTTAACAGGAAAGCAAGTTTGTACGAGTTTTGACTGTGCCAAATTCATCGAAGTAATCTGGCCATTTGCATCTCCATGGCTCTGTGAAAGCGTTTTTTTTTTGCTGAAATTAAAAGCAAAAAAGGGAGCGATGGAACCTCGTTTCAATTGTTTCCCAATACAGGCACACACATCGAATAAATATTTGCAGAATAAATTTGTTTAAAGCTAACTTCAGTTTTTACATGTGTGCCGCAAATTTTTTTTTATTTGCTTAGTGCGGCACGAGCAAAAAGTTTGAGAACCACTGGTTTAAAGACATGGCACTTAACTTCCTTTTTATATATTATTTACATATCGTAATAAACTGTATCTTCAACAAATTGTTCTCTGTTTCTTTTCTATGCTGTCAAATACAGCATAGAAATTGATTGATATTTTGGTCTTCTATTGAAATGCATAAGGAATTAAGGATGCAGTAATTGTCTTTTTCAAATAAACATTTCTATTATACAGACCTGGCGTTGTTGATCTTCCTGAAGATAGCAGAGAAGCTCCGCACAATCAAATTTATTTGGTGGAAGAATTTCAGGATTTTGATGCACCATTGCCAGATATAAGGTAAATTATTTTAGGTCACAAAATAGCTTAGGTTTAATTTTTTTGTGTGAGAAATTTGTATTGTGAGAAATTTGTAAATTTGGCGAGGATATATTGTTCATATTCACATCTAGCAGATTTGAGGTCACCAACGTGGCCCAATTTCGAAGGATTCTTGTTCAGAACAAAAGTCAGACAACGGATACCGGTATATTACCAATTTATCTACTTCTCACTTCTAGCAACTTTCGAGTTTGCCAATGTGGCCAAAGAGCTTAACTTAAGAGCTTTTTCTGTAAAAGTGACAGCTTAACTAGATACTTGTTCAGAACGGAAAGTACGACAACGCTTCATATTGCGAAATCTGGAATTCAGATTGCGATACACCTGAAATTAATAATCATTCAGTGTTTGTTTATTTTTTAAACTAATCATCGTTTTCAAATATAAATCTTTCAGTGACATCAACATCAATCGCAACCTAACGTTGAACCAATCGAGACTTGAAGAAATCACAATGCCAGAAGATGTTCCGACGTCGTTTCAAATGGATGAAGGGTTCGGTGGCGGAATGATGGGGTTTGGCAAAGAAGTTGATCAGTTTTCGACAGGAGATTTGCAAAATATGTTTTACAAAGATGACAACAGAAGTAAGATTTTTTGCCAATGTCATTAGTTTAAATTTAAAAAAAATAACTAATTCAATAAATTAAAGTTGCGTTCTTCTCTGTTGTACTTTCCATGGATTTCTCTTTTCAATGGGATAATTTTCATAGCACTAGTGTTAAACAACTTTCTGGGTATCTAAATAAATTCGAAGTTCACAATTCTACTATCGGTCTCTGTGCTGGTACATGCATCGGTGTATGCAAGGTGGTAAGAAGAATTTACTTACTACTTACGGTATGTCAGCAACAAGCAGTTTTAGGCTATTGGTAGATGGTGACTATTTTGGTCTCAGTCTAAAAGTATGAGTGCCTTTTCTCAAAATGATTTTCAAATATGTAAATTGAGTGCAGCTAGTTATTAATGTGATGAACTGCTAGTCTGATGAAGTGTGACTTTGGTCGACCAAATAATTGCAGAATAAATTTGTTAAACTATGAGGTAAGACTTTAGACCACTCAATATAGGAGTACTGATTCTTGCTGCAGTATTCTTATAGTATGCACAAAGGTAGAGAGAAAAAGGAAATAGTTAGGAACACGCTATTCCAATAAACGGTTCTCCAGAAGTATGTGGACCAAGATGGCGCACAACTTGAACATAGTATGTGTACCAGGTTATGGTTCAGGTTGTGCGCCATCTTGGTGCACATACTTCTGGAGCGTCCAATAAACTTGATATGAAAATTGTTATTATATTTTACAGAGCTTCCTGGTTCTTCAAAAGATCTTGGATTTGGAATGGATGGAGGAGGAATGACTGCTGATATGGGAGGTGGAGGGATGTTAGGTAGGATGGTAAAATGACTTGACCTCTTCAGGAGGATAATATGCCTCATAGCGCCACAAAGGCCATAATCTATCTAGGCCTATTTAATTGAGTATACTAATTTTCAGGATTTCGGAAGGCCGGGGTTGTGCATCAGACGGCTTGCTGGTCACAACCCCGCCTGCCAAACCATTTCACGTGGCCCCACATTTCCCCCTACCAAGCAAAAAATCCTAATCCGATAGTTTATGTTTAAAAATGCGCTCACATGCACATGGGCATTACATTTTTTTGCTCTTGTCGGTTGTCGCTGCGTTAAATCTTTTGCCGCTTTGCCCGATGCCCTATTACTGTAAGACTAAGCTATAGCCGCATTCCGCATTTCTGCATGTTTCACCTAAATGTCTTAAATAAGTTGGTTTTATGGCCCACTGACAACGCCTGTTCAAGGCAATATTATCAGAACGCTCTTCTCAATCCAACAAATGTTTTTATTTTAACCTCACAGATGACAACTTCATGCAAGGTCCTGGGCTATTCGGTGAGGGAGAAAGTTTTCTCGGAGAATCAAGACAAGATAAACAAGATGAAATTGGTAAGTGAAATCGGCTGGTTAAAGTTGAATATACAAACACTAATTAGTGAGTAAGCAACTAAGCATTAGTAATGAATTACTGATTAGGGAGATTTGAAGAATTTTTCTTCTGTTTGAGACACAGTACAGCTTTAGAGCACTCAATTATTAATTTTGCTTCATTTCAAACAGTGCAAGTGACCTCTGATATTGAAGGATTACTAGTGTTTAAAAATTGCCAGAAAGTTCCCAGTTCGGCATTGCTTGCCCAATTTTTCCTAGATAAGCTGGTGGACCTCAACATGTAACGCCAGCAGAGTTAGGTCTAATACTTTAGGGCAGTTTTGTCCGAATACAGTAGAAAGACCTCAAATATGAAATTCCTAAGATACGAAACGTCTTTTCGTAGAAATATTGCTCCAAATTATGCATAATGTTTCTAAATACAAAAGGCCGAGCATTGGCTGGCCGTTTAAGCGGATGAGCAGATTGGTTCGAAAGTGTCGTGCGTGGCTTTTCTCCTTTGCCATTGGCTGACGCCCAGCACCTTACCTGGCCTGTTTGCCTCGGGGTACATACAATGAGTCTCACTCAGTTTCATGAGGGCATTCATAGGGTAAAATATGTTCCTACTTACGAAATTTCTAAGTTCCTACTGTATATGTATAAAAATATCAATTGCTATATTGTAATTGGGATATATTATTCTTTCAAATGTAGTTTAACTGTTTTTCAATACAAAAGAGATTGGTAAATCCTTAACGATAACCCTTGTCTTTGTATCGTAATTACATTTTTTAAATAGTCTTGTAATAAATGAAAGTAAAGAATATTTTTTTTTATATTATTCGAAGCAATGGAAACAGGGGAAGCAGCTATGGATCATCAAGTAATGTCTCCGATGCCACAACAACAGCAAGAACAACAAATGCAACAGAACGATCAATTATTACATCAAGATATTCCAGTAAGTGTAAATTAGTAATTTTTTTGAGTTGAAATTATCTTTATCATTTTTCACTGCCTTTCAATAGCTGTTGGTTTATTTGAATTACCTAGATCAGGGGTTCCCAAGCTTTTTTTCACGACGACCCCAAAGACAACTTTCAAATGTGCAGTGCGACCCCCGCGTAATATCTATATATATTCATGAAACTTTAGAGCTTCTTTCACTGGAATTTTGAGTTTGATCATGTGGTGGTATTAAGTAAAACAAGCGAAAAACAAACAGTGATGTCACAATGAGCACCTACATTTTTTATAGCAAAAGCATAGAGCGATGCCTATGGGCCTGTTTTATAGTAAGCCATGGTACAAACTGTTAAATTTATCATGGTTTGTAAAATCTTAGATGTGTTGTACATCCATACTCTACCATACATCACCGACCCCATGACCTGTTTGCGACCCTACCTAGTTATCACTCCGACCCAATTTGGGGTCGTGACCCCTGGTTTGGGAACCCCTGACCTAGATCAAAATTCTTCAAATTTTTTTAATAATATATTCTCAGTTGGGAATGTCCAATTGTAGGGAAGGCCAATAATTATAGTTTAAATAAAAATCGAAATTAAGTCTGTTTCGGTCCAGATAGGTGTATCAGGACAAAGGGTAAGAGTCAAAATTGCTGCTTTATTTTCAAATTTTAATCAGGATTTATCTCATATTTGGCAGGTAAAGATAGCATTGTCTAGGTTTATTTTCTATAGTTGTGTTGGCTTATCAAATATTTACAGGGACCTCCAGGAGTATGTGCACTAAGATGGCGCACTACCTGAACATAGTATGTGTACCAGGTTATGGATCAGATTGTGTGCCATCTTGATGTACATACTTCGGGAGCGCCATTTACTGTATCCAATAATATTATGTTCATTCATACATTCTTTATTGGAATGTTCATTTTCCTTTTTTACAAAAATTCCATCGACAAATATTGGAATGTGATAAAAACTAATACCTTGTTGTATTGCACTTTGTGTGTATGCATATTTTTTGTTCAAATTTAATCAAGTGGATTTTTTTTAACTGTTTTTGTATCCATCAAATATACATTCAATATTTGATTACAACTGTGCAATTATCAATAAAAAGTGAAGAAGTATAATCGGTAAAGCAAAATAATATTTTCATTCCTTCTTTTAAAGCCCCAGGAACAGCTTGAGACTGTCGATGCACAACAGCTTCACATCCATGAACAGCCAGACATCCAGACACCCCAACAAGGTCAACCAGAGACAACTGAGCAACCTCAACTCCAGACAACAGCGGACGAAACGATCAACGTAACAATAAATCGGAACGAGACAACACTCATTGCAAATGAGGAAGAAGCATTTGCGCTGGAACCTCTCGATATCACAGGTACGCTGATACAAAATTTTTATGAATTTAAGTTTATATTTCAAATTCAAAGCGGTGGTATTCGAATGGTGGTGTCAGGTGTGCCCCACAAGGCCATGTAGACAATTGTTTGAGGACCGTGAAGCTTATTGGAAAGATGAATATTTGTTAGATTCATTGTTTAGAGATTGCTATTCCATCCACATATTTTCAACGTGTTCTTTGAAAAAAACATACTTTCACCTTACTATCTGTTATTTGCAGCTTATTGGTAGCTAGTTATTTTTGAGGTGGGGCGCGAGACTTGACAAATTCTATTTAGAATTGCGGATAAAAAAGTTTGGAGAACTGTACTAAAGCCTTCCTAATATTTTTCGTGTGTTGCTGATTTCAACATACTTAACAGTAGTTCACAGCAATCCAATACAGTGCAATTATCCGAAACAAATTTCAATTTCAATAAAACTGTTTCAACTTTTTAAAATCTCCTCATGAGGGCTAAATTTCATACTAACATAAAAAAAATTTACTAATGGTTATCTGTTCAATGCTTGGATTTCCTACCTACTCTTTATTAAACATGAAATTAAAATAAAATACTAATTGTGATTAAACATGTTAACTAGAATAGAAAAAAACACTTATTTTAATAAATCCATTTCCAGTTACATTTTGAAACTTAGTGTTGATTTTTGGTAATTTTTGTTTTCAGGAGTAAAAGATACTCGAATTCGAAGAAAACGCAAATTGGTTGTTGATCAAATCATGGAATTAGACGGACAAACAATGCGAGAACAGTTGAAAGATTTCACAGACATTGTTACGTCGCTGGATATGGCGCCACCTACCAAACGACTCATGCAATGGAAAGAGCTTGGGGGGGTCGACAAATTGTTTGCTAATGCCAGTCGGATTTTTAATGACTATGTTGGAAAGGTAATTATTTTGTCTTGTTATTCAAATCACAAAAAATTAAAATATATTTAATCCTTGTGTGTCACAGGCAAAGTTGTCGGAAGTCAGTAAAAGTTTACACTAGGCTAAACTCCGAGCTATTTAAAAGCCGCCAGCTCGCCATGACTTTCAATTCTGGATTGATAAAAAAATTTTCTCTGGTTACTCAAAGTTAGCGCTGAGTTTTTTGACAAAACGAATTCTGATAACAAAACATAATCCGATATGTGCAATTTCTCTAATTGTCAATGTCATCAATGCTTAGTTGACTTAATTTAATGTTAGCTTAATTCATCCAAATTGTCCTTGAATTAAAATATGTTATGTGTGATTTAGGGCTGGGCATTTTACATAAATTACGGAAAACATGGAATCGAACAGACAATTCGCTGAGTGTTCACACACAATAAGAAACATGTTTCTTTCAACAATAACTCACTAACGAGAATATCGATCGGAGACCGAAGACTTATCGATCGAACTGCGGTTCCAATTCTTCCATTCTCACTCCATAGCGACACCATGTGTCCCATCACTAATTATTTAATAACTCGCTAACTATACGACCTAATTCATCCAAAATCAATAGGCTTCCGGTCCGAGATATGATAAATGCACATGCAAAATTTGAAGCAGATTCAACCTCGCTTTCGTGGGATATCGCGTGTGTCTAACAGACAGACAGACAAACAAGCAAACAGACAAATACCTGTCAACATACTTACCGAAATACCGATCTTAAGATCGATAGTAATAAGAGGAGAGTCATGTGTCAGAATTGCATTTTAAAATTATTGCTTAAATAAATTGATGGTTGCATCCCCACCATTGGCAGCCAAATACGAAAGATCTAGTGAATTGAAAAGCAGTTTCTAACGAATTTCCGATTGTATTCTGCTCAACATTATATTTTTGTTTATATATTCTAATTTCCTCTGCAGGCATATTCAATCAATCTACACTGCGAAGTACCGGAAGATCTGAAAGATGTCTCTGCTACACAGTTACATGAACTTTACGGACAGGATGAGGTAATTTATAGCTTAGATTTCCATGTTCTCTGATAAGTAGTGCTCAAATAAAGTCCTGGGACGCTATATAATAATTGTGGATCTTACGATTGGTGACTTTCGAGCAATAAAGCTCATGTGGTTTTATTTAACAATATTGAGCTCAGTTGATTAACTATAAAACTAGTTGTGTGATGTATGTTTCGCATTTTTGTTATTTTTTTCTGGCATTTGCTGTTTGGGCTCTTGAAAAAGAATGGGTATCCATGCAAGTCTTTTCAATCTTCAATCCAGAAACTTCATTATTTGACTTTGTATTAATTTTTTAGATTGCTAATTTAAGCTTTATAATGGATATTCAGTATATTTATTATTATTATTGTTTCACTATATTTAATATGTAAAAAAAGTACAATCATTCTTGTGTATAAAACTGAGCGGCCATGGTTAAACTGATAGATTCCGTTTTTTTTTTATTTTCAGCTTCTGATTGTGCAATTACTATAAAAATTATTTCACAACAATTTACTTTTTTTTAACAGAATGAACCAGCTGATGAATCATCTATCCAAGCTGCTCGTGACATCAGTGTCCAACAACATGAACAACCTCACGCAATTCTAGACCAATCAACAAGTTTGCTCCAACAACCACACAAATCTTTGGATCCTGTCATTCCTGCTCCGAATGCAGATGTCAGTTTACCACAACCAGTAGGTTACTTTTGTATTTATGTTTTTCACCACGGCTCTTTTGAAATATTGGCTCCAAGCTTTAATTCAAAGACTTAACAGAAGTTTCGGAGTGGGAGTTATGTTATTATGCCATACAAAAAATATATGGCAGCAACCCCATAGACATCCGTGCAAATGTTGCATATGCAGCAACTTGCTTATGAAGTGTTGTACTGTTTACAACTCTGACATGACGTATCATAATGCAATATTGATTTGAGTTAAATATTACTATGATCCACCCAAAAAAAATTTGGAGACTTCAGTTTAAAAAAATTTATTATCTTGTGAGAGAGAATGGTGTCCTGTTTGGGTATCTAAAATACAACTACATATTTGGCCTAGTACACTAACTGCTGTAAAGCCTATCTATCTCTGGTAACAGGTTACGAAAAGCCATCGTGAAGGTCCAGAAAGTAGACTCAGGAATTGATTCAAACATTTTTAGGTTCTACATTGACCTGTATTCCACCATAATTCGCTCTGAAATGCTTCTTTACTCCTGAGTGAGTGGACATAGCCTTGCTCTGAACAAAAAAAAATCACGATATTTTTTATATGGTTTCAGTCGATCAGCATTTTGATGGTTGTCAAAAATAGGTCATTTTATGATATTGCTCCGAGCAAATCCATTATAAACGAATAATTTTTCTTGCTTGCCAGGCTGCCTATAATTCGGATGATGATTATGAGCCGTACAGTGTAGGACCACCAAGCATAGCATCAAGTCCAGGTGACAATCTGGGACAGCCAGGAAGTCCACCTGCTGTTCCTGAGCCAGGTGGCATATCTGGCCTTGGTGACCTGGGTCTCAGTGACATATCAGGAATACCGGAACAAGCTGAAGAGCCCCAACCAGAGATTCCTGAACCAGGTACGTGTATTAATGTAATTTTATGGGTGGTAAATTGAATTAAATACATGAATTGAGTGCATTCGATGCAGTAAGTTTCGGTTTTATGAATTATTTTTTTAGGATACCTTTATATGCAAGGTTGTCCCTCGGAGTATTTGTGTGTAATTGAGTATATTTGATATTGAAAGATTCTATTTCATGATTCATGATTAATTTAGAAAATATATATTTGAAAATTTATAATTTACTTCATAAAAAAATTGAAAATCAATCAAAATGACGTTCATCTCGAATTTTCAGCAATATCAAGTTTTTCAATGAATTTTATTGGTTTCTGTAAATTCTACTGTAGAGCATAAACCAATTCGGAATATATTACATATTTGGGAAAATTATTTCAAAATGACGAATGATACAATTTTGGACATCCACACCTAACTTGAACTAATTCTCGCATATTTGAAATCTGCCATTAGTCTGATGGTTCTGAAGGTAAAACCATGTCTGCCATCCCACCGAAATTAGAGGATGTTCATAGAATTAAAAAACTCGCATTTAATACTTAGTTATTCAATTAATAATCATTTTAAATATGGATTTACCTCGTTTCAGATGAAGGTGAAGCATACGATGATGATGTTGATGATTTGAGATGGAATAAGAGAACTCAACATCTGATGCACACGTTAAACGTAAGTATTATTATATTTAATTGCTGTAAAAGCTGTGCAAATTTTGCGAGGCAGTCCCAAAGAAGAGAATCTTAATGATGGGTTGAATCCTATTGCAAGTGCTGTCATTTAGTTGTCTGTTTCAGCAATAAATCTATATCTAGCTTTAAGTGCAAAGATTTACAAGTCAAATGGATAGATAAAGTTGAAACTAAATTTGCCTAACATCAAGTCTTTCTGAATTGAAAGAATTGTGCATGGGGCATTCCGCTTTACTAAATCATTTCCAGTACACTGCTCAGTAACTGTTAGCTCTAAAGTAGTTGACCCTATTGTAATTACATATGTAACCTTAATTACACACAATGATACATTTAAACACTTTACTGAATCATTTAGCAGCTAAATTTACGCAGATAAGTCATTCAAATCATACCAACATAAAAATGAATTATTATTTGGATTTGCTAATTTATACAAATTGTAGTTATAGGTAACAGCCTTTGATTTCATCAGATAATATTTAATCATTTCACTGTCCTATCAAGAGGAATAAAAGTTTATTTCGAACCTTGTTTTTACAGAGATCATTCAAGCATAGCAACCAAATTTCATTCTTCCAAACGACAGAAGGACTGACTCGTAAACAAGCCGTGTCTAAGTTTTATTCCTTACTAGTCCTTGCAAAACAAGAAGCCACCCTTCTACAACAATCGGAAAGCTTCAGTGATGTTTTTATCAAACAAGGACCAAGATTTGAGACTGTATTGATGTGAAAAGACTCTCACTAAAAACGATGTTGAAAAACTTGGTAAACGCAGGCCAAGTAAATGTTATACAGACGGTTCATCCCTTGTAGGCTCGAGTGCGAAGATTTGCTAAATTATTCACAAAATCAAAACTCACTATATTAAATATAATCGGGCGTAGCCAGCAATTGTCAATGGAGGTTTTGTTTATAATGGCCGAGTAAGCGTGCGTTAATCTACCAAAAATTGCTATGTATGGTACATTTCAGAGGCGTGGATTGGTCTGCGGATTAGAAATATAATTCCCATATAGACATCTATAGAGTCAAGATGTGGAATGCTCATGCTTAATTGTTATGATCAATCCTCAATTTTTTTATGGCGTCTCAAGTTAAATGGAGTCCCGTTTGTTGAAGTGCTTAAAATGACAAATGTGTGCTGAGTGAACAATAGTTTCAGCCTTTAGGAATTTGCAACAAAAGGGATATTGAGCTTTGTGGATAAAACTATTCGAATGTATTGTATTCTTTGGAATTATTCGATTGAAAAAATAAAATTCGATTACACCAAGTGATTTTTATTTAATAAATTAGTTCGCATTTTAACATTCTTAAACGTTCTAGGTGCAAGTCAATGAGATATATTGATTAAAACCAATTCTTTAATTGAAACTGATGAAAGATCTCTGACTTCTTGGTGACTTGGTAGTCTTTATACAAAAGCGTAATGCGGTCGTCTATAGACAAAGGGTTGTGTAAGCGATGACCAGATAACCATAAAAGCTACATCCACAGCCCAGACATTCGGTCAACACAATTTATGAATTGGAAGTTTGACAAAACTTTTAAGTTCGCCTCCACTTTCTTCAATTAACCAAATATGCTTAAATAACGGGATACTTAACATTCGTAAACTAAATCTTTAATCACGTCAACCAAACCTCGTCTTGTGCATTGTTGATAAACTTGAGCCTGCAAGGGTTGAATTGTCCGTAAGCCGAGTAATTTGCTGCTTATTATAGACTCCAGTACGAGCTTGGCTCATAGGATAATAGAATTGTGATTTAGAGCTATAAAGAGAGAAGAGAATAGAAACTGGTATTGTCATTATCTGCTGCTATCACTGCCCATTTATTTGATGACAAGATTTGAGGTCTTTCACCCAAGAGGACAAATCTTGGAAAAGCTGTTTTGAAAAAATGATCATTTTTGAAACTAGCCTACTATAGATTCTTATTGAAATTTTATTAATAAGCTTGCTTCAAACTATGATTAGATATCAGATCTGCCTTCAATATTTTCAAATGAATTTCGGTATTCATCCTTCGGGCTTGAAACCCTTGAATGACATCTGAGTGCAACGTAGTCATTATCATTTACCCATATATGTTCTTTCTATGAATTATCATGCAAACAGTTGTCTTTTCATAAGTTTGTATGTTTTCGTAATCCCTTGATTGTAATAGATTGGTTGCCGTAAGTTCTATGTATCAGCTTTGGTCTTGTATTGTTGTAATTCTGTATGGAGACCAGATACCTTAACTTAGGGTCCTATTTTATATAGAGCATCCTACTTTGTCAAGTTTGAGAGGTTTGGTTTGAATTTTGGGACCTCCAGAAGTATGTGCACCAAGATGGCGCACAACCTGAACACAGTATGTGTACCAGGTTAGGATTCAGGTTGTGCGCCATCTTGGTGTACATACTTTGGAGCGCCGAATTTTGGTTTGGTTTGAATTTTGTTATCCAGTCGTGGTCAACTTTTTTCTATTTTATTCGAACCCTAACGCGACACATTTTTATGATATATTAGTCTCCAAGTCCATGCTTCCGAAAACAAACAATACAGTAAAACTAATCCCATACCCGACTTGGAATGGTAACCGGACGAGAGGCCGTGGTTCGCCATATGGATAAGTCGTCTTATCGGCTTTCCTCTCCCTCCGGGATAAATATGTAAATCCTATCCTAGTCTCATTCAGGGAACTGTTCTACAGGATGGATAAAATATCATTATTATACTGCATTGTTGCTTAGCATGAATGTTTATGAGCACTTTTTCTAACTTTTTTGTCCATTTTGGTGGTAGTTTTACCATTGTAGCAGTAAGAATGTGTATTTTTTGTATATAAATACTTTTTTATTACTCCAATATCTGCTTGTATTACCCACTTTAGCTTGAAACTATATGTGGCTTCATTGGAACAGGTGCTATATAGCCAACCATATAACAAAATAATATAACATTTTGCCAATCTGTTGCAGAAAGCTATGGTAGCTTGTTATTACTGTTTTAATCATGCAGTAGTGTGGTCCAAATCTTTACAGTTCTACTACTAAGCCCTATAAGTGATTCACTTTTAATTAATATACTCTAAATTTTATGTTTTCTACTTGAAACCAGGCTTACAGCTAACTCTGCACACATTGAATGAATTTGGAGGTTATTATGAGATCTGCTCTTTTCGCATAGATGAAATGCCCCAGCGCAGACAAATGCCATGTTTCATTAAACCCAATTCAACAATTTTTGAACGAAAATCTTGAGTTACCCTAGTTTTATAGTTGATTTGCCATAATTACGGCGACTAGTCACAGAACCTCATCTTCTCCTGTGTTATACGGGTTGGGAACCACTCACCTAGGACTGTAGCTTATAATTTTTTAATAGCCATTGCTTTTAATGCCATCTTTATTATTTTTGTCTTTCAATGTCTAGAATACAGATTTTGATTTTTATGTATGTTGTGCGAGTCTATTTCCCACTGGAAACCGATTTTAACTGTTGAAATGACCTAAAATTATGATGCCCAATGATCTATACTGCCTTGCAAATGATGTAAACTAGGGGTGTGCAAGATTTTATACAGTAGGGCGAAAACTGTGAGCCGCACCTTAATTTAACATGGGCCTTTTAGTAGTTCCACGCACAATTGATCTTATGAAATGTTGTTCGATTCGCAATA
Source organism: Styela clava (assembly GCF_013122585.1). Classification (NCBI taxonomy): domain Eukaryota; kingdom Metazoa; phylum Chordata; class Ascidiacea; order Stolidobranchia; family Styelidae; genus Styela; species Styela clava. The sequence continues at coordinate 17,922,845 of NW_024102834.1, read as the reverse complement.
GCTAGCTGTTAGGTCATTATAGCGTCATAGGCATAGGTAATAAATTGGATGTGGGTATAGGAATGCAATACAAAAAAGGAAGTGGATTTCCTCTTACACAGCAGAATAAATTAAAAACTCGTCTCGCGGGTCTCATCACATTCAAAATTGACACTTCTCTGCAGGTTGCACACAGGGTTGTCCAAAACGAATCGAATATTCGAAATTATTCGAATATCAAAGTATTCGAATACCTTTTCGGCTCATTTCCGAATAATTACGAATAGTAGTCACTTTTCGCCGTAAACACGGTGTTTCGTTTTACCGGAATCTTCAAACGACTTTTTACGCTTTCTCACGTATTGTAATGACGATGAAATAGAGTCGGCATTTTGATTGTTTATATTCAGCGCGAATGTACGTCCCATAGTGTTGCGACACATTTGCACGTTTGCGTTGGTGGACATTGCCGACATTCGTCTTTTAATTCACAAAATCATTTCCATTAGTCGAAAAATCGACAGTCCCCGTATTTCCCGGCTAATAAGTCGCTTTTCTAGACCCAATTTTGGCTTGATTTTTTGGGGGGAGGGGCGCCTTATTGAGAGAGCATGTTCATTTTATTTCTATGTGGCCTGCTTATTTTTCGCATTAGTCTTCTCAAGCATAATTTGTGTTAACCTTATATTTGGTTCTTATGGGTATGCCAATCATGATATTTAATCGTAGGCCGGTTATCGTTACTTAAAAGAGAAAACACGGCCACCGCCACCGAGATAAAGTAAGTGATTTATGACCCTTTGGTTTTGCCGATTCAGCAGAAAACGACAGGGACATGAAACACAGCTGTGAAATAACCCGTGGACGTACCGTGTGGTACTTATCACATTTCAAAATTATTTCAACATTCGGGTTGATAGGTTGTCCAAAATGATTGCCGCTTTATAATTTAAATTTACCGCTTCGTTGTTGAGAATAGTTAATTCCGTGAGTATGGTTCTACCAAACAAACATGATCTGGTTCTGTTCTGACCCTATAAAATTATAGATTGTTCAAAATGATTGTGATTTTTAACTTAAAATTACCGCTTTATTGTTAAAAAGAGTTAATTCTGTGAGTATGATTCTACTAAACAAACGTGATCTGGTTCTAAACATTATTATTAGCGCATATTAGCGTAACTGAACAACAGGGAACAATTTTTCTACCCATCTTCTTGGAGGCCTATATGGAAAACCCCCTTTTTTGAGTGCTAAAAATATACATCGTCCTATTTGCCATGTAGACTTATTAGCCGGGAAATACGGCATCTATAGCCGTAATTGTTACGATATCCAATAAATTGTCACAAGTTGGGAAACAAGTTGATTTATTGGAAAAATACTCTCACCCGCTTTCTGGCAAATAATTTTGATAATGATGGTCAAAAGTATCGATAATGAAAGTATTAATACCAAATACCACGGGTATTTGTGGGCATGAAATGTGTGGTAAACTGCCCAATTATAATTAATTTCGGATTCGTATTTACAAAATATTAAAACTATTATAACTCAAAAATACAACGGCGATTTGTGGACTTGAATGTGTAATAAAGTATAAATTATTTTTCCGACTTGTGACAATCTTTTCGTGAGTACGAAAATAAGAATCAAAAATTAATTATATTCGGGCACAATATCACGGCATTCTGTGGACATAAATTGTGAGGCAAACTCGCGATTGATATTAATTTTTGATTCCTATTTTCGTATTTACAAAATACAACGGTGATCTGTGGACATTGAATGTGTGGTAAACTACCCGATTATAAATAGTTTTTGAACCCTATTTTCGTATTTATAAAATAATAAAAGTATTATTACACAAACATACAACGGCGATCTGCGGACTTAAAATGTGTGGTAAAGTTCCCGAATATAATTACTTTTTGATTCGTATTTTTGTACTCACGAAAAAATTGTCACAAGTCTGAAAAAGAACTCAAACTTTATCCCGCTTTTTGACAAATAATTTGGATAATGGTTGGTATTTAAAAGTATGGGCGTTCTACTAGGATGATTTTGTGTTGCGCACGCATTCAAATCCATCACCGATACCACTATTTAAAATGCCTTGTCGTATTATTTTAATTCTGTTAATTAACACAACTCATGTTATATAAAATATATATCGCAATAATCTGCAAACATGAAATGCCTGGTAATATAGCCAGGTTGTAGATAGAAGTTATTCCATTGTTTATTGTATGAAAATTCCTTCATACACTTAGATTCTATTACTGGATTTTATTTTCGAAGTATTCGAAATTTCATATTCGAAAATAATAATTACGAATGTATTCGAAATAGTGAACTATTCGGTATTGGCCATCCCTGGTTGCACACCCCTGAGAATACAACACAATGTGCAGCAAAACGGAGGTCCTTCGTCAGGGGTTATGGATCTGATATTTGGATGGCGGTGAGATTTTCTCTTTCTATGCTGGTTACGTGGAGTAACTGATGGACAAAATTTGTTCCACTGCAGGCGTAACTGCTGGGAAATCAGGGAGCACTCAAGTGGGACTAAATCAGCATATATAAACAAACGCTCAGGGAAACTCCTCCATTACATCGATTCATCTGGATAAGACCGATAATAAGTAACGAACATCGCTACCATCTCTTAAAATGTAAGAATATTGCTTGCGTCCCACGTTTGTTTTGAAGCCAAAGCGCGTTTGGAAATTATGTGTCAGTTGTCACCATTATTTGGTCATGAACGGTTCAAAAACTTCCCAGTTTACCTCGCTTTGGCACAAAACTAATGCTCTGTCCTTAATTCTGAAATTAGGCATTCTCTGATCAATTTCAAGACTGCATAATGGTACAAATTAAACATAGAAGCCATAAAAATTTATTTATTTGTCTGTCAGTATTGCAAGTTCCATTTTTAAAATTTCCATGATCGAAGCTTCATTTGGTTTGACCAGCAGAGTGAATCCATTTTTTAAATTCTGTGCTATACATAAATTCCAACCCACAAAAGTAGAAATAGAATTCCAAATCCATTAAAGAAAGAAGCAACGAATGACATCAAAATTTCCTTGTAAAAATCTCTGGTGTATTTTGTCGAAGTTACCTGTAATGAGAACGTATTCATGGTATTGAAATCTAAAAAATTGTAATTTACCTTTCTATCTTGGACTTGCTGACTGAACAAAAAGAATAATATGAAAAAAGATATCCGGGAAGCAATATCAACTTGCAGATATATCCTATAGGATCAAATTTGAATTCCATTCGCTGCCTAATCCAATTGAAATGAGGATCAATAATAAAATGTGTTGTGAATGTGAACATCAGCCTGCATTTTATGATTCAATCTTTCTTTAAGAATACAAGATGGTTTGTGCATTCAATTTTTTTTTCTTGTGCAATTCTGCTGGGCTTGTTTTATAGGGCATTGTAATAACTGTATTATTTAGTTTTGTTTGAATATATTTCTGTATTTATAGCATAATTACAGAACTAAGTTGTTCATATAGGGTGGTGTAGCCAGTCTGCGGACAATTTCATTCAAACCGCTATAAAACAAAAACCAATATTTCTAACCCGTTAATTTTTTCACCGTAGGTGCATTAGCATTTATTCTACACGCTGAACTACTACGACCAGGGGTTAAAGCTATACAAACCACCAAAGTACGACACTCTGAAGACGTATTTGCGACCGAACGACCAGTGTGCGATCACGGATTTCAAGCCTTGAACATCGTTTCTGCTGCGTCGAGACTAGGGCATACGCTGCCATGCGTGAAAAAATGGCTTCCAATTGCATTTCTGACCGTCATATATTTTAAGAACACGGTTATTTCGAACAAAATTCTTCAAATTATAAACAAAGCACCGCATCACAGCAATCAAACAGACAAAAACACGGTGGTCGCAAATTAGTTGATAAAGATATTATTGACGTATTGGAAATGCGCACCCCCCTACTCCCCCTCCTTTGAATGTAGAAGCGCGAAACTTTAAAGATGGTTAAAAGAAACACAACTCTACCCACCTGCCAAGTTTCATCTCTTTATCTCTTATATTTGTATGGATTTTCAAGCTTTTTTAAAGGAACAATGGGTAGTTGGCGACATGATAAAATGGTCCGTTTTTTTTCTTCGGTCAGGTTTTCGGTCGTAACTTTTTTATTTGTGGCCGCATTTTAGTGTAATTTCGCAGAGCTACGAGGGATAAGTGGACGATAACGCGTGAGAAATATCGTCACGGTTCGTTAATTTTTTCAGCATTAATTTTATCGATGAAGTTGATGGTCGTAGATACTGAGATAGGTCATGGCCGCAAAGTGGGTAAGCCACCCTACAGATATACTTGATGGCATGAATGACCAATGCACTATACACTCTTTCATCACTCGAAAGGCTTTCAGCGACACCTACAACACTGATTACGTTTAACGAATGAAATTCAGTTAATGCAAATGCTTCTACAGTTCTAAGACTATTATTATTTCAGATACAGCAATGCCCCACAATTTTGAAATACGATTTTTAGTGGTTCTTTATCATATAAACAATATAAAAGATAAATTATCTCACCTCATAAACGAAAAACCATATCGTAAAGAAAAGTCCAATACCCAATAAAACGAGTGTGAGATGCGGATAAACTGCTGGATTTACTGGTGACACATACCGGCTCATAAACGACAAATCCATTTCACTCTGAGAAAATAAAACGATCTACCATGAGAAAAAAATAGAATAAATTTTTATATTAAACTTCAAAATTCGTAAATAGCTTACCATTTTGAACGAAATTTGTCTACGTTTATCAGCTGAAACGAAAATCAAAAGAAAGTCACAAAACCCGCCACAGCAATTTTCTACGACAGAATTGGCCACATATTTTCATTTATGGGACTGAGTTTGATGACGTTTCAGTTCGATAAAATTTGTAAATTAAATAATCCGTGCTTGGTTGATTTGAGTACAAATTGAGATGTTAATTTCAAAAAAATATTAAATTAGATTTATTTCAATACACTACTACTAATTTTTAACGTAAATAGTGTCAGTAAAATATTTTTCAATTACTCAAGCCCAAAATTCAGCAGGATACTTGCGAAGAAAAAATAAAGAGATTTTGATAGTAAATACCATTCAATCAAAATTGATTTGTTTTTATTAAAAATATTTTAAAAAATTTTAGGCTCTTTTTCTAAAACTGTTTATGTGGAAATCAATATGAAAAATTATATGACGTAATAAATCATGCGCTTTGGTCAGCTGACCTCTTGATTGACGTTTCCGAAAATGAACGGTAAATTTTCGAAGATTGCAGGTTTTAGGTTTGAGGGAGTTCTGTAATTTGCAGATTTTTCTACTTTTTATTGAGATATATAAGATGCAACACATGTTTGGTCAGTTTTTCTAGGCTAAGCTTAGTTGATGCCCATACTATACCGGTACCAAAATGATTGCTGTGTATTTTATTACGGTATTTCACGGTAGAATATTTATTTGTATTTTGCTGTTGTATTTACTGATAGACCTAAATAAATACAGAAATAGATGCCAGGAGCCCAGGATATTCCAGTTTCCATTTTCTTTGTCCACTTCCTATGTCGGATCCGTTTGTTAAGTCTGGCGCAGTAAATGTCATAGCTCATTACTTGCTTAAATACAGAAATAACACCAAACAAAAATATGATGTCTGAATGCAGGAATGTCAGAATGTGGAATTTTCAAGTTATTTTTTTAAATAAAAAAAAGACTACTGGACTATCTGGTGAGAGTGAGTGAAAACCTTGACAGACATGATTAGTTGAAATCAAACCGAATCAATTTTAGACTAAGCAGGTAAGTTCAGAAGTTATGTTTCAAAACAAAATGGGGTATAGCGCATACCGTGCTGACTTCAGTACTGATATTCAAAAATTTCAGTATTTTGTGAGCTTTGTCAGATCATAGTATTCTTAAAGTAGCCAAATTTGAGTGGAGTTTCTTAGTAATAACTGAATAACAATTTAAACAAATGAAAATTTCAAATATGTTAAAAATATCTAAGTATTCAGACAGTTTGAATTATTTAGAATACGTTCAAGTTTACCCATTGATTGATGTTTTTTGATTCTGTGTTACACTGACATATCCTAACTCTTTATTTTGTTTATTTTATTATACAGATGTAGTATTGCACTAGTTTTCACCACTTTAATCAGATGTATAAAATGTTGATTTAATTATTTCAAAATTAGTTTATCTACTTCACAAAGTTCATCAAAAAGATGATGCAAAACTTAAGAGCAGATATGCAACTCACAGCAAAAAGGATGGAGCTCGCTAGAAGAGGAAAGGCTGCAAAAAATGATGAATCGAAAGAAAATAGGATTCCATCTACTCCCAAAGCTATGCCAGCATCTACGCCGTCAAAAATCCCAAAGCCTGCAAAAAGTTCAAATAGTAAAAAAGTTGTGGCTAAGCAGAGACGGCCGGTCGGATACACTTGGAATAAAGGGGGAAGATTGAAAGAGATTCGAATTCGTACTCGAGCAAGAAAATTCCTCAATATTTGGAAACGAAAAACATTCGGCCGTGTAATGCCTTCAAAAGCTGATAAACATTTTAGGAAAGTTTTACTCAAAAAATATTTTTTTGAATGGAAATCAATATGGTGGGAAGGTCATGTCGAATGGAAATTACTAGTACGGGCCGAGTATCATCATAGATATTCGCTTTATAGTCTTGTGTGGGTCCGTTGGAGAGAACACACATTATGTAGCAGAGAAAATAGAATTCGAAAAAGTCTTGCAGATACACATTGGATTAATAAATCTAACAATGCAAGATTTCAAAGCTGGAAACTTTACGTACAACTTCGTCGAGTGAAAAAGAATCTTTATGATACAGCAGAACAAGTTATAACAACTAAAAGAGTAAAAAACGCATGGAGAACGTGGCGCAATCGTGTTGATGTTGTTAAACAAGTAAAAAATAACCAAGAAATTGCTCTGTTACATTGGGTGAATGCGAAACAAAGAAACGTTTGGAAGATTTGGTCTGGAGCTTGTAAAGAAAGGTTAAGATTGAAAAGTCAAATTTTGGATGCTGAAAATCATTATCAATATCATCTTGTGTCCACATGTTTTATGTCTTGGATTCGACATCGAAAACTATGGAAAGAGAAACTGAAATTGAAACAATATGCAATTTGTATACGGAATCGATCTCTTGCATCAAGATGTTTATCAACCTGGTTTGCGAGATTGAAACGTAAAGTTGAATTAGAAAATAAAGAAAAAATGATTGAGGAATTGGCGAACCGATTTATTCTAAGACGAGCTTTCTTAGACTGGGTAAATTTTGTTAATACCAATCATGAGAATCAGCGTAAACATGCCTGTGCACAAATCTTATACAGACGTAAATTGTTGAAAAAGGGCACAATAGCTTGGAAAATGCTCGTAACACAAGAGCGGAAAAAAGCAAGCATGTTTGATGAGGCTGTTACATTACAAAGACACAATTTATTGTTCAATGCTTGGAAGATATGGCAAAATAAGCTTGAAGGTATTGAAGAAGAACAAGTGAAAGAGTTAACTGTTATTTCAAGACAACAATTCAACACAAATTTGGTGCAGAAAGCATTAAGGATATGGTTGGATTATGTTCAAACATGCAGAGAGCGAAATGAGTTGAAAATTAAAGCAGATTCACATTTTATCGTGAGGATACTACCTTTATGTTTCCAACGATGGAGAAATTTTGTTCGTGAATCAAAAATAAAGTTAGCCAGATGTACGAGAGCTGATGACTTTCATACTGGTTCTTTACAAATGAAATATTTTTATACTTGGTGGGAAAAATTTGATATTTGTCGAGAATGTAGGACATTAGAACGTATTGCTTTTGTTCACAATCGTGAGTTGACATTACGTCGAAATTTTCTAAAATGGAAGCAGAGGGCGTACAAACAAATAGTTGAAAAAAAATCAGAATCACATGCTGATTTATGTTATCGTGAAATATTGCTAAAACGTTCCTTCAAAAATTGGAAACAGCTTCGGAGCCAAGGACGCAAAAAGCGACAAAAAATAATTCGAGCTGCAACATATTGCTACCATAATACATTAGCAGGTTCATGGATTGCATGGCGAACATATGTAAATAAACAAAAAACTAAAAAGATTTTGATAAACAAAGCTATTTTATGTGAAAGAAGAAGTTTATTAATAAAATGTACTGTAAAGTGGAAATTGTATTTTGAAAAAGTGAAAAATTTTAAAGAAATTGCAGAACAACGTTTCAAAATCAAGAAAAAAGAAAGAATGGGATTAATATTTTTGCGATGGAAATCCGCGACACATAAACAACTTTGTTTAAAAGAGAAAGAAAGTGGAGCTTATTCATTTCATTGTAGAAATGTTTTGTTGAAATCAGTACAAAGATGGAGATTATGGTCTGCAATGCATCGGCACCAGCGTATACAAAAAGAAGAAAGATTATATGAAGTTAGCGATCAGTTATGTCAATTAAGAGCTCGTCGGATTTTAAGGAAATGGAAATTATGTGCTGTCGAATCAAGATTGGAAAGATGTAAAATTGTGATCGCTCATAATCATTTCCGCTTAAAAGTTTGTCGAGTTGCATTCCAAGTTTGGAAAGTTTATCGCTATGTCAGATTGAAAAAAATGTTGATGACGCAGCAAGCACATTGCTTCCATGAACGAAGTTTATCAAAATCTTATTTTCAAAAATGGAAAATTAGTTTGGCTGAAAAGTTTGATGAAAATCAGAAAGATGGGGAAGCTTTATGGCATTGGGCTTTGTCACTACAGCAGAAAGTATTGGAATCTTGGATTTTATACACGGCTGAACAAAAAAGAAAGAATTCCAGATATAATGATGCAATGCGAAAAAGAAGATTACATTTGCTTAAAAAAGGGTGTATAAAAATGCTTGAATATCATTCTGAAATGATACATTTGAGAACAAAATCCGCCGCAACACATCATGCCCATTCATCGTACGCTGGTTATCACCTAGCTTGGAAATTTGCTAAAAAATGGAGAAATATCGTAAAAGAGAGAAATAAAAATCGTCAAAAAGTTATCGAAAAACCAAAACCAACAAATTTAACTTTTATTGTTGATAATCCAATGTATTATCCGATCCCAGAAGTAATGCTAGAGAGGAAAAATGTCCCAAAAATTTCAGGCTCAAAGTTACAAAGTAATTGGGTGTCAGAACCTCGCCCCATTCGCAGCATTCCAGTCCCCTCAATATCTACTGTACCTTTGTCGCCAGTAAGGCCTCCACAAAAATGGAGACCGGCACCAAGAGGTCCTAATTTCCTAATGGATTCATTGCAAAGAGAAGGCCTGGATGATGAAGTTGAATTTTCTGATACAATTATGGAAGATTTTTCCACTAGTGGGCAGAGTAGAGTTAATATGATTCATGAATTTGGCAACGAAATCAAACCAAATCCTGAACTTTCTGCTGAATTTTCTGAGTTTACGCCACAATTTCAAACAACTGATCAGCCTGACACTGGTTTCATTGGGTGTTCCAAACGTGCTGCCCAGGCGGAATCTGTCCTACCGCAGTTACTTGCGCAAAATTTCGTTTCTGAATTATCCCAACATCCAATACAAAAGTCCACGAAAAGGGAAATTGAACATAAGTCACCTAGAGCAATTCACATTCACGTAAAGTCTCCTCGTAAAAGAGATGATAAAGTTCTGAAGAAAAAGGGTGAATTTGCAAACCTTAGACATGATAATATCACTCCCGTGAGTACTGGTTATCAAGAAGAAGCAACAAATATGTTATTGCTCCCTCCTTCTGCTTTCACCTGTTCGAAAGAAAAAGAATACTCAATACTTAGTGAAACTAGCGATTTTGGTTCACAGAGTTCACTATGCAGCTCAAGGGAAGATAATTATACTGATAAATCGTTAACAACACACAAAGTTGTGGACACATCAAACCCAATTTTGAGTAATTCTTCAAATTTTGAAGTTTTAAAATCGAAGAAAAGTAAGCCACAATCTTCTGTATTGAAATTGAATCGTTTTGAAGATGAAGTATCCCCTGATCAATCACCAGTCGAAGAAGATTGCAAGGAACATTTCACACCTAAAAAGTCAAAGTCTGTTCATTCAGAAATCCAGGAAATAAAGCAGAAAATGCAGCAATATCAGGAAAAGAAAGAACTAATGAAAGCCTTGAAAAGACAGAAAGAGGTTCTTGAACATTGGTTGTCACGGGAACAGTCACGGCCTGCTTGTGATAGCTCCATATTTGGTCCTGCACAAGATGAAATAGCACAATTGACAAACGATTTACGAACGCTGGCTCTCGAACTGCAAGCAGAACGACCTCAAATGGAAGAATTGATTCAGAGAGTGAAAGCATTGTCTGAAGGACCCAGTAAAAGATGATGGAAGTTGTTAAAGATGAAGTTTGACCAATTAACTTATCAGAACAATATCTATCGAGGTTTATGCTTCCGAAAACAAATAACTGGCTGACTAATTCCATACTTGACATGAACTGGCAACCGGACGAGTGGCCGTGGTTTGCCATATGGTTAAGCCGTCTTATCAACTTTCCGTTCCCCCAGGAATAAATATTCAAATCCATCCTAAGGTTGCTGATTCAGATTCAGACATTTTTTTCGCTCTGAGAAGACCAATATGGTATATCAAAAAGAAATAAACCAAACTTATCAATTAAATTCAAAAAAACGAACAATGGCTCGTAGCAGTTGACAAGGGGTTGCGAAAGGCTCGGGGAATCATCTAGTTCAGGAGCCCCTCACTAAATTTCAAAAATAAAAACAGACAAACACATTGTTATTTACCGATTAATGTCCCTGAGTGAATTAAAATTACTTTATTTAATGACTCTGCTTTTGCTGCGCTGTATTCAAAGTATATAAGCAAGTATTTTAATAAGCAAACGAATAGCTATCGCAGCCCCTTGGTTTTTCTCACAGAGCCCTAAGGCTCTCTCTGTATGGAGAAAGCCTATGATCTGGTCGATGTCAAAGATATCTTAGTGCTAGGGAAATTAAACTGATTCTCTACATCAAATGTGGCAAGATGGGTGCAAAGGCTAGTAAATTTTTTATTCCAGTGAGTGACTGAATTCAAGGCAGCAGCATTTAAAGAAAGCAAAACACCATAACTATCGTTGCCTGCTAAAGGAGCAATGGTTGATAAAACATTTTCATTTATTTGTCTGTTTTTTTAGCTTGTAGTGTTTAGATAGGGATGTATCAACACATTGCTCTGGTCTCAAATGAGAACTAATCAATAATGATTTTGAATTAAATTAAAAGGGAATATCGGTTTGGGACACTTGGAAATGCTGGCATATAAATAGTTTGTTTTGAAAACTCTGCTGTTAAACTCTACTTTTAAGATTTAGTGTTGGTACATCCCTAGTTTTTGAGTGTTACTGTATTATTTATATTTTCAGTGCAAAGGTGTGCTTTTCAGCTTTTTATATTGCATAGATGCGAGTGAGTATGCTGCTTTTGTGTGTTTATATTTGTATATTCCATGTACTACCCATAAGAGTTTTAATAATAAAAACTCAGATTCCATAAACAGTTAACTTCTTATCGAATGAGCATTGGAAATTTTTGCATTTTGTTCTCTGTCTCCAATTCATTTTTCCAAATTATCACTTTTGTAACCAAATGATATGAATAATTGTATCAATTTATTTTTCAAAATGTACCTAATTGACAAGTAATTTAGGAAATTAATTTGTCATATACTTATTCCTATAGTTCTATAATTGTGCTCGTTGCTTGTACGTTTTTTATTATTATTAGCCACTGTTCATTTATTAAATCGCCCATTTTGGATATCAAAATTTTCATCTTTTTTATGTCATACTGACTCGGTGTGCTAATTTTTTTATCTGTATATTTTGTATTTGATATTCTTATTCCAACATATTCAGAAGACATTGAAGTTTCTTCAAACTTATAAAAGTATGTAGTGGCACTTGCATAATTTTCAGTAATGGTTGGTTCAATGCGCATAACTAAATACTTATTTTTTTTCAAATATATTTTTAGTCACCCCTTACATAATGTGCCAAAAAGTACTTTTTTATACTGTATTTATTCCTTAAAGCAAATTGTATACATCCAACTTCAACATACATGTACATGCATATTTTTTCTGTCACATCCATTGAATTTAAATCTAGTGCTTTCCAAATTAAGTTGAAATTTAAATTTTGAAATGACTTTAAATCTGGATCTAACTTAAATCGAGTACAATTTGACCATATTCTGAAATATGGATATTGCCAAACCTAACTTGGTTCTTCCAAAATTCAGACTAAAATTTCAAAATAACCTAGATTTTGTAACAACTTGTTCTGTATTAGTACGATTTAGCCTTAATCTGTAATGAGAATGTTACCAAACTTGAATTGAAAACCTCATCAACAGTCAAAAATGCTGTCATTCATATATTTAGCATATTCTTTTACATCTTAAGACTAATTATTGTGGTTTGGAATGCAATTTTTGTGTTATTTTGATATGCATGTTTTGTATTTTTATAGCTTTATAATTTTAACTAAATAGTTAGTACATCAAACACTGAAAATGTCGATCAACACAGAGCAATCAGATCTTCTTCAGCCATCAAGAGCTCCTGCTCCTAAGTCAGATAACCCTCCCCTGTCCATTGTTCCAACAAATACACTTCAAGCTCAGGTACTAGTATAGTATACTACGTGGTTAGGAATTTTGTTTTTCTAATTTTTCATAGTGTACAATTGGGATAAGGTTTACATATTTATCCTGGGGGAGAAGCAAACCGATAAGACAGCTTAATCATATGGAATCCAAGGCCTCTCGTCTTGTTACCAGTCCATGTTGGTTCTTCCAAAAATAATAACTGTTTTGTAAGAGTCGAAAACCTTGGCTCGGCGGTGTGGCTAACGTGCCGAGTGTTAGGAATAGGCTCGCCACTGCATCTCTGATAACCTTACATGGGTTCACAAGTGTAAATACTTAGGGGATTACTATGTGCGAGAGCATTGCTTGGTTTACATAACCGCTGGTCGGTTTAATAAGGTTTCTTCCACTATCAAGTCTATGCATTTGAAAACAAATAACTGACCAACTAATCTCATACCTAGTATGAACCGGTGATCAGACGAGAGGTCGTGGTACACCATATGATTAAATCGTCTTATCGGTTTTCCTCTCCACGTGATAAATATGTAAATCTTATCCTTCTTTAGAATGAAAGTGTGAGGAACGTCTCTTTTTCTTTTTTAAATCCATGTTGTTTGGGCATCTTGTTAAAATCAGAGATCTAAATATTCTTGGAAATTTTCGTTTAGAAATATTTCAATAATTTTCTGCTTCCAAATCCCTATTTGAATATGAGGTTCTTCAGGCAATTTGTGACGATAAAGTGATTGGGGAATTTGAAGAGGTTGTTCACAGAAACCTTATGTAATTACTGTAAATGTAATGGGCAGTATACCAGGATTCGTTATTGAAGCCTCTGATTTTTCTAGTTAATACTCTATTAATTATTTACAGGCTGTTGCTGTGCGTTCACATCCAGTAAACTGGCAATCTTATCTACAAGGACAAATGATCTCACCAGAAGATTTTCAAGTTATCAGAGAATATGATCAAGCAAGAACCAAAGAGGAAAGAAACGCTGTTATTGAGAGAAGAGGAGATGAGGTAAGATTTTGGCGTTCTAGACGTGTGGAGGTACAAGTAACTAATTTTGTTCACCTACTTTACGTCAAGTTGTATATAGGGACTGAAACCTATGGCAGGATGGGCAGGGCGTATATTCACTTGGCTAACACAGATGGTCCCCGTATTCGTGATAGAACTAAAATAAGGAAAATCGGAATAAAATTATGCACTAACTCTAACCTGGTACACGCACTACGGGAGTATGGTTTTTTTTATACAATGTTTCACTCAGACTCTGTGCAGACAGCTTTCACTGGTATGTAATACGGAATTGGAATCACTGGAAACTTTGTGGTCGGCTTTGCCTACATTATTGCATCCAGAATATTATTAGGCTTTCTATACCGATCTGAACTGGTAATTACAGTAAATGGGAGGCCGAAACTACCAAATAATATCCAACTAAGTGTTTTCTGTAATGCAGCAGTTCCAAAAGGGTGCGACGCTGCGCACTAGTGTCGAACCCAAAATTGAGTTTTATTCAGTAGTAGCATTTTTTTCCATGTAAGTTTTTTCTACTGACAATTTGGTGCCACACGGACAAAAAGTTTGGCAAGCGCTGCTGTAATGTACTACATTTACAACTTCTAGTGTTAATTCAATCATTCCAGATATTTCTGTAAACTACTGTTTAAATATCCTGTCTGTAGAAGATCTCCCAATACTCGAGCTCTACAGTGATTGCCTGTAAATGTACTCACTCAGAGTAATAGATAAGTCTACTTATGAATTATGCAATCCAAGAATCTTGTTTTCAACTACTTGGCTGAGTAAGTCTGACATTGGTCAGACGAAACGTTACAGAAATACATTTTTGTTATTGTGCAGCAGGACTATTGTATTGCATAGTATGGTATGTTCATTCCTGCTACGGCATCTTTACATCATATCATATAGATCCACTAGTGCAAAGGCATTGAGGAACGATTGGGAACCTCTGCTAATAGCTTGTAAATTGACTGCACTTTATCTTGCCTTGAGCAAATTTGAAAAATAATGAACATTTTTTCGTTTCAGTGTGCACGAACCTTTATTTCCCTCATGGTTAGAATATCAAAAGAACAGACAGTTCGCTACGTTCTAACTGCTGTTGATGATATGATAGCGGAAGATCCTCAACGTACCAATCTATTCTTTGAATTTGCGAAGAAAACCAGAAGTTCACCATGGGATGGATTCATTAATTTATTGAACAGACAAGATAAATTCATTGTTCATCAGGTACCGTATTCTGTATGATCTTTCTTATCTACGGTAGTACAAGTAGTAGACTGGTCGCTCCAGGAGTATGTGTACCAATATGGAGGTAACTAATTTCGTTCGCCTACTTCACATCAAGTTGTATAAAGGGACTGAAGCCTATGGGCAGGGGTATATTCACTTGGCTAACACAGACAGTTCCCGAACTCTTAATAGAACCTAAATAAGGAAAATCGAAATAAAATTATGGCCTGATCCTAACCTGGTACACACACTACGGGAGTACCGTAGGCTGGGCCGGGCTTATACCACTCTAACCTATGTGGCTGCAGTGTGTACTACGCTAATTCTGAAAATAACCTATTACATTTCACCAATATAAGTTATAATGGTACGTGGATGAAATGGCCCAGTGGTTAGTATCTCAAATAAAAAACAAAAAAAATTCCATGCTCCGCACCTCACCCAAGATATAATAGATTTAAATTTTGTAACAAGTTCCGAAACCGGGAAGCAACACTACACCGAATGCCGAATACAAAATTGTATTTCTCTCTGAAAATGACGACATTTTTCACTGTGAAGGAATTCCTTCTGGGCTGGGAAACACTAAATTAACCATTCCAGTTTCAAATTTAAAATTTTTTTCATTCAACAGGCAAGTCGTATTATTGCAAAATTAGCATGCTGGGGGAGAGACAACATGAACAAAAAGGATTTGACTTTTTATCTCAACTGGATAAAACATCAATTAAGTTCAGAGGTAAGTTCTGGTTTCATTTCAAAAAAGGAAGTTTAAACATTTGGAAATGAGTTTTTGGTTCAAATATCAAGTTATACAATTATGTATGCCTGTTTATACGAATCTGTTTTCTTTTTCATTGTTTTTAAATATGTTTTATAATGTTTTAATGCGGATTGGAAATTGTCAGTAAGAGCCTTTTAGACACTTCCTGACTCTATATTCTTATTTGGCACAAATTATTGATGGTGAATGCCGCATAGTGGGCTTTTCTCAGATGTTGCAACTCATATTTCTCAATATAATAATACAATATAATATAATAAGCACAATAGTAATGCTTAGCTTACTACTTGAAAGCTATTTTAAAGCATTTGATTCAATCTGAAAAGGCTTCGTATGTAGAGAGGTATGAAGATTGTCGATACATTTATATATATATATCAGTGACACAGTCAGGGAGGATTTTTAGGCGTCACATTTTTGTGTTTACAGATTGCCATGGTATTTTATAGTGGGCTACTTTTATTTGTCATTGGTGGACGCAATTGCGAGTTAGTTTGAGCGCAACTAAATTAATTTGGCAAGACATTTTAAATGATCGTATCAGTCATGGATTGAATATTTTGTGCAACAGAGAATTCATTATCTGCTGAAAAAGTCGACTCTTTCAAATACTGACATAGTTGAGGCAACTCCAGCTTTGCCCCTTTACAGTATTTATATGTGCATACCGGTATATTATTTTACTGTGGGATCTTTAACTTTTAATGCCGGTATATTTATCGCAAGTCTAATTCTGCAACTATCACACCAGAGCTACTCAACTATTTTTACGGAAGATCCGCATACAAAACTTTAAAATTATTTGTGTCCGGTTTTAAACCCAGAAATTATATTTCGGAATTCTTAAACACGCGCTTCCTGGGCTGGCTAATGATTATTAGCTAATCAAGATTGCTTAATATGGCGTTACAGTTCTTTTCATATATATTCAAATCTATAATAAAAGTGATTTTATGAAAGGAAACTTTAAAAGTGGGGCTAATGATCTAGAATGAAGAATTGGGCGCCGTCCAATTCGAATACACGATAGGTCCGGATTGGGGCCGCGGTCTGCCAGTTGAGTAGCGCTGCACCACACCATCATACCACCATTTTACTTCACTTTCATGTTTCTTCTTTATTTTAAAAGATTGTGAATTTTCATGGGCAATCTGGAATGAGTGAGGTATATATAGAGATATTAATTGTTTGTTGTGCAGTGTAAATAATCAATTACAATCATTAAATCATTATTTTTGTTCAATTTTTATAAAATCGTGTTTTAATAATCATTGCGAATTAGATTTGTTTTTTAGGGTGTAGTCCGATATAGGGATGTTACAATTTCCGAAATATTCAAATGGTGTGTATATTCATAGGTAACTGAGCATAATAATGCCTATTGTGGCAAAATTTTAGTTAGAATTTCAAATACCTCAAAAATCAAATAACATCAGAATTTCTTCAAATTTAGCAACGTGATGAATTTTGTAGCAGAACATGACATAAAGTCATAATCGGATTGTCAACTGAAGGAAAATAAAAAAAAAATTAGGAAATTTTGTTGGCATACTCATGAGTTGAACTAAGATTTAGTCTAATAAACAATTTATCCATGTTACTTTACAAACTTTAATTCATTTTGATTTAATTAGTCGGTCTGTTTTTCATTATATACAGTAATTCTTCAAATTTTCTTGTGCTTCACAAATTTATAACCAATTGTGATAATTCTATATTTATTTTATTGCCATATAGCAGTGTTTCCCAAGCTATGGATCACGAACTAAAATTAGTGTCACTTTCTCGCATTCAGTTAATATTTGGGAAAATAAATTTTATGTGAAAATATATAAGACATTAGCATCACATACCGTGCACAGCGCATAGTATGCCGGATTTTATAAAATTTATTTTTTTTAAATTAGGGTTGCTTGAAAAATGGTAGGGACGCAATGCTATATAGTGTGATTGTGTATTTTTACAATTAACTAAATATATTTGAAATACTGGTTGGATTAAATACTGACTGTTGATTTACAAAAGAATTTATCTATTAGAATTTGTGTGTTCATCTGAGCCAGTGCATTTTTACTATCCTACATCATAGGCTCTGTGTGGACTGCTAACAGCTGAAATAACTTTGCCGCTTTGAATCATTTAGATTGGTCTAACCCTTTTTGTATTAGTACAACAATTGACATTATCTTTTTCATTGTTCTAAATTTGGCGCTTCAGAAGTATGTGTACCAATAGGGAGGTAACTAATTTTGTTCGCCTACTTTACATCAAGTTGTGTAAAGGAACTGGAACCTATGGACAGGGGGTATTTTCACTTCGCTAACACAGACAGTCCCTAACTTGTAATAGAACTAAAATATGGAAAATCGGAGTAAAATTATGGCCTAACCCTAATCTAATACACATACTACTGGAGTACCCTAAATATGTGAGACTTCGTCTAAGGCTATGCCATTGTCTTACTTGAAGATTTTGATTATTTTATATAGAAAAGTCAAACAAACTAAAAAATTTATCTTAATTTCCCTAAATTAAATGTAACAAAAATAAAAAATGGCTAAACATATGGTGCTCATTTTTGTATTATAGTAACTTTTAATTTTTCAAAATTCTTAATTTGCTTCGATTTATAATTGGAGGTAAAATTAGAATTAGTCCATATTGAATATTTATACAAGCTAAAATCATATTTCTTACTTCGCCTACATTAAATGTAACAAACTAAGAGAAGTTAAACATTTGGTGTCTCGTTTGATTTTTATATTTATTGCTGATATTTAATTTAAATCAACTGAATAATTGGATGTTACTGTTTTATTGATTTATTTTATTTAAATCAATTAAAATCCGTGAAACATATTATATATTTTTCATCCTGGATCCATTATAAATTGATAGAAAAGTTTTAGATTTTTAAATTTGTGTAGAAATAATTGTAACAACTCGTTCTCAGGTCACTGATTTCACGCAAAGCATTTTGTATTGTCTGCAAATGATGTTGAGGATTCCAGAATACAGGATGGCGTTTTTCCAAGCTGATGGTGTGACGACGTAAGTTTTGAGAGCCGGGTATAGTGGTTATATATATATATATGGAGATTATGAATTTTCAAGAAATTAGTTTCAAACATTTTTTTTTTTAGTGATTCCAATATTCAAATTTTTTTTTTTTGAAAAAATAGTTTTTTCAACAATAATTTTTTTTTTTTCTTCTATGCTTTTGCGCTAGTGGATGCATATAATGCAAGGACAATAGCTAGTGTGAAAATAACTATTCTAAGTAAATCAAGAATCTCGAGACACGCTAACACAAATATATAACTTTAATGTTTCCTCGGTCTGAAGCCTTCTATGGCAAACATAATTTAAAGTTGCAAAATATATTTGTGTCGTCTGTGCCAACTGTTTGATCACATAGAAAAATGATTATTATTGTTACTCCCGTAGTGTGTGAACCAAGATGGCGGACACCGGAACTTAGTATGTGTACCAGGTTAGGGTTAGGCCATAATTTCAGGTGCAAATACTACGGGAGTCATTTGGGCTAGTCACCAAACTCGTAATAGAACTAAAATAAGGAATAAAATTATGGCCTAACCCCAACATGGTACAGTGCTACACATACTACGTTCCGGTGTCCACCATCTTGGTGCACATACTACTGGAACGCAATTTTATTTTGGGTAACTAGAACTTTGGGGTTCTGGAATATTAAACTTTAATTATATAGACATTCCTAATCTCTATTTTATCAACAACATTATTAGCTTTATAAGACTTTGCTGAGGACATGTATGAATTGATAAGGCAGATAATTTATTGTCTCAGCTTATATTTTGGATTTGATTGATGTTTTTAAAATCAATAGACAAAAGGGTTTGACTGTGAAGAAAAGAAATTGTTCTGAAATAACTGTCATTTAGCCTGAGGGTCATCTGATAGTAAGCAGCCGTTGCATCGAGCACCTACATCAATATAGTTTGTCATTTGTCAAAGTCAAAGTGGTTCTGAATGCAATTTCCCATCGATATAATATGTCTGCTTTCATGGCCTAGTTGGGTGAAAGTTCTGAATGATCTTAGACAAGCTGAAGTTTGAATGTGATATCTGAATGTAATACTGGTGTTGCGGCTCGATAACCAGTATTTGTTCCCTACGTCTCCCTTCACCCTGAAATGCTATTTTTACTCCTTTTTGCGTTACGATATTTAATCATAATGTGTATTTTATGTTTGGTGGGAAAATACTCGATACTGGCTAAATCAATGTAGAGAAATTTGACAGTGGTATCAATATGGATATAATGACCAAGTTTTAGCCATATTTCATTGGAATGTACCAAATTAATAAAGCGTCCCACCATATGATATCTATCTACACTAACCAAACATAAACTGATAATATTTTTTTCTCAGACTAATGCATGTTCTTCATTCTAAATGTGGATTCCAAGTTCAATATCAAGCAATATTTTGTGTATGGTTGATGGCATTCACTCCTGAAATTGCAACCAATATAAACCGGTACAATCCAGTTCCAGTACTAGCTGATATATTGGGTGAAGCAGCAAAAGAAAAAGTTACACGAATTGTACTTGCTACATTTAGAGTGAGTCGGTTTGTTCTTAATTTCTATTTTTGAACTGTTGAATTGTTCACATTCCCATATTTTATGATATGAATTTATTTCCAATTCATAGCTGAGTTTTAATCATAAGATAAGATTTACATATTTAACTTGGGGGGGGGAAGGCTATATGGCGAACCACGGCCTCTTGTCCGGTTACCATTCCTGTCGGGTATGGGATTAGTTAGTTATTTGTTTTCGTGGACATGGACTTGCTGGCGGAGGAAGCCGTAACCGACCAGTGGTTATGTGAACCACCCTACATACATCAATCATAATGAGGATAGGGGGAATTTTATTATGACAGTTATTTCTAAAAAGTTTGATTATGCGGAATCCACTACCTCATAGCTGCTTTCCTGACAGCTTTGTCTTGTTACTGCTTCATACTCGCTTCAAGTAATAGCAAGTAACGCACCACTATAAATCAGTATAGTTTCAGTAGCACCAGGTTTTTTAGTAGTCCTTGTTGCTCTGCTCAAAGATCCGTCTCCCTTGCTTCTCAGCAAGGTGACGAAACTGACGTTTGTCCTCCTTTAAAAAAATTTCCTCAAAAGTAGGGTAACACCGTAGCAGTATCAAGATATTTTTCAATCTAATTATTCTGTAATGCATCTTGAATATCCAGTAGTTGGGAGAGCACCAGCATATCATCCCTTCGCACTTATTACATTGGTACAATATTTTTAAGAATAAATCAGAAATATCCTACCTTATTTAGATTCTGAAAAATTTGTTAGTGAATCATCTACATTGAATTTGAGTGTCAATAATAATAACACAATTTCAGCCTTGATTAGTTCTAGTTCAGCTGTTCACGTCGTACTTATGATATTAAAACAATAATTTTTCCAGAATTTCATTGAAAAAGCTGAAGATCCAGATGTTGTTAAAATTATGTCACTCGCTATGATTCACTGTAAAGTTCTAAAGAATTTGGAAATATTGCAGGTATGGTAGTGTGTATCTTGCATGATAATACTTATCTAACAGAGTTATAAGCATTAGATCAGGGTTGTGCAAACTCCGTCCCGCTGGCCCATATGCGGCCCTCAAGGAAAAATTGTGCGGCCCACGGAGAAGTGCCAATTTTGAACGGTGTACGGCACGCGAAACGAGTTTCAGTTTAGTAGAATCTGGTACCTGCGTTCAATTCCAATCCCTTAGCAAAGCCTATACCTGAGTCCAATTTATTATCTATGCCTATGACATTACAATGCCCTAACAGCTAGCTAGGGCGAAGCAAACAACGCATGTCATAAGATAAATTATCAAAATTTTTGTGTGCGCAACTACTAGAAAGCCATCTTAACTAAACGTGCCGCCTGCGTATAACCCAGTTATTTATATCTGACCCTCCTGTATTAAAGATTGCACACCCCTGCATTAAATTATCAATGCCTAATAAATGTAGTGCCATACCAATATTGGAATTTTTGCCCCATGCGAGTGAAAATTGCTCTGTAGTGTCTTTAATCCAACTTATTACTTACCTAACACTGAGTTATAAGTATGAATTAATTCCAAATCTTGTGACTCTGTTGCACACCATTTAAGTCTAACACGAATGTAACTGTTGTACATTGGCTATTGATGAATTTTTTTCCAAGTGAAAATTTCTTTTTTTCTATTTATGTATTTTTTCTCTCATGTGAAAAAAGTATGTGCTTCTCTATCAACCTTAATAAAATCGACAGCAATAGTAATTCTGCTGCACAGCATTAGATTCTACCATGACTTCAATCGTTGTATACTGACTAATTATACATTTTTTGGTACTCCTGAAGTATGTGTACCAAGATGGCAGACACCGAAACATAGTATGTGTACCAGGTTGAAGTTAGGTCATAATTTTATTCCAATTTTCCTTATTTTAGTTCTCTCACGAGTCTGGGGACTAGCCAAGTGACTCCCATAGTATTTGTACCTAAAATTATGGCTTAACTCTAACCTGGTACACATACTACGTTCTGGTGACCGCCGTCTTGGTACGCATACTTCAGGAGTACCCATTTTCCTTTGTGCGTGGGGTAATGTATTGTCTGTGCTGCTGTTTCAGCCCCAATTCCTATTTCTCTTCTTTTCTTTTCTCAGGACAAGCAGTTTGTTGATGAAGACCTTGAGGATGACATTGAATACTTAGCTGAACATTTAGCATCTTGCTTACAAGATTTGAGGTAGAATATTTCACTATTAAAAGTTTTGAATCAGTTTTTAGAGTGAAAGAACTTAAAATTTATTTATGTATTTGCTTGAAGCAAATCCTTGAGCTGTACTTTAATTTAAGTGGAAAAAATATTGCTGGAAAATTGCAAATAATTGCTGCTTCACTTTGTTTTGTTTTTATAGATATATTTTTGGTATAGCGACAACAGCTCGAAACGTTATTGTTACCAATTTGATTAAAAGAAATAAGACCATATGTGTAAATGGACTGGGGTGAAGTTACCTTGAAACGAACTGGCCTGCGTTTTCTATAAATATCAATTCCCCAAGGACTTTTTCCAACCCTTGACCTCTGAATGATTTTCCCTATACTGTATCATTGCAAAATTTTCGTCGCTGATTTTGAGTGAGTGTTACGAAGAGTTGACTCCTACAAACTGACTCACATGTTCAAATATATCATTTTTATTCAAAACAATAAACCATGCGCCGCTTGTAGGTAATGAGATAGCTAATTTTAGGCTAGTCTATCGCAGCGTTTGTGGTATCAATTTTTAAATATTGTAACTAAACCCAACGCCCTCGGAAGACCAATTGTTACGTCTTTTTTAAGTTATTGCTGATTTGTAATTCTTACGGAAATAAACATGGAGATCGATGCTCAGGGAAACATCCTTTGTAATGCATCAATATAGAATTACGGCGGTGCATTACACACCACTTTTGCGAATTCAATAAACATTTTTTCTTATTTTCAGCTCATTTGATGAATATTCGAGCGAAATAAAATCTGGAAGATTGGAATGGAGTCCTGTTCATAAATCTGAGAAATTCTGGAGGGAGAATGCGATCAGACTCAATGAGAAGAATCATGAGTTATTAAAGTAAGATTTCGTATATTAAAGGAGGTTTAATTGTAGTTAATCATTCAGCGGGCCTCAAAAAGTGAATTTGAATAACGGTATTCTTTTGAACAGTATTTTTGCTAGTTACATGGGACGTTGGTGCTCTATTAAGAATGGGATTCTGTCTGTCCCAGTTAATCTCTGGTTTGGCTCTGAATGACTTTAAAATGTCATTTGCTGGAAAGCAGATACCAACTTGGTTTGTCTCACCGCTAATTGATCTGTAATTCAAATTGAGGGTGGACTGTTTGATGTTTAAATGGCCCCTTGTCTAATGTTTTAAGAATGTCCTTAAATGTCCTGCTTTTCATAACATCTTTTCTGGTGCCGATTTGCCAAGTCTGTGAAGCTTGGCTTTCTGTGGTTCATATAATCCTTCATCTGTTGTTTCAGAATTTTGACAAACCTAATGGAAACGTCACAAGAGGCTCAAATCTTAGCTGTTGCTACTCATGATATTGGAGAATATGTTAGACATTATCCAAGAGGAAAAAAGTAGGTTTAAGTCTATGATTGAACAGTATGATGTTGTGGGTGTATTCAAGAAATGGTGCTCGCGTAATGTGTGTACCAGGTTACAGTCAGGGCATAATGTTATTCCGGTTTTTCTTATTTTAGTTCTGTTACGAGTTTGGGAATTGTCTGTGTTGGCCAAGTGAATATACGCCCTGCCTATAGTTTCAGTCCCTTTACACAACTTGATATAAAGTAGGCGAACAAAATTAGTTACCTCCATATTGGTACACATACTTCTGAAGCGCCCAATGAATAGTACTTTATGGTAATAAAATTTTCCCCACTAATACAATTCCTAAGAGGGTTGATCGGTCACACATTTCTTATTTTCTAGGATTATTGATCAACTTGGTATCAAGCAGATGGTGATGCAACTTCTAGGCCATGAAGATTCACAAGTCAAATACAACGCTCTTATTGCAGTTCAAAAACTAATGGTGCACAATTGGTAAGTTTATCACTTGATTTATAATTGCTGTATTGGTTGGTTATACTGGTACCTTTGGCTGTTTAGTGAAGAAATTAAAAATATCGTTTCGCATGTTATTAGATATAAGTTTATATCAAGTTGCATGTTCCATTTTTTCAAAGACTGTTACATATAAAGCATTTGGATATGAATTGTTAAAATCATTGTTTGAGGACAAAATAGGACCAAACATAGTGAATTGTAATCTTAATTTTCCTAATCGTTTACTTCTTTAACCACATTTAAAAATCGCTGTCTCATTTTTATATAAATATTTAGAGTTTGGTTTGAATTTGCCTTCCTACCATAGTATCATTCACATATTGGAGTTCCATTTTCTTCCCTCATCTGCCTAATAGTGTAGTATGTATTATCTTTGATCGCATGTCTCATGCTAAAATTCACTATCTATCCGCAGAGCTGAATTGTTTTATATTTTACTATGCTTCAAGCTAACTTTAATGATCCTTCTTTAATTTTCTAAGGGAATATCTTGGAAAGCAACTTGTTTCTGTCTGAAGAAGGATATTTCCATTTTGTTTTGTCATAATAGTTCCTATGAATCGTGTCAGTGTACAGATATATTATTTATTACTGGTATTATTATTGTTATATGGAATTTTGTCACTTCCAATTGGCTTCAGCTCACCAGATTTTTCCCATGAATGCCATTTCAAATATTATTTTAACTATGGTAGGAAAAAATATGTTCTTGACTCTTGCGTCAAGAGAATAATGAACCCGCCCAATAATGAATTCTACATTATTCCAAGTTGAGGGTAATATATATCTTTATGCAAATACGATGCATCACGATGGTCGCCTGAGTCTCCTTTGTATAGTGCGCCGCGATCTTGTATTGAATAATATAAATGTTGTTTTAAGCTTGTCGAAATGTATTAGCAATATTTGCATATACTAGTTCAACTTATTCTATTAACCGACCCATGTATGAAATGCTCACTGCTTAATTTTGTCTCCACAAATGGCATTTCCTATAAATATCAAACACCACCAACATTTGTCATCCTAAAGATATCTGATTGTGTATATTCCATTTATTTGTGCAATAAATGTCTTTACCAAGTGGCGTGATGCTTCCCTGTGGCACACATTATATTATCGTCTTTAATATAGGAAGTTTGAGTTAATTTAGTTTTAATTACCGACGAGAGAAAGTTTATCGTGGGCCTCGGCCGAATGCAACTGGTTCTATCTTCGACGTATGTCCCCAATCGTCATGCTTCGATGTGCGCTATTGGGCTGCCAAATAGACGGCATATGTGATTCTTGCCCTGCACTGCCCACTAAGTGCATTGTTTTATATAAATACTTGTACTTTATTAAATAATTCAAAATAACCTGAATGATGTTGCACTAAGACGCCAAGAGTTAGTCGCACCACATGTGAAGCAGACACCCCATTCAAATAATGAAATAAATTATTTATATCAATTCAATATAATTAGGTTTGTCTACAAATAGGATGCAAAAACTTTATAGTAATAATAAACATATGACTCTCATATAAAACACTTCATTTATCCGCCAATGCCTATTTATACTAGCAAGATCTTTCCAAGTTTGTAAATGAATAATGAAACAAGATCGATAAAAGTCATGCTTCATATATTTCTATTGAATCTTCGGCATCAAACCAAGATGTAATAAATTCTGTAGACAAGTGGCAACTTGAACTTTATGAGATTACGTATTCAAGTGGCAGCTTCTTCGGATCTATTTATAACGCTGACTCGCGTTTTTCACTATGAACCGGGTCCTGTACAAGCGGCCATTGATATCTGTCGATAGGTAAGCAGTTACAAATTCTAAATAAAAATCCAAACAACCGATATATATATAAAATATCTCGAGTTGATTTCAAAATAATAATCTGCTTTTCGATTAGTCCGCCAATTTCGAATATTTAAAGTGTGCACGGATTAAGAACATACCGAAAAAATGCTTGAAGTGTAGAGTTTTTACGTTCATATTTATCCTAGGGGCGAAAAAAGTCGGTAAGGAAATCTAATGACATAGCGAACCAAGGCCTATCGTCCAGTAACATTTCCATATCGTGTGTTGGAATTGGTCACCAGATATTTATTAGTTTCAGTTCAGATGCATGGACTTGATAAGTTAGTCAATCGGCCAAGTTGACCAAAATATTGATCGAAACCTGCTAATTGCACTTAAATGAGCATGACGACACAAGACTATGTAAGCACCCATTTAAAACCTCAGCCGACATTATGGAAAGAAACATACAATGTCAAATTCATCACGGAACTGCAGGATACTACTTACGTTAACGGATTTTGAGAATATGAACATCGAGTAAAAAAGCATATTACCCAAATACAGTGAAAATAAAGAATTTTAGCACGTAGCTAATCTGTGTAAATTTTGAATTCCCGTTGTGACATGAAGACATTTTCGAATCAGGTCAGGTATAACACTTTGTGAAAAAAGCAGAGAGTATTAAATAGATAATCGTAAATTTGTCTCATTATCGTTGACAATTTGTCCTCTGTAGACGAGCGAGCCGGCAGATCACGGGCAATTGAAAATACTTTTTCGTGAGAGAATAACTCAGCCTCCACCATACAAATAACATATATCAATTCTTTCGCTGCCAAATACATGATATCTCCAGTAAACATCATACCAAGAACGCTTGTGTTGTATCCCTTCAGAGCAAATCCATCTCACGTATACGGCCTCCAACGCCACTTCACTTGGCGAATCGTCTCAACACCAAGATCCACCATATATATTGCCATCGAACGTGCTTCAAACGAGCATGCACTTTTATAGGTACATTTTGCCTTGTACACTACACCACCTCCTCGACATAAAACGACCGGCGTGATTTCGTTTCAACTTGCTGCACCACAAGACAAAACCTATCATTGTTAAACGGTTTCCGATCTTCTTTCCATAGCCCGCTCCTCGGTTTATTATTGTTATTATTATTAGTAGACAAAGCGCCTCCACCAAATTTACCACCGGCGACCATTCCCCCACCTGAAGTAGGCACCACAGTCCGGTTGCAATCTGGACATAAGGTTAAAAGTATCGGGGTACAGAACACAATGACAATTCCTATGACAGTGACGTGGTTTTCAGTGAGTTGACCGTCAGTGTCGTCGTTTTCGTCTTTGCAAATTTCACCGAATGTTTCATCCTGATTCATAATTTTTTTAACCGATTCGCTACTTTTGATAAGTTGGCAACACGTTTTTTCGATATTAATTTGCTGTTTAGGGGTTAGTCTTCCTAAATCGTAGCCGCTAAATTCATCATTCGAGTCACAAGGCAATGTAAAATACCACTTGACGTACTGGGGAACTGCTACATTTGTGATATTTTCCGATGTATCTCTCTTTACAGGTTTCAAATCGCCTGATGTTTCGTTGATTTCGTTGTAGCGAAAGATTTCAAATACCTTATTGTCATTTTCATCAAATTCTGACGTCATAATTGATCTGTACAAACGCAAAAATTGAACAAGGCAAAACTGTGAGTCGCACTTACATGACCAAGGATTGTGTGTTGCTCGGAGAATACGAACAGGCGATTGTTCTACGATCGGGCCCTCTTCGCTTGCTTCAGAATCCGCCGCCAGTTCGCCTTCTGGCTTTACTTTATTATCTATGGAAAAACCAGGCGAATTGGGAACAGTTTTTTCATCTCTTTTCGAGTGTTTCGTAAAAGTTCTGATTTTCCCATCTTTTTCCTTCGCTTTTTCGCACAGCGGATCGTTTTCCAACTTAGTTGGTGCTCGTAGAAGCCATTCCTTTTTAGGAATCCTGAGTTTGTTATGTCCCAGTTCAATGGATAATGTGTAAGCTGATCTGAAATGCCGCAACGCATGTGGTCCTACATCATCAATTTCATTGTAGGATAAGTCAAGAGTTAAAATGGATTTGAGTCCGCAAAACATGGAGTTTTGTACGTAAGATATTTCGTTGTGATGTAGGTGAAGTACTTCAAGATTACTTAGGTATTTGAATGTAAGACTCGGTATTGCTTGGACTCGATTGTACGATAAATCCAATTCACGAAGTTCGGAAAGGCCTGCAAGAGAAACATAAATATATTTAGACAGAAGCACGTGATGTAATATGTAGTTCTTTGGTACCTCCACAGGTGGCACATCATGTATAGCAGGAGTATGCAACCTTTAATTCAGGAGGGCCAGATATAAATAACTGGGTGAAACCGCGGGCCGCATTTTGTTCAATGTAGAATTTCTGGTAATTGCAGGCACCAACATTTTAGTTATTGATCTTATGACATGCGTTTTTCGTTTCGAACAAACTAGCTGTTAGGGCATTGTTACGGCATAGATGTTGAATTGGACTTCGGTATAGGCTTTGCGACGCAAAGTGGCAAATGGATTGTAATCACTCGCACATACCAGATTAAACTAAATTAAAAACTCGTTTTGTGGGTCGCACATCATTCACAATCTTTCCTTGAGGGCCGATCAAATGATAGGAAAAAAACGAAAACAAGTTGATATTTACATTGTTATGATGCTGGCTAAAATATTATTGGTTACACGAAAATCGATTAGCAAAGATATTTTCACCATCGCCTTTCTTGCTTTGATACATGAAAAGATAAGATAGCATAATGATAACATTCACAAAACATAAACACCTTTAAAACATATTAAATGGAGTCTTATCTGACATTGGATAACGATACACACAAACATAACGATGAATATATAAACAATTTAATGAACTATATCATCAATGTCTGACATGAAATATGATTCCAGATTCTTCGATAAGGATGATTCATGATAGTCCAACAGCGAGTTTCTTGCATCTATCGAATTATCATATAAATCTGGTACTAAACATCCAAGTGTTTTTGAGATGTAACCCACGAAAACTTTTTTCTATACCTTATCGCTGCGAATTTTCTATGCTTACTTTGAGCCAGTGTTTCCCAACCCGAGTCCGCGGTCTCAAATGAGTCCGCGGAGCGTTGGAATGAGTCCGACGACGAGCCAGAAATTCACTGCGGGCCGCAAACGTTTTTGCGAAACTTGACCATTAGCAAAGTTACGATTTAGGTTACAATTTACATAAAATATAAAAAGCAAATTTATTCATATACCATTCATCGAGTCAATAATTACTGGGTACTGAGTAGGGCTGGGCATATATTCGAATATTCAACTATTAGAATAGCAGTTTACTATTCGAAAATTTAGTAACAGGTGACGCGACAGGCCACTTGCGCGTCGCTTATTCAAACGATTGGAGTTCACAACTCACTTGCGGATTTCCGACGAAAACACGAGTCGGCAAACGCGTTGATAGATAGTGCCGTTAAAGTGGCGTTTCTCGCGAGCTCGAACAACGAGGAATAATTTTCTTTTCTGGTAGGTGTCAATGGTGGCAACCTAAATTTTCTAAATTGAAAAGGGGCAATACAAAATACTGAAAATAAAACGGAAAACATCATAAGTTAAGTTCTATGGTGGTCCTCGACCGATTAAAAACGCTGTTTTAGACATTGAAAATCGCAAAATTTCGGGTGCTATACTGTAGTATCCGTATCAGGGCATTTTCCCTTAGGGTTCTTTGCTTTACTGCCTCCACATTGGTACGCACAGTACTGGAGCGCCGTAAGTGTTATGCAAACAGCTCAGATTTGTCGAATTCACAAAAATACGAATCTAAACTACATATAATCGGGCACTTTACCACGCATTTTTATGTCCACGGATTGTCATGATATTTTCTGCGTAGTATTGCTTCTATTTCGTCAACACAACCGCAGATTAAAATTATCACAATTAAATTAATATTAAAGAAAGGCGATTTTTTATTTACTAATATAGTTTCTGTTTGGTTTTATTACTCCTTCACGCAGAGTACATTTGCAATAAACTTACGTTGAGTCCGCAAAGGCTTTCGCCGGTGAGAAAATAGTCCGCGACCAAAAAAGGTTGGGAAACGCTGCTTTAAGCAAAGGGACACACACTTCTAAAATCATTACTCCTCGTCATATTTTAATTACAGCAATTTGATTGAATAAATTTTGGGAACATAAATCAAACTTGTCAAAAAAACGCAAAATAACAAAATCGATTCGATGTTTGCAACCGTGCCAGAAAACTCTGCCTACGTGAGAGAGATGTCAACTGTTACGTCACTGTAAACACATTACTGATTAGTCATTGTTGCGGAAACCAACACAGAAGTTCATCCTAAGGGAAACATCCATTGATAGAAACTGATATGTTTTTATGAAACAAAAGATTGTGGGGTCGTATGACGAACTGCCTATCTGCGTTTCTGGATCTATATGTGGCGTGTGTCTCAATTCACAGAATGCTTGGAGTAAGATGAGTCAAGAATTTAAGTAACTGTGTCTAAATTTAAATGAATAGCTATAAGATGAATGAACACTTACATATCCTTATACAATTCACCACAATTTTTAGTTTATAAGAAAAGCACAATCTATTTTCAATTTTAAATAAAAACAAATATATTATCTCAGTAAAATCTAACGGCGATAGTCGAAGACTATCAAAGGCCCACCATCCATAGGCGCTTATATGCCTTGGATAACTTCGACAGCTAAATGCGGCTGTAGAGCGATTACAGATATTGGTAGATATCAGTGGCTCCTTATACCTGGCTTTGTTTGAAGCAAAAGGCACGAGTGAGTATACAAAAAAATTTGCAACCCCCATTTTGCTACGCTCTTGCCGCCACCAGGACATTATATTTATACCAAAGTTTCTCCATAATCTTCATATATTTTTACACAAACGTAGCGATTATGATTTATTTTTATTTAGTTCATCTGTTTTTTATGAATTTTGTCAGATTTATAATTAATGCTAAGGTTACAGAATCTCGGAAGTAATCGATATTAAGACGAAAAACTTGAATTTTTCGCTTTTTAAGTCGATAATACACTCAATAACGTTTATATGCAGTCGATATAATACATGCATATAGTTACTGTTCGATTTTTGATATCCAAAGCTCATTTTCAATATTAATTCTATGCTTTTAAATAATGATCCCAATTGCTTTTAAATGTTAAAATAGCTGGTTAATTAAGTTTTATAAATGTGTACATAGATGTGAAAACACAATTTTTAAATTTGATTATTTTTACACTAATTTGAGTTACCATCAAACTCATATAAATTTTACAGTTTTTTTTGTAACAGTAAAGCATTTTCAAGTTCACAGACGCACGAATTTAATCGATCTATATTGAGGTAATCATCCCAGACCAAAACAATAAGAAAATAAATTGATAAACCCGGCACGAAAATCAGACAAAGCCAATTATCCGAGACAACGAATCCGTTTCGTTTAAAAAAATTTGCAAAATTGCAAGATTTTTGATGCTTATTTTGAAAATGTTTCTGCTGTATGTCCTTTGGTCCTATAGGTACAGGCAGGTGACCGCAGGTACTGATAGCTAATATTAACCGCAGCCAATTTTTAATTATCGCAACTAAACTGAAGATCCTCGGAAGACATACACACAATATTTGGATTAAACGCTTTTACCATCACCACAATCGGATTTATTCGGTGAAAATGAGAGAGAACCGCGCGACACTAAGTAACTTAAATCAAAAATCCACTTAAAACAAGCACAGGCGCGTATGTGCTGTAATATGGATAAACCAGAGAATCAATTTATTATACATAAGAGATTCAAATGTATTCTTGTAGGCAAAGTTTGTGTCGCATCTATAGAAAAAAAAATACTGTAATCTGTTCTTGTACATTGACTAGGATTATTTTTTTTTTCATATACCTAATATCAGTAACCGACATTTTAACTTTTCTGCTCATGGTTATAATCAGGTACAAATGTGTAATATGGTTCAAATTTGACAAGTAAACAAATTGACTATACCCTCCAATAATGTATACTCTTATAGCCAATCAAAGTTTATATCGCATCTATAGAGTATAATTAATGGCGCTCCAGAAGTGTGTGTGCCAAGATGGAGGTAACTAATTTTGTTCGCCTATTCTTCATCAAGTTGTGTAAAGGGACGGACGCCATGGGCAGGAGGTATATTCACTTGGCTTACACAGACAGTCCCTGAACCTGGCACACAATTAATAATGAAGATTAATAACCATGATCTGGTCTTGTACAAGCTGGGGTGATTGATTTATTTAAAATGCCACTGGTCGATCATTTCTTTTAGGTATTTGAAAATGAGCTACAAAAAGCATTTGAAAAATGTCGGAGAGGTTTACTTAATTGTTACACTAAGCTAGTCGAATTACTTGGTATAAGAATTGCTTGAGTAATAATAGCACACTAGACAACATTTACGGTAGTCTCATATAACCTCTATGTCTAGTCACTCTAGTTTAGTGGATGCTATTAGTGGCTCAGCTGCCAACGTCATTTTCACTTATAATGACGGTATTCTAAAAACTTAATTTCCGACCTTGGAAATTAAATTAGATATTGAATCTTGGGTGTCGCTGCTCGATAACCAATCTTGGTTCCCCGCGACTTCCCTTCCCCAGTAGAATGTGTGTTTAATTTTATTTTTTGACAATTTCGTATGTTTTTTTTTACTGGATGGAAAAAATAATTTTGACTATGACTATGACTAGAAAATAAATGACTAAATTTCGAGGATCAGATAATTATGAATAAAAATTAATTAAAAGCACCAAAAATAACAAGGAATCACTCTTCAATATTGTAAAAAAAAATTATTTGATTTTTAGTTCAATTTTTTCGGTTTTCAGATTTTAATTCACCTCCTATTTAGCCTCATATAATTGAGTTGAGTCAAGATACTCTAAAAAGGTAACGTTTTGCCAATATTGTTTCGCTAAAGCACCATCTGCTATGCAGCCAGAGCCAACCACTGCGACCATACTGATTCCACCATCATTCCTCAAGATTTTATTCACAATATGAAATTAAATTGAATTAAAACGAAATTTCAAACAATTCTGTCGTTTTATTTTTGTCAATCTTCTAATTGGTGATGAATTAGTGGAACACTTCCATACACCAGTTCGGAGATTAATAATTTTTATAAATTTTCATGATTTTCGGATTAAAAATTTCGAATTTATAGGCTCTATGGCTCATATTGGGTTAAATCATGGACGAGGAAACTACGACCCTTGGGCCATAATATGCGGCTCATTAAAGCATTTTGTGCTGTCCCCAGGTCTTAGAGAAAATTGTGAAAAGTTTTTTAACTAAATACAAATTTTAGATTTATTTTCAAACTTTGTTTAAAATAACTAAACTGTGAATTGTTATTAAAATAATATTAATTTTGTTTATCTCCGGTGCAACAACGTCGGCCACTTTCGAATTCGACACTAAAGGTAATTAACGTATATTGCATATAAGCCGAGTTTAATATTAGAAAAAAAATTGCCAGACTGAGGGGTCGTCTCGTACGCGCATAACCGTGATCACACTCAAACGAAATGACATTATGCTAACTTAATTACAACAGCTATATGCGAGGATATAAGTGTGGCGATACAAAATTGAAAAGTGAGGATATGGCGATATAAGATTAGGTACTTTTCCGAATGCGGGCATTGCAAAAATCTTTGCCCACTCATGGTTTAAATCATTGTATTCTGAAAAAGTAAGGGAATGTTTCGCTGATACAAAGTACATTTTGGGATGGTCTTTATTTGAGTAATGCTGGCTTCTTTTATTTTAACCAAATGAAACGTTATATTTATCAAAATTGAAAGTGGCATCACAAGAAAAAAGCGAATTTGTCGTAGGAATCATCCATCGCTCCCAATTAACTTAACGTAAAGTAAATTTTGAATTTTTTTTCCGTAATTAAATTACTTAGTAGCAAACTCATTCACGTTCACAAAAAAGTTCACTCAACGCAAAGAAACTCCAAGAAAGAATAACGAAACTCATACACGCGGCCTTCATATTCAATTACTGGAAGTACCCTAAGTTTACTCAACACGGTCCGTGTGCTCGTATATTCAATTTCGGATTCTTGTTATTTCTTGACATCTCTAGTGTTTTTCTAATCTTGGACGCAATCTCATAACATAATAGAAGTCCTAAATACATAATTCATGTGTGACTTTTCGACGCAAGGGTTGACTTTTACTGTTAGCAAAAATAAGTAAAATTCATCAAATATTACTGTAATTTCTATGTAAAAAGGATGTACTTGTCAAGCCTTAGATGTTTATAAAAATCACATCGGACATTGTATCGTGAATTTTGAGAAATTCCCAGTATTATGGTGAAATCCCGTTAATTTTGGTATTTTTTCACAGTATTTCGTTTTTACCCCATTTCCTGAGTTGTACAAGTCGTATTTCAGAAAAAGGAATCAATATATTGTGAACAACGTCTTATTTTCAGAGATCCAATGTCAATTGAATCTCCCGTTTCTTAAATCAAGACACTCTGCGAATTTCAAAGATATTCGACGAGTTTACCTAATTCATCAAATTTCAGAGGCTATTTTTGGTTTTTACCTATCTGTCACGTGACCCATATGTCACAAATGTATATAGCATCACCATTTCATATTCTTTTTAATCTTAAACACCCAATTTCAATTTCATATCAAGATGTTTCCGTGGATTATAAATATCAGCGAATTCTGGAGTGAAATACCTAGAACTCAAAACTGACAAAATGTAAATTTAATAGCTATCTAGCACTCCACCAATCTTTATGTACTGAACATGTAAAATCGATTTATCCACTTTTGTGTATATAAAAAGTCCAATGAAGATGTGTCGGTGAATTATAATCAAGCGAAATTTTGTTATGAATTATTGCGTTCCGGTGTTTATCAACCTATGGGTCGCGACTCAAAACAGGGTTGCTTGAAAATTCTCTTAGATCGCTTTTTTTTATAAAATCCCAAAAGTACTGATTTTACTTTCTAGTGATTTTCTTTGCTAATTTATTATTTGTGTGCGGATTCCATTAGCCTAGGTTGGCAATGCCTGATAACTATGTGTTTACACCAGGGGTCGGGAACCCATGGCTCGCGAGCCATATATGGCTCTTTTGGTGACGGCATATGGCTCCCAGAAAAATCTATTATTCTAAGATTAAGCTTACTATTGTTACTAGACTTCAAACTATTTTATGGCCAAATTTGGCAAAAAATTTCCAATACGTTTGACAACGCGGGCCCAGCGCATGTCTATGTTATTTAAGAGACTTACTAGACAGGCATTGTGATAAAACATGGGGATTCTGGAACATATATTGTGACATCACAAAGCGATAGAGTTTTAAAATACTACGGAGATGCCTAAACGAAAAAGGGTGATGAGTATCGTAGATTTCAACTTGGGCTGCATGTGGGCAACCGTTCAAGGCCCGCAGCGACAACATGCAGCATCAGAAGTCACGTTAAATGTATATTGACATTGTATGTGTTGATTTTTGAGTAAAAATTTCAGGCCTGATTAAGTGAAGAAATGCTATATGGCTCGCACGATAATGTAATTGAAAATATGTATATTTTAGGGCTCTCTTGACCAAAAAGATTCCCGACCCCTGGTTTACACAATAGAAGTGCTTGTTTTGTATTGCACTGTTTACCTATTCTCGGTACTATTGTGGCCCGCGACCAATTCCAAAATAATTTTGTGGCCCGCGGAGCCCACAACCTTGGACCACCCTGATATAAAGGTTCAGTTGGTGTTTGGTATGGTAACATGTAACTCGCATTTCTGCGATAACGAGAGTCCAGAAATACAATGATCATTGATTACTCTTGGCAATCCACGATAAATCCGCCGCAAAGGATAATAATTAACAGTGCAATGACCAGATAGTTTGAAGCAAATTAGGTCAGATAACGTAATAATTGTAATACATAGCAATTTTTCGCAGCTTGAAACGTTTTTTAGGGCCCTCGAGACCCCTGAAAACCTACGTTTTCCGGCCCCCGACCGGAAATGCTAGCTCTTACGGTCAATTTTACAAAATGATCCAAAAGTACACTTCGCGGCCAACAATGTTACAACAATCCGAGGCGGGTTGGTCCAAACCCAGGCCCGCGGGCCACATGTAGCTCGCCTCTTCATTATCTGTGGCCCACGTCACATTCGGAGAGTAATCAAAAAATCGCATTTCGTGATGTTTCGTAATAAAATTATTCAGAAAAATCTTTTGACATATAGTTACATCAAATAAAGTCACTGAATTGACTAGTGTTATGGCTATAGCTGAGGCAACTAGCGAAGTTGAATGATGTGCTTGGCAGTCTGAATTGTTATCTGGCTTTCTATCTTTTTGGTCGGGAATATTATGCTAACAATATATGCATCATACTGATAATAGAAAACTAAAAATCGAATGCGGATTCTATTAGCCTGGGATGGCTTTGTCTGATACCTATGTGTTTGCATAATGAAAGTGTTTGTTTTGTATTGCACTGTTTATCTATTCTTGGCACTATTGTGGCCCGCGAACAATGCAAAAATAATTCTGTGTCCCGCGAGCCGACAACCTTGGACCACCCTGATCTAAGGTTTCGGATAGAGGCTGGTAAAGTAAGTTGTAACTCACATTCCCGCGATAACGAGAGTCCATAAATATAATGATTCTTACTCTTGGGATTCAACGATAAATTTTCAGCAAAGGTTAATAATTAGCGATTACCAGATAGTTTCAAGCGCAAATTGGGCGCAATGCTAAAAACGTAATAATTGCTATCATGATGCACGAGAAATCTGTAATACAGATATAGCAAGACACATTGACAAAAATATTGGTAATAACAAGACATATCTAAGCAGTGAAATCCCGTGGCAATGTTTAGGGTTTTAGGAAGAATTCGGATAATGAATTGCAAAGTAAACTACAGTTTACATTGTAGTTCTCCAGTAAATTAGTGTTCCCATTTTCAGTAGAAGAAACTTGTTTTTGATCATGTCATTGGACCACTGTAATACATTATTTATGCAACGCACTACAGGATGAATTCGTCTGAAATCTCGACGTCTTCTAAGATTTATTACCCTCAATTGTTTGCCAAGGATAATTTGTCGAATAATCAGAAACGGGAAACTTCAGTAATTTTAAATGATTACATCAACTATATAAAATGTTATCCAGATTGGGGTTTAATTTAATTTCAATCTAAGACTGCGTATTATTAATAATGCCGTAAACAATATCGGTAATTCAGTAAGACACATCACTTATTAGTTATTTGTATGAACGTTTGAGATGCAAAATCGACAACTTTATGATAAAAATAATAATGAGGAAAATAGTCTAATGAAAGGGAGCTGAAATTTGGACTAAGCAAAAATCTTTTTCAAGTTTCCGACTTTTAGACCGAATAGTTATATGTGGCGATGATGACCGGCTTTGATACAATTAATGGCGTCCTAGCGAAAAATACATTTTTTCACTGAGAATTTCCGAGCAATTGGTCCAGTATTTAAACTCATTCAGAAATTGGATAGTATGATATTTGAGCAAAGCTACGGGCAACCACGGAAATTTTAAAAGCTACTGACACTTTAACGAAAAATAGTGTGGAGTTGAGAGTTCGTAAATACCGATAGGCGATTGGCTTGATTACACAGTTTTTCAGTTTAGAGTGATTAAAGAGGTCAGACGAAACGTTACAGAAATATAATTGTGTTAGTGCTCAACAGACTCTTAAATCACTTAGGATTGTTATCTTTACTCTTGCTACAGCATCCTTGCATTATATGCATACGGTTCCACCGGCACAAAAGCTTGATCACATAGTATTGTCAATTTAAATTGCGAATTTCCTAATGCTTCCTAAATATTGATTTTCAATGCGATCCTGCTCACCCATGTCAAATCAAATTAAATAGATCAAATTTGTTGTGATATTTAAATAATTTAATTTCCCATCGACAATCTCAGCAAGCAGATTAGACAAACGATAAATCGATTTCAGGGTTGACAAAATCCGGAAGACTTTTCTTTAATCTCGTGGGATTAGAAAATTTGCTTATTAGCGGAACGTAAACAATGAGTGACTGAAATCGTGACAAAGTCTTGTACGCCTTTTCGAGCTGTTTTTTTGTTGATTTGGTAACTGAAGAATAATCCATTTTCACAATATCATAAATTTTCATAGGAATTCTAGCTCATTATAATAGACTACGGTATGTAATTCACTATGGTAAGTACCAGGGTACTTTTGAGCCTGGACAAGCTTTTTCAGAAAACCGTTGAATTAAACATAACTCATGCATAATATTCTTGTGATACATTGGTAAATATGGAGTAATACGAGACCATATGCCTATCTATGTATACAACACCAGCCAAAGCTTTCGGAAATATTGCCTGCCCCTCGATGGCCTATAAATATTTTAAAAAGCCAGATTTTTTTTTTGGAAAAATTCCTACCGTGTCTTGAATTTCAACCACGAATTAACCTCTACGTACTGATCAAACAGAATAAATCTGAATATATTAGAATAATC
This sequence comes from Styela clava, assembly GCF_013122585.1. NCBI lineage: Eukaryota > Metazoa > Chordata > Ascidiacea > Stolidobranchia > Styelidae > Styela > Styela clava. Next base: position 17,883,930 of record NW_024102834.1, on the reverse strand, counting down.
GTTTTCAAATCATCGAAAAATCAAATTTTCACCATAATCAACTTGAAATTTACTTGTGTGATATGTCTCACTTGCAATACCAACATGGAAAACCAGAAAACCGTGTTTTAGTTTGTAAAAAAGTGCTTGCGCTTCAACTCTGACACAAAATTCAATTCTGTGACCGCAGTTACAAGTTACACTACATTAAATGAGCTTGCTAGACCGCGAAATATAAACATTCAAAATTTTCATCATCTTGAAATTTTCATGGAAGATATTCAGACCGCAGCGTATTATCAGCAGAATGCCCGAGAGCCTATGACTCCCCTACCACATCAATATGAATAGACAAGGCAATTAGTTAGCTAATGTACCATGTCCCTGGACAAAACAAGGATTGGCTTACTTATATGAAAATTACACACATATGAAGGACTTTTTTATTTAATTCAAAAGTCTTGTGCATGACATTGCGTTTCTTGTCACAGTTGTAAAATGCTTGTCTGAAGAAGTCTGACCGAGGTCAGAAATACATTTGTTTTAGTGTGCAGCAAGAATTTTGAATTAAATAAAGTTGTCATTTTTACTGTTGCCACAGCATCCTTGCGTTATACGCATACGGATCCACCTGCGCAAAGGCATATAGCAAGGAAAAGTTGTTAGTTTCACGTAACCCCAACTGTTAGTAATAAAGATCTTACCTCGAAATGCATCGATAGAGAGGTAGGAAATTTGATTATGTTGGAGATTGAGTACTTTCAATTTATTCAGTCGATGAAAAGATGATCCTTCTATGGATACAATCCCTTGAAACCACATTCTCAACTCAGTGACATCATCGGGTACGTCAAATTGCGTTATGACGTCACGAAGAGCATACATGTTAGTTGGGCTGAGAGTTGTAGTGTTCGGAGTCATAGAACCTCCGGATACCACTTGTGAAGTTGGTTCCACTACTAATACTGTCGGCGTAGAATGAGAAAGATCAACAACCACCGGATTTAGTATCTGTGGCACGCATTCATAGATAACCGGCAGTTTGGGAATGCGTGGGGTAATAACACGGCAAGTATGTGGCCAAGTATTAATTACATTTACAGTAGGACTTGGGTTGTTGGCAATATTTCTTCGCAGTCTTGACCTTGCTGTTTTTAATCTTTTCATTAAGTTATTTTTCCACTTGTTTCGATTTATATATAAATTATTTCCGTTTTGTGTCCACGGTGAAACTTTTTGCATAGAATCATTGGCTACCGGCCTGTATGTTTGCTTGACTAGTCCAATGTCGTTTAAATACACTTTGTCAAGAATTGCCATTCCACTCGCCAAGCCTAACGTCAAGGTGATTATATAATGAATAAACATAAATTGAAGCAGTATTATCCAAAGTCTTGTATTTCCACAGTTTAAATGGAATATTTTGCTTGAAAGACTTCGACAAAATTTAGAAATTTCTTTCCAGGTGACGGTAATGTAATGAAATCGCATTATTTCATCATCTTTGACTGACGTCACATGCCGTTTACACAATGATGGCGTATTATACAATCTTAGAAAACAGTGACTATACGTATAAACCTGGAACAATATTGAAATACATGAGAGTATATAATAGTTGGTTTAGGAGTCGTCACAGAAACTTGTTTTAGTGTGCAACAATCAAATAGAATAGTCATCTTTACCCTTGCTACAGCATTCTTACATCAACGCAAATGGATCCACGGGCATAACTGTATGCCATAGAGCAGGGGTCGGCGAACTTTTGCAGCAGGGGTCGTTCGCGGGCCAAAATTAAAGGTTGCAAGTCATTGGCGGGCCGCACATATTTTTAGAAAGTTAAAAACAGAGGGAATGACCAGTGAATAACATTTTTTCACACAGATTTCAGTTAAATTTTAAGCAGCGCGCGAAGACTGATCCTTTGAATATTATCTGCGCAATTAAACCATTTGCTCTCAGCATCAATTTTGTCACGTTATGTTGCCATTTGTCTAATTATAATCAATTTATAGGCTCATAAAAAGAGTGATTGTGAATTATATACTTGTTGGGTTATAATATAATTTAGTGTCTCAAAACAAATTCTGCTATGTAGAGAATATAATCGCCAACACAGTTTTTTTGTTATTATAATTCAGTGAAGCGTCGCGGGCCGGATTATATTGTTCCACGGGCCGTATCTGGCCGTAGTTTGCCGACGCCTGCCATAGAACAAAGAAAAGTAGTTAGTCCCGAGTAATCTCATTTGGTAGTTCAGTAAATAAATTATAAAAAATGGAAATACACACTCACCGATCCTTCTCAAAAAGCTATCTATCATACCAGGGATAAATAATTATGTCACCGAAATAATTTTTTTATAAAATATCATCCCGTTTCAACTGTCTCTCCTTCTAAACCAATCTAATATCAATCGGCAACTGTCTCCATATAAATGAATTTCTTGAGCGTAAAGTCACAAAAATCATCAAAAATTCCGAGGCTATATAAACCCGCCAATGGCTAGAAAACCGTAACTACGTAAAAAAAGTATATTAAATAAACATAAAAAACTCCGCTTACCGGTGCTTATCAATATTCAACATTTTACAACATAGATTGTTGAAGATAAGTTGCTGCGGTTGCACGGAACCAAATACTTTTCCTGACTGTATACCTTTGCGCAAGTCGATCCGCATGCGTATGATAAAAAAAAGGGCGCTCTGAAAGTATCAAGTATCGTACCAAGATGACGCACAACCTGAACAACCCTAACCTGGTACACATATTATGTTCATGTTGTGCGCCATCTTGGTACGAATACTTCCGGGAGCGCCGAAAAAAGGCTGTAATAATGATCATTCTATTTGATTAAAGAGTTTTGATAGTGTGCAGCGAGACTTTTGAATCAAATAGAAAGATGAATGAATCACCAAAATCCCTACAAAACAACAAAATCACATCTGAACAATACTTAAGAGCGACAAGTTCACCGCAAATATATGATCCAAAATTCTGAAACTATAAAACATGCCAAGGGCTATTTATCGTTTCTAGAATCCAGACATAAAACCGCACTAGACAACAACTATTTCGCATTACACAAGAATATGGTACAATCTGGCGTTTATTTTCGTTTAACATATTTAACTATTCTAAAATACATTTTGTCTTGCTATCGTAATGAAATTAAATGACGTATTGATACGTCATTCTCTCGGAACAAGTCTCTACACATGCAGGATGGACGTTTTCGCGACCCTTGACGACCAAACTAACAAAAAATGCAATGTTAACAACCACGCTTGAATATCTGTCTGAGCGAAAGAAGTGTTTTAGCGGCGGTATAAATTCCGACTGTTGCGTCATTGTCAACTTATTGCTGATTTGTAATTGTCACGGAAATAAATAAGGAAATTGATGCTCAAGAAAACATTGCTATGTTAGGAGATACTATAATTTCTATTGCTTAGCCGTACCAAATGTTTTTTAACCATTAAAGGTCAATGCGTCAGCAACGAAAGTAGCAACAAATCTGTGTGAGTGCACTCCTTAAATATATCTACCAATACCACACAGGATGCAAACAACTATTTAATTTGCTATGTCTGCCATGGAAATTCTTGGAATGAAGAGTTATTGTGTTCATTGTCTCTACATTCCAGCTAGAATATAATATTTCCAAGAACATCTTGCAAGGCGTTGAATAAGACTTGATTTTGACATAGTACAAAATGAACGATCTAGGACAGGGAGGTCCAAACCCAGGCCCGCGGGCCATATGTGGCCCGCCACTCCATTATCTTTGGCCCGCGTCGCATTCGGAGAGGAATCGAAAAATCGCATTTCTTGTTGTTTCGTCATAAAATTAACAAAAAAATCTTGACATATTGTTGCATCACTAATGTCACTGAATTGACTAGTGTTATGGCTTGCTGAGGCAACTAGCGAAGTTAAACGAGCGAAGTTCTTGGCACTGTTGTGGCCCGCGAACAATGCAAAAGTATTTTTGTGCCCCGCGGAATGCCGTAAAAGTGAGGCACACTTTTCTGAAATGAGGCGACCTTCTGTTAGTATGTTCGAAACAGTGGCGCAGCCAGGATTTTCAAAAGGGGGTGGGGGGTTTAAGATCGAAAATTCTCATTTCCTTCTGAAACAGTCGCCGCGATTATGCGCTCGTAACTCGTGGTTACAAAAACTAGGTCTTAAAATTTCGAATCCCACCACAAATTGTACCTTGAACCCTATCTTGAACCCTATAGCTTCAGGTAATTAAAATTCGCGAGTGGAATGAATGAAATATATCCATATGTATTAGAAAAAACGGGGCTCCCGAAGTATGCGAACCAAGATGGCGGACATAGGAATGTAATATGTGTACTAGGTTAGGGTTAGGCCATAATTTTAGCTATAAATACTACGGGAGGCTCTTGGCTAGTCTTCGAACTGATAATAGGACCAAAATAAGGAAAATTGGAAAAAATTATCGCTCAACCCTAACCTGTTACCCATGTTACGTTCCGATGTCCGCCATCTTGGTTCGCATACTTCGGGAGCACCGAAAAAACTACAAATCATATAATACTGCAGTCCTCGCGCTAGTAATACCCATTAAATGATTCGAATCACAATTCAATCATGTTCGCGAGCAAGGACTATTTTATGTTTATAAACTATTTTACTGTTAAAAATATCATAGCTGCAGGGCCTTAATGCATATTTTCTCACTGCAAATCGAATAGAACGAAAAACCTAACTTCAACCACCTACTACCAGTCAAATGTATTAAAGCCTAATCATAAGCCTAGACATACACAGTGCATTTCCCTTTATTATGAAAAATGAACACAAACATGTTCCAGTATTGTTTCTCCCTGTAAATTGATATAGTATTTTTATAGTCGTTTATTCATGCTAAATGAAATACAAAGAAAGTATATATAGTTATAACCTAGTCATTCCGTACATGAAACTAAAAACTGACCTATGTCATGACAAAACAAAGACATCTTCAATGACAATACGGAATGTTTCAAACATTCAGCTTCAGTATTATCCTGCCCGGTAACAAGATAACGTCCACTGAATACCCTATATTCGAGCTATGTTCCAACACAAACAAACAAGATACCCCATAAAGGGTTTGTCATTTCACCATTTAAACTGAGAAGAGGTCAAATAGTTAGTGTCCGTTACGTCGATACAAAATGAATCTATTCCAACGAAACTTGGCTTGATGTAATGGTAAACAATTTATTTATTGGTATGTTACCTTAAAATAATCTTAGGTGTTGACATAGAGTTTAGCCGATGACCACAAAACAAAATACATACGAGTCTATACAAAAATTCAGCCAATATGAATGTCTATTTCCTGTGATAGTGAAGTCGTGAGTTAAACATTTGTGGCTAGCATTGAGCCAGGGCCAAATTTTTATATTCGCCAGAGTCTAGACTCTAGAGCTCGAGTTAAAATTTTAAATTTATTACAAGTTTTGTCTTCTAAATGAATCACAATCAAAATTGAACCGTAAGGACCCCAAGTTAAGTTTTTTAAATCGGATTCAGACTTCTAAAGACCTCGAAGTTGCATTCTCTTCGCTAACTCCCCTATGGTGGCTATTACCATTTCTCTCTGAGAATTCTTGCATCGAAACCTCAATCATTTCACTGGGAGTCATACGTTCTTAGTAATCATAAAGCATTCCTATGTGGTGATTTCCATTATTTTCAATTCATGTCAATCATCAGCGAATAATGATACCCAGAGGATTTAATCAAACAAAAGTCGAGGAAAGTTATTGCTGAAATCACGCTAATCATTATCATATTCCGTAATAACTATTGGTCGTTACACTTTTCTAATGGTTCTATGAACACTTACAATTCGCATTCCCACGCGATGCATACGACTGCGTTTTTTTTTATTCGCGAGATGTTCACAGCTGTCTGCTCTACAATTACACAAATACTATTATTTGGCCCATACACCGTCATTAGGTTAACAAAGTGGTCGAAATACATTGTTCTGAAATCTAAACCATATTTTAACGTTCTTGGCCCAATAGAAGATATACATTGTTCGAAGGAACGGCTTTTCGATTTTCTGTTTTTTTCTCAAATTTACCGCACTTCTGTATTTGACTGTCAATTTTGAAGTCCTGGAAATCGGTCGATATTTAAACTACAATCCAAATCCTTTTCCTGAAAAAATATCTTGCAAAGACGGATAATTTTTCATACGACGATAACTCGATACTTTCTCTCCGTACAATACCCTGTACAAGCAACCGTTGATATTGACCAATATTCAAAGAGCTGTTATAATTGATTATTCCCAACAAACGTTTTGAATAGGGGTGTGCAACAGGCGACCCGCGGGCCACAAACCGGACCCCCAAGACATTTGTGTGGCCCTTGTCAACACTCAGATTTTCCCTATCAAACATAAAATCCTACAGTTTAGAAAGACATGAGTTAACATATATAATGTTTTTTGCTCTTGCCGCTGCGTTAAATCTTTCGCCGTTTTGCCCCTTCAACAGACTGTTGCTGTTAGAGTCATCAAGGAAACTGCCAAAAAGGCCGGGAATGTGAAAGAAACCAAGGCAGCAGCTAAAAAAAAACAGGAGCAAAGAAGTGAAAGGAAGCATCTGGCGCCCATCAACAGCCTAAACCTAAAAAACAATTGTTTTTTTTTGCTCTTGCCGCTGCGTTAAATCTTTCGTCGATTTTGCCTTCATTATACTGTAAGGCTAAGCTATAGCTTGATAGCCGCATTCCCTTATCAGCTGATGAACTGCGAACATTCGGCCTTTCAATTAAGGGCTGCTACAGCTTCTGCCAAAGCTGGATTTTAGAACTTTATAAGACCTCGAAGTGTGCCACTAAAATATTAACTAAATAAAATTTTGCATCACAAGATTTTTTTTAATTCTTTGTATACATGAAAAACTTAATTTTTTTCGCGTGGCCCGATTAGATGGCTGAAGTTGATTATACGACCCACCGATAAAAAATGTTACACAATGCACACCCATGTTCTAAAATGTCAACTGGAATGTTTCACTATTCAATTACCAACCAAATAGAATGAATATTCTGCGATGTCACGCAATGAACTGGCTATCCCTTTGTTGTACTGGTGGATACGTAAGGTGACTTGTGTGACAAGGATAATCGAATAGGATGATGTGGGTAAATTATAGCAGAGGAGACCAACCTCATTTCGACTGAGATCGACTGAATTCTCCTAAATAGCTCGCGACCGACTGATCGATAATAAGGTCATACACAAAAACTGAATACGCAGATAACTGTACACACGCATACAAAAAACTCCACCGCTGACAATAAGGCTGACCCTGTGGACTCATCATAATCAACCAAAGATCGAAATATCGTTTTCGTTTAGAATAATATATAATTTGCCAATATAGCTCCCTATAGCTTTCAGAGTTAGACTAAACGATGGCAAACACGAAATAGCTAAATCTATTCACTTAGATAAATTATCCCCTTTTTCAGATTTTTACGCCGTGATATTTTTTTCCTTTTCTCTGCTCCATCTATATACGATAGTGTGCTTTCCATATCATGCTCTATCAAAGTTGTTCTGAATAATAATTTGAAACGTCGGCATCACATCGTTTTTGTAGACACCAGTTGTTCCTTATTTATCTTAGACACATAATATAGGTAGGATAAGATTTTCCTCTTTTATTGCAATACAGAATATTTTACCGACTTTTTCCCTGTATGAACCACACGAACACAGACACATCCGTGTCTAATACAACCCAAGAAACAGTTTACAGAGACTTACAACAGTCGTTACATTTAATGCTTAATTGATTTATTCCGATTAAATATTTATCCAAATTATTCATCAAGCCATAGAAAAAGACTTTTGCAATTTTACGCGCCATGATCTAGATCTGATGATGCAACAACACCCATGGGAACAAGACATCATTGTGTATTTTCATCAATTCTTCTACGCGGGTTCATGTATTTTTCAAAAATGGGCGTTGATACGTTTTACTCAAAAACAACCGGTTAGCCTGACATGGGCAAACTACGGCCCGCGGGCCAAATCCGGCTCGTTGGCTAATCCAATATGGCCCGCCTGATGCTGCCACAACCAAACTAAACCAAATTTTGATGTTTAAGCTGAAAAATAGCTCTGAAAATTTGTTGAGATTGCAATTAAATTTAGATTCGGCACGAGGCTCATTGTTTTCCACTTTTTTAACACTGTAAATAAAATTCTGTTCATAAAATGTAACTTTTTACGTCACGCTTACATGGCCCGCCAGTCTAGGTGGGCACACTTTTTTGCCTCTGTTTCAAAAACCTTGCTCACCTTTGTGTTAGAGTTAGCCCATGGGTGTGAAAATTTTGTCTCACAGGCCGTATCAGGGCCACTGAAGTGTTTTATCAGGCCCATTTGTGTCGGCTCAAATAACGACTATAATTTTATGGATATCGATGGAAATATCGGATCGTTCTCATTAATCATTGTGCCATTCGATACACTAGTTGTTTGCTGTACATTATAGCTGTAACGCTTCACTACTATCTGTAAAAAAACTCGAAAAAAAAACAAGTCTATTATCTGTAACTAGTCTATATGTACGGAAAATGATTGCCTACCATTGAGTTAGTCAGACCAAGGTTGGGCAAACTGCTCTTGGAGAAACTAAGAGTTGTAAACATTTCTTACATCTACATACAAAATTCAGATTTCGATCTAATTCTATCAATTTAAAATTTGGGTTAATCAAGCATGCTAATTAAAAGCTCCAAGTATCCATATAGTTAGAGAAATCCACTTTTGCGACCAACAAAGCACATTTCTATTTAATTCAAGAGTCTTGCTGCACACTTACACAAATATATGTCTGTAACGTTTCGTCTGACCTAGGTCAGACTTCTTCAGACAAGCATTGAAGTATGACCTCGGTCAGACAAAACTTTACAGACATATATTTGTGAAAGTGTGCAGCAAGACTCTTGAATTAAATAGAATAGTCATCTTCACACTTGCTATAGCATCCTTGCGTTATACGCATACGGATCCACCTGCGCAAAGGAATAGAGCAAGGAAAGGTGGTTGGTTTCACGCAACCCAAACTGTTAGCAACAAAGCACATTCGTATTTTGCAAATAAACTAAACTTATATCCATATTGTGCTTATTGTGCGTTTATTACTAAAAATTACTAAAATATGAGTCTTGTTATATATATATAGTATATTACTGCTGTCTTATGTATATAGATACACAACAAACATATCGCGAGTATTAATTTAATACCAATCATTTCAAAAATAACGAAGAAAAATTGGTATTTTATATTTTAAACACCAAAATGGGAAGCGAAATAAGTTTTTGTTGCACCGCGAAACTTTGTAACAAATCGATTACTCGGAGAATTCTGTCCCGTTTTGATTTCAAAGCCATGTATTTTCGCAACATACGATGCGTGAAATGCTACTGGATTGCGGTGCCCGTTTTTTTTTTAAATATTGCCATCCAACAGTCATGTATCATCTTTTATGCATAAGCTCCGGGATATGTAGACTGCAGTAATACTTTCCCAGATAGTTCATTATTGTAAGAAGTCATGGTATACTTGGTAATTCCGTAGTGTATGTACCAGGTTGGGCCATAATTTTATTCCAATTTTCCTTATTTTAGTTCTATTACGAGTTCAGGGACTGTCTGTGTTAGCCAAGTGAATATAACCGCTGTCCATAGGCTTCCGTCCCTGTACATAACTTGATATAAAGTAGGCGAATAAAAATGGTTACCTCCATATTAGTACACACACTTCTGAAGCGCCGTATATTTTATATCATTATATCAACTGATTCTGTTTCATAAACTACGACAACAGACCATTTTTTCAAGATTGCATGTTAGAATTTTCAATGCAACTTCTAATTTAGGCTTCTAACAGATATGATTTGCTATGTATCAAGCGTAACGGGAAAGACAATAAAACCGCTTAAATGCAATTTCTTGTTCAGTTACTAGTGAAGACATAAGACAGCGGGGGAGTGTGCAACATTTTTTGTCGGTGGGCCTTATAACCAACTTCAGACCCATGTGAGCGCCTTTCAAACATAAACTGTCGGATTGAAATTTTAAGCTTGGTGGAAAAAAAATCTGAGTGTTGACAAGGGCCACACTAAATCGCTTCGCGGGCCGGTCTGTGGCCCGCGGGCCGCCTGTAGCACACCCCTGCCATAAAGCCTCAAGCATAGCATATATATCATGTAATGCGATGCTCTATTTAGAATATACAGTCATCAATAGCACTGCCTCTGATGTGATATTTTAGTATCAATTGTGCCACGCTTTCCCAGTTTCATTAGAAATTTATTAAGACTGGCATTTGAGAGAAACTTTACAAATCAAACCATATATTTTAATAGATCAAGGGAAATTCCAACCGTTGCTTAATTAACCTTACGTTTCGAGAACTTATCAATCATGTCAAATATTTTACAAGAAACATCGATTTAATTTTGCCGAATAAGTTATTAAAAGAAATGAGGACGCATGAAACGTGTACAATACGGTCTACGACACTATGCAACACGAAGAAAAGTTCTGCTTGCGTAAAAAACGACAGGTGGTATTTCTATTTCGCGAAAATTTGTGGAGTCACAACTCACAACCGGATAACAGACACTGCTTAAAGTAATAGTGGCTTAATGCCGTCCATGTCCATTTCGTAAAATATTTTTCATCGAAGTTAATTACAAAAAGCGATATTTTCATGCGAGTCAGACCGGTTCTTGGTTTATGTTGTAGCAGTATTATGCTTGAAAGTCTGTACATAACACAGTTGTTCAATAAATTCGAATCATTGATATTGCGGTCTGCAACATTATACAACACAAAGCAAAATACACCGAATTGTTATGGTGTATAGCGTAAAAAAACAGAGGTGTCACATTGCAAAAAAAGTTATGTAGAACCCGTATACAGTAGCTCAATGCCTTCACGAGCTCATTTCGTAAACTGTTTCTCCAGTCAGATTTTCATGCGAGTGAAACTGATTATTGCTTGGTTAGTCGTATAACATTCAAACTGTTTTTACTACACATTTCAGTACTTTTGATATGAACATAAAATCCTAGCATTTTACAAAAATGATTTAATAACCTACAATGTCTATTCTGAATGACTCAAACGAAGTTGTATATGGCTGACCATTAAGCCAAGAGCAAAAAAACATAAAGGATTAAAAATACATAAAATCGCAGACATTACGTAGCATACTACATTCTCGTTATAAAATCAACTTTAATAAAAGAAAAGTATGTTGTTGTTGTTTTTTGTTTAAAATGCCAATTTTTTCTAAATCTACTAAGATTCGATTTGACAGACAAACCTATTTCATAAAAATCCTATTTTGTCATCAGGTTTCCGAGGTCATAATTTGTTTATCTCGGAGGCGGACGAGTCTAATTATATTTGAATCGGCAGCAAAGATTTTTGTCAGTTTCAGTATGGCTCAAAGTCGGGATACGCAACTTATATTCAACAGTCTGTCTCTTTCCACCAATCCACCCACCTATGGTTGCAATTACTCTTTCATTCTAAGAATTCTTGCGTCGAATCCTTGCTCATTCTACTGACAAACTATTTTCTTTGGTAATCATGAAGGCATTTCATATTACATCTAGCTAGACAAAAAGAGTTGCAACTGCAATAATCGACCAGCTTTACTGAAATTTATTAACTTGTAAGCGTATTGGAGGCGCGAAATATTACTAAATTTAAAACCAAATTGAAACGCCGATTCTTTGAAACTGATTACTATTTTGGTGCCAAATCTAACGTTTGTAACACTAAACTACAAACGTCGTGTTAAAATTTCCTGTCCAATAATAACGTCACAATTGGTTTAAAATTGAACAGATTCCAAATTTGTCGAATATTTTATAAAACGTGTTGCAGTTTCGTGACTAAAGTATAGGCTACCGTGTAAAAAAATGAATTAATGCAGAAATTTAAATATATTACAACATTCTGTACATTTAAAATGTTCAGTAAATTGATCATATTTATAGAAAGATCAGATTATAAATTAAATTCGAAACCAATGTTATGGATGCTTTATTATTGCTCAACCTAGCCTGAAAAAAGTAAAGCAAAAAATACACTGCATTATAACTATAAAAAAGGCAGAGAAAAGTGGGGCATGTACGGAACATCTCAACCTGCATCAATTTCCGTAATACACATTTTTAGTTGTAGGGTGGCACAACAAAATAGTTTCATAAAAATCGCAAAGCTTACTGATAATAATACACATAGCATAATATACAAAAAGTATCATTCATTCATTGTCCGCAACGCTGTCCATCCTTGTCGCATGTTTCTAAACGCAACTCGCAAAGCTACGGTAATCACCGCACAACGCGACTTAAAAGTCAGGAAACTACAAAAACTATAATAAATATTGATCATTTGAATACAGAATTTCGTCTCTGTTTCTATTACCAAAGCGCCATAATGTCGCAAAATATATATTATTTTGACCTCCGTCATACGACGCGGGTGGTCCTGTCGATTTGTTATGTCGTAAGTTCGTAACAATGACGTCCTTCTTATCGTTTGTTACTTCACAAGGTCATTTACATGGGAACCAATAATGATTTGTTGTCGATAAATAAAAACAACATAAAGACGTTTCAATAACTCGGCTGTCCCTCGAGAACTGGCTTTATATTCAAAATGAAGTACGTCAGATATATCCATATCCAAAGTTTCAGATTGGTTTGAAGTTGGATACATAAATTCCTGTTGAATTGCAGCAGTTGTATTTCAAAATATACGTTTATATTTGTATTGCTTGCCGACTTGCGAGTAATCAAGAAAAATTCTGGTGCTTTCCCTTGCGAAATTTAACATTAAAAATGTATCATTGAACGCTGAAATAAAAACCGTCGAGTCCATTTATCGAATAACTTGAAGAATATTCATAATGCACTAAATATTAGATTACCCAGTTAGTGCCGTACGCGAGTTCCGTACATTAGATATATTATTCATATTAATCTATCTCCCAGCTACTTTTTTACAGATCTATATTGGCAAGTAAGCCTTTGCATATTTTCCTATACCACATTGACATATAACAATAATACCGTAAACTAATCCCGACTGCAAACTTCGATTGCTATATATATATATATATATACTGTATATATTCGAGCTGACGTAAAATCACGTCAAGATCACAAGCTGTCATGGTTCAACGACAACATTTTCAATACGTCTACGTGTTCTGCTGCCAAAAATATGCAGAGTTTAATCGCGTTTCACGCACAAGTTTAGTGCAAATTACTGGCTATTTCGGGCGAAGCTATCGTGAATCCAGCAAATCTAGATTACATATTCCAGAACGCCTCAACCGAGTTAACGGTATACATTTGCTGTCCTAAAACAAACTAGGCTGATAAGACTAAAAGTTGTAAAGAATAGATCCTCCAATAAATTGATTTATCTCATTGTCTACGTTTAGTACGCTATACGCACTAAATAAACTAAACGACGTTTATAGATTTTACAAAGCAGGCATGTATTACTTTCACTTTTATATAAGCTTTCCCACGAGTTATTTTCTACACAATAGCTATATTTATGATATCACAATATCCGTAACTTGCGTCACGCGACTGGACATAGAAATACTTCAAATGAATTTGTACTCAGATAATCTTAAAATACAATTGTAATTCTAAACGAACTCATGCCACTTCTCATAATGTTTTTACTGTTACGGACTGGAATGTCATTTAAACTAGAAGGTTGTGCCGGAATGCAGTCCCTAGGGGACAACGCTCCATTCCGCAAAACAACCCGAAAATAGGCGATGACGTACATGTCATATAGGATATATCCCCGCATCAATTAATATGAGGTAAACATATTCGAATTTCTTAATTTGATTAATTTTCCTTTGGGACTTCCTAATTAGATTAACACGATCTATGAACTGTCATTGATTTGCGGATAATTGATGGACAGTAGGCCTAATAGATGAAACGGTCTCTGTCATTCCTTGTCAGATATTATTTCGCTCAAGTTGAATAATTATTAATGTCATTGAAGAAATCTAGGATTATTTGTACAAAGTCCCCGCTACTAATGCAATAATGTGGAATTTCTGAAAACCACGCATGTCAGGTTTCAAAATAACAAATTAGTAATCAGTCATTTGAGGTTATGATCATCATTGGGGTTTGGAATGATTTGAATTTCCAACGCAAGCTTAATTCCTAACTCTAACCAAACCTTAACTATACAATCACTAACTTTCTTATTTTGAGCCTTAGCGATCCGAAATTCAGATTAATCAACAATGATTTGCATGATTAAATAACTCGATTGTGCGCATTTTCCATCACTTCATCAAACAAGAATCAATATATATTCTCCCCCGTAAATAAGTGTGGTCGCGATGGCTTAGTGGTTAGGGCTTAAGGCTTTACCGTGACCGCATCGAAGGTTGAAGTTTCGGATTCAACTTCAATGCCCAACACCTCACCCAGGGTCTCGTAAATTGAGTTCTGTCTTGTTCACTGTGTTGAATGAATCAGAAGACTCAAGATCCCGGATTGGTTGTTTATTATACAGCAACTTTAGACTTAACAGCAAATAATGCTCGCAAACACAACTAAAAACCATCTGACGTCCAGACTTCCCCGAAGAAAAGAGAGCGAAAAGTATTTTCTCTCACACTTCATCGGTGATCGGAGTTCAAACCAGGTCAAAACCGCCGAAATCAAGGGCCTGCGAAATATGCACAGAAATCTAAAATAATAGGAACCTAACTAAAAACACGGACATTAAGGTCCGTGACATAATATATGCCGAACAGCAAAGGATCCGGTGGTTCCAAACTATAGTCGTGCTCCTTTCCCTCTTCCTTTCTCCCCTCTCAGTGTATGTAGCTGTGTGAATAGCTTTATTTGGAGCGAAAGATTTGTAAATGTTGTCTAATGAATTGTGACAGGGTACGCACATCAGGCTATCATTCATATACATGTAAATCAAAATATTATATCATCATTATCAACGCGTTGGCCACTAGTAGATTACTGCGACATTATGCTTGGGTTGATCTTCGTACAGTCGACGCAGCATGTGTTTCAGTTTTTTTTTAGGGGGGGTGTTTCCAAATTCAGGGGGTGGTAGATATTTTGTTAATATATATATATATATAGGCTTACCATACGTCCCGCTTTAGGCGGGACAGTCCCGCTTTTCAGCGTTTTGTCCCGCCGTCCCGATAAGTCAGCCAAAAGTCCCGCTTTTCCAGCATAATACACAAACATGTTCTCGTTACTGTTGTTTATGTGTAGCGCAGCGCTATCCTACTTACTGAAGCTGAATGCGTTCGTTTCCCGCTGATTCCCATTGATGGCAGACGTATCGCATGTAAAACCAATACTAATTCGTCTAAATTCGAATTATTTGTACCGGTATCGTTAACGTCAATTCCTTCCTGTGAACGCGATATTTGGAAGAGAATATGCGCATGAAATTTTGATAACAAGATGGCCAATAAAGACAGCCGCGACAGCTTTAAATGTAGGAATGTAGGCCTATGTAGTAAAATCGGAAAATGTGAAGTTACAAAATCACAGCTAAGGGGCCGTTGTCTTCCGAGGCGTCCCGATTTGAAGTCACAAAAATATGGTAACCCTATATATATATATATATATATAAGTGATAAAACTGTTTGTAAAATGTAATTGACTGATCATATTCGCCGGCATATGGGCCACTTCAAATACATTTTTTTACGTTAGGAATTAAAGTATGACGTCACATCTGAAAATTAGGTGTGTGTGTTTGAAAATGTAGGGGGTTGTTTACCTTCTGTATAATATAAAGAAAACGACGGGAAGTCTTACTAAAACTTAAGTAACGTCTGGAAATAGTGAACTTCTTATCACATCAGGGGATGAGGTCAGAAATCTAAAGCCGCGTAGTTGAATAATCCAGCTTTCTATCTAGCTAGATCAGCAAAAAAGTTGAAAAGTATTTGAAATTGTCTAAAAAGGTGGTTTTGCAACGGAAGTTTACGGTCACAAAAGTCTAAACTTTAAGTTTAGTATTATAATACGATAAATATCGATCGACTGGAAAATTCCATAATCGGCCTCAGTCCAAGTTTAAATCAATTACCTGGCAATGCTAAGACTCAATGTTGCAAAATGCCACAAATTTATCGTTATTTCTCTGACGTCTTATAAATACTCTTCGTAGAGGATATTTAGTCTCCTTAGCGTTCAGATTGTTAACATTGTGCTTGTACTTGTACTAACATGTACGTGCTTTTTGCGCTGTTGTTATGCCTCCGTCTCTGCATAACAAATACAATTCCACGCACACAAAAACAAAAATAAATAAAATCCGGATATCAAGGAAAAAATCGAAAGTAGGCTTCGAAAGGAGCGCTTACCCTACAAACATACCGAAAGGATCTAAATCAATCATGAAACTCGAAAAATATTGGCTGTATCTCCGCAGTACAATATTACACATGTATGTATATGTGTATATTATACACGTATGTGTACGTGTATATGTGTACTTTTATATGTGTACAATATTATACATGTATGTGCAGCTACAAGTTCCGCAAAAAATTGTGTCACTTTAATTATACGTAAAATCTGGCCCAGATTACGGGAGAAAATACCCAATTTTCTGAGGTGCAGTTAATTGGATTAAAATACAAAAGCTTAGTTCGAGTAGTTTCACAAAGCATGTTTGAAATCGGTTTTAAACGTTTTAGACCGGTGGTTCTCAAACGATGTGGCGCACCCCACAAGCTGAGCGAAGATAATTTTTGAGGGAGATTGAAGCTAATTAAAAACATAAATATTTGTTGAATTTGATCTATGTTGGATATTTACATTTCTTCATTTCATTATTTACGTTCCATCCACGTATTTCTAACGTTTTTTTTTTATCTAATAAACATACTTTCGCCTTACTATATGTCATTTGTAGTTTATTGTTAGCTAGTTATTTTTTTATGGTGGGGCGCAAAACTTGACATATTCTAAAAAGAGGGCTCGGCTTAAAAAGTTTGAGAACCACTGTTTTAGACGGATATGATTATGATAGCTGCTTCCAGTTGTGGGAAACATGAGTGATACTAGTAGATAATATAGTTTGTGCGAAAATAGAACATGTTAAACTTTAAAATACTTGCGCCGTGCGTTAAATCGCGAACGAGAGCATTTTAATGAAAAAGATAAACTGCGCTCTTTCTTAAAGAGATATTCCGGCAATAGAGGGTGTACATAAAGTCCCTTTACAATTTTGTTATAAAGTAAGTTCTCAATATATCTTGTTGTTTTTTAATCAGTAATTGTTCAAGTATTTTTAGTTCATTTATTACGTCTTTGAGGGGCAAAGCAATATATGGTATCGATAAATTCCCTTTGCAATTTTAAGACTTTATGGACACCCTGTATATCATAAAAACTGCCGGTATATTTACATAATAACGTGCTTTGGTGTAAACCGTGACAGGTACATATGACCTAAGGGATCCTAGTCGAGATGAGTAATGCTGGGGTACAAATGTTTTATTGATAATATATCACTCATAATACAAAAATATAGCAGACATAGTTTCAGAAAAATCGTTAAATATTTAATTTTTATCGTAATGGTGAGACGTCTTTGCATAAAAGGTATTTTGATGTAATAATTTTTCTTTATGTTCGGCCAGGCATTATAGGCGATTAAACTGTGAATTTACTATCAGCGATGATAGACAATGTTTCAATAAGCAAGTGAATCTCGATCCAACGACGAAAGCCACGCCCACAATGGCCGACTTAAGATAACAATTGGAAGAATTAAAAACTAACCCTTGGCACCAATTTATAGAGTAAAGAATAATAAAGGCAAAATAATAAACCAAATGGATGTCAAATAATAAAGTCAAATGGAAACATTGACCATAAAATATCATTAAAACGCTAGTTTGATGAAATTTGCGTTATTTTCTCATTTATGTATGTCACTATAACGCAAATTTTCAATTCATCTTTTGAGGTGTTCAAAACGCGCTTACCCAAAACGTCGATGGGACCCTATTGAAGTTCCGACCTTAAGTATATTACCAAATAAAATTGATAAGTGTTGATGTATTACAAAAAAAATAGTTACACCATAATAATAAAAAATCGGTACTCCCGTGTACCAGGTTAGGATTAGGGCATAATTTTATTCCGATTTCTTTTATTTTAGTTCTATTACGAGTTCAGAGACTGTCTGTGTTAGCCAAGTGAATGTACCCCATGTCCATAGGTTACAGTCCCCTTACACAACTTGATGTAAAGTAGGCGAACAAAATTAGTTACCTCCATATTGGTACACACTTCTGGAGCGCCCTAGTTACACTATGATAAAATAATCGGTCTTATCGCACTTTGAAATTTAAGGTATATATGATGCTAATCAAAAATCCGACAAGTCGTTTTAGGTCACTCATCTTTGACTTGTACTTTCCCCAGTTTACACCGTGAAATATAATAAGCAGATGCGTATTACACGCTGTCCTTTAAATCCTGTGTTTTACTTTAAGTTAAGATCTCAACAAAACAAAAAACTAAGCAATGCCACTATGCATAATACATTAGCTCAGGACAAGGATTTGTAAAACAAAACTTAAATAGTTGTTAGAATGAAAATGGAAACCTTGTATTTGGCGGATTGAACGCGAGTCGCAGATTACCTAGAAAAAAATGTATGCTACAAGTTACAACTTTACAAGTAGTTTACACAAAGAAATCGAAGCTCTTTCACTGTATAGAAACTGTTTATAAAAAATCAGCCATTATTGTTACGATACGAAATATACTTGACACATCGCATTAAAGTTTAACAATATATATAGTTTAATAATTTCGTTTTTAACAGCGTTTAGTTTCTTTAAGAGAATATGAACCGTTGATGGTATAATGACTATCAATAATAAAACATAATAAAGTAACTGAGGTATACTTGACAGCACAAATATATCATATGGAATATCAGAGACACGCTAATTTTCATAATTGCATATTAATTTCTATGTGACGCCAAAACGTCATAAAATGATGAAGGTTGAAAGATCGCTATTTCGGTTAGGCAGAGAAGGCCTCAATCAGGGCCGGATGTCCTATTATTCAAGGGAGGATGTGCCTCGATATTCATTTTCAAGCTATTATTTTTCGTCGTTCTTAATTTTCAGGGCTCGATACAAAATAACACCGCCTATATGCTAATGGACTTTGTGGATCCAGTCCGAGTAGCAACTGAGAATTGCCCAAGGTTTCATATTTATTACCATTTAAAGAAATAAAAAATCATGATTAAAGTAATTATACTTTGCGAGTCTGCATAAATATAATAATTTCCGTTTTGAATCTGCGCGGGGCATTATAGAAGTGCAAGGCCCATTGT
The DNA here is from genome assembly GCF_013122585.1 of Styela clava. Lineage (NCBI taxonomy): Eukaryota > Metazoa > Chordata > Ascidiacea > Stolidobranchia > Styelidae > Styela > Styela clava. The sequence continues at coordinate 17,864,469 of NW_024102834.1, read as the reverse complement.
GGTCGCGGTAGGTAGCAGTGGCCTTATGCCGACCCTGCGGCTAGGGAAGCACGGTGGTCGGTATCTTTGTCACTTAAACTAGGAAGCAAATGATAGAAATACCCACATTTTGAATACGGTTATATATTCAACAAGCATTGCTTAAGGTTTTCATAGAACGAATGATGAATAATGACAAATAAAGTATCAACTAATATTATACGATTCAATGGTTTGGAAAATTATCACCCAAAACAGATTTTATACGAATAATACGTCCCTATTTTGATAGCGCCCAGAACGGTTGAAATTACTAAAAAGAATTCTCGTATCTTTACTGGGTTGCTTGTCAACACAAGTCGTACATTTCGAACAAATTTAACTGCTGAAAGCCTCGCGCTGCGTCTGCATTACAAAAAGTGTACAAGACAAAAATCTTTTCCTCGACTATCACGATTTTGAAAATCAACTTCTCCATATCAATATATTAGCATGCAGCCCACTACTGAAAATCCTTCGTCTACCGCATTCAACTCTCTAACGCTGATACATCCAGATTCCACTGTAATAAATAGATTCGATGTACTGAGGAGTTAGCCCCGCAAAAATGGATTATTACTCGACGACACAGAGAACTCGCGACGAAGTTGAACAAAAAACTCTCTTTTCTATGTCTACCGCATTCAACTTTCGACCACATCATCACTCAACTATCTCTCGCGGTTTATTCCTTTTTCTAATTCTATGCTATTACATCTCGAACTCCAACACATCTTAAACTAACTGAAATATGCATGTGCACCTGAAAACTTCGCGAGATTTTGCCTTGAGCACTACTAAAAAGAACCGAAAATTTAACTAACATCTCAGTGCACTCACAATTGAGGATCGAAACATCTGAACTTATCTGCTATAGATAGGAGGAAGATTAAAGGCACTGGGGTCACGGGGTTCGGGCCCCATAAAAAGAACAACTCGACTAAATAGAGAAATCGTAGTGAATGGACAAATCCCGTGATTTTTTAGATTTAATTTACATCGTAGACTTGTTTTTTCGCTCCCACTGTGTGTAATAGAGAATTAATAATTTATTTCGTTTCCCGCTATTGTGAGATTTCATTCAGAATATTATAATATATATTTGTGTTGGGGTTCTACATTTACTTTCAGTTCATTACATGTGGCTTTAACGCAACTTGGCTCGTCGCATCGACTCGTATATGCAATAAAATGAACTGCAGGATCTTGGATTTGAATGATTCTCTTATTTATGATAGTTGTATAAACCATAAATTGAAACTGAGACATATTGTAAGATTTTCTAAAATATGTCTTCGTTATTTGTCACTTTCCTTTCAAAAACTCTTGCGCCGATCTATTCAAAAAGTGAACGTGTACAGGGAGATAGATACACGTAAGAATATGGAAAGTTACGTATTAGAAGCCTCCAATGGATGTTCATTGCGTTAACTGCTTCATACCTTAATTTCGTAAGCACAGCTGAAAACTGACAAGTATCTAACGAAACCTATACGGAGTTATATATTTATCCCGGGGAGGAAGAAGGCCGCTAAGACAGCTTAACCATATGACGAACCATATTCCAAAAGTAAACTTGAACAGGTTAAAAAACTTGTCAATTTAAATTCTCACAGTACGTACTCAATTTTGACATTACATACCAGTAACATAGATACAAGTAAGAACAAATTCTAACGTTGCAAATTGCTCAAATCCAAACATAGTTTTGTCTTGAAGTATATATTTTGTATATATAGCAAGTGGGCATGGCGTTCGGCCTTTGTGAGCGTGACTTTCGTTGTTTGATCGAGATTAACTTGCTTATTCAAAGAGTCTTTCGTCAACTTCAAAGGTATACTTAGAAATTACACATCGTGGAGAATAATTGTCTTTAATCTTTCTCTCAAAATCTCTGAGTTGATCCGTTCAGAAGTTAAACTTGGCATAGGCTAAATTAATCAAAAACAATAACTAAATCATAAATTCATTTAGCGTGTAGTTTTATCATCAATTATAATATATATACAGCAAATTTATATTATAGTATGTTATAAGCGCAAAAAACAATGAAAACAAAATAATATGGCAAGAAAGTACATGATCACTTTATGATAATTGAAAGTAAATATTCAATCTGTTGACTCTGGTTCAATGGTTCGGGGCGAAGCCAGTGGGGTTCCGCCCCTCAAACGCCCCCCACCCCCTCAAAATGATGAAAAGCGCACTTTCCTGTATCATACAAAGCACAGTTTTTGTTACGCGTTTTAGACCCTCAACATTCTTCAAAACCCATGTTTTCCGGCCACCGACCAGACCTGATAGCTGTTACGGTCTAATTTGAGAATTATCAATTTCAAAAACCTCCAAATTCTTGGCTACGCCCTGATCAGAACGCTGTCAGAAATAACAGGCAGTAACAAGATCGCTACATGTACTGCTTGGTAGTTGGACGCTTTTACATCGGTTTTCAATCGAGTTCAGTCTCCATCTCAGCATCTCACTTCGGACGCAATAAATAGAAAAAGCAATATTGACCCTAAACGCTTCTAGTTCTTTGAAGAAACGACTATAGAAAATATAAAAAAAAATCTTTCGTATTTCATATTGATAGTTGAGAAATTTTGCGTGGAATAGTAGCAAGACAATCAACATTTCTTCATACTGCGATATAAAAAACCGTACATGATATACACAAGTTGTACGTGCACATCTGCAACGAGAAGGCAGATAGTTTTTATGTGGTAATCGCAACCTCTGCCGGAGTTTGTAGTTTTTCATTCATTTCATTGGCGGTTACTCCACTCGTCGGGACCATGAGGGTTACCAGATTCAAATTTTCGTCACTAGGGGCGCTGTCGTTATTTTGTGCATTTGTTACGTTCACGGTGATGACGTCAGCAAAGTCATTCAGGCCGTCGTCACTTTCGGCGCTAGTAATTTCGTCTTCTCTGGATTGTATAAGGTACGCTGTGGGGGGAGGAGAACCAGCCAATGGGATGTCTGGAACTGAAAGCGTTGAAGACACGCCTGACGAAGAAGACGATTGTGACGTAACACTTCCCTTTTTCTCCGGCACGACTAAAGTTCGGATCTGTGGCTCGGCAGGTGTTGCTTCTTCATTAGCCTGCATCAGTTTTGGTGGTGGTGTGTTCGGTGGCGGTAACCTTTCGTTTGGCTGAAGCAATTTCGCGTTTTCTGTTACAGTTTTTTCAATTTCTGGAGATAGAGAGCTTTTCGTAGATGTCATTTTCGTTATATGAACGTCAGGTGGTGAGTTTTTACCAGGATGAGACGGTTGTTGAATTACGGGCTCGCCTTTTTTGGACTTGGCTTTGCTTATGGATTTGTATATTGTGCTCAGATGCGACTGTAGAACCCCATCCGTACCGGTAGCCGCAAAATCATCTTGGGAAACGTAATAAGGAGTTTTGTTGCTGCCTGGACTAGGGTTAACGGCACTTGAGCTCGTAATAGCTACAGGAGTAATGTTCAAAATGTCAAAAGCGCCTTTGAAAGGACTCGAACTTGTCTCTTTTACGACCGGGTCTTTGTTTCCCAATGTTAGACCTTTTCTTTGGATACCACTGTTTTTCTGAGGCATTGCGCTAGTGATGACTTTTACTTCGGTTGGAATTGTGACGTCATGAACTGAAAGTGATGACGTCACTGTAAGTGGTTCCGGCGAAGGTGCTTTCTCAGTTCGTTGATCAAGAGTGATTGCCAGGTAATCGGGGTCATGGCTTGGATCTGGAAATAGATGCATTAATATCAGCAGTCATAAGGTTTTTGCAAAGAAAGTGTAGAAATACTGGAGTAACAGCAGTATACATACATACGCCACTGAAAGCTGATCATAACTGTCTCTCTGCACGGTTAGGATCAGGTTGAAAGTACAAATGTCAACTTGATGAGATTGTATGAATTATTTTTGTCGAACAAAGTTCCAAACAGGTGTGTCGAAGGACAACTTAAAATTTCTAGGTATATTATATGGTAGTACCGCCCTTTTCATCACCTGAATGAGGGTTCTCATGGATGATTATAGATTTATTATAACCGACACTTTCCATTAGTGCTCTTCATAGATGAAGGCTGAGGAATTTACTCCTAAAAAATATATATAAAAGTCCTATTTACCTTCCCCCAATTTGTCATTTGCTTGTGTTACCGTTCTCTCCGGATCTCCTCCAGTGGGTTGAGCCGACCCATCGACCGCATAGTTGTAAGATGGGTAAGAGAAATTCAAACGTTTTTTGATCTCACGCGAATTTGGTAAAAGTTTCCCTGAGTTGCCTTTGTATAGTTCGTGACTAGGATTCATGTGTCTCGACATTCCTTGGGCGCCTATCATGTTTCCTGAACGGCCCATGCTTGTGTTAGGTGGGACGTGTGACCAGTTATAATTAAGCTTTTCATTAGGATGGGGCCGATGTACATGGCGATATCTGTCCATATCGGTTCCTTGCAATCTTATGACGTCATCGTAGGTCAAATATTCGTCATTGCCTACGTCATACCCAGTATTGTAATGTTCGTACTGAGACTCAGATATGCCTTCTCCAATAGAAACCCGGCTCATGCGGAGTTGACTGTTCTTATAAGGGGAAGAGGTGTCGTACGGATTGTTGCTTTGTCCTCCAAATGAAGTTGATACTCCAGCACGGCTTTGCCCAACAGTGGATACGCGATGATAATCAGTTTTGTCTGTAAAAAGAGAAAATGTTTTGATTTTAGCAATCCTTCAACGACTGTATAGTGTGCTTAACTTTAAGAATTTAGATTATGAACTTACATGTAAAAATAACAAAATATTTTCTGTGTTAATTAAATTTAGTTTCATAATTATCTGAATGATGATTTATGTAAAATTTTGAAACATAATAAGGACATACTGCGAATCTTGGGTTAAGTAGTCTGGGCATCACCCAAGTATGTTTAGTGTAAAACAAAAATTTATACGAGCCAATCGAAAAATCGTGTCGCATCTCTCGCAAACGGTTTATTCATTTGGGCTATGTATGTGCCGAACCAAAAATATCCCGACGGTGTCAAAATGATGGCTCTTTACTCATCAGTAGTTGTTCGCCGTTATCAGTGGCGCACGAGTGATAGAAATCGTAAAATACATAAAAATCGTCACCTTTTTCAGAATTATCCGTCCATCTGTAAGAACGTTTATTTTTGTTGGATCTGGACAGCATTTTATCATGAGATGATGGAATGTTTTCATGTTCTGCTGAGACATTTTGTGACGGGTAGATATCTACACGAGCAAGTCGATGTTTCATTCCAGTTGAATCATCTCTGAATGTATGAATAAACACGTTAACAGTTGCACGACATTCGAAACATCAAGCCTTCTATATACTAGATAACATTAAAACACAAAAAGATTCGCAAATTTGGATTTCCCTAGTTCAAATTCAGTTGAGGGATTCATTACTTATATATAAGCCTAATAAAAAAAAATGATTCCCCAAAAATGACGCATCACCTTACGATATGATCTCAAATTTAGACGTCTCGATTATAAGCTCAGTTGAGGCATACACAATTCGGCGCTCCAGAAGTATGTGTACCAATATGGAGGTAAATAATTTTGTTCGCCTATTTTACATCAAGTTGTATAAAAGGACTGAAACCTATGAGCATATTAACTTGGCTAACACAGACAGTTCCCGAACTCGTAATAGAACTAAAATAAGGAAAATTGGAATAAAATTATGGCCTAACCCTAACCTGGTAGAAACATTACGGGAGTACCCAATTCATTGCTTTCTATTCTAACAAATCACGAAAAACAAGTCGCACCTTACTATATGATAATGCCTAAGTCCGCTGTTTCCCAGATCAATTTTGTGTAACGAAAGTTTGGACAATTTGTTGACATATTGCTCATAGTTTATAACTTTGTTCTGTAGTAACTTGCTATATTCAACGATCATGTCCATTTTATTCATTGGACCGATTAGATGAGCTTTTCCTGTCGGTGTAAGTTTTACTCCATTTGCTGTTCGACTGCCCACTTGTGGTTGCGGACGCCACACTCTCGGCCTCGTTGCTCTTTGTGGGCGCTTAGATTGGTTTTCTACAGGTTGTGTAAAAATTTTCCGTTTTGCGACTCTTTTTTGTTCTTCAGTGGATAACGGTGGGGCTGATTCACCGTCTTGCATGTGTAAAGATATGAACGGCAAACTGAATTCAGTTTTTCGTCCATTTTCACTGTCATTTTTTACTCCGCTAGATGGCGATAAATTGTACTGCACTTGTGCTGGTTCTCCACTTGGTGGCTGTGACGTTTTTGTGTGTAATCGGTCCTTTTCCCGCGTTTCTTTATTCGAGCGTAACTGTCGAAAAGTTGGGACTTTTGGAAAATTTGGATAACTTTGCTTTGCACTAGCACGGAAAGGAGAAGAGTTGAATGAGTGTGCGAAACGAGGGTCAGGGGTGTTAAAATGCTTTTGATTTGGAGGTACCTGTTAGATGAAATGAAAATAATGAGCATGAAAATCAAATTTATTTTACGCATATATCTATGAACATTTCTACATATATAGGACAACATGTAGTGTGGGACATAAGAAAAGGCTCCAATGGTTGACGAAATATGCTGAGTTGTCAATCTATCGATAGAAAGATTGTCGTGAGGTTAATTACGACCGAAAGTCAATTCACTGATATAGCCACCGCACTCTTGGTGAAATTCCAGCCAAGTGTTTAATTAGAGGATTGTACCGGATTCCATATGAAGGTGTGTCCGCAGGCTTGTCCATGGGAATGGGGTGGGATGGAACAGCACACATTTGTATTTCACGTGGGACACGAAAACCGTATGATTTTCGGGGAAATAATGGTAAAACATTTCGTATGGACTTCGTGGACTTCAATATATTTAAGCATAGCTCTCTTGTTAGTTATAAAGAGCAAAATATATTCAGCATTAAAAATATATTTAGAGAAGGGGCTGATGGACACATGTATATATAATAGTTATGAATATAAAGTTAACAAAGTCCGTGAATTTTGTTGTTTTGCATGTCTATTCGTACATGTAGTCCTATTTAGTAGACGCTAAGCCTAAATTCAACAATTTTTATGGAATTTTCTTCCAATGGAAATTCCATGAGATGGGACAGGCATAATTGCTATGGGGTGGGAATGGGACAGAAAAATATGTCCCATGGACAAGCTTGTGTGTCCGTGAATAATAAGAAAAAAGAAAAATTCGGTGTGAATTGTCGGGCCCATTAGGATAGAGGTAATAGGCTCCTAGCAACTTATATTCTGAGTACTTCTCGAACGCAATGAATGTTTTCTCGAGTATCCGGGTTGAGTTATTTTAATAAAAATGATAGTTTTGAACATGTAAACCGGTTTGTAAGCGACAACTTTCCAAAACACAGACACTTGAGTCTGGCGCCTCAGACCACACGGTCACCCGGACAACTGCGGGTAGAAAGTTATTGTGCATTATCAAATCATATGTTTAGATTTAAATTAGGTACTCCTGTAGTATGTGAACCAAGATGACGGACACCGGAACGTAGTATGTGTACCAGGTTAGGGTTAGGCCATAATTTCAGGTACAAATACTACGGTAGTCACTTGGCTAGTCCCCGAACTCGAAATAGGACCAAAATAAAGAAAATTGGAATAAAATTACGGCCTTACAGAGACGTAAAACAATCTGAAGGGAACGCGTTCCAAAAAGTCGGAGCTTTTGATGTTTCTGTCAAGAAAAATCAAATCACCACGAAGTATTTAAAGCATTCTCGAGCGCTGTCGGATCGGCAGACGTCACCGATCAAGGAATTGGTTGAGAAAAAGGAAAATGCGGAGGCGGAAGAAACAGCAATAGCGACATCAAACGACTTCCAGCTGTAGAAATATCAATCAAAAATTAAGGTAACATAGCCTACTATGAATTCTGCAGCGCCTTAGATTAAGCATAACATTTTTTTCAATAGTAAAGTGCTGGAAGAATTTTTTGGGGTCAAGGGTCAGGGAAAACGTCCATTAGTTATAGGGAAAGGTTATTGGACACGTTTAGTGGCCATAACGATCGTTTCAAAATTTTTTTGGTATTGTTATTTTCTTTCGTCATTATCATTAAAAAATCGCTTTTCTCTTCGAATACTGGACCAATTGCTTTGGAATTTTCAGTGGTTCAAGATTGATTTTTTTGCCAGAAGGCTATTACTTTCATTTATTCCTGAATTTTCTATGAATCTTATGAGATCTAATATTTCATCCAAAATTGCGCTGTAATAATTTTTAATTATGGGAACACGGTTTTTAATCCGCCAAGCGTGACGGCTGACTGTGAAAATTCTTGCGACTGAAAACCTAGAACTTTTTGAGGGTACGGTACCGGTAACGTCAAAGGTAAACCCTGCTTCGCTCTAGTCCACGTGTCCATATATTTGAGCGTTGCTCTCTTGTTTTTATACAACCTCAGCATAACGATTCACAGGTTCGTTTTAAATTGACAGCCATTAAAATATATAGCCTATCCGTATTATAAGCTTTTTCAATCTAAAAAAACAACAACAACTGTTACCGTAACATTCATTAATCGTATGTCTGAAGGAAATTCATTGTTTATTGCATAACCATTCACGGTTTTCAGGAACGGAGTTTTGCGTTGCTCTTTACCGGCACCCGGTTTCTCATTTCCGGCGAGAAATTGCTTCAACGGCTCGTAGGAAAATCGAGATTCTCTTAACTGTAAAAATATATCATTTTTTTACCAGAAAACGTGGATAGATATTGTTACTCAGAGATTCTTTCTAATCAGCGTCGTCATCTTGGCGTCTAACTCAATTTAATTTTAAAACGATCTCCCTTGTTTTGTAAAAATCTATGATACAGGGAAGTTCCCAATTAAGTTCGTACAACAGTATAAACTTTAAACATGAATCATAGACTAGCAGTATGCTGTCTACGTCTAGCTTCAAGCAACTCAGAGAAATAGTTGAGATGGTCTGCGTAGCCGTAGGGCATTATTGTTATACCCAATATATTTTAATATATAAATTCCAAAATTTTCAGTTTTATCAATTAAATATCAATGTATAAACGACGAACATATGTTTCGCCTACCCCAGACCTTAAAAATATGATGATCAATTAAGTAACGTGGTCACCTTAGGATCACCAATGGCTTCCAATATACTTTTCTCTCCTCTGTGGTCCCTCGTCTGAGTTCTCAAATCGTTTCGTAAATCCTCTAACACTTGTTTGTCAGACGATTCCAGAGTTTCTGTATTCACTGAATGTCTTATCATGATTCGCCTCTGGAATAGAAAAAATAAACGCTGCAAAAATGCATGAGAGGGTATAATATTGATAATATAATGGGTACATGAAAGTCGGACGATACTGACAAAATGAATTGTCAATTGATATTGCGTTTTGAACTGCAAGTCATTTCTCAAGCCTCAATAACCGATGCTGAAAGTCTTCATGAATCTTGTCTTCACAACTACATCTTGTTGTTTCTGTGTTTTGTTTAGTAAAAATAAAATCTGCGTATTTTAAGGTAAGCTCAAACATTCGGAACAGCAAACATCACACTCTACTAAGTCTTGAGAGAGAGGGCACTATAGAACATTGATATTGACAACAAAGTGAAAAAGATATTTCATTATATTTTATTACTGACAATCTTGCATTTGCTATGTGCAAAAAAGAGTGTTTTAATGTTATTTTGACCCTCCGATTAACAGGTTGATTCATTGATGCTCGTTTTTTTTTATAAATCGACCTAAACTGCAACGTATTACTTCAGAATTTGGCAAATTATGCAATTAATCGGATCATATGTCATAGTTAAAAGAGTAAAATTATGTTACGTGAATGTGTCATACATGTGTAATTAATTTCATTTGATTTGCTTGTCTGGGATTTTATTTCATGAAATCGATGAAAAAAAAAGAATTATATATATATAAAAGGGTTTATTGCTGCAGAATTCATAGTAGGCTATGTTACCTTAATTTTCTTTCTGATTGATATTTCTACTGCTGGCAGTCGCTTGATGTCGCTGCTATTATTTTCTTCCGCCTCCGCATTTTCCTCTTCCTCGACCAATTCCTTGATCGGTGAGGTTTGACGATCTGACGTCGCTCGAGAATGCTTTAAGTAATCCGTGGTGAGTTGATTTTTCTTGACAGAAACACCAAAAGCTCCCACTTTTTGCAATGCGTTTCCTTCGGGTTTATCAGACTGATCTCTATAAAACGAGAAAAATTTTTTGTAATAAAACAAATGATGAATATAGCTTTATTTTTCAAATCTCGAGCATATGTCCTGACTTTCCAGCACTCATTTTCCCACATTATACTTTTTGTTAAGACAAACAGGGTGTCCATAAAGTCTTTTTACAATTTCAATTTTGTTATGAAGTCAGTTCTCAATATATCTTAACTATCTATCTCTCTTATCTATATCTTAATTATCTCATTTTGGGGTGCTCCCGAAGTATGCGAACCAAGATGGCGGACATCGGAACGTAACATGGGTAACAGGTTAGGGTTAGGCGATAATTTTTTTCCAATTTTCCTTATTTTAGTCCTATTATCAGTTCGAAGACTAGCCAAGAGCCTCCCGTAGTATTAATACCTAAAATTATGGCCTAACCCTAACCTAGTACACATATTACATTCCGATGTCCCCATCTTGGTTCGCATACTTCGGGAGCCCCCATTTTGGAGTACAATGTACAAGAAATATCATTTGCAATGTATCACTACCACATTGTTTTATGGACTTGGTTGAGTTGCAAGAACATGTCCGAAATTTTCCGGACGGTATGGCAACCCTATTTTAGACCCTCAAGACCCAAACTTGCAATTAGAAATTTCAGAAACCCCCTTCTTTGGAAAGTCCAGGCTACGCCTCTGTGGAGCCGTCAAAATTCAATATTTTATATATCTACGTACAGTTGCATAGACAAACGTGAATCTAACAGAAAAATATCTAGAAATATTATTTCTCTCATAAACATCTTTCCAGAAATCAGAATGTGACGTCAATGCTTGTTTGAAATTGATACAGACAAACCCTAATTCTCACAAAACACTTGTTATAAAAATTTCGAACAACCTTAATTGTACTACACTATACCAATAGCAACATATTGGCACGATTGATACTTTTCTAAAGCAACAGACATATGTTTTTGGATCGTAAAACTCAAAACAATGAGTTGAAATCGATTTGAACAAATATATATATATACGATTTACTCGAAACCGGAGCTTTGACGTCATTTACATAAAAACCATGAAATTATGTCCCACCTTCTTTCATGAGAGTAGTAAAAACGGGAACTTTGTACGCATAATATCCACCCAATAGTAAGTCAATACTAACAAGTTTTATTTAAGTATATATATGTAAGAAACGACTGGCTTAATATTACAAGATAACGGAGTGGCAGTTACTGCTTTCCGAGTCATAAGTCAAAACCTGCTGTCCCGAGTTTGAGTCATAGTAACTACTCACGCTAAAACGCTCTTGTGTTAAAGCCAACTTTATTTTAAAGATCAAACTAGGCTATTTTGCAACTTGGTACATTTCGAGTTATTACTGCAACAAGCGTTCGTATTTTATTGACTTTTGCTTCTCAAATACTTGTTCAAAGTTATCATGCAGTCTTGTGTTAATTTTCTAGACTGTTATTCAAGTCCTAGTTTGATTCACTTTATTCATCTTGAATCACTTAAAGTCTTGAAAAAGGGTAATTCTATTATCCACGTTACTGACCTTTACCACGCAAGCTCAACGAAAAACAAACAAATGTAATCAATTATGAAAGCATTACAGACTCGGTGAAATTTGCTCCTTGATAACTGTTTGTTGCCATACAAAACAGTATCTTTACGTAGATTTACTGAGTTGCAGGAACTACAAAATACAAACATTAGCAATCATAAAATCAACGCAGACAGGATCGGACTTCCTACCCAATTACTGTGGAAAGGTATTTCCCTACTGCCTTTTTTGCTACATTGTCTGCCTTCGAGACAAACATCCAAATTTTGAGGGCTGAAGTAAAGTTTTTTAAAGCCGTGATCAACCCATCCTTTACAAGAGATTTCAAATTTTTAATGAGTTAATTCATTTCGTTCATGTACGAACCATCTTTGTTCCAAGCTTGGTGAACACAATGTCAGTGGTAACAATGGAAGAGTTTACGTTTTACGTAATCCTACTAACGCTCAACAGGGCTCAAGATTGACCCCAAAGGTCAAGTTGACGTGTACAATCGTGTTGAATAGCTCTTGCGATGTAATAAAGCGAGAATAGACTTTTTTATAACTTTTTGTCTCCATTGTTAACTAATAAAGGGGAGTTCAAACGTAGAATCGTTTGTTTTTGTCTGCAATGCACGCTGAAATTTGTAAATGAAGCAACATATAACACGATTGCGTCTAAGGCTGGAACATATTTTTTGTGGAGGGAGGGGAGGGGGGGGGGGTGCAATAAACAAATATTCATTTTTGTCGCAGAGTTGGGATCACTGTTCTTGACTGCTATATAGCAATGATGATAATAATGTACAAAGACACGCAAGAAACGCATTTCGGTTTTTGATTGGCATCAGTAGAGAACTCTCCACCATAATAAGCACTCATGAGGTCCCTCGCAACACCTTTCACACAACTAAAGTTAGTCTTTATGCTTGCCCTATATTTGCCATATTTTTCGTAATGTATAGATATTGTGTTGGAAAATAAATGATGATTTATTGGTTGATTTTGAAAAGCAAGACCCAATACGAAAATTTGCGACAATCCTACAAAAATCTTATAAGCTAACACATTTCATCGAAAATCCATTGGATTTCACATAAAGTTTACATTTGTTTAACAGTACCCCTTTAAATCCCTTGGCAACAAAGGAGAATATAAAAAGATACTTTTAAACTCTTTATAATAGGATTCGATTTCAGACAGCCGTATTGTTTCCTAGCTTCATCAAATTCCATTGTTTTGCTCAGAATCCGCCCAGTTCAATTCAAGTATCGTCGACTCACGCGAGTATTATGATCACACAATATGCTAAGGGTATCAATGGCGCCAAAATAGCCATTGTTTTGAAAAGAGCTTCTGATATTGATGGAATATATGAAAAATGTTGCGCTTATTTACTCATAAAAAAGATAGGGTGTTTATTAAGTCTTAAAAACAAAATGATCCTAGTGCCAAAATTGAATTTCTTAACAAATTCTTCGAGCTATTTCCAGCTAAAACATCAAAAATTGGTTTCAGTTTGGGTGTAGCAGCATCAGGCGGGCCCGATTGCATTACCCAACAAGTCGTGTTTGGCCCGCGGAACGTACTTTGCCAATGTCAGTTCGAGATTTTAATATTTCTCGTTATTTCAGTGGAATCCGGAACCTATTCTAACTATTTTAGAGATAATAAGTCCTGTCCACCATGTTGTTTCCCAAACTGCATTGTCTTGAATGCTTTCAAGTCTTGTTCCAATCTCTAACCATTTGCATCTCAGGCGCATGTACTGATACATGCAATACTCCCTCACTCATTCAAGTGAGGTCCATAGTTAAGCAAATTACTGTTGAATAACAGTTATTTTGCGTATATACTGTATATTTTATTAGTTACAATCGTGAAACGGTCAAGAACAATTCCATCAAAATTAATTCATCCGTTATTTTCGATCATAGCTAGCCTATCAACTCGTTTAAAATATCTTTGGGGTGATGAGAAAAGCACAAATCTCTTCAATAAACAAACCGAGTACAGAAATAAGTCCTTGTTAAAACATGTTTACCAAAGTCAGATAAATGCGTGGCAACTTCACAATGTTATTGGACACGAAACAGACGTATGAATCGTTTTGTTATTATGTTGTTGTTATTCTTCTTCTTGTTACCTTTTGGAAAAATCGCTTTTGCCATTCGCTTATGGGCCAATTGCTTTGAAATTTTCAGTGGTTGAAAATTGTATTTTGCGCTCGAATGCTATCATTTTTATTTGTTTCTAAATTTTCTGTGAGATCTGATATTCCATCTAAAATGTTTATGTCAGGTAACACCACAATGAAGGCTTAATAATCGAGCTGTGGAAAGTATCATCAAAACAAAACGCAACGAAACATTTGCGCGTCTCCAGTTCTTACTTAAACTATGTTATTGATTATTTTTATAAATTATGAATTCTAAGTTCAGTTTTTACCCTTGATTTTTTACAATACGAATGTAATAGTATGTTCATAATATAACCCGCTATATACAAACAAAATATATTTTGAATCCATTGTAATAAACCAGTAGTTGAAGAGAAAAGTGATTTTTCGACAATGACAACATAATATCATAACGATCCATATAGATCCACTTCGCGTCCAACAAGAAACGTCGCATATCCGCAAAAGTCGCATATCCGTCGACACCGAACGCTGACCTTGACATGGAAAAACTACGACCCTCGGGCCAGATCCGGCCCGTTCGGTAATTCAATCTGGTCCTTCTGATGCTCCCACAACCAAGCTAAAACCAAATCCTAATATTTTATCTAAAAATTTAGTTTTGGCACGAGGCTTATTGTTTTCCACTTTTGCTTTTATAACACTGTAAATATTGCTCATAAATTTTAACTTTTTACGTCACACTTACATGGCCCGCCAGTCTGAATGGACAAAATGTTTGGCCCCTGTTAGAACAACCCTGCCCACCCCCGCCTAACCTCTCTGGGTACGTGACAAACACGCATCTATAAATCAACACCCGATGTTAAAACCAGAACTTGAAGAGCAGAGTAAACTAACTCTCGTCACGGTGACACATTCATGTCCCCTTGTACAATTACAAATGAACGTCCGATATTAAATAAACTCAATTCACGCTATTCAAGTTATTGCTAATATTATATACGGTCCAAGTATGGTTGAATTTAGACAAAGCTGATCATAGATTGCTTTAGCTAGTTAAATTTCGAAATACAAGAAAATATTTTTCGCTTCTCCAAAATGTGTAAATATGACTCGAATATTATAGTAAAATGTCTGAATCAAACGACTTCAAACACATATACAATTTCTATAGAAACGAATCGGCTATCTAACAATCAACCTATGGCCATTCCACAGAATATTCTTAAGTGGGGTATAATTTACTTTGAAATGCTTGTGCAATTTGCCGTTGTTTTACCAGTGTGGTATAGATTTGTCAGCAGCGCGTAATCTCATCCATCAATGTTTGTTAGTAAACTTTAAATTTTGATTCATGTCTGTAATTTGGTAAGTTTTAATATAAATATCTGGGATGTGGCGTGGACACGAACGATTGTTAACATGCTGTCCCAGTATTGATTGACAACGCAGCTTAGAGATATTCATGGTGTTGAAGAATTCTTTTAATAACATGTAAAGGTTAATATTCCTAAAGTCCTAATTTTTTTCAAAATTGCAATCGATGCCAAATGGTGACCGTACATTTGAACCCATGTGTATTTCCGTGGGTTCAATCTATATGCGGGTGCTAAAACCCACGGGTTAGGGTTAGTATGGGTTCAAATATCCGTGAAACAAAAAAATTTTCATAGGTGCAAAAGTATGCAGGTGCAATTGTCGTGGGTTCAAATGTACGGGAGCCATACCAAATATATGTAGGTTGTTGGCCCCTATGGATGCATTAATTTAAGTAAATAACTGAATTGAAAAAATAAAACGAACCTGGTTAAGATATATCAAGGTCATTTCACAGCAAAATTGAAATTGCAGAACATAGGACGTTACAGTCAAATATTGGGCACATTTGGTAATCTACTGAAATGCGTATTCAATATCCGATCCGTGTAGGAAAAAGTGCGATTTTTTTACTTCTAAATTTACCAGCCTCGGTTCTCCGCGGCCGCCCCTTTCCCAGTAAAAATGAGTGCTAAATTTATTTTTAAATTTTGTATGTTAACTTTTTAATGGATGTAAAAAATAAACTTGACCTTGACAATTTTGCATACATTTCTCTGGCGTACCCGGTTTCTAGTGGGTTGTCCGCATAAAGAAGAGAAAAGCGATAAGTAAGGATAACCTATTTAATTCAGGCGTCTTGCTGCACACCAACAGCAGTAAGAATATTGGTCATTACTTATCGATCTTAAGATCGGTAAGTATGTTGATAGGTATTTGTCTGTTAGGCACTTTCGTATGTTACTCGATATCTTACGAAAGCGAAGTTGAATCTTCTCCAAATTTTGCATGTGCATTCATCATATCTCGGACCAGAAGCCTATTGATTTAGGATGAATTATCGTATAATTAGCGAGTTATTAATTAATTAGTGACGGGACACACGGTGTCACTATGGAGTAAGAGCGCCTGAATCGTTGATAAATCTTCGGTCTCCGACCGATATTCTCGTCTTTACTCTTGGTACATCATCATCGCGTTATACGCATACGCATCCACTTGCACGAAGGCATAGAGCAAAGAAAGTTAGTTGGCTTCACGTTAAATAAAGTTAGTTGGCTTGATAGTTAAATAAAAATAACGTTACCTTTTTTCTTGTAGATTAGGTTGTTTCTTTGGTAATTTCATGACTTTCTTGTATCTTGGAACACGTGACATGGAACGCCCATAACTGAGCAGAGGTGGCTCCATTGTTGTTGTCGCCATATTGTGTCCAATTTACTTGATAGCCTATTTTAACAATTTGTTGTATATACACAAAATAATACTGTTTGAAATAAGATAACACTCATATGCTATAGCTAGAATATTTGACGCCTAATATTCATGTAAAAGCTACGTAAATAGGTTAGTTCAATGGAGCCGTTCACCGACAAGCTGCATTTTATCCTGGTCACTTGAGGTAACTATAGTATAAGCTATAAGGTACACATATAAAATTGTAATGTAGCGGGAAAGGTAGGATTAGGATTTACATATATATCCCGGAGGAGGAAAGTCGATGAGACGGCTTGATCATATGGCGAACCACGGCCTCTCATCCGGTTACCAGTCCATGTCGGGTATGAGATTAGTTAGCCAGTTATTTGTTTTCTGAAGCATGGAATGGAAACAGGTTTACCTTTCGGGTAAAGCAGATTGATTTTATTATAATTCAGACTTCGTTACCGTAAACATCGGCCGGTTACCGTTTCTTCCACTATTGAAGTCCGTACATATGGAACAATCATCTGGTTAATTATTTCTATATCTTGCCTAGAATAGAAACCGTGGATTGCCACGCGATGAAGCAGTTCTATCGGCGCTCAGAAACTATGTGCACCAAGATGGCGCACAACCTGAACCCTAACCTGGTACTCATACTATTTTCAGGTTGTGCGCCATCTTGGTGCACATACTTTAGGAGAACCGTTCTATCAACTTTGCTCTCTTCAGGGAAGGATATGAAAAAAGGATCATAACACGGAAATCTCCACGAACTGTCGTATAGCCAGTGGTAAGAGGGCTCAAAGTCAAAGTCTCAGTAGTCAAAGTATCGATTCAACTCGGACTTGAGTGACCATTTATCAGAGTAATCTAAATGGAATGACTCGAACTAATCGCCATCGCGACTCAACTCAGTTATTGACTCGACTTCTGGACTTGTATTTGCACTGCGCCTGATTATTTATTCAATCCTTTTAAAAATTTTACAAAATGAAATACCAGAAGTCATAAAAGAAAATCGCATATTGACCAGGAGTAAAAGATGAACAGTGAATGATAACACTTGCATTACAGCTGAAATTAGCTAATAGCAACATAAGCCATACCCATACCTTAAATTTGAGAAAGCACAATTGAAGCATAAAAATGATCCAGTAATCTTTTCACGCCGCAGTTATGTTGATGTTAACCAGTTGATCGGGATGACCGTTATTCAATCATTTTCGGGTACTCCCGAAGGATGTGAACCAGGATGGCGGATACCGGAACGTAGTATGTGTACCAGATTAGGGTTAGCCAATAATTTTATTCCAAATTTCCTTATTTTAGTTCTATCACGAGTTCGGGAACTAACCAACTGATTCCCGTAGTATTTGTACCTGAAATTTAGCGTAACCCTAACCTGGTACACCTACTCCGTTCCGGTGTCCGCCATCTTGGTTTGCCTCATTCAGGAGTACCCATTTTTGTTTGTTTTCAAATCACTCAAGCAAACAATAATCCAACTTGCAAATCTGTGTTAGCATTTAGTTACATTTCGAATAAAATTAAAACCTATGCTGTTTTTTTTTAAAATTAATTCTACTTATTTTAACGTCGCCGAGTCTTGTTCTAACGTCGAGCAAGATTTTCTTATTTAGTTAGTGAAATTTATTTGTGCTTTATTTTATTTTATTCCGAGTATGTTTTGAATTTAATTGAGACCTCTAGATTCTAGAAGTATGTGCACCAAGATGGCGTACAACCTGAACGTTTTATGTGTACCAGGTTAGGGTTCAGGTTCATACTTCTAGAGGTCTCAATTAAATTAGAAACATACTCGGAATAAAATTAAAAAAGCATAAATTACACTAGAGCCTTTAATTGAATACCTACATACCTGCAACAATTACCCCCTACCCAATGCAGTTCAAATATACCCCATACGGACCATAAGGCGTAAGTTAACCCCAGCTGAGAAACCAAGTATAATACACGATAGCAAATTTATATCCCCAAACGTAATATCCATTTTCTATCAACGAATATTTGACAGGCAGTCTATAGTACCTGCTATGCCTCTAGCAAATCCTTTTCAGCTGGTCTTATCACTTTATGCCTCATATTTACACAAATATCAAATACTTGTCATCGGGCGTGGAATTGTTCGCGCCAAACAACGCTACTGCTGTCATCTACGTTTACACCATTCTTTTGTCATAGACATTTTATTGAATAGCGTTATGACCTAAACAATTGAGTTAATCAGTGTTTTGTTCAAGAACGTGTTTCATTTCATATTCGATAATTAAATATTGAGGTGGGCGTCCGCGTTATAATTTAGTCCAGCCTCGATTAATTAGATTGGGAAATGCACAAAAAGAAACGCTCCAGAAGCGTGTGTACCAATATGAAGATAATTAATTTTGTTCGCCTATTTTACATCAAGTTGTGTGAAGGGGCTGAAACCCATGGGTGGGGGTATATTCACTTTGCTAACACAGACAGTCCCCGAACTCGTAATAGAACTAAAGTAAGGAAAATCGGAATAAAAGTATGATCTAACCCTAACCTGGTACACACACTACGGGAGTACCTCCAAAAGAAACGCTATAAACCCCACCACACTTTATACACTAGTTAAATATTTCACTTTTGAAAAAACCGAGTAGAATGATTATGTTGCATGGTTTCAATGAGGCTATGTTTCGCAAGTCTCATATAAACAGACAGTCAGCAATAACGACTTGTTGCTTTGTGTTATTGGACATGAAGTGGATCTATGGATTGTTTTGTTGTTGTTACTATTCTTTTCCTTGTTATTGTGACAATTTCGATTTTCTCTTCAACTACTGGACCGATTGCTTTGAAATTTTCAGTGGTCAAAGATTGTTGTTGTCACTAAAACTCTATTACTTTTATTATTTAAAAAATGTCTGTGAGCTTTATGAATTTTTGTGTGATGACGCCATCAAAATTAAAACACTTTGTGGCGGTTCCGCTTTCGCGATCTGGTGATCACTGATCAATCGAAGACGGAAAGCCTCTGTCCGGAACTGTAAAAGATTCGATTTTGGCCTCACTCTCTTGTTCTCTTTTAACGCCCATGGTCGCTCGAAAGTTCCCATTCTACGGTTCGGAAATTCCCCAACAACGGTTTCTAAAATAATTGCCAGGAATTTACCAGTAACTGAAAGATCTGTATTTTTCAGCAGCTGTTGATTTTTCTGTTGCGCAAATTATAAAACTTCTAGAATTCGTGATAATTGCATTCAAAGTCAACGCGCGACTAGATTAATATAAAAAAGCTGCTCGACTACAATCCCGAAAAATACAATTTATTCAAGTAGAATGCAAATTTGATTGAACATACAATCATAATCACACACGTTTTTTAATCATAATCCTGAATAAATTTATTGCTCAAATTTTAATACGGTTCGTCTGAAATAGACAATCTATAAATGGGCACATTGCGCGCGCAATTAACTGTTTTTCATCTTCACGTGATATGTTGTTTCCGGTGGTAAACTGCGCATAATGCGTACCGTGAGCACGCGAAATTTTTGCATTGTCTAAAATAGCGTATAGGTATAAAAATAATTTTTAAATGTCGCGGGTAGCACAAAACAAAAGTTATGATCATTTTTCTCTTTTTGTTTTTAGTGTGCAAGATATCGTTTCTGTTGTTAAAGGAGCATAACCCACAACGCCGCGCAAATTAAATTTTATTGGGGTCAAGTTTGTTTGTCTTTGACAGTCTTTACAGCAGAGCCCACTACCGAACTTCCACTATAAATCCACGAAAAATTAAAATGTTATTTTTTTCCAATCGCGTTAAAAGTCCAATGAAGCAGATGGTTAAGTACAGTGTCATCATCTTGTTAAGATCCGGTTACATTTCAGTTAAGACTCAAGGAACAGTCATAACCAGTGGTTCTCAAACTTTTTTAGTCCCAGAGCCGCATTTCAAACCTCAAAGTTATGAAGAGCCGCACACAAACAACGCAAGGTAAAATGACAACAAACCTTAAGCGCGTAATTAAAATACCAAGTCATCGTAACAACAACACACGTATCAACTAAGGCTGGGCAAAATATTCGTATTATAAAATATTTAAATGGCATTTTACTATGTATTCGAATATCCGGTACCACGTGACCTGCGCCGCTCTGCTTGGCCACCGAACTCGTGCGCCTCCAACTCAATCGTGAATTGTGCGAGATTTGCTAACGGCGCTCGCTATCGCAAAAAAAAGACAAATTTGAAAAGTCGTTGTCTTTGCGTTATGGTGTTATATGCTCATCTTTGCACCTAACGTATCGTTTCAATTCCATAAAAATGTACCGACCGTTATGCAAATTTAGAAACGTCAAACCAGATAAGGTATTTAAAATAAATTTCCCAGATTTTAAACTCCGCATGCTTGGTGACATGTCATTAGCCATTTCTTGCATTACCGAACATAAAGTTGATTAAAATTAAATGTTAAAATGACTTTTCGACGTTTCATTGTGAAAAAGGCGATTTTTGGTCTTTAGAAAACTCTGGTTATATAAATAGCATGGATTTAAAAATGACCAAAAGTTGGTATGAGTTACTTGTATGAAAAACATTCATTGAGTTGTAACCAGATAAGAAATGTCACGTCCCTTTAAAGTACTTTGTATTAGCTCTTTAGTGATCCCTTCCATCCTTAGCCAAGTAATGTTTCGAATATGCAAACATTTTACTCGACCATGCATGGCCGTTGAGCCAAGAGTAGAACGTAAAATTAATCGAGAATTTCGTTGTAACAATGCACACTGATTCGTCTATTATGATTGAATATGATTACAATTGTTAAATTTTGAAGCATTTGGGCAGTAATATTTAAGCATCAAGGCATGACATAATCAAAAATTAAGTGAAGTGCTGAATTTGCAAATTCCGTAAAGAAAATTGAGCATTACTCAGTAAGTATTTTAGCTATAATAATCATCGGGGTGTTGTTTTGTTGAAAAAAAATGTTGAAACTTGAAGGAATTAGGTATAATTAGCGTATGACCCTCTATTAGGCACAAAGGACTAGAAATGCCTTTATTGCCAATTTATTTAATCGCTATTTTAAATCAACATTCAGGATTCACGCAATCGTAAGTTCGCTAGGTTTATCTATCTAATACTAAAATAACACGTACACCATAGAAAAGCATGAGAAACTCAATTATCATTGTAATAAATATCTGCATCTCGGTTACTGTTCACTATAAACAGGCACGGTTAATTCGGTGATAAGGAAGATCAAATCCAAGGCAGAGGATAAAACTCAGAATAAAATTAATTTGGTTTTGAAATCAGCCCTTAATGTCTTCAACAGCTGTCGCTGATGTGAACGCAAGGGTATACTAGAAAAATGAAACTTCGATATCCGGCGACCCCTTATTCTTGCAAAAAAACGAGAAAGTACGAGAAATAGAGAATGCCAACTTTAAGATATCGCCGCCGAAACGATCGCGTTGACAAAGACAATCAGCGATTATGATGAAATTAACCCTTAACCAGTAAAAAAAACGCCTTATTGCCGACTTTTCAATGTTTCTATTAATTTCCAAATTCGAAAAAAAGATTCAATTTTGCCCACACCAGACTAATAGCCATTTAATTTGGCTTTGATTTCTAATGAGTTTGTCAAAGCGGGTCGTAATCGTGGAGGATGCAAGGTGCAGTAGCTGCTTGAGATGATGGCCATATATTTCGGGACAATTTTCGATTATTGGAACAAAATTAAAATGCTCTAGAAAATAATAAAATCATTGAATTATTTGATTTATACATAATATTGGGAAATGCGACAAAAACTGAAAATCCACGAAAGCATGCTAATAATGATTACAGCCATGTTTAAAATCTTTTCAAGAGAAAAGTGTTGGAGTGGCTGCGAAAATGCTTACAGTTGCGTCACTATTGCATCTTGTAGATTAGTCAACGCTACGCAAATAAACACGGATGAATCCATTCGACTAACTAATAGACTTCCGCATTTTAATTTCAAGTCAATGATTAGTTTTCAATTAAAAATTTCCTTTGAAAGTAATTAATTTCTAAGCCATTAAGAAGAGCCGCACGGAAGGTTGTTGAGAGCCGCATACTATTGTTTATCCATTGTCTATCTTTTATTTCTGGTCAATATGTAAGATGTTGAGTAAATAGTTATACGACAATTCTTTTGCATTCTTTGTTTCGATTTTTTTAAAATATTTATCACGGTGGAGATGAAAACCGATGGAACGACTTGATCGTGTGACGAGTCAGGATACGAATCCAGGCCCGGTTTTTAAACCATTTTTCCGTATTTATGGTGCCTACGTGAACTTTTTTGCTTCTTTCGAGGAATTCTTCGATCGTCGAGTATTACAAGGCATAACATTTGCATTACCAGACATTAGTGCTTTCTGCGGTTTCCCAATGTCTGATAACTTATTTTTACATAGTGTACAAAATTGCAAAACGTTTCATTTAAAAATTCAAATAAATATCATCATATTACCGGACTGTAATGTTGTGAAGCGTTCGGTAATATTAAAATAACCATCGAACTAATTTTGAATCATTTCTACAAAGACCCTGCCACTAATGCAAAAATGTGAGATTTGAGTAAATCCCCCGCAATGTGTGATTAATATAATAATATGGAGGTTAGGGTCAGTAATGATTCGAATATCTGAATTTCCTGGGCAATTTGCAATTTGCAAACCCCCAGCGGATAATTACTAATTTCCTTATTTTAATCGTTGGTGGGGGTAATTTTTGTTGGGGTCTTTGTACAAAAGAAACCTAATTTTAACTTCTTTTGCCATAAAAATTGCGGTATCATTGGTATTTCGTTCATTAAATGTTCAAAACAAATTAACTTGGATTTCATCATTCTTTGTACAATCTGACAAAAATGATTTGCATTTAGTTTTGCTGTTATCACATGAGGACACAGGAAAATTGATTAAAATTTGTAAACAAGAAATGAGATAATTATTTTATTGTTGTATAATTAACGAATCAGTAAATTTATTTATTTACCTATAAAATTGTTGTTTTTAAATCATTTTTACATTTGCTCAAAAGGGAAATAAGACCTGACGTTGAGTAAAGTCACGGGCGACCAAGGAGCTTCGGAGGTATGGTGGTCAGTGAATGCGCGTTGGCGCGGGACTTAGCGCAGTTCAAGTCAACACGGTCAAGAAAATAGATGCGGTGCTGCGGTGTTGATTACTTTATGGACTTCATTTAGAACGATCTCAACAATTACGATACAACGCTTTATTTTGCTGACTGCTTGTTGAATAACTGAATCCGGCCTGAGATAAAACGGTAGGCAAAAACTCGGCTTCGAAAGTTCGATTTGTGTTGTTTTAATTCATGCCACGAGGATGAAATAAAATGATTGATCGTATTCTTGGCAAAACTAGTGGTTAGTGCCCATGATTCTGTCGCAAAAGACATTATTAACTGCGCCTACACTACGGCTATTTCCAAAGAAATGGAAAAACGAGAAAACCAAGATAGGTCCGGTCGAAAAGCGGCAGCTGGCGATCAAATTGAAATGCGACTAGATTACTTATAGTTAATGGAAATTCCTTCATGGTGAGAGTTTGGAAAACGGATTTTTTCATAACCTCAGTCATGGTATCCATGTTAGAAGAATATTTCATTGAGAAGGCAACATATATATAAAATATAAATATTATAATATATATATATGACGAAAAATATATATACCTAAAAATTATGACAACTTCCATGGCGAAACAGGCAATTGCCAAACTTGACGAGTCACAATAGTGTTTGTTTTTTAATATGAGTTGTAGATTCATATATACCAAATTTGTATAATCTCATTATTGAGCATTGTAAAATAGTTTTTTATGATGTGTCTAAAATTTGCCTGATTCTGTACTCAGCATTGCCATATATTCTATCAATATTTTAATTACTAAAAAACGGTTGAATGATTTACCATAAATTGTGTAATAGTATTTCCCTTTGTCTTATGAAAATCAAGATATCGGCTTAAACTAACATATTTCATTCAGAAAGCAACGCATAAAAAGTTATGCCGAAAATTAATCATGGAATAATATGGCAATAGTCGGAGCGAAAATCAGTTACTGGCTGAATTTTACATGTCCCTATATGTGAACATTTATTTGAATACAAATAAAACTCAAACTTCAGAGTAAAATACGTTAAAAAACGATGTGCATAGAAGAATACTTGATTTCACAAGTTCTGGTTTTAGGGTGACACCAAAAAGAAAATACTGCGCTCGCCCGTATGAAACATGGCGCGGCGGTGTGGCTCAACGGGCTAAGCGTTAGGAATACGCTCGCCACCGCACCACTAATTACCCCTTCGTGGGTTCGCAGGTTCGAATCTCATGCAGGGATGATTATGTGCGAGAGGATTGCTGAACTCCTCGCCGTCGTTGGGTGGTTCACGTAACCGCTGTCCGTTACGGCTTCCTCCACCACCAAGTCCATGCTTCCGAAAACAAACAATATAACTAATCCCATACACGACTTGGAATGGTAACCGGACGAGAGGCCGTGGTTCGCTATATGGATAAGCCGTGTTATCGGCTTACCTCTCCCCCGGGATAAATATGTAAATCTTAAATGGCGACCCCCAGTGACGATATTGGATGGACTGAAAAAATCAGAACGTTTTAGATACGTCGTAACTTCTGCCTGTGTAGTCTAGTTAGTGTAGTCTTTTTTTACCGGTAAGGAAACTAATACTGCTGAATTGGTATGACTGTATGATAATTGATGAAATTTCTGCCTATTCTGCTATTTGTAATTTTTAATCATTTTTTAGCTAGACAAGATGCTTGGGGCGATATTCTCTCTCATTGTGGTTTGTATTTTGTTATCAGAAACTTACGGTGCGGTACCGGTACCGGTACCAGGGTACGGTACGGTACTGCGTACCGGTACTGCAGTAGAGTAGTCTACTGTCATTGTTAAAAATTATGATAAATCAAATTGGCATTATTCAATAGGCAGATAGGGCATGTTTTGCAGAACACAGATTTTATAATACAGGAGTAGGTACCGCTGACATTCTATGCGTTTCCGTTATTCCTTTTTTTATTCAATGCATATTTTTGTTTCTTTCTAGGTTTTTCTAGTTGAATATCAACTAAAAGACAGAGCAAATATAAAGAAACTCATCATCTTGTCTCTGAACTGTATAGTTAAATTTTCTGGACCTCCAAGCGTAAAAAACTTCGAGCAATATGTCTTATATGCTTCCTCATTTAACAAATGGTTGGCAAGTTGACCAGGCAATCTTGAGTGAACAAGAGAGAGTTGTTGTCATTAGATTCGGGCATGATTGGGATCCAGCCTGCATGAAGATGGATGAAACGTTATACAGCATCGCTGACAAAGTCAAAAACTTCGCCGTTTGTTATTTAGTGGATATCACAAAAGTACCGGACTTCAACAAAATGTATGAATTGTACGACCCTTGTACGACTATGTTTTTCTATAGAAATAAACACATTATGATTGATTTAGGAACCGGTAATAATAATAAAATTAATTGGCCTATGGAAGATAAACGAGAAATGATCGACATTTTGGAAACTGTTTACAGAGGAGCAAGGAAAGGCAGAGGTCTTGTCGTTTCTCCTAAAGATTATTCAACAAAATACAGATATTAATTTCTTTTAAATTGTTTCAAAGCGAGCTCAAGAATACTTATATGTGAAAGGAATATATTAAAAAAAGGCTTTGTTTTAATATGTGTGAGGGACTACACCAAAATCTCTTTCTACATATTTCACAAAAGTATGGTTTTCTACCAGTGTCTCTTAGAGTAGGCTGCCTCAAATTGCCTAATTTTGACAAATTATTTTCACATTGGACAAGAGTATTGTGTTCTGCCAAAGCATTCATGTTTTTTTGAGGTACATGTTCTATGATTTTTTCGACATTTCCCGCGCAAGTATTGTTTATTCCCAATGGAAAAGGACGCAAAATCAGCCAAACTTGATCTCCGACGACCTTAGTATTGAAATGTGAAGAGTTGTCAAGACAAACTGTCAGTATTATGTCTGTTGTTCAAACATTATGTTTGTGTTCACCCCAGAAAAAGGTTCCAAATTTCGTTTTCAAATTTATTTAAATTTGATGTCTCTGGTATCTCTAAGATTCTACAAAAATAAACTGTGGCAAAATGTCTCAATAATATGTATATGGAATGTATGTTCAAAAAACTTAATTTTAAGAATGCAAATGAGATAGAATCACATACCAGGTGAATGAATGAATATTTCTGCAAAGATAAGTTTGGCATTTTGTGATTATTCTTATATTTCGGATTGTCGAAGTTGTCAGTATTAAAAAATCTGTCATCATGAATGTTCATATTTGAATTACTTGTCTATTCTGGCAGATTTCAATATAATATTTATGATTTAAGGTAAATTCATCCATATTCAGAAACGTGGACACGGACAGTGGGATAAACTATAAAAAGGTTTATTAGTTTCAATTCTTTATGAAATAGCCATTCAGAATTTAAATTGGAGAATATTTTTAAGATAACTACTATGAACATATAAATTCTGAATTCATCGAATATTCACTTTTACTTGTATAATTTAAAATGTGGCATCATCCTTGTTTCATCAGAAAGGTTTTGGGCGATATATTTGATTACTGACTAGTTTATTTTCTGTTTCTGCTGAATTTCTGTGCTTATGAAACCCAATTTTTCCATATGTTTATATTTTAAATTTATGTAGAAACATTAGGTAAAGGCATAGGTTTCTGACTCTGGAATGACTCCTAGGGTAACAAACCGGACAGTCGAAATGCCTAATCTCGAAAAAGTTAATTATTTGCATATGCTAATTAAGAACCTCACAGTAGAAGTAAAGTCGACTGAGTCAATGTGTTAATTATGTATGATGCGATTAAAATTTATTTCTCGTTTTGAATATGATGTCCATGCTATTTTTTTGGTTGGATATAAAGTTTATGTATTGTCTCATTCAACACTCACTCTTACCACCAGTGTTGGAAGAAAGTCCCAAAACTTCGCAGGTCATGGGTCGTCTGAGTCGATCACTGAGCTATGTTTCACTGATGGTTAGTTGGAAGTTTGGGACCAATTCATTTAATTCGGATGACTTTAATCACTGTTCAGGTGGAAGCTGACCTCTATGACCGTATGATCATATCACTCCCTCCTGTCCATACCAAAACAATTTTATTGCTGTTGCTATCTTATTGATGACTGTATTTTTTGGACAAAATAATATTCTCTCTCTCGCTGTTATATCGTGACTTGAAACAGAACTGTGCCAATTGGGCCTCTCTTTTTCGATTGACTAAATAATAAATCTCTCGCTCTTATAGGGTGACTCGAGTCAATGAATCGAGCTACTACAATACTGCTCTTTTCTATTTATGCATCATCTACTTGCAATTTTGTGAAATAAATACCACTTTACACCAGTCTATGTACGCGACATTGATGTTTTTTGTGATTTTTGTAACAAGTGGTCATTTAGTGGTGTCTGAAAAATGTGGTGTTCCATTTTGCTACACCTATCTCACTGTCATGACTTAGGGTTAAGTAAGCAAATGAAATTCTGAGTGAGAACATATATAATACTTAGGCAAAGCGTTAGATCAGTGTTTCAGAATTTGTCAGGTCTCGCGCCCCACCTCAAAAAATAGCTAGCTAACAATAAGCTACAAATAACAGATAGTAAGGCGAAAGTATGTTTTATTCAAAAAATACGTGGATGGAACATAAATATTGAAATAAATGGAAAGTTTTGAAATTTAAATATACGAAATAAGGCGGGCAAGATCAGATCTAAGTAATATTTTTATTTGGCTTCACGTCTTCTCCAAAAAGTGTATACGCCCTCCGTATGTGGCGCACCCCACAGTTTGAGAAGCACTGGGTTAGAGTATTCATATGCAGTGATATTCATACAAATAATATTGATAATTAAAACAAGTCCCTGAAGGGACATTTTTGAGGCATGTCGTTGGGAGATTTGTGTGCGTCTAAAATCATACATAAATTGCACAAAAATCTGTGTTATTTACTATTACTAGTTGATTCATGTAGATCAGTGATTCCCAAACTGTGGTACGCGATGGTCTTACAGGTACATTCTTCACCAAATTTCTTTTTTCTGCATTTTTTATTTGACCTAAAGGAGTCCTTAGTTGAGATGGGGTATATCTTTTTGTTGAAGCTGTCGTCATCGTGGTGAGGTATTCCGTGGTAAAAAACGTCTTTTTTCTTATCACTGCGACGTCTTATAATGTTTAGGATAGATGCGCACGCAGATTCGCTCTTAGCGCTAAAGTTCTTCCATCGAAGTTGTTATCGTGCTTGAACTTAATTATCGAAATAGTAAATTTCGTTCGTAAACTTCAGCTCTAAATAGTCGGTTGTTCACGGTGATTTGTGAACAGCAAAAACAAAACACAAGGATTGTTCGCGCAGCGAGATTCTCATCCCTGGTGATTTTCATGCCCGCGCATCAATTTTGATCTGCTGTGAGCTGATGCACCGATCAGCTACCGGTAGTGGAAAATAAACGAATAAATGCAAGCTAAACAGATTAACTTTTTTGGCAAATGAACCCTTAGAATCTTTCTGTACACACCCAGAATCTTACGACACCTATTAACATGGCTCATCGTGTTGAGGCTAAGGCTTATGAATACGCTCGCCACCGCACCTCTGATTACTCTGCGTGGGTTCGCACGTTCGAATCCCATGCGAGGACAGTTATGTGCGAGAGGATAGCTGGACTCCTCGCCGCCGTATGGTGGTTCACGTAACCGATGGTCGGTTACGGCTTCCTCTACCATCAAGTTCATGCTTCCGAAAATAAATACCTAACTAATGATCCAGCGTTCCCCACCCTTTTTGGTCGCGGGCTATTTTCTCACAGGTGAAAATCTTTGCAGACTCATAATGCATTAATTGTAACCGAAATCTTTGTGAAAAGGCAATTAAACCAAACACAACAGAATTTTAACGAAGTCAGTTTATTAACCACATTTACAAATTTCAATGGAAGCCTTGTTTGTCCCTGAACTTGCACCACTAGTTTGTCGAAAACTGGGTATATTCGTCGATGCACATGCAGGGGCGCAGCCAGGATTTTCAAAAGAGGGGTTTAAAATCGGAAATTCCCATTTCCTTCTAGAACAGTCGCTGCGATTACGCGTTTGTTAAAAGAGCCGACTTTTCAGCGTATAATGACTTTTCTGTCGCGTAAAATATTAAATCCTTGACAACAACAAGAATCTATAACGCGCAATTACGCCGGTTGTTAATTGAATAAAGCGTTATTTTCAACGTTTAATTTTGCGTTGCGCAAAGAAATAAATCCATGCATATTCAAAATGTCTTGCTTTATTAATTTAATTGTCTTCAATTTCACCTGCGGCTGCGTCAACAAAATAAATGTATCCCCAATGCGGAAATGCCATGCATGTCATTTTGCAAATTCGACAAATCTGCCGCTCGGATTATTTTCAAGATATGAAAGTTAGAAAAATCCTTAGGTTTGTTATAAAATCTCACGGCGTAAATTGATTGAATATACTTTAGATTAGATTGATTATCTTATATATATATCAGGGGTGGCCAACCTGCTTCCGACCGCGATCGACGAAAATTTCCAAAATAACTTGCGATCGACTGGTAATACGGTCCTACACAAAATGATTGAATACTGCATACGCAGATAACAACACACGCGCATGCAAAAATTCCACCGCTTTCAATAATCTCGACTCTGCGGGCGCATTCTCGATGAAATTGCCATAAAAATTTGCAGTTTTTATACTCCATTCAATTTGTTAGTTTGATTATATAATTGTACCCGGAGTAAATGTTTCATCATTTATTTCAAATTTATTCAGAATTAGGGCCTGTCTAATTTTTATATTTCGATTTCTCCAAAAAACGTGAAAAGTATCCATGTATTATTTAAACAGCGTATATTGAACATTCGCAAACTATAAATGTTACATGACTGCTCAAACTTCAGTATCTAATTTACAGTTTTTCCGATTCTTTGCTCGCTTGGAATTAGAATAAATTGGGCATTCTGATGCCAATGCTACCGTTGTGAATAAAATTTATGACACTACTCTCCGAGTGAGACAATAAATTTTGCACAGTGCAGACATTACTGTCGAATCGTTTGCCAGTCAAGACACACGATATTCCGCAAGTTCTTTTCTAAAACTGGGCAGTAGCGAAACTTGCATTTGTTACGTAATAATATCGGGCTTGTCCATATCCAATTACTGCATATGTATATATATCGTATTTTGCGCATGTACTGTACAGTGTACTATATTCTTCCTGTTTTAAAACACTCAACAGGGACGGTATGAAACCGGTTCAAGGAAATTTTCTGGGCTGTGTTATTAAATTTACTCAACATCAGACGTGATCTGTCGCGGACTAAAGTGTTCGTGTTTATATTGTGTGTATATTGACCCATATTTAATGCTGTTTTGTCGGATTTGGTTTCCGACCACTCACTACATGTGAGGCAAAAGCTGTCTTTCGATCACTCTTTTTTTCCGGCCGGCGGGCTAGAGGTCGGTCGTGTTCTAGTTCTTTAGTGATGTAATCTGTTATGCCGTTTTAAATTGGAGTTGTCGTACAATAAACGACTAATCCGGAATCATTGAGTCTTCTGATTCATCTACAACCACGGTAGCAACCTCTTTCGTCCGTCGTGACAGATCGACTACTCGAGACCCCTGTTATATATCATCACAATCCGGGAAAAAGTCGCGTTTCTAACCTTGTATTATGTTAACACGAAAATTCTCGACTGCAATTTAAAGGAATGAATAAATAGGTAAATCCCGCGCACATCGACTGTGTTTCGATTTCAGCATACGAAAATTTGCGATTTGCAATGCCTGAAGAAGCGTTTTTAGCGGGTGGTTGAGGGGGGGGGGGGAGAGGGGCCATGGCCTCTCCCAAATTTCCAAGATTTTAATTATTAATCAACAAGTTTTTGTGACATTTACTATTCGGTCGCAGTCCTGCTCGCTACGCTTGCTGATTAGTGATTACATTGCATTGTTACGTCACAATCGTCTCATCATTCGTAACTCATGGCAGTTTTTTGGCACAGGCTGCTGAGTTAGTTTTCGGATAAGACTCGCTTACTTTACAAACATCAAAAAGCCCTACTCGGACTGTGGATGCACGGGTTTTACCTAGCACTACTTCTAAGCCTTAAAAATGTGGTCTTTTTCTGCTCAAAGAAGTGATGTCTCAAACCCAATATCATTGCTTGAAATTACAATATTTGGCCCCCACCAAAATTTTGGGCTGGCTACGCCTTTGCTACACACGCGCATTCTCGATGAAATTGCCACAAAAATTTGCAATTTTTATACTCCATTCAATTTGTTAATTTGATTATATAATTGTACCAGAAATAAATGTTTCACCATTTATTTAAGATTCATTCAGAGCAACGACTAACATACCGATTCAGATCTAGGGCCTGTCTAATTTTTAGTCGTAAGTGTTTTCGATTTCTCAAAAAAACTTGAAAAGTATTCATGTATTATTTAAACAGCGTATAATGAACATTCGCAAACTATAAATGTTACATGACTGCTCAAACTTCAGTATCTAATTTACAGTTTTTCCGATTCCGATTCTTAGCTCGCTTGGCCTTAGAATAAATTGGGCATTCTGATGCCAATGCTACCGTTGTGAATAAAATTTATGACACTACTCTCCGAGTGAGACAATAAATTTTGCACAGTGCAGAAATTACTGTCGAATCGTTTGCCAGTCAAGACACACGATATTCCGCAAGTTCATTTCTAAAACTTGGCAGTAGCGAAACTTGCATTTGTTACGTAATAATATGCTATATCGGGCTTGTCCATATCCAATTACTGCATATGTATATATATCGTATTTTGCGCATGTACTGTACAGTGTACTATATTCTTCCTGTTTTAAAACACTCAACAAGGACGGTATGAAACCGGTTCAAGGCAATTTTCTGGGCTGTGTTATTAAATTTACTCAACATCAGACGTGATCTGTCGCGGACTAAAGTGTCCGTGTTTATATTGTGTGTGTATATATATATATATATTTATAGACTGTTATGTTGACCCTTGTTTAATGCTGTTATGTCGGATTTGGTTTCCGACCACTCACTACATGCGAGGCAAAAGCTGTTTTTCGATCTCTCTTTTTTCCGTCGGCGGGCTAGAGGTCGGTCGTGTTCTAGTTCTTTAGTGATGTAATCTGTTATGCCGTTTTAAATTGGAGTTGCCGTACAATAAACGACTAATCCGGAATCCTTGAGTCTTCTGCTTCGTCTACAACCACGGTAGCAACCTCTTTCGTCCGTGACAGATCGACTACTCGAGACCCCTGTTATATATATACATCACAATCCGGGAAAAAGTCGCGGTTCTAACTTTGTATTATGTTAACACGAAAATTTTCGACTGCAATTCAAAGGAATGGATAAATAGGTCGACTGTGTTTCGATTTCAGCATACGAAAATTTGCGATTTGCAATGCCTGAAGAAGCGTTTTTAATCTGTTGCGATCCTCCTACAACAAAACTTATATTGTTTCGTTTTTATTTTCAGTATTTTGTGTTGCTGATTTTCAATCGAAAAATGTGCGTCGCGGATTCACTCCTTTGATTGTCCTTAGCATCTCGCCGCCAATGAATGTGTATAATAACTTTCACCTGATTCACAATTCTGTAAGAGTACAAAAAAGGTATTATCATCGGTGTCGTGTCACAAAACATATATACTCATGTTGAGGGGAATTTGTGATTTAGGGAGAATAAAAACACCGACGTAAAGGTTTCTAACGCGTAAATAAAATATCACGCTGATGAAAACAACCGGCGATTTTGCAAAATGCAATCGTACGCGTTATTAGCGATGAATAGTTTGGTAAAACCGTTGGCGCACCGCAATGAATTTCCAAATGTTAAAGTGGCCCGCGACACTAAAAGGTTCAGTGACCTACATAAACTATACTACTGCTGCATACTGCGGGATTGCTCGTTGAGCACTCATTTAAACTTGGACTCGGAAACAGTGAACTAGTCCCATATCCAACATGGACTGGTAACCGGAACCGGAGACGCCGTGGTTCGCAATATGGTTGAGCCGTCGTATCGGCTTTCCTTTTCCCCGGGATAAATAGGTAAATGCTATCCTAACATTTGAACATAGGAAAAATTTATCGAGAAAAAGAACATTTTTTGTCTTTGGAGTGTTTGTTTATATATGTGTGCTCTTTATCCATGTAAACCATTTGATGATCGCCTGTTTCTCTAACTCGATTACGCTTGCGCTCCAAAAACAGACCAAAGTTTTTTCATCGCCTGTTTCTCTAACTCGAATACGCTTGCGCTCCAAAAACAGACCAATGTTTTTTCATATGCATTGACAGCACTCACGGATTTGTCAATTCTCAATGCCGATAATTTCTTTCTAAAAGCTGTTCATCATTTTAGGTAAAATTATAACTCACGGGAATTTTCTTCGTATAGGAAAGACATTTGTAATTGAAGATTATATCGAAAATCCCGACAGCTCCCGCATAAACATGCACATCCAAGCTTGCAACTTTATAGGCGGTCACATTGTTGTGCTTTCTAAAGATGTGTAGGCCTATGTTTAACGCCTGTTGGAAATACCATCCAAGCATTCCCATTAGAAACGGGAAAAACAATTGATGTCGGAGGGCTTTTCGTGAACAACCTATGCAGCTTACTGAAGTAAAGATACTTTCAGACAATGAGAGTAATTTGCCGCTTCTTGATGACTTTTTGCAAAACCGACGAGAATTCACAATATAGTATGGATGACAATTGGAGTTTCCCGAGTTGGTTTGTGGAACAGACATATCGTAAAATGATCGAGTAAACTTAAAAAATGACACGGTAGAAATTAATGTAGCGTCATTTATGTATTTTATAATAATACTTAAAATTTATGCATATACATATATAATCTTTACAAAAGCGTCAGTGCGACTTACTTTTTTACTATTTATTCCTCTGCTGTTCTTTTCTTTTGGCAACTGTTTTAATTTGTTTTTGGCAGGTTCGGCACCCTCTCTCTTTTTATGTGGTACGTGGTGGGCCGAATTTCTCCTCGCTTCTTTTTCCTTTGCTGTCCCTTGCTGCCACTGTTTTTGTTTTTCTATTCAGGCCCAACTTTGAAATTTCTCTGCCGCTTCAGCGTCCTGCCCCTGCTTTTTCTTTCCGATCCCTGCTTGCTTGCTTGCACGCCCCTTTTCCTCCGCCTTATGGCCCCCATTTCTGCCATTTTCCATGTGGGGGTTTGCATCCTCATTGCTACTTGCTTTCCGTCAGACTCTCCCTCTTCTTCTCTCGATGATTTGCTGCTCGCATGGCTTTTTTGCCAACTGTGCTTGTTCGATCCTCACTTCACTGATTTCTCCTCTAACAACTGTTCTACCCCGCGGGACTCGAACCCCTTGCCTACTGTATATATATTCATATGACTACCCGTCACCGACGAGAATATCGGGAACAAGATCTTACTTAATCAGTGGCGTATCTAGGGTGTGGCAGCCATGGTTCGTGCCATGGGCGCCGTTTGAACAGGGGCTGTACCTAATCAACAACTTTTTTCAGTTCACGCTTGATGAGTCTATTTACTTCAAACAATGATGCATTTAGTGGCTGCGTTGGTTCGAAAAAAGGCCGTGCGTAACTACTGAATGTGTGCTGCCATTAAAACTGTTGGATCTTCGTGCAAATAATATGATGTCCCGTTTTCAATTGTGGTTCTTTTCAGCTCATTTTTTTTTAAAGTTACTAGCATTATTCGTTCTAATTGTAAAAAAAATACGCTGAATATAAATTATTTTGTTTTCCACTTTCATCCATTCTTTGCTTGGATGACTTCGCCAGTGTTAGCGAACTTTACACATTTATCTCGTTCGCTAATTTGTCATGTATTATTACAAATGAAGTCGTATTGGCCTTAAAAAGAATGGTTTTTGTTTGAAAGGTTGTCATTCTTATTTTTAATGATTTTAAGCCGAATTGTTATTGTTTTTTTTGACATTCTCTGATAACTTTTCTAACCAGGTGCATAGTTTTTTCAAAGTATATTTCTAGTTATTTTTTTAAATTCTTTATATGTATATAAATAATAAATAAATAGCATCATTCTCGCTCGCTTCTTTTCCCTATGCTGTTCTGCTTCTCTATTCTGGACCAACTTTGAATATTTATACCTATTTCATCTGATGCTTCTTTGCGTTCTTTCATTTAGGGATTTGTTCAAAAAGAATTGTTTTAAAACAATTGTTTTAAATCAAGTTTTTTTTGCCTGTTTTGTTCAAAATGGCTGTACTATTTGATTTTTTTTTGTATTAAATAGTTTGAAGAAAAATGGATGTAAAAACTTGCCAAGCGCTTCTTATTTGCAATAAATCTTTCAAAACGCCACAAATATCGATAGAGGCTCATGCACACCTCTTCAAGCTGTGGTTCAGTGGTTGGCGCAGTATGACGCAACCGATAAGCCATTACGTGAACGACCCTGCTGCGATGAAACCACCTTGCGAAAATTGAAATGTGATCGAATAAATGAGTTTGTATAACCTTGAAAAACTCACTTCAACCTTAAAAAACAAAGTATGCTAAGCATGAATAATCCGAACAGTATTAACCGTAACAATGACTTCATTTTATGAGAAAAATGTAATTACATGACCTCGAAATCCATATTATGGCGTCATAACAGATTAGTTGTGGCGGCTTTGCATCAGAGGACTCTTACAAATAACATAGGCTAGGGTGTCGCATCGTTCATATAAGTAGATTACCGCCGATATAAGCATTTTCTTCATTATCGCAACCAACTCGTTTTGCCGAAGGGCTGCACTTGATCGAATTGCTTTTTTAGTAGGCTCGTGAGCTAATTTTCAGGATTTTTGATTTTTCTTACTTAAACCGTTTGTCTGATATCTCGGCTATACATTCCGGGTAAAATCTTATGACTTTGGTAGCGATAGAAAGTGGCAATAAATGTACGCAATAGTGGTAAAGTCAAAATAAAAATTTTTACTTACATTTTCAAAATTATAATTCCGGCTGCGTTTGCAGCTGCCAGAATGCAACGTTTTGGCGTAGTTTCGCGGCGATGCAAGGGGTATTTCAATGAAAAATACAAAAAATACAGAAAAAGCTTGATTTAAAACAAGCCCTTGTTTTAAAACACGATGTTTTTTTTAGAATTGATAAAAAACAAAACCCTACTTTCATTACACTCTTTTGACTTTTTATTTTGGCTGGCTCGACGATGCGTCTCTTCTTTTATGTCCCCTCCATGCTTTCCCTTCCCAATCACTGCTTGCTTGTGCGCCCCTCCACTTCCTTTCGACTCGTGGTCCCCATTTCTGCCGCTTTTCCCTGGCTACTTGCTATTTACCAGACTCCCTCTGCTTTGCGGCGCCCCTGTGGACGCGTTGGTTTGTGGTTCTCTTTCTAGACTTGTGTATACCTACTTCGCTGGTATCCTTTCTGTAAGGACAAGTCGGGAATCAATCGAATTGTGACCGGACTTGTTTTTTTATTTCTATATGAATTCCCCCCTCCTCGTTCATTTTTCTTGTGATGTGCTTTTTAACGGCCACTGTTTTTTTATTATTTTCATTCTGACCCAACTTCGAAATTTACTCATTTCCTACGACGCGAACGTCGACCACGAATATTTACCATTTTGATCGATCAGCAGCACAATCAAAGAGACAACGTAATCGTTTTGTGCATGGAACGGTTCAGAATCTGGATGCGCTGGTCTGTGATCAACTTTTTATGGATATGTATACATCGTTGGTATCCTGTAATGACAGAAAGTGACAATGAATTATTTTCGTGACATTCGTTGATCGAGATTCGTTTTCTGACCTGGTACCTAGTTCTCAGGTTGATGTTTCCTCAAAGTAGATCTTGTCGCCTTTTTCTTAATGGCGTACAATCTCAAAATAAATTCATTTGCTTGCTAGAAGTTTAATGAATATTTGTCTCATTCCCTAATGTTATGCCAGTGGTGCACGGGCTTCAGCTTCGTAAGTATACTCGAAAATCATGTCGCACCTAATGAGTGGCTGGATTAGCATAATATTGGAAGTCATTCATTTTTTCTATTAAGTAAAGCGCAATTCTTTGTATTCTTCAAATTAATATACAATTTTCAAACTCAAACTAGTATTCTATTCACAATATAGTGGGTGAAGTTTGAGTTTAAATATTCATCCCTCTACATCCCTGATTGTAAATTTTTACTATATTTTGTCAAATTACCACAAATACATTAGCTCCACTTCCTATCAATAGCACTGCTATAGGTATTTGAACTATTTGAAAATTCAATATGGCT
The DNA here is from genome assembly GCF_013122585.1 of Styela clava. Lineage (NCBI taxonomy): Eukaryota > Metazoa > Chordata > Ascidiacea > Stolidobranchia > Styelidae > Styela > Styela clava. The sequence goes on along the minus strand of NW_024102834.1, from coordinate 17,826,369 downwards.
GGAAGTTTCCTCTATATTTGATATATTCAATTACCTTTTGAGATTTTTGTTGTTTAGTGAAAATGTTTTAAATGGGTACACTTGTTCCACAGTACACCCCCTGTAGACACTAGAACAGTGTTTCCCAACCTTTTTTGGTCGCGGACTATTTTCTCACTGGCGAAAACCTTTGCGGACTCAGAGTGCGTTTTTGCAACCGTACTATGTGTGAAAAAACAATAAAACCAAACACAACAGAAATTTAACAAATCTCAAATTCGTTCGTTAAAAGAGCCGACTTTTTTAGTGTATAATGACCTTTTCTGTCGCACAATATTCAATCCATGACAACGACGAGAATTTAAAATGTCTTTCTATTTTAATTTAATTGTGTTCATGATAACTCGCGGTTGCTCCGACTTACAACAAGATGAGAGCATTACTTACGTCACAGCAATCTGCGAACATACTAATGTGAGAATATATTACCCGATTATATTTAGTTTGGATATATATATTTTTTTTTTTGCAATCTTGCGAATTTGTTGTTGCCGTTAAAAAAATCCTAATATCTGCTATAAATTTCCAGAAAGTACAACTTGATTTAGTACTTATTAAAAATGAAATTAAAGTATATTAGTGAATCAAAAAAATATCCATCGCCTTGATTTATTATTAATTTAATTGTGATCAATTCAGTCTGCGGTTGTGTTGACAAAATAAAAGCAATAGGCTACTACCCCGAAATTATCATGACAATCTGTGGGCTCAAAAATGCGGGATGAAGTGCCCGATTACATTTTGTTTTAATTCGTATTTTTGTGAATTCGACAAATCTGAGCTGTTCGTACGACACTTACAGCGCTCCAGTACTGTACGTATCAATGTGGAGGCAGTAAAGCAAAGAATCCTAAGGGAAAATGCTCTGGTACACAGACTACGGTAGCACCCAAAATTTTGCAATTTGCTATGCTTAAATAGGCGTTTTTAATCGGTCGTGGACCACCATAGCTTATGGTGTTCTTCGTTTTATTTTTAGCTTGTATTGCCCCTTTTCAAATTAGCAAATTTTGGTTGCCACTGTTGACAACTACCAGAAGAAAAGTTTGTCCTAGTTGTTCGAACTCGCGAGAAACTTAGGTATCTATCGACGCGTGTGCCGACCGACTCGTGTTTTCGTCGAAATCCGCGAGTGAGTTGTGAGATCTAATTGTTTTTGAAAGGGTAAGCGACGCACAAGTGACCTGTCGCGTCACCTGTTACCAAATTTTCGAATAGTAAATTGCTATTCTAATAGTTCAATATTCGAATATATGCCCAGCCCTACTCAGTAACTAGTAATTATTGACTCGATTATTGTTATGTGAATAAACTTGCTTTTATAATTTATGTAACTTGGATGATAATTAGGTTTTGCAAAATAGTTTGCGCCCGCAATGAATTTCTGACTAGTTGCGGACTCATTTGAGTTGGGAAACACTGCAATAGAACTTGGATGTCTACAGACCCCGATTGGTTTCAGAGTTATATTTTTCATCCTTTGTTAATTAATGATATTAGTTATTTAAATATTTGAGTACAAACCCCCTTCTTGTACTCTGAAAAATCCCTTTCAGTATTCATTAAAATTGATCTTCGTATTCACATTGTGCTATCATGTTTTTTTATAAACCAAAGTTAATCCTATCTTCGTAATTCCAATATTTTAATTATTTATTTTCTTCATTTATATTCCTTTTCATATACCATAAAAATTATCCAAATACATTGGGTATAATTACCACAATTTGTTTTCCATATTATTAATTCGGACCTCCAGAAGTATGTGCACCAAGATGGCGCACAACCTGAACATAGTATGTGTATCAGGTTAGGGTTCAGGTTATGCGCCATCTTGGTGCACATACTTCGGGAGCGCCATTAATTCTCTAGAGTCTAGACCCCTAGTAAATTTTTTCTTAGTATGCATAGATCAACAAACCTGATAACTGACTTCAATCATTAGCCCCTTGTAATTGTGCTTTTTTACAATTATTTAAGTGTATAATACTCTATAATTAGATGTCATGTTACACACATAGTCATCCAATACCGTGAATCTTATGCATAACAGTGAATATGGGGGGAGCTGACTTAGATGACCGTATGGTCGTATCGCTCCCTTTAGTCTTTACCATAAACAGTGTTCATTCATTAGTATTTATGCTTTCATATTTATATTTGTTTTGGTTGACGAATCTATAAATCGTTCTCTCTCTCTATCTGAGAATATACTCTCCATGCTGTCTCGTAGCGGCGCCCATTTCTTTGGCTGCGGAGGAAGTGAATGTATCAGACCGAAACGAAAATCAGCTGATGTTGGTTCGCGACTTTGACGTTGCGTGGTTTTTCCAAACGTAAGTTCACTCAGACTCGTTTGGTCATCTTTTGGGCAGTGCTACATAGCGTATAGATATAGCATGGAGATAACTTTTTAGTTCTCGAGTTTAGAATTTCTTGCATCCATCGATGCTTACATCCCCGATGCATACATATCCTTGTATCTGATGTATCTTCAGATCTTACATGTAGTATGTAAGATCTGAAGATACATCAGATACAAGGATATGTACGGTATGCATCGGGGATGTAAGCACGGTACGGTACCGTATAAGTTAGTAATGGCTGTCAAACAGAAGAATCATATAGAAGCAAAGTTGAATTTGATAGAGTTGAGTGAATATGTCCTCAGCCAAACCTAAAATATATTTTTTGAACCAGCTTAACTTTAGTTATGTGGTTATACATGCAGACTGCATGGTGACTTCATTTTCAGATTTTAGTCATGATTTAGGTCCGTAGGTTGTTTATCTCGTATATCAGTATTTAGCTGACAAATCTGGAGTGGAAGTGGTGACTCCTTTACGGCCCATGTGCCAGGGCCACGGCTCATCGAATTGGGCCTCGGCCCATCAGGCTATGGCCTATCAAGTTGTGTGGAGGGACTATTTACTTGGCTAACACAGACACTCGTCGAACTCAATACTGTAATAGAACTATAATGCTGTAATGTGAAAAATCTGAACAAAATTTTGTCCTAACCCTAACCTGGTGCACATACTACAGAAGTATCCTTTTCTGTAGCTTGGTATTTTGCTTTATTTTTATATAAAGGCTTATCGTGAGAAAATGATTTCATGGCATCCCGCGATTTTGTTTGGTTTGAATATTGACAATTTTGTAAAATATTAAAATTTTGGTAAGATAATTAAATTTTTCCAGATGGCCCATGTGGCCCAATTAGATGGGCTGTGGCCCTGGCCCATGGTCCATCAAGGAGGCACCACCTCTGTAGCAAATCTGATAGTCTCTACCCGAATTTTTAAATTGTTTTCTGTCAGGCGGCGGTGTGGCTCATCGTGCTAAGCGTTAAGAATGCGCTCTAATTACACTGCGTGGGTTCGCAGGTTCGAATCTAATGCGGGGATGGTTATGTGCGAGATGATTGCTGAACTCCTCACCCGTGGTTCACGTAATCACTGGTCGGTTACAGCTTCCTCCACCATCAAGTCCATGCTTCCGAATACTAACTAATCCCATACCCAACATGTAATGGTAACCGAACGTGCTGAGGCCGTGTTTCGCCATATGGTTAAGTCGTCTTATCGGTTGTCCTCTGGGGGATAAATATAGAAATTATTTCCTATCCTATCCGGTTTGTTCCCCATGCCCATACTGAGTGTAAAGTTGTTCAGAGTTGAGAATAATATTGGAATCGTTTTCATTTCAACTCAATTTGCTTCCCTTCTGCCCTTTTTACAGTTTTTTTTTTGAATATCTCTTAATGATCTGTGGAATTTGCTAATCTTGCACTCACAAAACCAAACTCCAATATCTGAGATGTCATATTTTTATCAAATATGACAACAATTTTGAATGTAATCTTATATTTGAAATATTGAATACAATGTATGGTTTTTTCTCAATTCATGATTTCTATGTTGAACCGTAAATATATACTACTACGGTTGAAACTATCTTGGCTATCGAATATTGTAAAAGTAAATTTAACTCTGCTTTAGTGAATTGAAATGAAAATTTTTTAACATCCAATCATCCTTCTATTTTTCAGCCGGAAAGTTCATGCAGACATGAGCAATTGACAATTATTTATGAACTATATATGTACTAGGAAATTTTCATTTGAACTACTAACAACTAATGTTTGCCGATCACTTATCATGACAGGGATAGATTGGGAAGAATAAACAAATACCAAGGTAAGTGAAGGTAAATCAAATATTTGCATTGTCTGTGACTACTTTATTGTTAGATTTTGGCAGCGTGAGTAAGAACTTGTCATTAATCTATTCACTTTTGCTGAGGCGGCATGATTGTGGTGTTATTTAGATGAAGTTGTTCTGCTCAGTCATGCTCCATTAACTATTTCTCAAAAATTTGTCTCCAAAATGATGTTAAGTATTGGGTTACTGTGATCAGTCATGCCTGAATGATTTCCAATAGCAGCAGAGTAAAAGAGTACTACCGTATTTATCAATGAAGTTATGAAATCTTACAAGTGCCTATTTTAGTTACAAATAATTTCATGTAGTTGATGCAGCATATTGATACACTACAATGTATTTTGAGATCGAAATTTGTTCTTATTATTAAAGGTTTGTATTTGTTTGAATTAGTAAATGTATTTGAGATGAGCTTATTTATTTGAGTTGTGAAAGTCTATCTGCAATGAGATGTCTACATGTGTATTTCACATACGGGCCATTTGATAGATGAAACATGAAATATTCTTCATCATTCTTTACCTATTACTACATTAGTCCGTTTTTGAAATTTAGTGAATTTTATCTTAGTTTCCGATGTACTCATTTGCAACCTTAGTTTTTTTTCTGTGTTAGCAGGTTAGCAGAGGGCGAAGGTCATTTTCTGGTTGATGTTGCAATATTCAATGAACATGTTTTTCGCTTGACTCAAACTGCATATAACAAATTGTTTAGCTATTCCTTTTTTTAGCTCTTAGCTTTTCTCATGTTGCTACTAGCTTGAGAACTACCCTTTTATGTCACCCACTCCGGTGGCAGTTTGAGTTCTACCTTGTCAGGGTTATATCTATGTCATAAATCACTGAATTAATCAACTTATTGAAATAAGTGATATTCGTTAAGGAGGGAAAATGCTGCAATTGACTTCACCTTATAGTACTAACTTGAGGTAGATCTCTCATTATGGTATGGTAGAGCACACGCTTAATTGAGGTAAACCCCATGCCATGCAATAGTAGCGCTATTATTATTCATCCTCTACACTTAGTAATGTCTAGTTTACTCTAACTTTGTTCAATGCCATATTTTGCTTTATATGTCTCTGTATGGCTGGGCTTTGATTTTATCTGGTATTTAATTATCAACCTATTTAACCAACTAACTCTTATTCGTGTTTAAGTCTTATTTTTTTTCTCAAAACTATTTTGTTTCGTGCTCTCTTAGTTTTGGGTTTCAAATAAATAAAACGGTTTTATGTTTTACTTTCTAGTACTTCTGCGAATTAAAAGAACCTGACCAAAAATGACTGAAAGATTGAGTTCGTACTATTCGATGGAATCTGGAGATTGGGAAGATGCCTGGAACGATTCGTGAGTTGAAATTTTGTGATATACTTTCTTGGGGGTTATTTCAAAAGAAAAGACTTGGCAATCAGGAAATAATTTGGACCTCCTGAAGTATGCGCACCAAGATGGCGCACAACCTGAACTCAGGTTGTGTACCATGTTAGGATTCAGGTTATGCGACATCTTGGTGTGCATACTTCAGGAGTAGTACCAATAATTTTGTATAATATGGAAATAATGGAATATTTAATTCTATTGTATTGTATTATAAATTGTGTCATGTTCAACAAAGAATGTATTGGAAGTCTATTTATATTTATTGAATAAGTCTAGACTTGAAATTGCTGAATAATTATGTTTGAAAAATTGAGTATATCTTAATTGTGTCTTTTCAATAAAGAAGTCAACATAATATTGCACAAGTCTGAATTTGGAAAGGCTGGAAAGTCATTATATACAGTAATTACTGTATATTGGTTTATTGATTCATGGTAGATATCCTTGAAAACCTGGATGGCGAATCGACGATGATAATGTTTAGTAAGCATATCCACCTGGCTTGATTTCATTTATTTTGTTAACTTGAATAAACCATTCCTTCATGTTTATGATATTACGCTAGTGATCCCGCCTTCTCTCAAAGTCAATGATTAATCATCAAATCCCAATACCTACTTTTATTTTCAGTAGGAAATTATGTCAGTGTGCTTTTTCTTTATTAGGTCAAGATCATTAACAATAACGAAATGCAAAATTCAATATTTTCAAAAATAACCTACCGGTATACTAGACTTTTTTTTTTTTTTTTGGATTTCAAATACACTTATTGTATTATGTTTATGTATGAATGGTATACAAATTGAGTATGAGATGAGATTTAACATGCTACAAAATATAATGTAACAAATCCACTTGGATATTATGGATTTGGAAACGAAGGGTTTTCAACCCTTTTGGTTGAGTGGAACCCAAATTCAACATTCCAGAGCCACCAGGAACCCCTGTCCAATAGATAATTTGTATTTTGTTGTCTGAATTGTATAGATTATAAATATGTATACAGTATAAGTAAACCTAAAACCGGCAAAACGAAACGAAACAATCTTTAAAGTGTGTAAAGTTTATTAATAAAAGTGGAATAAAAGTGGTGAACCTAAAGGTATTTGATTATATTTACCGGTAAACAATATACAACATATATTAATACAGACTCTCGGATTTGAATGTGAAATTAGAAAAATAGGACCCTGAATTTTGCGGTACCCAGGTTGAAAACTGATGATATAAACACACAGTTACATAATTATAGCAATTTTCAATTAGTTTATGGAGTCAATTATAAGATATCTTTATATATTGCGGCATTGCGTTAGTTGTATATTTGCAAGCTTGCTTCTCTTCCTGTAATTATCAATTTGCATATTGATTACGTAAATTGATATGAACTGTGTTGCTCTATATACTTTGACATCTCATTAAAAACTGATTTGAACTGATATTCTATTCATTTACATTTTCATGTTATTATATCACAAACCATGGCCAAACCAAAAAATTTCATTGATGAAACAGTAACTTTGACTCCGTCTTATTTTTCAAAATAGAACTATTTATTGATGGATTTTAATTTCTATTTTTGTGTAAACTATGACCTTTGATTTATTCATCACTTTAGGTTGGCTATGTCTAAGTGATATTGCTATGTTATTGATACATAAAAGAAAGAGCTCATGAATGGATTGCAATAGCTATTATTATTTGAATATTTCTATGGTTGTGTCACAAACATGCATGTGTTTGCATAACTTTTAAATCCAATGAGTGTCAGATTCGTAACAGGAAATTGAATGCTTGGCATAATGACGCTAATGCATCACTTCTGTTGCAAGCTGCTTTGTAGCTATGCAACATTGAATTATTTGTGGACTTTCACTTCATTGTTTGGAAATAATTAATATATTTTATGCTTGTCATGGATTCTCAGAGATCAGTGTTAAAAAAATTTGTCCTAAAGCCAAAAATAACATTCCGCAGCATATAAAATATTTTATTTCATGTGGTGTACCAATTACAATGTAAAAAATGCAACCCATTTATTTTTGTATTCACTTGTTATTGTCTTAACAGCTTTCGATTCATCAGGGTAGCTCAAATATTTGTCTGTACAAGTAGGCTTGAGATATTTTAAGTAGGGTAATAGTGTGAACAATAAAAACAACACTTCAAATGTGTCATGATTTGGACACACATAAATCAAGAAATGGTTTGGTTATTTAGACTTGATTATTTAGGATAGAGATGACCCTAGGTTTTCCAAAAGCTGAAATTAGCAATTTGGTATTTGTTTTATTCAATACACCAAAATTTCTTCTATGCAAGGTTCTGGCTCTAGAGTTGATCTGTGGATAAATTCTGATGAAAATCGATAGTAAATTTTATCCATTGCATCATATTTTAATGAGAAAATTACTACGAAAATAGATATGATACAACGCAGTATGACTTTAATCATGACCTGCCTGTTTATTACTTAGCTTATTTTTTTCCATACATCAGACATTTTAATGAAAAGTAATTGGCCTCGGGCCCTTTCTCAGTCAGTATGTCTTCAATGTCTCGTTTAAGGGCTGAACCATTTTGGTGGTAAATTTCGAATTATACTTGTGATGGTAAAATGTCACTCTAGAAGTGTGTGTACCAATATGGAGGTAACTAATTTTGTTTGCCTACTTCACATCAAGATGTGTAAAGGGACTTAAACCTATGGACAGGGGGTATATTCACTTGGCTAACACAGACAGTCCCCGAACTCCTAATAGAACTAAAATAAGGAAAATCGGAATAAAAGTATGATCTAACTCTAACCTGGTACACACAATGTGGGAGTACGAATAAATTAAATAAATGAATATTCCCCACTGCCTGACCAATGTTTTGCCAACTGACTCAGGATGAGGTAATCTCATGGATGAGGTCGGGTTTGGTGACGTTATGAACGGAACACGCCACGGATATGACGATCAATCTCTTGATAATCATTGCTCAACGGATGTAATGAACAAGATGAGCTCATATTCCGTTTGTTTATGTCGCTGTCATTGAAACACGTAAAGTCGCAATTACCTGGAATATACGCCGTCTTTAATTATTAATAGTTAATACTCTTTAAAATTGATCCATTTATATACTTATCATTTTGCGTTGATGGACACATGTAATGTAGTTGATAACATTGTTCATTTTACGATATTTTTTAAATCAAAATCGTTAAGATGTTATAGTCTCGTTCTCGAATGAGACATAGTTGACTTCATAGCGATTCATAACAATTTGGAGAAGCTTATTTTTACTTCAAGATACAGTAATCATAACAATTAACGATAATAGACCACCGTTATATACAATTTGATTATTTATAAGGATATATATAAAAGGGCCACAAACCTCATTTATTCGCTAATTTTTGCCAAAACTTTCGGATAATTGCAATAGATAACAATGTGAATATATTGTTGACAAGACATGATCCGTCTTCACGCTACAATCTAAATCCTGTCACCAACGAGCTAAGTTAAATTGACCCGATGTTGTCAATAATTTTTTTTTCGTGTTGAGGAAATTCACGTGCTGTATTGAACTTCGTGAGATATGGCCTTCGATCGCTCCGATGTCACCGCGTTCTCGTATACATTTTCACTTCTAGTATTTCATGTCGTTGGAGCGAAACGGGATTTTTGTGAAGAATCCCATCATGTTGGGTATTGGGTTTCTAATACAGGGTTTTTGCAAGTACTATATGCTGTTAAATTCGTTTCCGTTTGTATCAAAAGTATACATACTTCACAACTACTTAAAATATTTATTGTTTTTGTATCGCACACGACCGTTCTTCCCGCATACCCAAGCCCCCTTAACATGACTTCCGTTCGAGGGCGCTCTTTGACAGGCCGGTTGATCCAAAAATAATCACGTGATGTTTGCTGTCGAATTCAAATAAATATTTGATAACCTGTTTTGCTCTATCGAGAGTTTTAAAATTAGACCCCAAATTTAAAATGACGAACGCTATGAATGTATTAATTGCATTCATCATGAATATTCATAAGAAAATGCATTTGTAATATTGTTTTGTACTTGTTACTACACATAACGGTCGTTTCGTGTAAAGGGAAGAATGCACGCACATCATTTTAAGTTCATCTTGTAAAGATTGTCGTTGCCATAGTGTACCGTATATCTTCGGAATTTGGGCATCTTTTTGTCAAATATTTACAAATCACACACATATTGAATAGCCATAAATTATATCAAGTTCATGCTTCCGAAAACAAATAATTAACTAATCCCATGCCCGACATGGACTGATAACCGGACTAGAGGCCGTTGTTCGCCATATGATTAAGCCGTCTTATCGACTGTCCTCTCCCCATGCATAGGAGATATATACATGGGTGGGCTGTCGCCGGAACACACCGGAACGGTGTTCCGTTTGTAGGACATTGTATTTCATTTGCGTTCCTGTTGTTGAAATGAAATTATGGTAAAAAAAGTCTAATTTCTCTGGTAAACCTAGTTATTAATTTGTGTAATGTTACATCATAATTCGTAATTCTTTTTAGATCACATCACGCAAATAATTAGTACATCAGTAACGTGTAATAGATGTTTCCCCGACCTTTGGCCCCATTGAAATTCATCCCGTACCTTTTTAATAATAACATTTGTATTGAATCGCTATGAATATTCTTGTAATTTTACAAAGACATAGTTCCGATAACTTCTTCATATTTTATTGTAGTTCTTCGGCTCTGTCTTAGACCAGACAAAAATTTCTGTGAACGTCCGCGTCGTGTTGTAAATATATTACACTTTTGCAAATTAGGTGCGTTCCAGTTGTTACGATTTTTCCAGCTCATCACTGGATATATATATATATATGTAAATCATATCGTATATGTTATTTTTATTCTTGTTGCACATATCGCTTGCTGGGATTATATCCAAGTGAAATTAATGAAAATAAATTAAAACAAAATCCGGTGGCGAGGCTTGTTCCAGTGATACTCATCTACAAAAAAATTTGCAAATATTTTTCTTCGGGTTATCTCGTAGTAAATTTTGACTACGCTTTAGTTATCACGTTTGGTAGCACTGGGGGTGTCAGATATGCCGGAATTACGCAGCCCGATTGGCTACCGAATCGAGAAAGGAGAAATGCCCATTCCTCGGACATTTCAAGCACGAGCCGGTGGAGTCATGTGGTATACAATAGTGTTTACAGATCCTTTATGAGTTATGACCTTATGATAAGTAGGATAAGTCTGTCATAGATGTGGATTTGTCACGTGTTTTCCGTTTTGAGGGAGTTATTGTTTGGTATTCGAAATTTTCTCGAATTAAATACTTCAATTTAATATACGGATTTTACGTAGTAGATTGAATTTTAATTCAATTCGTTTGATAGGCGATTTTATCATTATCATTTTGTATAAAATCGATCCACCCATAGTCGGTAGTTAAACTCTTTTATTTCAGATAAGAACCGTTTTTTTAGTAAAAGGGATCTTAGTTCAGTTATTTGTATTTCGTTTCGTTCTGGATTTATTCAGCTCTTAGCAAATTTAGTGTTCTCTCTATAGTATAAAAATCCTTGTATAAATTTTTAAGGCAATCTTGCTAAAATCAATCGATCAAAGCGATTTTTGCTAAAATCGAAGCGATTTTTACTCGTTAAAGCGTAGGCACCGCTGTTAGAAAAGCGTTGCGTGTCGTCTCTTACGCTCCGTTGTTGTTACGTTTAGCGATAAGCTTCATTGCGTATCACGTGGTTTGTCGATCAGGTGATGTTCGCGTGATTGTCGGTCTGTTGATTAAAATAAAAACTTGCTAAAGCGAGAAAGGCGCCGGGTCTTTGATTCATTCAATTTTGAAGAAGCACAATGCGTTATTGATCGTGTTTACAAGTACGGACCACAACAATATACCGAGCAATAATAATTGAAAAAAAAAACAGTGCGCGATTGACCTAGCACTGAAACGGTCCATAGTCAAATAAAATTGACATAAACATTTGTGATATTGATTGGGTTTCTGCGGGACTAACTAGTAACTACTTATCCTTATTCTTTGTTTTGCACCGGCGGATCCGTATGTATGCAATACAGCTATGTAAGAGTGAATATAGCTATTATAAGTGATTCGAAAGTATGACTGACGATACGTTACAGAAATATATTTGTGTTAGTGTGCATCAGGACTCTTGGAATCACTAATAAAATTAATTATCTCCAATACGTCGATATGGAAATGAGGTGAATTTTTGGGTACTCCCGAAGTATGTGAACCAAGATGGTGGACACCGGAACGTAGTACGTGTACCAGGTTAGGCCATAATTTTATTCCAATTTTCCTCATTTTAGTTATAATAAAAGTTCGGGGACTAGCCAAGTGACTTAATTATGGCCTAACCCTAACCTGGTAGACATACTACGTTCCGGTGTCCGCCATCATGGTTCAGATACTACGGGAGTACCAAGAATTGTGTTTGTTTCCAATACGTCATTATGAAGGTAGAGTGAATTTTGGGTCGGTTAATTTATCGAGAAAACCTTTGTCGCTAATCGTTTCGAATCCATACCACCGCCCATGTTTACTTTGAGCACAGGCCTACAGTTTTAATATTTAGCTTAACCTTGAACTTGTCAATTTTACCTACGAACGACCTCCCCTCGAATGAGCTGTCAAAGCCCGCCTGTCAACTCGTGAAGTTTTCGCGCAAAAACACGCTATAGACGGAAGTTAAAACATGAATATCGGTCGGAGACCGGAGACTTATCGATCGAAACTGCGGTTTCGATTCTTGACTCTATTCTTGACACCGCGTGTCCCATCACTATTTAATTAATAACTCGCTTATTATACGACATAATTCATCCAAAATCAATAAGCTTCTGGTCCGAGATATGATGAAGGCACATGCAAAATTTGGAGCAGATTCATCCAACAGACAGACAGACGGACAAACAGACAAATACCTATCAACATACTTATCGATCTTTAGACAACAACGTGCTTTATTTTTTTATCCCAGAGAATTACAATCATAAATGTGACATGTGTAAATTTGTGAACACTATCTCGATTACCCTTGACTAAGCATTTGGTTCCTGCGCTCATGTTATGTGTACTAATAACAGTATATATTTTCGGCGACGTGTCATAACATTTCGGATTTTCTTTCCTAGGTATCGCTGCTTTACTTATTATGCCAAATAATTACAATTATAAATGTGACATGTGTATATTTGTGAACACACTCTCGATTACCCTTGCTAAGCCTTTATTCCCAGCGCTCATGTTATGTGTACTAATAACAGTACATATTTTCGGCAACCTGTCATAACAATTCGGGATTTCCTTTGCTATAGTTTTAGCTTTTGGTGATATTTTTTTCTCTCTTTATAAGCTATAAAATTTCCCAAATATTTGAAGGTTAGTTAGTTCGAATCAATTTTTGTGAAGGTAGTTTTCGTGTTTGTATTCATCACTTAGAACAGAGGATTTATCGAATGCGTCTTGTAGCAACACGGGAAAGTTTTGTATAAAAGAATACGCTTCAGCGTTTTTTGTATCATCATAGCCATTTAAAAAAACTTCACACTAAAAATTCCAATTTTACAACCATTCAATTTTTCAGCGAATTTTTGAGTATGACACTAATTTCCTCTTGCCAGAAATCCTGGAAAGTTGGGGTCGTATTGTAAAAAGTTAACGACCTGTGATAAAATGGAAAATTTTTGTATAAAGAAGTCTTGCGTTTCAGTTTTGACAGTCGAGAAATTTGAACTTTTTGACTGTGCTCGCTTGAGCTCATACTCACTAAAAAAATTCGCTGAAATTCGCTGTTATGTATAAATATAAAAAAAAAACGCTAGTATAAGCATTCGCTACAAAAACTTGAGTTTGAAATAAATCGGGTTTTCTGACGAAGCACAGAGCCTGCTTCGTCAGAAAACCCGATTTATTTTAAACTCAAGTTTTTGTAGCGAATGCTTATACTAGCGGTTCCCAACTTTTTTCGTTAAATTCCCTTCCCGGTCATTTTGGAAATGTTTATACTTTCCTCACTTTGCATAAAAAGTACTTTATTCATCCAATCTTTAATGGATACGTCGCCAATGATATTCGCAACCCTGCACGGTTTAAGTAGTTTATAATGTGCGCATAAATAACTAATATTGTGATAATTGGAAAAAACTAAAGAATAGTAGTAATACTACCGCAAATACAAAAAATACCGAAAATTTTCCCCCAGGAATGACAAAATTCCACCCCGGTTGTCAAACGTACGCCAATTTTTGCAAGCCGTTAATCCTGAACTAGACCTAGGCCTGGAATGTCACGGTCGCTTCGAAAGTGGCGTGAGGTTATTGTTATTGTGACGTAAGAATGGCGTGATTTGTATTAATGAATTTAGAAATTGTGTAAATCAGTCAGTTGTCGCCGATGAAAATGTGCGGTTCTTGGCTTTGCTTCTGTGGATGCCGGTCTGGAGAAAACTTGTCGTAAGCATGTTTTTGTACTAGTTGATTAAATACTTTTACAGGCAGTTGGGCAGCTAGTTTTTGTAATGAAATCTATAGACCTGAAAGTCTCGTTTTGTCGTTCAGTAACCGCTTACAGGTCAGGCTTGCAGGTTTTCGGTAAATAACACTCGCCTCTCCGTCAGTTTTCACATGCAATCCTTTTTTTGTGCATTTTACTGACATGGTATCATATTACAAGTGCGAATGTATCAAACTTATGCAATCAATGTACCTGGAATATTGTTGATGATATTCTGTGACCATATTATTATATTGATGTCGCTCGTTTATAGGTCTCTCGTTGACCTAAAATGGGACATCTTTGAACTCGTCCTCGAATCGCCTTTTGACCTCTATGCAGTGTGTTCCCCAGCGTTTTCTTTTTTGGTGGGTGTTTCCAAATTTAGGGGGTGGTAGATATTTTGTTATTAGTGATAAAACTATTTGTAACTTATAAAAATGTGTTATAAATATACCGAAATAAATGCCTCCAAATTGGTTCGCTTTCAATGAAAATGTGCAAACAATTTCGCTATTATATGCCATTATTTAGCTGGTAAGGTAAGTAATGTAACTGGTACGGTGATTTCCCTGCACCCACTCCCACTAAAATTTTTAAGACCTCCCTAATTTTTGGTGTGACACCGTACTTCAATTCTTAACGTGAATAAAATTGTATTTGAAGGTTTCGAAAACGCCTTGGCTTACACAGACGGTCCTCGAACTCGTAATTGAACTTATCGGAATAAAATTATGGCCTAACCCTAACCTGGTACAGACACCTACGAGAGTACCAAATAAGATGTACAGGTTAATAAAATGTTAAATTTTGCTTTCCATTTTAAAGTTGAACAAACATCGACCCTGGTCTTCCTCGTACGGTACTTTTCCATGTGACTGATTGTTGAGAAACGACTTTCATAAACGGGAGAATAAAACCACAAAAGAACCACGAGCATAGGATTATCTATTTGATATCTTTAGAATAGAAATCCGATAGAATAGCTCACGTTTGTTTTGGTGACCACAATTATGGGGAAGACCGTTTTCAGCGCCGGTATTGTGTTGTAGATATTTATAAAGCGAACAAGAGTGTGTAAACATGATGCCTTCCATTATTTTCTTACGCTTTACGTGGTTTGCGTGGTTTTCACGAACGATGTCATTGCGCAATATTATTATTGTTACGCGACAAAGTTGATTTTTAATACCTTGTGACTTGAATTCTTCAGCATTGTTTGGAAAGAGTATATATGTGCTTCAACTCTTAGAGGAATACGGATGTATATATGGCATTAATCGCCAGTAATAACCCGTAGATCCATTGCAGAAACGCTGTAATAATTTTTGCTGCGTCTGGTAGCATTACTTTGCTAGTTTGATGATCGTTTACATTTAATTTAAGAAAATGGTGAAATAATTGAAATATTTTATGCAAAATTACGTTCTATTGCGGCAGGTGCGTTTTTCCACAGGTCGTTGTCATCAATAGAGTCAGCGTGATATGTGACTTGTATCGGTTTCAATAATAACACAAGTCGTAAAATTAGATTTGCTATCCAAATTAGCAAGGAGGAAATTATTAAAAATCCTACGCTAACATGGTTGTGGGCAGTGGCAGATTCAATATTAGAATCGCTTGGGTTAGGATTACTTCCTATATGAGTTAGGACAGTGCTTTTTTAATTCCCTTTGCCGGTATGTGAATTTTTCACCTGTTCCAATAGTTTTTATCCAGTTTATGAATTTACTTCCTCGTTATTATCGCATATAACTGATCAGTTGAAGCGTTTGGATTGTAAAAAGTGCGGCTAAGTCAGATATAGTTTAAACTGTGTAGATAAATAAAATGAAAATGTTGGGTTTTCTACAAATACCTGAATTCTATATTTTTATCTACTCCTAATTTAAATTCAGCGATAACATATACAAGGTGTGCCATTAAATGCATACACATCAAAAATAACTGTAAACGTGGTGTTTGATTGAATATTTTTTATTTTAAAAGTGTAAAAATATATTTACAAGTATTATTTTTTTGTTTCGTTTTGTTTTTTGTGTTTTATGGGTATTTCCCCATTTTTATACTTAGTTTTGCTTTATTCGTTCGTATTTCGTTAATTATTCCATTTTACGAGTAAGAAGTATTTGAAGTTCATGTATCGCATATTTTATCGATTTCAGTAAGCTAGTTTATTGGCAGTCATCGGGAATCGTCTTATTTTGCTAAAAAGACTAAATAAAGGATGTTTGAAAAGTTTGTACAGATTCTAAAATCAAACACGCATGATATATGAAGTTAAACTATTCTATTTGCTGCTTTTCGAACGAATTATTTTTTCAAAGAAATATGACAATTTGTACATCTAACCTCATATATCATCAACCATTTGATAGCTGTATAATTGTTCTATGCACAGTAAAATAACAAACATCAATTTTAATAACCACACTAAAACTATCCTAATTCGCCTTCACGAATAAGAGCGCTTCCGTCTACCTTTCCCCAATGGCCTATCGCAGGGGTGTGCAACAGGCGGTCAACGGGCCACAACCCGGCATTAAGTGCACAAACTAGAACAAAAATTTTGGTGTGGCTCAGCCAGATGTCTGAAGTTGTTTATATGGCCCACCGACTAAATATCTTGCACGCCCCTGACTCACCCCAATAGGAATTACCACGTGCTGGTGTACATCATGTGACTCGCTATAAAAACCGAAATCGTAAAAAAATTTGTTCCATAAAATGATACTTTTGTCCGGAACCTTTCACCGACTGGCGTGTTATAGCGTTGGTGTACGCGCTTTCAATTTTATTGTTAAATATTTTCGTTCAGAGCCGCGTACAACAATAGGGGAAACTACGAGATATGTTTGCTAAGTCCTTTGGCCCGTATTATTATAACGAAAATATAGGCTGTCACTTTTATTTGTGCTCCAACGCTTCGTGCGGGAGCTATCATTGGAATTTTGTTCCGAATTATCTTTTTGTAATTTGAAATAATAATACTTTTTATTCATTATTACGTAACAATGACTTGCAATGAATTAGATATTGTAATATAAATACTGCCCAGTTTGCTTGTTGGTGTAACAGTTTCGGTAGCCATTGGAAATAGTCTGTATCCAATAATAAATGACGGAAATTAGGATTTCAAGATGCTTTTTCATTCTGACCTGACGGCCCAAGGACACGATAAATTATTATTTGAGGTCTCCGTTGGACCGCCCTCTCTATTTACTATTCTGAACGTAAGGACAAACACTCCAGTTAGATACTGTTGGAACAATCAAACAAACCTGGAATTTTCTGATTGCTCATTAACTAAGGACGACAGTGTGAGCCGTTTCCATAAGCCAGCGATCATTTGTACATCACCGTCGACGAACGAGTGTTCTGGAACAAGGTCTGTAGCACTGAAAACAATAATGGAATCAGATGAAAGTGTTACTTTTGAGAGCTTTGTGGACGATGAGTATACCGAAATCGACAGTGAGACTACAATTCACAAAACTGAAGAAGCAAAGGCTATTTTGAAAACTCCGGCGTCTACTCCCGAAGAGAATGAATCAGTTTCAAATGTAAAGGACAAAAAGGTCACTTTCGGAGTGAACCGCCATCACCATATTGAAGATGTAATTTCAGAATCTGACGGCGAATATTTTTACGAAGTAGCTACAGCGAATGCAAGCGAAAACGCGTCACAATCACCAGAGATGAACTATGAACTATCCGCAAACAATGATGCGTTGTTAGTTAATAAATCGCACCAGTTCGTGTCATCAGACACCAATATTGCTATATATCGCACCAGCTCAGATCCGAATTTGAAAAAAGCATCAAATTCCAACACAACTGAAGATTTGAGAAGGACTAAATCTAATCAGCGCGCAAAATTATCTACCTCACAATCTTTTGACAACTCGCTGCATCGTTCTTCGAGTGATAGAGTGCTTTCAACCCTTAGTCCTTCCACCCTATCCTCGCTAGAATTTTCAAAAAAGGACAAGAAAAGACGAAGTGTAATCAAGAGGAAAATTTTGAAAATACACAAGGTTTTTAAGAAGAAACCGAAACAGAATTCGTGAGTAAAACTTTGATAGAATTTCAGAATATATATCAGTAGTTTCACTCGCCATATGGCTGGTCTAGTATTGTGGATTTTTGGGATGGTATCCAGTGAAATATCCTATATTGTTTTCTAGGGAGAAATTAAAAAAAATCTAGGTTTTGTTTTATTTTGAATCAAGTTTGATCATCTATTCCAAATTTCTATATCCTATTCAGAAATTTGAAATAGTTTAGTAGGTGTTTCACGGATAGTTAAACCCATACTAACCCTAACCCATGGGTTTTAGCACCCGCACATAGATTGAACCCGTGGATATACGCATGGGTTCAAATGTACATGGGTTCAAATGTACGGTCACCATCTTAAATAGCTAAGCAGCAATTATGAATAGGCAGTCATTTTTATGCAGAATGCTGTTTTCTTATTTTGCGACCTTTGTACTGATTAATATGAGTTTTGGTATTTCCTGATTATTGTTGAGATTAAAAAGTTTAAATAATACGAATACGATACGAATGGTTTGATATCTAGAATTTAGTAGATTTGTACCTTTTAAAATATATCGAATTACAAATTAATGTTTGTTTTGTTTGATAAAGTTATTTTAGTAGAACGTCAAACTTATTATTAAACCTATATTAGAAACCATACTGAGTTCGCCTTTGTGCTTTATATACACAGTAGTGAGTCGGTCTGTTTTGATACATTCACTTAATAATAAATCGCGGGCAGAAATGTTTCACTTCGATAAAGAAAGCCATGCTAATTCCTCGAGGTAAAAATATCACTTGATTAGACCGCATGAGAAAATGAAGCCCTATAGTTTTGATTTTACTCGTGACGAGTTTGCATTAGAGTAATAAACTTTTTACATCTGGTTTACGATTCTGTACTTTAGTCAAAAATATTGTTTCCCTCCTAAATAGTGCAAATAAATTTATATAACTCAAAATTTATTTTTATGACAGTTGTAATATTTTTTCATTATTACTTTAGTCAAAAATATTGTTTCCCTCCTAAATAGTGCAAATAAATTTATATAACTCAAAATTTATTTTTATGACAGTTGTAATATTTTTTCATTATTCTTTCCATCTCAATATTGTCCGCGTAGAATTCAATAAACGTGTACAAGAGATTTCGTGGCCGCTATTATGAGAACATTTTCTCGTAAACAGTAAAATATTAACTAGCTTCGTCACCGGGCTGTTGGGAATTTCAGTAATATTAACCGGAATTTGATGTGTATTCGATAACAACTCGTTACTGCTATCTTTGTCTTTTATTGGGTGTTTTTTTTATATTTTAATTTGGCTGGCCTGTTCGGTACCGATCTACAGATTACCGGAATCAAAGTACATACCGGTAATTGTATTCATTGTTCATTCTCGTTGGTACCGGGCACCAGAAAATTGTGTATTCTTCTTTACTTTTAGTTAGGGTAATCCGCTACGTGTTTTATTTGCATTCATATTCCGGTAACTGGTTAGGTGTGTTTGGTCATTCTGTCCATCTCTCCTTAGTACAAGGTCTTATAGTAATCATTAAGCTCCTTAAGTATCCAAATCTAGGGGCTGGACCTCGGACGCGTATGGTCGTCTGTCACGTAGCTTCGACCCAACGTTTTTTTTCTCGATCATTATTTGGAATAAAATTTCCGTTTGGATTTAAGTTTGCAACTATCTCTGGTAGTGTTCCATTGGTTTACCATGTTGTGGTAGTGGTTATCATTAGTTTATATTAAGTAAACTTATTGCTATTGAGTTAACATCTCATTGCAATGTCTCAACTTCAGTTTGGCTCTAATTTGGTATTTGATTATATTTAGACTATAGGATTTGAATATAAACTTGCGAACCCCTGGACTTTAGTTGCAGAACCACATTCTTGAACCACTGGGCCAGAATGATAAATCAACAAAAAGGGAGAAATAATTACGACCTGTTCATGTGTAATTATTCCAAATGCAGCATATGTCTTCGTTGTCACGAGATCGGTGTATTTGATTGTTAATAGCGCACATTTGGGGACAAATATCGTTAAATTCTGGGTCACATGGATTTGCGAATAGGTGAACCTTGCCCCATTTACGTATCCAACAATCGTGCCACAATCACGTGGTATTGCCGGTCGATCTATATGTGCTTTATTACTCAATTTTATTTATATTCACTTTGCTAATAATTGTATAACAATTGTATCACTTAGTTAGGAAGAATAGCTTTAGCGTTTTAGCGCGATTATGTCTTGAACTTCGTTCGTTTGGATGAAATGGAATGAATGATAAGGTAAAGTTAGCTCATCACCATTGTATTGTATTGTATTGCTCTTTATTTATGTACCTCATAGCTACACTCCCTAGTAATTAACGATCTTAAAAAGAAGCACTTTCCAACCGACGGTAACCCAGATGTGGTATTTCACTGGGGTTCAACCATATTCTATCCCGAGAATTTGAATCTTGAAGCAAAACCAAATACAGTCTGTTTCACAATTGAATTTTTTTTTCGCTGTTTTACGGTGACCAGCGCCAATATGACAAACACGGAAGAGCGGTTTTAAAAAAAGTTCGGCATCATATTGTTCCATCGATTACACCTTCTAATATCAGCTATTTTTCCTCTGTATGGTTGTCTTTTCGATATTCTGGAGCGCAAACTTCTTCCTTTTACCAAAACCAGGTGTACACATTCGTGTGAATATTATTTAAACTAATTTTGCATTTATTTCGTAGTAATTAATTAATGATCTTTTATCAGATGAGTTTTGCCTGATCTCTTATTATGCATAAAAATTCTTTAGTTAGTGTAACGCACAAGTCGCACTTTCGCTTTTGTTAGTTTAATTAGTTCAGGATATGTACATAAAAAATATGTCTAATACCGAAAATATCCCTTCCCTAGTATACAGCCAAAGTCCATCTTGGGAGGGAGTAGTTTCCTCATGGCTGGGAAACGCGAGTTTAAGGGACAGAGTTCAATATATGATTGTGTCGTCAGGTCAGCAATTAATGTGATTTCCCCTCAAGGACATCCGATATCACGTGCGCGCTAGGTCAAAATCCGCACGGCCACAGTGTACATAACGGGGTGTGGCCTTCCCATTTATCACTATCCTAACAATTTTATTTGGATTTTCACCTTTAAGCTAACATTTTCTTAGTGAATAGCATATACAAGTATAATGTGGTTTTGATTAGTATTTTACAGTACGATTTCGGTTTCATTTTTTTTTTTTCAAATCGTATGTGAATTGTTACGTGACAAGTATACTTTTTTATTGAGTGGTAAATCGTCGAGATTGGGACGAAAGTTAATCATGGCTGTGTGTGTTTATACAAAATGGGTATTCTATATTCTGAACGAAATATATACCTTTTTATTTTTTTCTTAAGTTAATTTTCTGCTATACCTCGTCTGGCAAATTCATTCTTTTGTTTAGTGTTTCTATTTTTTAGTTAGTCACGTGATCATTCTTTGTTAAGTAACAATAGCAGTTCACACATCGCCTTAGCAACCCTGGGCGTTAAGATGGACACACGTCTTTGCTGACAAGCTCTCTCTCTATGTAGGTTATAGTTTATTTCCATTGCGGATTGATTGCGATATCCTCCCGAGTATTTACCCACGTACCGAGGGTTAATTTTAATTGAAAATTTTTCATAAAACATTCTCGTTGACGTCACACCTTATTTATTATTCTGCCATCATAAAATTCTGGTTATTGTTTAACTTTTTAGATCACGAGAATATTACGACATGGTCGGTTACTTTTGGCGATTATATAAAAGCCGAATATAAAAGAATTGTAACATTCCGACTGTTAGATGATTGGTCAGTTTGCAGCACTATTCCAGGAATGTGGATTGTGTAGCCTACATATAGTTCATTGCAATACCTTATATTTACTTATCAACGAATAAGAAATTGTTTGTGGGGTTTCAATACACGGATAACTGAAAAAAAAACAACCATAAATTGAGCATCTGTGCTCAATCCTCAATACACCTGCAAACACCGTTAAATCGGATCCGTTCATAGATATACTAACAAATTATATGATGGTTACGTTACTTTTGGTTTTTTAAATTCACCTGAAATATACTTTGAACTTGAAATATGCAGAGTAAATTACTATCTGACAAACAAGTGCCAATATTTGAATATTAATTAAATTGTAAATGCTCCGATTCCGCGACCGATTTTGGTAGTTTTTCTATTTTTAAATCAATTGGCATTTAAAAGCTAAATTACTATGCCCCCAAAGTTAAAAACATATGCAAAATGAGTTGCTTAAAAATCCGCTGTAGATAAAAACCCGACACAAAATGAGCAATGATAGCGAAGCCTCGTTCAGTTTTTTCTTAAATTATTCCATTTTTATAAATTCAATTTTGATAAAATGTAGCCTAATATTAACATAGTAAACTTAAAAATGGGTAACCAGACAGAGAGGACAAATATTTAACCGAAAGTAAGGAATTTTTGTTCGGTCCACTTGTGTAATCATTGTGTGATATAGCTAGGCATGTTATCACCAAAATCATTTGAAGTTTTGCACACATCTAGCAAATTTATGCATGCTTAAAGCGTAGTATGTATCTGTTTTTCCGTTCACAGTTTTACCAATGCTGTTCTTGAAAAAGTACGCGTGTTCGTGGTCACTGCTGTACCCGACCACCACCTTGGGAAAATTTACGAAAAAATTATTTCAAAAGCCGGCAATGATGTGTTGTTAAAACTGCGTTATCGATTTTAAATAGCTATTATAGTACCCGAATAAACATATCGATAATGCTAATTTTTATATTGTTCGGTTTCTATACCAAGGCACATATTATATAATCTATCATTAGTGATGTTTGATTATCGTTATCTACATTTATCTATAAATATCATTTTCTATTTACGTAAAAACCGCGTTTTGCTGAAAATGGGTTCCGCTTGATAAGCTTCATTATGAGGCAATTGTTTACCCCATAATCACGTGATAAAACGTTCAAAAAGTCACACATCATTGCACAATGCTGACTCATGAAAAATTGTCAGCAATCATTCATAAAACCAACGGACTTTGGCCGAATGGGGTGATCCGTTTGTAGAGGAAATCTAGTTGTATCACATAACTGATCTGGGACGCGCCATGTTAGTACGTTACCCAAACTTGAATCGATGTTTGAAATACAATCTCTCTCTCCCATCATGCTGGTTTTGTTTACTCTCCCATCATAACGCAGCCATCCTATTTGCCAGTATTCTCTTACATGCTATTTCTACGCTACGCGAGTCAATCAGGCATAACATCCTAGGTATGGCGGCTGCGTTAAAGCGGCCTGATATCGCTTGTTTGTTGAAATGCAGGAAAGGATGTTTTTGGTCTTCAGTTGATGAATAGTAATTAGACAGATTGATTGAGAACCTGCGAATATGACGTCACAGTTGGTTTATTTTGAATTCGTCAGCGAGAATAATTTGATCGATTCATCCCTGTCACGTGTTAGTATCGGTACCCAGTGGGCTTGCTTACACGTAAATTTTGTGTTATTATTATAAAATGGTAGTGCCATCAACTATACATACGTTGGTTAGTGATTTAGTTTTCCCGCATTATAGCTGATACTGCAATAAATTGTATAACATTTTAATCCAGCTTTAGTGTTCTGGATTCTTTCAAATCACATTTTCGATTCCCCACAATACCGAATCCTGGTTTATATATCTGTGTCACGCTATCAAAACAATATGTTGTTATGAAAACAATCGTTCGCGGAAGCCAGTTGTGTCCTTAAACAAATTCCTAGCTAATCATTATTGTTGATTTGAAATTTGAAACAACGAATCAGTGGGACGACAACGTCATACATTTTTGTAGATCAGTTTTCAAATTGCAAATAAAGCTTTTAGTCACAAGCGGGCCACGGGTAGTTTGCTGATTTTTGATTTTTATTACCGTATTCAATTTTAGGCGCACCAGAAGTGTGTGTACCAGTATGGAGGTAACTAATTTTGTTCGCCTACTTTCCATCAAGTTGTGTAGAGGAACGGAAGCCTTTGAGGGTGTATTGATTCACTTGTCTAACACACACAGTCCCCAAACTCGTAATAGACCTAAAATAAGGAAAATCGGAATAAAATTATGGCCTAACCCTAACCTGGTACACACACTACGGGACTACTCAATTTTGCCAAGCATGTTCCCAAGCGCACTACTACCTTAACTTGTGATAGAGATGTAAAATGATAGCGGTTTGCAAATTTCGCATGGGAAAATTCAACGATTTCGAAAATCAAAATGAGTACTTTTCCGTAGGTTCTATTAAAAAACTCAGATAGTCGAAATTACTCTCAGCTGGAGTAACGCGAGACTAGCTACCTGTCCTTCCTCTATGCATTCGACTGGTGGATCCATATGTGTATAATGCAAGGGTGCTTTAGCAAGAAGAAGGATGAGAATTCAACGTGATTCAAGAGTCTTGCACACAAACACGAGTAAATTTCTGCAACATTTCGTATCAGTCGAAACTCTGGAATCACATAATATCGGAATTCATTTTGCTTTTGGGAAATTTAGCCGAGTATAAAATTTTTACAAAAAAATTTGCGCGTATCTGAAAAATTTGCGTGTCATACGTGAAACATACAATAATTGCCTCACTCGCTTATTGTTTTTCCACATTTTTTATCGAATCTGGTTATCAAAGTGTAGGCGGTTGATGATGCAACCAGCTATTCCAGCAATTTGATATTGTAAATTTGATATCGTTTCCCATGAGCGCTATGTTTGCAACGTTTAGGAAATTCCCCAAACTGAAGAAAGAATTTCCGAACATTACGCCCACACAGCGTAGCATAGAATTGGAGAATAGTTTGGAATGTAAAGCTCATTCGGAATGCTTTAATGTGTTCTTCGAAGTTATCGTAGATTTATTCTTATATCTTAAGTAAATATTTTGACCACCGAAGGAACTATTGTTAATAGAGTCTGTTTTGAATAATTAAATGCGCTTTGTCAGAGTTTATTAACATAATATAGTATCTGGGGTACTTTCCACTGTTTCGCACATTTCATTGCGTGGTGATTCTGCAGCATTTTTTTTTCTGCTATTTATTCAACGTTTTTCTTTTTTTAAGAATATTACTCAAAGCAAGGTCGCGGAATCCACTCAGAAATTAAATGGAATGATCTCTGAGCGAAGCTACGTGCGATCACAGCGATGCCATAAGCTAGAGATATTATAAAATTATAACTAAAATCTAACTAAACTATATTTTTGTGCGCTCAACGGATATGTAATATCACGTATCATCTTTTATATTGGCGATAAAATCCAGATTCTAAAATGAATGGATTTCTTAAATATTTTGTCAATTATCTCAAAATTACTATTTACACTATAAAGATTGCACTTTAGAAACACCTATTTACGCGAGACTTGCAAAATGGCGCACAACCTGGACATAGTATGTGTACCAGGTTACGATTCAGGTTGTGCGCCATCTTGGTGCACATACTACGGGAGCGCCAAAAATTCCATATTTTCTGGGCACTACCATTATTGACTGACGTTCCTCTGATTGGAAAACACGTTAAACAACACTCTTTTCTTCATGACTTAACAAAGTGCGATTGCGTTGTACCTCCATGTGATCATGATCTGACGACTTCCTCTATCAAATGTCTATCACAATGGTATTGATTTTTCAAAAATAAAATTATGTTTTTGACTTAACGAAATTAGCTCGACTGCAATCGATAAAGGTGTACATTGTGATTAGGGATGAAGGTCACGGCCACGGGCTTGTTAAGATTGAAACTCGTAGTTTTTGCTGTTTGGCTGTTCAAGCGGAGTAAAGCTATTGTCGTTACTAGCTTTCTATCGCGTCTCGATTTGTTCAACTAAAGGCGGTCCTTTTTGGCAGAATTTTTTCTGGTTGTCGCTTTGCTGGTCTTTTGCCAGTAAAGCTTCGTGCGTTTACTGATACCAACCTAGGCAATTGTGCAAACTCGCTTGTACCAATTTAACATAAAATATAAGGTATAAGATTATTTTAGCAAAAAATGTGGTTTCCGAGTGTTTCGGAGTTACTATTCGTCAGTACTTGGTAATCTGTTTTAAATTCCCATGTTTTGCGACATGCTCTATTAAATACAATGAGACAACTGACAGATTAGCACTGCACTAAGACGTTTTTAGTCCACTAATTCTAGTAATTTGACATGGAAAGGAGAACGTTATCTATTCCAATTCTCAATGCCATTCTTAGTTCTTGGTTCATAGTGGCCACAGGTTTCCGTTTTCGTTCGAGGCGCTGACGAGTCGCGGCACCGAGATTACGAAAGTTATTTTAATAAGCAATTAGAACTATATAATAAATTCATCTCCATTCCAGACTACTTTCTGTTTTGTATTTTCTCTTTGAATTCTCAGCATCTTTTCCCACTTTGTAATGGCGGTTTATATTTGTGTATACCAACTAATTCAGCTGTATTATTCATACAGGGTGTCCAAAAAATGTCGTAATAAAACTTGAAAATTTCTTCGTCTTCGTCTTTTTAATGTTTCTTATTATGCTTGTAGTTCTCATTTATCATAGAATGAAATACTCACAATTGTTATTACTTTAAATTCGGGCGAAATTTTTAGAACACTCTGTATATTGAAACAATGGGTTATCTTGTCGATTTCCTTCGTTTCACCACTTGATTGTGCGTGACGTATTCTATTTTAACGTAATTTTCAATGTAACAGCTATCGCAATCTGACGTACGGATCACTGGAACCTAATTTGACCTCTAAACGTATCTTCAATATTTCTGTTTCATTGTCAATATCTTTATCTCTCAACTAAACTTGTGATATTTTGGATAATATATTGAACTCAGGTATAGGGTTTGTAACGCAAAAGGGATTGGAAAACTCGTATGTACCAGATTGAACTAAATTAAATTAAAATCGTTTCGCGGGCCACACATTATTCAAAGTTGGCACTCCTCCGCGGCCCGCAAAATTTTTTCTCAAGTGCCTGCCGAAGGTTGCGTACCCCCGCATTATATCATAAACAAGTTTAGTTGAAATGATACATTTTTATTATATTTCGGACCGTAAATATGAATTCGTGTAAATCTATATTACAGGGAAGTTACATTGGTGCCATTGGAGTTTCGACTAAATTATATGATTCGTTATAAATAAACTCAATGCGATAATGACGAATTTTCCCATTTATGCGACAAGAATGGGAAATACGATTTTGATAGTTTCCGCATTTGCGCTAGTATTTTGTAGTCTGGATAAGGCAGACGTTTTTCTTCAGATGTCAAAAGTCATATTTATAAAGTAAATGTTGCCTCTTTAAGTTAGATGCAGATTTTATGGATAGCGACAAACAGTTAACTTCCAGACTGACAGGAGTGTTTTGAATGAATCTGAAATAAATATGTAGAATTGGATTGAAAGTGTATTCAGTGAACGTTTATTAATCCACGTTCGATAAATTTTTTGATCCCCAAAGGCGGATTGTTTTCAAATTTTGGGTTAATTTTGACGATTTACAAATATAGGTGTATCTAATTAATTAATTGTTATATTTCAAGTATTGATCGGAATATGTATTATTTTCCCTATTTTGATGTTATTTTGGAAAGTTTACCCGAATTGGTCATAAAATCGCCATTTCGTCGTTTAACCACTCAAAGTAGCAATCTGATTGAAGTATAATTGTAATCGAAATTTCGCAGTGGGTAACTTTTGGTGCAGTGGTACAGTTTGGATATCGTTTCCATTGGCGCTATATTTGGTGACATGTTACAGAACTATATCCACAAATCTACACGAATTACATCCGATTTGTGCTCAGTTATAACGAATTGTTGTCGGCAAATTAAGACATTGAGCTTACTGACGGTCAACGTGTCCTAACTTGTAATGTAATCTAATGGAGAGCGTTGTATTAGGGAAAACGCGCGTAGGCGTGTATTATAATCGCCATCTTGTATAAATGGGGTGATTTCGGACATTGATTGTCTATTGTGTAACAATTTCCATTGTTGATCACAATAGTTTCGACGCGTTTCTTTTTTTTAAAATTTATTTGCTGGTTTGTGTAGAAGGCAGAAGGCTGAAACAGGTGTCGCGGTCTTGTCGGCGTGGACGTGCAAAGCGTGAATTTTTCTGACCAATTTTATAAGACAATGTCATCGGTCTTGAACCTGAAGGTAAGAAGACTTTTTATAGGATGAATTTATGCGCCTTCCGCTATTAAGAAGGCTCTGCACCAACGGCCGGGTTAGGAGCTGCTAAAGTTCGAGATGACTTTCCGGCAACGGTGACTTTTGTTGATAATGACGACATTGAAGATACGTTTAGCGGTTTCAAATTAGAATCCAGTGATCCGTGCGTCAGATTGCGTGAACTATTACATTGAAAATTACGTTAAAATAGAATAGGTCACGCACAATCAACTGGCGAAACAAAAGATAATACCCAAGATAACACATAGCTTAAATACACTTGAGTTGACTTTTTAAAACACGGACTCGAATCTACGCTGCGAAACGGTATTAGCGAGCTGTTGATAACTAAACGGCAAAAGTGTAATAGGTTGGGAATAGGGATGGAAACGTCAGATCGCTCATTTTAATAAATTTCGTAATAACGGTGCGCGATTCGTCATCGCCTGGGACGGAAAGCGAATCCTTCAGCTATTCAAATAACTATCGTATTTTGGATTCGTACATTCGAAATAAAGCCGGACACCATATTCAAAAAGTTAGTTCATCTACTTTTATGGACTCGGTCAAATACGTTCTCACCATGTGTTTTAACTTTTGACACATATTATGTAGATTAGACTTGAGTCTTGCCTGTTAAAAATCACGTAATCCTGTTCGATATTGCTTCATTACGTCTGGCTAATTATTATCCAGCTTGTTAGTCCTCAAGGCTTATTGAATAAATCATTAGTTAATATTTTACCTGTTGTTGGCCTTTGTTTGATGTTGCAATTTTTGTCCATATTTCGCGCGTCATTACGATAATGTATTGCTCTTAAATGTGTCGTTTTTGATGGCACTTCCTGGTAACGTAACTCTGTTCTGTGATAAAAGGCTAAGTCAGCTGGGTCTAACAATTTGCGAGGTAGCTTATTACAGCAGATATGTTGCCATGAATAAGCGATGTGGTTATGTTTTTTTTGTTTGAAATAATTATTACGTCGTTTTCGGGGCATGGTGTCCACGGCTACCATATAGCTTAGTTAGAGTGAACAAACTTTAACATTTTACTGTGTAAATATTCGAAATGCAAGCGTGATATATCGTGTGTTCTTTTGAGTTTCTGCTGGACTAACTACTTATCTTTCAATGCGCAGATGGATGAATTTGTATGATAACTATCCTAAGTGATTCAAGAAGAGTCTTGCTGCACATTAACATAAATTTATTTCGCTTAAATTTCGTCTGACTAATATCGGACTTCATCGGACATACATAATTCGGTACTCCCGTTGTATGTGTACCAGGTTAGAGTTAGGCCATAATTTTAATCCGATTTTCTTCATTTTTGTTTTATTACGAGTTCGTGGACTGTCTGTGTTAGCCAAGTGAATAGTCGGTCCCCTGGCTATAGGTTTCAGTCCCTTTACACAACTTGATGTAAAGTGGGCGGACAAAATTAGTTACCTCCATATTAGTACACATACTTCTGGAGCGCCCATAATTCAACTATGTTAGTTTATTACCACTCATGCATCTTTTAATATGAACAAGCCTGTGAACAGATACTGGCAGGGGTTACTATGTTCGCGCATTTCCAATGCGAGCAATAAATACTGCATTTGCATAATCTCAATTGCTCAATAGGAAATAATTCTACCTGTGTGTATTAAGCTAAGTTAATCCAATAGTGGGGGATTATCATTGGTAATCAGATTGTTGTGATTTCTACTTGCATCGGTAACAATTTTGCTTTGTAACTGTATTTCCTCTATTCTTTCCTGCGCCGAAAAACCGACGATTTCAATGAAATTGGATACATACTATGTATATAAATATGCACATACTCGTTAAATGTAGATATATGCATACCACCTTTTTCTTCTCTTTACAACTGCAAAGAATGATTTCAATATATTAGCGTTAATTTGTGCAAAGGAAAATTTTTATGCCAACGATTTTTTCCGACGGTTTTGGTGTGCATTGTGACGGCACACGCCGATAGTTGTTTGCGTCATTCCAGTGCTTAACGACAAGAATGAGATAACGACGATTCCCAAGCTTATCATTAATTCATGGCAACCATGGCTCGGGAGGCCCGTGCTCTTGTAAATTATATTTCATCGTAGGCATTGATCGGCAGCTTGGCTATATTCAATAGCGGAATAGTCTGTAATTGACTTATAGAAAGAGAACGCTGTATATATCGGTGTGAGTGGATGGATGACTAAATGTGCTAGCCATTGGAAAGGTTATAGAGAAGGAAACATTTTGATAGGATATTTTCTTGTGTTCTGGTCTTTATTTATTGGGAAGATGTGGTAGAAAATTAAAAGAAAAAAGTTACAAAATATGTTCACATGATGGTTGTGGTTTTGGGCTTTATCTAAAGGCCAGATCTGTTGGTTAAATTCCTTTTTTGGTTTCAATCACCTTCAAATAATGAGAATGGTTTACTATCTTCCCTACAACCAATTAATTTACTTTGAATTAATAATTTGAATAAAATAACTGGATTAGTTTATTAACATTAACAGATTAGTATTATAATCTAATTATAAATATCTTAATTACTACATATTATGGCAATATATGATATACCTTTATTATTAACTTATATATTAAGTTAATATGTATTCATTACAATATATATTTTCCTAAGAAGTATTAACTTATATGGTCCTAGTTAAATTCTTTTGTACTTTT
The DNA here is from genome assembly GCF_013122585.1 of Styela clava. NCBI lineage: Eukaryota > Metazoa > Chordata > Ascidiacea > Stolidobranchia > Styelidae > Styela > Styela clava. The sequence continues at coordinate 17,795,206 of NW_024102834.1, read as the reverse complement.
TTGTAATTAATTTTGATTTTATATAGATTATTTTATTTTTATTAACATACTCAGATTTATAACGCTGTAAATAATGGTGCTTTAGTATTTAATAATAATAATAATTGTGCAATATTACTGTTATATTGTTATTCCAATTATTAATGGATAAAAATGAGAACTCCACCAGAGACTATGTGAGTATTGCTTTATCAGTTAAATGTAAGGAGTTGCATGTGGATTAAGCCAGCATGCTTGTATTGATTTTTTTTGTAATGTTTGAAGTCTGGCCCTCAAATTCATTGGGATTCAGATGTGTATTTTTGGGCTAGAATTGGTAAAAAGGTTGGTTTTTATGTCTGATTTTATGTTAAAATGGATTTTTGTCTAGGGATGTCCAAATTTAATCAATTATTTTATTACAATCAAGAATTAGCGATCAGTTTTTTTATGTGACACATATTCTCGCCTTTCGCCCCATACATGGCTTCAACGCGCATCCACTGATATTTAATGATATGAAAGGGGGGACCATTTTCTTTCACATATTTTAGAATAGTTTGACACCAGATGGTCAAACAAGACTGATATCCCATGTTCGGAAATAATATTTTTGAATGTAATCGAAATAGTATCTCATTCTTTTATGTTTGCGTTTTGCACGTTATAGTTAGGTATATATTGTTATTGATAGGTATTTACGAAAATAGACTCAATGTAGTATGTGTGATGTTCATATCATTTCTCATGACGTTATCGCCACAGAAATAAACATTACCTGAATAAATAGGGAAGCAAGTGAATCACTATTCAAATACAGGAAAATTAGATGTAGTACACGAACTTTTCATACATGCTTTTATTTATATGTTACTCTCCAATACTACCCCTTTTCATGTAATTCTGAATCGTGTATTGATTATAGGTTAGTAATAATATTTATTCAACAAATCGACTACCTCAGAAGAAGCATTGTATATGCTAATTTTCCATTCCCAAATCGATGAACGAAAATATGCTTTTGTGGTGCAAATTCTGTAATATCCTGTAATAAACCTTTTCACATTATGCGGTCAAATTTTTCTTCAGTGTTTTTGCACAAATCGTGTACAAAATGATTTTATACTCTAATTATGTTACTGCATATGACTTTCAAATTTCAAGATAAGTTTATTTCTGAATACGCTTCAAATCATTTATATAAATACATATTGTTGCAATAGGATTTAACCTCAGCAAGTTTTCAAATACAGAAAAGCTAGATGCAGTGTATGCAATTTCCATATATGCTCCTATTTCGGATTTTCGATATTATCACCCTTCCCATATAATTCTGAAGTGTGATAATATGCATTTCTATGAAACAACCACCTTAACATGCGCATTATGTTAATTTTATCATTTTACAATTTATGAACACTAATTGTGCTTTTATTGGACAAATTAGGCAATATTTTGTGTTAAACCCTCTCCAATGACATACCAGTAGGTAATAAAATTGATCTTTAATGCAACACAAATCAGTGTACAAAACAATTTTTTTCCTGATTAGGATGACGTACGCGTACAACTTCTACACTTTAAAATAATAATGTTTTTGAATTCGTTTCAAATCATATATTTAAATCCATATTTTGAGTGTTGCAATAGGATGTAACCTCAGCAAGTGTTTAAATAAAGATCTCTTGTATATTTCTAACTGTAGGTACTTGTCAAACAGTCGAGTGGTCCTTGTATTGCTTATATAAGAGATACTTTATCTAAGTTGAGTGAGGTGGCGTGATGTTTTCTGTCAAACAGCAGTTAAATATTAGTTATCTGGCTAATGTTGCTAGTTAGTTGTGATATTTGGTTTAGTAAGGCATTACAAGGACATGCTTAGGTTTGTATAGAGATTTATATTCAAAATTTGTAAGTTTTATAAATAAAATATAATTTTAGTAATAGGTGATGTGAAAAAGAAAGTTTTCTATTATATGAATTAGTACCAGTTTCAAATTCCTTCAATGTTTTGATTCACCCTGGGTATGCCCTTGTATATGACCTATAGTCTCAATAATGAGTCATTATCCAGAATATGCAGAATGTGTCACAACTCAGGTTTTCAGTTTTTATGTTTTTTTTTTTTTGAGTTTAAATCTAGATTTATTTATCATATAGTAAATTTATATTTTGTATTTTTCTCTGCCTCTCCCAATACTGTTTTTTTTACACGCAACTGCTAGAAGTTACTACTACTGCTTTAACGTAATCCCAGAATTTGTAACCTGGAATGTTCTTCTTTCTTACAGACTGGAAGAGTCCGAGGAAACTGGTGGAGATTACTTGCCTGGTTCTGATGAATCTGACGACGTTTCAAAGGGAAGTGAAGGAAGGGAGACTAGCGGGTAGGTTCATGAATGGAATCAAGTTTTTATATGTGTTAGTAACCAGACCCTGGGAAGAATTTCATGGGCAATTGTATACAGGGTCTAGGTCACTGGTTCTTAACCATGGGGCCATGGCCCACTACTGGGTCAAAAAATTTTTTTCTGGTGTGCCACAGACCTATAAAAAGATGAAAGAGTTGTTGATAAAGTTAGTTAAATTTGATGGTGGTAGCAATGGATGATGCGTTTTTGTTGTTGCAGGGTGGTAATTATTAAAGTGAAGGTGTCTATTTTCGCAGGAAGAATCCCATGTTTTTCTTGAAGTTTTTCCCAACATGCAAAAGTTAGTGGGCAACCAAATTTTTTTGCGACGAAAATGGGCCACGAAAGAAAAAAGGTTGAGAACCACTGGTCTAGGTGCATAGATTCTCATGATGCATGGCCCTGTGCCCGCGATCTAAATGATCACTTGATCTAAATCAGGGGTGCACAACCTTTTTGGTATTGGCGGCCACATTGCATTTATTTTGATACAATACGGCCGCCAGGAGGTTGAAGGCGCGCAAATTTTTTGGCTTTATGACGTCATAACCGCGTATTTGACCCGTGCGAGGTGCATTCTGCCCAATTATGAAGTATGTAGGACTACTTGGAAGTATAATATTTGCATTTTAAAAGGATTTTTTTTTTCGGTGGACCTATTCTTGAGCAGATATATTCTGCAAGTTGCATAATGGTTGCACAATTTTGAAAAAAATTGAAAGTCGGGGAGGGGCGGTCGCCCCCATTTTCTTGTCTCTAAAAGTATAATAAAATGTCAAATATTTTTATGAATTTATTCTATAAAAGTTTGCAAAGAATTGTAGCAATTTAATGACTCCTTTGGTCTTGCATGTTGGCAGATAAACTTGCAAAGTCAGGTAACTGGCAGCAAATACACCATCTAGATTGTGACGCATCGTGTCGTCTGACTTTTTTGCAGTGCTTCTGTTTTGCTTCAATATACGCCAGCATAGCTGCCAAATTCTATATTTTGAACTTTTTTTTCATAGGATTTTGTATGTGGACGGCCGCAGGTTGTGCACCGTTGATCTAAATGAATGTGCTATTGAGTGATCAATTATCAGCAGGTGGAAAAAATTTTGGGCCAATTTTATACAAGAGTCATGGGCGTCGATGGCTTGCTTAGTGGTTAATAAAGCCATGTTGGTGTTATAGTTAAACAATTTGTTTTTCACATCACATGCCCTCCACTTCACCCAGTGTGTATAATATATTGTGTTGTTAATACTGAATCAGAAGGATTTAAGTTCTTCCATAAAAATAATGGTGGCTTCTTATACATAGCCTTACCTTTATGCATTGAGTAGTTGTGTTAACTCATTATGGGCATTCTTTGGCCCCAATTGCTTGTATGATTAAATGCTATATCGCCATCTCAAGTGCAATCGATATAAGACGAGGAATACAAGTCAGCCTGACCTGATTATTTTGTTAAATTCATCGATCGAGATTGTGTTTTGCTACACGAACTGGCTGCACTGGGTCAAATTACAGGCATCACTGAATTATTTATGTGAAAAATAGTATTTTTTGTTTATAGAATCCATTAGGTATTTATCATTGTTCCAATTTGAAGGTGTTGTGTTTTTGCTATGGTTGTCTCGATACCTCAAAATCATTCAAAATCAAACTCATTAGTTGTATGTGTTCCTTTTTTTTATTGGCTGTCTGCCCTATTCAAATGCTTAAATATATATACATATATATAGTTTAACTAGGTTCCAAAATTTTCTACTGTCTGTGGGCAAATGGGTGCCTTACTGCCTCCAATGTTTTTTCTCTGTTATAAACTGTGCCAACCAGCTTAGTGAAGTATAGCCTGTATTTGCCGTTGCTTTAAACAAGACTACATACAAGAAGTCATTGCAAAGCTTATTTTTCAATTTTTTGTTGTAACTTAAATTAGGGTACAGACTTACTGTAGATATACAAGGCATCTGAAAATAAATTGAACCCAATAATTCGATTAGCAATTTTGTGAGTTTCATTTATTTTGGGACACCCTGTATGTTGTTGGAAATGTCCTCTAAATGCAACATATCTTATCTATATTAATAGTCCTTATCTCGCCACTATGTGAGATTGGATTTTTAACTATCTCAGGGAAGACAAAACCCGATAAACAGTGAGTAGTCACAGTTGCTGACAATAAGGTACTCTCGAAGTATGTGAACCAAGATGTTGGACACCGGAACGTAGTATGTGTATCAGGTTGGGTTAGGCCATAATTTTAGGTACAAATACTAACGGATTCACTTGGCTAGTCACCGTACTAGAACTAAAATTTAGAAAATTGGAATAAAATTATGACCCAACCCTAACCTGGTACACATACTACGTCCGGGTGTCCGTCATCTTGGTTTACATACTTCGGGAGTATCAAAGTTTAGGTTTGAGAATTCTTACTGGATTTGAATCTGCAAATACAGAGGGTAGCTGGCGATGCGATATGCATGATGAGCCAACCAGGACCCAAATAGGTGACTTCCTACTCACTTTTCTTCTTATTTTCAGATTGTTAAACGGAGAATATATGAATGGTCACAGTGGAAGAGATTCACCAGTTCACGGACTAGATTTACGGACAGCATCATCACGTTATCCAAGACCTCAGCATTTAAAGGTAGTCAATTTTTTTTTGCCCTGCATGATATATCTCAGACAATTCAGGCTCTTTTTGAAACTAGGAACAAACTATTGAATTTGTTTGCAACTCTTGTACTGTATCAGAGACTTCTTGTTAAAATATTTGTAATGCCCATGCTTGTGAAGGTATTATCATAAATAAAAGCGATTTTTAGTTGTTTTTATCTTTTAATGAAACCTATGGCACTAGTTTTGGGAATGATTTATCTTTTTGTTTATAGAGCTTCAGACTTACAATATTTTGTTTTCGAACGTTTCTCATTTCTGGAGTCTCTTGGAACTGTATATAGCCTCACATGAAATGCAAAAAGCTCTTATAACTCTATGTAATCTATGAGATTACATTCTATTCTGAGTTTAGTTACTAAATATACCACCTGTAACAGTATATTATATTAGAAGAGATGCAAAATGTAATGTTAATTTAAAACCATAATTTTAGAGGCTTTCCTTTTTCCACAATCTAAAATTTAGATTATGACATCACAATATTGATGTATAATCATGCCTCATATTTTATTATAATTATATTTTTTATATAAATAAATAGCGAATTGATTTTTGGTGTTTATTTAAAGCCACCTTTATTATGTTTGTTTTACTCATCGCTGGGATTGTATAATCTAAACACAAGGATGTAATGGGTTAAAAAATCAATAATTTTTTAGGAAATGTAAATATCAAAAATCACTGTGTTTTTATTAATCAATCTTCATTATCTGATGTTTATTTTGCCCTTATTAAGATATTTATAAATTATAATATTGATTTTATTTCACCCAGTTTCCAATTTTTTTGTTTTTTAGTTGACTGAATTGCTATGTTTATAAATTCATATTTAATAAATCTAAGCAGAGTCGCTCTGTAAGTGGGATTGAAAATTTTGACTATATGTGCTACTGATTTACAGTTGAAAAATTTGACTTTGACTTGACCTTTGGGAAATCGAATTTTGATTGAATATTTGATTTATTTTATATTTCAGACTTCACCAAATTCTTACTCACAACCTGTATCGAGAGCTGAATCCAGAAATTCTTCATCGAATCATAGAAGTTCATGTTCATCCATTGATTTTGATTCACCTGGTAAGTGTAAGAGTGAACTGGGGGGATCTGATTGTAAAAGTAGGATAGGATAAGTTCACATATTTATCCAGGGGGGAGAGGATAGTCTATAAACGACACAACCATTATGGTGAACCACAACCTCTTGTCTGGTTACCTGTCCATGTTGGGCACACTACGACGGCGAGGAGTCCAGCAATTCTATCGCACATATTCGAACCTACGAACACATGCACCGTAATCAGAGCTGCAGTGGCAAGCTTATTCCAAATGCGCCCCACCGCCGAGCCAATATGAAAGGTTTTTGATATTTATGTTCTTGGTGAGTGGAAAGTTGATATTGAATTGCAGTCTCTCATTCAATTAACTGTCTCAGTCGATCATGGAAATAGTCAACTAGTTAAGTGCTCTGTACGAATGGGCTCGGGTGTGGCAGAAGACGAAACCATCCGGCTGATATTTATGATATTATCCAACTTGCGACGGTTAGACACTTAGCACATTATGGGATATTCAATTTTCATATCTCTATGTAAACTACATTAGACCATGTTTAATAAAGTAAGGTTACATATCTAGTCCTAAAGCGACCTAACTTCTGAATATAATATTTGATTTTACAATTTCATAAGTCACTGAAAGGTTAAATTCCATAAAAAAATTTGTTGCTTCCGGATTTGTGCTATTGCATATCTTTCTTTTGCTGTATTAATAGCTGCAAAATGAAATAAAGGAGTATGCTAAATGCATGTGTATTTATAAATTCTGTTATCAGTTATTCGCCACAATCCACAAATGCATATATAATAAAGATATTGTGAAACAACCATTGCAAGATGGACTGCACATTCATGCATATTATTATATTCAAATTGCTTAAGATCTTACATGGCGGAAATTTACAAGTCAAAAAGGAAATTAACATATTCTGAAAACGATCAACTTTTTTTTTGCAAAATTCCTACTCTTTCAAATTTAAATTAATTTTGCAATGCAGAATACTGAAATATTAAGCTATTTTAATATTGACATTCCTGAAATAGAATTGCTATCGAAAGATAGTTTAAAGACTGGCATTCTCTGTTTAATATGTGGGGTGTCATATCAGAGCATACTTCAAAATTAAACATAAAAGGGATGAGTGGGAAACAGATATAGGAGAGTGTTTGAAACAAAGTTTGCACAATCATAACATTTAAAATAAGGATTATATAATGTATTTCCTTGTCCACATCTGCGCTAGAAGTAGGAAATAAACTTCAGTTAAGCAGGTACCCGTAAAAACATTTAATTTATTTCTAATACAGGGTGTCCAAAAACTTGCGCCCAATTTTATAGCAATACCAATAACTATTTAAATTTTTTTGTTTTTGCTTTTTGATAGTGTTTATTGTTCTTGTAGTTCTCATTTATCATACAATCAATTGAATCAAATTTATTTAAACTTACAATTATTGCTATAGGATCTGGCGAAATTTTTTTGACTCCTCGTATAATTGCGCCACCATCGAATAATATGACAAGCTACCCGAAACGGGTATTTTCAGTAGGGAATAAACAACAGTAAAGGTTCAATACACAATGTTCTGATACCCGCAAAAGCGTTTTATTCATAATATTATTGCCCCGAATAATATAATTGCCTTCGAGATCTTGAATTGTATGACGAGCTATTCAAAACAGATATTTAAATTATGTTTTATTAAATTTTAAACACATGTTCATTCAGGTTTCCACAGTGAAGGTTCAAAACCTCGATTAAAACCGACTTCCACTTCACCAGCAGCTTTGAACTCGATAGCAACCACCGAGGGAGAATTATCTGACATATCACCAAGACTAACTCCTACTCACAGCAACTTTGATGATAGACAGGTAATGTGAAATTTAAATGTTTGTAGTTTATGATATCACAATGATTGATTACTGTGCTATTGGATTTGAATACCTCTCATAATGAATTGCAGCAGATTTTCCCAAGTGGGAAGGATTTTCATTGTTTTTGGAGAAAAAAATAGTATTACTTTGCATTGGGTGATGTTTTATTGTAGAGTTAAATAGTGTTATTTTTTGTACATATTTACAAACACATTATAAACTATTCAAACTGTTCAGCACACTAGCTAGGGTTTCTTTATAAAAATTAAACAAATAAAAGAAATAGATTTTGTTTTTAAAGGTTAGGGATAAAGAGATACAAAATAGGCAAACGGATATATCATATAGCAGGGGTGGGCAACCTTTTTCAGTTTGCATGCCAAAATCAGCTAAATTCAATGACAAAATTCTCCTGTGTGCCGACTGAAATTTGCGAGAATGTACAAACATGGAGGGTAATGCAGTTGCAAAGTTTTTAAGTCTCAAAAATTTTCAGAAATGGCAATGTATACCGGCAATGGTTTGTTTTCTGTAGGCTACTTCTCTAATCTCATTTTTTTTAATATTTCCTAACTGAACACCAAGGTCAATAATTTTTTTTCCAATTGATCTACTCTGAAATTCAATCATCCAGCATTTCAAATTCATCCAGAAGAAACAAACGCCAAGTTCGTTCAGTCAATTTATAAAAGGTTTAAATTTTTTTATCTGCTGAAGGATCTCCTTTCGATGACTTTGCTCGCGTGTCGGGTAGATATGCTTGCGTGCCAAGTTTGACACGCGTGCCAGGGGTTGCGCACTCCTGCTATATAGTAAACTAAAGGAAACCAAATAAACTACCATTACCATATCTTATGTGATGAGACAAGCTTAACAAAATTTAATTCTGGTTTGAAATTCATGTAAGTTTATATGTGCATATGTCTCCATTAAATGTTAGCTTGTGCCATTTGCATAATTGATGATCTCAACGGCATGTATTGTAGAGCACATGATATTTTGTTGAGAAGAATTCTTTGCTATACATACCTATTAAAATGGTATAATTGTATATAAAATTGATAGTGAAAATGGCACAGGGAGCGAATAATTCGCTATTCTATGTATATTCGAAAAAATATTTATGAATTTGATTTTAGGGTCTTTATAATGTAACAGATAATTAAAAACTGAATAAATCACTATTTTTCGAAAAAGATCCAGTTTAGAAGGATATAAGCATCAAGAATAAATGAAATTCAACTTTGCAAAATCAAGAATTTAACATTTCAAATATATTTCTTAATTTGGTTTGTTTTGGATTATACAATAAATAAATACAATAAAACATAATAATATAAACTGGCATCTGTGATTCAAACATGGTCAATTAAAATATATCTTAAATGTTCATCTGAAAATCAGTAGTCCTTCAATTATTGTGCTCTCTTTTAGAATTTGTCAATTGTCGCACCCCAATTCAAAATGACTAGCTGACAATAAGCTACAAATAACAGATAGTAAAGTGAAAGTATGTTTTATTCAAAAAACATGTTGAAAATATGTGGTAAATAATGAAATAAATTAAAAGTTTTGAAATGTAAATATTAAAAATAAGTCGAGCAAGATTAAATCTAAACAAATATTTTTCTTAATATTCTTCAAATTTGCCTGAAATGCTTTTCCATTTCATAATGTACATAGAGTAGACAAAAATTGTTCTTTTCTTCTGCTCAAGAGTACATAATTCATACAATACGTATCAATCAATAGCACCTTGACATTATTTCCACAACCTTTAGCCTATTTTTTATAATAAATGTCATGTGACTCCTTAATCATCGAGAATTGAGTCTCATAAAAAGAAGAATAAAAATACAACAATCAATATAAAAAACAACTTGGTATTACATTTCTTTAATGAAAAAATTCCTTTTGAGTACACCGCATATGTACATATTTGCTTGTAATTGTCTAGTGGAAGCCTTTCCATAGGCACTGGGTATTGTTGTGGGTATTCCTGGAGCATCGACATTTGTATCAAGATAAAAGTTCCATATTGTATTGCTTTTTATATACTTTGCATGGCCTTCTCACAAAGTGTCATTGTGAGACCTAATTGTTTTTCAACAGTGAATCTTGAATCTTTTATATTAATGTTTGACTTGACTTTTTTTAGGACTTAATTATAAGTATACATAAAGGGATGGCCAAAGCCAAATGATCTATTATTCCACTTTCTAAAATATTATTTCCAAATATAGAATATTGAATATATGCTAAATTGTGTCAGGTTTAACAAAGAACGAAGGGGTCAATGTAAATTCATTGAGTCTGGAGTTTGGGAATGCAAGAAAGTTTTTTACGTTTTCAGAAATAAAATGAAGGCATTCTGGTGATACCATGAGACTTCAATTAGTCAAATTGATAATTTCCAAATGAAACTGATCTAAATTATTAATCTTTAATCCACGAATATAGAATATCTAATATAATCAATTTTGATTAAATCTGAGTATTCAATTCATTTGGAAAATCCCTGTATCCCGACAGTCTTTTACATTGTTTTTTTGTAATAGAAGAGTAATCTCAATTATTAAAATAAGCTTTCGCATTCTTAATTTGGGTAGAAAAAAGTCTTTAGGAAGGCTTAGCAAATGATAAACCAATTTGCGATGACGAGAAGTACAGCAATCATCTTTAATATAAATACATTTAGCAACGCTTGATCTGTAGATGTGCAATGGCAATTCAACCGTTGCAAGATTCACAAGTCATTCAGCCAATCGATTATTTCTCACCACAAAAAGAAAACGAGGGCAAAGAAATTGATGCATCGGATAAATATACTAATGATATTATTTGTGTGACCAGAAGCCCAAGGGACTTCTGAAGGTCTTCAAGCAGCAAGCTTTCAAACTTTATAAATTTTTCATTATTCCACACCCTTTAACAACACTTATGGGTACTTCCATAGTGTGTGTACCAGGTTAGGATTAGGCCATAATTTCATTAATATTTTCCCTATTTTAGTTCTATTACGAGTTCGGGGACTTTCTGTATTAGCAAATGAATATACCCCCTGCCCATAGATTTCAGTCTCTTTACACAATTTGATGTGACGTATGCACCTTTATATTGGTATATATATATTCCTGGAGCGCCCACTTATGAACTTTCAGAAAGTCTATATAATTTATATTAATTCAATTTTCAGTTGATTGGACCTTCTATGGGCATATCATATCATCCTCATAACAATTCATTGCAACTAAGGAATGAAAACATGATGAGCAGAAATTCAAATTCATCACTCACTAAACAAGGAAGTCTGAGGAAAAAGAAGGCGAGTTCATTCCGGATAGGATATACATATTTAGTTTTAATTATATGACGAACCACGGCCTCTCAGTCTGGTTACCATTCCATGCTGTGTTTGGGATTAGTTAGGCAGTTACTTATTTTCGGAAGCATGGACTTGATGGTGGAGGGAGCCGTAATCGATCTGCGGTTACGTGGAGAACCCACAGCGACGACGAGTCCAGCAATCCTATCGCATATTACTATCCCCGTATAGGATTCGAACCTGCGAACCCATGGTAATCAGAGGTGCGGTGGCGAGCGTATTCCTAATGCTTAGCACGATGCGCCACACCGCCGAGCCAACATTTTAATAATTTAGGTCAACATTTAGCGAGCCCTGACCTTTTGTCCGTGACATTACTTATCCTGTTCAAAAGTGCTCTACGACAGAATATTTTTTAATGTATATCATGTTCAAAATAAGATGATTCCTGAGACATAATGATACTGCCAGGCGGTATGGCGCAGTGTGCTAAGTGTTAGTAATACACTCGTCACTGCATCTCTGATTACATCTCTAGTGGGTTCGCAGGTTCGAATCATGTAGGGGCTACTTTTGTGTGAGAGGATTGCTGGTGAAGTATGGTTTCTTTCACCATCAAGTCCATGTATCTGTAACAATTATCTGGCTAACTAATCGCAAACTCGACATGGATTTGTAGTAACTGGATGAGGGGCGGAGGTCCGACATCTGATTAAGCCGTCTTATAGACTTTTCTCCCCGATGTAAATATGTAGATCCTAACCTGCTGGGACTGACAGTAATCAAATTATTGTTCAACTTTTATGGTTTATAACAATTAATATCATACGACCTAATACGTTCAAAATTAGGTCATGTGCACTCACTCAACATTTATCTCTGGGTGACTTCAAAAACAGGATTGTGTCACTCTGCTACTCTAGTACCCGCCAATCTCATGATGTAGATTGTTAAGAGTTACTGCGGACCTATCTTATCAAACCCTTTTCATATTATTATATCTTTTATTTTCTTTGTCGAGCTCTAAATGCACTCATTCTAATTTCGACTCTTTTCTATTTTACAGAGATCTGGATCTTGGTATAATGTGAGTGCTTTTTGTCTTTATGCTGTATTTAAAATTTCTATATTTAATTGACTCCATTGATTCTCAGTGCCATGTATGATTGAAAATGCTTTATTTTTATATTTGTAAAAATTACCTAATAAGAAGGTTGTATTGTTGGTTACCAGTTAAACTATCTCCATTCGAAAAGTAAATTGAGAAGACAGTGCTTGGCACATTTTGCTTCAGAATTTTCATCTCAATGCGTGCTTATATTCGTGTCTATGACAAGGGATTATTTATCGAATTTTGATTCTGAGGTATATTTGGTTTTATATAATAAAATCATTCTACAAGAAATCTAGAATACCTCGGTATATGATGGCATTTTCAATTTTTGGCAAGGCGTGAATGTTGCATTCCCATAAAGCTAGGAAAGACTGCTCACACCTTATATTGATGACTTTATTGGACGTTTTATGCTATCTTGCTATCATTGTATAGTATTGTACAGAGGATATAAAATTTGATCTGCCATGATCTGCTAGAGGGCGCAACAGAGCAGTTTAAAATGAGGTCTTTGATTGTGATCATCCGTAAAGCTAGCGAGGTCCTCTCTCATAAATGGAATAAATTTTTTCATTACAAGTTTCTCCACTAAAGTAATATCTGCAGAGCAAGTTTTTGTTGATAAATAACCAAGAAATAAATACTCTAAATACTCTTGCTCTAATTACTTTTTATGGACCTCCTGAAGTATGCGCACCAAGATGGCGCACAACCTGAACTTAGGTTGTGTACCAGGTTAGGGTTCAGGTTGTGCGACATCTTGGTGCGCATACTTCAGGAGTACCCTTTTTATTTACTTGTCGACTCTCCGAGAATGAGACGAGTTCCATTAGCCTGATGATACGTGATAATAGATCCGATGTTTATTTGAAGGCATTTGCAATTTTGCATACGTTTCTTTCCGGTTCTTTCCAAAATATTTGCTCTTCATCGTCATTCGTCATATTATATCGGTCACTGCTTTTATAGGGTCTTGTTCGGAGAAAAGGGCGTTGTAAAGGCATTGTATAAAAAATACGTCTCAAGTCTCTCTTGCATCCAATTTGTTTTTGACGTGGATTACGTTTTTTTCTGATAATATTGACATTATTTGAATGCAACCTGCATCACGATGTTGCAATTTGTAGGTGTAGCGTTTTGTGTGGCTGCCCTAAAAATTGAATCGTGTTCTACATCCCAATAAATGGCCTTCCATGAAGCAGTCTATTCTAATGACGATTGGATGATATTATAACCGCCCTAATTCTAACCTGCTGTCTGCCCAATAGCCCTTCCGAAGCACGCCAGTCAAATGGAGATTTGGACCACATATCGTTCCATATTTCATTTCAAACACACCCTTCTATATCTGATTCCAATCAAACGACTATTGGGGCCATAAATTGTATTCCATATCGAACTAATTAACGTACACGGCACTACTACAACGAACATGTTTCACACGTACATATTTATCCATATCATCGTATTTAGTGAGAGTTCACAGTTATACCAAAATGCCATTAAAATGTGCGAGTATTTTGAGCAGCTTTGCAACGCTAGAAATTAGCAATCGATCGTGAAATTGCTGAGGTTTTTATCTATTTTTAGAATCACGCTCAAACAAAATGTTATTAGAGGTCAATTTGCTTTGTGACGTTTATGTCGAGCAATTGGTTTAATCAGTATATTGCTTTATATGAATGTCGTCCACTGGGACGTCGTCGGGATTTTATAATCGGACGATTTGTATAGGTTTTGCAATCTTACGTTATTAGACAGTTGTCATGATTTTGCAAAGGTTTAATAATATCAGATTGAACGATGTGTAAATTATGTTTATGCGAGATGTTGTAATGCCTGCTGTGATATTGGACGGACCATTGACTCCAGAATAATACTTCTTTTACTTTACTATACTATAACAAAATTTTTAGGAGAGTTCCTTGCCGCCATATTTAGCGAAATTCAAAATACGTGTTATTTAGCCAATTGCTCTTCTACTGCCCTCAATTACTTTGTATCAGACTGATTGGGCATAAAATTTAATTACTGTTTGTGTGTTATAAGTAAGGACTTTATTCCTTACACCATGGGACTGTCATATCGCGATTGAGGACACGCTAAATAAAAAAAAGTCGTTTCCGATTTTAAATAGAGAATATTTAAATGTTTCCGCAGATGGGTATGATCACTCATACTAATTTTATACTATTACAGGGACGGTACCTGCTTTACCTCGTTTATTCTCGTATTTCCCCATCCTTTTTTATGCACAAATGCAGAGAAAAGACTCTTTGGTTTCGAGAAATTTAGTGTATTTGAATAATTATAAGTAATAATAACTTCGAAGGCTAGCACTTAAAAAGATAATCAAATCAGGACCGATTCTTTTTTATCTTTTAATATGTGCCGTAATGTACGATGTTGACAATCGATAACCGTCGATTTCGATTCTTTTGTTGTTTGATTTGGACGGTGAAAAAAAATTCTATAATTTGCCCCCGGGGATTGCATGCATCTCACGAACCGCAAACGCCGCATTGCATTCATTATTAGTATATAGATTTCTTGGGAAGAATTCTCGGGAACATCTGTTGTTGTTTGCGGTTGGAAGTAGGAACGAAAGGTCGGGTTTGAGAATTGTTAGTGGTTTGACATTTGATTCTTATATAAATTGCTCTTGTTGTTGCGAGGGTGTCAAAACAAGCAAAAGCAACGATATTATACAGTTATTGCTTCATCTTTGATTTTATGTACTTATCTTAATTAAGGTTAGGTTCTTATTCGCTGTTTATTAAGCCATATTTTGTTTTATCGGAGGAAGTTAGATTATGATTTAACGAAAGCTCGCAAATATACTTGCTATTTCGTGGAAAGAGATTATGTTATTCTTATTTAAGGTTAGGGGGTTGGAAGTAAAATTTGAGGCCATATACTCGAACCTAAAATAAATTACGTTAAAATAACCTAAAACTAAAAGTATCAACGAAAATAATTATAAGAGTTAGTATTGGGGCAGTAACCCAGGGTAGTTGGACAAATTTTCAATTAAACACGCCCTCGGGAAATCATCAATAATGTCTAGTGCTATACGATTCAAGAGTCTTGCTGCACACTAACACAAATGTATTTCTGGAACGTTTCGTCTGACCAAAGTCAGACTAACTCGGAATAGCAGTTTACAGCAATAACCACCAATCACCAGTTCATAGAATATGTAATGGAGTTTCACAGCAAACAAAAATGATAATGGGTTTCTCTTGTGTGGGTGTTTATATTGGCGTTTAGTTCCGATAACCGTTATCTCGAGAACGCCATATTCGTTTTTCCAAGCAACTAAAGAGAAATAAACTGTTATTAACTGTTATTGTATTGATTTTACAGTAAGAAGACTTTCCGTTTAATTGTGGTATATATAAAAGTATGTGCTGGCATAGAATTGCGGTTTCTAATCTCTTCTCATCCAATGCCGACAAATAGCAACAGTACGCTTTCCGCCAATAGAGTCCATAATCTTCACAGTAGCTGTGACATTAGACTCAGCTTATCGATTAATTGTATTAACAGTTCACGCTGCGATGTTAAATCATTAGATGTTTACCCCGAATTAAATTATATTCCTTCTTATGCCATTCTACGTGATAAATAACACAGCGCAAGAAAGTATCTTCAATGCCGAGTAATAACTGTTGACGCCAACGGATAGCGGTTCCATCGTCTTTTTCACAAAACTATAGAGTTAAATCAAGTTTGAATATGGAATTTATATAAAATTTCAAGCCACTTCGCAGCTTTACTATTAAATTATGTTTTTTTGAAAAGCGAAGATTTGTCGTAATTCGTAAACTGGTTTCCCTGTCTTTCAGAGCCTTCGAATATCTGAACATTCTATTACATTTCACTGTCATCGGCTTCATTCAATAACACTTGATGAGTCTATTTTTGTGGGATTCGGACGAAAATTATAACCCACCATTGTGATAGCACAATGTATTTGATCATTCTGACGTAACAATATGCTTGAAACGGAAAAGCGCTTCTCTTTTATAATTACATTAAGTGTGTGTGCTGAGTAAATTTGACCTTTTCGGGGTATTCGGGGAACTGGATTATATTCTTTTTAACAATCGTTTTTATTTGTTACCGATGACGGTGTTTTTGTGTATTTTATGCCGAGATAAAGTGCGTAAATCTTCAGGCATTGTTCTCTTGTGTTAATTCTAGAACAGAATTCTAGAGAAGCTAATTTTCTTTTGTGCGTCGAGAACCTTGAGCTGTTAGAAATATACATTTGATGTAAGATTATTTCTGAATAGTAACGCGATTGGTTTTAGAATTGTAATCGACGTCGAACTTCGTTTGGTGTAAATCCTAGGGATATTTAGAGGTGTACGTTTATTTAACCTAATAATTGCTTCTGGGCAAGTTTAAATACGCAAATATTATAGAAAGTTTTACTATTATTCTTATTTGTGCAACTAATTAGCAAAAGTGTGTTACCTGTTTCTGATATTGTAACCAATCAACGTTAACAATGGTTCGTTAATATTTATGGTCTCCCGATTCAATTGTTTCGTCATAATTGGTTTTCTTTGGGCATATTGTCAATGTTTCGGAGGATAGGTCCGCGATAATTTAATCCCCGTTGACTTGAAATATGGATTTGAATATCGGTATTGTTTCGTTATGGGATAATTTGTTTCCGAAATATGTTGGATGTATTTTGCTCATTCAGTGACGCTGCCTAGGGGGTCCGAATGTCCCTTTTTTAAACTTATGTTTGCGCCCCTGTTCTCATTGATTTCGATTGAATTGACCCTTAGTTTTCTGCATATTTGTATTATATATCACTGCCTAATGAGTCCCGTCTATGTCCCGGATGAAGATAAATTGTCTGCAGTTGTTGGAACTTGTCATCAAAGACCTCCGGTATTCGATTTATAGATTTTCAACGAGTTAATCTGTCTGTAGCGTTTCATCTGTATTACCTAACGCGCGTCGGCGACATGAAATATGCATTGATTGGTATTCGTTTATTTTCACATGTACCCAGGTTGTATTTAGACCATGGCAACTGGTTGACCAAAATGCAACAGCTCTGTGGTTCCACAAGTTGCCTTTTTCAGAAGCATGTGCCTGACATGCGTTATAGGTAGGCTACCAGCACGAGTTGTGTGGAAAACAGTTGTTGCATCCGTCGAAGCATTTATTCAAAAATCTTATCTAACTGAAGTTGAAAGCCACCTGCGGGTTGAAAATATAAATTGGTAGTTGAACCCAACTTAGGCAGCCTAATTGTATAAACAATTAGTTATTTTATTCTTTCATTTACGTACTGTTTTACTAAAAACCGTAAAAAAATAAAATATTCTCTATTGAGGATCCTTTTTTAATGCGACCCTATAATTTTAGCCATTATTACGGAATCCGATATCATAATGACTGTATATTTAATCTTGGAGGTTTTTCTCAAAGTATAGATTTAAGATGAATTTGAGTCTTTTGAAGTTATTTTTTGCCTGATTTCAGTCAGGGGATTTTAACCTGAGGAAAGTGCTGGCATATCTTGAATTCGCGTATAAAGATTTCAGTAGTTAGGATGTACAAACAGTGAGAAGCAAACGAGAAAGCCAGCGTTTGAAATGTCTATTCAAGACTTGTTTTTACATTTAACGCCCTAGCGAGTATGTGTGCATAGTGCAGTGGTTTTCAACCTTTTTGGTGGCGCCGAACGCCAATGAAACATTCTAGAGTCTAGACTGTGGTCCAAACCCAGGCCCGCGGGCCACATGTGACCCGCCGCTACATTATCTGTGGCCCGCGTCACATTTTGAGAGTAATCAAAAAATCGCAGTACGTGTTTTTTCGTCATAAAATTAATCAAAAAAATCTTTTGACATATTGCCATCACTAATGTCACTGAATTAAATAGTTTTATGGCTAGCTGGGGAAACTAGCAAAGTTGAATGATGTGCTTGGCAGTCTAAATTGTTATCTGGCTTTCTAACTTTTCGGTCGGAAATAAATGCTAACAATATAGGCATCATAGAAAACTAAAAATCAAAATGCGGACTTCACTGATTATATCAATAATGGGCATTCACAGTCATTTTCTAATATGTTGCATCGCTTATATCTAAGGTATTTGTTCGTGCTTTTAAACGGAAGTAATTTACATTATATGACTCGTTCCCCGCACAAATTTGCGTGTTATGCATTTGTGTTGTAGTCATAAATAAATGAGACTGTCATGCGTCCAAATTAAGCTTGGCGAATATGTAAAATCGCTATACATTTGATTCTATGTTGAACCGTATTTGTATAACCGGAAAGAATAGCGAGACGACAACGTTTATTACGCCATATAACAGCTTTTACCATAAGATACTGTCGCTTAGGCAGGTCAGCGTTTCAGGTACTGCATCAGGACGATTCGATCTTAAACGAGGGCTAGACTGCAAGCGATGAGCGATCTGAGTGGATAGGAAGCATTTCAAATTGAAATAGCATATATGTGTGAAAATTTACAAATGTTCACCGTTCTAGGACAGTTCTGAAACGGCGTGGTAATCTAACAAATTAGTTCCGATTGCGTGGCTTTTACTAAGCGTTACAGGGATAGTAAAGTTTTGTTGTCAGATTTCAATCCTAATGCTATTTTTCAATCACCTATCTACCTAGGGCTTATTTATATTTATAATTTATATTCAAACCAATGTGGTTTAGTTTTGCGTTGTCCACTTATAGTCAACAGCGGTGTATTTTCGCTTATGCGGTAATTGGTTATATTAAGTGATTTGGCGTTGCCGTTTATCGGTAAATCAATAAAATCCTCGCGAAAAAAACTTTAGGCTTTAAAGTATGGTCTAAAAACATATTATTGACAAATTCATTAATTCGTTGTGCGATCGAATTTTCACCTTTTACATTTGTATAAATCGCCGGATGAGAACAGAACAGGCCTAAGTAACAAATTTGAGTTTTGAAAAAAACGCGAAACACAATTTTGAATTTAATCATTTTTGAATTTCTAGACATTTATTAAAGACCTGAGTTCTGGTTATTTTAATGTGGGCGAGAATATCTTTTTAATCAATTTTTTTTTATATTATTGTATATAAATGTCCATACAGGTTGAAATTTTGTTGCCAAACTTCCGATTCTAGTTTGACTTTTTCAACTCCTGTATTTCTGAAATATTTATGAAGTCTGGTTAGTATTTAGCTCGGATGGAACCAGTGTTTGCTTAGCTATAGGGGATCATATAATCTATTATTCATAACTTTTTTCGTCGCCTATGCTTCCCAAGTGCAGTTGGAGCTTTTAGGATTGGTAGCAACAGTAGCTTTGGAGCGATCGTTGGGCCTGGCTAGGTAAAAAAATGTGAAAATTCGCAAATAGCTTTTGAATTTGAGCGTATTATTACGTATTTATTAAAGGAGTATAGGCGCGAGTACTTATAGAAATAATAGCTTTTGAGCGTTTTTGGCTTGACTTAGGAAAATGATTATAGAAAATTTGAAGTGTTGTTGGATCTTAGCGTATTATTACCAAAATGGCGACGTTAAATACAGTGAATATAGTGATTTGAGATTGTGGTATATAGAAAGTTTTGATAATTGAAAATTTAGGTATTTGATTCATGGTCCTACACGCGGGATCAGCAACTAAGCTAAAACACAAAACATAAGAATTGCAGCTTCCCTAATAATCAAACCTGCTGGGTACTGGCTGTAGGTAGCTCAATAGCCCTCCACGGCGAAGACCATTCGAATGGAGATTAACATCACATAATATCCATGTCCGTTATTTAACTGCATTTCAAGTGTTACAAAGAGACAGATTTTTGATAAATCATCTCCGATAAATCGATTCTACCCCAACTTTACCAAAATTCCAATTTATAAATTTTACACTCCGTGTTTTATAGAATTCCTTTGTGAAGACATGTGCCATTGTTTATTTATTATTTTACGACTTTGGTTTCCTTTTACATTCATTTGGCCATTTAACCTAACTAACCCTGCCAGTTTTAGTCTTTGCATGCATTCAGGAAGTCAGAAAAGAGCGGGTTACTTCAGTTCGATGACCGAAAGTAAACCTTTCGCGGCCGTGTGATGAATTTCAGCCTTTAAAATCGATACTTATTATAGGTTATCGATCGATCGCTGCCGTGTGGCGTTTTAAAGGCGGGTTTATTGTAAATTAATTTTCGGTGCGAATTTTTCGTTGCTCGATTTGGCTAAAATTATTGTAGAATAGAAAATTGATTCCGCACTTGTGTATTGCGTCCATTTTAAATAAATGCCCGCTGCATATCGCTGACTCAAATGCCGTCTATGGGTCGACTCATTTTTTGCAAATTTGATTACTGTATGCGGAAGTGTGCTTTTTGTAGCCTACAGCACCTCTTCGTGGAAATTCCGCTTTACGTGATTGGTCCTAAATTTTGTCACAGGCTGTGCACCGTATGGTTTTACTATGAATTTAGTGTTGTTTTAATATGCCTTTTTTCTTTGTCCGAGTTGAATTATTTTGACTATATTTTACAATGTTGATCAAGTATTTGTTTCGGCTATTTGGAAATGCTGAACTTGAAGGGCCTACTTTTTCTCGCCAATTTGATTATAAATAGCCTTTATCGCTCGGAAATAATTATTGAAAAGTGTTTCGCATGTTTTGTGTTCAAATTGATCACCAGATTAGCAGTGAAAAGTTATTTCTAGTTTCTTATTACGTCACAATCCATTCTGGATTCTCGATTATAAACGTCGTCATTCTGATCGAAATATCCATGTCATATATACAAATACAGAACGAAATTTTCGTTGTATTTATAGTGCGTTAGCAATGCAGCAAAGCATTCAAGTTATCAATATGTTATATAATGTTTCATATCGCGACTAGATAAGCGCATTTCATAACTGAATATCGTTGTTTCCATTAAATTCACGGCTTCACCCCTTCGCATAAAAATACTTTATGTATTCAATGTTCGAGTGTTATTTAGTTAGCTAGTGTTATTCTCAGGCCGCACTACCGCTTATAGACAGGTTAAGTAGTTTATGATGTGTGCGTAAATGAGTATATAGTGATAATATAATACTACAGCAGATACAAAGCCAAATATCTCCCCGGTTGAGACCAATATTCTAATTTATAACGATGCCATTCTCAGCAATATTTTACAAAAGATATCGGAGAATATATCGAATTCAGGAAAAAAAAAAGTTTATTATCGAATTTAATTTCGTTAGTCGATAAAAATGGACTCTCGGGCTACGTTTCCCGAGAAATCGACGGCTATTGTACCCACGGTGACCGTGACGTCATTTGGAGACGCATCGGAAGAAGAGGTGCGAATTGAGGAAACTATTCGAGAGAATGGAAAAGAAAAAAGCAGCGATTGGAAGTTCGATCGAAAACAACAAAATAGACCGTCGCATTTAGACATAAGCGGTTTCCCAGATGCAGGCACGAATAGTAAAGCTTTACCGGTGATTACAAAAGCCGTTAGCTGCCCTGTAACTCCTGTCGATGACACTATGGAAGATGATACCGGGCTTCAGTTAAAAGTAACCAGGCATAGGTCAGATACCCTACTTACTAGTCATGTGCTTTTGAGCCCTGGGTCCTGCGCAACTGATTATGAAAGCGATGCTGGATCATCAAGTTTACCAGTTACTGATTTCGAAGACAATAGTTTTATAAGAGATTCAAAAATTAAAGTATTGATCAATCGTGATCGGGCAGATTCAGATACAGCGATTACATCAACTCCGAAAAAGGGTAAAAAGGCGTTAAAAAGCATTCGAAGTAGTTTTCGTGGTAAGGTTACCCCTTCCTCTCCTACAAAATCAATGCAAAAGAAATCATTGGATGGAGAAAGCAAGAAAACCGCTGTCGAAGAGCTTGCAATAGCCAGCTTGAGAATGGAGACTGAAGCTCAGAATGATTTTAACACAAAAACAGAAAATAAAGAAAATGAAAAACGAAAAAGAAAAACTAAATCAAGAAAATCCAAATCATTTTCAAGGATGGCACAAAAATTTTCTGACAGACAGGTATATTATATTATTAAGAGATTTATAAGTAAGTAAAATGACCAGCACAAAGTGACTGTCCTATGTTATAGTTTAGCTGTAATGAGTAACTTGAACTTACATTAGAATACTAGCTGACATTGTGTCAAGTTTATTTGGACATCAGTTCATTATATGAGATAAAAAACACATGCATAACATGTTGTGTCTAGTACATGAAAAGACACACATAACATGGCAACACACACATAACATAACATGTTGCGTCTAGTACATAAAGTATATTTTAGTTTAGTTAGAGAAAAAACACTCATAATAGCTGAAATTCGGCCCAGTTTGCTTGAATATTGTTGGATGCACAAAATAAAAAGAATACTGTATTCTGAGAAGTTTTGTGGGGTTGTTATTTTCAGAAAGAACACTCATACCATATATATCATATATCCTCACATATATCGTAATCCAAGTTTAAAACTCAAAAAAGGTTGCCAAACTGAGGGGTTGGCGTATACGCAGGATTATCTACTTATCCTATGTATTGTGCCGGTGAATCTGTATGCATATAATGCAAGGATGCTGTAGCAAGAATCGCTTTATCACGATCATGTTTGTCATTTTCATTAATTCTCTTCTGCAACCATTTGCTGTGATTTGAAGGGTCCGCATATATGCGAATATTTATGAGTTTACTGTTTCAGGGCTGATTTAAGGGGTCTGCATTTATGCGACGATATACAGTACATATCGTATACATATTTTCTTTCCCTGTTTATTTCTGTTAGAATTAGAATCATTATTGATTCTTTCTCAAAAGGTCAACTGCAGATGCATTGATTTTACTCTATGGTTTGTAAATGAAGCTTTCTTTAAGGCTCTTAAGTATTGATTTATTAATAGCATATGTGGGGATTTAGACACTGACAGTTTGATTTTTTTGAGCTCTGCATGAGACCTGCTTTGTGGTGGACTATATGATTGATCCACACTTGGCATGGTATTTCAATTGATTTGCAGTACGTATGTATCAGTATGTGTAGCTGCCATAAAAATCAAGCTCATTTTCAAATATGTCAGATCTATAGGCTATAGCCTTCTATTGGTGAGCTATATACAGAGGGCAATATATTGCTCTTGTTGGTCAGCATTTTTTAATATATATTCTTTATTACTTTTTAATTACTGCGAAACTGAGGAAGTGACATCACATGGGATTTCCGTGTTAGGACGTATCACAACATGGTGTTATCTAGTATACATGAATATTCAAAATGAGGTTATTCTGAACAGTGCTTTAGTGCATTCTAAAAATTTATTTTATCATTGTTTCATAATTTCACAAATCATACTCTTATGGCTTATATGGTTAGAGTATTCAACTGTGGTACTTTCTTTTTTAAGTCCCATTGACAAGAAAACAAACAAACTGTTAATTGGATTAGGAATAACACACTACTTTTATATTTTTGTATCTCTGTAAAACCTTTTCTTGATTTTATATCTTGTCAGAAACAACTCATTATATAAAATAATACTTGTTGCTAAATTTTTTTAATGTAGTTGGAACATACTCTTAACAATCTTAGGAATTAGTCACTGTGTGGTCATATTATTGTTGAGTTTGTTTTCTTATGATATATTTTTGTAATGAATCATAATGGAATATATAATGTTAAAACACAAAATATTATAGGTAACATGATTTCCCAATTTTTATAAATCCATGTCGATTTTAGGTGGTTGCTAAATCAAGTCCAAAATTGCATCATATTAGGAAACAAATATCTGAAGTAGGTAAAACATGCTTGGTCAAATGAGGACTCTTATCAATGATTACCGTATATTCTTTTTGCCGAAATATTTTGTGTCCAATTAAATTGCCTCACATCAAATTTCTATTTTCTTCAATTTGGACAGACCTAAGTGGTTGCCGTTGACGAAAAGAGTCTCATTTCAATTTCGCATTTTACATGCCTCAATTTACTGAATCTTTTGAGGAAAGTTTTGCTGAATTAATCAGTTTATTTATGAGCTGTTGGGCATATAAGTGCACTTATCTCTGCCTATTGATTGAATTTATTGAATAGCATTTTTGAAGGATATGAAGTGTGAGGATAAACATTTGGCCCCTATTTGACCAAGCATGAAGCATGTACTGTGTTTTAAATGATTCTGGTTTTTGGAAGAGTAACATTAGGCTTTTTTCACATACCGGATTTAAAAACTTGGTATATATAGATTATGGTTCGTTTGACTTTTATTGTTTTGATAAGTATACATATCTGGTAGTCCAAATTTCAATCAAAATAGTATAACATTTTTGTGTGACGTGTATCTAAAATACAAATAATTCTTTGCTGTTTGACGTCTGAAGATAATATTAACATTAGAACTTAGACTTTATTTTGTGAAGTTTAACTTTTTGACAAAGAGTTTTTGTGTGGATATTTGTGTGATGACTAGTGAATTGAATTGTAGGATATTGCCAGATTACTTATGAGTAGGAAATTTTTCAATTCGTCCTCTGGTCGCATTCATATCAGTCTGTTTAGTCGGAAATTCCTGATATGCAAAATTTTCTTCTGTTCATACCACCGTGAAGAATTGAGCTAAGTAAATAAATAAAAATTTCGGAATGAATTTTTTAACAATGCTATTGGATCAGTAACCGGACTGTATTCGATCAAATCCTTTTCAATATCAGCTAAATGTTTTACAAAACACTGTATGAGAGGAGGAAGAACATGATGGTAGGTAGGGATGCCACATTTGGATTTCCGAATCGAATCGATTCGAATCGTTGCCTTTTCGAATCGATTCGAATCACACTCGGGCGATTCGAAAAACGATAACGTGGCTTTACAAAAAATAACGCCGACTCTCGATTTTATTAACGGCGGTTGTCTTCCAGCTATGCGAACGGATATGATTTCACTCGAAAGCAAACAAATAAGCGCTCGTCCGGCTATCTCTCTCGAATGAATTTGCGCTTTATAATGGGATACAGTTCTTTGTTTGATGAAATTAGCATTCATTTCAACGACGAAAGATATATTTTAGAGAGTGATTTGCCTTCTTTTTTTCGGCGAAGTGCTCTCGTTTTGCGTTAGTTTTGCAGTGGGGAACACACACCAGCGAGACATCTGCTAGTGGTCTGCAAAACTCTTTGCTCGCTCGCAAAGTCGAATTCACATATCGCCCGGGCTTCTTTGATGCGTAATTTTACGACAACAATTTTCAACAGGTCTGAACATTGGTTTATTTCTTTATTGTATTTGAGAGTGAGTATTGAGCGATGTCGCAATATGTTTGTCTTGCACGCTATTGGCTGCTGCAATCGACCGACGTCGACCCTTGCTCTTTAGTTAGTATCTTGTATTGCTCTCTGTTGTGCGTGAGCGAGACGAGCTGTGATGGCGCAATCGGCAGTCATCTGCTTTGCCGGTCCTTTAGGATTTAGTTGAGTGTGAGTTATTAGATTTCTGCTATTGTTATTATTTAGTTGGGAATCAATAGGTTAGGATAGGATGGGACTTATTGCGTGTTATATTTACTAACTGTTCTGTATTTAGTTATTTAATCCTGGAATCTATCAATATTTGTTACCGGTAACAGTAAAACTCAGCGTGGGGTAGTCTACAAACTCTGTGTGCCATTTGCGAGTGTTATTGCCGTATTGTTCTGTCGTGTTGTCAAGCGGAATATTACAAACAAGTTTTTTCAGTGTTCTTCTGAGGTGTTGGGTTCAACAATTCAGTGGTTCAAGACTGAGTGGGGACTGATTGTTACAAGTTTGCATTGCAAATTGTAGGAGAACCGGGACGTGGTACTTGACAGGGTGCCATGCGCTGCTGTTAAACTCATTGGACTGCAAAATGTGCGGCCAGGCATCGGTAGCTTACTAGTATAACTTAATTATATGACTATTTGCAATGCATTTTTATTATTCAGAATGTCTAATATCAGTAGTAGCTTTAAAAAAATAACACCTAGGCGGCAGGGACGGCGCCCCAATTCCTTAGTCTGGGAACATTTTTCTCGCCCGTCAAAAGAGGAGGGATATTCATATGTGATTTGCAACTTCTGTAAAGAGAAGTTGTCATACTGCGAGTCTACCGGCAATCTTTTGAACCACCTCAGAAGAAGACATGCATTCATCAACACTGATTCAGTGCATACATCAAAGTAAGCCAAACCTTTTTTTTAATTAATTCTTCTACAGCCAGAACGCCATATGGGCTTACGTAACTACAGAATTATAGTTCTTAAACTCGGGTACTTAAAACAGTTTCATCTAGGAAATGAAATAAGCAATGGTTTGCTAAACTAACATACTGGCAGGACTGAAAAGATAAATAGAGAAATCAGTAATTAGAAATAATTTTATACTCGTGTAACTTGAAGCTGATACAAAAGTTAGAATTGTATTAGTTGCGATGTTGACAGTTGTGATGCCCAGCCAGGTCAGGCAAATTTATGTCAGAGGCAATTGTCCACCATATTTCATACTGTCTAATCAATAAAGCAGGTCAAGCCAGCAGAAAATTTTACTAAATGTGTACAAGATTATGTAGCTGCTGTTTATATTTTATACATTTTATTTTCAGTTTAACAGCGAGCCAAGTGACAGAAGGCAGTGGAAGTGGAACAAAACAGAAAAAACTTGAAACCTTTTTTAAATCAAAGTCCATTAGCAGACAAAGACAGAATCATATAGACAAATTAATAGTCAATGTTATAATAGGGGACATGAGGCCGATCAATATCGTAGAGGGGGAGCATTTTAGAAATTTAATATCAAATCTTGAGCCGGGATACGAGATGCCTGGAAGAACTTTTTTTGGAAAACAGATTGAAACTACATATTCGCAGTATAAATGCAAACTCATGTCTATTTTAAAAGAACAAAATGTGATATCTATCACAACAGATGCATGGACAAGCATCCGGATGGAAGCTTATATAACTGTTACAGCACATTTTGTCATGGCAGGAGAACTACAGAACTATGTATTGTCCACTACACAAATAGTTGGGGACCAAACTGGTATAAACTTGAAAAGTTACATCCTATATGTACTGAATGATTTTTCTATCCCCCCTTCCTCCATATTTGCTATAGTAACAGACAATGGGGCGAATGTTGTTTCTGCATGTAAAATTTTACAAACTGAACATGGCTGGCATCACATTCGTTGCGCTGCTCACACCCTCCAGCTGTGTATCAAAGATGCCATCAAAAATACAGAAATAGCAAGGGCACTAGGTAAGTGAGGCTGTATGTGATGCTAAATAAGGGGAAAGCCTGATAAATCTATGGAATGCCTACAAATGGATAGTTTGAAATCATATGCTATTTAAATGAAACACTTTTTGTCAGAATATGTTCACTGGATGTATTTATGTATAAAAATTTAAATTTCAGGTGCTGCGCGGCACTTAGTGCAACACTTTAGAAGGTCAGCAAAATGCATGACAGCGTTGCGACGCCATGCTCAGTCGGCAGACACTGAAATAAAAAACATTGAGATGCCGATAGACGTTTCAACCAGGTGGAACTCCACATTTGCTATGATAGCAAATCTTGTGAAAAACCAGTGGATAATTCGTTCGGTACTGGCTGATCCAACAATTGTCCCACGAGCGACAGCAGTCAGTCTTGAACTAAAGGACAACCACTGGAGCTTGCTGAGAGAAATTTCTATCATATTGAAACCATTCAAGGTAACTAATCAAGCTCAGAATTTTATTTCAAAAGGTTACTAACTCTGTGTTTGCTGCATCATAATGATAGTTTATGAGAACTGAATTATATTGACTAGGGTTATTTGTCCTTGGGTTTACAATTCAGTGTCCAAAAATTTGCAATAAAATATCTTATTTTTAGACAGCCTCTGATCACCTTGAAGGAAGTAATTATGTGACGATGTCATCTTTGCTACCAATTGCAAAAGGTTTAGTGGGTCAGTGTGAAGAACTCCTTGTCGATGAGCTTCAGCTATCGGCATCAAAGACCTTCTGTTCGACCATTCTCAGTTCGTTACACACTAGATTCTCAGATGTCATGTCAACTTCAGTACAAAGCGAAGGAGTAAGCATTTACCACAAGTCCACCTGGTTGAATCCCTTTCACAAGGGCAAATTTTTCAGCAGACAGATGCGAGTCTCGGTAATTTAAATTTTGAATGTTCTAATTTCAAATTAATCTCACTTCGATTTCTGATGCTGATGAAACATTTTTCACAGGTGCGGATAGCTGTTGAAACTGAAGCAGATACTTCTACGGCTCAGGATGAATCACGTCATGGACCCCTGCCACAAATGGATCATAGTCAAGAGCAAATGGAAACCGTGAATTCATCTAGTGAAATTCATGGACTTTTTGAGAGAGGCCTAGAGAACTCTGGCAGTTCTTCAGACTCGGAAAGTTCAAATATTGTGTCAGAGGAAATAGCTTGGTACTTAAAACGAAAGGTTGATGAAAAAGAGTCACCACCTGCACCATTGACCTGGTGGGATAACAATGGAGCCCGTGCCCCTTTGCTCAAGAGAATGGCAGTGAAGTATCTGAGTGTACCCGCAACCTCGGCTGCTTCAGAAAGGGCTTTTTCTTCTGCTGGACTGACTGTTTCACAGTTGAGATCACGACTAACGAGTGCCCATGTTAATGAACTCAATTTTCTCTACTGCAATAAGAAATTGTTGGAGTGAAACAATATCTTCTTCAAATTTTGCCTTTTTCGCGAACTTGACACACAATATCGCAGGTTCTGACAGGGGGGGGGTGATGTTTTAGGCACGATTTGAAGTTTTGCATGTTATTTTGGAATTTGTTTTCAGATAACAGATTATATTTCATTTTCCACTGGCATTTTGTTTTTGCTGTAATAGTGTATTGTTTGGGTGCCATGTCAGCATTAGAGGTGACTCAGTTTGGGTAATTTTTTAGCGATGAAAAAAAAAAAAAAAAAAACATTTCCGGAATCAGATTCGGAAAGATTCGATTCGAAAGTTTTCGATTCGAGATTCGATTCGAAAAAAAATGTATCCGGAAGTGGCAACCCTAATGGTAGGATTAGGATTAACATATTTATCCCGGGGAGAGGAAATCCGATAAGAAGGTTTAATTAAATGGCGAGCCATGGCCTTTCTCCCGGTTATCATTCATGTTTGGTATGGGATTAGTTAGCCACTTGTGGTGAATTGACCCCTCTGCACTTGCAATTGATTAAAAACTGATCAATTTTCACTACTGTCTGCTTATTTTGAACAATTAAATCAATCTTTCTGTTATATAGCCATACTCATCAATTTTTACTGCTGTCTGCCTCTTTTGAACAATTAAATCAATCTTTTTATTATATATTGAAAATTGGTTTCAGAAGTTTTGTTTTTATTCCACTCCTTTTGTGACAATTGGCCAATTTGTTATGAAGACAGATATTTTATGATTTTGTTGGAGGTAACAGATAGTTTGACATTTGACATTTCTCACTAGTTACTGTGTGTGGTCACTGGTCATACATAGTATAATAATGGATAACTCATAGTCTTGAGACCTGGTGTATTATATGAATCCTTCACATCAAAGATTATGATATTCCACTAGATTTTCCTATCCTAATTAAAATGAATATCCTTCCTATCCTTCAATGAAATGGAACCCTCATGGTTAAAAGTTTAATTGTGATGTAAGAATATTAGCAGATGAACACACATTCGTTGTTTATGGCTTTCAAGATTCTACACCTAGATGCAAATGAAGTACAATCCAATACTTTTCATGACAAATCCTATATGATTCTGATATTTTGATTTGATACATTGAATTTATTTTATGCACGCTTATTTGCTTTCCTAAGCAAAGATGAAAATGAAATTTAATATTGTCAAATACTAGAGGCTTGAAAATATGAAATGAAATATAATTTGGTTGAATACACGAAATCCAAGATTAGAAATAGGTTCCATTCTAAACCATAATAATGCGCTGAATGCGCTATGTATCATCGTTTTTAACAAATTTGCGTAATTGTATGATTTAGTTAAGTGAATCATTTTTTTAAATTTAAATGATATGATGATGGTTGTGTTGCGGTGTCAGTTTCCTGTACGTTTTTATGATTTGCTATTCGACATCTAGATTTGAATATGAATAACCTAACTAATCATAGCTATGAGTGCCATATTTCAGAGATTTGTTTGTGTTTGGTAACAGGAGAGGAATTGAAAAATAATTAAAATGGTATTTTAATCTCTGAAATATGAAACATATTTACACTCTTATGAAAACTGTGTAAAACTTCTTGTACTAAATTTTTGATGTGCATAAGTAGACTTCATTTGTCAAGTAGCTAATTCATATACAAGGGAATTTGTTCTGAAATTTTTTGATAGACTAAGATAGTTGAGAATTGTGAATATGATTTTGACCAATTAGAAACACCGGTGCAATATATTTACTACACTACAATGTCAACAAATTTTTGCATTCATTTTAATTTAATGATTGTAAATAATACAACATCATGGAGGTTATTTTGTCTTTTTTTTAAATACTGAAATATAATTCTATCATGAATGTATAAATTTTTCGATCGTGCTTCTGATTGAGTGGTTGTAACCTTACTCTAAGCAGATTTTCCTTCAAAAAAATGGATGTGCATTCTCATCAATAATATATATTTTTTTAAAAATGTTAATTCTTTTTTCCAGGTGCTGAGTCCTTCATACAAACAGAAAAATGAAGCTTTCCATAAATTCTTCAAAGATCTACCCTCAAGTGAAAGATTACTTGTTGGTATGTTCACTTTATAATAATAAACTAGATACAAAATTTCAGGAACCTTTCAAATCAGAAATTTTCAGGCCAGCGTCATTTTGAATTGTAGTATTTGTATAATGATAACGACTTACAAAACATCATGCATCAACCCTTCAAGATAGAACTTTGGAAGTTGAATTGTTTCGAATTATGACATCACATGCTTTTCATTTGATTATATCTTACTTTACTCTATATTTACAATTTGGCTTACTTGGAACTTGCTTGACACCTTCATGACACAATCATGGCAGTATAAAAAAGTTTAAAGGTTGCTTCTTATTTAAATTGAATGTCTGTTTTATATTGTTGGTCATTCAACATTTCTCCTCACGTCTTATAATGTTGTTTCATATCTCCAAGCTCTTCACTGATTTGAATACTGTGTATAGTTGTTCACTTTGAATGTCAATGAAGTGATAAGTGAGAAGATAAAAGTCATACAACCTGTATTTAATTGCCATTTGTTTATATTTCAGATTACACCTGTGCAATGGTAAAAGACATTTTAGTTCAAGGGAGACTGTACGTTTCACAAAACTATCTTTGTTTTCACTCGAATATTTTGAAATGGCAAACTGCTGTGAGTATACTTTCATTATAGAAGATATTCTCTATTGTTGACCGCTTTATTTTAATCTTTTTAGTCAATCTTTCTTCTATTTTGGCAAAAAATAATGGACTTTTTCAATTGGGTTTCTGCAAGACTATCTGCTTATCCCATTTCTATGCTTTTGTGACGATGGATCCATATGCATATAATGCAACGATGCTGCGGCACACTAACACAAATATATTTTCGTATCGTTTTCTTTGAGAAATATATTTGTTTTAATGTGCAAGAAAGACTCTTGAATCACTTTTTATAGGCACTTTCTATGTTATGTTTCGGACACCTTACTGGGTGCAATTGACCTATCAATTGCAATAGAAGTGCCTTTTCAGGATTTTCTTTTATGCTTGATCGAATATTCTGTTTGTCAAAATACCAGTGATAATAACAAGTCATATGCAAAAAGTGTTTGTGATGTAAAATATGACCTGCAAAAGCAGAGTACTTCATAACATTGTGGTTGTTGTGGCCATGACCATGATAGTTATGAAAGGAATGATATTCCATCTCTGAATTTTTAATTAGTTGTGGTTATTTACAATCTTCAACACTGGGAATTTGTTTAGTTGATTAGACAAGGGGTCTCGAAGGGTATATGGAATAAGTACTTGTTCTCTTGGGAATATTGTTATTTCATTTATGGTTAAAATGAACTGTTAGGAATTGCTCTTTAGGAGTTCTGAATTGACATCAACCATACATACGAGTGCAGTTATGTATGTTTAAACATTGGCCATATATATGAGCTTATATTTTGTCCCATAGTTGATGTTTTCTTTGGCTGATGTGGAGGGTTCTGTTGTCACTGCGGCCATTTTCGGTTTCCATCTACGGGTGTATAGCCTATAGGTGTGACCTAAGTCATTGAGATTAATCAACAGTAAACATGATGAATCAATAGATTGGTCATATCAAGAAAAGTTTGGAATGGGATGACTATATCTTGGTTGCACTGAAATTATTTAAGTTTGTTTACTGCTCAAAATGGTTTTGCTCATTTAAATGATTAAATTATAATAATAAATGTTAATATTGTATTCTAGAACAGTGGTTACCAACCTTTTATGGCTTGTAGTCCCTTTCGGAATGCTGTTAGCACGCATGGCCGCCCCGTGTTCTTCATTTCTATGATATTTATAGTATGAGATTATGGAGAACATGGAATTTCAAGCTCATCATTGTGGCTTCCCCCAACTTCTCTGTGGCCCACTTGGAATGGGGGCTGCGGGTTCTCATAGGTGCTGGTTGGGAACCGCTGATTCAGAAACTCATTCAGTCCTGCATCGTACCTATCGTTCTCATTATTAAATTGTTATGTGCTGATTTGTAATACATTATCATTTAATTTTTATGATTTTTCAAGTTTATTCCAACCTTCATTTTTTTCCAAGGTCACTGTAAAACTTGTTGATATCGACCAAATGACGAAAGAAAAAACAGTTAAAGTCATTCCGAATGCAATACAGTTTTTAATGAAAGACAAAACAAAAACAACGTTTACAAGCTTCACTGCAAGAGATAGAGCCTATCTACTGACTTTCAGATTATGGCAGAATGCTTTGCTGGACAAGGTAGGAAAATAAGTATTACCGGTACTCTATGTCTCCAGTGTATAGAGTGCACATTAGTCAAATTTCATCAAGGGTAAATTTAGTAAATTCTGAAATTAATCTATACAATGTGACATTATACAATGAATCAAAAATAAAAAGATCTTTCAATTAGGAAGTTCGAATTTTTGTTCATACAAACTGTTTTTATCAGGGGACTCGATTCCCATATATCCTTTTTACTAGCTATGTTTTTGATAGGACTTGATTCCCTTTAAGGCTACGATGCAAGAGATTATAGCATTATACACATTGGTTACATTTACATCTCTTTATCAATATTGTGATGTTCATCATTTTGAAGTACTAATATGTGGCCACATCTAAGACATTTTGTGATACAACTTAACGTTTTTTTTAAATATTGGTATTTACATTTATCATTCAGCC
This sequence comes from Styela clava, assembly GCF_013122585.1. Taxonomy (NCBI): domain Eukaryota; kingdom Metazoa; phylum Chordata; class Ascidiacea; order Stolidobranchia; family Styelidae; genus Styela; species Styela clava. Next base: position 17,761,306 of record NW_024102834.1, on the reverse strand, counting down.
GATGACTGCCCATGAATTATGGACTCAAATTCACAGTAACTACGGAGAAGAACTTGGGTTATGTAGCTCAGATGATGATTATGTCAGACCTGAGAACATGCCCCCCAGAAAACACCAGAGTTTCGGTAAGTTGGTTTGTAAATGTAGCTGATATCATTCGCTCTGAATTCTTTCGAGTAAAGTTTTTGCAAGAATCAGCTCCTCTAGGGGCACATATCAGTTTTCTTATTGTACAAGCAAAGTTTTCATTGGGAGCCATTTGCGATGGCTATATTAATTAAAAAGTAAAGTGGTTTTCATTTGTTTGTTTCTTTTACAGTTTGATAGTAATTTTTTTGCTTGTATGTTGGCTTTTCTAAATAAATGTGGAGCATAAAATAACCAATGAAAACGCACACGTTGAATGCAAATCTGGGTTTTTTCATAGAAGAGCAGGGTGTCACAGTTGTTAGATTCTTGAGAGGGACCCTGGATCATAATAGTTTAAGAGCCCTCTTTCTAGTGCCCTGCGTCATTTCCACAATCATTCCCAATTGGTTCTATCATCTATTTAACATAATATAATAAATAAAAAATTAATTAATAAAATTATTACTTTTTATTTTCATAAATCAATCCATATTATAAGACAATAAATAATATTGCTCTTTAAACTCAATTTATGAAATTTTCTATTTAAATTCAATTTGAAGTAAATCTTATGATTTCTGATAATGCAAGTATTCGCAACCACATACTATGAATAAAAATTTGTTCACGCATTTGGCTGTTTTAAGGACTATTCCTTGGAATCAATTGTTTCAAAGCGAAACTTGAAAATGGAATTCCTTTGATTTATTGCATAATATTCATATAATTTTTGTGTGTGTTTGGGAGGATAATTTGCTTTTAGTATTCCTTTAGTATCATTGTTGTGAAAGTCATTGTGTTTAGTTCTAGCAGAACCTATTCCTGTGATCAAGTAATTTGATTTAAAATGGAGAATTAACTATTGTAGTCTGCATAACAGCATAATATTTAAATTGTTCTTTCGTTTTGAAGTCAATTTGATGACATTTAGTATTATATTTCTAAAAACATTGTTAAGTTCTAGTGAAACTGATTCTCTAATATGATAAAATGTTTATAATCTAATCAAAAATATTTGTGATGCATTCACTGTAAAACTATTTGTCTTGTTTCAACTGGTATTTCTGATTTCTGGCGGCCTCTAACCTTATTGACACATTCCTCTCTTGGCCTCTTTTAAGCTCCTCATTCCTCTCCCATTACTCAAAAAATAATATTCAATCTTTAACGGAACGTTTTCTCACGATATGTGCAACCTGTACTTCCATCAGTCCATAATATATGCATATAATTATACATATATGCTAATACTAAATAAGCAAATGATATTAGCAATAAACTTCGAGTTATTCAAATCTACAAATATTTTTTCAAATTTCTATCATAGACATATTCGATATTTCTGATTATGAATATATTTTCTAAATTCGTTGTAATAAAAAGTTATTCTCTTTTCAAAATTCTAAATGTTAGCTCAGATGAAGTTTGTTCACATTATATAATTGTCTCTAAGTATGAGATTCTGCTAAACATCTTCGGTATTATTCTAATTGTTTGACTCAAATTTTCCTTTTTTTTAAAAGGTGAGGGAGACGGCGGAACAACAAAAGTGAAACGAAAAAAGAAATTGGTGAGTGATTTATACATCGACTGAAAAGATAGTATATAGGAGTACATGAGACACAAAACAATATTTGACACTCGAACTATGAGTGGTAGAGTTCAAACCTTCGGTCTTCATGTTGCATCTCCGAATGCCTCATATAATAATAACGCAATTTAATTAAAGTGTTTATATTTAGTTATAGATAAATTATGCTGAAAAAGTTCAATCATATATCATAACTTGTTACACCTGACTCCGTGTTTGAATAATTCATTTCCATAATATTACTTTTTCAAATATTCTAAATTTATTCATTCGCTAGAAAACGGCGTATCAAATTTTATGGAGATAAATAATAAATTATGATTATTATTCTGCAAAAATGAATAAATTTTACAGAAAAAATGTTCCTAAATAAAATTCATTCCAGTTGAGCTGCATTCTTCCTCTTTGTGGACTGTAGAACTATATATATTTTCAAATCTGCGTTGATCTAAAGAGTTTTCAAAATATTTTGTTCTTCACCTTGTAGCTGGTAAAACTTTAGGCAACCAAGAGGTATCGCCCCCTCCGGTATAACGATCCAGTATAGATGATATATATTGTAATAAAAACAAAATTATTCCATTTCCAGACAAATTCAACCCAAACTCCACATGATGATGAATATGAGAAATTAAGTCGTCGTAGAGGTACAAAATCAACTAAGAGTTCTCCAAGTACCGGACATTCATCCCAGGAAAGCAATCCGCAGTTTCAACAAGGATCGGATTCAGATGATAAGTCAATCCATGTAAGATTTTGCTATTTTTTAGTCGTTAAATAAGATTTGTGTTGGATTGATAAAGGGTGGTTCGATTTCAGCCCAATATGTTCTCTCCGGAGACAGTATATGACGCAAAAAAATTTATAATTATTTTTTTTTGCGACGTTTAATTACGCTTTTCGTTCGAACACGGCTCTATACAACAGCCACTAACAGTATTATTATTGTGTGATGTATCTGTCATATTTCGGTAATGTTACTGAACAGCTTCTGAAGTGTTTATATATAATTAGCCTTAGCCTATAAAAAGTAATAATTCTACAGAATAATAAATGTGCCAGATCATAATCTAACTTCAGGTAAAACAATAAAACTCATTCAAAAAGCAAATAATATGGCATTCTATTCGAAAAGTTGAGTTTTTTTGCCATATAAAAATTGACAATTCCACAGAATAATATATGTATAAATAAGCTGGATTGTAACTTATTGAGACATAAAAATAAGACATAACTCACTCAAAAAGCAAAATATATTTTTCTCGGCCACAATATTTACTAATACGGTATGAAAAATTTTGTTTATAATATACCATAGCACTTTTCTCTTATGTAACTTTATCTTATTACTTTGAAATTTTCCAAGAATATGCCTTAGGCTACTAACTATACTGACTAATAGAGTAGACTGTGTTTCCTCAGACATAGACAATTTTAAAAAATTACTAGAGAACTCTCTGCATGTCAAATTCCTTAGACATTGTACTAAATTGTGTGCATTCCATTAGTAAATTTCACTCCCATAAGTAAAAGTTTCATCATGCTTATATATTCTCTTTCTTCCTGGCCTCTATATGAATTCAATATCAATGGATTTAAAAGTTTTTAATCGAATATATAATATGAGAATATCGGTCGTAGACCGAAAACTTAACGATCGAACTGCGATTTCGATTCATGACTCTATAGTGACACCACGTGTCCCATCACTAATTAATTAATAACTCGCTAATTATACGACATAATTCATCCAAAATCAATGGGAATCTGGTCCGAGATATGATGAATGCACATGCAAAATTTGGAGATTCAACCTCGTCTTCGTGAGATATCGCGTTCATCTAACAGACAAACAAACAAACAGACAGACAGGCAAACAAATACCTTTCAGCATACTTACCGAACTTAAGATCGAAAAGGATTAACAGAACAAATAGAAATTTGGTAGATGTTGCAAGTTTGGACAATTACAGCTCACAATCTCAAATACCTGTTTCCAGAAATAATATAATAGTCTTTGAAATGTTAAATAGCCTTTGCTGTGTTTTCAAATATATATGCACTCGTCTGTATAGTTAGACCTTCTTCATTTTTACATAAAGCGAAACTTGAAAGCTTGAAACCAGAACTAGATTTTTTTTTTCTTGAAAATTTTATACTTTTTCATAAAAATTCAGGTAATCTTTCTTTAGTGTTGTTTAGTCTGTTTTGAAAATTCAACATTATTGCAACATATTAAATGTAAAAATTGTAATTTCCAGAGTTCTCAATGTTCCCATGACGATGTTTCTATTGCTGATGATGTCATTCAAGACGAGGAAGGAGTAGAGGATGTGGACGGAGATGAATCTCCTCTCATTATGAAAGATTCTAGAAGCAGGAAAATGGAAGAACAAGCAGTTGATGAAGAGAATGATGGTAAGAGGCCAATGATGTTACTTGTAATTTGCAATTTAAGAGTCTTGCTGCATACTAACACAAATATATTATTGTAACGTTTCGTCTGACCAAAATCAATGTACAATTTTAAACTGCTTATCTAAGGAAGTTTGATTTTGGTCAGACGAAACATTACAGCAATATATTTGTGTTAGTGTGCAGCAGGACTCTTGAATTGCATTTTATGATATTTTTATTCCTGTTACAGTATCCTTGCATTATACGTCTAGTCTATTAAGTCTATTAGCTCCATAAAATTGAGCTAATTGAAAAGTTTTGAGAGTGATTGAGAGTTTTAGAATTCTATGACCTGATTTTTTAACTTCGGATATTAAAACTTTTTTGTTGCTTTTATGTACTCTGTATGACTTTCCGACTCCATATGTTGGTTATTTTATATCTCTGTTAGCAGGCTTTTGATACCTGGGCTTATAGTAGTGTCTATCCTGTTATATCTAGCCAATCTAATCTTCATTCTTTTTACAAAAGTGGTTATATCAGTTATTTCCTAAAGAATTTATCAGTATTCAATACCTTGTATGTGCAAAATCTACCAATGTTTTCTTTCTCTCCAGAACCTGCGGACTTTACTCTACCTGATTGCAATAAGGTATCATTGAACTCTGTGTATGAGACGTCAGCTCGTGACATGTACCGAATCATATTCGGAGAAGAAAACGAATGTGCTTTCTGGAAAGATACTCTTGTTAACAAGGGGACTACCCGTAAGTTTTCTATTGGTATTTAGAATGTTTGTTGTGCTGATGAAATTCAAATTGGTGCTTATTTATTAAAGTGTTTTTGTTGGAAACCAGATACTCAAAATACCACTAAATTCAAATTTATGAATAATTTCACAGTGGTAAATATGGCATATTATATGTATTTATATTGAGATATTTAAAATTGAGAAACTATTCCGATATTATAATAGACAAATGTAATTAATATCGAATTTCAATTGAAATATGTTTGAGTAATATATATATATCAGTAATACTTTGTTGCATAAACCATTCTATGTTGTTGTCATCCAAAACTGAACCTGTCATTGTGGTGATACTCAAACAGATTTCTCGAATTGGGTCGTAAAGCTGAAAGTATTGACTATTTTTAGTTGCTGAATATTCTCTCTTATCTCATACTTTGTTTTATTCTTGCTTCATATGAAATTTTGTTGCTCACTTTTTTATTTTATTTCTAGAAATTGACTTTGGAAGATGGACCGATGATGATGAGGTGAAAGGTCAAAAGATAAGACATCTAAGTTATACATTGCGACTCGATAATCCAATCGGACCAAAAACATCACACTGTAAAGAAAAACAGGTGAGTGGACTTTCAGAAATTAATACTGTTATGCACAGGGCTTGGCCTTTATTCCCATTCAGATGTCATACACAAATAACAATTGTAGCTGAAATACAATTCAGTAGTTTGTTTTTGTTCTGGTTACATCTTTAAACTAAAAACTTCCACACAAGAGTTACGTTGTGGGCTACTTCTGTTATTGGCACATTAGTAACTGCAATCAAGAATCTGGTGACAGTCAAATTAAGGTTGATTGTCAAACACTATGCACATCTTCATGTAGCACGGTGTTCCAATGTTTCAAACTCTTCGGATCGAATTAGGTATGATAAACAATGTTCGGCGTCCAACATCTTCTTTATGTGAGGGGTGGTTAGCTTATATATAATATATAGGTAAAAAATTAGGGCTCTTCCATGGCATCTAGCAAGGCTTGTGATGTTGAGAACTCTACAAAATTGAAATATAAATGGGAGTGGTTAACTTATACTGTGGATGAGAGTCATGTCCTTTCACATCTCTACAATTTTTTTTGTTGTTTTGTGATGCATAAACAATTGCTGCTCTCTCGACTGAAACTAATCTTCGATATTCTCTGTTCTAGATTCTATATCCGTCCACTGTTGAAGGCAAATCATATGGTATCGACTGTGTTGTACAGAACTATGGAATTCCTTATGCTGATTACTTTTATACTTGCATGAGATATTGTATTAGGAAAGTTACAAGAGATACATGCGAAGTCAGGTAATAATAACATCTTTGTTTATAAGTAAAGTTGTTTTTCAAGAAAATCAGTTTAGGTGCTTTTCATCGATAACCTATTATTTGATTCTGGTTCTTAGTTCTGTCATACAGGGTGTTAAGAAAGTAACGCAAAAATTTTCGTCTTTGCAATTGCAGATAGTGTTTTGCGTCCAATTGTCACCAATTTTTTTTGTTTTAGGCTTTTCAGAAACAGGGAAAATGCTTTCTATGGCCTTGTCTTGATAGACTAAGTGTTCTATACTGGGTTTAAATTGTTCACATTTTCAAGCTGTAATAACTATAGTTATGCTGGTAAATTATAATCGAGTTAGTTAGTGAAAATCAGCAGCATATATAACGGATAAATATTGTCAGAAGAGATCTTTGTTAAGAATAGTTTGTCAAAAAACTTGTATTTCTGTTTAAATTCAACTTTTTTATTTTTTAAATTCCAGGGTAACATCTGAACTACGTTACAAGAAGACTCCATGGGGACTTGTCAAAAATTTCATTGAGAAAAATGTGGCAAGTGGATTGACGCAAAATTTTAGGAAATTAGGTGAGAAATGAACTCATTTAGTCAACTTAATTTGAAATCATCGGACCCATGATTTTTATAAAATGCTTTTTGATATTTTATGAAGTTTTGAACAAGGTTGTTCACTAACAATAACTTTGACGGTATGGTGCAACCAGGTTTAGAATAACAAAAGAATGTTGATGTCGCATGTTGAATATAGGGTGTCCATAAAGTCTTAAAATTGCAAAGGGAATTGTTTTGGCCCTCACAGATGTATTAAATGAAGTAAATATACTTAAACAATTAGTGGTTAAAAAATATTAAACCTGGTTGAGATATATATTGAGAACTGACTTTATAACAAAATTGAAACTGTAAAGGGAATTTATGGACAGACACCTTGTATATTAATTCAAAACTCGTGCCCTCTGCATCACTCAGGTTTTGATGAATTGTGTTCGCGTTTTCTATAGTAGGGCCCTGATCAGGAAGAAGTTGTAAATCACCCCCAAAAAGACTCTCTTTGAATTGGTAAAGCTTTACCTGTTAATTATGAGAAAATGTGTGAAAGAGTGTCTACGTCAAAGACCTAGCTGTGAAGACTATTTAGTGTGCTTTAACGGGGTGTATAGTGTGAAAATAATTAAAAAAAAAACTCAAACTCGTGCCAGAAAACATTTCTATTACAACTTGTTCTAAATTTTTCCCATTTTTTTGTTCTTCACAGCTTATCAACTGAAAGACCAAGTTGATTATGAGAAATCACAACCCCAGACAGAAGACAAAAATAGGAAAAACAGTGAGTGAAAAAATTTGTGAAAAAGATGAATTTGTTGTTAGGCAGTTCAAACAAAAAAACAGGAGTTTATCACTTAACGAAACTAATTCATTATTCAGTACTTGTTATGTATTTGTTATTGCTGATGTGTGATCATGTACTCCTGTAATGAATTCCCAGTGGTATACAAGGTACCTGTTTATCTCCAAAATGGAGTTCATTTGGAACATATTCTGGAGAGCTAACTTTTGTGTAAAGTGTCCTTGATTTCTGAAATGTTAATCATACACAAACAAAAGTCCGTCTTCCATTCATCAATATTTCTGGAATCATTACCGGTGTTTCTTGACTTGGCCATGCATTTCGTATAGTGCAATACATGAATATTCCTATTGGTATCTTGTTTTCTTCCTTCTTCGAATCCGTGTGTGTCAGTTGCCACAAGAATGAAGTGTTAAATAAATTTTCTTTCATTCTTGTAGAGGTAAAAGTTTTTTTGTAACCCTGTAATAAATAGCCTATATATATAAGTTGAAGAAATTCTTATTATTATTTCACCAGGTAATCTCCGAAGACGGAAACGAAGATCTGAAACTGGCAATGATACAAAGACTAAAGGGAGCAGATGTAAGTGGTTCTTATCTTAGACTTCTTTTAGTTAAGCGGTGCTCAACTGGGGGGGTTCACAGAACAGTTGCACAGTACTAGGCGCAAAACTGATTTTACTTTTCACTTCACAAGAAAACTTCCCGTTCTTTCTACTTTTATTGCTAGATTAGGTTATTTCACAGGATGTTTCATTTGTTGACCATGAATTGTTTCGCCATAATGAGATTTGGAATTAAGAAATCAACACACAATTAATATCACTGGAATGATAAACAGGTGGCCATGAGTGCTAAAAGCCACCAGCCATAAAATGTTGGGAACCACCGTTTTAGTGTGTTGGAGACATAGCTTACTTACTGCCTCACAAGATTCGAATAATTTTCATTCATTCGACATTAAAATCAACTTTCAGTATATGTTTTATGTATTTTAATACCATATCTAACTAATATTAGGTGACTAATGATTTGTTCATGCCATCATGCGTAACAATATTTTTGAACCTCCTTCATACCAATGCTTGGTTGAAGTGGAAAAGTAGCGAAAATTTTGAAATATTACATTTGTTGAGAAACGTGATCATTCATTTTATCAAACTTATTTTCTTTCCACCTATTTTTAGCTTCCTCCAGTTTATCCAATGAAAATGGCAGGGTTCAAAGTTCCCTGCAAAATAGATCTGATGTTAACAATAACAAAGGAAGGTGAGTGAAGAATTTTAATGTTAATTTGAGCTCTTGGCATCCTAATGGTAGCTTGTACTTTTGCTCAGAATGATTTTCGGTATATAAGTGAATGTACAAAACAATGTTGCTTTGAGCCAATTATTTAAAAATGCTCCATTGATCTTGTTTGGTGACCGTACATTTGAACCCATGTGTATATTCGCGGGTTCAATCTATATGCGGGTGCTAAAACCCATGGGTTAGGGTTAGTATGGGTTTAACTATCCGTAAAACAAAAAAAATTCCATAAGTGCAATAGTATGCAGGTGCAATCGTCGTGGGTTCAAATGTAATGGAACCATCTTGTTTATGTTAAAGTTATATAATTTCATGAAATGTGACCTTATCATTAAACAATACTGTATGAGGTGGCTCAGCAATAATGCGTTTGACTTAACTGTGTTAACATCCCAGATTCAAATCTCATGCCCACCATCTCATAAATTGAGTAGTCAAAGCTGAATTCGAAGATTAGCTTCCTAAATATCCTAAGATAGTGGTTGAGGCTTGCACAGGGCATTGTTTGGAGGAAAAGGCATGAAAGATTTTAATATAAAAATGATTTTTTCAGTCTCACACCATCTCGGGACTCAACTTCTGCAGTTCCATCCCTGCACATACCAAATGGATACATTCCGTCTTCTCGTTCTTATGAACCGGAGAGTCCGCGACTTCATTTTTTTGGGCAAGGAGGAAAATTTATCATCGGTGCTATTTTATTTATGTAAGTTGATTTTATAAATACTTTGCTCTGGCCCATAGGGAAAAGCACTCTTTAATGCTCAAATTTCAGATCGTGAACTTTCCATTAATTTAAGCGTATAATGCTTTGTGTGAATAAAAGCGCTATAGTGTTTAAATTTGTAAAACCAACAGTGATTCCTAGTACAACTATGGTTGCTCCAGAAGTGTGTGTACCAATATGGAAGTCACTAATTTTGTTCGCCTTTCTACATCAAGTTGTGTGAAGGTACTGAAACCTATGGACAGGGGGTATATTCACTTGGCTAACATAGACAGCCCTCGAACTCGTAATAGAACTAATATAAGGAAATCGGAGTAAAATTATGGCCTAACCATGACCTGGTACACATACTGTTTCTCCACTTTTTTGAGTATGTTGGAATACTCTTTAACAGAAACTCAATTGTTTTTTTTTTCAGATTTATTCTGCTAGTATACAGTAACTACAGCATGTATCAAAGACTTACAACCTTGGAACAAGTAACAGCCGCAGCAGCAACTGCTGATGGTGTGGACCCTTCTGTTACTGCTGCTTTATTAGATAGGTGGGTTTGATGGTACTTTACGGTTTACCAGTTTAAGATTGTTGTACTTAGATATGTGTTGGTTGGAGCAGTGGTTCCCAACCTTTCTTTTATGCGACCTAGGGCATTGTGACATCATAGGCATAGATATTAAATTGGACTCTGGTATAGGCTTTGCAATGCGAAGGGATTGGAATTACACGTACGTACCAGATCAAACTAATTTAAAAACTTTTTTCGTGGGCCGCACATCGTTCAAAATTGGCACTACTTCGCAGATCGCACTATTTTTCTTTGTGAGCCACATTTGGCCCGCGGGCTCGCATGTTGCACACCCCTGGTTTACATCATTAGAGAAGTCTAAAATCCTGGCGTTAGGAATTCATAAATACTTCTTGAACTCTAGACATCAAGGAGCTTGGAAATATGACTCAATATCAAGAAAATACATTTTAAACTCACAGCTCTGCACAACACTATTCCTTAGTGTGCTGTATATAATTCAATTCAGATCTCTGTATAATATACTTTAACATATTTACAGACCTGGCGTTCCCATATCTAGCAATCCTGAAATGATGTCGACATATTTGCAAGCTATTGACAAACGGTTACGAAGATTAGAAGACTCCATGGTGAAATTCGCGGAGACTTCTGGTTCGAAATGGGAAAAAATGGAGAGAGATTGGGCTGCACTACAGAAGATGGTGGGTACTTCATGGATTACATTTTTAATCAGTGGTTTAAAAAACATTTTAAGCCGCGCCTCCTATTTAGAAATTGTCAAGTCTTGCACCCCACCTCAACAAATAACTAGCTAACAACAAGCTACAAATAACAGAGAGTAGTACGAAAGTATGTTTCACTCAAAAAAAAAAATATGTTAGAAATACGTGGATGGAACGTAAATAATGAAACAAATAAAAAGTTGTAAATACAGGCAAAATTCTCTGAACAATGAATAAATATAAATATCCAAAATAACAAATATTAACCCCCCCCCTCTCCGAAAAATTGTGTACCCCCTCTTGTGGGGTCCCCCCCATCGTTTGAGAACCACTGTTTTTAATAGTTCTCATAAATTAGCCGAATCAAAGCATATGTGTTCGTTTGTATATTATTGCTGATTGATTATATATGCTTGTTGTATGTTGACTTGTTTGTCTATTTTCCCTGACAATGATTTAATTAATATTTGAATTTTCAATAATATTCATAGATTTGAAAAGTAATTTTGGAAAAACAAGGTATATTTGTATGTATGAAAAAGGGGTGTACATAAAGTACATAAAATTGCAAAGGGAATTTATTGATACCATATATTGTTCTGGAGATCACAGATGTATTAAATGAAGTTAAAATACCTGAGCAATTACTGATTAAAAAACAACAAACCTGGTTAAGATATATTGAGAACTGACTTCATAACAAAATTGAAACTGTAAAGGGACTTTATTTATACATTGAAGTATATAATAACATGAGGAATGATAATTGGGTACTACCGTAGTGTGTGTACCAGGTTAGGTTTAGGCCATAATTTGATTCCGATTTTCCTTATTTTGGTTCTATTACAAGTTCAGGGACTGTTTGTGTTAGCCAAGTGAATCTACCCTGTCCATAGGCTTCAGTCCCTTTACACAACTTGATGTAAAGTAGGCAAACAAAACTAGTTACCTCCATATTGGTACACATACTTCCGGAACGCCCTTATTTTGCTCTCAAAATAGTCTTCTTCGCCCCTGAGTGAGCATGCATCAGCTTTCTTAGAGCAAAACTCATTAAAACTCACCAGTCCCGTAACAGGCTATAATAGAGGAACGAGTTTTCTATCTTTATTCTTTTTGTTCCCTATGAAGTTGAACTGTTATTAACCACTTGATCAATTCATTTTACAGTTACAGACGATATTGCAACATCAGCTTGGGAACAGTGGATAGCTAAATGTATTGAACTAAGAAACAAGACTCCAAAACCAAGAACTACAGACTCCAAAAACATCTTTAAGACTTTTATATATGAATAAAATGTTCCTTTCAAATTAGAAAATATGTAAATTGCAGGTTTTTTTATAAACTTGAGACTATTTTAGCAATTCCACTTTTAGCAATTTGATTTAAACTTGTTCCAGTCTTTTTTGGAATGATTTAAATTTTTGCACTGTTGCATTCCAAATTGATTCCATGTTCTGAGAAATAGTTTTGCCCGAGAAAGGCTGATTTCACATCTGAAACATGGTTGGAACGCTTAAACAATAGAAAATTAGAAAAAAATTCGGTTTAAACTTATTTGAACTAAATTTCTGAGGCATTCCAGATTCATACAAAGATACATTAACATGAAATTCCTGTGTAAAATTTACTCACTTTTTCTAACTTGTTCAAATGAAATTTGCACTTGAAAAACAAAATTGGTGTTTTTACTGATTATATATATTATTCATGTCGACTGTTTCCAGATTTAACACTTTTTTCTTCACAAATATTGTAATTTTTAGCTTCTTTTGTGCGAGAAAAATGTTGGTGAATCTTGTACTAAGCCACACTCACAGTCTCTCATATCTATCACAACTGAAAATGATATTTCCCTGCGTTTATTCTCACCTTGTAATGCAAGGTTTCACGAACTTTGTTTTCTCGTTTACCCATTGGGAAATTAAAAAGTATATTTTTACCTGTAAACTGTGTAGACGGTCTCTTCTAGTATGTTGTAAGTGAAGTATTAAAAGGGGTAATAGAATAGACTGTCTCTTCATAGCGAAGCATAAAAAACATCAATAGTGCATAGGAGTCCTTGGCAAACTTCTATGTGGTCAACGGCCACATTTGGCCTTTTACTTTAGTGCTTGTAAAATTCACCCCCAATGGGGAACCCTGTCTTAATAAGATTTTGTTCACGATTTCATTGTGTATAACCTGGTATATGAAGTGTTCTGTGTGAGACGCCATATACCATAAAGATGTAGGGGAGTTCCACCCTGTGTTACTAATATTAACCCTAACCTTGTCTTAATAAGATTTCGTTGTGAATAGGCTGGCTTATGAAATGTTCCGAGTCAGACTCCATATATACTAGAAACATATAGGGCCTAAGTTCTCAACCCTGTGTCACCAATATCATGAAGTGGCCACCACTGTTTTATTTATCCAAGCCCTGGCAGTCAATCACAAAATCACATTTTGTCCAGCCATTCCAGATTAAGAATCAGAAGTTCCTAAAGAAGTGTTTAATTATTATCATTGCCAGCTCGTATTAAACGACAAAATACCTTTTAAAGTATATCCCAATTATTAATTCAGCAATTCTTGCTATCTTTATTTGTGTGTGGAAATAAAAATGTATAAAATAATTCACTGTGATTATTAATCTATATACATATATATTATTATTTTTTCGTCCTTTTTTTGAACCTATTTGTCTTTTTTCTGCTATTTTTCCGGTGAAATCGGCATTCCCAAAGCCGTATTTTTTCGGCTAAATATTGAACATACATATATTTATGAACCTACTATTTTTATCATTATTAAATGGTCATTATTAATAATTATGTGGTAAACTAATCCCAACAAGGAATTTACAATATTTTTGGTAAAAATTACAATTTTGCTGTTGTTTTGAGGCCATTTTTGGGTTAATATAAGCTCGATCGAATAAGTTTATCTACTTATCTTTCCGTATTTAGCTTTGTGAGTTGGAAATATAACCTGTATGTCTGAATTAAGTTCTAGATAATCTAGATTACTATTTGAACTGTGGAACATCAAGTTATGATAATTTGCCACCTTGCCAGTCGCAAAACTGATTTTTATTTTCCTTTTACTAAAAACTCTTCCTAGTTTCAATTGCTTGATAAGGTTATTTCCCATTTTTTTTTCTTTGTTGAGCATGAATTGTTTGGACAAAATGGGAGTTGGAATCAACCAATCAAAGTAGCACGATTAATACCACTGGAATGATAAACAGGGGGCCATGAGTGCTAAAAGCCTCCGGAAGGGGGCACCGCGAAATAAAAGATTGGGAACCACTGATATAGACCATGATTTGTTATACTGAAATTTTATTTCATCTATTAAAACTGATTTTTTGAACTGTATAGAATACTAGCATTATATTTTCTATGCACCTCAACTAGTTCTCTGTGCGCATGTTTGAGGAAAACCATAATTTGTGCTCATATATGTGATCTAATTTCACATGTTTTATGTGGTTCTACTGCACATGTGTTTTTACAATATTTTTCTGTTTGATATGAACTATAGGTATCGGTTTTGGAGAGAGATAGCGATAAATAAAATCTATTCTTTTGTTTACAACTCAATCTTATTCGAAGACGTATAAGTTATAGTAATGACTATAGCGATCTAAACTTGCTCACATAAATGGAACCGACTTTTATACACCAGTGCAGGGGTGCAAACTCAAACTTGTAAAATGACCTTGCTGCGTGCCATGCCATGCCACATGCAAATAATTATGGTATTGCAAATATCAAAAATGATCTTTATTGTAAAAGTTTTTTTGTCAACCGGAGTTCATACATAACTGGTGTTACTTCTTACTTGTAGCAAAATTAATATGTATTCTGATAACTCATTTCTTTATCGTTTGATCCTAATGGCCGTCCATAAACCGTATCTTTAGATGTGCTTTAACTAATAATAAGCTACTAACTATGGCGAGGAAGTGTTCTAAATAATAGGCAGCATTGTGACTATTTTCCCTATACATTCATTCTTGCTGTATTTTATTTTCTATGTTCCTATTTTTGTCTTGTTCCCCGTACATGCGTCGGCCATTCAAGATGTTGACAGGCGCAACGTCTATGGACCACACGTTGTAGATATTAAAGGAACTTGACGATCACTGGAACAATTTCCGAAAATATATTTGTTTCTAAAGTTAGTCGTGCAATAAAATACTGAAAGATATTATTTTGACCTCCATTTAAGGGTGTGGGGTTGCAAGTCAATGCGTCTGAAAACAAATAACTGGTTAACGAATCCCGTACCCGACATGAACTGGTAACCAGGCTGAGAGGCTGTGGTTCGCCGTAGGGTTAAGCCGTCTTGGTCACCTCCCTCTCCCGGGATATATTTGTAAATCTCATTCAAATTTTCGAATATTACAACAGAAAGCACATGCGTAGCCAGTGAGTTCTATGGGGCAAAACCCGCCGACCTAATTTTTAACTTCTGTTGTTTTAAAGGGAGATTTTGCGGTAAGCGAGAAATGGGTCGATGTTTGCAATTCGACTAACAACTCTGGTGTGTTTAAAAAATGGGGCCTTTCACATTACTCCCACATACGCCATCATGATGGCTGCAAATTGCTGCCGAGAAAATAAAAAAAACGATTGGCGCGAAACATAATATTTGGGAATACATGAAGAGGAAATTGCCCACACACGAAAAAGTGTTTTAAGTTGATCAAATCCTAAACGGAAACGATAAAACGGAGCCTATTATTAAAAAAGGCGTTGTTCACAAGGATGCAAATCATGTGATACAGGCAGTGTGGCTCGGCTCAAATCGGATACATTGATATGACAGTACTTGCCTTATCATATTATTCGAAATTTCTGATCCGAAAAGAAAAAAATTAAGAGTTTTAAACACTGGTGATTTCACCTGAGCGAAGTTACTGGCGACTACTAAATTGTAAGTCAAAATCCATAGTTCTGCGGCGCCGTGGGGTACAGTCCAGGGGTTACGCAGGTTTCCATTCAAATCCCAGAGTCGATATTAGTATACGTATATCGTATAAATATTACCAAATGCCTATTAGGTTTGCCACTGTTATTAAACTTGCTACACTTATTTTGTTTTGTCAGTATTACCTTATATATACATATATATTAATAACTCACACAATTCAGACAACATGAGACAATCCAATTATTGCACAAGGATTCTCGAACGTCTGAAATGTTTCATGGGTGTCCCTCCTTCTTTAAATAGATTGAAAACCAATGGTGTAAGGAGATAAAAATTGCATCCATGGTTCACACGCCCAACTGGTAATTTATCAGTGTGTACGCCCGTCACTGTAGTTGTTAGATCAGAAAACCCAAGATTCCGTTCGGTTATTTATTTAAAACGGCAACTCGACATTTTGATAGGAGAAGCATTATACACAACCAAAAAGCGGCCGGCGTCCAGGCCAGCGCCGCAGAAGAGAGCAAGGAACATATTTTCTCTCGCACGTGTAATGGATGGTCGGAGTCTTATGCAAATTCTAATGTTACCACAATACTCGCTGTGACACTTACGTCTTACTACAATGACTGCCAAGAAAGTTAAGAGTCGAATGGAAACCCCCATCATATCTGATAATATCAAACGCCGCCTAAATTAGGTTTACTCAACCTCAATAATGGGTACTCCCGTAGTATGTGTACCAGGTTAGGGTTAGGCCATAATTGTACACCGATTTTCCTTATTTTAGTTCTATCACGAGTTTGGGTACTGTCTGTGTTAGCCAAGTGAATATACCCCCTGCCCATAGGCTTCCGTCTCTTTACACAACTTGATGTAGAATAAGCTAACAAAATTAGTTACCCCTATATTGGTACACATACTTCTGGAGCGCCGATTATTCACCTTTGTCATCATTGCCCAGTAGCTCTTTGTTTTACCACTGCAAACGTGTGCTAATGTATTGCTTTTTGTTACTGTTTATCTATCGTGAACACAATTTATTGTGAGAGAACATGAATGAATCGATTGCAAAATTTTAGCCAATTCTTGACAAAGCATGAAATTTTCATTTATATTCTATTCTCCAACTTGAAATAACTCTCAACACTTATTATCCTTTGTTCTTAATGCTCACACAATCAAGGTTCCATCTAACGTGCGGTACTACCAGACCATTTGCGCACTGAAATCTTAATCTTGCGCGCTTGCAATATTACGTTCTAAGCATGGCTCGTTTAATTTTCTAAGATATATATAGCTAGAATGCCCGTCCCAAGTTCAAGTGTATTTTGGTTGCTACTGTTCATTGTGATGTCACACTCGTGTCTGTTATGTTCAAGTAATGTACCTTGATTTCTCTGAAAACATCTGGATCGAGCTATTTTTAGCCGAGCCTACAATGCCATAATATTTCACAAAGTTGTATATCATTTACGACTCTGCTGATACAGCCTCAAATTATTCATGATCACTAAAACTTCACGGCTATTCGTTTACTTAATAAATAACTGACTTGACTAATTTTGTAACTGCCCAAACAAGCAATAACGGAATTAATAAAATTTGACAACGGTAGCGTCGAAATGTGGCAACGAAGCGGTAATTCAAATAAGACATTATCTATATATAAGTTGAAACACAAAATTTTTATTTTTATAAATTTATTGTGGGCTCCGCAAATAATTGATAACCTCTTCACGAGCTTATGCTACCCAAAGTTTCAGAACCCCTGGCTTAGGTGACAAGTTATTGCGAGGACATTCTTGTAACGAAGGTAAAACTAAATAGCCGAAAGTACATTAGCGCAGTGCTCTTCAACCGGGTATACGACTGATAAAGGGTATACGAAGAGTGTACACTCCAAGTCTGGGATTCTGAACTCTAATATTATAAATAATAAAAAATTCAAGCGGAGACAACAATGCAAACGTGGCGCACATGAAATATAAAATGTCATTTACGCAAAGAACCGACGCGAGCACATCGTTACATCACAAGTTATATAGATAATGCGGTCACGTGTCTGGGTTGGTGATTTCGGCTGCCATGCACTTCGTTTGATTTACGTTAAACATAATTCCCGTTGACGCTAATGCCGTCAGTCAAATTTATAACTTGCGGACACTAGCCTATTAGATTACATGATGATATTGCAGTACAATATGTGCCTAAAATTTAATGTTTATTTAAGCCTTAAATAAACATTTGTATTTGTAAAGTATACGAAGTTCTTGGAAAATTGTAAAAGGTATACCACGATAAAAAAAAAGGTTGAAGAACACTGCATTAGCGTCTTTTGGCAAGGTTATTTTTTATAAGGTGCATGCAAAAACAAGGGCTCACTTTCTCTGGAAGGAAGGGAAACTTCCGGAGCTAACTACATTGCGCCTAAAATGTTACTGTATGTATAGCAACCAAAGCTCAATGAATTTAGCATTACTTTCATTGATTTTTCAATCATATTTTTAGACGATTCCACCCGGGTTGTACTGAGTGCGAAAGGTGACGAAGACTACATAAATGCTTCTTATATTCATGTACGTATGTTATAGAACACATTTTTACATCTTTCATTGCATTGAATACAATGTGTAAGTGGCGAGATAGAAGTTTATGAGGAAACAAATATGTTTCGACGGAATCAATATTAAAACTTCAAATGTTTGAATTTAACCATGATCTGACAGGTTGTGTGTAGGGCTGGGCAAAATATTCGAATAACGAATAGCGAATCGAATATTAAATTATTCGAATGGCATTTTACTATCGAATATCGGGTACCACGTGATCTGCGTCGCTTCACTTGGACACAGAACGTCTGTGAACCGATCGTGAATTGCGCGAGAATTCACCTACAAGCTCGCTAACAGACAAAAGCGACAAATTTGAAAAATCGTCTTTGCGTTGTGGTGTTATTTGTTTTCTTTCCGTTCCGATCGTTCATTTCAATTCCCTATGTTGCACAAAGAGGTACCGACACCGTTCCCTAAATTCAGAAACGTTAAATCAGATGAGGTATTTAAAATAAATATTACAGATTTTAAACTCCGTACGATTGGCGGCACGTGATTAGCCGTTTCATGCATGAATCAAACATAAATTTGTTTAACGAAAATTAAAAGTTGAATTAACTTTTGCGTGAAACCATACATAGTATAACACGAACAAGCTATGACCAGAAAAGAAATTGCAGGACATAGTTCTTTTAATGTACTTTCAAATAATTCTTTAGTGATCCCCTTCATTCTTGACCAAATTAATGTTTCGAAAGTGTAAACATTTCACTCCGGCATGCATGGCGGGTGGAGTGTAGAAATCGTGAACAGGAGTATGGCGTAAAATCAATCGTGAATTTCGATGTAACAACGCGCACTGTCTCGTTTACGAATTGTTGTATCGTCAGAAATGATTACATTCGTTATATTTTGAGCATTTTTGCATTAATAAATAGGGCGTGACATTATCAAAATTGTCAAGAGAAGTAAAAGTGAATTCGCAAATTCCGTAAATAAAATTGTGAATTACTCGGCAACGATATTAGCTATAATGATCGCGCGGTTCGTTGAAAGAAAACGTCGGAACTTAGAAGAGTTAGTTATAATTAGCGCCTGGCCATCTATTAGGCACAAAAGTACATAAGCGCAATTTTTTTCAGCATTAGGTCGCGTAGGTAAATTATTATTCAAGAAGAGCTGTTTATTAACGTCATCTCGTCATATGGCCACGCAGAAATGCCTTTATTGCCGAATTATTTAGTCACTATTTTAAATCAACATTCGGGATTGACGCAATCGCAGCTCTGCGAGGTTTATCTGTAGAGTAACATAGACACCATAGAAAAGCATAGCAAAGTTAATTACGGTATTGTCTTAATAAATATCTACATCCCGGTATCGATAATAATATCACCGTTCACTTAATATTGTGACGGTAAATTTACAAACGTTGATAAGTAATATGAAAGCCAACGCAAATGATAAAAATTAGAATATTATAAATTTGGGTTTTTACATCAATCCTTAATGGTTTTAACAGCTGTTGCCGACGTGAACGCACGGGTAAACCCGAAATATAAACGTCGATGTCCGCCGACCCGAAAGAATTAAATTTGCAAATAACAGAAAGGGCGGTATTATAGATTATATATCACTGCAAAAACGGTCACGGTGACAAAAACAATCAGCGATCATGACGAAATTAACCAGTAAAAAAACGCTTTGTAGCCGATTTATCAATGTCTTTATTAATTTCCAGAGGGAGTATCTACCGACGTTGTAGACCTCCTGTTGCGTATAAAAAAAGTATTCGTTATTCGACTATTAGGTATTCGTCAAAAATATTCGAACTATTCGATTCGAAAAAAATATTCGATTTTGCCCACCCCTAGTTGCGTGACGAGTTTAGGTTTGCGCCTTTGCTGTTTTCCCAGTGAGTCCAGATGGTAAAACGCGTTTGTACTTGTAAAGAGTTTCAAATATAAAATAAATTTATGTAAACTAGACAAGAAAAGTATTTTGAGCGAAATACCAATTCTTCTTAATCGCGCAAAGCAAAGAGAAATAAGTCCAGACGAGTTGCGCGCAAATGTAGATCAGGGGCCCCATTCACAAAGCTTCGTTACCGCTTAACGTGTTAGTTAAGCACCGACTTTCTCGTGAAAAGCAAAAATGGTATTCACAGAGCTTCGTAAATATTCGAGAGAAATTATTCGAGAGAGTTTTTTTGGCGCCAAATGAGACGTCTCGTAAAGTGCCTTCTTCTCACATTTTATCGAGAATCGGTATTCACGAAAGTTCTTTAACCGCTGAAGAGCTCGCTAGCTAACGAGAACAATCTTCGCCTCGTTAACAGTTCGGATTGCTCTCAGCAGTGATTAAAATAGGCTCGTTGGGACGTTAGCATACTTTGTAAAAATTGGCATAGTATCAAGGGGCCTTACTCAGGTAAGCGTGTATGTAGTCTAGTGCCGTTAACTTAGCTGTGGAATATCTGCCGCATTTACAGATTAAACTAGGGTTGAGATTCAGAGATTGTTCAGTTGTTGAAGTCATTGTTTTTTGTTTATTCTAGCACTGGCCTACAGTATTATGAACACAGATTCACAAATGGCTACCTATATTGAAGCTTGCAGAAGAAAAGTCCAACAATCTCTCCAAGTCGTATCCGAAAGAAAAAAATTAGCTAGATGCAAATGAAAGGACCTTAATAGAGGGTATAGACTCAATGAAAAATTAAAAATATGGAATCTTAACAAGCTTTGGCAACTCACTGATTTTATTGTCTGTTACACAAATAGTTCACAATATGTAATTTGTTTTGTGGCAATAAATCTCTCTCTGTGTAACTTCAGCATTTATTCCATGTAGCCTATCCGTCAGTCTATAGATTACGCCACTGCTATATGAACAAAATTTCAAAACGCAGGCTGCAAAGGTGAAGCAGAGAAAGCCGATAGGTTACCGCGAAGGCGAAAGACGCTCGACCGTAAGCGGCGACAACTGATACGGCTGAGTGATCAGTCAGTGCATTTTGTTCAACTGCGACCGTGCGTAAGATTTCGAGAGAATGCTAGTGACCGTGCGTCAAGTGCTTACGAGGTCTTTGGTGAATCGCATTTAACGAGATTTCGCTATCACGATTCTGAGAGACACAGTTACGAGATCGTAAACCCGGCTTTTTACGAAGTTTAGCGAATGGCGCCCCAGATCCGTAACCACAAGCGCTGATATTCAAATTGATATATTGAATGCCGTAGTTTTTTAGTAGTGGTAGTAGAGCTTTTATTATACCGTAAGTCGACGCATAAGTGAGTTAGGATGAACACAGTTAAATTGAGATGGATAGACATTATTTTAAATGTTCGCCTCGGCCATGGATTGAATATTCTACGCAACAGAAAAATCATTATCTGCAGAAAGATTCTATATCCATCCTGTTGAAAATCCTGGCTACGCCCATGTCAGTAGCCCCTGCCGGCAATGACCCGTTACCAACCTGAAAAACCGGTTACCGAAATTGCCAGGTCATTTCAGCACTATATGTCTCGTCGGCATCCATACGTGCTTTATTACTGTGTCCAATGATTGGAACATTTGTCTCCACGGGATGTAGCGATCTCGGGAATTTTTATTTTCGACTTAGTTTACGAGCAAATGGCGACGAAATAAAAAAAATTATAAATTTCCAACGAGTTTTTTTGCTGCTGCCATGGAAACAAAACATCAATCCGGACTTACGGCGAATCGCACGTTACTGTAGGAGCGTACAGAACCAATTGAAAATTCCAATGCACAATGGTCCACGCTACAGTTGGATACTCAGACAGAACGGCAGAGAATAATGGTCTATCAGCTATTTAGAATGACTTCCAGTTCCAGCTACAAGCTACTTCCAGTTCTATGGCTGTTGAATAAGCATGTAGTCAACATGCATGTAATCATCTGATCAACTTTAGTACGACTTGGCCGCAAACGGGTCTAGTATAGTTTATTACCACAAGTACTTCCAGTGGGCGTAGCATAACGACACCATCACCATCACACGCCACAGAGCTTGCCAAAGTATAATTACGATCACCCGAAATGGCATAGGCGCCGCCGATAACGAACTCGATAAAGCCGGTGATCTCTCTCATATCGTCATCGTTGCAACGAGAAAACGAGAGAAATAGCTTGCTCTATGTCGGGTGATCGTCTGTGCGTTTTGAACGACCATCTGCATACTTTGATGGGCCGTATTACTGTTACGCCACTGTGACGTCGCAATGACGTAATTTAACTTTGACGTAGTCAGAGGGGGGGGGGGGTAGGAATGACATATGCAAAAATTGTTGAGCCAGGCCAACTAGAAGTGCATGTGGTACTAAACTATACCAGACCCCTAAACTCAACCTGACGTGAATACGGAATACGCTCGGCTACGCAAAGAAAACGAAGTAAACAAACGACTTACCTTACATCAATGCTGAACCCGATAAACAATCACTGGTCGTTAAAAAAGTAAATATATCCACGACCTGAAGTATGTTTTGGTCCTGACAGAAAACAGCCAACGTCCATACTGAGTAGTAACGAGACCCTCACAAAGCAGCCAGAGACATTGCGATGTAGCTAGTTTTGGCATTATGACGTCATATTCTCTACCTAAATTATTTGAACCGTGACACTATCCGAGCTATGACACGCAAATAAATGAACTTCAAGACCGGATGGTTGGTCGATTCGTGTCGTGTTATTTGGATCGGCGGTGTG
Source organism: Styela clava (assembly GCF_013122585.1). Classification (NCBI taxonomy): domain Eukaryota; kingdom Metazoa; phylum Chordata; class Ascidiacea; order Stolidobranchia; family Styelidae; genus Styela; species Styela clava. The sequence continues at coordinate 17,738,243 of NW_024102834.1, read as the reverse complement.
GCTCATCGTGTTAGGCGTTAGGAATACGCTCGCCACCGCATCTCTGATTACCCTGCGTGGGTTCGCAGGTTCGAATCCCATGCGGGGTATTTATGTGCGAGAGGATTGCTGGACTCCTCACCATCGTAGGGTGGTTCACGTAACCTCTGGTCGGTTACGGCTTCCGCTACCATCAAGTCCATGCTTCCGAAAAACGAATAACTAAAACTAATCCCATACCCGACATGGACTGGTAACCGGACGAGAGGCCGTGGTTCGCCATATGGTTAAGTTGTCGTATCGGCTTTTCTCTCCCCCGGGATAAATATGTAAATCCTACCATATACCCCAGGTGTATTCGGATATTTGCTTTACTTACGGGTATAACGCGAATCCAGTCCTTTTGCCGAGGCAATTTAGAGAATAATTTGATCTGGTATATCAATTAAATTACAAATTGGAAAGTAATTGCCGGAGCGATCCTTTCGATCAATGACCTCGGAACTGCGTAAATGTCCTGCCAGCTTATTTGTTTTTTAGGAATAACAGTCTTATTAATATTGTTAATATTCGCCAGCAATCCTTTTTATAAAACAAGCGATTCTAAAAAATACAAATCTGGCATCAATTTTTTAGGAATATGAAACCCGCAAGAAATTCATTGCAAGTCAAGGACCTTTGCCTGCTACCGTGAATGATTTCTGGAGGATGGTGATTGAGCAAAAATGTGCCGTGATTATTATGTTAAACGGCTTGGTGAAAAGAGGAAAGGTGGGTACTGACTGCATTTGTCGTTGATAAGCAAGAAAACGCGCTAGTGTGAGAAAACGCCTGTCAAATTTGCGCAGTGTGCACCCAAACAAATGAATTTGGTTCTGAAGAAGTACACGCCATAAGTGCATACCGTCAAATGTGATGTGAAAATAAATGCTGTAACTGCTTAAAAAAAGCCAAACAAAAATGTCATGTAAAATTACCGCCTAAATTTTTTTTCTCTCTCTCAAATAATAGTCATTCTTTTTCGGAACGCTATTTATTAGGTACCTTATTGGTCACGTAGTGGACATAGCGATCGTTTCAATATTATATTGTTGTTATTGGACATGTAGTGGATATAGCGATCGTTTCAATATTATGTTGCTGTTCTTTGACATTTTTTGGACACCGAGTGGAAAATCTAAAAACTCGCTATTCTCTTCGATTACTGGACCAATTGCTTTGAAATTTTTAGTGGTTAAAGATGAACTTTTTCTCCAGAAGGCTATTGCTTTTATTTATTCCAAATATATCTGTTAGCTCTGTGAGCTTGTTTTTGTTTGCTATGACGTCACTGAACGTTCTGACCTTTTTTTTGTCCCACAAATACATGTATCTGAGCCATTTTTTATTAAAGGAAATTTTATCTAATAATTGCACTTTGTTGTGAATTCTGAATGAAGCATCATAAATTAAAACGATTGGACTGTTAAAAATACGATATAAAAACCTTGACACATAAATATTTTGTTTCAGCTGAAGCAAACTATATCACATTTTCAATTTACTACATGGCCTGATCACGGAGTCCCCGTAACAACATCAGGGATTTTCAGACTTCATAAAGCAGTTTCTGAAATTAGTTGTTCAACACCGATTATAGTCCATTGCAGGTAAATGACGAACTTATCAAAAATTGTTGAATAAAGTAGTCTTCAAATAAAAATCGTGTCCATTTCTTGTTAACAAACTGCAAAATTCAGACAAATACATCTTCTAACATAATATGAAAACGAGCATTCTTAGCTAAATCCCATATTTGGTCAACTCCTCTATTGCTTCTAAACTGTGCAGATGAATGAATATTTAGTTACAATAATCAATATTTAAGTGTTTCTAAAATCGACGATTCGGCGATTAAATATATAGACGGAAAATATTCTAATTCAGGAAAAAATAATGTCACTAATTAGATTTATATTCGACAGTGATGGAGTGGGTCAAACCGGCACGTACATTGCGTATGATTATCTTTTGGATCAAGTTGAAAAAGAAAGCGCTATTGACATTTATAAATGTGTTCATACATTGAGGAAACAAAGAGTAGATATGGTTCAAAACGTGGTATGTGAATTACTGCATATTTATTATGGAATCGGCATTTGCTTCATAATATTAGTCAAATATGCATGCTATAAAGTTTTTATATATGTGACAGCATAAATCCCAAATTTTATTCAGGTTTTGATCGTTTTTGTTACCGTATTTGTATTTTTTGCGATTTCTGTAGCTTCCCTAAACCATTTCCGTTTCGACGTATTTAATTATCCTTATTTATCAAATGAATGTCACGACTATTGACAATGGTTCCAAACTCCATTGATTTAATTATCATGAAGTCCAGAAAGTCTCTAATTGTTAAGTTTGAAATTCTAAATTTACCCACAAACACATGCAATCCCTTCATAACCATACCAGAATTTTACATACAGGACCAATATATCTTCGTACACAAGCTATTGGTTGAACATTATCTTTTTGGTGACACTGAAATGAATGAAGAACAACTTCGAGAGCTGATGCAAAGGTATTTTTATCATAACTTGCTCAAATAAAGAACATATTGTATTATATATATTGTATCCTAATTGGCATTTTGTGCCAAGCGATGATTCGGCACCTGAGTTTAAAACCACAACAACAATTATAAAACTATGTATAAGTTCACTAAGTGTCAAACAAGGAAAACTTTGTTTCAAAAGAATTCATGATATTTAAATGGAGTACATTCAAAACAAAGCTGCCAATAAAACATATTATTTATATTTCAAGCAAAAATGCGGATCAACTTCTATTAGAATTTCAAAATCTAACCAAAATTCCACCAATGAATTTAAAGAGAGATGACGACGAAGAGAAATACAGAAAAATGAATCGAAATCAAAATATTATTCCATGTAAGTGTATTTTACATTAATTGCATCTATTGGGCTGTCTTCATAACACTGGTAAATTGTCTTAAAAAGTGACTAACAATGTCATAGAATGTACAAATAATACCGAAACCAGTCAATAAAATCCGAACATGGCAATTTCACGTTGATTCAATTTTTTGCAGATCACAAGAAAATTCTCCACAGTGCGAAACCATCATTTAAGCAAATTTTCAGATTAGATGAATGTATTGCTCAGTAAATTTCCATGTAGAACATTTTGAATTTTATGATGTGTGTGCATATCTCTATAGAATTTCGTTTACTGTATAATCCTACTACGACAGTTTGATTTCTCATGAAAAAATAATGCCCAGCGAAGATAAAACACAGTATAATGCGCTAAAAGATAAAAACAATGTAAAAACACTTGTTTGCTAATATAAACTTTCTGTTTTATTCGCAGACAAACGAAACAAAGTCGCAGTTGTCCCAATGCCAGAAGATACAGAAACCCCTTACATCAATGCTTCTGTTATGGAGGTAACATTGTTTAATAGGGTTGGTAACGTGATATACAAATACAGTCAAAATATGTATATACAGCCAACTCATATACATATTCAGCCGACTTAGTGATGTACATTTGAGTGATGTACATACACAGCGAATGTCATATGCAGTAAACTCAATATACATGTACAGTCCTTCCCGTGATGTACATACAAAAGTAAATGCCATATGCATATAAAGCCAGTGCCATATGTTCATACGGCCATTGCCATATGTACGTACAGCCAAAGGCATAGGCATATGCATATACAGTCAATGCCATATGCATATACATCCAATGTCATATGCCTATACAGCCAATGTCATATGCATATACCTCCAATGTCATATGCATATACAACCAATGGAAAATACATATACAATATGTATATATTTCTGGTATTTTAAATCACTTAATCAGGTATATACTGTATAAATGTTTATTGAATTCGCTGTATATCAATATTACATTGACTTTTTTATGTTTATCATTGAATGGCTGTATATGTATAATGATTTGGCTGTATATGCATATAACATCGACTGCTGGTATTGTGTCAAAATTTTGAGTTCTCGGACTTTTCTTGAAAAAATTTGTACTGTATGCGCTTCTACTCATCGCACATATTCATATTCTAATATGTACATGCTAATGGTCTACTTTGACTAAAAGTCCATGAGTAACGACATCACTCATATGGCTGTAGAGTATATGATATTGACTCCTGCGAGTACATCACTTAAATGACTTGATATTCCTATTGAATTGGCTATATATGCATAGTTTTTCCTCCATTTTATATCACGTTTCCAGTACCACTTATTTCATTTACACTCAAGGTTGTACGATACAGTTTAAATCGTAGATAAACAAAGTTTATGTCGCTACGTGCTAATATTGATTAATGATTACTATTGATGACAAATTAAAATTGAAGTGTTTACACTACAGCATGTGGTATTAAAATATCAGAGATTGGACAAACAGATATTTTAATTTTTCCAGACGTATGAAGGAAGCGGTAAAGTGATTGCTGCCCAAGGACCGATGGGATTATCTGTCGAATATTTTTGGAGAGCAATAATGGACAATGATGTTAGTGTTATTGTCATGTTGAATCAAGCAATAGAAGAAGAAAAGGTATGGTTGAATAGGATAGAGCAGCAGGATAATACTGGAAAGTGTCCCATATAGGAAAAAAATTATCCCTGGGAGAGGAAAATTACGCCGACATTAGTTGTACGATGATGACTTAGTCATATAGCAAATTATATAAGCCTTCTTCAAGTCACCAAATGTGTTATGGGAATTATAAGCCAGTTTAATTTGTTTATTAGAATATACAGATATACAGATGTTATTTGGTATTAGATTCAAAGGCATCCGATTTTTATGATTTAAATAACCTTATATCTATTTAATTAAGTTTTTGCTCTTCTCACTTTTGTCCAATTTATTTGATAAAAAGATTAAAATTTTAATTCCCGTTCTTGTGGCTAATAGTTGAGAGTTTAAATAAAACTTCAAGTTATTTAATTATTGTTATTATAAAAGGGATTCGAAATTTCAAATCAATCAATCATTTGTCGGCTTAAAAGATGTGATATAGAGCGTTAAAGTTTTTTGCCTTTTCAGCAACAATGCTTCCAATATTGGCCTGATAAAATCGGCAGCAAATTGCAATTCGGCAACATTGGAGTTGAATTGTTCGAAGAAACGTCTGAAAATGAGATCATCGTGCGCAGGCTCAATGTCACGAGAGATAAACAATCGAAGGTAAGTATATTCGGTATACGAGAATAAGTTAAACTAGACGGTAAAGAGTAGATGTATTCCACAGACTTTTTCTTGGATTATAGCTTTTACACTTTTATGTCATTGAATGGAATTTCGGTGTTTTTGCCATGTAACGTATCTTGACAACAAATTGTTTGATCTTCTATCTTCAACCAAATGTTTTGGCATGAACTCTCGAAACTCCCCATAAGCTTCTCAGTCTGGACTTTTGACATGATATTTAGCGCACACGATAAAGGTAGTCAAGAATCACAATAAAATTTACTTCAAATTCCCATTAGTATGTTTTGATCTTAAGAAAACAAGGGTCTTTTTTGGACCTCATAACTGCCTATTCTATTTCAGCCTATCTTGCATTATCAGCATCCAAATTGGTGTTCAAAAAAGTCGCCCGGTCCCTCATCTGTGTTGAATTTGGTTACAATTTTCCAGCAGTATTCACCATTGGTGACGCTCGTTCATTGCAGGTAAGGCATATCCCTACTTCCATTTGAGCATTTTCTGTATTAGGAATCGATAATGCGTCATTTGGATAAGATTCTATTTAATTCATCTATTATATTTATTCCTCTACCATATGCAAATGTGCGTATGTTGAAATAACCAATGTCTTCATCATTGCCGATGTATTTTATACTCCCGTAATATTGTATACTTTTTTTACTCACAGTGATGGAGCAGGACGCACTGGCATATTTTGCACAATATACAATTTATGTCAAAGATTTAAAGTAGAGAAACGAATCAATGTTTTCCAAACTGTGAAAGACTTGCAAGATTGTAGACCCGGAATGGTTCAAACAGAGGTAAACTGTTACATTTGTAACTTATAATATCAATGAAGTTTTTTCAAAATGTTGTTGAATATTTTTATAAAAAATAAATTACAGTAACCTGAAACACACAGTTGAAAAACAGTAATAATGTTATCTTACTAAACAGTTACATTTTGAAGAAATACATTACAGTTTGCCACTCTCGTTTCAGGGTTGTTACCACAAATTCAAAATATTATATTCCGGCGCTTATTTATTTAATGGAACAAAATTCTCGTTGTGACAAGCCGAGGCACAATTTTCGCAATACATTTCTTTTAGACACCTAACCTAACTTGTGCTTATGTTTTTAAGAATATTCTAACAAGATATACCCAACGTGTAATTGCTAAATGTCAAGACATGTAAATTACTGATTGAATTATATTAATTATAATTAATTAAATCAATTAAATCATTCTGCCATGTCGAAATCTCTAAAAGTGATATAATTACAGTATGCACGTATGTCAAATGTTTCACTATAATAAATAATAAATGAACTAATATACTTTCTATTTTTTTTTTCAATATTACATGAGAAATATCCTTTTCAAAAAACACTGCAATTTTTTTTTTTTAGGACGAATATAAACATTGCTACGAAATTATGCTGGCATATATCAATTCATTTAGTCTTTATGAAAACCTAAACTGTCCGAAACAAAAATCATCTGGTCCAGGAGGCACTCAGAATTTGTATGAAAGTATAAGTGCAATAAATATAGCAAGATGAAGAATACATATTAATGATAATTTTTCATGCGCCTTTATATTTAGACGCCTTGGCTGTCAGCCAAGTCTGCTACTATCTCTCATCTATGCTTATCAATATACAAATACTCTTAATAAACGTTATGTACTTGATTGCTCATGTCTACTCTACTATTGGATTTTCAATATGCATATTTATTAATTTTTGACATCATTTTGAAATTATCTTTATGTGAAAATGTATGTTGGACTGTACTGATTTTTGGGGAATTGCTGATAAACTATTTAATTTTGCCTTCCGTGTCCACATATTCGAGCATAGCTCTCTTGCCATCATTTCTATAATGTTTATTTATACACACTCAAACTGTACAAAAGTGTGAGTGCGCGCATAATACTACATACTATACACACATTAAAGATTGGACAATTAAAGTAGTTTTCATGCATATTGATGGAGGTAAAGAGTTTTAAAATAGGCGTAGGTAGCAATTTGGCAAAAAAGATTGGGAACCATTTTATTCATATTTTGTACGCTATGAACCTTACCCGCTTTTTGGTCCTGATTCTTCATTCAGTTTTATTTATTTGATATTATCAATCCTTTTGGCGTTTGTTAAGCTGCCTATGGAGTCGAAATAAACTTAAGATTCATTAGAAAAGAATTGCACGCATAGGATAGTTGCGCAGTCTTTGGGTCATGTCTCCACTGTAGATCGTAACGTCAATGCACATGCATGGAAAAAAGCTGTGTGTTTATAGTAGACTCCACTTTAAAAACACTTGGTTCCGTCGACGTGGCTTTTTCATCACTGATCCTGAAACTAGTGAAACAATACCGCGCATAGTTAAAGTATTTCATACATCAAACACATCGCATATTTGGTTTAATTTAACTATAGTAAGTTGATAGTTGGACCGGTTTTGACTTGACAATATTTCCGGCAATCCCGTAGTATGTGAACCAAGATGGCGGACATCGGAACGTAGTATATGTACCGGGGTAGAGTTAGGCCATAATTTCAATTACAAACAATACGGGAGTCACTTGGCTAGTCCCCGAAATTGTAATAGAAATAAAATAAGGAAACTGGAATAAAAATTTGGCTTAACCCCAACCTGGTACACATACTACGTTCCGGTGTCCGCCATCTTGGTTCACATACTACGGTAGCGGCATATTTTCTTGTTTGACTAGAACATTAAAATTAAAACAAGCTAAAATAATAAAACTCGGCAATTAGACGAGTTAGCGTTCCAAGTACGGGGACGTTAAAGCGACAGGCCGTCGGACACTAAAATGAGTCCGTAAAATGATCCCTGGTTCGTTTAGAAAAATTGGTGTATATCCCAATACAAACACTATTTTAAGCTAATGGTTCGTCATTGTTTCAAGTATGAGAAAGCTGTCTCTTAAACCCGCCATGCCTCGGTAGGAAACATATAATGGCGAGACAGTAATTCAATGGCACCAATAATTTAATCGTTACACTTAACAGTATAATTAAAGCTACGTCGAGTAGAAGATATTATTTTTGTATTGACTCGTCAAAACAATTGATGGCGTTGGAAAACGCTGATCTGATGATCCAAAGGAATATTGCATTCAGACTTTTTAATCTCCGAACTAGACCCTGTCTAATCATTCTTTGAAATTAATTTTCCTACGGCTGAATGCTCTTCATTATGTTTGTTAAAGAGCTAACGGAGATAACGAGCTATTTTCTTGTATTTAAAACCTTTATTTGCAACCATGCTTTGTTTCAAAATAGTTATGATATATCCTAATACTTACAAACACCAGGTTCCCTTATTTCAGAAAAAGGAATTGAAGTCAATACGTCTGCTGCATTAACATGACATGCTGTACATAATTTAATCACTGGAGGCGATGAGCAAATAAATGCCTTCACTATGAACTATTATTACTACTTTGATATTTAAGGCTAAATTAACTGGTTTGTTTAGGTTCTTTGACTGTGATGTGATTACAGCGAGTGTTGAGAGTTATTGGAAGTTAAAGAATATAATTTGAACATGTGAGCTATGCTCAAATATGTGGACACGGAAAGCGAAACAATATATATTTTATCACCAATTCCGCAAAAACCATATGCGGCAACCTACCAGGTAACTTATCAGGGTATCGTGACGGTAAAGGGACTATCATAGCTTTTACAGGTCCTGTGACGATGATTCATTCTTCATAATTCAGTTTCAACGTGAATTGAAATACCAACTGATCCAAGTCACCTCTGTATTACCAGATCAGGTCTCCCAGTTTACTGTTCTCCATAAAAAACTTCCCACTCTTGCTAAGCACGAGATCCGTTGATATGCGTTCGCGGAACCGCCACAAGGTGTGCACATTTTGGTGACGTCATAGCACACAAAAATGATTCAAAGAACATGGCGATTTTTTGATAACGATAAAATTCTATGACGAAGAACAAGAACAGCAACATTTTAACAAAACAATTCATTTCATTCTTCGTCAATTATGGTCCAAAATTTAGTGATTGCTTCATTCATATTCTCGTGATGTTCGATCACAATAAATTGTGTTTACAATAGATTAACCTTTGTACCAGAAAGGCAACACATTTGCAATGGTGGTGATATACACCTGTTGAATCTACACCCTCGTGGGAATAATTGGTAATAACCATAACATGTATACTCAGAAAAACCCCTTTATGTTAAAAAAAACAAGTCTGCACCATTAAATCCGTCCATACGCGGCCAATACATCATTAAATCCAACTGAGTTTGTGAAAGTTGACATTCTTTGAGGTTGAAATGTCGCCAATTTTCGCTATAGATAGTTAGTGGCGCAACAGATTATGATAATATAAATTTCATCACTTTACATATTTTAAACGTAATTGTCAAGTTTAGTATTACCATAAACAAATTGAAAACATTCTTTTGACTAGACTATTTATACCGGCTGTTGTTGCTTGAGATCGTATTTCTTAAAACACAATAGCTTTATTTGTGCAGCCCAATTCTTGCTGAGGCATGTAAAAATTGCTTAGTCAGGATAGGTTCTCAGCATGAAAGTATTTTACATAAAAGGAATACATATTTCGAAGAAAAAATAATTTTACATAAAAGACGTGCATGGCACTGAATAGATGAAAGGCGATATTCAATAAGGAAATGCGTCGCATTACGTCAAGCTCAGAATAAGACAAAGCATACGTTATGTTGGAAGAATAATAAATTTGCATTTCAAGGGAGTTGAATTATTTCCCAGAAATTCGAATCGAAACTAGATGCAATATAAACTTAGTTCGGTAGCTGTTAGATTAATAATGATGTTGGCCATAGTCGGCTTGGCCAGATGTCCAGGATCAGGGTTGTTTTCATTGTTAAATGCGATATTATTCTAGTAGATTGAAAATTTATCATGTTTGTGATCAACTCCGTCTTGTGTTGATTTGTTCAAAGCAGAGGTCGGTGAACTGCGCCTGCGGCCAAATATCTTGTGAATTGTGATATAAATATTATAAATACTTACTTTTTACTTCTAAGTGACTTGAAAGCAAAAACCGATAAGCTCGTGTTGATTGTGATCGGATATAAATATAAGCTTCCAAGTGGATTACTTATTTTCCGGATGCTTATTAATGCGTCTGCCCTGTTCGGTCGTTTACAATAAAACGTGATATTGTATTTCACTCTGGTATATATTATGACTCTATGACAGAGGTGGACTAGGTTTTTATAACAGGGGCCAAAAATTTTGCCCACCCAGGCTGGCGGGCCATGTAAGTGTGACGTAAAAGGTTTAATTTTATGAACAATATATTCAGTGTTACAAAGCGAAGGTGGAAAACAATATCCCTCGTGGCAAAACTAAATCCGCAATCTCAACTAATTCCTTGAGCTATTTTAGCTAAAACATCAAAGTTTGGTTTCAGTTTGGCTGTGGTAGCATCAGGCGAGCCAGAATGAATTACCCAGCGGGCCGGATTTGGCCTCGAGCAGTCTGCCCATGTCTGTTCTAGAAAATTGTGTTTGATTTACGCCTTTAGAATGTTCGTCTCGCAGAATCTTTTCATAATTGATAACAATGTAAAGAAAGCATTTCAGAGCTACATTGCAGTTTTGTTTTGATAATATTGTAGCATATATGAAAACTTTAAGAGGCAGGGGAGCTTGAAACAGATTTTACATTCATAGAATTGTTTCAGGGATACAATTTTAGTTTTGTTTTGATAAATTTGGACTAAATATGCTATGGCAAATTAAATGAAACGACCACTGAAATAAAAAAATTTTTGTTTACGTGTCGTTTCGATTTTTTTCTCGCAAATTGAATTGAAACTGATACTCTAGAATAGCTATGCTTGATATGAATACCGAATCCTATTTTGCTGATCTAGTTAAATATCATATAATAGTGTGGCCTGAATAATTTCCCAGGTTTTGTTTTGCTGTTGCTAGCAGATTTAAAAAAATGACTAGTTCGTATTACGTCCGACATAATTTACGCTGGATGTAATGGCGATAAATGCATTTGACGAGAAAGGACCAATGTGAAACGGGTTTTGTTTTTTAAATAGTTGCTCAAATTGAGGCTTCAAAATTTGCAAAGAAATAAGACAAAAATTATTATTCTTCGCCTTTACAAACGTAACCAAAGTTTTAAGTTCGTACGTTTGACATTTGCACCCACGGTTATTACACGCATACCCATGTATAATTGCACCCAATCATTTTCACACGTGAATATTTGCGCTTCAGACAAAGTTTCATTTCCATGTTAATAAATATATTCTATAGATATCAAGACAAATTACAAATTGTAAGTGTGATCTTGGGTACGGGCATTGCGTGTTTGAATCTTTGGTACAAAGCCCCCACCACAAATGCAAAAATGGGAGATTTGAGAAAACACCCCGCCACGTTTTAAATTAACAAATGAATAATTAACTAGTTGTGGTCAGGTCTGAAAATGATTTGAAAATTTGAATTACCAGCGCAATCTGCATTCCTAATCCTATATGGATAATTACTAATATTCGTATTTTGAACGTTGGCGGGCGGCTTTTTTTAGCAGTACAAAGAAAGTAGGCTTTGTACAAAAGACACGCAAATGCCCACGTGTGCAAATTTCCGTGAGTGGCAGGGTGCAATGTTCGTGGGTGCAAAAGGTACGCGGGTACAAATTTTCGTGGGTGCAAATGTACGCGGGTACAAATGTCCGTGGGTGCAAATGTACTCGGGTGCATATGTCCTTGGGTGCAAATTTCTGTGGGTGCAAATATACTCGGATGCAAATGTCCGTGGGTGCTAATCTACATGAGTGCGAATGTCCGTGGGTGCTAATCTACATGAGTGCGAATGTACACGGGTGCAAATGTCTTTGGGTGCAAATGTACCTGGGTGCAAATGTCCGTGGGTGCAAATTTCCGTGGCTGCAAATGTTCCCGGCTGCAAATGTATGCGGAAACAAATGTACCTGGCTGCAAATGTTCCCGGCTGCAAATGTATGTGGGGGCAAATGTACGCGAGTGCAAGTGTCCGCGGGTGCAAATATACGTAGGTGCAAATTTACGTAGATGCAAATGTACTCGGGTGCAAAAAAAAGTAGGTTTAAATGTTCATGGGTGCAAATGTCTTTGGGTTTAAATTTCCGTGAGCGCAAGTTTCAGTGGGTGCAAATGTCCGTGGGTGCAAATGTATGTGGGTGCAAATGTAGGAGGGTGCAACTGTACTTGATTGCAAATGTCTGTTGGCGCAAAAAGTAATGACGTTGACAAATTTTTTATTGAGTGAAAACATGTTACTTTGACGAGTTTGCATCTCAGTTTGCATTTGCTATGATGTCATAATATCCGTTTCGAAAGTCGAAATAGCGCAGTTTCGACTTTTCATTGTTTTGAAACGCCCAGCCCTATTTAGGGATTGTGTTCTTTTAAATAAAAATTTGCCTAAAAATGACACGCGCTTACTTAGAAGTAAATTTATGCAAATACAAAACAGTCCAGTACAATGTGAAAAGCTAATGAGAAGCAAACAATGTAAAAGTGGTAAATTAAAGCGTAAGTGAATATCATATGACGCAAAACTTAAATCCATTGAATTTAATTCAATAAAATATTGAATAGTAAAGATTTTCTCATAAATATAATTATCGAAAAGTAGAGTTTTTGCATTGAATTATGATTTTTTTCTTGTCTCAAATGGGTCAATTCGACTTTTTCATTAGTTGCCTTTTCGTGCATTAGTAAATACTAACGGAATAAATAGGCCTATGTGGTGAATGGCCGGGGCTTAATGACATTCTCAATACTGTGACATTTAACATTTTGTCTTTTTCATTCATTAAAAAATACTAGCCTGTTAATACAGTAATATATGGTAAATGAGCCAGTTTTAATGTCATTTTCAATTATTTTTCTTTCTCATACGTCAGTATATATTTAGACGACAATATGTTGTATCATTAAATGTATGAACTTTAGACATTCGAAAAAAGATGAGATGTTTTACACGCTAGGAAATATGATTTTCTTCAACTGTTTGATTCTACTGATTTTTCCAGTCAACGTACTACCGGAATGTAAGTTATATATCTCAAGCGTTTCACACATTAGCTTTTAACAACATAGACGATCAATCTCTTTCCGGTATATTATGCTCTTGGTAATGTACGTATCAAGCTTGGGATGTTACCAACGTAATTAATAAATCATGAAGTACATATTTACTTTTATTGACATATTAGACGAACACTCTCTTTCCGCGTATTACGAACTTATAAGATCTAACAGCTTGGGTTGACGAGGTAATAATAAAATTGCTCTGAGACGTTTTTCCAGAGTGAATGTGCGGGTGATTAATCCAAATGGTGGATAATCTATTGGTAATTCCGACAATTTGGAAAAGCTCAAATTAAATTTAATGAGGAAGATAATACACTAGCTAGATAATACATAGATCATTTTTTTCTTCTTATAGATTTACTCAAAATCTTTTTAATCGGTAAGTATGTTGATCGGTATTTGTCTGTTTGTCTGTCTGTTAGATGCACGCGATATCTCACGAAAGCAAGAGTGAATCTGCTCCAGATTTTGCATGTGCATTCATCATATGTCGGACTAGAAGCCTTTTGATTTTGGATGAATTATGTCGTATAATTAGCGAGTTGTTAATTAATTAGTGATGGGACACAAAGTGTCACTATGGAGTAAGAGCGCTGTTTTGGCGGATTCCCTAACTTTCGATCGATAAGTCTTCAGTCTCTGACCGATATTCTCGTTTTTTTCTAATAGATTTACTCAAAACTGAATTTGTGGGACCGTACAGATTAGAAGCACACAGAGTAAAATTAAGCTATTCTGAAGCCAAAGCTTTTTGTAAATCAAGAAATTCATGGCTTGTCGAAGTGAAAAATGGACAATTCGGATCAGAGTTACAGACATTTATCAAGTAAGTCCCCGTCAGGATCAAGTTTTCACCATTCTATAGTTCTGAAAATGAGCTTAGGCTAATCTGTGACACGTGTTGCCTTGCAATCTTGATAGATTGGTCAGTGGTTATTTGCCTATATTTTACCAATACTCATTCTGCAATTATGCGTCGATTCTCGGCATCAAACCATATATTTTGTATTATGATAGGCTTGCGAATATGAATACCTGGATTGGTGCATCTTGGTCAGAAACCAACTGGACGTGGAATGATGGGTCTGATATAGAATACAGTAATTGGTGAGATAATTTATACATTCATAAATAGCATACTGAAATCGATAAAACAAAATTTGAAAAATTCAAAATATGATTATGGAAATGATGAACAGTAATCGATTGATTGATTTATATTGCCGATAAAATATTTATTAGCAGTGCTTTTCAAACTTTATGCTGGAACGGACCCTCAATGGGACATTTCAGGGGCTTGAGTTGAGCTGCCTTTTATTGTCTCCATTGTATATAGCCTATGAATATGTATATAACTATATACAAAAGCAAGTTCAATAATAGTGACCACCTCATTTTGGTGTGACCGGGTATTTGGCTATATTTAAACATTATAGATATATTAATATGAACTCTGGGATTTAAACAGAGATCTGAAAAAACCCTCGACTGTACTGACGGAAACCCGGTTGAAACTACCTGTTTCACAGTAATGAAAATGTAGTAATTAAAAAATGAATCGTTTTGTCAAAAAATATGGTAATACTATAATTTGCAAGATAAATTATATGATTCAGAATATTGCAATGAAAATGGTAATAACATAATTAAAAAGATAATTTATATTGCAATAAACTAATTTTTTTCATAATTGTTGGGAGAAAATGTGTTCGAACACCTTGTCGAAGTATAGTTGAGGTATTTTGTGTATGTGAAGTCTGTGTAAAGACCATATTGCTGACAGTTTTATAAATAAAAAAACTCATTATATAATTCTTTTTTGACTGAATATTTTTTTCAATACTATCAATCTTTTTAAATATTTTTAAGGAAAATTCGAGCTGTTGATGAAACAAAATGTCCCCTTTTTCAAATGATCGATATTAAGTGGGTCGGCACATTGTGTTCTAAAAGAAGATTTCATGTTTGTCAGTCAGGTAATACTAAATCTATTCATATTTTAACTTTTTTTTTAATATTTAAAGTAAAATCTGATCATCATATTCACAAATTTGGAACGTTGTGTTCTGTAAAAATTTATAAAAATATGCAATTCCCTGTCAAGTCTAGTTTTGAATGAAAATAAGGATATATTATCTTTAATAGTTTCACTCAAAGTATTCAAGTTATAAAACCGTCAATCTAACAGCAATCTATATAGTTCATCTTGGCATCAAGGATGTAAATACACAACGTTTGGCACACGATGAGCTGAAAAAATCCTGTCAACACTGCTGGGGAATCAGAAAATACTTTTTGCATAGAAATGTTTACTAGAGAGGAATATCAAATTAACAAGATTCGGCAAAATATCATTAAAAATAAGATAATTCAGGCGCATTTTGCAAACGTCAGTTTTAAATTTAAACTCTGAATATATATTCAATATAGTAAAAAGCCATCCCTTACAAAATAGAAGAGATGTGGGAGCGAATAAGTACACACGAATGTTTTCCCAGCCATTTTAATAAACATGCAGTTTGTATTTCAATTAAAATCTATTCTACAAAGTGAATCATGTAGGAAACTAAATAGCTAATATTATCAAATTAGTATCAACACGAGAAAACCTGCACACGCTGTGAAAGTAAGATCTTAATCTATGTCTGTCAAATATTTAAGTTTGTTCAAAAAAGATACTTTAAATTGGTGGTTCCCAATCTTTTTCCGGAAAGGCCCAAACTTTTTAAAATTTCTTTTTTTGAAAATGTCGCTATCCAGGTTGGCGTGATGTAAGGTTTTTATGGTGGCAATATTAACTGACAATATAAACAACCACTTCTACATAAAATTCAATTTCCCAAAAATTACTTCTAAAAGTGAGAAAGCTGCGCTCATTTGCCATGAGCGAGTTTTTTGAAATCGTCACTTGGTTTTACTTAAGCAGAACAGCAGGTGCCACGCCGTGATAGAATACAATTACTATTGAGCAACACTTCAATATAAATATAAAATAAACGCTAAAAAGTATAGAATCAATAACTTCTAGGTTTTTGTTTAGTTAAAAACAAGCCACCCAAAATTTTCAAGCGGTCCGATTCTTAGCCGCGAACCATAGGTTGGGAAACACTGCTTCCCATAATTTGAAAAGATTTCCCCATTTCTTTTTTTTTGTCGTATCCTATATTCGCTGCCTTCATCGGTAGTCAATCACTTATTTGCTGACATATGTTGACCTGCAGCGTTAGGCATTTGAAAAATATATGATGAAAGTTTGATGAAACAAATATGGAAGATATTGTATTGCTGGTATTATAGACTGAAAAGTTTCAAAGCGGTGTACTTAATGTCTTGCATTCATTTAGATGCAAATAACATCATCTTTTACCAAGACATGGAACTGTATTTCAATCATTTGACGTTGAGAAATTACACGGAGAGCGTGAGAATGTGCGAAGAAAGAGGAGCGGAGTTAGTTACAATAAAAGACTCTCAAATGAACGAGGTTATCGTACGAGAGCTCGACACAGGGTGAGTATTATTGCATTCTTCAACTTTCGACCCATGTGATCACATCGCTCCTCAAACATCAAATCATACCTACAACGTAAAGTCGTATTGTGCAAGCAAAGAGTGTCAGTTATTCATGGGAATGTGCGAAAAGCGAGGTTCCGATGAATCAGCTGAAAGTAGATGGGAGAGTGCCAGTGTATGCCAGTACCATTGTGGGACTACTCATTTGAAATACGTGATTTGTTTCTCCAAAATGAAAGTACGAATTTAGTTCTTAATCGCACATTGAAGCAAAAACCATTGACGTACTTGTCAAGATACCAGTTGTAGTTTTAAAACTATGGAGATAGGCACAGGCTTCACACAATTCTGAAGTCTTCAGTTTTAATAATCAATACATTTGAATATTCCATTATCTTTAGTCAGTAGCCATAAAAAGTAGCAGATTCCCAAAGTTATGAGCGATCAAGTGTTGCGGGCGTTATGGCATCATAATTTTTAAACATATACTGTATGTATTCACCAACGGCGAAATTCGTATGTATCGCTGGATGCAATGAACATGTGGACGCTTGCCACTGACTTATATTTATATCATGGCATTTTATCGCATCTACCTCACTCTTGTAACAATTCATTTCTCACATTTCTATGAATAGCCGTTTTGGAGTTTCTATATATATGTCCAACGATCTTAGCTTTCCTCTACAAAAATAATCTGTCAAATCCTAAAAAAATGTAACGTGGGCCAATGGCTAAACAATAGTTTATTTAAGATAGGATTCCAACATCATTATTGCTATCAGCACATTCGTCATGTTAAGAAACAATTATTTATTTGAAAATTTAGGGGGAATGGGGGGGGGGGGGGGTCTACCCTCTATAGGCGGGGGTGCAGGTAAATCACTTTGTGCATATGACATTGAATTTTGTGTGTGCCTAACAAAATGTCTGTATATGTATATATATTGAGTTGGCTATGTATGCATATGACATTACATATGGCATTACCGGCCGTATACATGCAATTGGTTTACTGTATATGAAAATGACATAGCTTCGTTTCGTATATTTGCCTTGCTGCATAGCCTATGTGTATAGGTTGTACAAGCTACATATGAGTTGGCTGATAATTCATATGTATGCAACGTTACGAACTTGACTCCGATATTTGACACGAAGTGTACATATGCTCCGTTTTCTATTTATTTTTACTTTCCTCTATTAGAGCTTCATGCAGCTCGTTATTCCACCGTATATTTGAGCACTGCTCTCTGATTTACTTGCCGGTGCGGTGGATTTTCCATCAGTGTCGGGTAATCATTTTACAAATGTTGCCAGGATTGCATTAATAATCGTATTTTGTATAATAAAAAAGCATTAAATTTGAACAAAAAAGTATTCAGGCGTAAAAAATTAAATGAGTACTATGTTTTCAGTTATATTATAAATAATGTTTCATTCAGGCGAGCCAGTCCACCTGATCCCCAAAATCAGCGGTATTTCATTGGCTTGAACGATATCAAGAATGAACAGAAATGGGTTTGGTCAGATGGCACAACAGCAACTTATACCAACTGGTAAGTTCCGTGAAGCCTGTGTTGTTTAAGTAATTGATGTCGCATGAAGATTGAAATGAAAAAAGTAATCACTATCCTCATGATAATAAATTGTACAATTTTATTTTGAAATATAAATAATATTTGTTGTTGTGTAGAGAACTTTGGAAAATATCGTTTCGAAAGATTTTGCGTCAAGGGGACAAAAATAAGTCTCATTTCATTTTACAGTTTACATCTAGTAATTATAACTCTGGAATTTCTCCAAAAACAAAAGATGGCATATGCATATGCTAAAGTAATGACTAGGCAACTAGTTTTCAGTCTATTGTTTTCAAATTTTTAAATGATTCACTTAGATCAGTAGTCGAAACCTTATTGTTGCGTTTACATCTTTGCGTTTTTTTAAACTGTTCACTTCCGTTCACAACGCATAAAAACACTTTTGCCGTTTCTGTTTCAATATTTATAGGAATATCAGCTAATGATAAGCGGAGTCAATTCTCTGAGATTTGTACAGTAAATGATGTGTACATAAATAGGTATTGATAATAATTCTTTCCAAATAAAATTAATGTAACAAAATTCTTCAATGGGAATGGAGTCCTCTGCGGTTGGGGAGGCCTTATTACTCAAAAGATTGGGGTAAGTCTGTTTAAAATGGAGGTTTTGTTTGCGAGTTAACTTGTGAACAGCGCGTATTACCAAGGTCATTTCGTCTGATAGTCATCAATAACTTGCTAAAATGGAGTTTCATTTCCACACGGACCGGTCATATTCAATTAGAATACATTATCAACGCGTGGATTGGGCTCAATTATATTAAGAATGGTTGACATAGTAACCCATTCTCAGTTCTTGCAATCTATATCGTGAAGCACTTTTACAAATGATAATGCATTGTCATAATTTTTGGATACGTAGTGGATATAACGATAGTTTTGTTGTTATGTTGTTCTTTGACACTTTTTGGACACCTAGTGGAAAATCTAAAAAGTCGCTTTTCTCTTTGATTATACTGGACCAATTGCTTTGAAATTTTTAGTGGGTAAAGATGAAATTTTTCTCCAGAAGGCTATTACTTTTATTTATTTCAAATATTTCTGTTAGCTCTGTGAAATTTGTTTTTGTTTGCTATGACGTCACTGAACGTTCTGCGGGCGCATATGCTCGGTGGTTCGTAACGGAGTCCTTGCTTTGCTAAGATTTGAGGAATGGTGAATGGCGAATAGTGCCGTACTTGGTGTTATAATACAGTAGTGACTTGTATCGTTGGTGTTACTACAGTTGTGAGTCGGACCATCATGCAATTTCAATTCACGCTGTCACAAGACAGGACCCCAATGCGGTGACACTGAACTAACTCGTAGCTTTCTCGTAAAAGCGAAGCTTGTTTTTTAAATTTTGTTTTAATAATGGAGAAGGGAATGAAACGAATTAATTAGTATTTCAATTTATGTTGCAATTGAATGGGGGAGAATAGATCATTGCCACGGGCCATGTAAAATGGGAGCCAGACAACTCGACTACACACGGACAACTTACCAGAGACAACTCGACTACAGATAGGCCTGGTGAGTTGTCCGTGTAGTCGAATTGTCCATCAGCCCTAAACGGCTATGACAGTCACAGTACCGAAATTTGTTCCCCGATTCGGGTGGTGTTAAGTTGACACATGTTATTTAGTAACGTTTTTATGTGAAATGTTTGACTGTACCTCTGTGGTTCGGTACCTGATCCGATAATACGGTACATAATTGACTCATATCACGAGATATTTCAATTGATGTTTCAATATAATCAAGAAGAATGAATCATTGTCACAGGACCTAAAATATCTATGACAGTCCCTGTACCGTCACGGTACCCCGATACAGGTACTGGTAAGTCACGCATGTGATTTTTAGAGAGTTGTTCTGCGTGTCCATATATTTGAGCATTGCTCTCTTGTTTATCAAATAGTTGAACAAACCCCCGCTTTGTAGCATCCTTTCTTCTGTCTAAAGCAGTACGATGAGCATGTACATGTCAGCGATGAGCTGCTTCTAGTCCAGTGTCAATCAACATCAACTGGCTTATCCTATATATATTTGCATATAATGGAACAAACCTTTTAGCATAGGGTGTATATATAATAGAATATATTCAAATGGAGACCCGGGACTCTGTTTGAATAGATATGCTTCCTAGTTTATGCTGATGTAATAATTGTGCGTAAGTACTAATTGACTCATTTTTTCATTTTGAGAGACTTTTTTACAGGTATAGAGGGGGATGGACAGAACCAACCAACCCTACAAACAGAGAAGAAGATTGTGTAATTACGCTGGAAAACAAGTATGCCAGGAAGTGGGCTGATGTTTCTTGTAGTACGAAGTATCCCAGCATTTGTCAAAAAAGTAAATATCGTTTTATAGAACGTTAACTGCCACCTGCTTCAACACCATCAACAGTTCGCTTCACTTTCATCCATCATTATCTAGTAACCACCCACAATTCAAAAATGTGCAACGAAACCTAAATCAATAATATTTTCCATCAAAAATTGGGCAAAAAAATCGAACAAGTTATATCATTTACAACTTTTCCAATAAAATGTATTTGGTTCTAAACACATTTTTTATTTTAGGTATGAACAGTTTTTCAATTTCCGTTCATTTAAAATTCAAATCGCACGTGGTAGAAACCTTAAGGTAATTTCCCCGTCACTTGAAAATCATCAAAAAAGATAGTTGCTGATCAATCGCTCATTTCTCCTGGCCGTTTGGTGGGTAACTTTTAATCTGTGTTGATTCAAAAAATGAAAATGAATAAAATCCTATGCAACTATATTCAAAAAGAATTTTTTTATTTATTATTTCATAAGTGTAAGTAAATCATTGCCATTCAACACGCATATTTAGTTACTTCCATTTTAAATCACAATGGCTGGTCGCAATATTTCATGAATTTTAGGCTTTGGTATCATTGGGGATAGGCTTGAGTATTTGATTTAGTATTGTATTTTAACTACAAAGAAATTTTCTTGACTTAGCAGAAGTTAGTGACATTATCAATATTAGGTAGTATAAGTAAAGTTGTTAAGAAATGTCTGGCAATGAAACCATTTTATAGAGCTTAAATTTATTCTCAAATCCTAGGTTAAAAAAAGGAATTCACTCTGTTTGAATTCCATGCATTGACATTTCCCAATGTTCAGATGCGTAAGTAAAGATAAAATACGAGGGCCCAGGGGTTATGTTTTCTAAAATGTTGTCACGCTGGAAGTAACATAAAACATTTTTGTGTTTACTTCAAATAGAACTTGTATTCAACGTTAGAGGAAATTGCAAATACCATATCAGTCACTTGGACAAGAGAACTTACTACGACGCTCAGTCATATTGCTTCAGAATGAATAATACTGCAACGCTTGCAATGATCAAAACAGAAGAAATTCATGAATACATAGAAGAAGCGATTAAAACAAGATTTGGTTCAGTCAATAATATGACTTTCTGGGTCGGTGCGAAGAAAGATAACAGTGATTTCTGGAGATACATTGACGGCGAGCCATTCTCTACTGGTGGATTTGAAAAATGGGCAAATAGTCAACCGGAATCTGGGAACAAATTATATCTCAATACTAGTGTTGAAGAATCAAACACAGATCTGCTTTGGTTTTCCGGAACAAATGACGATAAAAAAGGTTTTATCTGCGAATTACCAGGTTTGTGCAATACGTCAAAGTTTCTGCAATTGCATTTGATTGCAACTGAAAACCGGGCGAACGCATAATTGCATTTCAGTATTATGTGTGTGCTAGGAGATTTTAAAAGAAACACTAAGGTAGCACTTTCGAATCAGCAAAAAATCTTACTTACGATTTGAAAAATTTCAATAATTGGCAATGACAATATAGTAGTAGGTATAGTTTCTTTACCAACTATTGTCAAATATTTTTTTCAAACATTTAATGAAACGATAGTTTAACCCCCCTCCCCCCCCCCCCAAAAAAAAACCCACCATAGGTCACCCAAATGATTACTTCTTTCATATTGTGTGGGATTTTAGTATAATATATTCCGTCTTTTCATTAACTTATTTTATAAGAGATCTCTCTAGATTATTATCATTTGGATTATTTATCTTGGCATCGTTGTATCTAACAGTTTATTCATTGCGAATTTAAATAGTGAACAGTATTACTTTCATTCTGTCGTCACTTTTACATTAAATTAGTTTTAATGATGAGGATCCAGTGTCCTCTGCTGTTGCAATAATTTTTATACTTTTCTATAACTATCTATAACAATATCGAGGGTTGTTGTTTTATATCGCAGTCATTGATCCTTGTCACTCAACACCATGTAAGAATGGAGGAAGTTGTAGAAGTACCATTGGGTGTCAGGTGGAATGTAGTTGTGATAACGGATACAGCGGGACATATTGTGATCGCGGTAAGAAATCTGTTTGACCACTTTAACTTTACTGACAAGGAAGAAATAGCCGTTAGAATATGTTTTCCGATCGCAAAGGGAAATTGTTCGGTGTTGACCGAAGTATAAAGATATCGAACCTATGCAACTCGCAGATGTACTGTTTATTATAGACGGAAATTTTTGAATACTTGATGATTTCAGAATCGATTCGAATATTTTTTCAAATAGAATCGAATATAGAATATTCGGAAGATATGTTATTGTATGCGACTTTTATATTGTAATGGTTCTGATAAATTACTGAAAACATTGAATCAGTCACAACCTTTTTTCCATTGCTCTGCCTTCACCGATAGCCAATCACTTATCTGCTGACAGACAGCGTGAGGCATTCAAAATACATGCTGAAAGTTTGATACGTAAAACTAATATTAAAGATATTATATTTCTAGTCAAATAGACTGAAATGAAGCAAAGCGGTGTTCCAATATTTTACACTCATTTAGATGCAAACAACATCATCCTTTACCAAGACATGGAACTGTATTTCAATCATTTGACGTTGATGAATTACACCCAGAGCAAAAAGGCGTGCGAAAAACGAGGGTCAGAGTTAGCTACAATAAAAGACCCACAAATTAATGACGTTATCGTGCGGGAGCTCGACGCATGGTAAGAATCATTACATTCTTCAACTTTTAACCCATGTGATTACATTATTTCAAACATCAAACCATGCCTACAAGGTAAAGTCATGAAAATGTGCTAAGAGCGAGGTTGCCAGGAATATGCTGAAAGTAGACGGAAAAGTGCCAGTGCATGCCAATACCATTGTGTCAGTACTCAATTGAAATAAGTGATTTGATTTTCGAAATAGAAAATACAACCAATTCTTAGTTTGTTTATCTATCGCACTTTGCAGCAAAAATCATCGACGTACTTTTCAAGATACCGATTGTATTTTCGAAACTATGAAGATAGGTACAGACTTCACACAAGTCTGGAATATTTACTTTCAATATTCAATACAATTTGAATATTCCACTATCTTCAGTCCATAAAAGTAGAAGATTTTTGAAACTTATACTGTATGTATTCATGTACAACGAACGACATGTACCACGAATTTGTATCTATCGCAGTCAGCAACCTTTTATCGCTCGTGGGCCAAAATTAAGAGTCGCAAGTCTTGGCGGGCTGCACTTATTTTCAGAATCTTAAAAACCAAACAGATGACCGATGAATCACAGCTTTTTCACTCATATCATGAGTTTAAAAATTAAAAAGACTGCGACAACTTGTGAACTCAACTTGGTCATCTCAATAAAAGAGGAAAAAAGTACAAATGACATTTTATGTGACAATTTTTGTTGCATCACGCTTGATAACTTTTCTACAGGAGGCGCCACGCTGAATGAAGAAAATAATTGTTTGCACACAAATGTACTTCGAAACATCAATTTTTTCGCATGATTTGTCAAATTTGGATTTGGATTTCCTTCAAGAATACTTTTTATAAAAATAAGCAGTGACACATCTTCCGAATAGCTTATGGATTTCTTCACTGCATTGCATTGAATATTTTCTGCGCCATTGAAACCGCTGCACTCAGAATCAACTCTTCAGCGTTTTTTGTCATTTGTCTAATTATATTTAAATCGTAGACGCGTTAAACGAGTAGTTGTTTAAATTGTTAGGTTATAATATAATTTAGTCTAAAAGTGTCTCACAATAAATTCTGTTACCTAAAAAATACAATCGTGAAAACAGCAGTTTTGTCGCTATAATTCAGTGCAGCATCGCGGGTCAGATTATTTTACTGTGCCCGCCGGCCGTATGTTGCCGAACCCTGATGTAGACGGTCGCCGCTGACTTATACTTATATCATGGCCTTCTATCGCATCTACTTCACCCTTGCAACAAGTCATTTCTCATGTTTCAATCAATCGCCGTTTTAAAGTAATATAAGCATACGAACACTATCATATCACGCCAAAGCTTCACCTTGCAAAAATAATCTCTCAAAGCTTAAAAAATGTAACGTGAGACAATGGCTAAACAACAGTTCATTTAAGATAGGATTCCATTATTGCTATCATTAGGGTCGTCATGTTGAGAAACAATTATTTATGACCGAGGTCCCCTAATGAGGAGCTTGTGCGCGGCGGCGATTTGCTTAGTGCGCACCGAAAATTAACAGAATTGTATTGAACATATCTAATATATGATTAAATAATTTACATATTGTGTTTATGACAAATATTTTATTGTTTCTTATTTTAAATGATGTGTATATGAATCTATAAATTCATTTTACCATTCCATGTCATTCACTTTCAGTACGTTATGTCTGCCACTATTGTAATGTAACAATAGCGGTGGACACTACTTGCTTCAATTTCGCGAGTTGTAGTTTAGCGAAGATGTGTGGTTTGTCTAGTATTTTAGGGGCGAAATCATGTTTTCAAATTTTAAAAGCATATAGTACACATTAACTATCACAAAATTGAGTTTTATTTGAAGGCAGAAATTTTACTTCGTGTAAGTGAGCCGTGAGTGTTGATAGCAATGATAATATGGCGGCGGCGCACGAACAAAAAGTTTAGGAACCGCTAATGCACGACATCGTAGATTGCGTCTTAGTGCATGTAATCATCCACTCAAGCAGCTAACCTGTGTTTATCGTAATATGAACATACCACGTATAGGTAACCAAATTACTGCAGGAAGTGTATGTGTTCACTCAGTTGTGAGTGATTGAGTGTTTGAATCAATTGAATGACTGTATATTTTACAAAAATTGCATCCAGAATCGCATTTTGTGTAATAAAGCAGGGCATTAAAATTAAACAAAAAAAAATTATTCAGGCAAGAAAAATTAAAGTGAGTAACAAATTTTCTGTACTATTATGGATAACTTATCATTCAGGCAATCCAGTTCAAGTGAGGTTAATTTTAACCGGTACTTCATTAGCTTGAACGACATCGAGAATGAACAGGAATGGGTTTGGTCAGATGGCACAAAAGCAAGCTATACTAACTGGTAAGTTCCGTGAAGCCTGTGTTGTTTAAATAATTGATTTCGCATGAAGATTGAAATGATAAAAGTAATCACTATACTATCACACTATAATAAATCATACAATGTTATTTTGAATATAATTATTATTTGTCGTTGTGTAGATAACTTTGGAAAAAATCGTTTTCAAATATTTCGCGCGAAGGAGACAAAAATAAGCCTCATTTTACAGTTTCCCTATAGTAATTATAACTCAGAAGAACTTGATACCCTATGCATATATATATATATGTTAAAGTCATGACCGAGCAACCGATTTAAAGTCTCTTCGCATATTTCTGAGTTTTAATCAACTATTTTGCCAAATTAAAGTTCATCGAAATAATGATTTATTTCTATGTTTCAAGCGATATAACTTTTTCGTCGATCGTTACCTTAGTAATAGTTTTTGAAGGATTTATTTACATCAGTAGTCAAAACCTCATTGATGCATTTCAACCTTTGCATCTTTTGAAACTGTTCACTCTCACTGAAAACACTGTTGCTATTATTAGGTAGTAATAATCGGATTTTGCGCTCTGGCATTTGTATAGTTAATGATGTGCATGTGTACACAAAGAGGTATTGCTGTAACGGTAGAGAATATTAGTAATCCTGCAGGCATAAATTCTTCCCAAATGAAAAGAATGCAACAAAATTCTTCATCACTTGGTGGAATTTTTCCACGGTTGGAAATCCCCTATTTCTTGAAGGAACCTGAAAATTCTGTTTCAAATAAAGGTTTTGTTTGCGAATTTACATGTCATGGCTTTTTATCAAAGCCATTTAATCTGCTGTGAATCAGAAACTTACTACAATGGAGTTTAGTTTTCACGCGGACCGGTCATATTTAATTAGAATATCTCACCAATGCATGGATCGGACTTAATAATAATAAAAATATTAACAGATTCTCAGAGCTTGCAATCCATATCGCAGACCACTTTTACAAATTAGAAATGATAGTTAATTTTTATATCAAAAAAGTTAAAAAACCTCCGCTTTGTAGAATTCTCTTCTGTCTAAAGCAGTTTCATGTCAGTGATGAACTTCTTCGAGTCTAGTGTAAATCACCATCAACTGACATGGTAACATTAACAGATAATAGAACAAACTTCTTAGAATAAAATTATATATAGAATAGAATATATTTAGATGAGGACTCGGGACTCTGTTTGAATAGATGTGCTTTTTCGTTTATGCTGATGTGTTAATTGTGCGTAAGTAACCATTACAAACTGTTTCTTACTTTAATAAATTTTGCAGGTATCGTGGTGAATGGAATGAACCAAATGGTGTTAACGAACATTGTGTAGTTACGTTGGAAACAGCAAAAGACCGGATGTGGGCTGATGTTACTTGTAGTACGAAGTATCTCAGCATTTGTCAAAGAAGTAAATATTGTTTTATAGCTTGTTAACTGCTAACTGCAGCTTCAATTACATCAACAGTTCACTCAGCTTTCATCGATCATTATCCAGATACTACCTTCAATTCAAAATCATATTTCCATCACAAATTAGGCGAATAATCGAACAAATTATAACATTTACAATATTTAGTCTCATAAAAATGCATTTGGTTTCATTTTTTATTTTAGCAATGGCTGCAATGCACAGTTTCCAAATTACCATTTATTTAAAAATCGCATTCACACGGGATCTGTAAGAACGTCAAGTTAATTTCCCTAGACTTGGAAATAATCACAAATGACAGATGTTTGCCATCGCTCATTTCTGGTGGCCACGACTTTTAAACCTCTTTAATTTAAAAAAATTGAAAATACATGAATCTTATGCTAAAATATTCAAAACGAATGTGTTCGTATCAACTGAAAATGTTTTTTTTTTATTTCATAAGTGTAAGTAAATCATTGCCATTCAACACGCATATTTAGTTACTTCCATTTTAAATCACAATGGCTGGTCGCAATATTTTATGAATTTTTGGCTTTGGTATCATTGGGGATAGGCTTGAGTATTTGATTTAGTATTGTATTTTAACTACAAAGAAATTTTCTTGACCTAGCAGAAGTTAGTGACACTATCAATATTAGGTAGTATAAGTAACGGTGTTAAGAAATGTCTGACAATAAAACCATTTTACAGAGTTTAATTTTATTCTCAAATCTTAAGTTAAAAAAAGAATTCACTCTGTTTGAATTCCATGCAGTATCATATCCCAATGTTCAGATGCGTAAGTAAAGATAAAATACGAGGGCCCAGGGGTTATGTTTTCTAAAATGTTGTCACGCTGAAAGTAACATAAAACATTTTTGTATTTTACTTCAAATAGAACTTGTATTCAACGTTAAAGGAAATTGCAAATACCATATCAGTCACTTGGACAAAAGAACTTACTACGACGCTCAGTCCTATTGCTTTAGAATGAATAATACTGCAACGCTTGCAATGGTCAAAACAGAAGAAATTCATCAATACATAGAAGAAGCGATTAAAACAAGATTTAGTTCAAGCAATATTATGACTTTCTGGATCGGTGCGAAAAAAGACAGCAGTGATTCATGGAGATTTATTGACGGCACGCGATTCTCTACTGGAGGATTTAAAAAATGGGGAAATAATCAACCGGGATCTGGGAACAAAGTATATTTCAATACTATTGTTGAAGAATCAAACACAGATCTGCTTTGGTTTTCTGGAACAAATGATGATAAAAGAGGTTTTATTTGTGAATTACCAGGTTTGTGCAATACGTCACAGTTGCTACAATTGCATTTCATTGCAACTCGAAACCGCGCAAACGCATAGTAGCAGATCATTATTATGTGGGTGCCCGGAGATATTAAATGAAACAATAAGATAGCACTTTCATAAAATTTCGAATTGGCAGTTACTTTCAGTTTGAAAATTTTCAATAATTGGCAATGACAATATAACAGTAGATAACGGTGTATTTTGAAACTGTTGTCAAATATTTTTCATACATTTAACAAAAAGACATTTTAACAAAATACGATTATAGGTAACCCGATATAATTACTTCTCTCATATTGTGTGGGATTTCTTTATAACATTTGTCGTCATTCCATTAACTTATTTTTTAAGAGATCTCTCTAGATTATAATTATTTGGATTAATAATAATAATCAATTTTGGCATCGTTGTATCTAACAGTTTGTCCATCATGAACTTAAATAGTGAAAAGTGTTACTTTTATTCTGCCGTTACATTGACTTAGTTCTATGATGAAGATCCGGTGTCCTCTGCTGTTGCAATCATTTTTATACTTTTCTATAACAATCATTAACTATATCAAGGGTTGTTGTTTTATATCGCAGTCACTGATCCTTGTCACCCAATGCCTTGTAGGAATGGAGGTAGATGCAGAAGTATCGGGTGTCAGATGGCATGCAGTTGTGTTAACGGGTACAGCGGGACATATTGTGAACACGGTAAGAAATCTGTTCGACTATTTTACTTTTACTGTCAAGGATGAAGTTGTCGCCAGAATATTTCTGCCGATCGCAAAGGGGAAATTGTTGAGTGTTGACCCAAGTATATTTATCGAACATATGCAACTTACGGATGTATACTATATATTATGGCTGTTAATCTTCGAATACGTGGTGATTTCAGAATTGATTCAAATATTTTTTCAGATAGCATCGAATAACGAATACTTGAAAAATATGTAATTGTATGCGACTTTTATATTGTAATGGGTTCTCCAGACACATAAATTGCTGAAAACATTGAACCTATCACTCAGACAGGTTGCTTAGTGATCACGCAAAATGAAAAACACATTTCATCAATACCTCAGTCACATATTTAAAATATGGCTCCACTACATTGAGAAATTCACCCTGACCTTTGGCGGAAACAAAAAACGATTTAAAAAACGTATTCGAATAATTTACTATTCACAGGATTTTCCATATGACATATATTTTTCTGTACCTCCCCATCCTTTAGTAATTTATGCTTGTCCCTTCCCACGGGATTCCCATTTGAATGAAACTTTCAAATTTATGAAAACCTAGGTCTAGTGTCTACTAAATACGACTGCATATAAAAAGGTATATGCAAAATTTCAAAATTTATTGTCTTTGTTACCTTTAAAATTCGGAGGTATCGTTCAACTATGACTATTCAGTATCATTCTGGCATTCATATTCTATTTCTGAGTCACTCTACTCATTCAGCAAATTATTAAGTTTTTGCTTATCGACTGTTTCTAATAATTCAGTTGATCCGAGTAAAACCCAAATTATTTCCTTAATTTTCATATTATATTCAAATCTAATGTGCACATAGTTTATAACGAGAGCAGGTCACATCTGTTTTCGTAACTTACTCAACAACAATCCGGCAAATAAGCGTTGTACTGATGCCAATGACACTGGCATGGCCAAAGCAATTTTCTCACCAGTTTTTAGTATTGAAAACCTGCGTGCATTTTTCCAATAATCTAATGGTTGTGAATTTGGTTGCCGTAATTTTTAAAACATAAAACAAAATAAATAATAGATACAAGTATACAAAGAAAAAACGACAGCAGGAACAATTAAAAGGTAAATAAGTATACCGACTAAGGTTACTTCTGACGTAGCTGCTGTGGCATGACTACTGTCCTATGGGAAATACAAATGTGTTCTGTCCCATCCATTCATGAGATTGTCATTGGAATCCTATTCTCATGAACAAGACTTATCTATTCGATTCCAAATTTTCAGCCCTACTCCCTATCTATTCTGAAACTCTAGATGACTCAAAGATTACGTATTTTTTCAATTGGTTGAACATCGTAATTATGTACAAATTGTGCAATAGGATTTTGACGAAATTTATTAGTAGTGTTTGGGTCCGATTGTTCAAACCTTTGATTTTTGGCTTTACGTAGCCGTATGAACATAGTGTCTGCATAATCTTTTATTACTATTAACCTAAATCTTGCATTAAACAAACCTAACTTCAACTACTTTCTATTACTTGTTTCAGACCAATTGTCCATCACTGTGACTCAGTGGAATAAAATCATTCTCACAGGAGAATCAGCGAGAATAACTCTTGAAGTGGTGTCTGACTTCGACGACGTTGATATCCAACTTTACACAATCCAAGGAGGCAAATCAAATATCCTAGATAAAAAAAAATCCGTTGAAATGGCAAGCATTGAATTGAATACAGGACCGATACATTCTGCTAGTGAAGAGAAAGCATACATGCTCAAAGCGTTTAACGGCGAAGCAGAACGAATTATTGATATAAAAATTGCTGTTCACGGTGAGCGAATTTGCATCATGTTGAAGAAAAATCCTGCTTGTTTTGTTACGTGGCCAGATGTTATAAAATATACATATTCTTTTATATGTACATCGACAAATAACTTAATGAAGGATCGGGTTGTCTGCCATAAAACGTCTAACCTATTTTTTTCATTGCAAAATTATTATAAATAAATATTTTTGTTATTCTATGATGAAAATGCGAAAAACTTAAACAACTTACAACCAAATAAATTAGAGGTTTGTTTACTTTTTGATTTAATAGATTTATATCATCAGCGTTACTTTTTTAATTATTCCAGAGAAAGCAAATATTGCCGATATCAGTCCACCTCGTATTGCGATTCCATCAAACCAAAACCAAACGATTACTTGCCACGCTACGGGAGTTCCTAGTCCGTCTGTGTCATGGTATTTTGAGGAAGAAGTCGTCAGCAGGAAAACGATTTCTGATGTTCACCAGATGAATTTCTCAACTCAATCGATATTATATTTCAAAACAACAAGGCCAGGAACTCGAGTTAAATCGCACGCTGGAGTTTATACATGCCGCGTCTCAAATTATGTAGGAGAAGATCGAACAAGATTTGAAAATAGCGAAACAGCAAAAGGTATGAAAATGATAAAGAACTATTTTAATTTTATGTATGAAAGATTACAATTGTTAAAGTGAGAAATTAGTGTGTATTTAATTTAGAAAGAAACTTTATCAATAAGTTTACAGGAAACGGATATGTTTTATCAATGAAGTCGTTTATGAATTTACTTCACCTTTAATTTAACATTTATTTAATAATTTTTATTTCAGTCATTGAAATGCCTGAATACTCTGCATCATCAATTATCTGTACTTCAGATATTAAAGTCAGGTGGATTCCAGGTGTGGAAGCAACTCATATAAAACACAGGTATAGTATTGTGGGTTTGAATTTGTATTAATTAATAGCATTAGTATTGTGAAGTCCATATTTTGAGAGATTGTTAGAACTTCCGGTGCATTGTTGCAATGTATGTAAATGAATATACAACTAAAGCTATATAGATATTAGTATGATTAATATTGGTAGTCGCCAGTGGAAAGACTTAATAAAGAGATTTAAGTATAGGTTGTTCGCTATGAAAACTAACAATTGTTAACAATTGGGGTTTCTGTATTTTTTGCTTGGTTGGTTAGCATCAAGACGACTTATTTTTAACAATTGCGTTATTTTTACACAGGATAACTTTAGAAGGAGAGCTTTACAGTAAAACGATCAATATCACGCCAACTAATAATCAAGCAAATACAACAATTTTCTCTAACTTAATGAGGCAGTCGTTGTATACTGTGAAGGTATTGTGAAAACTTTAAAATGTTTGAATTGATTGACAAAACAATATTTTTAAAGTTGTATAAGTGGTTGTTGATGGCGCGTAATCGTGTTTTCGAAAATTATTTAGCTTTAGGGAATTGTGTTCGCATATTGTGCCCTTTGTACTTCCCGAATTGTTTGATTAAAAATGATTACCACCAATAGACAGATGACCCATACTAGATAAAATGACAATTTTGTCGACTAGGAAACGACAGAAAAATAATATTTTCATCTTTCGACTTCTATTATACTAAATTTTATTTGATAGCTGTTGCATTAATTGAATAAAATTATCTTCTATAGGGTGATAGAGATTTTTGCACTGTTTACATCAAATGTTTGATCATTTACTTATAATTACTGTGTCAAATCAACTGATATTTCTATCAGCTACGACGACAAAATCTTTGACTATTTTGATGATTTACTTCAAGGCACTTAGGACTTGAATTAAGCGAATAATTACATAAAAAAAGATATGGGACATCTGAAATATTCATATTTATTACAACTCATTCCAGATGGCAATCTGCCTTAAAACATGCATAACTAACCCCGGGAAAGCGGTCGAAGTGAAAACAGCCATCAGTCAAGCTGGTGAGATACCAAATGTCAAACTCGACGAGAATGCGACTGATAAAACATGTAAGATCTCGTGGTCAAAGTCAAGCGATTCAGAATACATCACTGGCTTCAAGGCAAGTTGTTTTCCTATGTCTTACGTTATAATCATTTCATTTAGGAAATTACTAACCTGATGTACTAAACGCTCGTGTTCACGCAAAACCGAAACTGCTCATTCTTCGCAAGCTGAGTACGTGTACAAACATTGTATGTGTCAAGATAACAGGTTTTTCGAAACCATCAAATGAATTCATTCACTGTAGTTTGAAGTAAAAATGAAACAATTTAATGAAATGTAAATATAATAGATCCAAAATAATAGCTTTTCCAATTGAGGTTGAAATGAGACTTTGATCAACTCATGTTAACCACATAAACAAAAATAACCTTTCCAGAACCGTAAAAATCTACACAGCGTTTAACTTAACCTAAAATGGCCTTAGAGGCGACGTGCGCAGCTATTTTGTTCCTTTTTGACAGGTTTCAGCTTATTCAACTTTGGTTCAAACTGGTTCTATAAGTTCGGAATCTGAGAAATACAACGACACGTTTGGTATTCCACTCAGATCGGCTCAGAGTTATTCCTTCGATACCAGCCCGAATAGAAACTACACAGTGTATATTCAAGCCATTGCTTGTGATAAACCCGGA
The DNA here is from genome assembly GCF_013122585.1 of Styela clava. NCBI lineage: Eukaryota > Metazoa > Chordata > Ascidiacea > Stolidobranchia > Styelidae > Styela > Styela clava. Next base: position 17,704,448 of record NW_024102834.1, on the reverse strand, counting down.
ATTTTGTCCAGAGCTGTTGGCAATTGCATAAGCGATACAGAAGGTAATGCTTCAGATTTAACAGCTATTTCCTTCTTTAATCCAGCAATATTTACTAAACACGCAGTCGTCTCATTATCTTCCGAAAAGATAGCTTTCTCATAATTAGTTATTTGATAACATTTAGAAGAGTCACAAATAATGTAATCGGCCAGTTGTCAACAATTAATCACGGTGTGTAGCGCAACAGACAACCGGATGTACTTTGAATACTGATGATATTCACAAAAGTAACATCCACTATGACTTTTTGCATACAAATCCCTATATCGTCGTTATATGTTTAGCTCCGTCGGTTGTAGCTGCGCCTAAGATTTTGGAGGATAAAGGCGACACAAAAACGAGAAATATTCAAATCTCAGCCATTGACCAGAGTAATGGGACAATCAGGTAGGTAGAAGACGTGTGAGTGAATGAACAACGAATTAGGTGTTTTGGCGGATGTCACTTTAGAAATAAGAATGAACAATTGAGTAATTTATTAAATCCTATATTACAATCTATAACATCCTCTAAAATACGTTGCAAGTAATTGACGATGTTCATTTGCAAAGCGATAAATCTGAGGGAAGCGCCGCTTTACTTGTGCATAAGTTTTACACACCGAATCACAATAAAACGTTCATGAACAGTTGCCAAAATCTAAGTCATAACCATGAGCTCATAAACTGAAAGATTTCAACAAAATCAAATTGCTAGCTTCCAGTCTGATAACTCATTCACCTCTGACCCTGGTGTGAAATGTTAATTCACACACACACAAAGGAAACGCTCGTTCAATTTTCAGCTGCATTTTCATTATCGTTGGCATTCACGAACAAGAAAATAGCGAGCAGTATTCCACTAGCTTCACAATGGAAGATTTGACGAAGGCTGAGGCAATTTCGAAATCATCCGAACCGAATGTGGGCATGAAGTACATTGCCATTGCAAGGTTCGTAGTGCTTATACGATATCAATTTTGTCAAATAGTGAATCTGAAAAAATGTTCATGTTGTAAATAAAAATTAAAAACAAATGAGATTCTTCAAACAAATATTTTTTCGAGGTATTAGCGGATTGAATATAGCATTGTCGGGAATATTGCTATTTCGAATCAATTTTTACATACTATTTTGTTTTATGGAGTCTCCATTATCCCTGACTAAAAAAGCATCTAATCAAGATTTTCAAAATTAAACCTATATTGAATAAGCGTATCAGTTTTGCCGTATTCATTTCAATTGACCAGTCGTATTTAAATAATACTATTCGGCACAATTTATTTTTTCACAGGTCAAACATTCCACTTGGAAGTGATATTGTGTCTCTTGGTGATGATGCCTCGACTTCATGTGATATTCTTAGCGCTAAACAAACCACGAAAATACCAAAGAGTAGAATACCGCAGATGAACTTTGCTGCAACAAATTTCCCTCTAGATGAGGGAAAATTTTACGAGTGAGATTCACTGTTTTTACCTAGGCTTACCATACGTCCCGTTTTAGGCGGGACGGTCCCGCTTTTTAGCGTCATGTCCCGCCCTCACGACAAGTCAGCCAAAAGTTCCGCTTTGGCGTTCAGCCATTCAGCATAATACACGAACATGTTCTTGTTACTGTTGTTGCTGTGTAGCGCAACGCTAGCCTACTTACTGAAAATGTATGCCTTATTTTGTTTGTTTCGTTGCTTCCTGCTAAAATTGTTAGCGAACGTATCACATGTAAAATCAATTCTAATTGGTCCTGTTCGGACGTTTACGTAAATGTAACATTTACCAACGTCTTTTTGAAGGTGTTATCTACAGAAAAGCATGCTTGGACGAATGAGTAAATCTTGATGCTTGAATACGGCAGACTATTACATTATTTTTTATTCCTTTTGCATACCAAAAAAAATATGAATTCGGATCATGTCTTTACCTAAATGACTATTGAAAAACATCGGATTGGAACTTTAATTTAACATTTGAAGGCAGGATTCATTGCTTTTTTTACAGAAATCCTAAAGTATTCAATATTTTAGGTATTTCATGGTCACAACAACTCCCGGTTCAAATGGAAAGGTACACTTCGGAATGAGCACTGCACAATCATTCAAATGTTACGGTGAGAATTAAATATTTTTGCGATTATCTCATACTCCTCGAAACGGATTTGTGCACTGACTGTACGTGGGAAATGTTTTATCTTGGACCTTTTTAAAAGGGGCAAACAAGTTCCGACTTTCAAATCTTCTAATCGGGGGAATCCAGATCAGTTTTTTTGTAAAATAGAATGTATTGAGCAGAAATTGCTATTGTTCGTGTTGTTGGTGGCGTAGTCGCTGTGAAAAAGAAGATGGGAGCACTTACTATGACATATAGGAACACCCCCCATTTTCCTTGGAACTTCGGGAAAAAATGTATTTCTTCGGTTTCGCTACATATAATGAAAAACATTTTAGAGTATGTTATTCCCGCCATGCCAAGAAAAAAAATGTCATATGTTATAGTTTACAAACGTACTTTTGACCGCACATTTCAATGAAAAATTTTCCGTCCCACCGCATTGAAATCCCATTCCCATGGAAAACCCGATCTACTCGATTCGAAATTCTCAGCCCAACTCTTTACATAATCTCATACTTTTTAATATTGTTACCCCTAAATCGAATCACCAAAGGCTCAACTACCACTTTCTTAAATATACCGTAATATCGCCTTCACTTTTCCTTTGGCCAAAATTGGCGATCCTCGGATCTGACTTTAGAATGTTAAACTTGCGCTAGCTCAGCGTTTTAGCCTACAATTTGTACGACGGAGTATTGTTATTATGTACTTACACAAAGATCATTGACAAGACGCGAGCGTTGAAGGTCCAGCAAGAAATTGTTAGGATTACCCCCTAGAAATTGTCAAATTACCCTTTTGGGGGTAATTACCCCAGTTTGGGAACCACTGTTCTAGATCATAGGTTCTTAAAGTGAGAGAAACCTTGGGGATCCGCGAGCTATTTATTTACTTAAAATACTGACTTGGCTGATTTTGTAACTGTCCAAGCAATAACAATAAGCAAAATTTGACAACGGCAATTTGAATATATTCAAATACAAAGCAGCAAATAAATCGAGTCATTGATTGAGATAATTTCAAGTTACTCAGGAAGATAAATGGTTAACAATGTTTTTTTTTTTTAGTTTGTGTGGGGTTCCGTATATAATAGACAACCTCTTTACGGGTTCCATAACACCAAAAGTTTGAAAATCCCTGCTCTAAATGACTTAGAGCTCCAGTCATTTTCCATTTGGTTGAATATGGTAATAATGCGCAAACTGTATAAAATTTTTTTTAAATTCACTCTCAAGCAAAGGAACAAAATGAGTATTCAAGTATTTAAATATTTGATTGCTGGTTTTGTGCAGTCGGTTTGATCATGGTATTAGCAGTCTTTCATGTTGAAATACAATATATTTCTTATTTAAAATACAACTAACTTCAATTATTTTTCATTAATTGTTTCAGACAAATTGTCTATCACGGCGACTCAATCGAATAATATTACTCTTATTGGCGAATCAGTGACAATAACTCTTCAAGTTTTGTCTGAACTCGGCGAAGTCGGAATCAAACTTTACAAAGAAGGCAATTCGAATATCCTTGATGAAAAATCAGTCGGGAATGGAACCGTAGAATTTACGATTGGCCCAATGAACTCAGCCTCTGAAGGGCATGCGTACATGTTCAAAGCAGTGGCAGGAGAAGCGCAACGCGTCATTAATATAACAATTGCTGTTCACGGTGAGAGCATTTGTATTGTACTGTAGAAAGATTCCGCTTGCTATGTTACGTGGCAAGTGACGTTATAAAATATATAGTATTAGGTACATTAATGGATGAAGCATTGGAAAAGCAACAATTGAATTTTTTTTTGGTAATTTTCATAGAAATATTATTACAAACAAATATTTATGCAAGCTATAATTGAATACATTAATTCGCAATCTAAATTCGCAAGAAAATACGAAAAAACTTGAATAACTTTCAACTGAATAAATTAGTTGATTCATGAACATTTTAACATTAACGTTTTTTTTTAAATTTTTCCAGAAAAAGCAAATATTGCCAATATCACTCCATCTCGTATTGCGATCCCATCAAACCAGAACCAAACAATTACTTGCTACGCCACCGGATTCCCTAGTCCTTCTGTGTTATGGTATTTTAAGGAAAAAGTCGTCAGCAGGAATACAATTTCTTATGTTCATCAGACAAATTCTTCAACCAAATCGGTATTATATTTCAAAACAACATGGCCAAGTGCTCGAGCCAAATCCCATGCTGGAGTTTATAGCTGCCGCGTGTCAAATTATGTAGGAGAAGATAAAAATAGAGTCGAAAAGGGAAAGACAGCTAAAGGTATGAAAATCGTAAGGAACTATTTTATCTTTATGTATATATAAATTGTTACGTTCGTTAGATTAGAGGAAAAAAATTTTTGGTTTGAAACTTTGTCAATAAAGTTTCCAAAGACAGATATGTTCTATGAATAAAGTTACACATGCATTTACTTCTCTATTATCTCATTCATTCAATTTGAATTGCAAAAAGTTTTTATTTATCATTTCAGTTATTGAAATGCGTGAATACTCTGCATCACCAATTAACTGTAGTTCTGACATTGAAGTCAGGTGGATTCCCGGTGTGGAAGCAACTAATATAAAACACAAGTATAGCATTATTGGTTTGAATTTGTGATAATATTATTATTGACATAAACTTTATTTTTAAAAATGAGTAGCTCTTTCAGTAATTGTTTCATGCATATATATATTACAAAAGTTTGACTTGTGATAGCTACACTATAACAGTATAATCATTTCAAATACCTAATAAAGATATTGGAGGCACTGATTGTTGCTATGAAAACCAATGTTTGTTTACTGTTTGAATTCTTGTATAATGGTGCTTGATTTAATCGCATTAAGTCGACTGGCTTTCAAAATGACATTTTTACGCAGGATTACATTATTAGGAGAGAATCACGGAAAAACAGTAAAGAAATTCACGCCATCTGATAATCAAATGATTAAAACAATTTTCACGAACTTGACTCAACAATCGTTGTACATTGTGAAGGTATTGTCAAAAATTTTAAATACCTAATTTGTTAAATAGAAATAATAATATTTAGGTCAGGGGGTATTTTTGACGCATGATCCTGTTTTCGTTTTACGTTTGGGGAATAGTATTTACATATTGTGCCCTCTGTAATTAATCATTTGTTTGATAGATTATTATTATCACTAACACATGGCCCAAACTAGATAAAATGACAATGTTGTCGCCTAGGAAACGAAAGAGAAATTAGTGTTTTAAATTTGGACTGCTGTTATACTAAATTTCATCTGTTACCTATCGCCTATATTGTATACAATTCTTCTAGTTTTTTGTAAAATTCCAAATAAAAAATATCTATAGAGATTGTATCAATTGTATGATTTAAACATATATAATAGCTGCGCCAAATCAACTGATATAAAGGTGAGTTGGATATCTGGAAGATTCATATTTGTTACAACTCATTCCAGATGGCAATCTGCCTTGAAACATGGAAAACAAACCCCGGAAGAGCGGTCAAAGTAAAAACAGCTATCAGTCAAGCTGGTGAGATACCAAATGTCAAACTCGAAGGGCATGCGACTGATAAAACATGTAAGATCTCGTGGTCAAAGTCAAATGATTCAGAATACATCACTGGTTTCAAGGCAAGTTGTTTTCCCGTGTCTTACATTACAATCAGTTCATTTAGAAAGTTACCAACCTGATGTACTAACTCCTTCCTGTTCACGCAAAATTCCTTCACGTCAAACTCCAAACTGCTCATTCTTCACAAGCTGAGAACGTGTACAAGACATTGTATGTGTCAAGATAACAGGTTTTTCTAAACCACCAAGTGCATTCATTCACTGTAGTTTGAAGTAAAAATGAAACAATTCAGTGAAAAGTAATTATAATAGATCAAAAATAATAGCTTTTGAGATGAGCAAGATTGAAATGAAACTTTAACCCTATGTCCTCCGACAATCTGAGCAACTATTGACACCTCCCTTAATAAACTCTGGTTAACCACGTAAAAAAACAGAAGTTCTAGAGACCGTAAAAATCTGTGCAGGGTTTAAAATAACCTAAAATGACCTCACAAGCGACGTCCACGGATATTTTATTGCTTTTTGACAGGTTTCAGCTTATTCAACTTTAGTTAAAATTGGTTTCAAAAGTTTGGAATCTGAGAAATACAACGACACGTTCGATATTCAACTAAAATCGGCTCAGAATTATTCCTTTGATACCAAACCGAATAGAAACTACACAGTGTTCATTCAAGGCATTGCTTGCGATAAACCAGGAATTTTTTCCAAAGCTGTTGGCAATTGCATAAGCGATACAGAAGGTAATGCTTCATATTTAACAGGTTTTTCCTTTTTTCATCCAGCAAGATTTACTAAACATCAATTCGTCACATTGTCTTTCGAAATGATCGCTTTCTCGTAGTTAGTTATTCGATAACATTTAGAAGAGTCATGAATATTGTAATCGACCAGTTGTCGACAATAAATCACGTTGTGCAACGCAACAGACAAACGAATGTACTTTGAATGCTCATGATATTCACCAAAGTAACATCCACTATGACTATTTGCATACCAATTGCTGAAGTTGTTATATTTTCAGCTCCATCGGTTGTAGCTGCACCGAAGTTTTTGGAGGATAAAGGCGACACAAAAACGAGAAATATTCAAATCTCAGCCATTGATCAGAGTAATGGGACAATCAGGTAGGTAGAAGACGTGTGTGTGAATGAACTGTATATACGTAATAGGTGGTTTTTGCGGATGTAACCTTAGAACTAATAAGGATCAACAATTGAGATAACAAATATGCAGAAATCTATTACATCCTATATTACAAGGTATTACATCCTCTAAATACGATAAAAGTAAAATAGAGAACGTTGCTTTGTAAAGCGTAAATTACAGTCATCGAACGTTTTACTTGTTCATGCGTTTTTCTCACCCAAGATCACAATGAAACGTTCATGAACTTTTACCAAGAAATAAGTCTTTACCATTAGCTCATAAACTGAAGGATTTCAACTACATCAAATTGTTAGCTTTGAGTCCGATAACTTATTCACCTCTGACTCTGGTATGAAATGTCAATTAAAAAGCCAGCGTGAAGGAGACGCTCGTTCACTTTTCAGTTGCATTTTTATTATCGTTGGCATTCATGAACAAGAACAGAGCGAGCAGTCTTTCGCTAATTTCACAATGGAAGATTTGAAGAAAGCCGAGGAAAATTCAAAATCATCTAAACCGAATGTGGGCATGAAGTACATTGCCATAGCAAGGTTCGTAGGTGTTTACAACATTAAATTTTGTGAATAAATTAATCTGAAAAAATTTTCATGGTATAAACAAACATATATACCTAAGATTTTGCATACAAATACTTCTTTCGGTGTATTAGCCGATAGCATTGTTGGAATTATTGTCATTGATATTTAGGACACAATTTTACATATTTTGTTTTATGGAGTGTCTATAATATCCGATCCACAAAAATACCATTGAATATTATTGAAGTTTCGCAGTATTCATTTCATTTGACCAACCAGATTTAAATAATACTATTCTACACGATTTATTTTATTTACAGATCAAACATTCCAATTGAAAGTACCATTGTGTCTATTGGTGATGATGCCTCAACTTCATGTGATATTCGTAGTGCTACACAAAAAACGAACAGAAGGAAGAATGGCATATCACAAGTGAATTTTGCTGCAAAAAATTTCCTTCTAGATGAGGGAAAATTTTACGGGTAAGATTAACTGTTTTTACCTAAATGATTATTGAATAACATTGAAATTTGACTTAAATTTAACATTTGAGGGCAGATTTATTATTTGGATCCCAAAGTCGTATTTGAAAACCTAAGGCTTTTTTAGAGGAATCCTAAAGTAATATTTAATATTTTAGGTATTTCATGGTCACAACAACTCCCGGTGCAAATGAAAAAATACACTTCGGAAGGAGCGCTACACAATCTTTCAAGTTTTACGGTGGGAATTATATTATTTTGCGATTCTGTCCGAAAACGGATTGATGCATTGACTGTACGTGTGAGATGTTTTATCTTGAACCTTTTTAAATGGCGGATGATGAGTTTCGACTTTCACATCTCATTTTCGATAAAATCCTGTTCAGTTTTATCATAATATGGAATGTTTTAACCCGAAATTTCATGACGAAATTTTGTCTAAATTGCGCTTGTTTGAAACAGTAAAATTAACGTGTGTTATTTTCCGCCGCATCAAGAAAAAAGGGTCATGTGTAATACTTAACTACTTTACTGTATTCAAACGTATTCTTGACCCCACATTTGTAAGGGAAATATCCCATCCCAACCCATTGAAATTCCATTCCCACGGACAAGCCTGGTCCATTCGATTCGAAATGCTCAGTCCTACTCTCTATATAATGGAAACATCTAGATGACTCAGAGCTCAAGTAATTGTATAGATATTAAAATTATGTACAAATTGTACAATAAGAGTTAGGAAAATTCACTTTCTACCAATAAAACTAATCCAAATCCTTAATTTAGTTCAGTTTGTTCAAATAATTGATTGATGATTCTGTGCAGACGGTTTGATCATGGCGTTCAAAGCCTGTCATGTTTAAATACGCTATTTTTTTGCATTTGATTGCTTATTTTAATTACTAAACTCAACTATTTGTCATTACTTGTTTCAGACAAATTGTCCATTACGGCGACTCAATCGAATAATATTACTCTCATTGGCGAATCAGTGACAATAACTCTTCAAGTTTTGTCTGAACTCGGCGAAGTCGAAATCAAACTTTACAAAGAAGGCAATTCAAGTATTTTTGATAAAAAATCAGTTGGGAATGGAACCGTTGAATTTATAATTGGCCCGATGCATTCAGCTTCTGAAGGGCATGCGTACATGTTGAAAGCAGTGGCAGGAAAAGCGCAACGCGTCATCAATATAACAATTGCTGTTCACGGTGAGCATATTTGCATTGTACCGTAGAAAATTTCGCCAGCTATGTTACGTGGCAAGTGACCGTATAAGATACATATTACTAGGTAAGAGATGAACTATTAAAAATTTAACAATCAAATTTTTTCTGTTAAATTTGATTCAAATATTATTACAAAGAATTATTTCTGTAAGCTACAATTGAATACCATAATTCACATTCTAAAATTACACGAAAATACGAAGAACTTGAATACCTTAAACTGAATAGCTTAGTGATTTGTTACTTCGATTCATTAGCTTTTTAACATTAACGATACTTCTTTCAATTGTTTCAGAAAAAGCAAATATCGCCAATATCACTCCATCTCGTATTGCGATCCCAACGAACCAGACTCAAACAATAACTTGCTACGCAACCGGATTCCCTAGTCCTTCTGTATTATGGTATTTTGAGAAAGAAGCCGTCAGCAGGAATACAATTTCTGATGTTTATCAGACGAGTTCCCTAACCAAATCTGTATTGTATTTCAAAACACCAGGGACAGGCACTGCAGCCAAGTCCCACTCTGGAGTTTATACCTGTAGTGTGATAAATTATGTAGGAGATGATCAAAATGAAGCGGGAAGTAACAAAACGGTCAAAGGTATAAAAATGTTAACGAATCCTTTTGATTTCATGTATGAAATGTTACATTTGTTAAAATTGAAAATGCTTTTGGTTTGAAACTTTGTTAAAAAGATTTAAGAAATCAGATATATTTTTGAATAAAGTCACATAAACGAATGCATTCACTTCACCATTAACTCATTCATTTAATTTAACATTTCATTATTTTATTCATTTTATTTCAGTTATTGAAATGCCTGAATACTCTGCATCATCACCTAACTGCAGTTCAGATATTAATGTCAGGTGGATTCCCGGCGTGGAAGCAACTCATATAAAACACAGGTATAGTATTATGGATTTAAAATTAATATTTATAGAAACTTCATTTTTGAGAGATGACTAGCTCTTTAAGTTTATTTCATTTATATATACATTACAAAATCAGATTGGCTTGCGATAGCTACCCTATGTCAGTATGGTGGTTACATACACCTAACAAAGATATTAAAGGTAGTGATTGTTTGCTAGAAAAACTAGCGTTTGTTTACCATTGGACTATTTTTGTGTTCGGTCGGTTGGTATTGAGTCGACCAGTGTTTGAAGATTGCATTTTTCGCACAGGATCACATTATCAGGAAGTCGTTACAGTGAAACTGTCGAAATCACGCCATCTGATAATAAAACAATCGAAACCATTTTCACAAACTTGACGCAACAATCGTTGTATACTGTGGAGGTATTGTCAACAATTTAAAATGTTTCATTTATTAGAAAGAAAAGGCAATTTTAAAACTGTATAAGTGGGTATTTCTGACGCATAAACTATTTTCGAAAATCATTTTAGCTTCAAAGTATAGTATTGATGGAAGAACATTACCACCAAAACACGAACCATAACTAGATAAAATCACAATTTCTTCGACTATAAGGAAACAATAGCGAAATTCAAACAATAGCGATATGCAATATTATGTAGTAAATATGTGTCTCATTTCGACCTTGGTGTCCTAAATTTTATATGATACTGGCTGCTTCACTTTACAAAAATATTTACAGCATCAATTCAACTGATGTCTGCCATTACCTTCCACGCCATAATTTCGTATAATTTTAGTGGTTTTGTTCAGGGTGGTCAATTAAGTAAGCGAATATTTATACATATTATGAAGGTTAGTTGTATCTGTGAAAGACTGATATTTGTTACAACTCATTCCAGATGTCACTATGTCTCGAAACATGCATAACAAACCCTGGAACAGAAATTCAACTGAAAACATCTTTCAATCAAGCTGGTGTGGTACCAAATGTCAAATTCGAAAAGCATCCGAGTGATAAAGCATGTAAGATTTCATGGTCAAAGTCAAATGATTCAGATTACATCACTGGTTTCAAGGCAAGTTGTTTACCTATGTTACATTATATTCAGTTCATTTTGCAAATTACTAACCTGCTATAATAAATCGCTCCAGTTCACGCAATATCCAAACTGTCCATTCTTCACAAGCTGAGAACGTTTACAACCCATTGTATGGATTGTATGTGTCAAGAGAACAGGTTTTTCGAAACCACCAAGTGCACTCATTCACTGTAGTTTAAAGTAAAAATAAAACAAATCAATAAAGAGTAAATATAACAGATCCAAAATAATAGCTTTTCCATACAAGTTTACTATGAGAATCTATCGAGGGTTTATTAAAAGCCTAGGATGGCGTCAAATGCGACATTCATGAATCTTTAATTTCCTTGTCACAGGTTTCAGTTCATTCAACTTTGATTAAAATTGGATCCAAAGATTTGGAATCTAAGAAATACAACGACAAGTTCAAGATTCCACTCAAATCGACTCGGAATTATTCCTTCCATACCACACCGAATAGAAACTACACAGTGTCCATTTACGCAATTGCTTGTAATAATCCAGGAATTTTGTCCAGAGCTGCAGGCGATTGCACAAGCGATACAGAAGGTAACAGTCCCGATTTGACAGTTATTTCCTTTTTTGATCCTTCAATATTTATTAAACATCCAGTCGTCTTTCTCAGTTAGATATTCGTCAACATTTACAGAAGTGTAAAATATGGTTCCATTACATTTGAACCCACGTACATTTGAACCCACGACGATGCACACTATTGCACCTATGAATTTTTTTTGTTGTTTTACGGATATTTGAACCCATACTAACCCTAACCCATGGGTTTAGCACCCGCATATAGATTGAACCCGCGAATATACACATGGGTTCAAATGTACGTGGGTTCAAATGTACGGTCACCGTGAAATATTGTAGTCGGCCAGTTGTCGACAATAACTTATGTCGCAACAGGCAAATGGATGTACCTCAAAAACTGTGACTATGTACATACATGTGCTGAAATTGTCATATTTTTAGCTCCTTCGTTTGTAGCTGCGCCGAAGATGTTGGAGAATAAAGGCGACACAAAAACAAGAAATATTGAAATTTCGACCATTGACCAGAGTAATGGGCCAATCAGGTAGGTAAAGACGTGTGCGTGAATAAACTACGAAATTGATGTTTTTGCGGATGTCACCTGAGAACTTTGAATCACGTATTGAGATGACAAATATGTAGAAATCTATTACATCCAATATTACAAGCTATTGTATCCAAATACGATACAAGTAGTAGAGCGTGTTGCTTTGCAAAACGATAAATTAGATTAGAGGCCGTTTTACTTGCTCATACGTTTTTCACACTTCACAGATGACAACAAAACGTTCATGAACTGTTACCAGGATCTAAGCCATAACTATTAGCCCATAAACTGAAGGATTTCAATGAAATCGAATTGCAAGCTCTGCATCTGGTGAACCATTCACCTCATACCTTGGTATAAATAGTTAATTTACCGGCCAGGGTATAAAATATTTTTTTCAATTTTAAGTTGCATCTTTGTTGTCGTTGACTTTCAAGAGCAAGGAAAGAGCGAGCGTTCTTCCGTTAACTTCACAATTGAAGATTTGAAAAAGGCAGAGGCAAATTCGAAATTACTCAAACCACAAGGGGGTCAGAAGTACATTGCTATAGCAAGGTTCGTACGTACTTACATTTTTCTGTGTGGAAAAACGTTCTTTTTTTGAATAAACATGAATAAGATTTCGCATACAAATATAGCGTTGCGCGTGCAAATATGGCGTTGTTAGAAATATTGGTATTTCTAACAAATTCTTACATGTTTTGTTGCGCGGAACGTGTTACTTCTTAGCTCCAAGAAGACGATTCTATAATTCACGTAGGAAGCTTAGGGAAAATAGTTGTTGTTCGTTTTGGCTTCATCTACCTCATTTGTTTTATCAGGTTGAGTACCAGAATTGGGCACATCGAAATTGGCCGCTGTGTTGAATGTAGTTAGTACCTGGTAGGCATTTTGTTCGAAATATCGCACAAATTTATTAATTGCTTATAGCGGTTCATGTGCTGCCAGTTGTGATATAAGAGATGGGTTATTACAGTTTTTAGTTTCACTTTACTGTCTCGAACAAATATTTTTATTTTGGGCGGGGCCTCCTTTTTGCATCTTATGCAGTTTTGTAGTCTTCATCTCATTCAGCATGTATATTTTAATTGAATAATAATATTTTACCCGAATTATTTTTTTACAGATCAAACATTCCAGTTGAACGTACTATTGTGTCACTTGGTGATGATGCGTCAACTTCCTGTGATATTCACAGCGCAACACAAAACATGAAAAGAAAGAAGAGAGAAATATCCCAGATGGTTCTTGCTGCAAAAAATTTTCCTTTAAACGAGGGAAAATTCTACGAGTAAGACCTAATAATTTTATCTAATAGATTATTCAATAAAATTGAGTTTAAAAGTGGATTGAAAATTCAGGAGCTTCATTTATTATTCCGATCGAAAAGTCGTATTTAAATAATAAAGTATTTTGCAAAGAAATCTTCGAGTGTTCAATACTTTAGGTATTTTATGGTCACAACAACTCCCGGTGCAAATGGAAATGTACACCTTGGAACGAGCGCTTCACAATCATTTAGAATTAAAGGTAAGAGTTATACTTATCATATTTTGCAGCGTTTGTGATTGTGAAAAACATCAGAGTATGTTAGTTCCTGCCATAGTCAAGTATAAAATGTCATACGTAAAAATTCACTGTATCTAAACGTGAACTTAACCAACCTTTTTTGCGAAAAATCCGAAAAAATGTTTGTTTCATTTAAAAATAAGCAAAATACAAAAACGAGTAATCTATTCGTAATTTTTTCCACCAAGTTGATTAAATGTGATTTGTCGATTATTCATTTTGTTTCCTCATTTACAGCTACTTCAACAACCTGGCTGATTGTAGTTATCATCATTGCAATCGTTGTCACCATTATGGGGGCAATTGCCCTGCTTGTCTGTTGCAAAAGGTAATTAGTAATATTTGTCCAATTGTTTTCATTTCTTTCCATCGCGTTCGAATATATGTTTGCTTTATGCTTTCAGTATACTGTATAAGGTATTCTTACAATATATTCCGTCTAATTCAGGCGTCAATCATCAAAAAATAAAACAGACACAAGCATCGCCTTGGTTCGCACTGCAACATCACCAGGTAATACAAATATTATTTTGGGTTTCGTCCATCATGCCATTTCGACCTATTGTTCACCATTTATCTTTCATTGTGTGTTGGCACGAGCAATTACAACAGTGTGCGAGTCACATTCTTCATTAATTTTAAATCCACCAAAATATCGGGAATATGACGTTTTTGTGTTTGGTGCGCCTAATTGATAAAATTGAGCTCGAATGTAAATTAAAAATGTGTAGATTCATCTTCAGTACCGGAAAACGGACTTTAAAAGTTATCGTCCTATGCAAAAAAAGCTTCAAGTATTCAATATTAAATTTGAAATCACTTCCTCCTACAATAATGAAATGTCACATTCTAGCACAGGGTCACATTATGAAGAGAATTTATGGTTCAAAAAACAAATAAAAATTATGGGTTTACTTCAATGTAAAAATATCCATGAATACATTCCATTGAAATAAGCGATTCAGTAGTTGAAAAACAGTAGTTAGTGCTTCAGTGTGTGCAAAATTGAAATGTCAGATTTGTTTAGAATTTTATTTTTCAGAATCCTATAATACACATGAAAACGTCCGGGAGGAGACGGTTGACATTGGGAATGAAACTCGAATATATGCCGAGTCACTCCTGATCACTTATAACAGAATGAAAACTAGTGACAATGGAGAGTTCAAGATCCAATTTGAAGTAAGAGCTTTGAAACGAATTAAAGCATTTAAATATTTGAAAAAAAAATTTGTTGGAATAGTTGTTGAATTGGATTCGTATTACAATTGTACTTCATTATAACTATTTTTTTTAGAAATTGAAGAAAGCTATGACGTTGATAGGAGAAACAAAAGAAGTCGCATCTCTTCCGAACATGACGAAAAAGAACAGATATAAAAACATTCTTCCATGTAAGCATTTTAAATATCGGTGTAAATGTAAGTTCTATTTTGAAACAATAAGAAATAAATTTCGAAAAAAAATCTGCAGCAGTTATCGCTTGGATTACAAGCTATTGAAAGGACATCCTTGTAACGAAAATAAAAACAGAAGTGTCAAAAGGGCGATATTGACGTGTTATACGAGGCAGAGATGCGTGCAAAAACCTTGTTTGAAAGGAAGGGAAATTTCGGGGCTAACTACATCGTGCTTGAAGTGTTACTGTATTAAAACCAAGTGCCAATAAATTTAGCAATACTTACATTGATTTTACAAACGTATTTTTTAGACGATTCCACCCGGGTGGTACTGAACGGGGAAGGTGACAAAGACTACATAAATGCTTCGTATATTCATGTACGTATGTTATAGGACGCATTTTTACATCTTTCATTGCATTGAATGCAATGTGTTAGTGGCGAGATAGAAATTATAGATTATGTTATAGAAGAGATAGAAGATATTGTTATTATTATTTCTTCTTGTGGCTTCTCTATTTGCCAGTAATTTATTATAACCAAGTCAACAAGCAATATTAAATTGACAATCCGATATTTGATTAAAAGGGCAGGGTTGCATAGTGCTCGGATTTCGAGACATAACAAAAAAAAATTCAGACTCCCGACGATGGGTTAAAATCAATGAAGCGCGGCTGAAACATCAGCTTGCACAATGTGAACAGTTGTCGCGAATATAATAGAATATAACCAAAGATACTGTTTTGATGAATTGGATGAGGAAAAATTATTTCTTACATTAAAAGCGCTATATCTATGTTAAATTGACGATTTAACAACTTTTTTCGATCAATTGAGGGGAAATTCCCTACTTTCCGCTCGTTTAAATTTTTCTAAATTTAATATGTGAGTTATATATGTCTACCAAAAATACTATGTGATGAATTCGATGAGAAAAAATGATTTCTCGCATAAATTTCGCTTTAACTCGGTTAAATTGACAGTTTTATTTTTTTTTTGATAAATTGGGGGGAAATTCCCCATTTTCCGCAAGGTGAAATTTTATTAAATTTAAATACCGTATGTGATTTATCCATGTTTATCAAAGATACTGTGTTAATGAACAACTGTTCACTTTATTTGCAATCAATTCATGATATGGCGGATTGGATTTTGGAAAAACGGGTAACAGTCTGCTGCGAGCTTTATCTAGGTTTAGATAGGCCTGTAGGTCTAATCAACTTTAGTACAATTTGATTGCAAACTAACAAAAAACAACGAAGCCAGTAATATTAGCATCGAATATTTTTCCACTAGACGAGATTATTGTGACAAGTTTTCCTCTTAATACGACGGAGTTGTTTTATACTATAGCAGGCCTGCACAACTCAAATTACCACGAGGGCCGCAAGCATAAATCTGAAGGCCCGGCGGGCCGCAAACTTTGCCACATACATATTTCACAAGATGAACTTCAAATCAAAATAATATTGTGAAACAGTTAAATTTGATGAAAAACTTCCATTACTGGAAAGCTTAAAAACATGAAGAATCCTATTTTCTTGAGTATTTAGTGGTTCATCTACCTTGAAAGCGACCCTTCATTTTCAATATTTTTTTTATTAGAATGAGGTATTGCGTGTTGCAGTATAAACTGACTGCAGGAAAATATTTTACTCAGGTTCAGTTTTGTAAAATCGTCCCACATATAGGTATTCAGTCATATCTAACATTTTTAGATATTTTCATTGCAGGCTGGACAAACAATCCGTTTAGTAGCGATAGATCTTCCTCTGTTGTACTTTTTCGACTGTTAAATTACATTTTTCTACAAAATCTGCTCCAAATTTTTGAAGTTTTACAGTAAATAGCAATATATTTTGTGCGACAATTTCTGCAGCATTCATGAATGAAAAAATTGTTTTTCAAGTTTTAAATTTGAAAAAGAAACTTCAGTTTCATAAACTGCTAGTAAAAAATAGTGGGGTTATTATTAGGTTGCTAATATGCACTAATGGGTGGGAGCTTGTATACCGATATTGTTTTGAGCGTGATTCAGTTTGAATACCGAGCATTGCATAAATAACAATGTAACAAAAATAACAAAGATTTGTTTCCAAATGACCCGCGGGCCGCACAGAAGTATCTAGCGGGCCGCATGCGGCCCGCATGTTGTGTAGGCCTGTACTATAGTACCGAAGTTAACCAGACCTTAATTTAATACGAAATATGCTCGGTTACGCAAAAAAAACGAAGTAAACAAACAACTTACCTTATCAATGCTGAACCCGATAAACACCTAATCACTGAAGGCCGATATGAACATTTGTAAATATATCCACTTCTTGAAGAAATTTTAGTCTGGTTTGCAAAGCAGCCAGAAACATGGCGATGTAGCAAGCTTTACCATTATGACGTCATATCTTCAACAGAAATTTAATGATCCGTGACATTGCCCGAACTATGACACGCAACTAAACGAACTTGTAGACTAGACGGCTGGTCGCTTCATGTTATATAATTCCGGTATATTCAGGTAATTGCTATACTTACGAGTATACCGCGAACCCATTCGTTATAACAGATTTGTTAATGTTGTAATTATTCTTGAGCAACCTTTGATTAAATAAGTCATTCTGAAAATAAAAATCTGGCATTGATTTTTCAGGGATATGAAACCCGCAGGAAATTCATTGCAAGCCAAGGACCTTTGCCTGTTACCGTGAACGATTTTTGGAGGATGGTAATCGAGCAAAAATGTGCCGTGATCATAATGTTAACCGGCTTAATGGAAAGAGGGAAGGTGGGTGTTGCATTTGTCTTTGAACAACGATGAACTGCTAGTGTGATCAGATTTGCGATCTGTGCAATGAATTTTATTAGGCCTAGTGTTTTCCACGCCATTAGATTCATTTAAATCATAAATACTCACGTTTGAAAAGTTGAAATTCACATGGAAGCTTTGCTGATTTTTTCACGACGAAAGTACGGTAATTGATTCGATTGTTTAATTCATCCCCAAATTTTGATCGGATTCCCATAAATTGAGAGAGAATTAGAATGACAGTAGATGTTTAGTGTCCACCAGCTTACTTCAACTTTTGTAATTCGTCTATTTCTAGAAAAAATGTGAAAAGTATTGGCCAGATGTCGACAGAACAGCATTTTATGAATCAATTTCTGTGAAGACTGTCATTGAAGAACATGTTGGAAGTTATATAAAAAGAACGTTCAAAGCTACTTCTACCGATGGGGTAGGATATATAAATGTTGGCCTTGGTTTTTTCTATCTCACAAATCCATGTATTATAGGTGTCTTTAAATACATAAAATTCAATCTTATTCTTTACTTGTGCTGTGTAAGTTCATTCTGAATAAAGCACCATAAATTAAGACAACTCAACTGTTAGAAATACCGATATAAAATATATTTTTGCGCTGACATATAAATATTTTGTTTCAGCTGAAGCAAAACATAACTCATTTTCAATTTACAACATGGCCTGATCACGGAGTCCCTGTAACAACATCAGGGTTTTTCAGACTTCACAAAGCAGTTTCTGAAATTAATAGTTCAACACCGGTTATAGTTCATTGCAGGTAAATGACGAACTCAAAAAATGCTGAATAAATTAATGTTTACATAAAATTTTTATCCATTTCAGTTTTTTAACCTCATTGTCATCATGAAGCTGTTGCATGATCAATTAACCAATGTTCTAACTCTAACTAATGAAGCGGTACGCTAGCAGTGCTCTTCAGCCTTTTTGTTATTGTGGAACCCCTGATATAATTTTTCGCTTTTTATGGAACCCCAATTAACAAAATTAAAAAAAAAACTAAATACTCGTAACACGAAATATTTGTAATTCATACATTTCTCCTTCAACAACGAAACAGAAAGAAGGTAACAAGCGTGAAATTTAATGACTAGGTTGTTTTCGCATTTCCTTTCCAATCTTCTTGACTCGTGGCTCCACGGCACTCAATACAATTCCCATACTCATGTCTACACTCTTTAAACAACTTCGCAACGACGCATCAACATGCTGAAGCAAGAAATGATTTCCTCTGAAAAGAAGAAAACGCGCAATCCCCAAGAACCCTATAAACTCACGGAAACCCACTGCATGTATTGCGGAACCCCTGTTGAAGAGCACTGCGTTAGATTTATATCTTATACAAAAACATATATCTTTATGACTTTTAAATCCGGACTGATTTTAATTGCAAAACTATAAAATCAAAACAATAACAGCTTCTAACCTATAATGTAAAACGTGCGTTTTTAGCTAAATCCTATATTTGGTCAACTCTTCTATTATTTCGAAAATAATGAACAACAGTGTTTCTAAATTTGACGCATTGGCGACTTTAAGATTAATTGTATCGACAGAAAACATTGTGATTTAGGAAAATAAATTCAATAATTAACATTTTCTGCAGTGCTGGAGCCGGGAGAACCGGTACGTACATTGCATATGATTATCTTCTGAATGAAGTTGAAAAAGAAAGCGCTATTGACGTTTATGAATGTGTTCATACATTGAGAAAACAAAGAGTAGAAATGGTCAGAACCGCGGTATGTAAAACACTGTAGTTATTGAGGAATCAGCACATGCTTATTGATATTGGTCAAATTTACATCTGTTAATGTTACTCCATATTTATTAAGAAATCGGCATTTGCTTGGTATTATTATTCAAACAGTATATATGTGATAGCATGAATCCCGAATTTCAATCAGGTTTTGTTTATATTACCGTATTGGTATTTTTTGCACTTTCTGTATCTCCGCTAAATCATTTTCGTTTTGGCATATTTAATGATTCTTACCTATCAAAACCAAACTATCTCTTAAAAATGAATGCCACGGATACTTGCAATGGTTTTCAAATTCAGTGATTTAATTATTATAAAGCCCAGAAAGACTTCAATTCTTGAGTTTAAAGAACCCAATTCACTCACAAAACACACGAAAATCCCTTCATTATCATATCATAATTTCATATACAGGACCAATATATCTTCGTGCACAAGCTATTGGTTGAACATTATCTTTTTGATGACACTGAAATGGATGAAGAACAACTTCGAAGGCTGATGCAAAGGTGTATATATATTAATATACCTTGCTTAAATAAAACATCTTGTATCATATCGTAATTGGAATTCTGTGCCAAGCGGTGATTTGGTGGTGAATTCAATTAAAGCCACAAATGAAACGATGTACAAGTTCACTGACAAGTGTCAAATGAGGAAAAGTCAGTTTTAGAATAATTCATAATATTTAACTAGATCTAAAATAAAACTGTCAATAAAAAAAATTATTTATATTTCAAGCAACAACGCGGATCAATTTCTACTAGAATTCCAAAACTTGTCTGAAATTCCTCCGATGAATTTGATTAAAGATGGCAAAGAAGATATATACAGAACAATGAATCGAAATCAAGATATTATTCCATGTAAGTGTATTTTTGTATTTATTGCATCTGTTAAGCTCTCTTTATAAAACTGGTGAATTGTCTTATAAAGTAAGTAACATTTGCATAGAATGTATAAATAATACCGATACCAGTCAAAAAATTTCAACTTTGCAATTTCACTATGATTCAAATTTGTGCTGATCACAATAAAAGCCTCCACAGTGCGAAACCATCATTTAAGCAAATTTTTCGGTTGAATGAATGTATTACTCATTAAATTTCCATGTTAGAACATTTCGAATTTCGTGCTGTGTGTGCATAGCTTTATAGCATTTCCTTTATATATGCTAATTTCTCGCCTAAAAAATTTCTGCTCAGCAAGCGTATAGCACAGCATAAAACGCAAAAAGAGGAAAAACAATGTTACGAATATTTGTTTTCTGGAATAAACTTGCCATTTCACTTGCAGACAAACGAAACAAAGTAGTAGTTGTTCGAATGCCAGAAGACACCGAAACACCGTACATCAATGCTTCTGTTATGGAGGTAAAATGTTTGATAGGGATGGTAATGTGTTGTTATACAAATGAAAACCAAAATATGCATATACAGCCGACCTGTATACATATGGAGCCAATACTGTATACCAGGGGTGACCAACTTGCTTGCGACCGCGATCGACTAAAATATTCAAAATAGCTCCCGATCGACTGATCGGCAATAAGTTCATACAGTACTGAACATGCAGATAACTGCACACACACCGCGAAAAAAAAATCCACCGCGACCAATAAGCTCCGATCCGTGTGCTCATTCTTAATCAAATTGCCTCAAAAATTCGTATTTTTCGTGTTTCATTTAATTTGTTAAATGGAGTAAATGTTCCATCGTTTAATTAGGATTCATTTAAATCATACAATTCAGATCTAAGGCCTGCCTACTTTTTAGTCACAAGTGTTAAATTTCCTCAAAAACCCTTGCCAAGTATTCATGTATTATCTTAATAGCCAAAAATATATATTCTCAAACCATATATATTCTCGAACCATATCTCAATGGGTCTTGCTCAGACTCGAATTGTAGCAATTGTGTATATCATATTTTGCGCATCTACAGTACTGTATTTTTCCTGTTGAAAATACTAAACAAGCGCTGTATGAAACTGGTTCAAGTCAATTTTTAGAGGAATGTTATTAAATTTACTTAAAAACAGACGCGATGGACTGCTCGAGACGTGCTGATCGACGTGTTGGTCAACACCTGCTATATAACAATCTACAACATCTAACTGAATATACATATACATACAACTATTTGAGTGATGTACATTCACAATCCATGCCATGTACGCATACATACAATACAATATAATATGCAGCCATTTAAGTAATGTACATACACATCGAATGCCATATTCATATACAGCCAATGTCATATGTATAATATACAGGCAATGCAATCTGCATATACTGCCACCAATGTCATATGCATACACCTCCATCGCCATATGCATATACAACCAATTGAAAATACATATACGAAATGTATATAAATTTGGTTTGTACATCACTTTAATAGTTATATGTATAGTGAATTCTCTGTATATGGATATTACTTTGATATTTTATGTATATTATTTAAATCAGGGCTTCCCAAACTTTTGAAATTTGCATTTTTGATGTTTTATTGACACAGCTATATCTCAACTTTTAGTAGGCCTACTCAATAACAAAAACAAGCACATATTTATTCAGATTAACGTTACTCAATTATTCAGTGTAATGGGTGCAAATACTTTTTGCTGCATAGCAAGTTCAGCCTTGGCTCAATGTTTGTTTATGCAGGCCTAAATGATGATTTACAATGTCTGGCCACCGTCGGCATGGTACTTATCTGGAATTGTTCACTCTCATTGATCCAACTTAGCATAAGACAGCGGTTTGTGTGGCGCCAAATTATCACGGAAAAAACTCATGGCGCACCTACACGAAAAATATGCTGCCTGATAATAAAACACAATTTTGTCATCGTTAATATGTACTTATCTTATCTCTACTTGGTTTTTCTCTAAAATGCTAAAAAAATCACTCATGTTCAGCAAATGAATCAACTGCAGCCTACGAAATTGCAGCATGTAGGTTACCCGACGTAACAGAGCGTACACATCATAGAACAGTAAAATGAATTTGATTCATATACACATCATTTGCAACAATGAGAAACAATAAAACATTTTGAATAAATATAATATGTAATATATTTCGAGGCGCACTTATCAAATCGCCTTCGGGAACCGCTAGCTTAACGATTATTAAAGCCGGCATTGTTATGCAAGCACACGCAAATCGGGTCTTTTGATCAGAATATGCATTGATGTGCAAGCACGGTGATTCTACTGTGTTTTCCCGAAAATCAAATCAAGCCTGAATTTTAGAAATTATTTTAATATAAGCGCTCCCCTTTAAAAAAGCATAGTCGATAGCGCAAATTTTTTTGACCTAATCCCGTGGAAGTGCGTCGTTTCAATTTTGCTAGGACGTCGCAAAATTTCGTGATTCGTGAACCTTTCAAACAACCCCTATATATCTTCTACTTTTACAGAAAAAGGGGAAGATTATATCGATCTTACCTGTGATGGTTTTACAATAAAAAAGTTTAATTCTGAACATTCGGTTTTCTGTAGATAAAGATTATTTTTCTTGGTTCAAAAAACGTTGCGGACTCCAATTCCCTTTGGCCCATTAAGTATGATTTCACTGACTGTCGTTATGTTTTGTTTGTTCCTTCATATGAAACTCATTGCAAAAAAAATCTTTTATTGAAAGGTATCAATACGTATTTCACGGGTAGTCGTAACTTGAGCATATTTTTGGAGGGCGTCACAATACAATGAAGTTTGAGAACCACTGAGTCCTAGTCGATAGCAAGAAATTTCTACTCAGGAAATTTCCACTTTTTCTACTTTTTAAATGGTTAATAATCTATATGTAGCAGTTATTTTAAATGAAGACGTGCTATTTATAAGTAATGGAAATCGGTATTCATATTTGGCGTAATATAAAATCTCGTTATTCTCTACATCCTCCCAAAATAAGCCCTAGTGTTATTTTCGAAATAAAATTGAAGACACTGTCTTATTTACACAGTATAATGATGTGTTCATTAGGAATCGTAAAATTTTTGTTTCACATTATTCTTAATAATTGTATTTTGAATCAAGAGTCTGGAAAAGTACAATAGATATAGTACTTTGTATAAAATTGGTGCTCTCTTTGCGACCCCTAAAATTCGTTTCGCGGCCCCTAGTTTGGGAAGCCCTGATTTAAATGACTGTATATGGATGATAAATTGGATGTATATACATATTACATTGGCTGCTGGCATTGGAGTAAAAGTTTTGAAAGTCGGATTCGCAATTTCTCCATGGCTAACGAGATACCGGTAAATGCGCTACAGATTCTCAAAATTTCGCAGATATTCGTTGTTATTTCCCCACTCTATCGGTTGACTGCCTCTACAGTAATTCAAAAATAAGTTTCCACATCAAAACTCAACGAAGTTTCCGCGCAATCAAATAACTGGAATTTTGTAGTGTTTTATTTCAGTGTTCACCAATAGTTTTCACCGTCCCGACCGCATATTACTTTTCTAGAATGAATTTTTACTTGTATTCGGTATTAAATAATAAAAAAATATAAGGAAAAATATAATATTTACATTACTGGGGAAGAACCAAAACTGGTTATCGAGCATATCATATCTAATGCTAATGGCCTACTTCGAATAAAATACTAGAGCAATAACAAGATACGCAATTAAAATAAAAGAGATTGGACAAAGAGATATTTTAATTTTTCCAGACGTATGAAGGAAACGGTAAAGTGATTGCTGCCCAAGGACCAATGAGATCAACTGTCGAATATTTTTGGAGAGCAATAATGGACAACGATGTTAGTGTTATCGTCATGTTGACCCAAGTAATGGAAGAAGAACAGGTATTATGGTTGGATTCTAAAAAGTGGAAAAGGTCCTCCCGAAGTATTTGAAACAAGAGGGTGGATATCGGAACGTAGTATGTGTATCAGGTTTGGGTTAGGCCATAATTTTAGGTACAAATACTACGGGAGTCACTTGGCTAGTCCCCGAACACTCGTAATATAACTAAAATAAGGAAAATTGGAATAAAATACCTAACCTGGTACACATACTAAGTTCCCACTTCCCATATCCGCCATATTGGTTCACAAACTTTGGGAATACCGAGGAAAACCGACAAGGTGAAGACAACCTGAAGACAAGCCATGACCTCTTAGCCATCCATGCCTGGGATGAATTTAACTGGCCTGTCCAATTTATTTTTAACGCAGGTAAGGTATGTTTGGCACAAAATATATGACCAAAGAATGTTCTTTCTACAACTATAACTATTACAACTATTAAATGATGATTGAATGATTCAAATTTTTTTTACCACGTTATCGATGTTCTTTTTAAGTCCAGCCTGTTTCTCTCAAACTTTAAATATTTCGTTCATGTTCTCCTTGTTTTGATAAATCAAACTTCAAATCAATCAAATATATTTAGGCATACAATAAACTATTAGAAATCTTAATTTTATCACTTTTTTTTTAGCAACAATGCTGCCAATATTGGCCTGATAATATCGGTGGCAAATCACAATTTGGCAACATAAGAGTTGAATTGATTGAAGAAAGTTCTGAAAATGAGATCATCTTACGCAGATTAATTGTCACGAGAGATAGGCAATCACAGGTTTGTATACAGGATGTCCATAAAGTCCCTTTACATTTTTAATTTAGTTATGAAGTCAGTTCGCAATATATCTTAACCAGGTTTGTTGTTTCTCAACTAGGAATTGTTTGAGTATTTTTACTACCTTTAATACATCTGTGAGAGCCAAAATATATAGTAGTGATGAACTTCCGTTGCAATTTTAAAGGCTTTATCAACACTCTGTATATTAGGATATTAAATAATAGGTAATTAGGTAATAGGAATAATAAGTAAGGGACTATACTAGGAAGTCATTTTCTGCCCCGATTCCAGGTTAGTCGGTGTTTACTGTCGCTTTATGCACCACCATTGTTCAATGTCTAGTACCAGGAGCTCCTGGCATTTCAGTGGCCTTGCTTTGAACAGTACCCCTTAAATTTAAGCAAAATTAGTTGAACATGCGATAAAATAATTGACCAAGACAACTTAACCATGTACAGAGTTTGCCGAGCAGTCAGAAGCTAATGTAAGGTTTAAATCTTACAAAGTTTAAAATTATTCGTCGTTTCACTGAAACTGATACGAGTTCACTAATAATTGTTGAAATATCATGATCTATTAGTGTGTGTGGAAGCAATTTCATTTACTTTCAGTTTTTTCGCTAGGCATTTTGCCCGTTTTAAGTCATCTTTTTGTAAAAGATATAGCGAACATATAACATATTATGTGAATTACTGAAAATCCTACTTGTATTTATTTTATATATACTGTTTGTCCTTCTTCTTGAGGAAGGCCGGGGTTACTGGCAAATGTACCTAATTAATTTTAAAAGTGCATATCTGCATACAATATATATATATATAATCAGTTAATCACATATGTGATCGAACTTCATATGTTTGGGTCCGAAGTATGGGTATTTGTTGGCTGGATTAAGGCTCCTGCTGGTTCATTCAAATAACAATTAGGATCATAGATGTTTTAAACCTGCTGTCTGTATGGTAGCTCGATAGCCCTCTACAACGGAGCCCATTAGGACTCTGTAAACATCCCTACTTATAACCTGCTGTCTATATGGCTGCCCAATTACTATTTAAAAAATGTCCTTTATTCATGCGAAACTATGCTTTAGTTTATTACAAACTAATATCTATCACATTGCTATTTCAGCCCATCATCCATTACCAGCATCCAAATTGGAGTTCAGAAAGATCTCCCGATATCTCATCTGTGTTGAACTTGGTTTCAATTTTTCAGAAGTTTTCAAAACAGCAGAAGCTCGTTCACTGCAGGTAAGGAAACTCCTTAAGTTAAGTTAAGTTCGCATAAATTCTCTTGAGTATTTTGTGTATTAACAATGTTACTATAGCAATCAATTACGCAATTGTGAATGACCTACCAGTCGTCGTATCTTACAGAATATTACACGTATACTTTACAAGAAATCAGTTTGAAAAACAGCTCAATAACCTGAACTGATCTGAATATGATTTGGCTTGCAATTGTTAGTTGTTGTGTGAAGTGAGAATAAATGAAAAAGCAATATCGTTGCCGTAGACGTTCAATCGGGTGTTTTGAGAGGCATAAAGTCACCACGTGAGCACGATTTGACTTGAAATAAGACGCTTTCTTATTTTAAGAGTAACTAGCGATCACTCGTAAAATAAAAAATAACCAGAACTACGAAAAAAGAAATGGGAAGACACCATTTGGATACAAATTGTTTTAGCGCATTTATCAGTGGTTATCAAAGTGTTTGAGCCTGTTAAATTTGTCAAGTCTCGCGCTCCACCTCAAAAATAACTAGCTAACAATAAGCCACAAATAACAGGTAATAAGGCGAAAGCATGTTTTATTCAAAAACACGTTGAAAATATGTGGACATTATGAAGACATGTAAATATCCAAAATAAGGCGGACAAGACCAAATATAACAAATATTTTTATTTTAAAGTAGCTTCACGGTTCACGCTCTTTCAAAGCATACTCTACGCCCCCTTGTGTGGCGCGCCTCGCAAATTGAGAACCACTGCTCTATGTTCATCTCCTAATCAAACGATGCGTAGATAACCGACCATCTTATATTACCTTTACGTAATATTGTATGAATTTTCAAATCATAGTGATGGATCAGGTCGAACTGGCGTATTTTGCGCAGTATACAATTTGTTACAAAGATTCAAAGTAGAAAAACGATTCAATGTTTTCCAAACTGTGAAAGACTTGCGAGACTGCAGACCCGGAACGGTCCAAACAGAAGTAAGTTGTATGAATAAATGATCTAATTATAAACGTAACATATCAATAAAGATAATGCGATTATATTGTAAAGTATTTTTTTCTATGTTATACCAAAAGTACTGCTTGAACTTTAGACTGTACGAAGATAAACTGGTGATTTAGAAATATACTCATAAGATGAGTATTGGATATCTCATCGATTTCCCATAAAAAAGATAAATGGTACTCCCGTAGTATGTGTACCAGGTTAGGGTTAGGCCATAATTTTATTCAGATTTTCCTTATATTTTAGTTCCATTACGAGTTCGGGTACTGTCTGTATTAGCCAAGTGAATATCCCCCTGTCCCAAGGTTTCAGCCCCTTTACACAACTTGATATGAAATAGGCGAACAAAATTAGTTACCTCCATATTGATACACATATATCTGGAGCGCCAGATAAATTTGTAATATTTATGAAATAAAAGGAAATTGGTTTTATTGTACTTAATACGTGTTCATCTAGCTTAGGATTGCATAAAACAAAATATCCATAATGTCTAAATATCACGCTATGTAATTGTTATTTGTCCCAAAAATCGGGGACAAAATCGCTTATTAACAAAAAAATATTTATCATGAAAATCGTAAAAAAATACAGAAAATGGGCAATTCATAAATGAACTGACATATCAAAATATAAAAACACTTACTTTTTTTTTAGGAACAATATAAACTCTGCTACGATATTATGCTGGCATATATTGATTCATTCAGTCTTTATGAAAACATAAACCGTCGCGCACAAGAAGTATCTGGTTCAGCTGGCAATGAAAGCCTGTATGAAAATATAAGTGCAATAAGAAAGCAAAGTAAATATAAACATTAATGTCAATTTGTAATTCCTGATGGTTATTCCATAAATTTGTGTGTGCAAGAAGAAACAGACAAAGAATTATATTGTTGAACATTGTTAATACTTTCTAATCTATGCATATTCAAGACACAAATGCTCATAATAACCGTTGTTCTTAATTTTTATGCTTAATCATTTTACTATTGTAAACATTTGTGCTACTAATTTGTAATGCTTTCATTTATTTATACTTTTTGATGGTTGGTTATTCCATAAATTTGTGTGTGCAAGAAGAAACAGACAAAGAATTATATTGTTGAACATTGTTAATACTTTCTAATCTATGCATATTCAAGACATAAATGCTCATAATTACCGGTTTGTTCTTAATTTTTATGCTTAATCATTTTAATATTGTAAACATTTGTGCTACTAATTTGTAATGCTTTCATTTATTTTTACTTTTTAATTGTTATTTCATAAATTTCTGTGCGTGCAAGTAGAAACAAATAAAGATTTGTTATTGTTAAACATTGTTAAGACTTTTCTAAACTATGCATAAACAAGATATAGTTGTTCTTACTAATTTTTATTCCGTATCATTTTACTATTACATTAACTTTATGCATATTTATCATTTTCGAATATTTTCAAGTTATTTCAAGCTAAAAATTTTATTTGTGATGCACTTCTGAAATATTATGTATAGGTATGTCGGATACAAATGAAAACTGACAAATATGGAATTCGTAAAATTATTATCAAATCTGCTGCATATAATCTATATATAATTTTTGACTCTTGACTTTTGAAAGTTTCTGAATAGCAAGTCAATGAATAATCGACCGGATTTCTGCGGGACTAACTTCGTACCTTCCTCTGTGCTTTTGCACCGCTTGCATATAATGCAAGGATGCTGAAGCTTGAGTAAAGATATTCTGAGTGATCCAAGAGTCTTGCTGCGCATGTATGTCTGAGGAAATCTGACCTTGGTCAGACGAAACGTTACAGATATATATGTCTGTTAGTGTCCAGCAAGGCTCATCTAGATTACAGGGTGGTCCAAGGTTGTCGGCTCCGGGGGCCACAAAATTATTTTTGTATGTTTGCGGGCCACAATAGTGCCAAAAATAGATAAACAGTACAAAACAAACTTATTTATTTCGCAAACACGTTGATCAGTATTTATCATTTATAAAGCTATAACATGCAAAACTCACTGAACCTCCCAACACCAAATGCGATTTTTCGATCTTCTAATGCGACGCGGGCTACAGATAATGAAGCTGCGGGCCTAGGTTTGGACCATCCTGATCTAGAATCAATAAGTGATCTTTGCAAACTTGTCTGAATTCAACTGTTCAATATTGGTTACAATTTCAATCACGTTTTTGCTCATTTCTATTTGTTCGCAAACCTTTTTTATGATATCCTATTATAACGGCAATGTTTCGCTTATTTGGTCTAATTTTTGTTCCCTTTAGATCTAAAAATCTGTCTTTATGCAATCGAAATGATCTTGATAATTTGTTGAATCATATTTTCTAAGATTAATAGGATATTTAACGCTATATATAAATGTAAATTGTCTCTAGTTTTATTTACAAAAATGACTGGTTTCAAAATCATAAAAAAAAATCCCAAACAATTCGATATTGAACGCTTCAAAATACTAAATTATCAATGATGTCGCGAATTATCCTAATACAGAAAGAACTTTTATAATAAAATTACATCTAGACTACCTTGTGATCCACAATTAAAACTTTATCATAAGTTAGCAATCATTATTAGAGAGGTTGGTTTGAACATTCCTAACTATAACCACACTCGCTGCGTAGATCAAAATATCTTTAAATCATTGAGCCGTACGTCAAATAATATTTCTGGAATTTCCTAATTTTTGCAATTTGCTCCTTACTGTCGTTATTTTTGTTATATAAATATATACCTTGTCATCACCGCTAGATTCAGTTTCTTCCATTTTTCATTGCTGTGTTATAAGTATCTTTCCATATGAAGTTGTAAATATCGTGTTTTTTTGTATAATAGATTGTTTGACGATGAATGTATTTATAATTTGTCTCTTTATCTATCAACACAAAACAATCCATATCCCACCTCGTGCCCAAAAATGATTGCTTTCATGTGAGACTCATGAGAGTGCGTAGCAAACCTATGTAGCAGGCTTAGGAGAACTCAGTTATCATTAATGTCGGCCAATATGCCAGTCGACTACAACGGTGAACGTCTTGAGGTTGGGCGCTAGAATTACAGCTTGTTGTTAGACGCGATTGGAGACGAAATGTACTGGGGGTCGTTTTGCTGAATTCTTGTTGTTATCGGGGGGATTGATGTTGTTGTTAAAATTGCATTTCTCCGAAACTTATGTGGTACTTCTGTAGTGTGTGTACCAGGTTACGGTTGGACAATAATTTTATTTCGATTTTCCCTATTTTAGTTCTATTGCAGAAGAGTCTTGAAACATCTAGATTACAGGGTGGTCCAAGGTTGTCGGCTCCGGGGGCCACAAAATTATTTTTGCATTTTTGGCGGGCCACAATAGTGAAAGAATAGGTAAACAGTGCAATACAAAACAATCCCCTTTATTGTGCAAACACATTGATCTGTATTTGTCATTTATTAAGCTATAACATGCAAAAAAAAACTCACTAAACCCACTAAATGCGATTTTTTGATTACTCTCCGAAAGCGTTAGGGGACTGTCTGTGTTAGCCAAGTAAATATACATAACCCCTGCCTATAGGTTTCAGTCCCAATACACAACTTGATGTAAAGTAGGCGAACAAAATTAGTTACAGCCATATTTATACACACACTTCTGGAGCGCCACTTACAGACCAGACCT
Organism: Styela clava; assembly: GCF_013122585.1. Lineage (NCBI taxonomy): Eukaryota > Metazoa > Chordata > Ascidiacea > Stolidobranchia > Styelidae > Styela > Styela clava. The sequence continues at coordinate 17,673,216 of NW_024102834.1, read as the reverse complement.
TTTTTAAATTTTCAATAATTAAAGGTGGAACAAGTATCTAGGAAACAATTACTTTTATTTTTTTGTAATTTCCTCTTGAGTCCTGTGGAATCCGATGTCTCACTACAAAGTCAGCTTATTTTGAATGAAAAAAAATTCTGCATAGCTCGACCGTCTCTGTATTGCTTGTCTGGCGATCTTTCGAGCGAACTATGTACAGCAGGGGTGTGCAACCCACGGCCCGTGGGCCAAATGCGGCCCGCGGAGAAGTGCCCATTTTGAATAGTGTGCGGTCCGCGGTCTAATATGGTAGCAATTTCAATCCTCATGCGTTATAAAGCCTTTACATGAGTCCAATTTATTATCTATGCCTGTGACGTTATATATAATTCCTTAACAGCTGATAACTCAAATTTTTGTGCCTGCAACTGCTAAAAAGCGTATGTTAAATAAAAGTACGCCCCGCGGTTTTGCTCAGTTATTTCCACCTGGCCCTCCTGTATTGAGGGTTGCACACCCCTGATGTACAGTAGAAGTAGTCTACTCTGATGCTGGACGGATACGCGAATTCCGTATATTTGCACATGGCTCTCTTGTTGCATTTTTTGATTATCCTTCTTGGCTTTGTAGGTTAAAACCCGCGGAGAAAATTATATACACATTGCTGAAGGATTGGTGAACTGGGTGATTCATTAAACCTCTGACTGGCTGACTTTCCCCGCTTTAAAAAAATTCGAAGTATTGTTTAGACCAGTGATTTTCAACCTTTTTTGTATCGCGGAACACTTTGTTCATTCTGAAATTGTGGCGGAACACCAAACGGAATTTTTGGAAATAAACTATATTATGCAATTTACTGACGTCGATCATTTCGGCATGAAAATAAAATAACGAAATCAATAATATAGCTTGTCAACTTTAGGAAAAGACGTGACACATTCCGATTCAGAACTACAAGAGCGACGTTACAAATAAATGTTTTTGCAAGTTTGCTTATGAATACTATGATTACGATAGCTAGAAACAGAAATGGTATTTTAGTGTGATATTTGGGTCTGTTTCGATGAGTTTCAAATATTTTATTCTGTAATTGAGGAGAGACAAACACGCAGCTCTTTCTCAACGGCTCTCAATTTCTCGCGTTTTTTTTATACGCAGCAGGTGTCCAGAAGGTCGGAGGTCCATTTGGAAATTAATAGAAACATTAATAGAAATTGTAAACAATTTTTTTTGCCCAATTGCTTTTGTGCTGATTAGAATTATTCACCTCGAGTTTTAACGTTTTCTTTTCCAACAAAACAATACTGCGACCATTATCATAGCTAAAATTTTATTTACAGAATTTGCAAATTCAACACTTCACTTGACGATTTTGATGATGTCACGCCCTAATTATTACTGCAAGAATAGCTTCAAAATGCAACGAATGTAATCAACTCCGACTCCATTCATGGTCGAGTATAATGTTCACATTTTTGAAACATTATTTGGTCAAGAATGGAATGGATCACTAAACATACACGCCGAGATAAAGTCTATTAAAAGGGAATATGGCCTGCCATTTCTTATCCGGTTACAAGTTTTTTATACCGACTTTCCAAAACTCTGACTCGCCATTTTCAAATCGACTCTATTTATATTATTCGAATGACGTCATAATACTTCGAAAAAGCAATTTTTCGCGGAACACCTGGAGGTCTCTCGCGGAACAACACCGGTTGAAAATCACTGGTTTAGACCAGGGGTGTGCAACCTGCGGGTCGCAGACCAAATTCGGCCCACAAAGAAAAATTGTGCGCCCGCGAAACGAGTTTTCAATTCAGTTTAATCTGGTACGCGCGAGTAATTCCAAGCTTATCCCTGTTTCAATTTTTTTTATCTATGCCCATGACGTTACAATGTCCTAATAGCTGGCTCCGGCGAAGCGAACAACCCATGCCATAAGATCAATCGTCAAAATTGTTGTGCCTGCAACTACTAGAGAGCATAATATGTTAAATAAAAGGCCGGCCCGCGGTTTCACCCAGTTCTTTGTATCTGGCCCTCATGCATTAAAGGTTTCACACTCCTAGTTCAGCGTAACCGGATCGTTGATAATAATTTATATCCAAAGGTTTATAAGAATAATGAAATATTGCAGACTATCCACATGGTGACAGGCGGGATTTGCTTTACGTATGAAGTGATCCCGCGTTATTTTCGATGACGTCAACGACTTTATTGAACACAAAAATCTGCAAATGCTGCCGTTCGCATATCATTTATTTGAAATTGACCATTTTCAAGGAAGAATTATTGCCATGCTGAAGCGCTCAGTTCAGCTGTCGATTTTTGAATTCGGCCGTGAAAAAAATATAATTTGTAGGGCTTGATGGCCACACGTAGCCAAATTTATATATATATTCTAATAATATAATTTATAATATATCCTATTTCAATCAAATACCAAATCGAACAGCATTAATCACATCCGCAGCTACGTCGGCGTTTACTTGTTAATTTTTATGAACATTTGTTGCGTAATAAAAACCTTTTATTGCTCTTTCCAATACGGTTGTACTGGGAACGCTTGAAATTGAAAACAAAATCGAGATAAAACTTATAAAATCTCATGCTGTTTTCGGGCCATATTTTGTTACATCCTTCTGAAATGATTTTTATTTTGCTCACGTATTCAGTGCAAATATGAATTCCAACAAATCCGTGGGAAATGTAGGACACTAAGGTCAAATATCATATAGAAGCGTTTCCACACAGAAGAAAACAGCAAAATTTCGGGCGTTCCACAAGTGTGTGTACCAATATGGAAGTTTGTTGTTTTGTTCAACAACGAGTTTTGTTCGCCTACTTTACATCAAGTTGTGTAAATGGACTGAAATCTATGGGCAGGGGGTATATTCACCTGGCTAACACAGACAGTACCCGAACTCGCAATAGAACTAAAATAAGGAAAATCGGAATAAAATTATGGCCCAACCCTAACCCGGTACACACACCACGGGAGTACCATTTTTTTGGTGAAATACCGTATCCCATAGCCTTTTAGTGACTTCTTCCATTTTGAATGCTAAAAATCTGACACTGATTGGTTCAACAGTTGTAGCGTTTTTTCAACAACAACAATTTAACAAAGCGATCATCTTGCGTCCAATAATTGCAAGGCTAATCAGATGGTCAAAAGACCTTGCTATGAATGAGATAGACTTGTCATTTTCACTCACAACTAAATGTCGCACTACCTGGTGAAACTTTCTTCGAAAAGTTTTTGCTTAACTGATATCAAGTTTTCAAGAATGTTTGCTTGGTATAGATGACAATATTTAAACATATAAATCATTTACTCATGTCACAATGAAAAGTATCTAGTCAAGTATTGTGGCGTAGTTTATCACTTCTGTGGCATTAACCATTAACATGCTTGTTCAGTGACTCATTCAGAGTGATACAACATCAGAAAGATTTATTACCTTGCCAAACAAAATGAAATGCAAATAGGAGTAAACAAAGATTTTCGGTATAGACAAGGGGAGATATACGACTATATCGTCAATAGTTCCATATTCACCGTTGACCCTAACATTCATAACATATATATATTGGCAAGTCAGTGTGATATTTTATGACTAGTAACACATCAACAATTATTGTGCCAAAGTCTTAGCTGGAATCGAAATTTTTTTTTTAGATTTAACTAGGGTGGCGAAAAAGGGTCATTAACGTCACAAGACGACTAATATAAAATTGGTAAAGAAGTTACCATTAAGATTATATTACGATAGAAGATTGTTGATTTCGGCTTTTTTCCTCGAATAGGCGAGCTAATTCCTACACTAGTGTAGATTTAAACCTGATAAGCAGTTAGTCAATTTTAATTTGGAAACTCCAAGTTCTTTGTTGCAAAAATAATACCGATTTAACGCTTCCATAATTGCGCAAAACCCCATATCTAGAAACAATGGTGGCTATTTATTAGAAACGCATAATAGCATTATCAGCTCGCGTGCAAAGAACGCGTGGAGAAAAGTCGAAACCGCCTGGGTTAAACCCGTCCCTACGCCTTTGTAAACGAACGATATTATTGTAAGCACCTTCAACGAAGCGAAGGTTTCCTAAGCTTATTATTTAGGCCTCGTCGTTTCGCCTATGTTTCGCAAACTTCTTTACCGACTGGGCCGTGACAATACGTCCTTTGTGTGTCTAGCAAGCTTTGTTTCTCACACTTTTTTGAGATTTTAAAGTCAGTAGCGGAACTATTGTGAGCGTGTTATGCCTAATCAAACTTGGCTATATTTTATTGGCAACTTTACTTACGTTTGACAGCCCGTGGCCACGTTTGAAATAGGATAACTCGGACAAAACTTGAGAAATGAACTGACATATTAAACTATATAAACGAGAGTTTTTCACGAACGATACGCTCGGCAAACAACCGACGATAGACTTACGGAAATAACACAAAGAGAGGTAGAGAGGAGGGCGCGATGATGGTTTTTATTTGGCTTCTCAGCACGATATGGAAACCCGTGATTATAACGTTAGTTTTCCTCTGTTCTCTTTTTATGAGATAGCTCTTACCATTACGTCATCGCCCGCGGGTATGCGCATGCGCTGGAAATGGGCTGCGTTGTAGACATACCTATCTTCGTATTATTCATTCCTCACATACCTCGCTTTGACGGCTGTTTAATTGTGTATAAAGAATCGAAAATTTGACCAAAAATTTCAAAACAAATCAATAAAATAAATTGACATCCGAGTTTGCCACAATTTCAGCTTTCTTTTGATAGTTTAAATTTTGAAAATGAGTTAGATTTAGATGAGGAATTTTCCTTTTAAAATTGCAAGGTCGACACTGAGCACAGTTGAGTTATGTATGGCATGCGTGGTTTGTATTGGATGCCAATCGCCGAAAAGGTATTTCACATTCGGCATTTATGAATGAGCTTCAGTCAAGAAAGGTAGTTTGTGTGTTAATTCACCTCGTCATGTATAAAATGAATATTATCAGGAATATTTTCGTTGTTACAAGTCGTAGGATTTATATTGTTCCGGCGCTTCGTGTGAGATTGGAAGCATCAGGTCCTCGGCCGCCCTGAGGATTAAATTGTTCAGAAGTTTGTACGATCTTGGAAAGAAAATTTGGATAAACTGGATTTCGATTGAGGATTTAACAATCTGAAGTACATCTAATGAAATAATCGACGTGATCGAGGATTGAAAACCTGAATAGGTAAGTACATCCGAGCTGATATTATTGTGCTGTTGTGGGTGCCTGCTAAGTGCTAACTAATTCAGTAATTGGTTTATTCATGTGTATTTTATTTTTCTTCACATTTTCAATGTTGTTCTGAGTGTTGCTATCTTACAGACAAATTTTTATTTCGACTGAGTGCTTGTAATATTGCTTATAGTAAGTCATCATTGAAAACATGCCAGTATACTGGGTATATATATGGTCATCATATCATGAATCTTCCAAACTGAACTTATACATATAAAGTCATTGTTGCAAGGCAAACAGCATATCACATTAATAAAAGTTTGTGTAGTGATTGTAAAAACGGTTCAATTTTTTCTTAAATACAAAGAACTGACTTAATTTGGCCTAGAGTATTCTCAATATACATAGTGAAAATTCTTTAAACGGCTTTCAACAGCTGATAGTTTTCAAATTTACATGTTTTGTAATTTTGTCACAAACATGCTGTGATTAATAAGTTTATAAAGACTTGCAACAACATTCTTGAATCTGATTAAAATGGGTGTTGCAGCACTTTTACTACAACGATCAGTATTTGAGTATTATAAATTATCAAATTTTAATCTAATGTAGTTATTGCTTTGAAATAAATTAACCCAGAGTTTTTACTATTACTATGATAAAAATCATATTGTCATGAATTCATATTGTAAATTTTTGGTTTTCGAAAACCAAGTTCAATTTTAGTTAGAGTCAAAATATACCGATTTGAAGTTTAAAGGAACTTGTTAACATGTAATGATTTCCAATATTTCCTATTTAATGCTGTTTTATACTGAATATTACATAGACTAAAACTACAAATGGACAAAACCTCTAAGCCAACAGGAAATGGACAAAATGTCTAATTTGACTTAACTTGGACATAACTTCTTCCGAGTTATGAATTCCTCACTAGAACGGCTAACTTGGAATTTCAGTTTCATATTATTCCTAAGTTATTCAATATTAAATAAAGTCTGGTAGACACATTAAAATTTCATCGATGTCATTTCGAATTTAGAATTTTCAAAAAATTTTCTGAGAAGAAACTTTTGAGGTTTTTCATAACATTTCTGCACTATTTGCATACAAACATGTGCCATCTTATAAAAAATAATTATCAAGTTTTCTTGTTATCATTATTCTTATTTTATTCCTAGGTCAATATGTTACAAATTATTTTTGAAATTTGTGAAACCTGGAATATCATGAAACTCCTTTGATCTTAATATAATATATAAGAAATGAGAAGATAACAAAACATTTAATATCCAATAATGAACAGATTTTCAAATTATTGTCTCTGGAAATCAGTTTATTCAACCACTGTTAATTTTTTGAAATAAAATAATTTGATTTATTTTCTATTTATTGCTAATTCAGCAATTATATGTAATTTATGAGTAATTTTGTTAGTTTGATATTACTTAATGACTTCATTATTATTTCATTATACACTTTGATATATTAATATATATTCGCTAAAATGGACATAGATCAATCATATTACCAAATACACCAAAGACAGTAATTAGCAATAAAAAGAATCAACTATATAACAGATTTGTAATGATTAAGCTTATGGTATTTAAAAATAATTACTATTCTAATGAAATATTAAAATTGGGTAATTTTTAAATTTAGAAACAAAAGTTTTCATACATATTTTCATTGTTTATATGTTTAATAAATATTATTTATTATTTCCTGCCAAATGAATTTGAAAAATTTAAATTGATCTAGATTGTGGACTCATTAAAACTTAAGGAGTTATTTTGGATTGTTAATAATAACATAGAGCATCTCATTTAACACATCCTTTTTCATTTAATTTAAAATCTATAATTTTGAAGTAAAATGGTGGTAGAAGTGTGTTTCTCTTGTGTTTAAATAACAATTATGTTAAGACTTGAAATCTACAGTATTATGGAAATTTTGCCTGATATGTAAGGAGACTCTTAGTTAGCTAATTATTCAATTGTCATGTCATGCACCAAATTATTCAACATCAGAATAAATTCTTACTGCAAAACTCTTTCAACAAATAATTGCTAAAAGTAGTATTTCCTTTCAGTTTATATTAATATGAGATCTTAAGATATCCAATATGCCTATGTAAGGAAACTTTGAATTTTATAGAAATTTTCTGCAAACCTTTTCCAATTACCATTCTATGCGAATAAGTAAAATGATTGTCAGAAAATCATCTCTATTGCTTTTCCGCCCAACTATTGATGGTAGTGTTTCAGTTTCAGCTTTGCTTGAATCATGGTGGTGTTATATTTTTAAATGTCCACAGGATTATGAAAATTAATCCCAATATTAACCGAACTATTTACATGTTGCACAAAACTTACAAAGCATATGCTGAAGTAAAACTATTGTATTGTATCTTTTAATCACCATTCTTTGAGAATAACTGAAATAATAGTCGAAAAATTGTTTTATTGGCTTTACACAAAACTTGGTTATTGCAGCATGGGTTTGTTAGAGTCCTTTTGGTTGGTTGTATTTGTTGAAATGTCCATACCATAGGATTGTTGAAATGTCCATAGGATTATGAAAATTGTTCCCTATTTTCATATTGCTAATCCCATTATGTACTGAAGTAATGGCAAAGCATTGTATTATTATTAATCTTATCATGATTTAATACAAAATCATATATATTCAAGTTAATTCAACTCACAAAACCAGATTAAAATGAATAGTCCTAGTCCATGAAATGATCAAGACTTGAATAACCAAACAATATCACCAAATCACAATAGAAGCTGTTTTCTCAAAACGCCTACACTTTCTCACACAAGTTAACAGTGTTCTGTTGGTAAATTGAGACAGGGAGTAAGTATCCATTACATTGTAAGCTTGTTGATAGAATTGTTTATTATGTTTAGTTTAATATATTTTCCCACACCCAAGTTGCCTCCTACCTAAGATTAAATTGCTTTTAGCAAAACAATATATTAGCAAGTTTGGTTTTAATTGAGCAATAATTATTCCAACTAGATTTTCAATAGGTTGGAATTGGATTGAAAAAGCAGTTCGATAAAATTAAATAAAAATTTGGAAGGTCTTATACTCTTATAGAATACCAATTGCTGCAAATAAATTCTGATTAACAGAGTTTCCCATTAATTAAAACTTACTTATCCTTGTATGGAACATTATTTAAGCTTTTATTTGCTTTCCTGATTAATCAGTTTCTTTTTATTTTATAACATAAGAGGCTGGTGTCAAAATATACAATACTTACATTGATGTAGTTTGCTATGATGTACAGACATTTTAGGTCACTGGCCTATATTGGTAATTCATTTGATTTTTAGTGTTCTATTCCAATTACAAAGCAATAAAATGAACATTGGCATTTTGTCCATTCTTGATGCTTGGGTCAGTTCTTATCTTATTTGCATTAGTCATAGAATCAAGAGACACCATATAAATAGTTTTAACTTAACTTGAGTTTAATCTACGAATATCATTTCTGGACCAGGTAGAATATTCCCAGAACAACATGACTCCGATTATGCTGCTTAAAAACTTTATAAATGTGATTAAATAAAGTCATTTTACTTCTTACATCAATTTATTCATGTCAAATCATTTTATAACATTAGAATTTAATCCCCATTACAAAATTCACAATGGAAAGTAGTTTAAGAAGCTACTGATTAGTGATATTATGAAACAATAACATCAATTACAAACAACTATTGTTAAACCATAATGCCATTGTCTGATAAAAGAATACTGAATCATGAGATAAGTCAAAACACAGTGATGTTTCGCTATAAAGAAATAGACGCACAAATTCTGAAATGAAATTTGAAATAGTTTTCGATTTCATGATAATAATTCGTGTCTTAATGTGATGTATTTGCATGTTATGTAGAAGCTCATAAGGGTATATGTTAAAATTTATTCTAAAGTCAGCATTTCTTCTTAATTTTGAACAATTTTAACTGTATTGTAATTGCCCTATGCTGCATTTTAAATTTTAAATTATATAATCCTTTTTATCCTCAACACGAAGTACAAGTGTCTTTCAGAAAATGAATATAACTATCAATGTTATCACAAGAGCTTCGAAAAGGCTTCAAACTAAATTAATTCGTGTCACTGATTGGACTTTTTATATCTTATTTTAGTTTCCTCATTGAGCTGGACACTGTTGGCATTACTGACTACACAACAACGCAACCCTGGCTGGAACAGTGGTAGCAAACGTTGGGCTCGCAAGTTGTCAATCAAATTCTCCTCTTTCTACTGGACTGTCCGTCACAATACCTCCCATAGCATCGTCAGCTCAACAGGGTGCGGGCGGCTCTAGCTCTGGAGGCCCGTCACCCACTAGTGATGGATCCCAAGGATCTAGGTATGTTCGAATAAATTGATGTTTCACAACTGTGGATTTAAGAAATGTTCCAAATCACTATGGAGAACTTTGAGTTGTGGCTCTGATTTTTGTTACTGAGATAACAGAATACAACTGTGAAAACTGTGGCACTGCTAAATGTTATTTTCTCTCTTTTGAAAATGTTCGAGATAGTAATAAGATAGTATTATAATGTTGACTCTGGAATGCATGTATATGGTTTTGAAATTCCTTCAATATTATAAGTAAATACTGGATATTTGCATTTGGCAGACCTGTATAGCTAGCTTGATTATGAACAATTTCATGTTGTGTGCTTATACACTCATGCTCTGACTAAATATCTAGATAAGCATCTAATAATACCAATTGTTAAATGACCAAAAGATACTACATTTCATTTATAATACTAAAAAAAAACAAAGACTTTGAGTTAATTGAGAATAAGGCTCTACTTCTGAGATAACAAAACACAAGAACACAACTATGAAAACTATGTCATTGCCAAATGTTTTCTCTGTGTAAATATGTGGGTAGTAGTGATTTTCAGTGATTCAATTTCAAACTAGTTCCATATTTAGTTCCACATACATAATCAACATAAAATGTTAGACGTAATTAACTTCACATTCCTGTAGAACTAACTCTCTGATCAATGATTAGGTTCTGGTAGTGTTATTCTTATTTGATGACTTTTTACACTTTTTATGAAGTGTTTTTATCATTCTGAACATGACTTTAGGCAAGCACCACCAGGCTAGCCAAGCATACATGAAGCACTACTACTTTTGAAATGAATATATACTACTTGAATACTATCTAAAACAGCAAATATGTAGAATTACAGAGATTTTGTCAAAGATTTTTGACATCTTCATTTTCTATTTAGTGGTTAAAAAAAGCCTATGGGTGCTGTTGATATTTGATATTTCTATTCTATAGCGGATTGAAAGGAGAGTTGGTGGACAATGATGCAGAAGGGGTTTGGAGCCCTGATATTGAACAAAGTTTTCAAGAAGCTTTAGCTATTTATCCACCCTGCGGAAGAAGGAAAATTATACTTTCAGATGAAGGGAAAATGTATGGTGAGTCCACATAATAAAAATAAAAAGAATCTTCTAAGTTGGATATTTACTAATGTGAAAATTAAAACATCCTACTCCAATCTATTTAATGGTGACTAAAGAAATGGATGACTTGTCCCATAAGTTTAAGTTTTTCAGTTTTAATAGAATCAAATAGTAGAATAATTTGTTTAACAAACTTGTTTAAAAAGAGAAGATGCAGATCCTCACAAAAATATAGTTGTGCTTGTGCATTAGTAACTGTCTATTCAATGTTTTCTTGAATATGCGGTTTGTGAAACGCCCTATAAGTAAGTGCTGTATAGTATAAATTCGCAATGTAATTGTATCAGATATAAAGTGGAATTCGTTGGTTGAATGCTAATGGTTTTATATAAAGTTATCTCACTTTTGCGATAAGAGACATAAATTTTCTTATGATTATCTGATAATTACTTATCTTTATATACTTATTACAATCTGGACTATAATTTGGCAATAATTGGCTGTATTTTGGGAAATGAAGTGATCCAGCCCACCTCTTCACGCACCCAATTCTAGAAACTTTGGTTGGGCATTTTTAGCATTTGACTATAAACAGCTTGGCAATATATTTTTCATGAATATTTTTCTGTACTGTTCACTCCCATTTATAAAATCGATCAATTCGGCAGTGACACACTCACACACATTATAAAATTATTGATATGGTGCGGCAAGTAATTTTTATTACTTATCGATCTTAAGATCGGTAAGTATATTGATAGGTATTTGTATGTCTGTGTGTGTGTGTGTGTGTGTGTCTGTTAGATGAACGCGATATCTCACGAACGCGTGGTTGAATCTGCTCCAAATTTTGCATGTGCATGCACCTTACCTCGGACCAGACGCCTATCGATTTTGGGTTAATTATGTCGTATAATTAGCGAGTTATTAACTAATTACCTATCTAAGATCGATAAGTCTTCGGTCTCCGACCGATATTCTCGTTTATTTATTCATTTCTTTTACTACCAGTATGTAATTTATCAGGTTCTTCTTACTTTATAACTTCTCCATGGTTGTGTGTGCGGGTGCGTGTGAGCGTGTGTGAAATATTTCAATTATTTTAGGTGAGTGAACACGTACCGCTTTTTTTTGCCAAAACCTTCCATTTTATATACATTCTGTACGTTTTAAACCTTATCTAAGGTTTTGTTTGCTCTCCTGATTCCATAATCAGTTTTTATTATTTGTTTTTACAAATCATTTTATTATTGTGCTGATTATGGAGTCGAAATAAACTTATACTTATACTTATAAACCATTGTCTATAGATAGTTATTTATTTTTGATACTTGAGTAAACATAATAACTCATTATTAATTTCATCCGAGATAAAATAATTTAAATTTTGCACAGATCAATCAAATATACAACCCGAATGCCATTTCTTGGTTACTCTTCTGTCATAATTTTCGTTGGATACTTTGTGCCTATAGAGGTTACATGCTTTCGCTAAGAGTAGAGTTACAGACAACCACTGAAAAGTCAGAAACAACCAGAAACTATTTTAAAATTATATCAGGTACCAGCAAAAACCGTAATGTTAGGAAATATGAATATAATGTTATGAGAGAATTTCAGGTTACATCAGAAAATTGTCAGATTGGTACTATGAATAGCATTTTTGAACGATTTTAATTAGTCATCTGTGGGAAATTAGTGAAGTAATATAATAAAAATATTTATGTTATGGAAATATGGAATGTCAATAATTTGAGTAAACGGCAACGAATGTTCTAAATACATATCTATGTAGTATATATATAAGCATTTGTACCTAGGAACTGCATGATAAAAAGTAGTTTTCAATATGTTTGAACTTTTTGAAGGGAATTTATTGTTCCAAAGAACACATTCTCATAAAATTAAAAATGTGATGCCCTAGTACATTTTGAACATACAGGCATTTCTTGAATTATGTTAATGCCTACAGGTGTCAATAAATATCTAATTATTTAATATGTCAGTGATTAGTTTTATCACTTCTAACGTTTCTGGTTTATGGCCATCAATATTTATTACTTTTGACAATTGTATTTCCACATTTTTATTTGATTTTTATTGCTAGGTTATTTTCAAATGGATTTATTCATTTTATTGGTTTATATTAGAGTCTTTGTACACAAAAAACAAAAGAGTTGTGTATATTTAAAAACACTAGATTCCATTGAATGCCCTTTTGACTACTGTAGGATTTGAAATAATAATCCACTGGAGGAGTATATAATCGCGTAACAATTCGGCAAACCAAGGATTCAGATTCAGATATTTGTTTACATCATAAAATATCAATGTAAAGCAACAATACAAACTGACAAATAACATAGACTCTAGTATTTTATGATGTTTTTCCAAATTTCCAAAATTGTTATATACATATATTATAAGATTGTTTTGGTGGGTCATTTCCTTATGTCATGGAAATTATAATAATTAATAATTAAAAGTTTTTGTAATTATTAAATTTATTCATCAATCTGAATCAGCGTTGTAGGTGTCGCTGATTGAAGACCTTTCGCGAGGTCCCTCGCGACTCCTGTCACACAATTAGAGTTAGTCTTATTTGTTTGCTTTAGAGTTGCAATATTTCGATTTTATATTGTGTTGACAAATAAATGATGATTGTTGATTGGTTGGTCGCGAGAAACTCAGTGAGTCAGTGACATCTTGATGATGACTTACAGCAGCAAATATAGCTTGTTCGTTTACTATTGTGGTGTGGTATGGAAATATCTGTAGAGTTAACGTTCAATTTGCAAGCCAGCAACGTTTTACATCATACGACCTGTCGAGTACAAATTAATAATGCTGCAAAGCCTTGTACAGTTAATGGTTTTATGATATGACCATCAATTTCTCAAGTATCTCTGACGAAACACTCCAACGAGGTGTGTCGATGGACGATCATAATACGTGAAATGATATGTCTTGTGTAGACATGAACGGAAACGTCGGAAGCTAATATTAAAGTTGTGATATTCTCATTATAAGATTGATAAAATGTATGGAACTGGAAAATATTTAAATTTGAAAAGACTGAAACTTTCCAGGTAGTTCTTCAGTTTCGCACTCCGCATATAATAATGTGTAACTGTTATATGTAAATGTATTGCTGGATTATTGAAATTTAGTTCGTTTCATTTTAATCGGAGTCTACAGACTTCATGTTACCTATAACGTTAAGCAGAGTTTCAAAGACTTCAGTTGAAATTAATGGATTACCCTATAAATACTGATAAGAGTAACCTGTTTCACTAGTTGTTGATGGCATGTTACAGGGCAATCAGTTCCTCTTTAATAAATAGACTGGAAACTCAACTAGCATTCATATACACGCAATCAACTGAACATTTCGTCCAATTCAATTTCGGAGTAAATAAGATATAAACAGACACAAGTATTACGGAAACGACGTGAAAGACAAAATCGCGTGTACAACCTACGACAAAAGCTTACGATCGTGCTAAGACAGGAAGACGTTTTTCCTCACGGAAACCGACTTGGTAACTTGAATCAATTAGAAACTCAGCCAAAGTTCAATACGGTGAAAGCGATATAAAATAGTCGGATAAAATTATATAATTCAACGCAGATTATACATGGTGTCCAATATTCGTAAAGTCTCTTTACAATTTCAATTTTGTTGTATGAAGTCAGTTCTCAATATATCTTAACCAGATTTTTTTTTTCAGTAATTGATCAAGTATTTTAACTTCATTCAATACATCTGTGAGAGCCAAAACAATATATAGTATCGATAAATTCCCTTTGCAGTTTTGAAAAGGAACGAAACAAATGTTCAACAAGTTAATCTCCGACAAAAGCTTCTTCTTGGGCTTATCCTTGAAGGTTGGGGTCTTTGTGTGGATTGGCCTTGTGTGATACTATCAAATATTCAATAAAAGACTAAAGTATTGTATAGGCTGCAAGGGATGGGACACCATCAACACGGGCTATGGAAGATCAGAAACTAATGATTTTTATCTATTAAACCATGAATAACAAATTCGAAAACCTTGCGAACATTAGTGTGAAAAGTGGGAACTACTAATATCAAGAAAACGCCAAGTGATTTCTATGTACACCTTCATGGTTATGGAATAGCATAGAATATTATTCCTTTTTCACGATAATATCAATACTAAATCGCGTATGCTGGGCGCACAGAATACGCTCCGAGCCTCCGACATTTACTATATTTGCGCTCTGTCATATATGACGTATGGCGTTTTGTACACACGAGTGATGCGTACTCGTGTATGTTTGGTTATGTATAAATTCACATCGCAAATAAGTTACAGTCGAGTAAAGTCCAAACCGACCAGATTTCGCCACAAAACCAAGTTGAAACTCGATCTAGCGTTTATTCTTTCTCACCGCAAAACCAGTTGTAAAATCGCTACTGGAAATTAAACCCACAGTTGTCGTCTATCGCAGTAAACTATTGGTTTCCAGATCATAAAAGATGCAGTTACCTTGCCAAACAAAAGAAAATTTCCCACTCTCATTTTTATGACCCAACTGGAGCAACTGCTGATCTCTTAAAACGAAGATGACATCACATTAAACAGAAAATTCATTAATATGTTCTATATTACTTTTTCACTACTAAATCGAAGTGTATAAAACTCAAAATTGCTTTGTCGGCGTAACTTTACGAACACTGGTCGTATAAAACAGACAGTTAGGGATTCAATTATATTTTCTTTATGTAAATGCTTTTTATGTCACTTTATCCTCGATATATTGACCAATTACCTTGACAACCTAACTTTACGAACATTGGTCGTACAAAAAGGACAGTGCGCGTTTAAATTGATGTTTCCTTCGCTTATATCCCTCCGATAAATTACCCCTTTACCTTCTTGTTAAACTCAAATCAAACAATTACCATTTCATGCGGAACGTTTTCCGGCAGCTTGTTCATGGCTGTCACCATCTCATCAACACCTTGTTTCATTTAGGATAGAGTTTATATTGATGCTGAGAACAATTTTTTCTGAAGAAGGCATGAGAGTAAAATATTGTACTAATTTCGTTCGTGAACACTTTTAATTTTGGTCGTAAAGTTTTTTTTTTATCAAAAACGGTCTTCAATAGCCATTCTTTGGAATTGGAACTATTTGTAACACGTTTTATCGAACTTCATCTGTAGTTTCTCTTCATACAAAAGAGCATTTCTGTTTAAAAATCATAAGGTGCGTTTAATATGTCAGAAATAGTGAAAAAATGTGCAAAACCATTGGAATTTTTTGTTAATTTCGTTTTTGATAACAAATGTTCGATATAATTGGTTATGTTTGCCCTGCCAATATTTGTATTCACTGTTCATGTAAAGACAATGCACTGATTATGATTGCTATTTCAATTATTGCTGTTGTGTATTCCATCAAATCGTCTGATCTCTAACGATATCAGTTACAGCTGAGCGAATTTGGGACATTTTAAGTGTTCATACCAAACAGTATTTTGCCGATATGTTTGTTGTCAGTCAGTCCGCTTTAAATATCTAAGAATTATCTCGAATTTCACAGAATGGTTAGTTTCAGGTGTCATATCCTTCGGAATAAAGAATAACGTTCCGTGTGTCAATTTAGGGGCTTTAATGACTGTATTAATTTTCCACAAATTAATCAGTAACAAGACATATTCGAAACAAATAATCCCAAGTCCAAATGTTCCTATTCACTACGTTAAGCAGTAGAACCAAATCGGTTTATATCACCTTTTGAGGTTTTTGAGAAAATCGCATTTTTTAGTTTTGTTGTGAAAGCCTAATCGAAAAATGGTACTCCCGAAGTATGTGAACCAAGATGGCGGACATCGGATCGTAGTATGTGTACCAGGTAAGGGTTGTTAGACCATGATTTTATTCCAATTTTCCTTATTTCAGTTTCTTACGAGTTCGGGGACTAGCCAAGTGACTCTCGTATTATTTGTACCTGAAATTAGGGCCTAACCCTTACCTAGTACACATAGTACGTTCCGGTGTCCGCCATCTTGGTTCACATACTTCGGAAGTACCGAAAAATGGACACAAGGCACCAACTAAAATCGAAACTAAATCATGTACAAATTTGAAACCTATAGATCTGGTTAATAATAACAGAAGATCAGAAAAAGCCATTTCTGAAAAATGTGACATTAACTACTCGGTTCACTGCGACCATATATGTGTATAACTAAAATTTCTTATACGTAATCACATACGTGCTTTTTCTGGTTATTTTATCACCTCAGCAATAAAAATACTAAATAGGAATCGTATGGTAATGTTAAACAATTTATATAATATGATACTGTATAGCTTTTAGTTCGTAAGTTATTAGGTTATAATATCCTCCCAGCAATAACAATACTAAAAGAATCAGTTTGAATATTAGTCCAGAAACGTGATTTGTATATTTATCAATATATGACTGATATATGACAATACACGATGAAAGCGACTGTTCTACTAGCGATAAATTCTTACTAGGAATTGTCTGGGGATTTCGTATGTGTCGGATAACGCTTTGTTAATTCACAAGAAATATTAATTCGGTCACAGTTTCTCAAAGGATTTGATAAAACGACATTTTTGTATTTCGCTGTTGTTGCAATATTATACGCGTTCACATTTCTAATTGTTTTGCATTCACGTATACCAGATTCAGTTCTGGAGACTGGGTGTTCAATCAACAAATAAATAAAAAGGAAGAAATTTCCAAACGTGTTTTCAAATGCTTTGAAGCACTTCAGTGTTGCGAACATTAAACTAGTCTAGAGTCACGTTTTGACTTGAGAGCAAAATAAAATTTAGAAAATATAAGTGTTAATAACTGAACTTAAGCAACCACACCAAAGCAAAAGTATCAAACTCAAAGAGCCTTTTCAAACCATATCACAGGCCTTTCATATCCAATGCCAAATATAAACACACATTAAAGAGAACAGTTATAGTAACGCCATCTTGAACTTGAACGACAACTTATATCTCTTTCAACTTACCACATCAATCAGCATCAGGCGAACTTATAGATGTTTATATAGGGAATTGATCAGGTCATTCTTATAAATATGATCAATGTGGTATTTTGAAGAATGCAGTTTATCTATACAAGCTTTATCGTCTGATTTAATTGCAATCTTAAAGCTAACCACGGCTTAAAACAGCGCTTCCCGACCGAAGAGGAATTCCTCCTCAGGGAGGGATTGGTATTTTTATTATTATTATTTTTTTTTTGGGGGGGGGGGGTATTTGCTGTAGTATTTTTTATATTCTTTGTTCTTGACTTGGTATTTTCGTAGTGTGTGTACCAGGTTATGATTAGGCCATAATTTTCTTATTCCGATTTTCCTTTTTTTAGTTCTATTACGAATTCGGGGACTGTCTGTGTTAGCCAAGTGAATAGTCCCTTTACACAACTTGATGATAAGTAGGCGAACAAAATTTGTTACCTCCATTTTGGTACACATACTTCTAAAGCTTCCGTTATTTTATTACTATAACACTTATTCATAAACAAATGATAAACTACCCAAACTGTACAAAAACGAGTGTGCGACTTGTGCATAATAGTAGAAAATGAACAAATACAGCAGTGTTATGCATAGGGAGGGAAGAAAAAATGTTTCCCAATAGGCAAAGGAATTTAACAAAAAAGGTTGAAAACCACTGGCTTAAAATATATAATATTATGACTTGAAAGTTTTATAAATATAGTTATAATGATCATTAAAATCGTTGAATAAAAAAAATCCGGTACGTTAACATTATGTTAAATACAACTTATGGTCGGCATGTCATTTTCAATATATATCTTATTCTAATACCATTATGTGCTATGCGACAACTTCAATCTACGTAAATTTTGACTTTGCGTTGCTTAAAAACAATGTATTAGGTTGTTGTATGGTGAAACAGTATGCTTCAATAGTTTTCGAGAAAAATGGCCATACATGTTCATATTGTTGACTACATTTTCTGGCGGTTTGAGTACATTAATTAATCTTATCCCGATACTGCCATAATGTAAATTGTAGCATGATTTCATAACGTCAATGTTCGCCATCTTTTACGTTGCTTCACAATCAAGTTTCATATAATGAAATATTACGCTACGACGATCAAATAAAAATAATTATTTTATGAAATTAAATTCATCAAATATGATATTATAAGCAACCGTCGTTCTAAACTTTTAAATATAAATAAATAAAAATGTTTTTAAGAGAACGTAATTCACTTAGAAGTCCAAGTCCCCAACGTATTGGTACTTCGTGTGAAGTTTAACCCAGTCTGCATGTTTCTTTTGATCTTGATTGAATCGCGGTGACTTCAAAGCAATTTGATAGGTTTATGAATTGAATAATATACTTAGGGCTCTGTCTTTTGATATGGTCGCAAGCTAGCGTGATAAGATACTTTTAAAACTGAAATAAAATAACTTGAAATTTGTTGTATGTAGCTCGTGTGTTTTGGATAGGAAGTGGATCTACAGATCATTTTGCTACTATGTTGTTGTTGTTGTTATTTAATTTTTTCTTTTAAATTGTTCGACAAACAAATTTTCAGTGGTTAAAAATTGTTTTTGTCGCTAGAAGGCTTATTCACTCCAAAAATATCTCTGGGTTTTCAAGGATTCGTATTTTGTGTGTGATGATGTCTTGCGCATTTTGTGGAATTCACGATCGTTGCGATCTTCTTGACGGTCGAAGTCAAAAGGACTACCGTACCGGTACGTACTGTGAAAGATTACATACCCTTACTACTTTGTTTTGACCTTTCTGTTCATATAATTGAGCATTGCCCAGTGGGCAATGCCCACTTATATTTTCTCTCATTTTTTATTGTATATATTGAATGCGTTTACGTATACGAAACCACACCTGGCTCTCACCTAATTGATTATCTGTTATTTGAGCTTTGAAGTGACATTTATGATGAGTATCATTTAACATCATTGACCCTGTTTACGACCTCTTTGAAATTTTGAGTGGAAAATTTGTATTGGACTCGACGTTTGCGGTACAACGTATGCTTTCCAGATGAACTTTACTCTGCATTAGCACAGTAAAGCTATATTCTCATCTACGATGATTGTTTCTTTTAAGTTTTACCAAGTTTTATTACTAAACAATGAGTAGCCTATAATTACAATATATCTTATTTTTTTGTATATATAGCCTGTAAAAACAGACTGAAATTTCTGATAAACACGCGAAAATCACGGAAAAACATTCCTAATTTCTTATGGAATCTATTATCTCTACTTAGTATACAAAATCATAACTTTGTTTGGCACTTCAATCGATATGGAGAAGAGCTTCAAATTGCATCCCGGCCCTTAACTTATATTTACCTTGAGACTTCTTTTATATAATAGTGTTTAGGAGCTAATTTAATTTAATCAAAATTTCGATTTATGCCGTACCCTGAAAACATAGAGACGAAGAGTTAAAATATGCGTTACATTTAAATTATTTCACAGGCATACATAATAGAATTTAATCAATTATACCATATTTACGGTGTATAATTTGTATTGTTGGTTGGTATTTGAATGTTATAATAATAATAATAAATATCATTTTAAAATAAAAAGAAAAACTGGAGTGGGTGACCAGCGTTTAATAATTTGGACATTAATTGACTCGTATATATGCTCGTGCTTCGGATGAGATGCCCTGAGTACTTGAAAAAGATTTTTCAAATATTATTTCCTACACAAAGTGGATGCCGCGTTTATTGCTGTATGATTGATGTAGCTCCTTCAAACGAGGTTGAATTGCCTCGTCTATACTGATACACCAACCAAATGAGCAAGGTATTTGCAAGAATTGTTGCAAATAGTGCCCATTTCCAAATATTACGTTTATCATTTTCGGCACTCGGCAGCCTAAAATTTGGAACGGAATTGGTTCTTTGACCCTCGGAAACTGTCAATGCAAAGTCGGTTCTCTAATAAATAAACGTTTCCGATCCAAATATAAAATTATACCGTATTTTTGAATTAGTTTCTTGGAACTAGCATTCAACTATGTAACTGCAAAAGCGTACTTACGACAATGCACACGCTTAAAATACAAGGTGCATAATACAACCAAACAGTAGAATAGCGTAAATTCGTGGAGTATAATCCAAAAAATAAAATTATTCCCCCTGAAATCTTTTTCTGTAAATGGCATGGAAAGATAAACGTACATTTATAAATGATGGTACGTTTAATAATTATGCTTAATTGCAGAGAACCTATTTCCATATGCCAATTCTCGCAAAACTAAATTAAAATGTAACAGCCTCTAATCAGATCTATTCAATCAGATCTATAATCATCCTATATAATCGGTTTCTATCGGCGGTAAATGTTGATGATGGTAAATTCATAGGACATATATGAGTAAGTATTAAGAATGTAGTAACATAGTGGTTCTCAATCTTTTTGAGCCGCGCCCTGTTTTTAGAATTTTCAAATCTCGCGCTCACCTCAAGATAAACAAGCTATCAATAAGCTACAAATAACAGATGGTAACGCGGAATTATGTATTATTCAAAAAACACGTTGAAAATATGTGGATGTAACGTAAATATCAAGAATAAAGAAATGTAAATTTCTAAAATAAGGCTGGTAAGATCAAATCTAACAAATATTTTTCTTTCCAATTAGCTTCACGTCCGCTAAAAAATTGTCCACGCATTCTTTGTGGGGCGCACCCCATCGCTTGAGAACTTCTTAATAAATACTTTACAGCAGTAGTTCTCAACCTCTTTTGTTCGAATCCTCCCTTCACCCATATTGAAACTATTTAATCCTCCCATCCTATGTTGCTAGTGCACAAGACGCATTCCCGTTTTTGTACAATTTAATTATTATGTTTTAATGAATACTTATCATAGTAATATTAAAAAACTGAAGATTGTAATACTACAGCGGATTCAAAGTAAAATTTCTCCCCAGTTGGGAAACGTTGCATTACATTTTTACGAATATATAGGGAGGTATGAAAATTGACAAAAAAAAACATCTGAACTTTACAACTTTATAAAACAAACTAATTTCCGTTAAAAAGAATTTTTTTTTAAATTTGTTGCAAAAATTTGGACCTCCCGAAGTATGCGCATCAAGATGGCGCACAACCTGAACTCAAGTTGTGTACCAGGTTAGGGTTCGGGTTACGCGACATCTTGGTGCGCATACTTCTGGAGTACCCGAAAATTATTGATGTATATGTCGAAAAATAATATTAATTAATTGAAAATATCCTCTGAATGGCAATACTGCCAATATAATGTTTTCTGGGCACATTTTCATACGAAATATAGGAATTAATGTCAGAGCATGATTTGCAAGGCATCGTCCATATCGCATCGGATCGATAAACACCTAAACTACTTAATATATTCTATTAGTCCCGCTTCGCTTCGGGAGGTCTGTGAGGGTAATTTTATACTGTATATAAAATTTTTAATATGGGCGTTCGTGAAACCGAAAGTTGCTCTTTTTCGCGTATCTTGTTATCTTGGTTTAAAATTAATCGGTAATTAAGAAACAGTTAATATTGGTTTTGTGGCATAAGATAACAAGAAGATTATGCCTTCATAATTATATTTAATGACGCTATGAAATAATTTGCAATTTTAAATTCGTCTCGCAGATCACATTTTTTCTTTTGCTAAGTAACTGTCGTGCCAATATTCATTGGTGGCCTATGCTACTTAGTATTGAAATAGATATTCCAAAATGATATCGAACCGCGACATTTAGAAGTGATTAAGTTCCATAATTTTCCTTTCGTTTCAATGCAAGCATGGGTCGTCTTAGCAAATCACTTATTATTACTTGTATATGCCGAAGGAAAGTAACAAGACCGTAAAATTTTCTTGCTTATTTATAGATTTAATAAATTTTTGGTAATCAAAGTGGACTATTGGTTCAGTGGCGACTCGTATCACTGGATATTTGACCAGTGCCTTATTCAAGACATATGTGAAAACACTTTGTGAAAATTGGAAAATTTTTTTTACTGTATGGCTGTAATCAAAGTTCGATAATATCATATTATGTATATATATATATTGTGTAAAAAGGAAATCGCGTATTACGTCATAAATTACTATGTTTCAATTCGGCGAGACAAACTGTCATATTTCTTTAATCTCCGCTTGGGAATTGTGTAATATGGTTTCATGTCTGTCGCATTCTAGAAAAAATAACTCGTCCGCGTGCGCTATTTTTCATTCCCCACTACCTCCCGATTCTTGTGCCTTCGATGTAAGCTTCTCTAGGAGCGATTCTCTTCACCGACGTCAATACACACAATTATGTATCTGGTAATGTTTTCATAATGAGTCTATATCTTCGCTCAGCTCACCTGGCGAGAGGAGACATTCCAGAGTCACGTTCTGGAATTTGTGCTGAATAGTGAAATCGACATACCTTAAATTCCAATCATATCTATAGTCTGACGAGGCGTGTTTCCAGTGTTTTTTCATCTCAAACACTGACTTGGCCAATTTTGGAACGAGAATTATCGCTGTGTATTCATACCCCGTACTTAGTCAAAGTTTTCTAAAAAATTTGTAAATACTATTTTAGGTCACCGGTCACCGGCAGACCTGAAAGGGTTTTGGTTTACTTAAACAAATTCATAAATTCCAAGACGGGTTACATTAGGTGACTTCGAATATGACGCCTCATGTTTGCTATTGAAATTTGCCAGTGTCATGCTTTGTGTAGTTTTTCCTATATAAAGTTCAACATGATTGGGCACGTTGAAGTAGACATTTGCAAATGGATATGGAAAAATATGCAATAAGCATTGAATACTAATGACGCTAAATGCATACTATGATAAGCGCACATCGAAAGGCCGAGAAATTCACTGAAGCGCGGTTAGGTACTTGAAACAAAATACCTGCTTGTATATTTCTTTTGGGCAAAATAAATGTTGATACAAAATATGAAATCGCAAAGATCAGCAATCCTGAACCTACACAAACCTACAAAATTGTTTAAATTATATTGTCTTCATCATTTCATTTTCATGATTAATTCGTTGTTAATTAATTTTAATTAATTATTTTATGATTAATTTGTCTGGTATTACGGCAGATGTAAACTGGAAAGTAAAGTTTTACTCAATTAAGCAATATTCGTTGAATGTCGCTCTAAATTTGTTGTTATTTGGAATAATAGCTAATAGCAAGGCAAACTGTACATTAATCTCGTCACAAATGCGCATTCCTACACAGGCCGATATACGACTTTATATAATGAAAGAAAAAAATTGGGCTGACCCGTAAAGGATCATGTAGGAAATCTGGTTACAACAGGGATGTTTAGAGCACAGTGTGTCACCGAAATTCCTAATACGTGGGGAGGGGACATGGGCATGTGATATCGCTATTGTTGGTGTTGATAGCACAAGGACTATCGGACGACGTACTTTTTGTTTATAGTTATACTCATCGAGTTTCGGCGGTTACTTTTCGCATCTCAGCTTCCCCCCTTAACTTATCTCTGAAATTAATCTTCTTTACTTTTGAATGAGCATCTCAGCAAACAAGGTGTCGCTGACACGATGACTTTGGTCGTATTTCGCGACCCCTCAATTGCGGAAATATTGTATATTTGTTTATTCAAATTAATCGTTTATTGTTATATTTGTTCAAAAGTGTCCTTACAATATTTCATGCACAACGAAATAAATATCTGAATCTGAGTGCAAGTAAACTCTGTACAAGTTTTAAATGAGTTACTCAGATACTGGTATTCTATCAACGAAGCCATGATTTGTGGTTGTTTTTGTGTTTTTAAAGTTGTTCGAAATAGCACTGAAGGCAGCGCTTCGTAATCTGGATAGAAATACATTTTCATACTCACAATATAAACTATTCAAAATGCACAAAACTAGAGTACAAGTTGCAAGTATCACTTACTAAGGATCCTTTAAATTTTAAAGATTGTACAAAAAACGGAAATAGACTTTTTTCGGTGCTCCCGAAGTATGCGAACCAAGATGGCGGACATCGGAACGTAACATGGGTAGCAGGTTAGGGTTAGGCGATAATTTTTTTCCAATTTTCCTTATTTTAGTCCTATTATCAGTTCGAAGACTAGCCAAGAGCCTCCCGTAGTATTTATACCTAAAATTATGGCCTAACCCTAACCTAGTACACATATTACATTCCGATGTCCGCCATCTTGATTCGCATACTTCGGGAGCCCCCTTTTTTCAGTCAGTCAGTAGTTTATTTTTCACCAAAATGAAAATACACTTAATGCGAACAAAAGCTAGTGAAAAAACATGAAAATGGCACTCCACGGTTAGGGTGACGCGAAAAAAAACAATATTGGTTATCGAGCAGCGACACCTGAAGAATATATAAGTTTGGAAATTTATTAACTTAATGCATAATGGTTTTCTAATATTCAATGTGGATGCGGTTTACGGTTGGTTGCGGGGCGCTATTCAGTTTCTTGTATCTGACTGGAATAAGTATAAATTTGTAATACTACTTCGTCATTAATAACAGTATGTCAAAAGTCAACATGGCCTATTTCCCATTACACAGTTTAGAAAGCCTACAGTGTCACTGTAAATAAAATTGTTGAATATACTTGAAAATGCGAGTACATCTATGGTATTATCTGGAATGTTTCAATACTTTGATCAATGTCTATGATTATCACCAAATTGTGGTAATTGTGTGATTAATTTTCTTTTTCAAAATATGAAAATAACTACAGTCTAAGCCTAAAAAAATGCGGGTTTAGTACACTCAGTATTGTTGATAACAAATGATAAAACCAAGGTCTGTCTGTTTTATATTTTCCTTATCTTTATGAGATGACATCGAGAAACGTCTTAGCTTAAGGCGAGATGAGGTAATCCGAATTTTGACGGCTTATGGTTTATGTAAGTTCCCGTTTGCCCTCATTAAAAACACGTTATCTCTCTCGATGTGATGAAGTCAATATACAATTTTAGCTTAGAGTGAAGATAGGTGTAATAAGGTAATCCGAGCCTGCGAATAACTTTGTACTCGTCCGATATATATTCAAATGTAAGAAAAATACGTAAAATTAACAAAATATTAATGTGGCACAATTCGTAGAAAACGATATTTACTTGGGTAAAAATAGTTTCCATTTTTGTTGTTCTACCCATTGACATGTTACAACGACGAAATTTCTGAAACAGATAACTGTGAAAACGCGAAAAATAATTATAACAAAATATTCAATTGTTTTGATACTAGCAACATTTGATAATAAGTAAAAGTTTATGTAGAATCCATAATCACCATAACAGAAGATAAAATGGTTGATAAAACGAATAAATAAAAACGGATTACAGAATCGGGTCGGTGGATTTCGGCTTGTATATACTTAAAATTAAATTTTGGTACTAGAGTTCCGCGACCACACCGCGTCGTTCCAACGTCAAATGTATCTTTATTACGAAATACGACTTAGCGGGAAGCGCGTGGAAACGGTTGGTCTACCACGATATTACCAAGATATTAAGTCTCGCTCACGTGAAATGTCGAACAATTTGTTGCATTATCCTGAAACCAGAATTATCAAAAAAAGAGTTGTTGTTGAGTTAACGCTTATAACATCAGTAGTCTTCTGCGCCATTAACAAATGCGAACTAAAATTCTATAGCTTACTGCTACATTGTACAAGGTGTCCAAAAAGTCCCGCCCGATTTCAAAGCATTACCAATTGCAAATTTAAATAAATTTTGTTGTATGATAAATGGGGACTACAACATTCAACATCTATAACATCCAATTAGAAACAGGTTGACTATAAATCTTTTTTAAAATAAAAAAAAAATAACATTTGATAATAAAGACTTTACAACCGGCGAAACTTTTTGGACACCCTGTACAATGTTTGCAAATGAATCGAATAAAAATAAATTAATTATAAAATATTAATTACCAATTAATCCTAAATAATTCTGCGGTAGAAAAGACAAACTCCATTACAGTTTCAATTATGTCTATGTCAGTGAGAAGCTCTTAATTCAAAGTTTTTGGTTTCATGTAAAATGGAAAAAGTAGTCTTAGAGACAATCCATTCTAAATAAAATGTATCCTTTATAACAATAACGAGGACATGGGACAATCTTAATTTGGTTTTAATAGTATTTACTTGGTAGGCTGAACATAGGTGATGTTTACTTCCAATCTTCTTTCGAAATCACCACATAACTAAATAGCCAGGGGTTATAATGTCATAAATAAATCTATTTTTATCCTCTATGTTTCATAATGGTGGCGAAATTACCGCGCCTGGTACAAAATTTTCCCATGAATGCATACTTTTTTACATTGCCATGTTAATAAACAAACCCAATGCTATTGGAAAATGTAAATGTGCCTGACTTGCTTTAAATTTTATGTTAAAGATTCAATTTGTTAAATAATTAAAAATTATGAGATCATAGTCACAAGGTATTGACTATAAGTGTATTCTCCCAAAATTACTAAAAGAAAAAGAAGTTTTATGTTTCAAAAATATATGTCTTGCGCAATTTTCAAGTTTGGTAATTCTGGAAATCACCTCATATCAATTGCACAATGGTGGGTAAATTTAGGATGGAAATACCCTCACCCATTTTATGATACTTCCTTGAAATGCTATCAAGATTATTGTTTTCACAACAGAAGGATATTTTTAAATTTGTGCTATTAATATGAATCGAAAATCCAGCATTTTTTTCATAAATGTTTTGATAGTAAAAAACTCCAAGGCTTAAAATAAACCAATAAATGTATGAATGCGTTTTCTACTGAATATTTTGATTTAATGATAAATTAAAAAAAAGTTTAGCAAAGAACATACCCTGCTCAATGACATTTCAAAAAAATAAACATGTTGATAGAATCAGTAACTGTTTTAATAATCATATATAAAACAATCAGTCTATGCTATCACATTATAAACGTCTTGTTTTTGGCTGAGTTTAGTGAAGATTTATTCATAAATTTTATAGAAATCAAGTTACTGCCTACTACTAATATTTTGACTTTATCATGAATTAGTATAAATGTTTAGTGAAGAATAACCATTCCAGCAAAATAAGCATTTTGATATGGACATAACTTTTTAAATAGTTATACAGATAACCAGTCTAAGTTTTTACATTATCAATGTCTTGTATTCGACTGGGCTTATGTTGATCAATCAAGTTACTCAAAATTGCTACTTAAATACCTGATCAGGTTTTATTATACACATTATGAATCATGGACCACTTGTTGTGAATTTGTCCTATCTGTGATTATTTACTCTAAGCTCTGACTCATGTTGACTTACTTGTTATAACATTTAAGCACATGTTTTTTAGTTCGTGTGCCCTTTGGGGGGCCATGTAGATTTTATGTTATAAATAATCCATTCTGTCCAGAAGAGGGTTTATATTGATAATATAAATCTTAGCATTTTCCATGATTATGTACAGACAGATAAATGTTGTTTGATCAATTTTACGCTTGTGTACAAATTCGGAACCAAGCATCCTTTAATTATAGTGTATGATATTCTATGGATATAATGCCAGTAGGCATCACGTTTAACAAAATTTTGACCTGTTATTTTATTTAGATATTAATTTAATTCTAAATATAAAAACAAATTGTACAAAATGAAAGCTATTTACTAATAGTAGTAATAGGAGTGAAAATGTTCAAACCTCCCTTATTTTAAAATAATATTTTTTTAATATGTGAATTAGACAATAACTATTGTTAGCATTCATGGCTTAATAACTTATATCTGATTTTATTGACCTAAATTGCTTTGTCAATCAATATCTACTGGCAAATATTGCCATATAGCTCTTGTGGCATTTCAGTTGCTATATGATTAAGCCATCTCATTGCCTTTCCTTCCTCCATGATAAATATGTAAATCCTATTCTACAACCTTGCTTATAGACATCTGAGTCACTGAGTGTGTATGAGTGAGTGACCTTTGAACAAATTATTTTAAAATAGCCCCTTATTTTTTCTATTTTAATGATGGATCCACCCCTGAATGAAAGTATAATACAAAATTAATACAGAATATCATTTCAAATTGAATTTTGACTTTTGTTATATATTTTTTCCTATACTACTCCAATTTAGGTCCATCATATAATCCCCAGCTAACCTCTAACTTTTGTAATACAATTTCTAAATACCGAAATAGGATTTAATTTACCAAGCCTATTAAGTGCTCAAGAGATTACTAATTTATGCCAAAACTAGGATTTATGTAAATAATCCTATATATAATATTATATGTATAAACTAATGAGGCCTATTTGTAACTAAATAAGGTATATTTTGACTTCGATACAATATTAGGACATCAAAATTTGAATTTGTTTCGTTATTTTGTGGAAAAAAATTTGTCCTTCATACCTCTGATATGTTATTATGGGTTGTATCTCTTAGCTGCATGCTTAAAGGGTTCTGTCTTAGATATGATTTCTAACATTTTTAACAAACATGGTCAAAATATAATCTACTCTATCTGTTATATTTCACCCTTTTATCAATTTACTCCTTGTAGGTAAAAACGCGATATCTTGCTTTGAGAAAACGTACCTAAAAATTTTGCCCAATTGCAATTACATATCAGTATGGATTGCATTAAATCTAGTCAAACCAAGATCACAGTTTTATAATTTGTAATACTTATTATCACTATACTTTGTTTTAGGTCGAAATGAACTTATTGCAAGATACATCAAGTTACGAACTGGGAAAACAAGAACAAGAAAACAGGTAACATGTTGTCATAGTGGAATAAAGCTCTCAGGTTCAAGATCTAACCAGAAAATTTTAAGTAGGATGTTTTAGGTGTGTAAGATACATGCTAAACCGAAAATAAAATCCCATCCACTCTGACTCTCAGTATTCATTTTAAACGGTAATTAAATTGGCCCCCCTGTTCTCATATTGAAGACATTTAGGTAAGTAACTGATCAATAACCATACATCATATTTTAGGTATCGAGCCACATTCAAGTTCTCGCCAGGAGGAAATCTAGAGAACTTCATTCCCAGTTCAAGGTAATTGTAAGTCAAAATTTCTGTTATATTTACAACAAAATAAATGGTGATGGCATGTTCAACTAACATGAATGTCAAGCTTCAAATGCATTTTTTGAATGTTTTCATTTATTAATTGCTGTCATATCAAGAAGCATAGAAAGTAAATTTCCAACTATATTTAAGTAACAATAATAATTTAATATTTATTGAAGATATTGTATATAATCGTGAAACTGCGATGATCAAACATTAAATAACATTTGAACACATTGCTTGTTCAAAACTTTCTTAGTTTTGTCATTTCAATATTCAAAGAATCATTTATATGCAAGGAAAGAAAAAAAGACTAAATGAAACATGATACAAGACAAAAAAAAGAAAAAAATGTGGTATTATAAATTTATTCATCGTTTTCACCCTTTCAAAAATCAAAGCGTTGATTATAAAATTTATAAATACATAATGATGTAAGATATTGAAAACAAGGAAAAAGTTCTTTCAGAATTGTGTTATTTTGAACTTTATGCATAGCCCTTACGCTTTTAAAAACCAGAGCATAATTTGGATTTGTGATTACATTAGCATGTAGTTGGGATACTAAATGAAAAATCGCCCTAAACTTTGGAAATTATAGTAATTTTATAACTACTATATTCATTGAATAAAATCAATCTTGACATAGTTCTGATTTAAAGTACCGGCAATAAATATCATAAATACACCACATTGGTATGGTAGAAAGCTTTGGAAGTAATTCAAAAATCTCAATTCAATTGATAGTTTTGATACTTGAACATGTTAAAAAACTCATTTTTTGTGACAGTGTAATCTCTGTTCATTTTGACAATGAATGTTTTGTTTTGGATCATTTCCATAAGTGAGAATGTAATCTAATACTTTGGTGTGGTTTTTATGATTGGGTCTCCAATGCGCATTAGTGTTGAACTCTTTGTGTGTTTTTGATCTGAAATCTCTAAAACCCAATCATCCAAAAATTCAACATTTTCAAGATTCAAAGGGAATTTATTTGTGAAAACATATGGTAAAGTTTAAAAAATGGATTATTGAAAAGGGTAACCATTTTGAATTTCAATTAAAATTAATTGGTTATCATATTATTAAATGAATTTCAAATGTAATAGTACATTTATACAATTCAGGACAAAATACTACAAATGAATTAAAACTAAATAAATGAATTAAATGAAATTACCGATGGCTGGTAAAGGTATTTTATTGTATGTATGTAAGTAACTTATATGTAACTACAGTTGCTGACAAAATAAAAACAAACTTAGAGCGTCAGAGTTCAAGAAATGTTAAAATATAAACTTTGTTCAAATACAAATCATGTTGCTTTATTTACCGGTGTCACTTATTTTCAGCTTTATAAACTTTTATTTTATTGTTAGAAACATCTAAGTTCACAAACAAAGTACTTTTTAAACATAGGTTAATGTGAATAGTTGACCCGGAGGCATGTCAACAACTGTGCATTATGAGATCTTTGCTACAATTAGACTAAGTTTTGTCCGTCGTGTCACGGTTTCGGAAAACTTCTATCACAAGTAAAAAAATATAAACCTTAAGAACACAGGCCTATGCTGGGTCAGAATTAACTCAATACAAAAGGTTTCATATCAAGGCATCATTGTTCATTCACGATTTGTTTAACTATAACCAAGCTTGCTAGATATTTACCTGTCTATGTAAGACACTTTGGCGTCACCTTTAATGCTTTCCAATACGGTCGATTGCTAATGAACACTTTATGTGCTACGATACTTGAAAACAAAATGAGCAACTTTCATTTTGAAATGGGTGATTTGAGTCTGAGTGCTGTCAGTCATTTCAAAATTTGTTTAGATTTTAAAACACTGTAACAATTTATAAAGTTAATCGAGAGTTAAACCTAATGATGATTGACGATACTCCCCCATATCAAGAATAGATATGTGTCACAAGACATTTCAAACATAACAGCAGTTTATTTTTACACGAGCCGAAAGTACACATCGTATATACAGATTAATGAAAGATAAAAAAAAATGCATTTTAGTGTGAAGGAAGACGCGATAAACCAGTAATGGTTATCGAGCAGTGTCACCTATAAAAAAAGTCTAACATAAATATGTTAAAAACATTATTAAAAAAATATAGAATCAAGTGTGATCTATTATTGTCATTATAAATTCCTGTCCGAAGCAACATTTCAGTTCTTCTTTTAATAATTTATATTATATGGTATAAAAGATTATGATGTTCCCCGAAACATGCTGAATCATGCTTCATTTCGCACACATTTTTCTTCATGCTTTTTCCATTTAAAAAAAATGTAATATTTAAACTAATGAGGAATGAAGATCCAATCAAATGAGTAAACTTAGTAAGACTGTAATCATTTTCCGATAATTATATCATACTAAACCTTGAAACCACCTGAATTGCGGTACCTTATAATACAAATTTGATGTTTTTAATTTTTAGCACATTGGTAAAATTCTAAATTAAATCAAAGTGCTTAAATATCTTGTGGTATATAAATTCAAGCAATTTTCATGTTTTAGTTGGTTTAAAAATGTATTAAATTTCAAATTTGCCGAATTTCTCAAAACCTTAACCTGGATTGTTCTATTTTTAATAAAAGCTAGTTGAATTGAACATGTTTATGAAAATTTTTTAAATTCTTTGAATGGCTCTTTTTTTCTTTATTAATATGACAACCAGCTTTTCATTCTAACTCCAAAACTAACCATCTCATCCTATTTATTTCTTTCTGCTTGCTGATTGAATGTTGCTACATTTTCATCAATCATGCCTGCCTCCATATAACAGACTCCTAGAGGAAATGAAGGAGAACCATGGCCGCCTTATAAACCTCAGATTAATAACATGGTGAGTCGATTTAATGGATGAACAAAGATCATGAGCATGCATGGATATTGTATATAACTAGGGAAAGAATTAACCAGAACAAATTACCTAAATTGTTAAAATACAGGGGTGTCCATAAAGTTCTTTTACAATTTTGTTATGAAGTCAGTTCTCAATATATCTTAACCAGGTTTGTTGTTTTTAGATCAGCAGTTGTTCAAAGTATTTTTACTTCATTTAATACCTTTGTGAGGGACAAAACAATATATGGCATAGATAAATTCCATTTGCAATTCCAAAAATTTTGAGACTTTATGGACACCCTATAATTTAAAAACAAAGGCAGTAATGATATCAAAGAGGAGAAGGAAATCAAATTTCATATGGGCTTGGTTGTTTTTACTATGGTTCATGGGAAATGGACTTAAAAATAGATTTCGAATGCCTAATATTCAGTCCTGTGTATGTGTTTATTTGAGTTCTGATTAACAGTCTTTCATGGCATCTCATTCAGTAATATACCGATTTTCAAAATTTACATTGGTTATTATAAGAGAGTTAAGTCACTCTCATTAAACTTGTCATCACATATGTTCACCTTTATGTTGATTTCCTTCAGTTTTGGTAGAAACAGGGATTTCCATGAATCGATTATTCAAATACATTCAAAATTTATTATATTCTATATGGAAAAATTTGATTTTAGGAATGATTTGAGATATTTATATTGGAGATTTTGTGCCATCATACAAGCAGATCAAAATATACGATATCTTAGCTAGTAACAAACAACACAGAGAAAATAATGATCACTATATTTATGTCGTTTTAGATGATCAACATGAAAATATAGAAATTTTGTCCCCAATTGAGAGCGTAATCGATATTCAAAATAATTTTTCAGAATGTGTTCAAAATAATAAAATACTCGGTTTGGCCATCCCTGGGTAGAAGTATCTATATACCTTGAGTCAAGGCAGTCACTGTTTTTTCAGTTCGGAGTCGAGTCTTAAATGAGTTTAAGTCTCATTGGTGGTTATGACCAGTCTGATTCAATATGTTTGGATGACTTGAGTCACTTTGAGACTCTGATGAATGATGACTTTGACTTGGATCCAACTTCAGTCCAGTCATTAACTCAAGCCTCCCAATCTGTGATTAACATCTTGGCCAAGTTGACTTATTTGCTTTTGATTCAGGACCAAGCAACAAAAGATAAAGTGTTGCAAAGTATGGCAAGCATGTCCTCAGCCCAGATAGTATCAGCAGGAGTTATACCGAACAATCCTTCACTTCTATCCGGGATCAGGCCGCAATATCAGAAACCTCATGTAAGTTTGTTTTGTTACAGAATGAAAGTAACAATAAAGCCTTTTTGTGGAAATAATATGAAATACAGGAGAGCAATGCTCAAATATATGGATGCTTGGGTTGCAAATTAGTACCGGTATTTCCATTGCCTTAAAGCATGGAATTTGCTGTAAAGATTGGCAGACAAGTGTGGTCATGTGTGACAAAACATCAAAGTAAACATCAGGTCCCACATGAATCGGAGGAAATTAAAAAATATGTAAACTCAATAGCCTTTTAGCGCTTTCAGCCACCTTTAAATGCTAAAAAAATTGTCAATTAGTCAAAAAAGTGATTTTTTCCAACAACTTCTTGTCCGATAATGAGCAGTGTATTTTTGAGTGTGATACTTCATTCAATGAAGTCCAGACTTATTATTTCAAACTGTATTCTCACTCAATGTTTTCAAATGTTCTCAAACACTGGGGTCAACTCAGTATTTTTTGTTACCAATTATTTACTATTGATTCATATATATATAATACCACATTTTACAGATAGATGTTCCTTTAAAATCCAGACTTCATAAATAATAATCTGAATTATTTTCCTTTTTAGTTTTGGCCTGGTGTTGCAGCTCATTCTGAAGTACCAGAGTAAGTAAAGTTTTGTCATATTGAATTTAATTCACACATACTGAGAACTGGTGGTGAAATGGAGTATTTAAACTATTCTTTGCTAACTTGAATTGCGACCAAATGTAACCAAATTTTACTAAGATATCTGTTATGAAGTAAGTATTTCAATATAACCAACTTTTCAATATATTTGAAAAAAGCTCAAACTGTTGTGCAAGTGATGCTATCTACATTCTAAGCATTATGGAAAGTCAACATTAGTCTTAACATTATTTTGCAATTGCAGACTTTTATAAATTTAATACTTCCTTAAAACTTTAGCTTCAACATAGGTCACATTAGGTTCCAGCAGTACAACAAACATGTAAACATGAATAGGCAGCATGCCACGTGGCATAAGCATCCCACATGGCCCTGCAACACATCTAATAATTTTTTTCATTCTATCTATTTTCAGTATAAAACCGTTCCGAACAGATGCATATGCAATTGCACAACAAGTCAACAGTGTGGCACAAGTATCATTGGGAGGTCAGAACAATATCAATACAAATAGCAATGCATTGATGGCACTTGGTGGTTATGGACCTCACATTGCAAATCAGGGCCCACCATGGCAGGGAAGGCAGGTATGGGAAGAGCATAGGTAGAGAAGTAAATTGATGTTTTCAAACCCTCAGGATTTTCAACCAGTGTTCCGTCAATACAGTCCACGAATTTCTTTTCAAATTCGAGAGGCTTTATTATGATATGTATATTGTTTATGGGTATAATATGATCATACAGTAAGTGTGTTTTACTAGTGTTCCGTGGGAAATCTTAGGCGTTCCGCATCAAAATGTTGTTTCACATTTTTGATTGGCATACTTTATGATACCAAGTATAATCATATAATGAATATCACATGGGTTTCTCGAGATTTTAAAATGTTTTATTGGGTTTCCCCTTTTACCAAAAAGCTTAAAAACCACCTATCTAGGGATTATATTTATACTAAACCTGATCAATAATTTTTGTGCATTAATTAAGCATTTCAAAAATGTACACTTAATTTAATCTTCGTCTAAATACTTATCATTACTATTCTACTGTGTATGATTTTCTTATGGTTTCATATTA
The DNA here is from genome assembly GCF_013122585.1 of Styela clava. NCBI lineage: Eukaryota > Metazoa > Chordata > Ascidiacea > Stolidobranchia > Styelidae > Styela > Styela clava. The sequence continues at coordinate 17,637,545 of NW_024102834.1, read as the reverse complement.
TGATAAATTCTTTACTTTCAGATTGCAACACATATGTTGAGACTTGTTGACTTTTCAGCATTTTTAGAACAACAACATGATGCAGATAATGTAAGTGATTCAGTAGACTCAACACTCAGTTGTTTCCTAACCTAGAATGTCTCTCTATGACATGTTTTATAGCATTGAAATTTTTAAAATGATTAACCAATTTGTTTTTTTTCCTGAAATAGAAATAATTTAGGATCATTGAATAAATGCTTTGTGTATTTTGGATTAGATAGATTGGCAAAGATAAAGATGTTCAATGTCTACAACTCATCCCAGGTTTAAAGAACTTATTAAGGCTCTGCCAAATCAAAAATTTTACCTGCATATGTATATACAGAAGTCATTGCTTGTCTATTGTCTTATCAGCCAATGATTTATAAATTTTTTAATGCTTTTTGTTTCTTCCCAGTATTCCAAGCATCTCTTTGTTCATATCAACCACTCAAATCCATCTCATAGCGATCCTTTACTGGAATCAATCGATATTCGTCAGATTTATGATAAATTTCCTGAGAAAAAATCTGGTTTGCGAGAACTTTATGAAAAAGGTCCAAAAGAATCATTCTTCCTTGTCAAATTTTGGGTAAGTAAAAACAACTCAATATATGTGAGCCACTGCATTGCTGTTCACAGTATGCAGGTTCACTGATTCTAATCCCATTGGAATTGGTTATTTACAAAATTATTGTTGGACTTTTCATTCATATGGTTGGTCTGTTGGCCCTGATGACAGGTTATAGTCTGCCATGTGATAAGGCAATTAATTGTCCTAATAATTTTAATTGTATTCTGAATAATCCGAATAGGCTGATCTGAACGTGAACATAGTAGAAGATTCAAATGCATTTTATGGAGTGACAAGTCAATTTGAATCAACTGATGACATGACAATATCATGCTCTACTAAAGTCTGTTCTTTTGGAAAACAAGTTGTTGAAAAGGTTGAGGTAAGCTGTTAATATCAGTCTTTATATATCCAGGAAAAGCTTGATCAATGAAGAAATCTTAACAATGGTTGACTTGCCCTGAAACACTACATAAATATTGTATAGAAATTCTGGATATGTAAAAAAGATCTTCTCTGCCAGAAGTCAAGAACTTTTCTTGTGCTATATTTTCCAATTTTGTCAGAATACCAGTGGGTTATTATATTGTACATTAGACATCTCTAATTTCAGAAACAAAACTACAAATACATGTAATAAGATTTTTCAATTAAAAAAGTACACTACTATCTTATTTAAGTGTTTTAAATAAGCTAAAAAACTTTAAAAAGTAATTAGACTATTTCTAATTAGGTAATCTTTTTTCAGACTGAATACGCAAGGTTTGAAAATGGAAGGTATGTGTACAGGATTCATCGATCTCCGATGTGTGAATATATGATCAATTTTATATTAAAACTAAAACATCTACCTGAAACATACATGATGAACAGTGTGTTGGAAAACTTCACTATATTACAGGTATTTGATTAAAAATTTACTCTTTTGCACATTCAACTTTCACAGTGATAAAGGGAATTCATAATTGATATGTACTAATATCTTTATTACCCATTCTTTTGAGTTGTTTTTTTCTCTTTGTATATATTTCATTGTCTCTTCTTTTTTAACAACATCCTTATTAATGGTGATATATTGAACATATTTCGTTCCATATTTTCTGATTGAAATCTTTGGCAGAAATATTATGTTAAGGCAATGGGCCCATGTACATTCGGAAATTGTACCGGTACCTAGGGATGGGCAATGTAGAATAATTTACTATTCCAGAATAGTTAAATCGAATCCAGAATCCTATTCTATTTCCATACTTACTCAAATAGTGGGAATTTCCCCATTGCTTGATTTAGATGGTACTTCAATTTTTATGTAATTGTGACAAACTGCCTATCCTTTATTACATGTTTCTTGAAGTCCCGGATCCTTATATCACCTGTGTCACAGGAATGCTTGATAAGCTGAAATAATAGAATATAGGAATAATCTTATCCCCCAATATTACAAGTTTTGTTAGGTCCTGATGAAGCTAGAATAAGATGTATTTATGTGGGATGAGATCCTGCTCTTTTTCTATTACCTTAACAGTGTTTATTAAACATTGCATTGTTTTTCAGGTTGTATCAAATCGTGACACTAATGAAACACTTTTGTGCATGGCGTATGTTTTTGAAGTTTCAACATCTGAACATGGAGCACAACATCACATTTATCAATTAGTTGGAGACACTAAACAATGAAATGTTCAAATAGATTCAATCATATAAAATTTTGTAAATGGTGAAGGCCAAGGCCAACAGGGACAGAAATCGGTACAAAGAAGTTGCCATAACGATCAGTCACCATGGCGATTCCCAAACGTTCCTCTTCCATTTTTACACAAAGACATATGATTTTTGGATTGTTAGCATGGTTGTTTATGGTGGTATTTTGAAAAATATTCAAACTAGGACAGTGAGGCGTTATATTAATCATGCTTTGTAATAATGAAATATCGCTCAAATTTCAAAATTTGACAAGTTAGCTTTCTTGTTCCAAATTTTTTAATCTGTGAATATTATTTGATGATAACACTAAATTAATGAGGGTGTTTCATATAAAAAAATATTTAATTATATTCTCCCAAAGGTGTCATTTTAAGTGGAACACTGATTCCTAAAAGAATCTAATAAAATACAACTTTAGCTAACTTATGGTTGACAAGCTTTCTACACATAAAGCTTATTGCTGTACTTTTCATATATATATATATTTCAAGCGAATTGTTCTGCTTTTCTTCTACGTTCACAAAATTTCGAGCAGAAATTCTTTTCTTGTAAAATATTTCGATCAACAAAGAAATGTGCAAGTTATTACATTATCAATTCCAGTGGTCCGCATCTGTACACTGCTATACTGATGTTCAATCTTATGACTCTTACAGTTAGACAAATGTCTTAGATAATTAATAAAATTTAAAAATTTGATACCCCATATTTTTTCAAAAAATACAATTTTTAAAGTTTTTCGCATAATAGATTCGGGATTTTTGATAAAATATTGTACATACATTTTTTATTCTCACTAAAAAATATAATTTAATAAATGAAGGTTCCTTGAATCAGAAATGTTTTATATAAATAATCTTTGTTTCACCACAGAAATCCATCACTGGTGCCTATGAATGTGTGCTATTTCACAGCTTTTAAAATATCTTGCTTTCAAGTGCTTTTAACATTTTTTTGTTTTATAAGTTTCAACCGATAAATATTTGCCTTATTTTTTGCATTTTTATTCATATTAATTATTTTACAATGGTATTTTAACATTGAACTTGTATTTTTTCTCAAAAAAGCTACATATTTTTATCATTTTACTAAAAATGTAATGTTCAAAAATGCATGGTACATTTTATCAAGTTCTGTAATTTTCGGTGCGCAAGTATTTCACTGTCAAATCTAAGGTACTAGATAGATATTTTCTGATTTAATGATCTGATACAGTTGAAAATTTAGCTTAAATGCAGATGAGGCAATGATTCATCTTGCTTCCTTGATACATATTTCCAACAAGTGGCGATGGCTATTTATTTTCAAGTATTTGGCTCTGGATAAATCGAAAAATGTGTAAAACATTTCATATATATAGCAAATTATTTTGACAATTTTTCTCTCCATCCAATGGTGTAGTTTCTGATCCAAGTTTTTCTCAGTAGTAATAAGTTCAGGCTAACCATAACAATACAACTTTTATTTGATCGTATTTGGATATTCAGAGCTTGGTATAAATAGCCATCTCAATTAAACAATTTTCCTATCATATAGCCTTTGCCAAACGTTAAGCCTTGTTACAGCTATTTTAAAGTATGCCGATCCCATTAAGAAATACCGGTTATGATCTGCTGCCTTTTCTGCTTATCGGTTTTCTATAAGTTTCACGCTTATGTTATATTAAGTTGTGTTTTTACCCATCTCACTGGTATCAAAAAAAATTGTGTGGCTTTTTACAATCACTATATTATGTTGAACAATCTTTGACTGCATGAAATAATTGCCAATTATGTATCTAAATTAACGAGTGCCTTTTAAAGTATTTAATTGATGGTTACAATTTGTCATTTCAAGTTGAGAGTTTATCATTATGTTACCCGTTAAATAGTTTTGCCTGCTTTTCTACAATTACTGTATTATACCTACTTACTTTTGATATATCTATCTGCCCTTGACTAGAGTAATTCTTTACTTCTTAGGGTCTTTAGCCAGTGACCACCTTAAAAGGTGGTCAATAGTTTCAGGTTGGTGTGACGTTATACAAAAGCCCTTTTTTAACACAGAGAAATGAACATTTTGGAAAGTCAAAATCTCGATTGCTCAGAGTTATTTTTATACAAGATATATCAGTGTCAAAAAAGGTTGATTACAACTTGCGAGCATTCTAAAAACAGATAATTTCACACAATGCGTAACAAGTTTAATTATTTATATCACATCATATAAGGTAGTCAACATGTAGCCTGATGCTAACCTCTCAACTTGATTGACAGCATTAACAATGTAATGGTTGACAAATTTATGTCGTTTTAGCCAAATTTTGTACAATTTATCAAAGAACTATGGAACTTGAATTTTTTATATATTTGTTGTATAAAATTTTTTGAAACCTAATAAAATGATTTTCACAGATTATGTTTGTTATGTATCATTATCAGACGAATGAAAGTTCCAGAAACGCTCCTAGGCTTTTGCAAAATCAGGTTTTCTTTCAGACTTATTCTACCCATCCATATACAGGAATGGACAAACCCGTATATTTCACTATTTTTTAAAAAAATTATCGAATATGAAATACATTCCAAATTGAGGGAGAGTTTGGGTGGAAAATTACATGAATCACAAGGCTATATCTTCATGTTGATCAACATCTTAAATGACATAAATATAAAGGTCATTGGTTTCTCTGTGTTGTTTGTTGCCAGTTAAGATATCATACCTTTTGATCTGCTTGTCAACGGCTCAGAATCCCTAATTTTCAAATAATAGTATTCTAATTTATTTATATCAAATCCTGGACATCCCTACCAATAGATTGTATCCAGACACAGACATTTCACCACTTCCATATGCGGGTCCATATGCGTGAGCGCTTATTCAGTTTGCAAAATATTTACCTTTTTTGTTTTATACGTTTCGACTAATGCCTCTATGGAATCAACACAACTTGTAAAATTTCGGTCACAAGATAACTATTCAAAAAAGTAAACATTCCTTTGGTATGAGTTGACAATAAGAAACCTTTCTATTGGTTTTTAGTTTCTCACAGCATAGCAACGTTTCGCCTATTTCAACAGTAAATGTTCTAAGTATCTATTCCTTACCTGCCTTAATATCTTTTTTATACATACTATATTCAGTAAGTACCAAAATTGGTGTTTAGACATGTTCGATAAAAATCTTGGATAGTTTTTTGACAATACCAACAATTCAGTATCAATTTTCCATATACTGTACTTCTAAGATTAAAGATGCAAAATTGGTATTTAATTATCAAATAGGTATATCTATCTGTTTCAAGCTAAAATTAAAAACAGCAGCCAAAGAGGAACAATAATGTTTTACTGGACATGTTAGGACAGTACCTTCCTCATATCAAGATTCTCACAGACATCTAGACAGAAATACACTCTATAGTCAAGGCACCAAAACGCATTCTATACAATGTGTATTCACAAAAACCGACAAAATTGCACCATCAAATTACATAGCATATAACTAAAATTGGCAAATAAATTCACATGATAATGGTGGAGCAAAATTTTCAAAAACTTGAGTTAACCTTGCAAAGTAGAAGCATTTTAGTGACTGAGGGCTCAAAATGAAACTTTAGCACACTACCAGATTATTAAACATGAACCACTGATCCAAGACAGTAATTTTATAGTTAAAACCAGTCCAAAAGTAAAGCGAACCAGTATGGAATTTTAGTTGACGTATGATAAATAAGCTCGCCAAATCAAGACAGGAAAGTATATATATGTATCTGTCCAGTCTTCCGTCCCCAGTATAACCACACTTCGGTGTCACAACTTATTCCATACTATTTCCCTTCCCTGTTAGATTCCGTTGTTTTAATTTCATCTTTGCTAATTTTCAGGGAGAAAAAATAAAACCTGGCTTGCTATGACAAATTGACCTGAAGTCTAAAATTAGGATACGATTTGTATCAATTGTCAACATTTCATTGTGTGTAATAAGTGTTATGCGACACTTTGTATTGATAAATTACTAGCTGTTTACAATAGATGAGAAGATAAATCGTACTGCTGGAACTTTATGTACAAATTATTAATAGCACATGCTGTGGCGAGAAAACTCAAAATTCTCCATTTGAAAATCTAGCTTCGAATAAAAGATGCCTAAACAAACAACTGAAGAATAGATTAGAGACATTTACACAATCACAATTTTAGGATTGTTAGTATTTTAGGGCAATAATTACATACTTGGTGATACTTTACTGAATTCTTACATAAAGCCTTTTCCAGTGTAAAATTATGAAATTTCAATTGTGGTATAGTACACTGTACCATACAATAACAGTGAGTGGTGAATTATGAGCGGACCATTCAATCATTTAAATCAAGGCATTTTTAAGCAAACTAATGCTAGCTGGAGCAATTTATATTTTAAGAAATTACAATTGAGGTTGATCGAAGCATAAGAACAAGGAATACGTATAATCTTAGTTAGCGAAGGTAACTCCCATAGGAAGCCAAATATTTTTACACTGAGTGGAGTGATAAAGGAATTCTTCTCCTTGGCCTTGCGCAGGATCTGTCCAATCTCTTGGAACACCGTAATTCACCCAAGTACGTTTGACATTCTCTGCTGAGGTGTATTCAACAAATTTCGATCCCTGAATTGATAAATGTAGCAAAAATTAGGGCAGGGCACTAGTGGGAGTGGGCACAGGGAGTAGGGCACTAGTGGGAGTCCTAGAGCTGCCTAACAACAATACAGTCACAATGTTTAGGGAAGAGATTTGTATTATAAACAGCTGATGAGAGAAAAATATTTCTGTATCTCACTCGTCCCACAGGAATCTCACACTCACACCATATGAATACCTTAACATTCTGCGGGAAAACTATATATCTTGAAGCACAACATAGCTTTAATACCATCTCATGGACTTGTATCATTCAAAGTTTTTTTTATTTATCGTAACTTCTTTGTTTTGATTAGGATAGATAAAGGTATTCAACTTTAGGCAAACAGTGAGAGTAAGCTTGGAAAATCAGATGTTGAAACTAATAGCTTGTGCATTAGATTTTTTGCAGGGGACACCAATTCATAACTCAGATATGTTAGTTAGCATTAGTTAAGTAAAAATCCATGATCAAAACAGTTTGTAGACTATTATTTATTCTGTCCATTTTTATGTGTCAAATCAAAAATCTTTTTTAGCTCAGAAAAATTGTGAGCAAACACAACTATTAAGGCCAAGACATAGGGCGATAAATAAATGAAAGAAATTAGACCTTAATAAACCAAAATTTCGAGATTTCTCCTCAACCCTTGATAAAATGAGAAATACCAAAATTTGTACGATAAAAAAGACAAAATATAGAGAGCCTTTCAAACTCTAGTACAGGGCAACTCAACTATTTTTACCATGATCTGCATACAAAACTTCAAAGATATTTCAGTCCGGTCTTTTCAGAAATTATATTTCGACATCAACAAACATGCACGTCCTGGGCCAACTAATGATTATTAGTTTATCAAGATTATTTATTATGACGTTATAGTTCTTTTCATATATGTAAATCTATGAAACTGATTTTATAAAAGGAAACCTTCAAAAATGAGGCTAATGATCCAAAATTAGAATTAGGCGCGGCCCGAATCGAATACCCGAATGCGGACTGCGGTCCGCCAGTTGAGTAGCCCTGCTCTCATAAACACTTAGCTATCAGAAACATAATGTTCTTGATCACAAACCTTAGCGGATCCGAAATACCACATAGCGTTGATATCCTGGTGTTCTGCAAGATATTTAGTCACATGATCTCGACTTCCACTAAGGATGTTTACAACTCCACCTGGAAGATCGGATGTGTCAAACACCTGCAGATGAAAAACGAATATTTATTAGAAATATAATAGGAAACTACACGAGCCCATTCAGCCGGACATCTATTCCAAAGAAAAATATTGGTGTTGAATTCCTATCGGGTATCAGGGTTGTGAATAATGGGACTTTTGAAAAAAAATCGGAGTGAGAGATTAGTGCTCTTAGGTAATAAAGATTTGATGATTTTCTATGTGTAAGAACTGAACTTTGAGCAATGTAATAGAGTAATCATAAATTCACAACATTATTTTGTCTGTTTGTATGGGTTTTGTGGCGCTCCAGAAGTGTAGACCAATATGGAGGTAACTAATTTTGTTTGCCTACTTTACATCAAGTTGTATAAAGGGATTGAAACCTATGGCAGGATGGGCAGGGGTATAGTCACTTGGCTAACACAGACAGTCCCCGAACACGCAATAGAACTAAAATAGGAAAAATTGGAATAAAATTATGCCCTAACCCCAACCTGGTACACATGCTTCGGGAGTACTGGTTTTCGTTCCTTTATAACAGGGGTTCTCAATTTTTTCTCTGTAAAGTACCTCCCGAGTCACGAAAAAATTAACGCGATCCCCCAGAGTCACAAAACAATCAACGCGAACCCCCAGTAATCAGACACCAAACTAAATTGTGATATATTGACTAACAATTTGCTCAACGACTGCCAAGTCGTGCATTCCACATTGTTGCGTCACAATCACAACAACGCAAGATCAGGGAAAATGTACGCTTAGTTTCAATTGGCACTTATTTTCCTCTTGAAGTTACTTTCTTTGTTGAAGGATATTAAAAAAAAGCAACACACGAAAACTCGACTGTCATCCAAGTACCCCTGAAAATCTTTTCGTGAACCCCTAGGGGTTCGCAAACCCAGGTTGAGAACCCCTGCTTCATAAGGTTCAGAGCAGCTCATGAAAATTTCAAGATGATCATTCGAATCATCAGTTCAAGTAGTTTGTAATATACTATACAGGATATATAGTTTTTTGTAGTAACGTCTCTTTCCAAAGCTGAAACGGGCTGCTTCATGCTACTTTGTAATAACTTTGTGGAGTGCTTTGATTCTTATGATAAAGTATTGTAGTAGTACAAACTTTGTGCTTGTCTTTAAAAACTGAAGGCTGAATACCTCAAGTATATTATTAAAAATGAGACCAACAACAATGATAATTATCACACAGATAAGCAAAGCATACCTGATAGAAGTCCAGGGCAGGAATGGGGTATTTCTCACTTGGAATAATAACGACACAATTGGCACGAATAACTGCAGGAGCAAACAATGATACGAACGAAAGAAGTGGATTTTCATCAGGACAAGCAATACCGATCACACCTACTGGCTCCCTTATCAACACAGTGCAACCATAGAGTGTTGTTTCCTGGAGAAATATTAGTTTTCTAAATAATACATAGCAAACCTAAAACTAGTGAAAATAAAAACTGCATAGAATTATTGAATAAAAATGTTCTTACACTAAAGGATTTATATGTTTCAATTGAGATTGATTTATATTGATAAACCAATTGTTGATAAATGACATTTTAATATTAGTAATTATTACTTTCCCGAAAATAGACTTTATAATTCTAAAAAATATATATTTATATATTAATTTTAAAAGATCTAAAAATACATAAAAAAACATATAATTCATATCAAATAAATGGCCTGTGAATCTGTGATGTCGTATAGGTTAATTCGATAAATATCAACATTTAATTCGGCCTACACATTAAATGATAAGTGAAACCTTATACTCGACTAATGTATAATTTTCGAAAATCCTAAAAGCTCTAAAAGCAAAACATGTATTTTATATCCAATGAATAGCCGATCATTCTGGATGGACATATGCTAATTGAATAAAAATAAACATCCAATACCATGGTTTAAATGATGACAAATGAATTCACTTAACTACTGTATAATTATCAATACCAACCTGCACATTTCCTCCATATTTATCAGCATAAGCTCCCCAATAAAATAATCTCTGAATTGATAAGTCAACTTCTTTATAACAACTGTCCAACGATTGACCTACAAAGAAAGGTAGGCCAGGTAAATATGAATTTAAGAAATAAATTTGAGGTTTAATGAATTTGCAACAGAATTGGATATAGAATAACAGTAAAGAGTAACAAATTGATTCAGAAGCCAAGAGAAAATGAATGAATGTTACAGCAAGTAGTCGGTAATTACAACTAAATATAACTCTTGTGTATTCCTTAGTTCCTGAGTTCAGGTTGTGCGCCATCTTAGTGCGAATACTTCAGGAGGTCCCAATATTGAATGGAAAATATTGAATATCAGCTGACTAACCTTTATAATTATAACAAATGTATAAAGATGCATTTTCAAATTTGTTAAAAAAAATTTAATTTTTAATTTAATGATAGAAGTATATCCTATACTATATAAGAAATTGTTTGTGCTGAAAAATCTCACCTGTTAAAAGTGAAAGCCTTGAAGCAACCTCTTTTCTCCTCAATTCCAAGTTTTCTGCCATGTAGTAGACAATCTGGGCTCTACGAATTAAAGAATATTGGGCGCTCAAGAAGTACCCAGTATGTGTACCAATATGGAGGTACCGTAACTAATTTTGTTCGCATACTTTACATCAAGTTGTGTAAAAAGACTGAAAACCTATGGGCAGGGGGTATATTCACTTGGCTAACACAGAAAGTCCCCAAACTCGTAATAGAACTAAAATAAGGAAAATAGGAATAAAATTAGGGCCTAACCCTAACCTGATTCACACCCTACAGCCTATGGGAGTACCGAATTTAATGCTCAGCGTGGAAGCGAAATCTTTTCCAAATTAGGTGACATAAATCCCATACAACAGACAGGTATGGCACAATTGAGTTTAAAGTATAAATATCGCAGCATGTCGGATGGTGAGGAGACAGGAAAGAAATTGATGCATTTAGTTTGAAATCAATAATGAACAAAACAAAATTATTCTTGAATTCGATACTGAACATTTATTACTCAGATAAGGTAGTGCATTAGTATATAGCAATAAAAATCTTTCAATAAGTAAGCTACATGTTATCAAGTTTCTTTTTCGAATGTTTATTTCTCACCTGTTATGTGCAGCTCTCTTACCCCATCCAGGGGCAGCTTTATGAGCTGCTTCGACTGCATTTCTCACGTCTTTGCGGTTTGAATCAGAGACATATGCAAGAATTTTCGAAGTCTTTGGATTGATCTCTAAATATAATAACATTAATAGGCAAAGCTATTATATGAACATGCATTTAGAGAGCATTTTGAAGCATGGACCTAGACAAAGTATTTTATTAAGATATCTATTGCTGCAGAATATTCAAATTAGCTTATGTGACATTTCAAGATTTCGGGAAAATCACAATTTTGCAAATCATATTTATGTACAACAAAACTTATATATATGGACATAAGGCACTAACTTAAAAATCAAAACTAAAACAGGTACAGCTTTGAAACCTGGATCTAATAACATAAGATAAAAAAGTCCATTTCCGAAAAAAAAGACATAAGCTATTTCGATTTTGCGGTGGCATCGAGGCAATCAATATTGTAAAATTCAATGTTGCTTGTATATGATCATTTTCAAAATTGTAGAACTTGATTTTGATTGTTAGCTATATGTAGAAAAAGGGGTTGCACACATTAATCAGGAGTGTTCTTTCATGACATATTAAAAAAAAATCGAATATTGAAAAATCCTAAATTTGTTGTAATCTGTATTGAACATTTTTTATTAGTACAATAATAAGTTCGAAGATTTTTAATTCAATTCAATTGAAATCCCAGCCTAATTCAAAAAGGGCTTATTTTCGTAAAAGCTCCATAGTGAACGTGCTTGAATAATTGTTTCTCCCAATTGTATTATTATTGAATCTCGATGTATGGATGTGAAGATACTTGTACAAATTTTTGTTCCATATGACCATAATTACAAAAAATAATTTTTCAAATTGTTTCCGAAATAATACAATATTGAATTTTAGCTGTCTTTAACGAAGCAATACTGGACACATTTAATTTTAGAAAATCTAACAATCACTTTCTCATCAATCAAATGTCCAATTTTTCTCAAAAATAAAGGGTACTACAGTATACACAGTTCAATAATAATCATAAGTAAAATTGGCAGACCATTATTGATTTGCAGCCAAAAAGTTGTGGCAAATTAAAATCTAATGATTTGATACGAATAGTCCGACTATATTGAACGAAATAACCTGTGAATATGATTACTTAATAAATCATGACGAACTAAGATCACGTTTCAACTTTCGGTAAAAATCAAAATTGAAAATTGACACAATCAGAATTGAATTAATTTAGTAGATACTATAAACTATAAAACATTTCAGAGACAATTTATATATAGGCCTACACAAGAACAGTTATATGATTTGAAGCGTTATTTCTGGACAGAATTATCTATTATTAAAATAGTAAAAAAAAGCAGTAATTGTTATGCACCATGGCAAAATAGACAGAGTTTCATATAAATCGACAGGCTGGTACTAATTTTGTTCATGAAATATAATAGAAGCAGAGTTTCTCAACCAGGGGGGAAAACTTTTTTCTCTAGGAGAAAATATAGAACTAATTATGTCTGAAATATTACTCATTCAGCGTAGTTTTACTATTATTATTGTCATACATATTTATAAACACATGGTAAGCTATTATAAGTGTAAAAAAGACAGGGCAGCATTGCGTTTGAAACCAGCGAAGGATCCCTCAATAAAGATTGAACAAATAGCAGAAAATAGAAATTAAGAGATGTAAAATAGGAAAAGGGAAGAAATATACTGAAAAAGTTTGAAAACCACTGATATAGAGCGATGTAAGATCTAGATTTTTGAATGATTGGAATAAAATGGAATATAGAATAGAACTTGCAGTGCTCCCGAAGTATGCGAACCAAGATGGCGGACAGGAACGTAACATGGGTAACAGGTTAGGGTTAGGCGATGAATTTTTTTCCAATTTTCCTTATTTTAGTCCTATTATCAGTTCGAAGACTAGCCAAGAGCCTCCCGTAGTATTTATACCTAAAATTATGGCCTAACCCTAACCTAGTACACATATTACATCCCGATGTCCGCCATCTTGGTTCGCATACTTCGGGAGCCCCTAACTTGCCTATGTGACGTTTGTTATTTTTTGAAACACCTTTATGCAAGCAACGCTTTGGACATTATTAATGGACGCCTGATGGTGGAAATGATTTGGTTTCTGCGGGACTAACTACTTATTCTTCTATGATTTGTGCCGGTTGATCAGTATGCATATAATGTAAGGATGCTGTAGCAAGAGTAAAGATAATTATCCTAAGTGATTGAAGAGCTATGATGCATTGGACTTTTTTTTAAATATAAAACAAAGAGATCTCATCAATGACCTCTCATTTCAGTCACCCGCTGTTATTTAATCAAGAATTTACCAATTTTCTTGATTATTTAACATGAGTAACTCCCATAGTTTTACACTGATTGTTTGAATATACATGCAACTGCTTTTCTTGTTATAGTTGAACTACTGTTATGTATGTCTGAGGAAGTCTGACCTTGTGACCTTGGTCAGACGTAATGTAAAGGAAATATATTTGTGATAGTGTGCAGCAAGGCTCTTCAATCACTTATGATGGTGGAAACTCGTTAAAACCCTTCTACAGCCGGAACGCCCATATGTACCCATAGGTGTACTTTTAGAAAAATTGTAAAATTTATGTACTTATAGAGTCAATATCGCTCTTAGCTGTTTATCGACGTAATGCCCTGATATGAGAGAAGCGATAAAACCTTCCAGCCGTGACGCAAAGTGCGAATCCTATAAATATCCTGGATTTCAAAATCACCTGTCAGACGTCTGAAAAATGTGACTCCCTTCAGACAGGAAATACTCCTTTATAACGACTTATTATTGTTTTAGCATGTATTTTCAGTCATACTAACTATCCCTGACCATCCCTGGCGCTGTGTTGTTTTGATAAATATGATTTCGAATGCTCCATAGTTGGCAGAGGTATGGAGATTTTTTGTATGTAAAAAAAACGTAAAATTAATGGTAATTTTAACACGTAAATGCGCGTATGAGATTGGTTACGCCGTTCTACGCGCATTTCCGTCGAAAAAATTTAATTTTTTTGCATTGGGGGTGGTCTGTGCAGTAATAATAAGAGCTGTGACGTCATCAGTATCGGTAATTTGACCTTGAACTTGACAATACTGTAAATACAATTGTGAATTTCAGAGTGATAACCATTTATGCTATAATAGTCGTTTTGGTATTGTTATGTTAGGAAAAACTTGACGAAAACGTTGAAGAAAAAATTAATTAATTAGGAATTAATTATTAACCCTCTACTGTACACAGAATATCTCAAAGTCCAATTTTTTTTTTAGAAATTTTTGAAATTTTTTTGCAAAAATTTTTTTCGAGGGGTGTGTTTTAAAGATATATTGCTGAATAGAACTCTAGCAGACGCTTTTAAAAACCCATGAATAAAGCTTTAGGGATTAATGGTTGACATAAAAAAATAAGTTTAAAAATACCCATAAAATGGGCAGGGCTTGAGGCTTAAAAAGGGTTATTAAAAACAAATAGTTTTTTTTATAGAATATATAGCAGGCAGCCACATAGTATTTGAAAGCGTCCACAAATAATGAAAGTTCAGAACAACTGACATAGAGCCAATATCATACTTTGACTAATTGAAAAATCTAAAAATGATATTGTTTGGTTTTCGAAACATAATAATTGATTGATAGTTTACGTCTTAAATTTCCTAATAGCCAATCCAAAATAAAATCCTAAATATACCGTATTTCCTGGTGAATTAGTCTACCCCGTGAATAAGACCAGGCCCGTTTTTAAGCCCGAAAAAATGGGTTTTTGCATATAACCTCCCAATAGGTCGGGGTAGTAAAATCGCATCAACATCGCAATATCAAATTACCATGCAAAGGCTTTTGAGCGATCGCCACGTTTACGGATTGGTAAAATAGCTTTTTCTTGTAGCATAATATTCAATCCATAACAATCAATTTCAATCAAATTGTTCAACGTAACTTGCCATTGCGACCACCATATTAGAACATTACCGATCTAAAATAACACGGCAATCTGCGGACATAATAATGTGGGATAAACTACCTGATTATATTTTGTTTTTATGAATAAATATACATATAAAGTGTATATATGAAATATACATATTCATCACCTGGAAATCTCCACAAAACGAAATGTGTTGCTTCATGGATTTAATTGTGATCAATTTAATCAGCGATTGCGGCAATATAAATAGTATCACAGCTCCAGATTACCAACGCAATTCATGTACATAAACATGTACGATTATATGTTGTTTTTAAGGATTCCAGAGTAGAAAAACACCTTAAGTCAGCGATAATATCCCACCGAGTAGATTTATGTCAAAAAAATGAATTACCGGTAAGTATACTTTGCATTACTGTAATCACAGTATTATATACATAGCATAGTCATGTCAGGCTCTGTCGGTAATTGTAGAACACAAAATATTATTTGCAATGTCTAATAATCTGTCCCAGCTGGTATAAAATGACACTAGACATAGCATTTTAAACTTCAATATCTGTCTATAGCAAGTGTAAATGGCTTAACAAAGTGTGTAAGCATGATTCCGACTTTCCAATAAATTTGGTTTGGTACATATATCCATGGTAGATAAAACATACGCATGGAAGGTATCTTAGACCTTAAGTAACAATTCCATATACACAGCTTTGTTTAAATTAATTTGAAAAACGCCTAAACTAATAAAAGCTGAAATAAAATAAATAGAATTCTTACTTTCATCATCGGAATGTGCATACACAGGTCTTGAATAGCATCCATCAGGTCGTTTCTGAGCTCCTCCATAATATACTTTGTAGGTATGATCCACTCTGTAGAGAATATGAAAGAGAATTAATTTTGTATCAGGAATTGTTGAAAAAGAATTGTTCTTAATTGAAAACTCTACTCTACTCTGTTTTGTACAGTAATACATATGTATTTCTTCTTCTCATGGGTGCTTTTGCTCGATAACCAATTCATTTTGTATAAGAAGTGTGCTTTCAGTGTGATGAGGAAATTAACTACTGATTACTGATCTCCAATGTTACGTCTGAGTTCATACGTTCCAGGCAATTGTATTTCAACTATGATAGAGTATAGTCCCGCGTTACACCCACAAATAGTAATACAGTATTTAACCTATATTTTTACTTTGGACACGGCTCTAGAAAAGTAGTCCAAGCCACAAACACACAATCTCATTTCCGTCACAATAGTGGTTCCACTACAGACTATACAAAAATGTTTTACTGGCAAGGCAATAATTTCGACTGTCTTAATTGTAAATAATAAAAACCTTAAATTCAGTCTTTTTAAATTAACATCTGTTGAAGAAAAATAAAATGATTCGAAGGAGAAAATAAAATAATGCAGAAAATATGAAACGCTTCCATCAGAAAAATATAAATATGATGTATTAATAAAAAAACACGATCATGAATTATTATTAGGTCTTTCACCTATTTTTAAAACTAAGACAACAATTATTCTTTAACTTTTCCATATATGGAAATTGGCTCATATTTACAATCCCATTCGGAATTCGGAAAAATGTTAGACAGTGAAAGCGAAACCTGCGTCAATTTACTTTGAAAACACTTTTCTTGATAACTAATTTTTACACAAACAGGACGCTGAATACAGTTAAAAATAGTTTTTAGTCAGTTTAAAGCATAGAACAGTTTTGACAAGTTTTGACAGAACAACTGTCTGGAACAACTTATTGAGTACAAGCTACTATTTTTAACTAAATACAGCATGATTTGGCTCAATATAATCTAGTTTAAATGAGGACAAGTTTGTCAATGTTGACAGAATGAACTCTGGAAGCACATCGGAAATGGAGATTGTAGGCTGTAAGATTGAGTGAGATATTGGAGAAATTTGAATTATTACTTTAATTTTTCTATTTAGCAAAATTGCTTAAAAAAATGGTTGAAATTTTGTAAATTTCAAATAAAAACCGGAACATCATTCAGATGAAGTGGGGCAAGTTTTTATTCAATACAAAATAACAAAATTATTATCCATCTTAATCAGAAAGATGTGTTGATGATCTCTGAAATATGCGATATTTTGTGTTTTATTTAGACAGTGCAATTTTTTTAAATGCATTTCATCTTCGACTTCTTTGAAGATTGTAAGATTACAAATAATTTGGATTAATACCAAAATGCAGCTTTTGTGACGCCGTAAGAAATCAATCAAGAAAAATTATCAAGAAATAATTGTAGTTCAAGTTTCAGACATTTTTGGAATCGTTCTTGACACGTCATTGAGTAATTTATGACATATAAACGACAAATAGTGACAGCAAATGATTGAAATTGTAGATTTTGAATTGGTTAAGAAAATTACTGATTAGACTTGTTAGAGTATGTTTGTAGGTGGCAAAATAGAAACGGAAAAATTGAGACAGGGTTGATGGGTAATATATATTAAAAATAATACAGTTTATGCTTTTGAATGTTTCTAATGAAAATTAATGGATGGAATAGGAATCTCGTTTTTATTTGAAAGAGGAAGGTTGATATGACACAGTGATATATGGGAATAGCTAACTCTGCAAGCGTTTGAATATTCCACACAGCAATAAAATTAAGATGCTTCCTATTGGTAATCAGGTTAAGAGGAATGCTGATAAAACAGTGTACTCATTTCCATATTTCAATCTAAGTAAGGTTTGATCAATTAATATTAAGTCCTGCATTGGGGTATTTGATCAATCAATCAAATTGAGATGTTTCCTGTTTACCTGGGAGGAAGGAAACGCTTCATGTCTTGGAATATTTGATATAGTCAGGTGTATAGGAAACAGATAATTAATTAATAAGGGGGAGATGGAAGCCAATGAGAAGGCTCAATCATTCAAAGAGTCACATTTCAGTCAAGATTTGAATAGTCCCGTCCTATTTACATTTTTTCCTGCGTTAATATTAACTCGAGAGTGACAAAAAAGATCGTGTAGGATAGGATTTTCATGTTACCCCAGTGCGAGAAAAGTTGGGATGAAGAAGTAATTTGGAACGCCAAATAATTTTAAAAATCATTAACTTTATCGGTCAAGATGCATTGGAAATGGACTTTTTCATTTCTACATTCATTTCTCACTTTTAATTGATATGAGAAGGTTTTCAAGTAAAATTAATTGTCGATCATAAGAAAGAGGCCATGAGGAAATTGTAAAATCGAATAAATAAAAAAAAATATTTTCTCATATCACAATTCAGAGCATGTAATATGCATGAATGTGTGGGTAAACTCAAGTAGATGGTTATATTACCAAGGCCTTGTTGTGGGCGGAATCTGATATATAATGCAGGAATACATTTCATAGAGCAGTGATTCTGTCAATTTTGACCCTGATAATTTATTTGAACTTTAGACTTAAAATTTAACCCTTTACCTGCCTAGTATGAAAAAGCATACACTTTTGAATATATCCATGAATAACTTTTACTGTAATGTGGTCTAAGGATGAAAACCGAGAATAATTTTTCGGGGATATTTCTTGAATAAGGTATGAAGATTAGATTTCAAAGTTAGACGACGTGAGATTAAGATAATTTTAACATTAAATATTTATATCTTTTCACAATAAAAGCCGCTCACAAAATTTTTTATAATCGACTCGCGAAATTCAACTCAGATTTTACGAAAAATAAAATTTATATTTTCACAAAAACAGGGGATCATTCAATAAGATAGCAAGGGTCTACAAGCATGGAACGTAATTATAGGTATTCTTGTTACGAATCTTAGAAATTAAGGAAGCGTATAAAATAACTAATTTATTATTGAAATTGAAAGCATAGCAATAGTGTTTATTAATATCACATTGAAGTATTTTGAGCCGGTTTACAAATGTATGAGATATATGCTGAATACGATTGAACCCTGATCTTTCATTGGGCTATAATTTATCATTCATGTAATCCTGATCAGCTGAAATTCGACTCGCTTGATGGATAATGTTCAACTGATCTGAAAGAGTAATATAGCTGAGGGGGTAAATGATAACTGTTCTCAAAGAAAATATACATACGCACAGCAAGAATAGAAACTTAAGAAATTTTTGAATTGTAAGTATTGGAAACAATATTAAGAAAATATTTTGCACAAATAAAAATGATAAAAATCTAATTTGAAAAACACTGATAATGATAGTATTATTTTTTTTTATTCGTTTAATCCGCTTGTCATATTAGAGGTTTTCAAATAAAATAGTTTGACAATATTTTTATGTCATTGTTTTATCATATACGACTATTTTATCATTAATTCAATTAGTACATTTTGAGATCTGTGCATCCAAGAAGCCGTATTGTAGAGAAATAGGATTAAGGAAAGATTTTTTCATTGTCGGAAATTACAATACTTTTGAGAAAAAAATTAATATTGCGTCTCTTAATAAAAACTATTTCTCATATCCCAGTTAAGTTTGTTTTTAAATGATAGAATCAGACAAGTGGTTTCGATGAGCTTTTTACAATAACGCTCAAAAAATTACAATATTTTTCGTTCAGCAGTCAATAGTTTTCCATAAAAATCATAAAAAAAGAAATATTTCTTGCCTCTAATAATGAAGTAAAACATCTCGAATTTAAGATGAGTTTGTTTTGAAATAACAGAATCCGACAAGCGGTTTTCAAGAATTTGCAAAAATTACAATTACGGGAAGTTCAAATAATCACAATAGCTTTTGGCCAGAAGTACGGTCAATACTTTTTTGTAGAACAAACTGAGAATAAGACAATTATTACACCTATTAATGAATATAACAATTTCAAATCCACGGTTTTATGTTCAAAGTTTATGGCAATCCTATTACACCTGTCACTTAATGTCAATATAAATCAATTAAAAATACTGTTTTGACTTCTTTTGTCATTTATTTGACCAAAGGGTCAAACTATATGCCATAAAGCTAAGTAAGATAATTATATATATAATATATACCGGTATATATATAGGTTGCAGTATGATTTGGTCAATATATGTATAGTGGAGTGTCTCATAGTTATATAAGATAATAGTTTGATAAAAACTAAAAAAGATAAAGGAGAGAAAAATGATATATTGAGCAGTTAGCACCAGTGATGTCCAAAACGAATAATCGAATACGTTCGAAATTGGTTATATTAAATATAGTATATTAGTGATTTTGGGAATAATTTAGAATATTTTAATTTGAAAATGTCTTTCAAGCATTTACTATTTTATAATAGACAAAAAATAGTTAACTTTTGATAGAATAAAATAAAATTAATACAAAGTTTATCTTAATTATTCTGTATGACTAAATTTGATTTCTACAAATTTACCATTGTGTTGAAGAATTTTTCTTGTGAAACAGACCTATTTCAGGATATTTCGTATTCGAAAAAAATTTATTTTAGAATGTATTAGGAATATTGAATTATACGTTTTGGTCATCGCTGGTTAGCATGCCTATTTAAAACAAGATATTTTTACTATTAAATAAGCATTTAGAATATGCTTGCCACACTGCAGTGCTGATTAATCCGTACAGGTGCACATCCAGTGTAGATGGAACATGGGCAGTGGAATGATGAACAGTGGTTCGGCATATGGTCATGGACTTATCATTTATCACAATCACTTGTCATCCACCATAGATCACCATCAGAAAAATTCCAAATAAATTAGTCGAGCATTATTATGCACTTCGATTCAATTAACAACAGCTAATACAAGGTGTCTAAAAAATTTTGCCCGATTTTGTAGTAGTAATTAAAAATTTATGTCGAGCAAAATGTTCTGGACACATTGTTCAATCTTTTCAATCGTTGTATTGCTACTATGTATATTAAAACTTTTCATAACAAAGCATAACAATAGTCCAGACACATAGTCGATTATTGTATTTGTCTTTCATATCTTTAAATTTGTCTAACAACAAGTCAAGGTTAAAGGATTAAAACAAAATAGATCTAAATAACAAGAAATGTCAAGTAGTTATTTATTTATCGCATGCAAATGTGGAAACATCGTTACTTCCTAGTGATTTAAGTGCTTAATTATGTATTAGTTGCCTTGAATGCCATGGAAGAGTGCAGAGCTGTTTGGGTGTTGTCATAGATTGTTTGGGGGATCAGAATTAGATAAGTGTAGTATTATTTAGAATGTAAATTTCTTTGAGAAGTTACACATAAATAGCAATAAGCAATGACAGAGAAGAATGTATTTCCTTTGTTATTGCTACTGGCAGTTTTATGATAATTTCAAATATATTTTTTCTAACTTAATTGCGAAAATAGTTTGTTCTTCCATATAAATTTAACCACATGTTGGTTCGAAATCTAGTTACAAACAGATAACATTGAGTAAGGTCACAGAAAAGTCTAATTTGAATTGTTATTTGAAACATTCCATCAAAGGGCAGGATACTTTAAAACTACGAAATCGGGAAGTTTCAATCAAGCTACACGATCAAACTTAGAAATGCACTTGACAATCAGAAATGAATTAATTTAATTGAAGGTAAAGTTTAATGACGTGCGAAAATGAATTAGCCCTAAATAATTTCACATATCACAAAATAATTTGCCCACGTCGTAGAGAAAGGAATAATGTCATTTTAATATATTATGCATTTCATGAAGACTTAAATAGCAAAGACGTCAATAAGGCAAGTGGGAATTATTTATTCATGAAAGTGACAAAAATGACGAATTGCCTTTGTTCATTTTAAGAAGATGGATATTTAATTATGTAAAAAACGGTTCTATCACACGCAAGGTTAATGACATTGTTTACAATTTGTTAGATTATTATGACCTATGTAGGTAAGAAATGTAACATGGGTACGGTAGGGAAATTTAGTTTTTTGTTTGTTCAAATGCAGCAACATTTAGTACAGATTTAGTATAGTACAGAGTACAAAAAAACAATCCAAGAATTTCCTAATTACTTCTATGAAAATGAAGATTTATTTAACACTTGAATTTCTGGTTGTGTTTAATTGTACCCAAATGTTCAGGTAAGAAGATGAGATTCAAACAAACATTATAAAAAGTTTTGATTTGTCTTTTTGTGAAAACTTTTAGATTAGAAGAGATTTATCCAAAATAAAAAAAAATGTTATAAAATGGACATATTTTTAAAAAAAAATTTTTTTTCTCAAATTTCCTCAAAAATGACAACAAATTTTGTAATAGTCATGGACTGTAATTTTTCGTAAATTTCCAACTTTAATTAGGCTTGTGTTTCATTTATTTCTAGATACATTTACGAGATATGCTTACAATGTCTGCCACCAACCCATTGACCTAAGATAATTAACTTAACACCTCTCAGACCTAGATCATAATAGATAATTAAATATTCATGAGAGCCCCAAACAATTAGAAGAAACAATTTCTTAGTTCCTTATTTAAAAATAGATAAGATTTTATAATAATTGACAGGTGAGGAAAAGAGAAAAATATCCTTGATGTTGAACATAGTAAAGCAAAGGTTACAAACTAATTGATTAGTAAGTCTGTCACAATAGAGATTTATAACACAATAGCTAGAATACAAGGTCGGAGATATTTGCAAAAGTTTAGTACCACTATGTTTTTGTAATAAAAAATGACATAAGACTCAATTTTTACAAATTGATTTCTATGAGATTTTGAGCAAAATAGATTACATCAGAGATAAAAAAAAATACCAATGTCATGGAATGAATCCCATCAGTTGATAGGATTTGCTGGGAAAGTGTTTCCTTTAATCAAAAATTGATGCTGTTTTAATGAAACGTTTTTTACAGAATTTGAATAATTAAAACTTGTGATAGTTGTAATTCTGAGCATGGAATCACTAATTGTTAAGTTTTAAGTAGAACGATAACTTAGTATCAAACCTTCTTTCTTTAAAGCAATTTACATCCGCTTGCCCAATCTGGTTTTCAAAAGAGCAGATCATGTGCACACACTCAGAAACGAGCGATTATGTGTACCAATATGGAGGTACTAATTTTGTTCGCCATGAAGGGAGCAGGCGGTACATTCACTTGGCTAACACAGACAGTCCCCGAACTCTCAATAGAACTAAAATAGGGGAAATCAGAATAAAATTATGGTCTAATCCTAACCTGGTACACATACTATGGGAGTACCCAGAAACATACAGGAGGCTGATCTCTTGACTTAGTAGTTAAGGGAAGCCACTGAAGAGCAAATTACTGAAACTGAAGTTATGACTCTTTCGATACTGATTACCAGAACGTGATAAAAGGGTAGTTTATGGTGATGATGAGAGCAATATGTTTAAGTTTGTTAAGTTATATGATGATCGGCACATTAAAATTGATAAAGTCTGCAAAGTAGTGAAATTAAAGTGACAGGATAAGATAAGTGATAAGATTCAAAGGAGCTGGTCTATAGATTTGTTAAAAGCATTAAAATTTTGTCAAATCATGTTGTCAGACAAACTTATCTTGATAGGAAATATCCTTCAAATTCTCTACTACGTCAAGAAATGATTTTAAGTGAAAATATGACAATGTCTCGAAGTATTTATTGCCTTGGACCAGGGATGGGCAAAACCAAATATTCCACTATTCTGAAAAAATATTTTTGAATATGGAATACAGAATACATTCCAAATTGGGGGTTTATTTACTTAAATCACTATATCTTCATGATAATCACATTTAAAACGACATGAATATAAAGGTCATTGTTTTCTCCATGTTGTTTTTATCAGTTGAGATGAGATATCTTACATTTGATCTACATTTGAAATATAAATATTCTAAATTATTTATACATTAAAAGTGTTTTTTTATATGAGGTATAATGAAATTCTAATGTATTCAAATAGTGTTGGTTAAAAGCAATAAATAATTTGTTAAATAAGATATTTCATGTTTTTGAACAAACTTATCTTGATAGAAAATATCCTCCAATTTTTTTTTTACGTCAAGATTTTTTTTAAGGGTGAATAATTATGACGATATCTTAGAGTAGTTATCAGATGCTGCGTTGACAGTTTTGGCTCAAATGTATTTTTTATTGCTCGACTCATTTGATATAAGGATTGAATAAACAATGACAATCTCCTACAATCATTTCATGAAAATTCAAGGCAGATCATGAATTTTTAAAAACTTTGATGGATTGAGCAAAAAAATCATTTTCTTTTTATAGTAGGCCTACTGCTTCCATTATAAATACGAATATCTGCAAAGTTAATATGGAAAGACAAAGCAAGGTATTTTAGAAAGAGTCATAAAAGAAGAAGTTGCCCCTTAAAATCTGGGTGATTTCAATATTCTGCATCTTAAACTATTGTTTTAGGCAGATAAGGGGTATACTCATGTAGATCCAAAATAAATAGAAAAATTGAATACATGCACAAATTCTTGATTTTAAGAAAGAATCAGCATATTTTCATTTGAATATTTGAGCGTTTTATATCTCCCCTAATCAGAAAAAATTGACTCATACAGTAAAAATGAAAAATGGATCAAAATAGGGTATTTAGAAAAGTGAAGTTTTAAGCGAAACCTGTTTGAAATTGAAGTGCAGTTTTAATAACAGCAAATAGATGTTACACATCGGAGAAATAAAATTATTTCTTGATTTTGAAAATCTTGATGAATAATCTTCATTTAAAAACTTAATATTCTGAGTCACAATTTTCGCAATCAGATAAGCTAGTCAAGTTGGTTTTAATTTAAAATACGGGTAAAATCAAAGCAAAGATCTTCTTCGATCACATCATTTTATGTACAGTCTCTTTAGAAATTAGAATATTTATTGAATACAACCCCTCCCCGTGCATAGCCAGTTTTATTTCATAATTAAATTAAAAAAAACTTTAATAAAATTAGCTTTTACAGACGAAAATAAATAAAAATACATATTTTTCTTACACAACATTTTAGCCTGATAAGACATAATAAAATGTCTTGTGTAATAGATTGGTGTTTCATTATAATTTTCCCAGCAAAAGCATGGCCCTTACAAGACTTAGGCAGTATCAGCCCTCATTTAACATACAGTCCCATGGTTGACTGAAACAGGAGAAAGTTAGACAGTATACAGTAAATATAGTATTATCAAGTCAGACATGGCGTTGAAAATCATATTATATCAATAAAAATTTTGATTCACATCAGACAAAGGATTTCACTACCTCCATCAATCACTATAGCAAATTTTTGGGTTCAACAGAAATGAGGGTTCTGGGTATTGAACATAATGAAAGGCTAAATTCACATCAAGTCATAACACCCGTGCGCAAAGAAATACACAAAGCAGTATGGGAAAGAAGCCTCGTAACACTCAACTTGCTTTCAAAAGATTCTTCACACTTCGTTTGGCTGCACCTTAAGTTTGTTTTTAGTTTAAACAATGGAACAGAAAATATTAAAAGCAAATTGTTTTAATGTCGAATGTGAAAGAATTATATGAAACTGTGTTAGTGCTGGCCGCTGCAGATGCTCGGATTGAAACCTGTCTTATTTAGGGTGTATGAA
This sequence comes from Styela clava, assembly GCF_013122585.1. Lineage (NCBI taxonomy): Eukaryota > Metazoa > Chordata > Ascidiacea > Stolidobranchia > Styelidae > Styela > Styela clava. The sequence continues at coordinate 17,611,798 of NW_024102834.1, read as the reverse complement.
GGCTTGGATGTATTTTCCATTTCAGTTATTTATTGTAATCATTTGCATGAATGAAAAAAAGCGATTCAATTGGTTGCTGGATTCCGTAGGCTATACCCAAAGTGAAAAGATTCTCAAAATAGTGTACATTTATATACCAGTGAATACTACTATATAGCCTTGTCAAATGTGAAAGTGAAAAGGCTCTTGTTATTACTATTTCTATACCTGTAATATTATGTTCTGCATTTTATATGAGAGTTCATAACTCTCAGATTCTATTCTGCTAATTGTTTATGCACTTTTACTATTTTAATAATTTGATAAAACATGTTGATCACATAGTACAAAAATATAAAATGGCTTGCATCCTACTCAAATACTTTGTGTGGTGTTTTTTAATTTTTTCTCTGAAAAGGACCTAGAAAAGCACCATTTAATAGGTAAAAAGATATTATTCTTAGAAGGAATGAATATTGGAATCCTTCTAGGCGAACAATCAACAGACTAGCATTCGGCAAAAATGTCCTTGTGTTATTTTTATCCCTAAAATAGATCCCTAGATAAAGGATAGACAGATACGTTGGATGATTCAGCAGTGAATTATGAATTTTATACACATTCAATAAACAACACAAATCACCAGGTTTCCCTTCATTATAAATTCAGGTCAAATTTGGCATCATGAAGCCACAACATACTTTATATAGCAAGGGTTCAAGGAAAATCATGAATTATGAAAACAAAACAAATTATTCATCAAATAAAATTCCGAAAACTTTTTCAGATTCCAAAATTTATTTTTGGATATTACTTTGATCTCAGAATACAAATACCATGTTCAATAAGAAAATTGCAATACCGATTGTTTGGTCACAGTAAACAACTGAGACATGAAAGTGAGGAATGGATAAAAATAAAAGGCTATGGTGCATTGGTGTTATTAATAATAAATAAATATATTAGTTTTCATTTTATTTTCAACTCAAAAGATCACACCTTTCGAAATTGTGTTTTGAAAGTCAAAAGAACATGTATTAAACATTTTAATGTGGAATATATCACTCTTCATTTATTGGTCAGTTGGTGTTATTAAAATGCTTGCAAACATCTTTATATTATAATATTGAATAGTACCTAATTAGTTTCTATGTAATTTTTCAACCTAAATGATGCTTGACAATTATAAATATGTTTTTTGAAATATGTTATATCATATATGATTATAAATATGAGACCTTGGCGTCCATGTTATTTATTCAATCAGCTCTTGTCTAATTGTTCTACTACAAAAAACCTTCTATTTGATATTGGTGCTTTTTCAGACAAATACCTAGATAGGCATATGCAATAGGCCTATATAAAGTGCATTATTCAAGCACTTGGTTGTGAAAAAGCACCGAACACCAGGAATACCTACAATCAAGGGGATTAGTGATGACCGGATATAAAATATTCCTCTCTGTTATCTCATTCATATTTTATCTGCGAGTGGGCGATTGTGGAAAAACTGCAACAAAAGTTGGACTTGCAGGAATAACAACGGTAAATATAAATAGTGATTTCATTGGCCGTTATTTGATGAAAAAAGATTAAAATTCCCCGACCTTGTTTTGAATGTTCAGAAATCAGCTAAACTTGAGTAATATCCAAAATGTTGATATGCAAGTTTAGGTATAGGGGTAATTATGTGCCCAATTGCTTTCATTATTGAGTCGCAATATTTATATAATATTTATACAGATAGAGTTCAGTATTAGAATAATTTACATTCTATTTTTAAAATGGACTTGTGGAATAACAACGGAAAATGAAAATAGTGATTGATGATGTATGATACTTTGGTGTATAAATATGAAAATTCCCAAAACTAGTCTCGCAATCATAAAATATGTGAATGTTCAAAATAATGATAATAACAAGTTGCGAATAAGGATGGATATAGGTTCCCAATCGCCATTAGGTGATTATCGGGCTGCCATATTTATATAATACAGGGTGATCCAAAAAAAGAAGCCATAACTTTAATTACTTCCATGAAAATGAAATAAATTATTTAATTTTGTTTACACTTGAACTTCAGTTTGTGTTAATGCTACCGAAGAGTTTCAGTAATCTAGGAAGTTTTACACAAAAGTTATGTTCTCTATGGCATATGTTCCAAACGATCTCCTTGGTTTTGGAAACAGTCGTATTGGTTGCACAAAATTGTCAATCACTCGCCTGGTTCTGTTTTTTATTCTGTATTCACACAAAAAAGTTCAGTATTACTTTAATTTAATGAAGGTATTTTGGCATTGCCAAATTTTCTAGACGTTAGAATTCAATACGGATCATTTTGAATTGGCTTCGTACCGAATAGCCTTTAGCTTTAGAATGGGCCATTTTTTTTAAATTTCATTACAACTTATAAGGAAGAAATACAGCAGTTCAACTTTAGTTCGTCATTTCGTAAGAAAGGAGCGAAGATCTGTTGATTTTCTTCGATTTTATTAAACAAAATTGAATTTCTGACAACATTTCTTTCTATATTATGTTATCCGAATCCTATCTGTCAACCACACGCTCCAAAACTACTCTAATATTCATGAAATGTGGAATTATGGAGAGAAAATTATAAGTCGTGAGGATTACCCAAAACCACAAGAGTCTGACAAAAAGTAGCTTCGATGGATTGATATAATAGTGACATATCAGACCATACTTAGATTAAGTATTAAAATTAATCTACTGTACTTAAGATATCTATGAAATAAAGAATTTCAATTGTTTATTCCATGCTATAAACAACATTGATAAAACATAAGACGTATTGTGAGTTGTGAAATAATAAAATTTGCCTAAGATGTTGTTATGCATAATAGATTGTAAAAAAATTATGATAAAATTTCATTTAGCTTCAATTGATAAACTGTTAAGCTTAGAAACTAACTAACCATCGGGGCTTCAATTTAAAAAAAAACTTGTAACACCATATTGAAATTAGAAACTTTTGTTTTTGTAGTATGACTCTTGTTGATTTATTGAGTGAACAGTGAAAAAATACTCAGTTACCATTTGGCAATACAATTTTTTTATTAATCAAAATCTTCCAATTTGCTCTTGCTACATTGCGATTGATTATAAAAATAATTTTATAATTTTAATAAGACAATGTTTATAAAACAGATCTGCCTCGCAAGGCAAAAATGATTCCCTATTGAGCACTCGTAGAAGCAAGCTTCATCAAAAACCTATAACAAGAATATTGGTCGAAGACTTATCGATCGAAACTGTGGTTTTGATTTACGACTCTATAGTGACACCGCGTGTCCCATCACTAATTAATTAATAACTCGCTAATTATACGACATAATTCATCCAAAATCAATAGGCTTCTGGTCCGAGATAAGATGAATGCACCTGCAAAATTTGAAGCAGATTCAACCTCGCTTTTGTGAGATATCGCGTGCATCTAACAGACAGATATACAGACAAATACCTATCAACCAGTGTTCACTATTAGCGCACTTTTTTGCGAAAATTGCGAAGCACTTTCGCAACTCTTTTTAGGGACTGCGAAATAGCACTTTTTTCCGATTTTGAAGAGAAATAGCACTTTTTTCCGATTTTGAATGGAATAAAAATTTAAAGTTAACAAATATTTTCGAGTATTAAGTTGACAAATAAGTAACATACTAGTACTTTTGTAACTCAATTCTGCATATCAAAACAATATTTACCGGAATTCTAACCTATGAGATGCAGACATAGGAGATGAAGCTTTTGCATTAACGGCAAAATTCTTGTTTATAATATGATTATTATACAAGCACACCGATTCCGCTTCTCCCGCAAAAACGCTCTGCGTCTTTGAAACCAGATGTTGGATTCCTACCAGTGCCTTTCTTTGAACGAAAGTGGTCATGTGACTATCAATGATATCGTTGAATTCAAAATGACTATAAAAGTGTTAGTAAAGTGTTATAGACACTTTGGATGTATTGTGACCAAAGTGCACGATTTTCAAATCAGACGAAACTTTTAGCAGCATGTCACAGATTTGCAAAATCACCAAATTCACAAAATACCATTAAGTGCCATTTTATTGTAATCACAATGTTGAAAGCACGTGGCATTTTGCGATATTTACACATCTATTTCTCATTGATATGCGAGTACGGGTGGGCAAAATTCAATATTTTATTGAATTGAATATTTTTAACGAGTACCGAATAACAAATATTTTTGGAACGTCGGTTGAAACATTAAAAAATCGGCAACAAAGCCATTTTACTGGTTAATTCCGTTGTAATCGCTAATTGTTCTTGTCACCGATCGTTTTGGCGGCGATATCCAGGTTTTGTTAATCTATATTCCCGCCCTCTCTTTTTTACAAATATGAATTCTTGCGGGTCGGCGGACATCGAAGTTTTATATTTCGGGTTTACCCGTTTGTTCACATCGGCAACAGCTGTTGAAGACATTGAGGACTCAAATTAACATTTGCGTTGGCTTTAATATTACCTATCAAGATTTGTAAATTTACGGTCCCAATTTTATGCGAATGGTAATATTATTGTCGATACCGTGATGCTGATATTTATTAAGACGATAATTAACTTTCTCATGTTTTTCTATGGTGATAAACTTCGCAAATCTGAAATTGTGCCAATCCTGAATGTTGATTTAAAATAGTGATTGCAAAATTCGGCAATAAAGGCATTTCTGCGTGGTCATAGGACGAGATAACGTTAATGAACAGCACTTCTTTTACAGGATATTTTACGTATGCGACTCAATGCTAAAAAGATTGGACTCGAGTGCTTTTTTTTCGAGTGCTCGAGTGCCTAATAGAGGTCAGGCGCTAATTGTAACTAATTCCCTCAAGTTTCAACATGTTTTCAACAAAACAATACCCCGGCGATAATTATAGCTAAAATGTTAGCGAGCAATTCACAATTTTATTTATGGCATTTGAAATTCACCAGTTTCTTGACGATATTGATAATGTCACGCCCTAATTATTAGTGCAAAAAATACTCCCCTTCTTTCGCGGCGGTTTGACGGGTTCTTTGTTCCAATCTTCAGAAATTTCTGACACGGGAGGATATAGAATACTGAATCCGGAGGGTTGAATCCCTGTCGACTTACTGGTGATTTTCCGTTTTGGAATGCGTGGCCATTCTCTATTTTAAATTAAATGACGTTTCGCGGGCTAGAGTTCTCCCCGAAAATGATGTGTACCAGACGTTAGTTAGACGATAGATAAAACATTAGATTAATATATTTCATGACGCCCCGTTTTCGAAAATACAAAATTATATCGCAAAAAAATGCGTTTTGATACATTTGGAATGAAACATTATTTACGGTTAATTCAGATCATATTTTACTCTTCATGACACCCGGTATCCGAAAATACAGTTGTATTGCGAAAAATGTGTTTTGTTACATTTAAAATAAAACATTTTTGCGATTAATTTAGATCATATTTTATTTTTCAGGACACCCGTTTTCGAAAATACAAGGTTATATCGCAAAATGTGTTTTGTTACATTTAAAATAAAACATTTTTGCGATTAATTTAGATCAAATTTTACCTTTCACGGCAATCCGTTCCCGAAAATACATATAAAAGTACGAGTTTTATCACAAAAAAATGCGTTTTGTTCCATTTATTTTGCATTCCCAACAAAATACATATTTTCCCTAATTAAAGTCGTCGATGAATCTGTTCCTGTCGGTCAAGATTGACACACGTTTGGACGAGTGTGGGACGGTTTTTTGGTCGACGATAAATTAAAAAGTTGCCACACGTTATTTGTATAACGATAATAACTGAAAAATTAGATATTATAATAGAAGTGAATTTGTCTCAAGATGGTATTTTACTATTCTTGCTCACAGAAAATAAACACGCTGACAGGCTTGGTTATAATTGATATTCGTTTAATTTATTTTACACTATTAATAAACGCGCCACACCAAGTGCGGCCATATAAATTGCAGTCGCATCGGTATGGACTGTATGTTTTTGGCGCTCTCACATTAACTATAATTTTCAACAAAACAATACCCCGACGGTCATTGAAGCTGAATTCGTTACCGAGTAATTCACAATTTTATTTACGGAATTTGCGATTTCAAAATCTCACTTGACGATTTTGATGATGTCATGCCCTAATTATTACTGCTTAAATGCCTCAAAATACAACAAATGTAATCATTTTCGACGATAACAGGCGCAACAAAACGAAATTCGCGATTGTTGCGACTCTCTCTTGTTTACAATTTTAACATCCCGCCGGCCATGTATGGTCGAATAAAATGTTCACATATTCGAAACATGACTTGGCCAAGGATGGAAGGGATCACTAAAGAGCTAATAGAAAGTACATACGCGAGGGTATGATATTAATATCGAGAATATTTGTGAGCATATCACAGGACGGAAATATTTTGCACCCGGCTGTTTGATGGCAGAACAACGATACGCTAAAGTTAATTGCTCGAATACAGGAAAGTATTTATTTATCATCTCACTTGCGAACATCGAGGTTTGGGCGGAATTGTACGATCGTGTTGTCTTTCTTAAATAATAACTTTTTCAATAAATGTTCATTTTACTTTTGCGTCTTTATTATATGTCGGGTTTTCATTAATTTTAAATCGAAATTGTCTGAAATACTCCAACAGGTGTATAAGTACAATAATAATAGTACTTACCAGGGAAGTTTAATACACACGATGTGTTAAGGGCGTCGTAACTCCCGTTTTTTAATTTGATTGTTTTACATTCTGCTTAAAAAACAACGTCGTTTTGCAGTCATCTAACGTAACTCTCGCGACCAAATCTTTTTTGTTTTGTATGGCATCGTCTTGGCGACGAATTTATTGTCGACTGAGTTTTAATTGTGTTTTAGGATAAGTTATTTTCTGTTTGTTGGTTTCTAAACTTTACAAACGTGGGTAGCAATTACTATTAATGTGAGATTTTTGTGCTTATGAACGATTGAATATCGCGACTGGATGTCCGATATCTGAGAATGCGTATATCAGCGTTCATGTGGTCGAATAAAAATTATTTATCAAATGGATTGGTATTTCGAGAGTAAATCGAGACACTCTCAAAATTATTTGGGATCCACTATCATATCATTCGTTTATTTTTTATATTCATGTTTTTTTCAAAAATCACCCTCGTTATATTTCGTGTACCTTCGCAAAAGAAAACTCTTTGGTGTCATCGTTCCTATTAGCGTAATTGAAATATATGGAAACCTCGCAAGTGGCGTTGTGATGCGAATATTTGATACTAGGTCAGCAGCATTACAAAGAGTGCTATTTATGAATGCTGAAAGTACATGACATTACTAAACATTTTGCCAATATATGATGTTTTCTGCCTGATTTAAACTAACTCGCACGCAAACCAAGGCATGTCGACATTTAAAAATTACTTGTCTTTGGGTAAGCTCTGAAATAGTATAATATAAATGTAAATGAGAAATTAGGTCACACTAGCTCACGAAAGGGGAGGAAAAGTGATCTTGTGTAATATTTCGGAGAAAAAAGTACAAAAGGAAAGTAGGTCAACCTATTTCCTAAAACAGGGGAGTATCCTGTGTAATATTTGGGAGGGAACGTAGGTTAACCTATCTTTTAAAACAGCGGGTGGCGACTTTCAAAGTGGTTCAAAATCACAAATTAATAATTGTCAGATTAGGTTTAGGGATAAATCGAAAAGTTGAATTTCCAGCGAACCTAACCCTAATTAGTTGATTGCTATTTATATTTGGGGGGGGGGGGGGGATTATTTTGCACGGGATTTGTACAAATGATCCACCCTGTAACTAATATGGTTTCCAGACTACGTGTATCAATCGTTGTCTGTTAAATGGAAGGAGTAACAAATGTGAAAGCCTTTGCTGTTCACGCGAGTAAGCAACTGACACCGTGATACATTGCATGAAAGTTTTGTTCGCGGCAAGTGTTAGCAGATGTCTTTTCGTTGCCGATGAATTCGCTTGTTTTAATTAAACATGAATTCGCTTAAAGGGAACTCCGTTAACGGAAATGCTTCTCTTTAATTCACAATATTAACAGGGGGAGCGCTTTTTCGAGTATCTATGCCGTGTTAAATGGGTTATATGAAAGGCTAGAGCACCTAACTTGTTAAAATCGGCAAAAGCACTTTCGCACTTTTTTTTTCGACTGCAAAGCACTTTCGCACTCATAATTCGCTTAGAGTTAACACTGCTATCAACATACTTACCGATCAAGATCGATTAGTAATAAGACATGTATAATCATATACTACTACTAATAAATATATTCTTGATAGCAATCGCCAATCGGTTAACTTATAAAGAGGCGAAAACATAAAATTACCTTCATTTTCAGGTAACTGGAGGTGGTGGGGGAGGCTATGAGATGTCAGTTTCAGGAACTGGAATAGATTCATTGGAAAACGGACAAAATAGAACAAAGCAATTCAAAAATGTTGTGCAGAAACTAAATTATGATCTGTTTGTTCAGAATCGTAAGTATTATAACAAAACTAAATTATCATTGCAACAATTACAGCTGATGAAAACAAAATGTTTTTGTATACAGAGTCAATCTAGTTGTGCCTATATAAATCACAAATAATTGTTCTCCATGACTCCATCATTTACTCATAAACTATTGTATAAATGTCAACTCATTTTGTCAAAAATATTCCACCTTTTTAAATAATGCTGAACAGATTATGTTACTAACTGGACAATGGAATACAAACCTATAAATTCCTATAATATGTCGATAATCATTATTCACAGATATTTCTAAAGAATTTTATGATTTAGGCAGCAACTATTGCATTAATTTCAACTCATTCTATCTAAAATTGAACACATTTCCTTGGACATGATAAATTATTTAAAAAATGAATAATTCCAATTGTGAGCATCTGTCAGTGTCATTCACCAAGGGATTTCCTCAATTTTTTTCAAATAAAATTTAACATCTTCACTTCAGAATAATGTTCTGTACGAATGGCCACTGACATGTAAAGGGCTACTCTTTTTGATATGACGTAAATCTTCCCCCAAATGACAATGCAGAGTGGATTTATCACACACATAATGGCTTGGAAATTGAAAACTTTTACTTGTGAAGTCAAGACCTAAATTTTAACCACTGGGAAATAGGTCTTCAATTTTTAAACGATACTCATGAATGAAGTACCTAAATTTCAATTTTAAGTTTGTAAAATCAATAAACCACCAAAAATGATAAACGGAACAGCTAATTAAAACTTTTACCAATATTCACAAAATTTTTTTCCTCCTCGTTTTCTTTCAGAATATGACAAACAATTACGTCCTACAAAAGACCCAGCAACAATCACATCAGTATCTCTGGGTTTTACATTGAGACAGGTCAGTAAATGAACGTGCAAAAAACTTTAACTCTATAACACAATTCAAGTATTTTTATAAAAACGGTAAAAGTAAGAGGAGTACTGATTAGTTGCATGCGAAAGACCACTCCAGGGGCGTAGCCAAAAATTTTCAAACAATTGGTTGAAATTTATAAATGCCATGTTAGGCAATAGACACAAGCAGGAAACATGAGTTTTAAAAAATCTTGGGGGTCCGAGGAGCATTTCAATTAACGAAAAATTGCTCTGTATGATACTAAATTATTTTTTCAAATTTCAAAAGGGGCGGGGGTTCCGAGCCACAAAACCACCCCATGGGCCCCTGGGCCACTCATACACTAAGGGCTATGTATCAGCGTCAGGTCAGCATCTCCAAACCGAGAATCGTGTGTCAAGTTGGTCACAGGTTATCTGTGTATTGAGTGAAGTTCAACACAAATCACTGAGATAAGTCTCCCTGCGGGCTAAGAATTCGATAAATGGTGACTAAAGTACAGCTCATGTCTTTGGGAAGATTTGGAAACAAGTTTAAGAAAAATAGCTACCTTTATTGGTGCTATTGGGCAGTACATTATTATGGAAAATGAAATAAACTTAATAATACTCCACTATAAAGCATATATTATATATTACACTCAGATAGATAAATATATAGTTATACTTTATATGAAAGTTTACGCTAGGAGTGTGAAACCAACGAGTTTCATGTAGGTTATAGAGTCTGGGGAAATGTCTAGGTAATAAAGTCTTGGTGAAGCAATAAATAGTCAATATATCGATATTATTATGTATGATTTACTGTCATATTGAAATGTATCTGCTGTAGATAGAGAAATGCAAAATGTATGTTTTTCTGCAGATTTTAGACTTGGACGAAAAGAATCAAGTGTTGAAAACATTTTTATGGATGACACAAAGTTGGACCGATGAATTTCTGACATGGAATGAAACAGAGTACGAAGGAGTAACAAACAGTAAGTAAGAGCTACAAAAAAATCACAAGACAAAATAGAGCGCTTCAGAAGTGTGTGTACCAATATGGAGATACATAATTTTGTTTTCCTACTTTACATCAAGTTGTGTAAAGGGACTGAAACCTATGGGCAGGGGTTATTCATTTGGCTAACACAGGCAGTCCCCGAACTCGTAATAGAACTGAAATAAGGAATAATAGAATAAAATTATGGCCCGACCCTAACCTGGTACACATACTACAGGCAGTACCCAAAATAAAGCGAAAAAAGTGAAAACTGCAAAAAAAGGATAATATGTATCACAACCAACCAGTGTTGAGTTGAAGACCCTAAACCACGAGTCAAGTCGAGTCATGTGACATCCAAGTGCTGAATCGAGTCATTAACTGAGTTGAGTCTGTTCTGTAGACAGTTGGGTACTTCCATAGTATATGTACCAGATTAGGGTTAGGCCATAATTTTATTCTGATTTTCCTCTTGAAGCTTTCAGGTTGGACTGAGAATATTTTAGTTGTATTACGTCTTGGGTACTGTCTGTGTTAGCCAAGTGAATATACCCCCTGCCCATAGGCTTCAGTCCCTTTACACAACTTGATGTAAAGTAGGCGAACAAAACTAGTTGTCTCCATATTGGTACACACTACACATACTTCTGGAGCGCCGTTAGTTGAATAAAAGTTCAAGCTATTTCACATGGACGACTTAAGCTACTTTCAGTGTTTAATAAATTGTGACTTGAGTCCCTCACTCATACTGATCTCAACACACAAGGGGATTATAGTATAATATATTTTCCAAAAATTTCAACAAGCATTCTGATCAACTCCCAGATAGTCGGTTAAAATAAAAAAAAGAGCCAGCATTAGAGTCACATTTTCAAAAAATGTGGTGTAAAAATTTGACAAACACTAACACACAATTCCTTCATCTTCATCACGGTATAAAAATGTGGCATTTAAGACAGGAATCCCAAGCCCATTCCAATTAAAATTATTAAATATGAAATATATTCTATAGCTGGCCATATCATGTTTAACAAAGAACACTATCATAGAAGACAATATGCATATGATGAGATCGCTCAAAATAATAATGCAATGCTTCTAAATTACTGCCAAAATCAAACCTTCGAATTATTTAATATGTCAAGAATTAATTTCAATTTATTTCGAACGTCACTGTTACTACACTCTTGAAGGCTCTGAAGGTCTCTATGGCATATTGACTCTCCCAGCATAATCCCTGATAATTTCAGCAATAGTTTACAAATAAATCTGGAATTTCGTGAGTTTAATATCTCTTTCAATGTTTTTCAGTTTGGGTTCCATCCACATCAGTATGGAGGCCAGACATTGTAATATATGAAGAAACAGGCTTGCGAGACTACCAACCTAGGCTGCCTCATACCAGAGTTAGCAGTACAGGAAGAGTACGAGCAGCTGAACCATTGGTTATAGAAACAAGCTGTAGCATCAATATAGCTTTCTTTCCATTCGATTATCAGGTAAGAATGAGATTTGTTTGTGAAACTTATTATTAAGCTATTTGATTTTTCTAAGCAATTTGTAACTTGTTGCTGCACAATAACCAGTATTTAGTTTTCGATATTTTCCTTTCGTCCTGAAATGCCATTCTGAATTCAATTTTCACATTTTATATATAATATATACAATGTGTATTTTCAGATTGGTGAAAAATTTTATTACCAAACACTTGTTCCGTAGTTAACAAAGTGGAAAAAGAATGTAACTTTGTATAAAATTTGAATAAAACATATTCGTAGTATGCTGCACGAGAATGCAGCATTAAAATGCCCCAAACCAAGCTTTAGACATCACATTAACATGTAAATGGTTACTGATTATCTTTTGTAACCAATATAAAATTGAAAGTAGGGAAGCCAACCAAACTCTACACAATTGAGGGCGCTCCAGAAGTGTGTGTACCAATATGGAGGTAACTAACTTTGTTCGCCTACTTCACATTAATTTGTGTAAAGAGACTGATTACTATGGGCAGGGGGTATATTCACTTGGCTAACAAAGATAGTCCCCGAACTCGTAATAGAACTAAAATACGGAAAATCAGGATAAATTTATGGCCTAATCCTAACCTGGTACACACCCTATGGGAGTACCCAGTTTAGTGCCACTTCGAATAGCAATTGAGATCATGTAAGCAAATGAGAGCAATTTCCAAGGTAGTTGATATTGAGATCACATACATAGTGGCACCCAATAATTCTTTAAAGATTCAAATATGATTAATTAAACACATAGTATTATACTCAATTCAGAGATGTTCTCTCACATTCACATCCTGGACATTTCCAAGTTCACAAATGGATGTTTTTTCACCAAGGTGAGGTTTACTTTTCTTAATAATCAAGATGTTTTATGGTCGAAAAAGGCAGACTATTTCAGAAATTTGATTCAAATGATATAATTTAACTTTGGATGTGGATGAATTTAATGCACACGAATTTAAGCAATAATTATGATTAATACCAGCATTCAATTTGACACAGGCCTTTACACGAACTGGTGAAATACCATAGAATATGAAACTTTGCAATTTGTATTTACGAAACGCCAATTTTATTAACATTGTTTAAAACATCTGCCTAAGTCCTCAGTGCATATTTCCCAAAATTTCATCGAAGATGTTTTACTCAGTTTCATCATTTAATTAAAAAAGCATTCGAAAGTCTAGATGTGAACAGTACAAATGCATTTATGTTATATTTTGTTTGACCATCAGTGTGAAACACTATAGAAATATATTTGTGTTAGTGTATAGCAATACTCTTGAGTTCGCCAACCCTTGATCTAAAAGAATAGAGAATAGAATAGATATAGAATAGAAGAGAGAAGAGAATAGAGAAGATAGAAAAGAATAGAAAAGAATCTTTGGGTTGTCTCCAGAAGTATGTGTAACAATATGGAGGTAACTAATGTTGTTCGCCTACTTTACATTAAGTTTTGTAAAGCGACTGGAGCCTATTCACTCGGATAACACAGACAGTCCACAAACTCATAATAGAACTAAACTATAGAGAAAATCGGAATAATAAAATGATGGCCTAACCCCAACCTGGTACACATACTACGGGAGTATCCATCTTTGTTCTAACTACAGCATCCTTGCAGTATATGCACATGGGTCAACCAATAGAAAATGCATGAAGAATAGATATTCACGAATGTCCCAAATCCCACCTGCTTGCCTCATTCAAAATTTATTTATACACTTTCCTCCTCTATTAGCAGAGATACAAAAGCAATGTTGGACAACGTTGACCTTTACTTTGTAAAAACAGGAGAATGGACAATACAGAATGTTGAAATCGTGAAAACAGTAAGTTTTGTATTTCAATCCCAAGTAATTGACCAGAGAATTAATTAAAGAGTTTTATAATTGAATAAATGTGACATTATTTGTGTATGTTATTAGTTAATCCAGACATTTACTTCATTATATTATTTGGTTACCACTTGTTGTTGTAAATCAATACAACATCAATGGAAAATGTCAATATGAAAAGCAAAATGCTGTCCATAGTTCTGGTTATCCTTCTAAATCGAATCATTGCTTATTTCCCCAATTCAATTCAAGTTTTCTAGCTTTCAAATAATAAAATAAAAGAATAATATATATTTTGAAATAATATTTTAGAATATGGCATATCGAATATACCTCAAATTTGGGCCATGTTGAACAGAGAAAATTTTCAAGTCCTTATAAGATAGATCTTTTGAGGCAGGAAAAACTAAATCCGTATTTTTGAGTTATCCAAATTAGATAAGTTAAATCGGTTTGTAAATTGTGCAAAATCACTTTTCATAAATGAATATATTCTTAACTTTCCTAGAATCAAGAAGTTACTATATAAAAGACATGACTATTCCCAAATGTATAGGAATATTCAACTTGTTTTGGACATCCCTGATTATGTCACTAAAATGATAATATCCAGAAGATATTCCTAATATAAAATTGAGATAAATTGAGAATTTAAAAAAAAAAAAAAAAAAAAAATTCTGATTTAACAAATGCAATTATAACAGAGAAATAAATTCCTTTTTCCATTTAACACCACCTAAGAGCTACGATATTAAAGCATTTTATATTTGTTTTTAGACTGAAAGTTTTGCGAGTATCGTTGAAAATTCTGAGAAATCAGCATGGAGTGGAAATCAAACATTTCAAGACACTTCTCATATAAGGTATAGTTCAGGGCGGGCAAATTACGACCTGCGGGCCAGATCTGGCTCACCGAAGGGTTTCATACAGCCCACTCGTGTATGCTGAAATTATTGCCGAAAAAACATCATAACGACCTCGATTGTTACATTGTGCTTTTTAATATTATATAAATGCGAGCCTAGCTGTTGTAAATAAACCATTTTTTTTAAAAGTTTTTAATATTGAGTTTTGATCTGCTGGCCCAGTAACCAAGTCAAATAGTTTTATTGATAATATTTATATTTTATAGAAAAATGACAATGGATGTCTCAAAGATGGTACAAGAAGTTTATCCAGACCGACTGACAGATTTTCATTGGTTAGTTGAAGGTTATTTTTAACAATTTTTAACAACACAGTGCATATCACCAAAAACAGATTGCCCTTTTGTAGCTGAAGTATTTATAGTTGTGACTAGTGGAGTATAACGACATAAAATAGATAGAGGCTCATGGAAACATATCAAACCCGCATTTATTCACTCAATACAACTAATCATTTATTTGACCATGTATGCTATGTTTTAATAAAGTACATAATGTAATTCAAAACACCTTTTTAGCTTCAAGATTTGTTTAAAGGAAATACAGTGATTTAAACGAAATGTATACAATACAGAAAAGTGAAACGTTTTTTCCTCTCTTTTCACTGTTATTGGAAGTAAAATGAATTGAATTTTTGTTCAAACACACAAAATGAAATTGATTTGAAATTGAAACATCGCAGATTACTCATTATTTTACTACAGTGAACAGTGAATAAAGTAGTACAAAATGTTTTCAAAAACATACACTTTTTGGTACTCCAAAAATATGTGCATCTAGATGGCAGACACCAGAACGTCGTGTGTACCAGGTTAGGGTTAGGCTATAACTTTAGGTACAAATACTACGAGAGTCACTTAGCAAGTCCCCAAACTCATAATATAACTTGAAAATTGAAATAAAATTTGGCCTAACCCTAACCTGGCACACACACAACGTTCCGGTGTCCGCGATCTCGGTGCACAATTGTACATACTTCTGGAGCGCACACTTTTGACATCTTGGAGTATATCATAAAATTAACCGAAAACCTTACGTATTACGCTCGAAGAAATGAAAGTTATAACTTGTCCTGTATAATTTTTAAGGTCTGATGTCAAGTTTACATTTGTACTTCGTCGAAACTCATCTCTGTACATGCAGAGTATGTTGTTCCCGGCTATTCTGCTAACAACAGTTGCATTACTTGGATTCTACTTGCCACCTGATAGTGGAGAAAGGATTGGACTACAGATTACTATTCTTTTGACTTTCATGGTGAATATCTATGAACACAATTTTGGATCATTCCAAACACATGTCCCTTCTATCTTCCAATTATCTAGAAAATTTTCCGTTGTATGTGTACCAGTTAAGTTTAGGGCATAATTTTATTCCGATTTCCCTGATTTTAATTCTATTACGAGTTCGGGGACTGTCTGTGTTAGCCAAGTGAATATAACCCTGCCCATAGGTTGCAGTCCCTTTACACAACTCGATGTAAAGTAGGCAAACAAAATTAGTTACCCTAATATTGGTACACACACTTCTGGAGCGCCAAGATTTACATGTTTTAAACCTCAATATACCTCTTGTCTAACATTTTTCAAATTTACTGAGACGAACTCATTCACAAATTTCTTTTTCTTCCACAGGTTTTCTTGCTTACCGTTGGAGAGATGTTTCCAGCTTCTACTGGTCCATTCCTTGGAGTATATTATGTATTGTGTATGGCTCTACTTGGAATCAATTTATTCATGACAGTGTTGGTGTTACATCTACACTACATGCCTAGTGCTGCTGTCATTGGAACTAAAGAGGTAAATTGTTTCATCAGTAACATTTTAGTATATTTCTGTCACGTTCAGACTTCCTTTATTAATACTTTAGGAATGTCACCTTGATATAGTATGATAAATGACCCACTCTCAAGCTCAACCAACTAATTCAGACTGATGAGCGATCCTATTAGGAATTAAATATAATAGAGGATATGAAAATAAATATAGTTTAAAAAATCTTATTAACATTTGAAATCTTTATTTTTTCAATTTGATAATTGAAATTACTGTTCTACTGTAAAATTTAACATTTGAAGCAGAGTCCTAAAAAGTTTGGCATTCGATCAAAATTTTCCTTAAAATAATTCCATTTAGATTTTTCGATATTGAAATTAATAACTGCAAAAAGAATTCTAAACAACAAACTATTCAGGCAAAAATGTAAACACAAATTAAATTTTAATCTTCTAGCTGAAGCTCTTATTTTTATTATTACTATTTTATGCTTAGAATCCATCACTTTTAGCAGATAAATGATTTTAAAACCAAGTGTTAGATAGATCAAATGCCGACAAGATATGAATACCCAAGTTTTTAAAAAAATAAGTTTTGTAATATCTAGTGGCTCGAGGATATGCTCGAAAACTAGGCATCTTTTTAATAAAATCGTGGTGTGACTTTAGCAAGATGAATGCTAAAAAGTTTTTATGTCATAAACTCATAATATACAATTACTATTGCGTAACACTTCAAAACCAATACAAAATAAACAACTAAATCTACCAGAAAATGAAACCAATAACTTTTGATTGGGAAACACTGCTGTAGATCATACTAACCTAAGTTTTAATATCTTCCAGGGAGGAGGTCTCCAGATCAAGCCTGTACCAGTGTGGGTTCGATGGCTTTTGCGGATTGCCAAATTTCAATTTCGGACAAAGACAGATGATGGTAGAGATACACCGACTTCTCATATTGTAACAGATATTATAAACACGGGTCGTTTGGGAGCTAAAATTCCAGAATCGAAGCAAAACTCTCCTGCACGAGCGCATAAACAAAAGGGGCCAGAAAACGGAAAAGTTCTATCTGAGAATCAATATGACCCTAATTACAATGAGATGGTGAAAGGCGATAAATACATGGTTAACACAAGAAAAACATCCTTACCAGGAAAAATGAACAAAGTAACACCAGAGTGGGCACAAGAGCAGTGTCATGATAAAATTTCACCACACGAAAGAGATGACAGCATTGCAGTTGAACAGAGCGATGATATTAACGTATTTATAAATTATGCTACGGCGACACCTAATGGAAGCTTGAGATCAAACTCCTCGCGCACTTCGTCCTCAACCAGAAATCGTCACCATCGCAACAAAGAAAACAATGGTAGTAACCATGGTGGCAACCAAAGTGCAATTCATCAGAAGATAATAAAAAACATGAACCAAATCACAGATTATTTGAAATCGCAAAATCAACATTTGCAAGAAAGTAACATTAGCGAAGAAATTGAGAATGAATGGAGAGCTATGGCTCGAACAATCGACCATCTGTGCATGAAAACATACTTGGCCATTCTTATTCTGAGTCACATTTGCATATTGGCAGCAGCACTAGTTCAAAGTGCAGACTATCATGCTTCAGAAAATCGTTGATTCAAAGATAACATGATTTTTGGGCCATAAACTCAAGTCTGACATCATTGCAATTGTCCAAGAGATGACTAAAAACACCATATTTCCCTTGGTGTGCGATAAATAATTAAACATGATTATTCTTGTCGCATACAATCTATATCGAAATAATCTATTATAACTAAAAGGCTATTACAAAGATAAATGATTTTTGGGCCATAAACTCAAGTATGTGGCATTAGTGCAAATGTCCCAGACATGACTGATTGGAAATGACCCATAGCGAAAAGTGTTTCTAGAACTAGATAATCAGTATAACTGAGAGACTATCATAAAGATAAAATGAATTTTGGGCCTTAAACTAAGTTTGTGACATCAATGCAATGTTCAGCAAGACATGAAAACATCATGTTCTTTGTGATGTTAGATATATTCCAGTTGCAAACAATTCCATTCAAACAATATTTTAAAATAACTCATTAGAAAAGGTGTTTCAGTTTCATGAATTAGATATTCAGTATAATGAATGACAACCATAAAAAAATGATTTCTTCATAAACTAAGTCTGTGACATCGATGCAAATGTCCAAGATATGACTGAAAACAACATACTCTACTTGGAAAATGACTGCTATCTATATTCTAGACACGAACTATAACTAGAAAGACAACTATTTTAGCTGCTATTGTGTTTTCAGTACTTGAAATTTCCCAATAAGACATACCGGTAGTTGTAAAAATTCCAAGTGTTTGTATGCATCATATCCTAAAAATGGCTTTCCCACTTATCATATGATTTTGAAACACCAGTGCATGGTTTCCAATACTTTAAAGTAGTTTAATAATGAAGAAATCAGGTGACTAGGAAAGAAAGAAAACTGTTTTAAAACGAAGCTCAACAACATGTTAAGCAGCATGTAGAAATTGCCGTACTAAAAGTAGTTACAATTCAGCGCTAAATCAGGTAACACGCAATAATTCCTACAAATCAGAATGTATTTGCCGTAGATGCACATAATAGATCAGACTTATCAAATCAGTCATTTTAAACCCTTCTGAACTTTCATATAGCTGTCAGTGTACAATGTATATTTTAATGTTAAAAATCTTTACTTTCCCAGTGTCATTCATATGATTTGGTAATAAAACTGTGCAATAAATAAAGTTCCATGAACATTGTGTTTGTTTAAACTTAAAATAGTTTTTATTAGCTCTCCAGGAGGATGTGTACCAATATGGATGTAACTAATTTTATTTGCCTCCTTTACATCAAGTTGTGTACAGGGACTGAAGCTTATGGGTAGGGGGATATTCACTTGGCTAACACAGACATCCCCGAAACTCGTAACAGAACTAAAAAAAGGAAAATTGGAATAAAATTATGGCCTAACCCCAACCTGGTACACATACTTCGGGAATACCATTTTATTTATGGTCTCGTACATATTTATTAACATGTATTGCACCGATGCAAAGAGACCAAGAATTTAACTCAGTATCTTCTTGTGTGTTTTTCACTCTTGATTCGAACATACCACCTGGTAGCACAGTTCGACTATGATAATAGTGATTCATGCGATAGCATACAAAATATTACACATGGAGAAGGATTAAATTTTTTTACCTGGCAATCGGCCTAACAATCAAGAATGACACAAAGCTATGATATGCTGAGAGAAGTTACTTAGTTTGAATATAGCAACTCATAAAAAGATTGGAATAGCTCATCCAAATTATTTGACTATAATATGGTTGAGGGGACAAGTCTATGCATCTCTGTATGGGCGTGTGACCTTTTTAATTTTTCTATTGCTAGAACCACTAAGATCGATGTTTCTCAACCGAGGGGGAATTCCTCCGCTGAGGAGAATTTTGTTGTTCTTGGGAGGAATTTTGCATTGTATTTGCTGCAGTATTGCTAATATCATTCTTTATAATTACCATAATACTTATTTATGGGTACTCCCGAAGTATGCGCACCAAGATGTCACACAACCTGAACCTGAGTTCAGGTTGTGCGCCATCTTGGTGCGCATATTTCAGGAGGTCTCATTTATGCATACAGTTTAAGTACACTAGCTAATATTCCATTAAAGAACGAAACAATAAATAGAGTAGTTTTATGCAAAGTGAAGTAGGTATAAAGAGCTTTAAATTGGGTGAAAGGAAAAAATTTAACGTAAAAGGTTGGGAACCACTGATTGACTGATCTAATATGATCAACAATGGTGATCCTGTTCTTAACATACAATCTTGATAACTGTTTTAATTTTCTAAACTTTGTGGAGTCATGACTGGTGAATCCCCGGAATTGTCTTTTATCCGCAGCAGTGAATAGCTGCTTGTCAACATTTTAATGAAGAAACCAAATCATACGGATTTCTATTTAATATCATAATGCTACTCAATTCAAGAGATATCGATCAGATGAAACTTTACAGAAATACATTTGTGTTAGTGTGCAGCAATGAAATATTCATCTTTTTTTCTTGCTTATTATAATTTTTGATAGCATAGCTCAATTTTATGGTGTACCACGACCTCTCGTCCGGTTACCAGTCCATGTCTGGTTTCATATACATGGACTCGACGGTGGAGGAAGCCGTACGTAGACCAGCCTATATCGGTGAGGAGTCCAGCAATCCTCTCGCACTTATCTGCAATTAGCCCCACAAGATTTGAACTTGCGGACAACCACCGCAGGGTAATCAGAGGTGCAATGGCAAGTTAAACACTTATCCGGATGCGCCATACTGCCAGTTTTGTTATAGACTGCAGTAAGAAAATAAAGAATGGTATTCTATTTGAAGTCTAGTGGTGCTAGTTTTTGCAAAAAATACTTTCTACAGTGAAATGCAAGATAATCACTCACGAAGGTCTGGTGATTCCATTCTCTTGAATGCTGGTGATTGCCGTCTGTCCTTGTCCTGGCACCGGCATCAATGACTCACCAAAAGTCGAACCAAATTTCTTCATATCAACCTACAGAAAATATTCAAGATTTCAAGGCAGAGACACCCCTGTGCCACAATCATTACAGGCATAAAATTTTAGTCGTTACTAATCAAGTATTCTGTAGATAATTTCTAGGTTGCCCAATCTTATACACGAAAAAAGCATCCAAAGAACAAATGTTCATAAATTCTTGCTTATAAATGACATTATATAATGTGTGATTTTAATTTGATATTTTGAATACAAACCAGACGAGGATATTTGGCGCTCCCAAAGTATGTGCACCAACAAAAATGGCGCACAACCTGAAACCTAGCCTGGTACACAAACTATGTTCAGGTTGTGCGCCATCTTGGCTTGGTGCACATACTTTGGGAGCGCCAAATATCCTCGTCTGGCGTGAGACTTGACAAATTCTTGAACAAGGAGAACCACTGTTTTATGAGAAGCATACAGAAGCTTTCTTCGACCAAAAACCTCAGAAGAACCCACCTCAACTTTTCCCAGCACAGGTTTCTTTTCCCATTCAGGTTTAACATATTCGAACAATCCTTCCTTCCCTCCGTCCCTTCCAAATCCACTCTCCTTGTATCCACCAAAACCAGCAGCTGCATCAAAGAGATTGTGGGAATTGACCCACACAGCTCCTGCTTTAAGCGTAATTGCAACTTCCAAAGCTGAAAAATTTGAGAAATGTTTTAACAAAGATCAACAAATGAATGATGGGTTCAACTATGTGGATCAAAGTTTGGAGATATTGGGATGTATCCATAGAGTCAAGAGTCTGTGTCGAAGTTTTGCGATACCCAAAATTGGAAGTTGAGACTTTTAACGATAATATTAGAAGATAAAATTTTCTACCCAACAAAAAAAAATCATTTTTAACATTCTATTGGAGAAGACAACAACATGTTTATTATCAGATTTTGATTTCGATAGAAATTGGAGATCGAACTGGAGTCAAAATTTCCTTAAACATGGAGCCAGGAGACAGAGTTCATTAAGTCAAAATTTTTCCATCCCAAAGTCAGGAGTAATTTGTCCAGACTCTACCTCCACTAACCCAACCTTAATATCCCAAAGTCAGGACTCAGGAGCCCATTTCCCCTAGCTACTGTACCTGTTGGTAAGTTATCAGACCAAACACTTGCTGCAAGACCATAGTTTGTGTTGTTACCAAGCGACCAAGCTTCTTTTGCTGTTCTGAATGGCAATGCAACCAACACTGGACCAAATACCTAGAAGAGATAGAAAAGATATCCAAGAATAACAAATCTGTCAAACTGTAATGTTATTATAAGCTAAATAGTTTTGAACTATTGCACAGACAAGAATCATTAAACATTAATTCTAATTACATTTCAAAATGTCTCTGGCTGTGAATCATTATTAACAAAAATTTCCACTTCATTTCAATCACCCGATTTCTCACAATAGAAAATTTGACTCCACCAAATCAGAAAAAAACTAAACTAATAAAACTTGGGTATTCAAGGCATTTTATTTCCTGCTGAAAAAGCTAAGTCAATCCAATGCATTTTTTTCCAGTTTCGGTCAGGAATTTTGACTTTGAAAATGACAAGTATTGAATGTCTGAAATCTCGACTACAACTCCACAAGCTTAAAATATGACTCACTATCTCCCGAAACTGAAGAGTTTAATGTTGAACCACTCCAACTCCCATATTAAAATAGGACAAAGCAAACTTCAATTTTGATTGATTTCCTAAATCCACAGGCCATCACACGCATATTCATTAATCAACCACACGGTACTTTTCTTATATCATGGGCCACACCAAAAAACTAGTTTTTCCATGTACACAACAAATTAAAAAACGAGAATATCAGTCAGAGACCAAGACTTATCGATCGATAGTTAGGGGATCCCCCAAAACAGCGCTTTTATTCCATAGTGACACCTTGTGTCCCATCACTAATTAATTGATAACTCGCTAATTATACGACATAATTCGCCCAAAATCAAAAGGCTTCTGGTACGAGATGTGATGAATGCACATGCAAAATCTGCATCAGATCCAATCTCGCTTTCGTGAGATATCGCGTGCATCTAACAGACAGACAAACAGACAAATACCTATCAACATACTTACCGATTAAAATCGATAAGTAATTAGCGACAACCAGAGTGCCATGAAAAAGGCAAGAGAAGAAAATAAAAGCTCCAGGCAACACATTGAAAGATTTAACATACCGACAAGAGCAAAAATCATCATGTATTTTACCCATGTGAGCGCCTTTTTAAATATAAACGGCCGGATTAGTATTTATTGCTTGATGAGGAAATCAGAGTGTTGACAAGATCCACACTAACAGCCTTAGTGAGCTGTGTTGTGGTCTGCGTGCCGCTTGTTGCACACCTTTGTTTTATATCGAATAAATCTAAAATTGTTCAATGAAAGTACTTTAGTAGTATAAATCCCCCTCACTCACCTCTTCTCTGACAATTTTAGAAACAGTTTGAACATTTGTGACGAGAGTAGGTGGATAGAATAAACCTTTCTCTGGTACAGGTACTGGAGCTTGATATATCTCTGCACCTTCTTGTCTTGCTTCTTCAACAAATTCTGTGATTGTTTTCAGTTGTCCTTCACTTACTATTGCTCCCATATCAATGGCCTGGATTATAAAGAGAATATGATCATCGTTCAAACTTTTTGGTCGTCTTTTCATTAAATGCAGGGGTTTCCAAATTGGAAGTCGCGAAAGGGGGCGGGCAAACAATACACCAATTTCACAAAAAGTACAAATTTATTGTACCTTTTTGAACTTTTGATTCGAAACAAAATTATTAAAATTAGTGCAAAACATAATATCTCACAATTTCGAGAGAACACCTAGGATCAGAGAAGCGGCGCTCTTGCATAACAATGCCGACTCAACAGCGGTCACAGAAAATTTAAACATATATTGAAAGGGGTCGTGAGCTTAAAAGTTTGGGAAGCTGTGCTTTAATGGACAAGACAGATGCATCTTAGTATTATGATATAGAATGCTCCTTAAAATAAAGATATGCCGACTATCCAGTGAGAAAGTGTATTCAATCAAGCACAAATTAATCCATACCATACTTTTTCCTCATATTGCCTAATGATCTTAATATTAATATTTGTTAGCTCCCACTTCTAACACAATGTTGCTAGATCAGAAAGTAATTGCTTCAGGTAATTGCTTGTCTGCTTCAGGTTGTTTGTCTGTGTAAGCTTGATTCTAAACTTTTATGGCCAGAGCAATCACTATAATGTATGTTGAACCATCCTGATTACGGACCATTACATAAATGACTATAATCTATGGGCGATATCTTGAAAATAATTCAATGCGGCAATCGGTGTTGCAAGAAAAACTCAAATTTGACAATTCGCAAGATCACAAGAATATGAATCAATTTTGTTGCAAGTAGAGACAATAGCAAGTAACATTTAACACAATTAAATGAAAACGACAAAACATTTTTAATTTTCATATTGGTCATGGATTGAATATTTGACAAAACAGATATCATTATCTGTTAAAAATTAGTCTCTTTTAATAAGTGACACAGTCAGTAGACTGTTTTAGAACCCATTGCACAAAAATTTCAGATTTCCAAGTTCCAACCCTTTTTTTTAAATTCCTTGCTGCGCCTCTGTGGCAGGACGTAATTACGAAATTGAATCCAATCAATTATACGCGAGTCACTAAATCAAAGATTAGCATCACTAGTTCTTGGTTTACCTTATCCAGTGAATGTCCGATCCTGAAATGAGTCAAACGTTCTTTTATTCTTGATATTAATTCATCATAAATATTTTCTTGAATAAGAAGACGAGATCCTGCACTGCAAACCTGAAAAGTTAGAATTTGAATATACATTTCGAAATTTGGTCAAATAATGTAATAAATATCAATCTTAAATGTGTAAACACAATAAGTATGCAATGTGAACAAAAACAATAAAAAAGTCGACATTCCCTCAATATTCCTAATGATCTTTCATAATATGACAAAAATTGAAAGCACAAATTGCGGCATGAAAATAGTTCTGCATGAATCAAGGAACTGAGTAACTCACTTGTCCTTGGTTAAACCATACAGCGTCCACAACACCTTCCACAGTGCTGTCTAAGTCAGCAGTGTCAAACACAATCACAGGTGATTTACCACCAAGCTCCAGTGAGAGTTTTTTACCAGAACCTGCAGTGAGACGACGTAGCGTTTGCCCGACCTGTTGAAAAGTAAATTAGGAATATATCGAGTGCTCCTAAACAATTACAAAACGAATACATTTGTACATTCAGATTTGAGTGCATTGCACCTGAGAAATGTACAATGGTAAAAAGCACAAACTTTTTATGTTTAATTCTTTGTTTATGACCAGTGTCAGACAAAAAAAATTATTGCAGAAGTATTTTTTTCCAGTTTTGTGTAACTCATAACTGATAACTGATTCTATTGGCTCAAAATGTTTAAGTCTTGCACCAATCAGTATTCACGAATGCGCAAAAATTTGATGGGAAACCCTTTAATATGATACTGAAAGGCGTCGTTAATGAGAAGTTATATTCACATTCAAAATTTTTCAATATGATAATTTTTCATGTCCTTTTTTTGATTTTCAAATGAGAAGTATACTTTCTATTCATATTTGGGTACTCCCAAAGTATGTGAACAAAGATGGCCGACACCGAAACGTAGTATGTGTAGCAGGTTAGGAGTTAGGACCATAATTTTATTCCACCTTCCATCAATTTAGTTTCATTATGAGTTCGGGGACTAGCCAAGTGACTCCCGTAGTAGTATGTGTACCTGAAATTATGGCCTAACCCTAACCTGGTACACATACTACGCTCCGGTGTCTTCCATCTTGGTTCACATTCTTCGAGTGTACCCATATTTTTATAGAGAATGCAAAAAGGAAAATTCTCTATATCTGCTCACCCCTGTTGATCCAGTGAAAGCAACTTTATCAACATCATCATGAGTTGCCAACATTGATCCAAATGCACCATTACCAGTCACAACATTGAAGACACCTGGATTGATGAAAACACTCTTAAGCACATAGATCTAGAACTCAAAGTATTGCCATTTTATTTGAATTCTTCAAATGTATAATAAAGGTTCGAAACCCATTGTTAGTATTAGGGCTGAAGAGTTGTTAGTAAGAAGAATTTCATTCAATTCTATGTTTTTATTAAAATATTCTAATCCATCTTTGGGATCCAAATTAACATACATTTCAACTCAACTGCCGTTTTGTCTTGAAATGTTGAAAATATATTCGATTCTGACCTCGCTTCTGGATGCAGACTTATTAATTATTACATGTTTAGACATTTGGGATATAATAAACCAGAGGGAAAGAAAAACCAATTATGCAGCTTAATCAAATTCTGATACATTTCTTCTGGCATTTCAATTCAAGTTAGATGAGGATTGGTGAATTTTTAAAATTATAGTTCGAAAATTAAATCAGGATGCATCGACTCGAATATGGGGAAGTACGTCCTTATGACACAGCGAGGTGTCAAACAGCCATCCCACACACAAAAATATACACCAAGGGTTTTGAACCTGCGAGTCTACATGGAATAACCAACAATGCCACTGAAAGCATGTCCCTAACACTTATTAGCCTATTTTGACCAAATACACAGCAAAGCGATATCTGTTAGATCATTCTTACCAGGAGGTAGTCCAGCTTCATGGCAAATCTCTGCCAATAATAAAGCAGACAATCTTGTGAACGTAGCTGGCTTCAGTACAACAGTGTTTCCCATTGCAAGTGCTGGGCAAACCTGGGAAAATAAGATAAGTTAAAATAAGCATTTCATTTATGATCATGGTTAAAAATGCAAAATCTGAATGCCAGTCAAAATTCAACATTGCCCTTATTGCATTATATTGCCAAAACACTTAAATCACACTGAATACACAATTTTTTATTTCAGGCACATGACCAAGCATTCTTAATTTCATAAATCAAAATTGAACACATTTTGTAAAATAACGGTTACCAGTTTTATAATCAAAATGGAGCCAGATTTTGAATGAATCTGAGCTCAAACCATAATCATGTTACTAATAGACTCTACTTAATATTTACATGTGAATGAGGTATTTCAAAATAATATCACATTTAGAAAAATCTTAAAAACTATTCAAAAAGTCAACTAATCAATACAAACTAGAATGAAATGCCTAATATGGACGTTTCAACATAAATCAGTTTATTTAGTTTGCAAGGTCGTACAAGAACGGTATTGGAATGATTATGCAAACATGAACACCATGTAAAGAAAACATTCATATAATAAATACTCCTTTACAAGAGCACAATGTTGACTTTGCATCAGTTAAAAGTTGTTACCTTGATAGTATATATATTTCTGATAAATAGGGTAATATACAAGATACAACATAAATTTGAAGATATAAGCTAAGCCTTTAACAAAATTATTATATATTCTGTGAATGACTTCAAATTTTAAAATTATTCTTTGAAATCTACTTCAATACGAATTCTCCAAATAAATTAAACATTTGCGGAAAATATAAATTATTTTTCTGCTAGTAAATAGCAGTTTGTTAACAAATTTGTGCAAGTTTAATGATGGGCTTATAGGGATTCTCCCCTAGAAGTGGGCAAATCTCAAAAGCAGGAAACAATTTGAATTATCTTTTTCGAATATGCAACTAATTAAACAACAATATTAAAAAATGATTTTAAAAAACCAATATTATAATTGGATGTAAATTATAAGTCCAATTTACCTTCCATGTGAGCAACATCAGTGGAAAGTTCCAAGGAACAATTGCCCCTATAACACCTGCAAAAGAATAAAATGACTAGCATGGTTTGAAAATGAAATAAAATGGACACTTCATTTCCATATTCCAAGCTTGAATATTCTTGTATGATTCCACGAATTACAATTCGTGTGTAATAATTTCGCAATTAGTTGATTACTGATCATGCAAAATTTCTTAATGCTGTTCAGAATTGATATAAATTTCATACCATAATCCCTCAAATCACTACTTCGCCATAACACACACTACCATTTACCACTCCCAGCCCTAAGTATGTCATGACCCTTTTTCGATTAAAGGTGAGATCCTTCAATGCCCGGTTATGTTACCACTAACTGTGTGTACTTTTAATAATCATTTCATTAAAAACTTCCATATTTGGTTAATTTTTTGATCATCTTTACCAATAACTCACCCACAGACTTCCATCCCCTCATTTCAGTGTCCATCAGTTGAGCCCATCCTGCATGATGATAGAAATGCCTTGCAACAAGTGGAATGTCGCAATCTCTTGTTTCTCTGATTGATTTGCCGTTATCTAACGATTCCATCACTGCTATCAAACGATGGTGTTTCTGTACATTTCTTGCAATTGCATACAAATGCCTAGAAATAGTTTAGACAGAAATTATATCTAGATTGAAAAAAATATCACTCTTATTCTCCCTATATTGGAAGTCCCCATTGTCAAAATCCATGTAGAATTGTATCTATTCTATTTATACCACCTCATTACTGTTAAAAAATATCTATCTCCCTTCAAATATTTTACAGCATTTTTAAAATTGCTAACATTTTTTCTAACCTTATATAGACATTTCTGGCTTTTGGAAGAGATTTATTGCACCTTGGAGTAGGTGGTGAGAATATTGTTTGTACACGGCAGTCAAATACCCCCCTTAGACATGTGCCCTCGTACTTTTATTAAAACGAAAGAAGATTTGTCTCATTTTCAAATATCTGGATATACCCACTTATGTACAATAGTATGGGTATCTCACTTAACGGTAATTAATCTTAATCAATATAAAAAAAATATAATATAAGCTAAATATATGATTGGTGAGAACACACATAGTGAGGGTTTTATTTATTTAGGCTTACCTCAGACGCTCGAGAGTCTAACTATGTGCCACAAAAATTATGAATGAATATATTATTTATGGATAATATGGCCAAATTCATCCCAGATGATAAAAAAATACCTTGCTCTGACGTGGGGTTCTAGCTGACTCCATGATTTGAAAGCTTCTCTTGCACAGCCAACTGCATAGTCCACATCTTCTTGAGCACCCTGATATAAACAAACATTACATTAATAATAAGACATATCAAAAAATGATTTCATGTTCGTGTGCAAAACTACAACGAGTGAGTACAAACAACAAAAAAGTATGTAAAAATGTGTTAGGAATCAAGTACAAGCATAGAGATAATAAAAAAGGGTGCTCCCGAAGTATGCGAACCAAGATGGCGGACATCGGAACGTAACATGGGTAACAGGTTAGGCGATAATTTTTTTTCCAATTTTCCTTATTTTAGTCCTATTATCAGTTCGAAGACTAGCCAAGAGCCTCCCGTAGTATTTATACCTAAAATTATGGCCTAACCCTGACCCAGTACACATATTACATTCCGATGTCCGCCATCTTGGTTCGCATACTTCGAGAGCCCCTAAAAAAGAGGTTATGGTCAGTCTCATGTCTATAAGCCTTCTGAAAGCATTTCCTCCTCCCCAACATATAATATAGGAGGTCGCTCTATTTTTACTTGCAAAGCTATGATTCAGATTTCACATCTATCCCCTATATTTGAATGTCCAGTATTGCAATTAGCGGTTCTGCATATTGGAGGCTCTATTTGTATGTCCATTTTATTGATTTTAATGGTTGAGGTGGCAAAATGAAAATGAGTACAATATTTTGGGACTTCATTTTCATATTTATGATATCTTGCTTAACATGGTCCGTTGTCCGGTTTCAGGTTAATTTAAGTTTATTCTAGTTATTTGTCTCAGAAAAATTTACTTTGATGGTTGAGAAAGCCGTAATGTACAGCTATTATGTTAACCAACATTCCTCTTGTATATGTTTATCCTATGCAGGATTGAAATCTGCGAACCCTGGTTTGTTCTCAGTGATGTGCCAAACGATGATATAGAGTGATGAATAGAATCTTTGGTTGTATGCACATTATATGTGGAGAGAATGATTTGAACAAAAATTGAACCACTTTTCAAATACTGCTATTAACCTAATCCTCCCGGTTTGACGCATGCGCGAAATTTCAGACGTTTTGCAATGCTGTGTGTATACCATGAGGTCTGGAATGTTTGTTATGGTCTTGCTTGAAAGGAAATCTTATTCCCCACACAACGATATGAGAATGAACCTTATATGACATTTAGAAGTGATAAAATTTCGCTTACATATCACGCGTGTACTTCCCGCTGCGATATAAAAACGTCGCACAACAAGAAAATGATTCCATAAACCTTGGCGTTGCGCGCTAACCAATAACAAAAGCTAGTATGATAAGGTCTTATTTTGAAGGTCATTTTATATGCTACATAACATAGGAGAGTGGACATCTCACAACGTCAGGAAGTTATAAAAATATCGAGTCGTTTGATCGCAGCTGCCTCACCGAAAAAAAGTTAGGCGTTTTATCTCGCAAATTCTCCTTGTCTGACGATTATAAGCTTTTATGATTCATAATAAATGTTTTATTATGACTCACAAAAGCTTTCAACGCGATAAAGCACAAACAAACAACCGATCGATCTATCAAGCTTAGCCTGGCCTGATTCGATGTGGTGACTTCTCAAACGGAAAATTTCCAAAACGTTTGAACAACGCGCGCTATGAAAAAGCGTTTAGTACCATATGAAAGAGAAAACCAATGTGCAGTCAACTGTATAGTCACATTTCAGCTTTACAATAGCTGTAGACGTCCAACAGCTGATAGAATGAGAGAGTGTAAATATTTTTGTTATTTTTTGACGTTACGGGAGACCCCTTGAAAGAGGTGTTTTAGTTTACGGTCCTCCAGTGACATCTAGCGTATAGTACTCTAAAATACCTTTCCAATGGTATATAATTATTGTATATTGGGTAAATTTTGGGGGTCGTATGACATTAATAAAAATGTATTCAAAATTGGGCTCGATTGGGCGTCTGAAACAGGTTAAGAAAACACTATCAAAGCAAAGAGCCATTTTCCCAACCCCCTGCTGTATTCTGTGTCAATCATTGTTAGTTCATTAATTATAAACAGGTAAGATGAATTATGGTTGTGCTTTTAGTGTTTCCCGATTCTAATCAGCGCCCTTGGCAGTGGTTTTTCGCATAAACACACGCTCCGTTCGGATCACCTGGTACTCAACATACCATATGTTATTTAAAAAGGAATAGCGTTTAGTAAACTTGGGCCAAAGTAAACACCTGGATAGTTGACGCAAGTTTCTCTCCGGTAGCTGGACAACATGTATCATATACTTTTCTTCCCTCTGGTTTATACCATTCACCATTGATAAAATGCCCAAGATCGTTGTCACGCTGCTTCAACCATGCCTGTTACAAGTAAAAAGGAAATCGTCAATAACAAAAAAAGAGTTAAATAAAACTACTATAACTTGAAGTGCTGATTTTGTTAGCAGGATTTAAATCTACATACAGACATATGCTGGGCTAACATAATCATATTCTATCAGTGTGCCAGTTATTTATTTCAGATGCATGGATTTGATGGTGGAGGAAGCCGTGACTGACCAGGGGTGGCGTGAGCTACCTTAATGGGGCGGCAGTTCAGCAATCCTATTGCACATAATTATCTTGCTGATGACTGGACAACTTGTTGGCTGCTCAAAATTGGTAAAAGACCCATATTGCAGTAGGCTATTGTTTAAGACGTTGCCGTAGAAAAATGTAAAAAGACGGGCAACTCAGCAGTCTTCCCGGCAGTCTAGTTGTCTCTCAGTCTCTGACACAATTATGTTTGGCATTATTTAGTTATTTGAATACTAAGACTGTAAGAGCATTCATTTTCACACCACACAGCCACATTCTGACATTTGTGTTTCGAGTTATTTCTGTATTTCAGTCTGTCAGTATTTATGATGATACCTGAAAGTTCATAATTTATACTCAGCACGGCAGTACAAGGTAACTATGCTTTGAATTGCCCGTGTTTACCAAATGAGGCAAAATTTCTACTGCTGTACTGCCCAACGAATAGTGCTCTAGTCTCAGAGGTACCGTACCGTACCGGAGTACACTAGTGACCTATGCTATGCCTAGCCTACTGCAGGATATTCATATATTGCAGTTAGTATACATTCATTTTAAAAATAGTTGCTTGAAAAATCACCTTAGCAACATTATCAGCCTCTGGTGCAGGTCCATATTCCATGCTATCGAATAATTCTTTTACTGAATTTCCCGCTTTCACAGACGCAGCCATTTTGCAGAGAACCTTCACGTTTTGCAAACTGGTTATTTGCTCCGCTGCAAATGATAATATTACAATCGCTAGATGACGCTAAGAAAATGGAAGTGCACCGAAAAGGATGGTTTTCTTTTTCGATTGCACAAAAACTTCGAATCCCAGCTGATTGGCGTAATTAGAAAAAATAAGAAGAGTCGAAAGTCGATAATACGGCTTTGTCATATGTGAAGACTCTCAAGTTCAGGTCGGACATAGTGAATGAATGGGATTTTCACATTTATCCACGAAATACGGCTCAATAAAACGGAAAACCATGCCATCTCGTCCGTTTTCAGTATACCTCATATGAGAATAATCAACCAGTTTAGCAATCCAGATGCTCGGTCCTGGAATGATATCATGGTCATCGTTTCATATGCACGTGAGATCGAGTCATTGATCAGTTGGAAATAAAAGGAAGTATATATATACCTCTATCAATTTGAATATTTATTGGTCATAAAAAAATTTTCAGCAAAACATCACATAACATTTTACTGTAGGCTACCTAAAATTTGAAAATGATTCCTACCAACACCATATATATATAACTGTAATTAGGCAGTTAAATTGAGAAATCTAAATATAAAAAAAACACAGCCAACCTGGATTTTAAATTATAAAAAGGTAATATTTACGGCCACGGAATTAAAGAAAAGAAATAGCCTACATATGGCTTGGCAATTTGGTATTTATAAGCTAAAATCGAGCAGTCAGTCAGGGTTAGTTTTTTGCGTTGTTATAAGTCCAGAGCTGGCGGGTAATAGCTTTTTTATTATTATCATGGACAGTATGAATTAAACACGTTTTAGATCTACAAACCAAACATCACCGAGTTGTTGCAGCTTCTCCGAGTTATGAGCTATAAAAAGAGTACACATATGATATAAAAGATTGGTTTTAATGTTAGTTGACTTAGTGAACCACCCTCGGTTGTATAAGAAATTAAACTTTGATTCCTTTTGTTTGATATCCGTCAAGTTACGGCATTCGTGTTTATAATTCGTTTCTTCAGTTCTGCAATATTTCTTATACCTATTTTGGCAAGCTCGAAATTTGTTTGCTCTTTTTATAGTGTAAAGTGTTTCAGCTGTTTTAATATCAATCTGACGGATATAAGCTCAAAATTGAAATGTAGCCATGTTTTGAATTATTTGGCAATATGCTTATAATTTAAAATATGAGAAGATTTAGGTATGCTAACCTGAGTTAAATGTTTGGTTTATTAATTATTTGTATTTAATCATCATTCTGTTCTTGGAGTTAGAATAGACTTGTGTGAAAACAACTGATATAAAGCCAAGTTCGATGATGGATAAGAATGTTTATTATTATTACACACATAATTTCGTCAAGTAACACTAATACATTGTTATCCTGAACAGAAGTTAGAAGACAATGTTTTATGGTGACAAGTCGACATGTATGATGTGGTGGTGCTGGGAAGAATACACAGAAAATATTCTTGAAACTACAAATAGATATTGGAAATGCATAAAACTTCTTTTCAGAATGGGTATGCTGGCCCTTGCAGTGTTTTCTATTGTTTGCGATAGTTGGTTGGTGACATAAAGTGGATTGGCAAGGCAGGGATTATTTGAAGAGTGCAAAATCAAAAGTTCTTATAATAATTGCTTTGCCCAAGGAAGTTGCTCTCTTTGTTTTACAAACAGCACTGATGAACGCTGCGAAAAACTAGGTTGGTGGTGTATTTTTACGTGAATTTGCTACTAACTTACTCGATATACACACATCGAGTGTTTATGTTATATGGGAAGTTAATTAATTCTGCGCCTGCACTAATCTACATGGAATAAACACAAATAAAATTTAGAGCGGTTCAAAAATGTGAAATGAGTCTCTAGTTCTTGTTTAAACATCGCGTAACTTGACAATTATAAACTCACCCATTTAGCTTATAAAATTGATACTTGACGCCTGAAATTCAAAAAATAATTGTTTCACAATCAAAAAGAGTATTCTATTTATTCTATTTCAATTCCTTATGGCAGACAAAGAGATTGATGAAGTAGTTACAATATGTTTCATCGCTTCAAACATTTTCTTCGCAATCGTGTAAGCCAGTCCATTTTCATGAGTTTGACTGATTCAAACGAAGTGATAATAGAAATACAAAATCTGAAAGATAGGAAGGCAGTAGGTCCAGACAATATTCCAGCACGGTTCCTTAAACTTGTTGCTGACCTCATTTCGCCATGTTTAGCTGAACTTTTTAATTGTTCTCTCTCGTTAGGAATCTTTCCTTCGTGTCTCAAAATTGCTCGAGTAATCCCCCTCTTCAAATCTGGAAATAAGAAATGTGTTCCAAATTATAGACCGATATCAATCCTTTCATCGATTGATAAGATATTTGAGCGCTTGATCCATAAGCAACTTATTAGTTTTTTTACTAAATATAATGTTATAAACAGATCTCAGTTTGGTTTTCAGAATAATCATTCGACATCCCACGCCATTTTAGATACAATATCTTATGTTTATGATAAATTAGAGAAAAAAGAGTTCGTTAGCGCAACATTTTTAGATTTAAAAAAGGCTTTTGATACTGTGGATCATGACATTTTAATTTACAAGCTGAATCATTATGGCATCAGGGGACAAGCAAATAAACTAATTACTAGTTATCTAAGCGATAGATCACAATATGTCAAAGTGGGAACTTATTGTTCCTCTCTCTTACCAGTGACTCACGGAGTTCCACAAGGTAGTATATTGGGCCCATTATTTTTCCTAGTATATGTCAATGACATAGTTCACTGCTCTTCGCTCTCAACCAAATTGTTTGCTGACGACACTAGCCTCCTCGACAGCGACAAATCCCATGCAGCTCTTCAATCAAGAGCAAACGCTGAAATTGCAAAGGTGGCTAATTGGATGAGATCTAACAAACTAACAATAAATATAGAAAAGTCTAAAACATTGTTAATATCACCATATAGGCGTAAATCTCTAAATGGTCTGTCAATCCAAATTGATGGTACACAACTTGAAAACGTTATTTCTTATAAATACCTTGGCATATATATTGATAACAAATTGAAATGGGATACACAAATTTCAAACCTGGCCGTTAAATTATCCAAGTCGGTTGGGATATTATATAAACTTAAAAGATTTACATCGCTACCTACATTACGCATGGTTTACTACTCCCTATTCCAGTCCCATATTCAATATGGCGTAGTTGCATGGGGCTCTGCTGATAAATCTTTATTGCACCGATTAGAAATTATGCAGAATCGGGCCATTCGCGCTATTTCTGATGTTGCTTATCGCACACAACTAAGTCCTATTTATAATA
Source organism: Styela clava (assembly GCF_013122585.1). Classification (NCBI taxonomy): domain Eukaryota; kingdom Metazoa; phylum Chordata; class Ascidiacea; order Stolidobranchia; family Styelidae; genus Styela; species Styela clava. Next base: position 17,576,169 of record NW_024102834.1, on the reverse strand, counting down.
AACTAAGAATTATTAAACTTGTAGATATACATAGAATTGAAGTGTTAAAGTTAATGCATCAACACCATGACAATAAACTCCCTGCAGCATTCACTAACTACTTTTCAAAGCAGAGCAGTATTCACTCCTATGGGACACGGTCATCTGCTAAAGGCTCTTACTTTGTGGATCGCTTTTCCACCAAGCTTACTCAAAACTCCATCAAATTCGTTGGTGTCAAGTTATGGAACACGCTCACTGACAGTATTCGATCAATGAACTACATCTCCTTCAAACATGCATTGAAAAATCATTACCTTGATGTTTATTTTTGCCAGTAGTCTGAAAACATTGCCTTTTCATGTGTCTGATCTTCTTCTAGTCGTATATTCCCTGAACCGTTACCGGTACCATACCGGGATGCAATCGTGTTCTTCCACTGTATTCTAAATTCGCATCGTCATTTACTCTGTATGTGCCAAGTTCTGTTTTTCACTTTCGACAACTTTTTATCATATAACCTAAATGTGAAAGAAATGCATGCTTCAGCATGCATCAGTTCATTAAGCCAGTAAAGTTCTGTCAAATTGAAATTAACGTTGCTGGGCACGCCGATCCAGTTTTCAAAGTGCTTAGTCATGTTAATAAGCGTTATTCTCGTTTAATTGTGTACATTGAGGTATATCGCATTCGCTTGATGGCGCCCTTGCGCTCGTCAAGCGGTACCGGTTTCCTTAATTAAAGTCCTCATGGCTCTTCATATTTCCGTATTTTATTTATCATCCGTTGTTGTTGTTTCTATGCATTTTAGTACCGTATTGTACGTGATAAACCCAAGTCTTCTGCTATATCTGTTGCTGTAATCCAGCATATAGGTGTCGCTGACACGATGACTTAATAGTCTTTCGCGACTCCTCGTCAATTGCGAAACATTGTGTATTTTTGATTTATTTAAATTTATTATTATTTGTTGACAATGTTTCATGCACGACGAAATAAAATATCTGAATCTGAATCTGTCGATAGTCGCAAGAGTTGCCTATTTTCTTTCAATACTGATTAATATATGTGTTAATGAAACTGAAAAACAATCTGATGAACACAAAGATTTGGAACAATTCCACAATAATGTCAATCGATGGGCTGGTGAGATACCTTATAGTCGTAACATTAGTGTTTGGCGAAATATACATAGCCGATCATCTCAAAGACTGCACGTAGGCATATACTTGCGAATAAGGTAACTAAATATGGAGAATTCCATTTTAAAGAAATCTTCGTTTAAGTATTTCATACAAAGACGTAGAAGAAACACGTTTTTTTTCAATAGTTGGTAGCGCAGCAACCTTTCATAAACAATTGATGTTTGCGAGTGAATCATTTATCTTGATACGAAATTTGAAATGCAACTTTGTGTTTAGATACTTGTGCTCTCATTGCTGTCGTTGTTTATTTCTGTTTGAATGTGCCTCCTAGTGGATTGGGGAAGTTATGTGCTTATTTCGGAATCCCATTTTACTACACTCTTGCTCGTGCTCTACCTGTTATTATAGCAATCCTTTCGTCAATCGCTCCAATTTTCAATGACTGGAAAACAATAAAGTGGTTAATTGTAACGGCAGCAGGCAAACTTCAAAAATGCAGCTGTAAAGAACAACAAAAAACAGCGCCTAACGAACCCGAAGAAAGTTGCGCAAAGACTTGCTGTAACAAAACCGAGCGTCACTCAAATCAAAAATACTTTGTTTTGTGGAACCTGACAAATTTTCTAGTTTCGATTTACTGTTTGCTAGGCAACACTTGGGTAGCTGGCGAAAACGATATAGCGAGATAGGGTTTATTACACGAATGTCGTCTCACGGACTTGGGACCCCTTACTCCTGCTAATATTGGATGTGCCGAATATAACTCAACGAAACCTCCGCAGTGCCAATTCCTCTGGAGAAAAAGTGAGTGCTAGTAAAGCCTGGGCATTTTAAATCGGATTTTAAATTATTCGAATCGGTTCAGAGCAAAATTTCGAATCACCGCCATCTTGTTTTTTCTTTCCGCCAATGGTCAAGGTGAATTTCCCAATTTCTTCTTCTTTTTGTCGACGCAATTCTGACATTTGGCTGACATTTCCTGTAGTGATTAATTGATAAAAACGTGTTTTTATTGTGTCTGAACATTCAGCAATGGCTCTGAGTGATGTATTCTAGGTTTTAGTACTTCGTGCGTTGACAGCACCGATTAAAATATAAAAAAGTAATATAATCATATAATTACATATTTCCATTGACCCCCAAGTATTCGAGATTCGATTCGAAAAAAGTATTCGATTCAATTCTGAAATAATGAGGTATTCGAAAACGCTGGTGAAAGTGTCGCTTTAAATAAATATTATGATCACCTAGCCAAGACAGCGATATACAAATCATAATATATATATTTGAGATAAAAATAACGAAATGAGAAGGCATGAAGAAGAAGTATCGCAATCAAAATTCTGTTTTACCCAAATGTGCACGTCACGTAGTAAAACTCTTGAACTTAAGATTTTTATCTCAATTCAAGATTCAATGCGCTTATATTAAACACACTTGACGCCTAACATACCATTCGTTGTTTGAAATTTTTATATTTTGCAGGCTTCAATGGTGCAGAAATATTCACAATATTCGTATTAGTCGTTGCGATTTTTTGTCGATTTGCTCTGTCTTTCTATTTTTATTGTACGCGTTATGACATTGACAACATACCAAACGCACCACAAGAATCTATATTCTATCAGAGATGTTTTGAAGACGTCAATGGTGAGATTCTATTTCGTTATATTTTTATAATCTCCTTTTAAACAATACTAGAAAAAAACGCTTCAATGTTCATTCTTACATGAAACTAGAAATTTTAATTAATTAATACTCAACCTGATTGACCATTTTGTAAAGGTATTTGAACTGTTGATTGAGGCTATAATAACTAACTATAACTCTTGATGTATATATTGGCCACTAAACGAATCCTTTTATTTGACATTCAAACCGCAGTAATGAACCTAGAGTTGTTTTTTAGCGCTCCTTGGTTTATTTGCAATAATTTGGTATGTGGCAACCGAAATCCATCTTCCTGGAAATCTTTGTTCGCACTACTCTTCGGGTTTTCATCTCTTCATTGCAACCTCCTTCATTGGATGCACATTTGCTCGTCTACTAATGATTCTCGCGTGTTTTGTTGTGTTGATCGTGCTTTTTGTCTTTTTACCATCAATTGTGTGTATTACGGCAATTCTATTTTGGTTTCGCAAAATGTATTCATCAATTACCAAAAGACGTCGCCAGGACAGCAGCACCATTTCACTGATTAACAACGACATAGACGAAGACCAAAAAAAAATACAAAACCTCAGATATACCATAACTCTTTATTTTGTAAATATACCAATATATATATATATATATATATATTGTATATATAATATTTTTGATTATAATTTCGAATGTTGATTTTATATATAATAATATAATTATTATATATTATTTCGAATGTCTCCTTGGATATTTATAGTGATTCAATATTCGAATTCTGGCTATGGTTAAGCAAACGACACAATGAGTAATGGACTAATTTCATCGCGATAAAGGCGCCCTCAGCGGGACATGCCTTCGATTATTCTAAATGTTCATAAACCAAAAAAAGTCGTTCCTCTGGCTGTGATTTGGATTGTGGATCGCATGATAGTCTAAATATAACTTTTATAGATCACAATGACGCGTAGATAACAATAGCTCGTGCTTGCTAGCAATTCTAAAATAGAAAAGGCTATCGTAAGTGGTCTTAACACGAGCCCATCGCACTAAAAAATTTAAATTGCCCAAAAGATCGAATACAATGGCTGTCATTAAGGATGCTAAGTATCACTACTTACAAGTATTTGATTCTTATCCGATTCCTAAATTTTCAATTCCGATTCTCGATTCTGAATCCCGATTCCTTGATATATCTTTCCGAGAAAACATGCCCACCTAAGCAATACCATATGAAATCAAACAAGAGAGCTAAGTTCCAATATATGAACGGACAAGAATGCCAAAACTAAGTAGTATGGGTATCCAATCTGTCCCAGGAGACAAAATCGCATAAAAATAGAATCCATCAGAACCCACAGAGATTTTAGAAATGAGGAAACGTAAATATCTTCTATAGCGAAGTATATATATATATACGAGTATATATATATATAGTAAAGTTTGCGGCATCGTAGAGCGTAGCAACTCAACATAAAGCAGTAAAGCAGTTTATACATACCGAATATCTGAAGGAATTGCCGCAAAACGTTACACATTGTTTGCAATCCAAGTGTTAACCTCGAGAATCGATTTCAATGCATCGGGATCGATTCTATAGTCCATTGTGCGAAGAATCGAATCCGGACACGATTCCGCCATCACAACAGGGTGTAATAAATATTACCGAAATTTTCCCGTGATTTCAAAATAATTGCAGTTTCCTTATATATTGTTAAATATCCATGGGTGCTAGCTCGGAGCGAAAAATAACAGCCGTATGTAAAATAATACCTAAATAGTTCTGAAATGAATTCAATTCCTCGTATTTGAATAAAAGATAAGTGCAAAATTTAACTTGATGCTGCTGATACCAACAATGCATAATTTCTAGACATTTGTGATCGCTGAACTTTCTAAAACGCACCAGATCAGATTTCTACGCAATTTTAAAAGCAGTTTTTACATAAACGCGATAATTTTCATAAGATAGAACTGGAGACAAAGTATAATTAATATATTAATTTGGAATATATACATAATGAAAAACCAAGATATTTCCGATTGCATAAGGATACTTATGAGAGAGAGATAAAAATAAAACAAACTGAATAAAAATCTAGAAAGGATGATGAAATTTAAATAATATAAATGAATTTAACAAAAAATGGCGGCAGTAAAAGATGATTGAAATATTTAAAAAAGTCAATGAATATTTTAAAAGCGTCCTAAATAGCACTTCTAAATCAAAATATTTTTAGTTAAAAAGGCCAATTTTATGACATGCAAACGACAGTTTATGAAAATTGATCCGTCGTTGATAATAACGCGGTAAATTTCATAGAAATGCGGACTATGCCCCATTCGTGGATGACCATTGATGATCACATGAAACGTAAATGTCAAACGAACTCAATATTCTTTAACAATTCACATTATTCAACAATACATAGGACAAAAGCAAGTTTTATGTTTATACTATTTGTCATAGAATTAAAGGCAAAAAACTTTTTTAACACAACTTCGAAGGATTTTAAGAATCGACTTTTACTTCAAAGATAAATTTTGTCAACCTAATTTTCTGACTCCAACCTTCGAAATTTTATTAACCGGGTCCCGAAAGTTTTGATACTTCGAACATTAACTTGAACCTTTATCTCAAAATTATGCTTCGGAAAAAGAATGCTGATAATCTGGCATAATAATACAATGTAGAGAAACTTGTCCACTCAATTAATCGTTGCAAATACTTAGCTATTGAAAGATGCCACAGCCGCTCAATGGTCAGGCGATACTTCTACAATACTCTTGCATATATTTTTCGTTTGAGGAATTCAAAAAAGCGAAGCGATGCGGGGTAATTAAATCGACGACACGCTTGCTAAGGCTTAGTGTGAGCTGCAACTGTCGAGCTCAACACAATCGGCAGATGAATGTATCGCCTGGCTAGATAAACTAGGAAATATTGGTCTATCTATGCAGCAAATGTGGTTAGGGTTATAAATGTTCAACTCACTCCTCTAATTATAATTGGAAATATATGATAAAATTTTAATTGTAAATCACAAGATAGCCTATACGTAATTTTTATAGATCATAATGATTCGTAGATGACATTCTACACCGTCACCGCATTTTAATATAAAAGTGCTCTCTGGATAGAGATAATCTATGAACATGGATAATTGAGTTTTTGGAAACAGTTATCATCAAACGAGTACGGAAATTTTTCATGATTTAAAGACATACGTAATCATTAATTTCTATAACTAAAACTAGAGACAAGTTATATTCATATACTATATATAGCGATAAATGCTCTATTAATCTTGAAAACATATATCAACAAAAAATCAATATATTTTTGATTGCATGAAGATAGATAATCAAAATACAAATTAAAAAAAGTTAATATAGCAGTGGAGATAAGATTTAAAAACAGTTTGCAAAAATAAAAAAAACGAGCAAAGCATGATTGAAAGAATTATCATTATTGAAGAATTGAGCTAGGCAATTTTGAGAAGATTACTAATAGACTCTTCGTCTCTAAGCGATTCAAGAGTCTTGCTGCAACATAGATACATTTCTGTATACGTGTGCAGCAAGACTCTTGAATCGCTTAGAATAGTTATCCTCACTCTTGCTACAGCATACTTTCATTATATGTATACAGTATCCCGACGCATAGGAGAAAGGATAAGTAGTTATTCACGCAGAAGCCCAATCATTTACCTATTGACTTGCTATTTGCGAACTTTCGTATAAAAGACGAGTTTAGATTTATATAGATTATTATAGATTATATGCAGCAGATTTAAAATTAATTTAAGGAATTTTATAACTTGTCAGCATTCGTTTATAATATTTTATAAGTGCATCTCAAATAACATTTTTAGCTTGACATAACTTGAAAATATTAACGATAAATATACATAGAGAAAATACAATAGTAGGCATAAAGATTAAGAATAAAAAGTTTATTAAGAGCATTCATGTCTTGAATATGCATAGATCAGAAAAGTCTTCCCAATGTTCCACAATATAATTCGTTATCTGTTCTACTTGCACAATGGAAGCATTACAAATTAGCATTTAATGTTTCTTTTTCATTTTGCTTTTCTTATTGCACTTATATTTTCATACAAGCTTTCACTGCCAGCCGAATCAGATACTTCTTGTGCACGATGGGTTATATATTCATAAAGATTGAATGAATCAATATATTCCAGCATAATATCGTAGCAGAGTTTATAATCATCCTAGGAAAAAATATAAATACTCAAGTGTAATATATATTTTGATATTTCTAAGTATGTTGGTTCATATATGATGTGCCTATTTTCGGTATTTTTATATTGTATTTATGTTAATGAACGCCGATTTGGAGGAAAATTAATATTTACATGCCGTGACATTTTTGAGTTCGACAGTTTCCGTATTTTATTTTTTTAGTCTTGAACTAAATAGACACACATTAGGTACGATAAAACCTTTTTGCCTCGACTTTTCACGTCGGGAATTGCATTTAATCTACGAATATTACAAATATAATAAGTTAGGTATATTCTATAGTTACATAGAAAACGAGATTAGCACTCTCCTTGCTTTTCAAATTGGTAACGAAAATTTTATCATCATTTTTTTTTCCAAACGCACCGCAGTGATTTTATTGAATATTGTACGTTTGAGTTACAGGTGAAACATCAATAAATATTTGTACAGTGTACCTCTGTTAGAACCATTCCGGGTCGGCAATCTCGCAAGTCTTTCACAGTTTGGAAAACATTGATTCGTTTTTCTACTTTGAATCTTTCACACAAATTGTATATTGCGCAAAATATGCCAGTGCGTCCTGCTCCATCACTATAGAAATAAATTAAAAGTTGATACAATACTATGTAAACGTATTTTTATTGACATTAGTTTAATATAAATAAACACATATGTGTATAAATAATTAACAAATAAATCTAACAAATGCCTTGAATTAAATACTCCCGAATAGCGCGTTTCCCAATAACTCGACGAAACTTAACCAAGGACATTGCACCTGTTTACTTTTGCACTTACCGACATTTGCATCCATAGATTTCAGCCCCCGCATATAGATTGCACCTACGGACATTTGCACCCATGTACATTTGCACTCACGGACATTTGCACCCACGGATATTTGCACCCTTGCACATTTGCACCAACGGGTGTTTGCACCCGCGTACATTTGCACCTACGTACATTTGCACCCTTGCACCAACGTACATATGTACCCTTGCACCAACGTACATTTGCACCCTTGCACCAACGTACATTTGCACCCTTGCACCAACGTGCATTTTCACCCTTGCACCAACGTACATTTGCACCCGCGTACATTTGCACCCTTGCACCAACGTACATTTGCACCAACGTACATTTGCACCCTTGCACCAACGTACATTTGCACCCTTGCACCAACTTACATTTGCACCCTTGCACCAACGTACATTTGCACCAACGTACATTTGCACCCTTGCACCAACGTACCTTGCACCAACGTACATTTGCACCCGCGTACATTTGCACCCACGTACTTTTGCATCAAGATAAATGAGCACCCACAGACATCTGCACGCAAACGAGAAGGTACTTGTTAATAAATATGCAGAGGTTGGCTTACCTGCAGTGAACGAGCTTCTGTTGTTGTGAAAACTTCTGGAAAATTGAAACCAAGTTCAACACAGATGAGATATCGGGAGACCTTTCTGAACTCCAATTCGGATGCTGGTAATGCATGACAGGCTGAAATAGAGGAGATTTTTTTTTCAATAAAACCAAAGGTGAGTGTATAAGCTAGACCTATGTTTGTAATTGGTACTGGGACCCATGGATAGGTATCAGTATTATAGGGGTATCCCTATTCAAACTATAGTTATGCATTGAGTTAGATTTTAGCTTATTAAAAAATGTCATATTATCTTATGATTGCATTTCAGCAGGCGCCCTAAAAATTTAAAATGGTAGATCTACTGAAACTATGTCAATCAATCAATCAAATCGTTTTTATTAGCCATTCAGAAAAGCACAATAAAATGAAAGCAGAAAAGATCACAAAATATTTGTATATATTCATGCATACGGAATGGACAGGAAAACCGCAAAATGGCCATTCGGTCTACTGTCAGCGGCAATCTTAGACGGTTTTTTCACAAAAGTCTTATTTTTCAGTCAGTTCTGTTACAAACAGAACATTGACAGTAACCAGTAATTCAAACCGGTTCGCTGATCTCCTAAAATTTCGCGAGACGGTTCTATAGAACCGGTGCAAACCGGCTGAATCCCACCACTGTGTGCATCATACTACTGCATTTTGGTGATGTATTATGCCAGTAAATAACTACTGGAGCGAGAAATGAAACAGTTCAAGTCCAAACGACAAGAAAAATAGAATCTTCCAAATAAAGTTTATTTTTTTTCATGGCTAAAACACATACCTTCGATTGCCTATCTCTCGTGACAATTAATCTGTGTAAGATGATCTCATTTTCAGAACTTTCTTCAATCAATTCAACTCCAATGTTGCCAAATTGTAATTTGCCACCGATTTTATCAGGCCAATATTGGAAGCATTGTTGCTGAAGATAAGCCATATATTTGATTAATTCGGAGTTTTATTTACCAAACTCCCAGCAAGAAAAACGCGAATAAAACTTCAAAGTTTGAAACTAATAAATACCAAACCAAAAAGAGAACAGCGATAACGTAATCAAAAAGATGGTAATCATTTAATTTATTCAATCATCATTTAATTAAAGTTGTAATCATGAAAAACAATAATAATTGCACATATATTTGGTACCAAACACACTGCGAGTCAGTCCGTGCATTGAAAACAAATTCAGGATGCTAGGAAAATTCATGACAGGCATGTCTGAAAGACGTGCCATATAATTACGCCACCTTATCGGATTTCCTCTCCTTGAAATATTTGATATTTTGATATTTCGCTATCTTGTTATGTGACGAAGTCATCGCACTACTAGTATTAATTTATTTTCCTCATATTGGATCCTGTCTTATATCCTATCTGACCATACCTTTCCTCCATCCATGATTTGAGTTAACATAACGATAACACCAACATCGTTGTCCATAATTGCTCTCCAAAAATATTCGACAGTTGATTTCATCGGTCCTTGGGCAGCAATCATTTTACCACTTCGTCCATACGTCTGAGGAAATTCAAAACATTTCGTCAATGTTATGAAAGTTCAATTTCATAGCCAGACTTTTAATTTTGATTTGCTTTTCAACTACTAATATATATTTCTTCAGAAGACATAGTACGGATAAGTATAATTTAGGTATTGTTTGCATTTTTCATCAATCCACAGAATGACAAGGAGATTAACCCAAGAAATGAGGTGCGAAATTGTTGTTTGGCAAGAAACATACAAAATCAGCAAAGCAAACTCGGCGCCTCTTTAACAGAGAATTTGGAATTAATTTAGCTCCTACACGATGAATAATATATGCACATTGTAAATTTATGAAAATGGATCACATCATTTTTGATTTAATAACCTTGTCATTCTGTGGGCTGATAAAAAAATACCTAAATTTCACTACTAATCTATACAATGTTTCCTCAAGAAATGAACGCTCTACGAAGAGTACCTAAAAATCAAATCAAAAGTGTTTACTTACTTTTGAGACACTCTTTATATTAAGTTTACATGTATGCACACTATTCAAATGATTGTATATGTGTATTCGGTTGGCTGTATATGCATGTGGGATTGTATCTATATGTATATGATTTGGCTGTATATGTATATATTTGGCTGTATTTGTGTATCACGTTACTAACCCTACCCAGCAATGTTACCTCCATAATAGAAGCATTGATGTACGAGGTTTCTTTGTCCTCTGGCATTGGAACGATTACGACTTTGTTTCGTTTGTCTGTGAATATAACAGAAAAGTAGTTTGTATAAGTTTCCTTGATGAAACTATATCATATTTTTCAAAGTAATATATACCTTTTTTCATCAAGTTGATTTATTTATATTGAAATAGACTGTTAAACATTTATTCTCAAGGGCTATCTATATTTTGAGTATTATGATTTTTTTTACTTTTTACGCGGGCTTAATAGAAAAATTTACTGCTGGGAAATGCTTCTGACGTAGTAAGGTTATATCGTAAAGCATATAGAAAGGTAATGCTATGGCGCTACGCACACACAACACATAATATCAAATGTTCAATATGGAAAATTCCTGAGCAATTCATTCATTCAACTTTTCGCCCTGAAACCGAAAAATTTGCTTGAAGGTTGGTTTCACACTGTGAATTTATGACATTGTTTGCTACATTTGAAAACAATTCACAAGTTTTATGAAGACAGTTTAACAAATGCAATCAATGGAAAATACGCTTACATGGAATAATGTCTTGATTTCGATTCATTTTTCTGTATTCGTCTTCGTCGCCATGTTTCTTCAAATTCATTGGTGGAATTTCGGACAGATTTTGGAATTCTAGTAGCAGTTGATCATCGTTGTTCCTTTGAATATAAATAAACAAAAATTTGGTAGTTTTGTTTAGATCTATTTATTTAGTATGAATTATTCTAAAACTGTCTTTTTCTTGACACTTAGTAAACTTATAGATGGTTTTAGAATTGTTGTTATTATTTTAAATTAATCGCCGAATAATCGCTTGGCACAAAATGCCAAATAAGATGCGATATAATACAATATGTTCTATATTTAAGCAAGTTTTGATAAGATAAGTATACCTTTGCATCAGCTGTCGAAATTGATCTTCATCCATATCAGTTTCATCAAAAAGATGATGTTCAACCAATAGCTTGTGCACTAGGATATATTGGTCCTGTATATGAAATTCTGGTATGATCATAAAGGAATTGTCTTTTTTGTGAGTTCAAATCAGACTTTACTCAAGAATTAAAGTCTTTATTGGACTTACTGGAATTTGGAAGCTATTGCCAGTATTCGTGACATTCAGTTTTAAGAGATAGTTCTGTTTTGATATGTAAGGATCATTAAGTATGCTAAAATGGAGATGGTTAAGGGAAGCTACAGAGAATGCAAAAAATACAAATACAGTAATATTAACACATGTAAATTTGACCAATAACAATAGGCATATGCTGATTCCTTAATAACTACAGTGTTTTACATACCACGGTTTGGACCATATCTACTCTTTGTCTTCTCAATGTATGAACACATTCATAAACGTCAACAGCGTTTTCTTTTTCAACTTCATTCAGAAGATATTCATACGCAATGTACGTACCGGTTCGCCCGGCTCCAGCACTGTGAAATAAAAAGTATTGAAGATATTCATTTAAGCATTTCTTTTCTTTATATACCATTTTATTTCTATTTTTTATCGGCGTTTTTTATTTACCTGCAGTGGACTATTATTGGTGTTGAACAATTAATTTCAGAAACTGCTTTATGAAGTCTGAAAAAACCTGATGTTGTTACGGGGACTCCGTGATCAGGCCATGTTGTGAATTGAAAATGAGTTATGGTTTGCTTCAGCTGAAATAAAATATATTAAATATTTTATTTATATTTCTAATTTGTTTGATTCCTAATACACTACACAGTGGAATTATAAGATAGACTTATTGTATTTAAAACGGCCCAGATACATGAATTTGGAAGGTAGAAAAAGCCAAGACCGATCAATGTTTACGTGAATCACTCAGCAATGACTGGTAATCTCGACCACAACTATTCCCGCTGTATCGAACGAGCGGGGGAACCTACTTGGTGTACCAGCGATGCAATACTGCAACGTCATCCAAAAGAGGTAAGTATTCAACATTATTTTTTTTGTGTGGTAAGTGTGGAATAAAGGTAGGCTATACTTCAATGTAGCATACCCCATCAGTGGAAGTAGCTTCAAAAGATCGTCTTATATAACTTCCGACGTGTGTTTTTTTGACAGTCCTTACGGAAATTGATCCATACGACGCTGTTCTATCGACATCTGGCCAATACGTTTCACATTTTTTCTATAAATAGACAATTCACAGAAGTTTAAGTAAGCTGGTAGAAATACTTACCAAGATTCTAGTTTTTATGTATAACCAATATGATACGATAAACATAAAGAAGTTCGTCGTAGAAAACCGCCAAGACTTTTAAAATAATTTTAACAAGTTGAAGTTTTATATCATTCTATTAATATAATCTGTGAATGATCCGTTGCAACCCCAAAGAATCCCCATCCGAGGATCCCGGGATTTTCGGCCTTTTTTTCCATCCCGCTCTCGAGGTTATTTTGAATATAATCCCGGGATTTAATACGTGAAGTAGTTTTATTTTAAAACAATTTCACTGTACATTTCGTAAATTGTAGTTTATTTGCATTTCAGTTGTAACTAAAAAGATATTCAAATTTAGTCAAAAATGTCAAGTTTTGAAGAAATAGGCTCAGAAAGAGGCTGTTGAGAATGAGCGATTTTGATGAATTGATGATGACATTGTTGATGCTCATATGTTTTGCGTCAGTTTTATAAGAAATGAACACCACTGCTTATAATATTTTTGATGTTTGCGTGCGTTTTTTATTAATTTTATTAATCCGAGATTAGATGGTTAAAATTCTTAGAAATCCCGACACCAAGATTTCAAATCCGTTCTCGAAATAACAACCCTAAATCATATTAAACTCCATTTTGATGCACTATAGAGCAAATTGGCACGCGTTTGCTCACAATAGCAGTTTCTTCGTTGTTCAGACAAGTGCAACACCCACCTTTCCCCTTTCAATCAACCCGGTTAACATAACAATCACGGCACATTTTTGCTCGATTACCATCCTCCAGAAATCATTCACGGTAGCAGGTAAAGGACCTTGACTTGCAATGAATTTCTTGCGGGTTTCATATCCCTTAAAAATTTAAGGTTGGTTTTATTTCCAGCATCACTTGTTTAATCAAATGGATAAAACAGATTAGGATTGCTCAGGAATTCCTATCAATATTTTAATTTAGTCTGGTCTGGTCTAAAAATTCCTACAGTTGAGTGCCATACCGTGTTTCGCCAAAAATAAGACTGGGTTCTATTTCAATCTTGCTCGAAAAATAACACTAGGGCTTATTTTCGGGGGATGCCTTATATTTTCATTCATCAAAAACAAAATTACAAAGTAGAGAATTACGTAATTTTGGAATATACATAATATGAAAACCGATATCCATTTACTTATAAATAACACGTTTTTATTCAAAGTAACTGCACATCGTAGATTAATTATCAATCATTTAAAACGTGTAGTAAAGATTTTTTGCTATCGACTAGGTCAAAAAAAAAATCGCGTTACTGACTAGGTCATATTTTAAGGGGAGAGCTTATTTTCGGGGAAACACGTTTGCTTGGTTAATGTCACGGTTCATATCATTTTGTTGAAAGTATGACGTCACAATGGGAAAACTTACTACTTTGCCATGCCTGCGTTTAGCGACTCAGCCCAGTAAGCAAGTGGGTTGATTTCTGCCAAGACCTACAGAACGGCGCCTTTTCAGAACGAGGATATATTTGAAAATGTTGTTCATATTGACGTCCAGCGATTGAATGTTTTAATGAGTTCAAGTTAGACAAGTTAAGTAAAACAGGTCGTTTATTTACTTACTTCTGATATAGTACTTTTAGAGGTTGTGAGCGTTTACAGTGTATATAGAATATACAATACAGCGTGCTATAAGCTGCTAAAGGTGTTTTATCGTAATATGGTATAAGGTAATTCAGATTTTCTATTCAAACTTCGAAGCACTAGTTCAAATTTCAAAACATAAACTGGAGGAAAATGAAATCACACAGAATTTAAATGGAAACACGAAAAAGCTTGCACGAGTAAAACATTTTGTGTTGAAAACTTGATTTCGTCGCAGTTAAAATAACTTTGAATCTGGAATTGGGAGTCAGAGACAAAATTCTTGTCAACCTTAAGTTGGGATTTTGAATGCTCGACATTTTTAAAGTTCCGACTCTACGACCCTGCGTTCTTCAACCAAGGATCAAATAGACATTTGACTGGCAATTGACTTGGCAATAATACGCACAATATGTGAAAGATTCAAAAATAGCCTACAAAAGCGATTGCCATATTCAGGAGCAACATAGTTGTCTCCTTGCGAACTTCAATTTGGCCACTTACACATTGTATTCTTTTATTCTACGCAATTAAAGATATGAACATATTCGTAATAACATACGTACATGGATATAAGAAGCATTTATGTAGTCACTGTCACCTTCCCCATTCAGTACAACCCGGGTGGAATCGTCTAAAAATATGTGCGAAAAATCAATGCAAGCAATACAATATTTAATGATTGGTATACACAGTAACACTCCAGGGGCGGTGTAGTTAGCCCCAGAAGTTTCCCTTTTTTCCAAAGAAGGTGGGACCTTGCTTTTGCATGCATCTTATAAAATATAACCTTTACCACGTACAAACAACACGTCAAGGTCGCACTTTTGACTCCTTCGTTTTTACCATACAAATATGTCCTCTCATTAGCCTGTGATCTAATCGATGACACGATTTTTATATCTGTATTGTTCTAAGAGTTTAAAATATACCTCACACTACAGCGATTTAAAATTGCTTACAAGGAAGAATGTTTTTATATCTGTTCTTTTTCATCATGTTTGGACGAGATGCGATTTCTTTCGTTTCTTTTATTAACTTCACAACTTCCTTCAATTTCTAAAAAAGAATAGTTTATAATGCAGTATAATTGTAATACGAATGCAACTTCAACAACTATTCGAACAAGTAAAGAATTTATTGAATTTTAATTGCTTGAGGAAAAATGACGTAAACTTTTAGATTGTCGTTTCAAAGCTCTTACTTCAAATTGGATCTTGAACTCTCCATTGTCACTAGCTTTCATTCTATTATAAGTGGTCAGGAGTAACTCGGCATATATTCGAGTTTCATTTTCTATGTCTACCGTCTCCTTTTGTAAGTTTTCATATGTGAGATCTAAAAAAGATGAACACATTTCCCAAAGCCTATGAAGTTAACCAAATAGCTTATTTTGGAAACGTCAAAATAACCTGTTTTTCAATTTTGTACGCAAGCAAACTACTGATTCCCAACTGGCAAATCAGGTTAATTAATGGAATGTTTTCATAGGTATTCCCACATTGAAGTAAACCCTTAATTTTTATTTATTTTTTGAATATGCTTTTATGATGCGACTATATGTTGAAATGTGGCATTCCGGTGTCTCATATTATTGTACAAGGAGGCAATTCGGAATTTGATATGCGTGATAAACGGAGTTTAAAACAAAATTTATATTACCTGGTGATGTTGCAGTCTCGGACATTGCAATGCTTGTGTCTGTTTTATTTTTTGATGATTGATGCCTAAATATAATGAAATACAATATAAGAATATCTTATGCAGTAAAATGGGGGCATAACTTGAACAGATATTCACAGGCAACAGCGAAATGAACACATAAGAACAAATATAAATAATTACCTTTTGTAACAGACAAATAAGGTAATTGTCCCTGCAATGGTAACAACGACAACTAAAATGATAACTACAATGAGCCAGGTTGTTGAAGCAGCTATGAGAATACAAATATAACAATCGATAAATTAAATTTTATCAAGTTGGTGGCAAAATAGATAAATTACACATACAATAGAATATAGATTATTTCGGGTTTAAACATCTTGCAATATGATAAATATACCCTTCGTTATACACGATTAAGCAGGATCTCTCCGATCAACAGTTTTGGAAGTCGGAAAAGGACTTATTCTGAAACATCTCTCATGAACAACCAAAGCCATTGTCGGATGGGTATGAAAGGTTCACTACAAGTATTACCGTCAGCTTTGAATGATTTTGTAGCGCTCATTCCAATGTGTACCTCTCCATTTGCGCCGGGAGTTGTTGTGACCATGGAATACCTAAAGTATTGAATACTAGAAAATTACTTTGCGAAAAGTTTTATTAAGATTTTAAATACGACTTTTCAATCATAAAAATAAATCGATCTCCCGACTGATAAATTTGGATTTAAGCTCAATTTCATCGAATAAGCGTTTGGATAAAAACAATAACTCTTACTCATAGAATTTTCCCTCATTTAAAGGAAAATTTTTTGCAGCAAGAACCATCTGGGATATTTCTCTCTTCTTTCTTTTCATGTTTTGTGTTGCATTGTGAATATCACAGGAAGTTGACGCATCATCACCAAGTGACACAATAGTATCTTCAAGTGGAATGTTTGATCTGTGAAAAAGAAATTGTGCAGAATATTATTATTTGTATTCCACTGGTCAAATGAAATGAAAACTGTAAGGCGGAAACCGATCTAATAATAACTTAAATGTAAAAATTTTACGAATACTTTCTGCTTGTATTTTTGTTAAAAAAAAGCGCTTTCAGCCAAAGATATAAGATAACGCGCTTTTTGGAGGCCGAGCTATACAATCAAATCAAAAAAAATGTTTTGGGCGATAAAATGAAATTAAAAACTGAAATTATCGAATCAGTGATACTTATAACACATCTGGCAGTATGTGCCAACCTTGTGAATAAATTTGTGAATGTTTAGAACAAAATGCCCGACCCAACAAGTAGTATCTATAATTCAAAGCTGTGTCTAATTTCGTTGTGCAAAACGGTAACACTCAACCTGATGTAACAAATTCGATATGAACCAAACATTTTCTACCTATAAGATAGAAGCTTTACACGTTTCATTGAATTATGTTTCATGGAAACATGACTTTTTCCTGGGTCCGTTGTGAATACGTACGAACCTTGCTATGGCAATGTACTTCTGACCCACATGCGGTTTAGACAATTTCGAATTTGCTTCTGCTTTCTTCAAATCTTCAATTGTGAAGTTAACGGAAGAATGCTTGCTCTGTACTTGTTCATAAATGTCAACGACAATAAAGATGCAACTGGAAAGTGAACGAACATTTTTTCACCCTGTTCGGTGAATTAACATTTCATACCAGGGTATTAGGTGAATGAGTTATTGGATTCAATGATAACAATTTGATTTCATTGAAATCATCCAGTTTATGAGCTCAAGGTTATGATTTGACAAGGTTATGATCCTGCTAACAGTTCATGAACTTTTGATCTGCAGTGTGAAAAATACATGAGCAAGTAAAACCGCTGCTAAATTTAATTTATCGCTTTACAAAGCAACATTCTCTATTACTTGTACCGTATTATAGGATGCAATAGCTTGTAATATAGGATGTAATAGATTTCTACGTATTTGTTATCTCGAAACGTGATTCTTAGTTCTGAGCTGACATACGCAAAAACACCTATGACGTAGTTTACTTACTCATACGTATTCTACCTACCTGACTGGGCCATTGCTCTGGTCAATGGCTTGAATTTGAATATTTCTAGTTTTTGTGTCGCCTTTATTCTCCAAAATCTCCGGTGCGGCCACAACCGATGGAGCTTAAAATATGACAACATTAATAATTTGCAGTCACAGTGGATGTTACTTTGGTGGATATCATCAGTATTCGAATTACACTCGGCTGTCTGTTGCTTTGCACAAAGTGAGTTATTATTGACAAGTGTATAGTATTACAAATTACTATGTTTGTGACTTTTCTAATTGTTATCGATTAATAAACTATACTGAGAAAGCGATTGTTTCAGAGAATAATGAGAAAGACGACTGCGTGTTTAATAATTCGAGGACTGAAGAAGGAAATAAATGTTAAATCTGAAGCATTACCTTCTGTATCGCTTGTGCAATTGCCAACAGCTCTGGACAAAATTCCTGGTTTATCACAAGCAATCGCTTGAATGAACACTGTGTAGTTTCTATTCGGACTCGTATTGAAGGAATGGTTTTGAGCGGAATTGAATGAAATATAAAACGTGTCATTGTATTTCTTAGATTCCAAATCTTTGGATCCAATTTTAACCAAAGTCGAATAAGCTGAAACCTGTCATAAGGAAACTAAAGATCCATGAATGTTGCCTACGAGGTCATTCTAGGCTTATATTAAACCCTCAATAAATTTTTACGGTTTTCAGAGCATCCGTTTTTTTGACATGGTTAACATGAGGTAAAGTCTTAAAGAAAACTTGCATGGATAAGTTATTATTTTGGATTATAATGTAAGACATAGGAAAACAACTTGCCTTGAAGCCAGTGATATATTCTGAATCATTTGTCTTCGACCACGAAATCTTACACGTTTTATCACCTCGATGCTCTTCTAGTTTGACATCTCGTACCACGTCAGCCTGATTGATGCCTGTTTTCACTTTGACTACTTTTCCGGGGTTTGTTATGCATGTTTCAAGACAGATTGACATCTGGAATGAGTTGTAGAAAATATGAGTCTTTGAGCTATCCAATTAACTTTCTTAATTTAAATAATTCGAAAGCGCCTTGAAGTGAACCATAATAATGCTGTGAGATTGTGACGTCGTACATACATCAGTTGACTTGACGCGATCATAGGTAAGCAATCAAGAATTTGATGTAATCAGTGCAAAAATCTCTAAGATCTTTTTTATTTTAAAATTTCAGAGGTTGTGTAATTATTTTAGCAAAGTTAAGCAGCACGTCACAGATAAAATGTAGGATTACAAAAGCAATATGAAATCCATACCCCCTACAAAATAATGCATATCAATATTGTTTATATTTTTCTATTATTTCATAGTCGAATAATTTGTTTTTTATCTAGTTTATCTATGTTTTGGCGGTAATATAATTCTATCAATCACAATCCTTTTTATACTCGGTAGCTAAAATGGCATTTGAAAACAATAACATGCGTAACACTTATACAATTTCAAAATTATTATTTCTATCATTTTTAACAATACCTCCACAGTATACAGCGATCGTTGCGTCAAGTTTGTGAAAATATTTGTCATTGTTTGAGTATCAGATGGCGAGATCTCGATAGTTTTTCTATACTGCTCGCCTGATAATATAATCCTGTGCAAAGAGGAATGCAATTCTTTAAAAGTGGTCGACAATAATGAGAACCGACCAGGCACAAAAATTAGGAAGTCCAATGGTAAACGAACTCTAGTTTGCATAGCAAAAAATCAATACCTTCTATATCTTTATTAGGTATTTTAATTAAATATACTGATAAAGAGTAGATATCACATGCTAATTTTTTTTAATGTATATATATATAAAACAATCTTGCGGTAAGCCAGGCATTTCTCGAACACTAAAGTTTATATTTATTAATATAACTTCAAACCAATAATACTATACCTGTGTTTTATACGGGTTGCTTCTACGCCGGGAATCCACCTGACTTCAATGTCTGAACTGCAGTTAGCTGACTTTGCAGAGTATTCAGGCATTTCAATAACTAAAATAATATTATTAAAATACTCATATTTCAATTTAACATTGAATTTATGGTAGGCTTGCACGTAATTGACAAAAATCGATTCCGTAATTACGACAGAATCAATTACGTATTGACCCCGTAACTGCGATATTTTTCCACGCATTTAAACCTATCATAACAACCAATTGAATCCACTTCTTTTCCGAATGGGACATTGAAGTTGGGTTTTTTATATTCTTGGCAGTACTACACGCCGTCGGCAGATGTTAAAGACAAATATCAAGGAGTGAATTCAAATTAATTTTATTCTTGATTTTTATCTTTTGTGTTAGCTTTGGTTTTCCTTTATCACCTTCGCAAATTAACCGTCCCATTTTTATGCGATCAATTTTATTTTATTATTACCGACACTGGTATACGGATATTTATGGAAACGATAGTTTTTTAAAACCACCTTAGTGCTGAATAAAAATTACGGGTTTCTAATTTATTAACTAACGACGAGCGTATTCTCTCGTTTGATTATACTTGCGATTTCCTCGCGACGAAGACTTGTTTTTGCAGCGTCTTCTGCAATATCCGATATTACTGCCTTGTTAGTATTTTATAATAATAATTATTGATGTCGACTTATTGACGATATTCCGATTACCATGCTTCAGTTTACATTTAATCATTTCGCGGACTGAATGTTTATAACATTATTTGCGATAAATTTAGGATCAAATATTATTTATTTGAGTATAATTTAAATATGGAACTTATATGATATGCCTTCTCCGAAAACACAAAGTTATTTCGCAAAACAATGCATTTTGTGACATTTATTTTACACTCACGACATTTATTTGCTAACTCAAGCGTCGATCCTATCGGCCAAGATTGACACAAGTTTGGTCGAGTCCCGGTGGTATTCAAGTCGACGATAAATCAAATTAAGTTGCCGCATTTGGTAAGACAGTTAATCATATATGGCCGAAATATTGAGAGGAATTGTGAAAAACATCATGAGCAAGGCCAAGTCCGGACTGATATATAACGATAAAACCGTTAACAGAACATCAAGATTTTGTAATAGAAAATGGATCTCGCACAGAATAAACACACTGGCTCATATTTGATTATATATGATAGCAGTTAAATTTTTAGCGGTCCGCGAGGAATCCGTCGTTTTGCTGTTTCTCTGCCGTCTCAATCGCTTTACCGATGCCGAGAAGACGAAGTTGAGTCGGTTCATTACGCAATCTCTCTTTTGTCGTCATATTGCTATTTGATAAGCGCGACATTAATTATCACGGCGAGGTATTGGCGCGAGTGATCAATCGCTCTTTTCGCTTATTCGGTTCCAATTCGTCGCGAAAGCTCTTCGTTAAATTTCACAAGATCGTCGTGCTGAAAGGTTATGGATATTTTCCTGTTTATACCCCAAGTCTGAAACAAAACAGCCAAAAACAGTATGATATTCCATGTTCATATATCAAGTGTTGATATTAACAATAAAGAATGGTTGAGCATTGCTAATCCACACTTGGTGGGGAAATCCCACTATTTAAACGCGTGACTATAAAATAGAAACGGAACATATATATTATATACCATAAGTAACGGAAAACTGGAACAAGTAAATAGTAAATAAAAGTAAAATGGATACAAATGTTTGATAGACCATGTTTGAAAGATTGATCTCCTGCGTTCATTAGTCATTTCACCCGAAGAAGTTGAAACTGGGCGTGTTAGCGTCCATCGGTCTTAACACAATTCTTCCCCCTATCTACGGGTATTATGTACATTGGCCATGGCCATGCTAGATAAGAAGCGAGAGAAGTTGAAAACAGGTGTGTTGGCGTCAATAGGTCTCAACGCAATTATATCCCTTATCTACGGTTAAGTTACGGGATAAGTTAAAACCAGGTGTGTTGGCGTCAAACGGCCCTACTCAGTTCTTCCTCCTTAACTACGTTAATAATTTACATTGGCCATGCCAGAGAAGTTGATAATAGGTTAGTAAATGGCAACGCGTCAGGCCTTCCTTCACCTACGTAACAAGAGAGAGAAAAACGGCTGCGAATACCGGAACTCTCTTCTACTTGTTGAGCTTTCATTTTTCGCAATCGACGAAATTGACTGCTTTGAAGAAAGCTCGTTTCAATGCAATAATTACGACTTTACGTAATTCGTAACTTCCCTTCCGTAACTCCAAATAATTACGTAATTCCGTAAATTACGTGCAAGCCTAATTTATGGCGAATGAATGGATGCCTTCATTCATTAAAACATATATAATGTGTTTTCTGGAACTTCATTAAAAAAGTTTCATTCCAAACCAAATACACATATGATTTCAAATTAGCAATTGTAACATTGCAGATATAACATTAAATTGATTTGTTACAATTTTGTACCTTTAGCTGTTTTGGTAATTCCAGCTTCAGTTTTATCTTCTCCCACATAATTAGTCACACGGCAGCTATAGATTCCAGCGTGTAATTTGACTTGACCACTTGACTCAAGTTTTTTGAAATGTAATACCGATTTTAATGAGGAATTCATCTGGTGAACATCCAAATTCCTATTCCTATCGACGACTTTTTTCCCAAAATACCATAATACAGAAGGACTAGGAAATCCGGTAGCGTAGCAAGTAATTGTTTGGTTCTGCTTTGATGGGATCGCAATACGAGATGGAGTTATATCGGTGATATTTGCTTTCTCTGAAATAATTGAAATGGGCGAAATGATGAAAACAGATCAAATAGACAACTAATTTAGTTTGGGTTGTTCAACTTTTCGTATTTTTTATGCAAATTTCGAAATGCCATGCAGTTTATTTAATTCTATCTTGCATAAATATTTCTTTGTAATGATTTATTGTTGAAAATTAACGATAGAAAATAGGAAAACCAATGGTTAGATGTTTTATCACAGAAAACAAGATCTTCCGATGTTTCAATGCATAGCTTGAATGATTTTTATGGTATACCCACCGTGAACAGCAATTGTTATATTGATGACGCGTTGCGCTTCTCCTGCCACTGCTTTGAACATGTACGCATGTCCTTCAGAGGCTGAATTCATTGGGCCAATCGTAAATTCTACGGTTCCATTCCCGACTGATTTTTCATCAAGGATACTTGAATTGCCTTCTTTGTAAAGTTTGATTCCGACTTCGCCGAGTTCAGACAAAACTTGAAGAGTTATTGTTACTGATTCGCCAATGAGATTGATATTATTCGATTGAGTCGCAGTGATGGACAATTTGTCTAAAATGATTAATTGAAAATAGTTAAACTTAGGTTTGTTGAATGGGGAAAATAGAAAGATTAAGGCTGGGCATTTCGAATCGAATAGAAAATTGTTCGAATCGGTT
Organism: Styela clava; assembly: GCF_013122585.1. Taxonomy (NCBI): domain Eukaryota; kingdom Metazoa; phylum Chordata; class Ascidiacea; order Stolidobranchia; family Styelidae; genus Styela; species Styela clava. The sequence goes on along the minus strand of NW_024102834.1, from coordinate 17,552,689 downwards.
CAGATGAAAATTCCGAATCTCCGCCATCTTGTTTTATGTTCGCCAAATGTTGAGGTGAAAACTACAATTTTTTTAGTGAAGCCATGCTTTTAACATGCAAATCTGACACATGACTTTTATCTTCCGTGTGAGTTATTAATGAAACATGTGTCGAGTAATGGATTCTTTGTTGTTGTTAATCTATGTGTTTAGAGGTCTCATTACATTGAAAATATGGCATACAATTAAATCTCTTTCGAGATTCGAGATTCGATTCTATCCGAAAAAATATTCGAATCGATTCTGAAATTACCAGTTATTCGAAATTGCCCACCCCCAATAAATAGTATACGACGACCATCAATCTGTTAGTCGCATATGTTCGATATATATATTGGGTCAAAACTTGACAATGTCCCTTTGCAATCGGCAGAAATATTCTGACGACAAATTGTCCATGGTCAGAAAATGGTAAAGTAGTTAATGGATTTCTCACTATGGTCACAATATATCCCGCTGTATCCGTTATTACAAATGCATGCCATCTGACACCCGATACTTCTGCATCTTCCTCCATTCCTACATTGTATTGAGCGACAAGGATCAGTGACTATGATAAAATACAACAAGTATTGATATATGGATGAATTGTTATACATTAAATTAGTATAAAAATAAATGAACAGCACAAAACATCCGGTTTTCATTCAACCAAATGATATTTGGTATAAACATCTTAAACATTGACAAATAACACCTTTCACTAATTAAGTGCTGAGTGGACAATCTGTCAGATTGAAAACTTTTATAAGATAAGAAACTGCGCAGGATGACTTGTTCTGATGAAATACCAGACAATAGGGGGGAAATACATTTCGTAATACCTTAAAGCGTATTTGGTTAATTTGTCATTTCGTAAAATCTATAAAAAATATTTGACAACAGAGGGTAAAGACCACATGGATTAAACACAATTCCATACATTTTCCCTGATTCCCAAATTGTGTTCGTAAACATTAAATTTATAACAGAGACAAATATTGAACCAATATATCAGAATTAATATTATCTATTAAACTTATATTGCCAATTATTGAAATGTTTAAAATTTAGTGTAACATTCTATGCCAATTCAAGATTTTCTGAAGTCTACCTTATTGTTTCATTCAAAATCTTAAAGTACTGATATGTAATGTAAAGATTTACTCGGATTTCAGTTGCAATCAAATGCAATTGCAGCCAATGTTAGACCTGTTGCACAAACCTGGTAATTCACAGATAAAACCTCTTTTATCATCATTTGTTCCAGAAAACCATAGTAGATCTGTGTTTGATGCTCGAACACTGGTATTGATATATAGTTTAATCCCCGCTCCAGGTTGTTTACTTGCCCATTTTTCAAATCCACCAGTAGAGAATGGCTCGCCGTCAATGTATCTCCAGAATTCCCTGTTGTCTTTCTTCGCACCGACCCAGAAAGTCATATTATTGACTGAACCAAATCTGGTTTTAATCGCTTCTTCTATGTATTGATGAACTTCTTCTGTTTTGATCATTGCAAGCGTTGCAGTATTATTCATTCTGAAGCAATAGGACTGAGCGTCGTAGTAAGTTCTCTTGTCCAAGTAGTTTAAATGGTATTTGCAATTTCCTCTAACGTTGAATACAAGTTCTATTTGCATTAAAATACATAAATATTTTTCATGTTGATTAGAGAACTGCAGTTTAAAGGGAAGCATTCTTTTGCAAACTTTCAATATGTTTACTTATAAGATTACTCACTCGGTCTACAGCAGCATGCCAAATTTATGTTTTTTTTCAATTAACGCGGTTTGAAGATTGCTGAACGGCATCGATGGTTGATAACTTTAATGTGTGGATTGTTGAGCCAATAGAAATGAATTCAAGATTTCACAGACCATTAACGATAGTGATTTTAAGTTGATCTTTTGGTGCTCCTGAAGTATGCGCACCAAGATGTCGCATAACCTGAACCCTAACCTGGTAAACAACCTGAGTTGTTGGTTGTGCGCCATCTTGGTGCGTATACTTCAGGAGGTCCGATCTTTTTTTACGTGGAAAAATGAGAAGCAACACAAAATAACAATTTTAACATTAGCCTCGTGTACACGTGGTCACATGAGCATACATTTATATATATCAGCGAAGTTCGTCTTGTTCGGTTAGTTTAGGCGTTCTCATAACACCTCCAATATAAATAAAAGTTAAGTTTTAGTGAAACTATTTTTAAACTTCGTATGGTAGCCGAATATGAAATGTGTTTATATTGGCAATATCTAGCCTAGGGAGTACTCTTGAAAGAATTAATTGATGTCCAAGAAACAGAGCGCTAGGCGCACTGAAAATTCAAATATATTCTATGGCGATCAATATCATATCTTCATAAAATTGAATATTGAAAAACGTTGTCTTAGACCACTTTTTATATTTTCAATTTGGATGACTAACCCCAAAACCTCATCTTAACTAAAATAGAAATTTGAGAATGAATTCAAAACCACCCCATCAATTGTGCACAAAGTTAAGCATTTAGAGTTATGATAAACATTTCAAATTTCGGCACTGGTGCTCATTTTATATGCACATTCACAAACACGTGATTTGACAAGCTGATGATAGTATTCAGATTCAAATTAGCAAATCGATTTTTTTCACTAAAGTTTGTTTGTAGTTTTGAGTATGAAAAAAATTACATTTACTTTTTTGGCAAATACTGAAAAACTCTCCACTGCAAGTAACATCAGCCCACTTCCGATGAAGGTGGTCTTCCAACGTAACTACACAATGTTCGTTAGCACCATTTGGTTCTGTCCAATCAGCATTATTAGTATACCTGCAAAAAAATTTGAAATAAGAAACCTCAGTCCAATTGCACTAGGTTCTTTCCAACAAGAAGTTTACCTGTAAAATGTGTAAATTACCTGCAAATTTGTGAACACCTAGTATTGATCTCTGTAATACAGCGGCACACAATAAAAAGCAAATCTTTTCAATGCAAGGTATCGCGTGCTGAACTACAATTGGATATATACAAGACATAGGAGTTGCAAAGCAAACACGGCCTTTATAAAGATTTTTCATTAGATTGCGTTGAAGTCAATCAACAGCAAATGCCGCGAGACAATCATGCCCAGGGAACAGCTACGCGAGATGAAATTTTACAAAGATTAAGCTCCTGCCACAAATAAAAATTTAACTTCTAGCCTACCAACAAACAGTGAGTGTTATTGGTCGTCTGCTACATATACAGTACAGTTTAATTTATCGCTTTTCGCAGTAATTTTATGATTTTCAGCGATTCCTCTGAATTGATATATATGCATCAGACTTTCGCAGATATCCGCGGAGGGTCGTAAATGGTGTGAACATGACTAATGAGTGAGATTAGTGAAAGTAGTTTTAATTAGGTGTGAAATTAAACGGATTTTGTCGCGATGGCGATAAGTCTCTGCAAACAAAATAGAAGTGTTTCGGACTTTTGGTCGTTAAAAACAAACAAAGTTATTTGTTGGAATCGATTCGACTTTAACCTCTAGGCAAAGACTTCAACACGCAATACCTATTTCTAATAAAAATGAAATAATAAAAATGATGGGTGGGTTTTCAAAGTAGATGAACCACTAAATACATATTTGCCATCTCATATGCAAAAATACTGTATCTTGTTTTTACTCAAGAAAATAAGATTCTTCATATTTTTAAGCTCCCTAGTAATGAAAGTGTTTTATTAAATTTAACTGTTTCACAATATTATTTTGATTTGTAGTTCATCTTGTGAAATATGTATGTGGCAAAGTTTGCGGCCCGCTGGGCCTTCAGATTTATGCTTGAGGCCCTCGTGGTAATTTGAGTTGTGCAGGCCTGCTCTAGTATATGGTAGTCCCTTGCTCTGCAGTGAATGCTTGCGCAAAGCTTTGTTTGGAGTGAAAGACGTATCACAGGCGTCGTATTAAAAAAAATATTTTTTCTGTATCTAAACTTTTTCGCGCAGTAACATTTGAATTTGACAATTATTTACATAATACTAGCTTCAATCAACTTACCAATTTTTGTAGCTTGCTTTCGTGCCATCTGACCAAACCCATTCCCCTTGGTTCCTAATATCGTTCAAACTGATGAAGTATCGTTGATGATCAGCCTTACTTGCATTTTCTCGCCTGCATGTTTTTTTATTATAAATGATACATTTGTTCGTTACTATCAAAATGGAATGCGAAAACGTTTAATTTAAGTAAAGTAAATTTAAACGAGAATGCTTTTATATAAGAATCAACAAAGACAAAGACATGAATGCAATATTGACACTTTCCTCTTTGAATTGATTTAATAGAATGGTCGACGTCACACACGTATTTGCATCGACATTTTTAATACAAAGTAAACCTGACAGTAAAGTTCAAATATCAGTGAAGGTTCTGTTGAAATATCGATCACCATGGGAGTAAGATAAAATTCAAAAAAAATATTAGAAGCAGTGGTCCTTTTGCGTTTCCAACTATCGTTATTCACTTAGAATTTGATGACTACTGGTTCATTAGTTTCGGACAACATCAATTTTATTCCAACGGCAATTATTACCCCGACAATATATTATCCCCAGCAACAACAGGAATTTAGCAACGATCCGTGTGTACACTCATTGTTAGATATCGCAATCAGACAAATTTTTAAATTATCTAGAAAATATTTTTTCAAACAGATTTTTAACGTGGGCTGTGAATATTTATTGTTATTCGTGACTTCGCGTTTGGTTTCTTTTCGCGTTTATTCCGCCATACTTGAACAATGTCTACCAGATTAGCGATTAAGTCACACACCTACAGAACCGCTTCCGTTTGTCAGTAAAATTTCCATTTTGAGTGTTTATTTTAAAAATATCAGTTATTTTATCGAACTGCATTAAAAACATTTTTGTGTCGAAAATGACTGTTTGCACAATGCGACTTTACCTTGTAGGAAATGACGTGCTGTATGTGTCAGTTGGACGAATGTGATAAAATAAGGCTTAGTGCATGGTTATTGCCACATAAGGTTGAAAGTTGAAGAAAGCAATGACACTTACCTTGTGTTGAGCTCTTGTACAATGACGTCGTTGATGTTTGAGTCATTTATTGTAACCAACTCCGACCCTCTTTCCTCGCACGCCTTCTTACTATCGGTGTAATTTCGCAACGTCATATGATTAAAGTACAGTTCCATGTCTTGGTAAAATATAATGTTGTTTGCATCTAAATGAATGCAGGACACTAAAAACTCTTCGTTGCAGCTTTTTGGTTTATATTACTAGCAAACTCTTCACTAGTGCGCCCACCTTATTCTAAGGTTGGGCATTTTCAAATAGCTGATGATTTCAGAATCGAATCAAATATTTTTTTTCGAATCGAATTGCGAACACTTCAAAAAAATGTATTGACTGTTTTATTGTAAGGGGTCCTCCAGACACATAAATTAGTGAAAACATGTAATCTATCCCTTAGACTGCCATGACAGAGTGTTCACACACATGAAGCATGTTTCATCAATAATTAACTTGTCTGAACAGATTCGAATAATTTACTATCCGATTCGAAATGCCCAGTCTCATGGTGTAATCACTATATTGACTTCCTGATTTAAATTTGATTCAACAGTGTTTTTATTATTCGGGTTACGTATCAATCCTTTAGTATGTTGACCTACTACATACGCTTGCCGCTGGTGGAAGCACAACGTGTGGGAAATTAATACGAAGAAATGGGAAGTCAATTTAAAAAAAATCTTTAAAGGGTACTCTCGTAGTATCTGAACCAAGCTCGTAATAGAAGTAAAATAAGAAAAATTGGAATAAAATTATGGCCTAACTCTTACCTGGTAAACGTACTACGTTCATGTGTACGCTCGCTATCTTGGTGCACATAATACGGGAGCATTAGTCCGTGGCTAATATTTTCCACTCTCGAAGAAGGTTTTGGGTATCACCGTATGCTAATATCGTTATCATGTTTCTTATTACTAATTTGCTATCTATTTCCTTTTGATTCACCAAGTTGAATATATTTTAATAAAATGCTAACTATTGATGCATTGGATGCTGGCCAAAACATTCGTGTACTTATCCACTCCCGCATCTCATCTATTGTGTGTGGGATGGCTTAGTGATGCATTCGAATAAGAATGTCAGAGATGATTTTTTGTTCAAAACTGACGTTTGTGAAATGCGCCTTAATAAGCTTGTTTTAATGATATTTTAAAGTAACTGGCTTTTGTTATTATATTTCTATGCAAAAAGTATTTTTTAATCCATAACAGTGTTGACAGGAATTCTTTACTGGCTAGTTTGTCAAATGCTATCTACTTCAATGATATATATATTGCTTTCAGTGTAACTGCGGCTGTATGAGTTGATCACTCGCGACCATGCTTTGAGCGAAAATATGAAAGTATACATTTATTTATTTTTTTCGAAACTAGACTTAACAGAAAGTTGCACAATTTTAGATGAGTATTTAGTTAAATGTTTATAGATTACAATGTTTAAAATCCATCAATATGATGATCAAATTTCGAATTTCAACTTTTAAATAGGGGAACAATATGAGTAGGTTAGTGTTACCTGACTGACAAACATGATATCTTCCTTCAGTGCATGATTTTGCCGTCCATTTTCCATCGTACTTCTGAAACAACAGACATTTAGTTTCTTCAGCAACGTCTGACCTGAAAATATTAATAAAACCTAATACAATTTGTAAAAATGGAAAATATTTATTCACAGAGGAACTATATAATGCCTTTTAAAAATAAGAAATCGGCGAAAAAACACCATAGCCTCAAATCCTACATTCTTGAAACAATTCCATTTTCATTACAATATTCTGAACCATGGATATGTAAACAGATCTTCTTGTTTCTATCAATATTTTCATATTCTGATTTTTGTGGCATATTTTATTAAACGCTTTTCGGCTATTTGATCATCTACTAATCAATTACTGTTGTACCGCTTCTATTAACATTTTTGGAAACATGAAATTTCTTACCCATAACTATATTCTATATTAGATCCATCATTCCACGTCCAGTTGGTTTCCTTCCAAGTTGCACCAATCCAGGTATTCATTTGTGCAGACCTATTATAATAGTAATATGTTTTAATGGATTATCATTAAATCATTATTTATGTTTCTCATATTTTTCGCAAAGTAAAGGTCAAAGAGTAGTGGAAGTCCAATCCCCACTGATCACGCTAGGATGTTACATCAGCCCAATAAAGATAACCTTGCAACACGTTTATTAGATTGGTAGACTCTCACCGACCGAACTAGTTGAATGGTTAAAAGCTTTAGAAGGAAGTACTCACCTAATCAATCCCAATAACTCATTTCGTATTTTCTCATTTTTAACTTCGACAAGCCATGAGTTCCTTGATTCACAAAAATCCTTTGCTGCCGTATAGGTTAATCCAACTTGATTTGCTTCTAATCTGTATGATCCCGCGATTCTAATGTGATTTATTTCTGTGAGATAAGTAGTAGGATTTGGTTATCCTAAAAATATAATTTTTCAAGATAGTACACTGGCTCACGTTTTGCACTTTTTACAGTGGTGAACCCACAGTGACATTGTGATTATTGCCCATTGAACTAATTGTTAATATAATCCTATACTACCGTGTCCAAGTCGTGTTACTGTAATCTTGTATGCGAACATGCCAAGCTTAGTATACGGTCAAGAGCAGAATAATCTGGAAATACCGTGGTCGTGTAGGCTGTCAAATGCTAATGTATGAAACGCTTGAGATATATATATAACTTACTTTGCGATAGTCCGTTGACTGGGAAAACCAGTAGAATCAAACAGTTGAGGAAAATCATATTTCCTAGTTTGTAAAACATCTCATCTTTCTTCGAATTTACTTCGAAGTTCATACATTTAAATATACATATTGACGTCTAAATATATTCTGACGTATGAGAAAGACAATTAATCGAAAATGTCACTAGACATGGCTAATATAACATATCTATATTAACAGGTTAGTATTTTTAAATGTATGAAATGAATGAGGTATTAAAAATGTCATAGGACAAGTACGACATATTATAATGTTAGTATTTTTTAACGTATGGAACAGGAACATAAATTAAAAGTTGAGAGAACTGAGTCTTCTTCCATTATGTTATCAGGTTAGTGTTTTCTAATGTATGAAAACACTTGAGTATTGGAAAAATCCATAGAACTGACCTGACTACCACATATTATAAGATTAGTATTTTCCATTACTGTACAAAAAAAAGACATTATATTGAAATAGTAATAAACCTCATTTAGAACAACAAAAATACATGATTCACTGCCAAAACTCTTCTCTTCGATAATTTGAGTTTCAATACTGCCCAACTTTTTATCAAATGAAATTATAATAATTTAAATCTCGCGTCATCTGATATTTACTGACATTTAAAGAACGAGTTTTGTATCTCTTAATATTGCAATGATCTGTTTTGTGTTTGCCCAAATTTACTTCTGAGTAACCGCGCGTCATCTCTTCTCTTGCAAATTTTGATTCAAATTATCACAACTCCCAATGATACCAATCTCTTGCGGTGTAGTGTGCGATTATATAAATATGTCTTTGCCTGTATCTGCTGTCTAAATTTACCAATATGATGGGGCGTTATACATTTTCGTTATAAATTTCTAAGTTATTTTCAATGCATAAAAGCGCGCTTTACTGAACGATAAAAATTCCCTACTGCCGTCTTAAAATAAATATCAAATAACAAAGGACTTATTACAATTTCTGGTGGTATATAAGAGCATTGTCCTAGCAAATTCTGGTTGCTACTTGCTAGATGATAAATGTCATCAGTTAACATGGGAATTATAATGTAGGCGTTTCGCTTATTTTTTTACGAGTTTCAGTGGTTTCACTTTGAAAAAATATTCACGGAAATAATAAAACCTATTTTACATTGGTCTCTTTGTGATAAATGCAGTTATCACTATTGCATTTAGCGAAAATATGTAAAAGACATATTAATCATTTTATAAACTTTGCTATCAAGCAGAAATTAGAATTTACCTTTTTCAGAATTTCTCCTGAGAAATTATCCGGGTCACGCTATTATATGTTAGGCAGCTATAGGTCAGTCAAAAAGGATGTAATAGTATTATTATCAGCGCATAGGTATTCTAGAGTAATCGATTCCAATTCAATTTGCGAGAAAAAACACTCGACACGCCACGAACTTATTTACCTTAACATATTCAAATATATCAAAATGAAAATAAAATTGCATTTTGCGAGAAAAGACACTCGAGACACCACTAAAACACAATATTAATATTACAATGGTCGTTTTACTTTATTTACCTTAACATATTCAGTCCAAATTTATCAAAACAAAACTAAAATCGCATTTTGCGACAAAAGACACTCGACACGCCACGGAAACAAAGTATCAATATTACAATAGTCGTTTTACTTTATTTACCTCAACATATTCAGTCCAAATTTATGAAAACAAAACTAAAATCGTATTTTGCGAAAAAAAAAAACACTCGACACGCCACGAAAACAAAGTATCAATATTACAACGGTCGTTTTACTTTATTTACCTTAACATATTTAGTCCACCTTAATCAAAATAAAACTAAAATTGTAGCCTTGAAGTGCTTAACAGTTCTATCATTTATAAAAAAATCATTCCAAAAATACCTGCATGAGAAAGTTTATATATATATATATATATGCAAGTTTAGATAACCCGAATCATACAAAAAACTGTTGAAGAAAATCATATTTCTCAGCGTATAGAATATCTCATCTTTCTTCGAATTTATAAGTCCATGCATTTATTTAAGCAATATATTGACGTCTGAATATATTCCGACGTATGAGTAAGAGAAATTATTGAAAATGTTTTGCACCTGACTCATGTAGTAACACTTATTAACACGTTGGTATTTTCTAATGTATGAAATGAATAAAGTATTGAAAATGTTATTGGACAATTACGACATATTTTAAGGTTTGTATTTTCAATATATGAAACAGAAACATAATTTGAAAGTTGAGAAACTTGACTCATCTTCCATTATGTTATCAGTTTAGATTTTTTCTAATGCATGGAAACCCTTGATAAATGGAAATATCAATAGAGCTGACTCGACTACCACATATTATAAGATTAGTATTTCCTAATGCTCGGAAATGACGTTGTATTGAAATGGCAATAAACCACATTTAGGACAACAAAAATACACAATTCACTGCCAAAATTCTCCTTTCCAACAGTGCCAGTATTGTGCGTTTCAATACTATTAAACTCTTTATCAAAAGAAATTATACTGATTTAAATCTTGCGTCATCTGATATTTACTGACTTTTGAATGACTTCCGCAGCTCTTCACATTGCTTTGGTCGTTTAGTACGTGCTCAAATTGCCTACTTAGTAAGCGCGCGTCATCTCTTCTAGTGCAAATTTTCAATCAACATATCACATTTCCTAATAACACCTAACTCTGGCGCTGTTGTGGGCAACTATATTTGCAAAACTTACATTTCATTAAAAAAATATGTCTTTGCCTGCATCAGCTGTCTAAAATGTCCGATATGATGGTCCTTATACATTTTCGTTATAAATTTCAAAGTTATTTTCAATGCATAAAAGCACGCATTACTGAACGACAAAAATTGCCCACTGCTCTTTTCAAATATATATCAAATAACAAAGTACCAATTACACTTTTCAGTGGTATTTGAGAGCGGTGTCCTCGCAAAGTCCAGTTGCTAGATGATAAATTTTATCAGTTATTGTGGGATTCTAATGTAGGAGTTAGATGGCAGAAATAAACAGATATAATATTATATTCAAAAATTTTTTGGGGGGTCACACGCAAATTCAAAATATTGTTCGCGTTGCTAAATAATATACTAATTACTGTTTTGCTTATTTCTTTACAAGTTTTAGTGACCTTGAAAATATATTTATGGAAATAATAAGACCTGTGTTACATTGGTCTCTTTGTGATAAATGAAGTTATCACTATTGTATCTGCTAGCAAGCAACAGCTAACCAAAATTTCAGAATTTCACTTTTCGGAGTTCAACTTGAGAAGTTATCCAGGCTCAAATATTATATAATATGCAGCTAGGTCAGTAAAAAAGGATGTAATATAGTAAATATAAACGCATAGCTATTCTAGTGTAATCGGTTACAATTCAATTTGCGGGAAAAAACACTCGACACGACACGAAAACACAATATTATTATTTCAATGTCGTTTTGCTTTATTTACCTTAACACACATATACATACATTAAACAGTTCAAATACATCAAAATAAAACTAAAATTGAAATGCCTATCAATTATGAAAAAAATAATTCAATATTACCTGCCTGACAATGTTTATTCAACTTTGAATAACCTGAACCATACAACAAATTCAAAATCCTAATAACAGTGTACAGAACAAGATTATGTTTCGTTGAAACGACCTGTGAGAACAGACGCAATAATTCACCCAGAGAAAACAAATCCACTTGAAAGGATATATTTAATCACGATCAACATGAGCTTATCGCTTAAGCCTAAAACTTTAGAGACCATAATAAAACGCAATTCTAGAAACGCAACGCCGGATTTATTGCACCATAAATCGATATGGATAAATAATCATCGAAAATGCTCAATAATACTAGCTTCGCTCTGCCTGATATTGATTACGTTTCGTTTTCCAAATTTAATTCAAAGATCTGCACAAATAAATTTTGAATAAAATACGTAAATACTCTCAGGCAAATTTTATTATCGTTGTGTATAGGTTAGGGGTGTGCAGCCATCCTCAGGACAAATTCGTTCCAAAAGAGAAATTTTTACGGACCGCGAAACGAGTTTTTAATTTAGTTAAATTTGGAACGTGCGAGTATTGCAGCAAAGTCTATACCTGGGTGCAATTTATTATCTATGCCTGTGACGTTACAATGACGCAACAACTAGTTTGTGCGAAGCGAACAACACATGTCAGAAGGTGCCAGAAACCAAAATTTTTGTGAAGCAACTGCTAGAAAACCTATGTTAAATAAATCTACAGCCCGTGGTTTCAACCAGTTATCTGTATAGGGCCCTCCTGTATTGTGGTTGAACACCCCTGATATAGGTCATCGCCAGGTTGTCGTATAAAACTTGCGATTTTGTTTAAGTAATAACTATCGTTTCTCATTCAATATAACAATGTACCACACTTTTCTCAAATCAAGGCCCTTCAACCGAAAATGAAAATTTTATTGATAGATATCAGAAAGCGCTACTGAGGTGCTGAGAGTTTTATAGATACTGATACTCGCAACAGAGATGACAATAAGTAGAGGTTGGTGTGATACTTCAAACCAACCAAATGAACAATTGCTCAAAGCAAGGCCTTTCAAATCTGAAAGTTAAATAGGCTAAGTTTCTAATTTAATCTAATCTTCTAAGTTTCTACTGCAGAATAACATAACTAGCAGTTTAAAATATAAACAACCCTGATCCTAGACATTTAACCAAGCCGACTAATAACAACAGCAGTATGAGACCAACGGCAAACGAACTGAGTTTAAAATTAACCTAGCTTAGCTTTGCGCGCTGGTTTCAAGGAAATAATTAGATTTGCCTGAAATGCTAATTTATTCGTCTTTGAATAAAACAAGTGCTTTTACTGAGCTAGACGTAATATGACCTATTTCCTTATTGTCTCTCGCCTTTCAATACTACAACTGCTGGCTGTCAAACGCGGGCAGTGTTACGCACGTTATACGACTTGAAGGTTTCATGCCGGGTACTTATCTTAACCTATATCCTGTACGTACTTGCGTATTCTGCTAAAAAAGACTTATTGTGTTTATTAGCAAATGCAATCTCAAGCGAAGGTCGCCCACGGTCGGTATGAATTATCATGTCAAAATAGTGTTATTTCAATTTGTTTAAGCTTAAACTATTATTACAAATGCGTTCAAAATATGCAAATTGGTAACAAATTTATATTGTAATAATCTGTTCCGTCTAGTTACTAAACTCTAGTATCTTTTATGATAATTTGCGACATTTCAATCTCAACATATAGACTGATTGTTTTTGAAGCGGGGATGATCGAACTCCTCCATTCATACATTCGCGAAATCATGGGGGGTTTGCGATACTGAGGCACTAGCCGCATATATAAACGGTTTACATAGTTCGGTAACCAAGTGGCTTTTTGGGTCTAGAACCTTGTTTACAGACATAAAGTTGTTGTTTTCCGCGATTATTCATGTTATGATTATCACGAGTCATTTCCACTTGTGTGGGGTTTTACAATTCTTGAGCGTTTGTTACAGCGTTAAATACATATTACATGCGTAAGTGGGCGCTCCGGAAGTATTCATACCAAGATGACGCACAACCTGAACAACCTTTTTTTTTTTTTTGTATATATTTATTAATATATAAAACATAGTTGATCGGTACATCTACAACATTATTAATCACTAATCATGAACAATACACAATTCATCATATAAGATAATCAGTAATTGTATCATAAAATTTTCCATTTTTGATCATGTTTCTTTATTTTGCCATTTTTATATGCAATAATCCGTTCAATTTCCCTCACTTCATACAGATATGAGGTAAAAACATTAAAAAGCGGTTTCTTTTTCTCTATCTTACAACGATATAGATAAAACCGGGCAGCAAGAAGTATACAGTTACACAATTTGTTATAAAAATTACAAACATATCCCAACATGCAGTCTCTCTTCAAAAAGTTAAAATTAATCTCTGTTTTTGAGTATATCCACATGTTTAGAGTTTCCCAAAACTGTTGAACAACTATACAATCATAGAAAAGGTGGCTGATAGTTTCAACATTGGAATGACAGAATTCACATGACTCTGATGGAACAAGTTTAAATTTGTACAATCTATCGTTTAGTACTATGGCACCATGGAACATTTTTACATGAAAAGATTGCAATTTGGTTTCAATAGTACAATAAAAGATATCCATATACAATTTATTCCAATTAAAATCACTCTCTAAAATAATAAGATCTGCCCATTTTTTTCTTGATTTATCAGGGGATATAAATTTGATCAGGTTCAACCTTTCATAGATACTTTTATTTACTTTTTCTGATTCGAATGTTTCAGAAATAAAGTGAGATACATTCTCTTCAGGGTCACTTAATACACTAAAATCAATACAGTTTCCAATATTGCATAACCAATCGTCAGGTAAAACTCCAGTGATGCGATAATAATTTACATACTCTACATCACTATATTGCATGTCATATTTTTCAGTCAACTCTCTATAAGTAAACAGAATACCCGCATTTGATAAGTGTCTTACTGCTTTTATACCATGTCCATACCAAGACTTGATAAAAAATTGTTTTCTGGCATAAGAAATACTTTTGTTGTACCATATAGGTTGGTCAAAAATTGACATTTTCCAATCAAAAAGCACATTTTTACAGAAATACCAGTTTTTAAATACATTTCGAATGAACGTTAAAGGTAACTGAACAACCCTCACCTGGTACACATACTATGTTCAGATTGTGCGCCATCTTGGTACGAATACTTCGGGAGCACCCGTGAGTGAGTATAACACGTTGCTGCTGCAATTAGGAGTATCTCAAACAAACAAGGCTTGCGTAGTGTAAAGTCGTTCTTGGCTCGTTGCTTGGCGATGTAAAAAAAAAGATGATACGGCTACGAGTACATAAACGAAGCAATGAAATTGCTGAGCCAATTGTTGAGAATAAATGAATTTTTAACTTAGATTCTTTCCTCAAACTTCCAATAACTCTCAGCACTTGACACCTGATGCTCCAGATCGGCAGTTCTCAAACTTTGGGTGTTATGGAGCCCATGATGAGGTTGACTATTCCCACAATAAATTTATACGAATAAACACACAAAAAAACATATTGCTCCTTATCGATTAATGTTCTTGAGTAAATAAAATTACTTTATGTAATGACTCGGATGTATTTATTGCTTTCTTAGACAGTTACAAAATGAGTCAAATCAGTATCAGAATATTTCAAGGAGCCCCTAGGTTTCTCCCGCGGAGTCCTGGGGATCCGACGAGGACGACTCGCTCGGTGGCGAACCGCGACCTCTCACGCGTTTACACGGTTAACATTCCATTGATCAATTTTGTTTGTTACACCTGCATGTATATGGTGTCGAAGAAGGCCGTAAAAAACCGGCGATTACTGTTCGTCCATGATTATCACCCAGGGTATTCAAAACTGTGAACATGCTTTCACAAGGTTAGCAAGATGGGCCCACAATCTACCCAACACCTAACTCCCTGCAAACGTTCTTCTCTGAATCATTTCCGCTCTACAAAATGGTCTTGACGCCATCTTACGTGATTATTTAAAAAATACATATATGACATAAAATTCAAGTAAATTCACTGGTGATCTGAGTCCAATGCCCTTGTTCCATACTTCTAAAAATTGACATGGGCAAACTACGGCCCGAGGGCCAAATCTAGCTCGTTTGGTGATTCAATCTGGTTCGCCTGACTCTGCCACAACCAAACCAAATTTCAATGTTTTAGCTAAAAAATAGCTCAAGGAATTAGTTGAGATTGCGATTAATGTTGGTTTTGGCACGATGCTAATTTTTTTCCACTTTTGCTTTTGTAATATTGTTCATAAAAGCTAACTTTTTACGTCACACTTACATGGCTCGCCAGTCTAGGTGGGCCAAATTTTTGGCCCGCGATTTAAAAACCTTGCCCACCCCTGTTCTAAAATGTCTAATGTTTCGTTGCCTACTAATGAAATGGCAGTGCAAACTTGTAGTTGATGTTGAATTTGATTCATTTCGGAAACAATAGTTCATGCCATACTTAATAATCGGTTATTATTAGCGAAACTCTAATCTCATCAGTCATCGGAATTACGTGATCTGAAAATGAAAATAACGAAAACTGTAAGTACGAAACAAGTATGGGCATTCGCTAACGTGAGTGTACACCGAAATTACAGCTATAGCGTCATTGCATAACAGAACATTTACTCCATCTGATGCATCGCACGGCTATGCCTTTAATTTAACCATCTGGGATTTTTGTTGCTATCACTGGCGCACTTGTCCTATATATATATGGTGGCCCAAAAGTAGGTAAACAGTAATTAAAAGTGGGGTTTAGGTCCAAAAGTAGGTTTGTAGTTCTCATTTAGGCACTTTTAAAGTTCAAGAATGCTAGCTATATCGTAGACAGAAACTGTTTAATCTCTAAGTGCTCAAAATGTCCTCCTCCAACATTGCAAAATTCTTCACACCTGTCCAAAACACACACCTGTCTTTATCAATTTCTCTGAATGCGTCATGAATGTAATCTTTTAATTCATTTATTGTTTTGGGATTCTTTTCATACACCTTATTCTTTACAACACCCCAAAAAAAGAAATCCATTTGTGTCAGATCAGGTGAGCGTGGTGACCATTCAATGCTTCTTATTTTCTTCATCTTCATTTCTTTAATACAGTATCCATTTTCTTTGCTCTTCATTTAAATTATTCGCCATTAACCTTCAAATAAAATAAAGCTTTACAAAATGTGTTACCTTCCAAGCAGCTAGAAAACTAATGAGAAATTCACACTAGATTTATTATCTAAAAAAATAAGCAATTTTTGTGGTACTTAGCAAGTAACATAAAGTGAACTGCAAGTAGCTTCAAAGCATAAAAAATAGGTTAATAACTTTATACCTACTTTTGGGCCACCCTGTATATATATATTCAGAAGCAATCGATAAACGCAGTTAAGAATTATATTCTCCTAAGTATCAGACAGCCATTTTGTAATTATTCATCACGTCACGAATCACGATATATTAGGCTTTACTATTTGATAACGTAATCGGTAAACGGAAGCAAAAGCATTCGAGCCCATATGGTTTATTAGTGCAATTGTAGTCACAACCATACTACAGGGTGGGGATGATATTCAGTCAGGCAGTAGTTTATTTTATCACATGCCAAAATTACACATTGGATAAACATAATTAAGAAAGAAAATGCATTTCAGTGTGAAGGGATGGTTATCGAGCAGAGTCACCTATTTTAGTTTTCCTTTGTGTATAGTATATTCGAACCTCATACCACAAAAAGATGAAAAACAAATTGCTCCTATTTGGTCTATGTAACTTGTAACTACATTACAAGGCAAAATCCTGAATTCAATTTTGATAAAGTTATAGATATGTATAAACCTTGTAAGCGAATCCCAAGTTCATCAATAAAAGACAGAATAACAAAACAGCCAGACAAAGGCGATGATAGAATTCATGAGAATAATAACAGGTAGTTTTTGGAAGGAACATAGATTAGACGAGAAGCATGTGTGACTCAGTCTCATTCAGTAATCGAATCCTGATCTGCGTTGAATCGCATATTTCACTCAAATTTTAAAATTAGAGCTCATCTGAAATCATTCTAAATCCTTTTAATATCATTTGGAGATTTATATCTTTTGATGAAGTAATAGTCGAAAACTTCACAAACATGTTTATTTCTCAATATATTTATAGTTATTTTTAAAAATATTTAGTAAAAGACATTTAAATTAGGTGAGAAAGATTAATTCAGTGGTTACTAAGCTTTTCTTGTTAAATTGCTCATTTATCTTATTTTGGAACTTTTTATTCATCCCTCAATTTACATGATAACTACCTAAATTATAACAAAATCTTAGCAAGTATTGTACGCAGATCGTACTTTTGTGCAGTTAAAGTAGTTCATGTGTGTATAAATAAGCCTAATAGTAGTTATAATTATAGAGAAATAAAGAATGGTAGTAGTTGTACCACAGCACACAATTCATCCCCAAGAATGACAGAATTTCCAAATAAGGATAAATTCCTCACCGATTGGGAAACGCTGGCTTAATCAATCTCTGATGTTAAAATGATTTCAAATAAGGGCGATTTCGAGATTTCTGCATTTCCTTATACAGCGTCCACGTAGGTTTGTTACGTATTATTCCTATATCACCAAGACGTGAACCTAAAGTTAGTTTTATATTCTAGATATCGAAATACTCAATCTGAATTACACGTAACCTCGCATTAGTAAAAAAACACTGCCGGAATTTGCTATCGAAACTGGGTTTAATTGAAGACATCAACACGAAGATAGGTCATTATTCTTGGAAACTTTCTATTAAATTCTAAGAAATATGAGCTTACCAACATTGATTTTGTTCCTGGTCATTTATTCTTCAGGTGAGAATTGCAAATGTTCGTTACGTTTATTTTCTTGTTGTTAAATTAAGCTATAGTTTCGAATGTCTGTTGACTAATAAAGCAAAGTCTGCTATCGTGTGATACTTATAAATATGGCGTTGATTGCTCAAAGCTGATAATGATTACGCATGGTAGGCTTGGGCGCTGATGTTCAAAATATCCCAATGCTGGAATTGATATTGTTGATTTATTGAAGTCTCAAAATTTAAATTTAAATTCTTTGACAAAAACACTTCAAATTTTAATTATTTTTAAATTCAAGTAAATTTGTTGGAATGATATCACGGTGCATATATTTTTTAGGTGTGAGAGGAGAATATTGTTACTCAATAACTCCACAACAGCTGAGAGGTATAGAAGGAGAGATATCCTACAGTGGCTCCTCCAAATCAGATTATTGCACATGGCTGCTGCCCATGAACTACAACAACGGCTACATCTTAACGTTGCAAATTATTGAAATTACGATGGAAGATTCAAATTTGGATTGTACTGGAAATATCATTTTACCTGGTGGGAAAGGTAGAACGCCCATTTTTCTGAGATTTAAAAGCAGTTTCTTACATCTTCAGTAAGGTATCTCGACAATAACAAAACACTTATTCGAGCCCCTAGAATGATTACTATTCTTGCCGGCTAGCAAAACCCCAAAAAGTTCGAACAACTGCAAGCGCTCTTAGCACTATGCCATTGCACCTAAAAATGTAAATTTCTCAGAAATGACCGAGCAGATTACAATAGCGTAAATTAAGTATGAATAATACTGCACTTCTTTTAGGAATGGTTCAATATACAAAGTTCGAGTTAGAAGGTTTTTGCGTTTTCAGCATATTCAAAACTACAAAAACTGGTTTGACTACATTTTTGTTTGTAGATTTGTCTTGCATAATGCGGATAAAACCAGTGAAATGTTAACCGAAGAATAGTTTTCTACCGCGTGTTCTAGAACAAAAGTGTAAATTTCTCACTTAGGATTGAAAGGTCTGAATCTCTGTTTCAATTGGTGCGGAGAGGCGAATGGACTTATCTCAGAAATTTCCTTTAATAGTTTTCTTCATGCAATGACAACCATAACTATAGCTTGCTCATATGGAGCATCTGAAACAATTAATTGGTTCACTATTTCAATACCCGGCAAGGACTGGCAACCGGACAACAGCGACTGGTTTGCCATGTGATTGACGCGTCCCTTCGGCTTTCCTCTCTCTCTCTCTCGATGTTTATGGAATCATATCCGAACCGTGGTTTGCAGTTCCGCATTGGCATTAATAACTGGAATTGAAATTACTATACATACAAGTAAACTTTACGTTTCAGACGGAGAGGCAACCTGTGAAAAGTCTTGTCGTTACTATAAGCCAAGCAATCAAATAAAATGCCAAAATGAAAATCCGAATCTAGGCAATTGCAAAACTTATGAAGTAGCTGAAATGCCTACTAAAATAGAAATCATTGCCTCTAAAAATGTTGAGAAGTCATTTAAAATGGTGTATAAGTACGAACAATGTGGAAATACAGGTTGGTGAAGAATATTACGTTTCTCGAATAGTTGAGCCAGGGCCAAATTTTTTCAGAGTCATAATTATTTATGATTATATTGAGAAAATTTAATTAGAGCTATAATATAAGTTATATATTGTGAATCGTATATACTAAGTATTGCGTTTATTGGAAACTACATATTTCCAATAAGAAAACATTCCCATTTCTTGGACGTTTTTAACATTAGGCAGCATATTTACGAGACTGGTGTAAAATGGCCACATAAATTATCCTTCGACGACGAGCTGATCTGAAAAAAGACTCCTTCATATACTATGCCCAGAGTGAGTCACCATGTATTCTGTCAATGCGTCACGCCATCGCTCTAAGCTTTTTTTTTCAAGAAGCCGATCATAAGTAGAGAGGCAACAAGATGTTAGGAAAACCCTAAATTTCAATCTTCTTGTTAGGCATGGTCCCCTATACCTATCACCAACAAGTATTTCGCGGATATATACAAAGCTTTTTCTCCACTTTTAACTAAAATAGATGTTTTTATTTCAAGTAACCTCTAATAGAATACCACCGGATTCTGCATCCCGTCTACCTGACACACCTCCTCCAGAATTTCAACCCTTCAGCAGTCTAAGGCCAATTCACAGTCGGAAAACTACAACTACAACACCAACGACGTCTATATCGACTAGGACAACATTGCGAACTATGTCAGCAGTGAAAACAACGCCGCAGACGATCAGAAAATTTACATCGAGGTTACGAATTGATACCGAATTGAAAACGATCACTTTCTCGCCTTCTTTCACTATTGATGAACAAACAACTACTTTGTTTGGAAACTCAATAACTTCAGGTACATTGTAAGCAAGCGATATGTCAAAGTTTTTCATTACTTAATCAAAATAAAAGAGTAAAATTTTGGGTTGAATACTGGGTCCCGTAGTAACCAAGTAAATTTGAGGAAAAATATATCGAAAATATGGACTGTTGTTGTTGGATAAATATCATCGCTCAGTGTGTCTTCTTGATTATCTATGCCTATTTGCTGTACTGTATTTTTGTTTATAGTTAATTTCCTAATGAAGTTTTGCAGATTGGCAAGCACCAAAAGCCTCAGAATGGCATTCGATAAAAATTAATACAATGATGTTATAAATATCAACAAAATTGAACGCATATTGTAAACATAAAAAAAACATTGCGATAGTTCAGAGTTAAATCGTTAGATTTAGCTTTCTTGGTATTGCAGATTGCACAACTCTGGTCAAAATCCACCATCTCAACAGTGTTGATAAATTGGGTAGCCGAACTTGAAGATTCGGTTGCTTCAAAAATTGGTAGCTTGTCACATTTTGTGACATATCAATCGGTACAACATCGGTACTCGGTACAGATGTTGTGTCCCTGACACTAACTAACGAACTACACATGAATCCAATTTGATGGAAACGTCAGTTTAATGAAAACAAACAATAACGCCGCTTAGCAAGCGAACTTAGAACAGAGTATCAATTTACTAATGTCACACGAGGTTTTAGAAAATGATGCAATAGAAAACAACTAGTGGAAACATAAAATATATGTAAATTCAATACACAACAACAGGACCTTAATCGGAGGTAACAAATAAGCGTTATATAATAAAGGCCTGAAATAAATCCATTCTTTTATATTTCAATAACAGACAAGAGGAAAATTCGGACTGGTGTTGCTGATACTAGCGATGCACAATTTGAGGAAAATTCAACCACGCAGTTCTTTCCGTTTGTCATCGTCATCATTGCATTAAGTATCCTGATAATACTAGCAGGAATCATTTTAATCGTTGGATATTTCAAGTAAGTATGTATATATATAAGTAAGCATTCTGTAATAACTGGTACGGCTACTGTCCTAACACCCGCGCATGGGTGCTCCTGAAGTATGCGAACCAAGATGGCGGACATCGGAACGTAACATGGGTAACAGGTTAGGGTTAGGCGATAATTTTTTTTCAATTTTCCTTATTTTAGTCCTATTATCAGTTCGAAGACTAGCCAAGAGCCTTCCGTAGTATTTATACCTAAAATTATGGCCCAACCCTAACCTAGTACACATATTACATTCCGATGTCCGCCATCTTGGTTCGCATACTTCGGGAGCCCCCGCGCATGACTACTCGTTTCGCCGTGAAGTCTGAGTCGTATTTTCAAACTCCCCAGAGTCGAAAGTTGGAATTTAAGACTTTCAAGGGCGATAAGAAGTTTTCGGAAAAAAAAAAACTTAAAAAGCGTTTTTAACATTTTATTTAACTCTTTAAACTCTAACGTCTTTGAGCGAAGTTACTCTCTGCGTATCGGTAGGCAATGAAATAATTCGAAATATTGGTTATTTTAAACGTTTGACCAATATTGGGTAGCGTATTGACGGATATCTCCTCAAGCGAGAGAAAATGTCTATTGTGCAGTCGGAAAGGTGGTTCATTTTGTCGAAAAGTGTGAAGTTGATTTTAAATTTAATTGTAATTTTTTCTTTTTGTATCGAGGGCCGGGAAGTCTGAGTTTGGCCTTTTCTTACTAGAGTCGTATTTTCAAACCTCCAGAGTCGTAGTCGGAATTCTGATTTCTCTGCAGTCAAAAGTTCAGACTTTCAATAGGGAAAAGATGTTTTCAAAATAAACTTAAAAAGCGTTCTTAAAATTGTACTTGAGAAGGTTTGCATGCGCCAAAATTTTCGTTATCAAACTCGGAGTTTGGTACTAGAGTCGTGAGTTTTTGGAAAAAAACGCCGCTATCATGGACTGCAACATCCCAGCTAAATAGTATATATCAATTCATGGCGCTGCATGCAGCTGAGCGCAAAAATGGCAACCGCAATGATAGCAAAACAGTATTCAAACCAGTTGTTAAAATTATGGTACCGAATGTCATATGCATTTTGCCGAGTGCAATGCTCAAATACATGGTTACGAAAGCCGAATGTATACTATGGTCGCCACAATGCTAGCAAAACTCCAACAACCAAACGTTAAAAGAATTATACCGTAGTGAAACAATCGTACAGAATATCGCATAAAGGCGGCCTTCATTAATTATTTTGTAATGTAGCTGATTTATCCTACGATATTAAAGGTGTAATTGATCTTAACAGGTTTGTCAGAAGCCATCGTGTTCACGAGACAAAATTCACGACTAACAGAGTGGCAGAATACACGAATACAACATTCGCAATCGAATCCAGGACCAACGGTACTGCAACTTCGAAGAAGCTTCCTGAAACCGTCAATAATGTATTATACGAATCATATTGATTGTACATAGAGTGCTACCGTGAAAAAAATGTTTGCATCTCGCAAATAAACGAAAGTTATACAGACAGTTTTGTACTTTATCGCTGCATCAAAGACCCGGCCAATATCCTGATATTTCTTCAAGTTTCAAACCATTTTAATAACAGTTCGTTTTGATATTACTTCTTTACTAAGCCTGTCCCATTGTTATTTCTAACTACTAAACTCCAGTGTTAGGAAGAATACTCTAAACCAGCGGTTCTCAAATTGTTTAAGCCTGTTAAATTTGTCAAGTCTCGCGTTCCACCTCAAAAATAACTAGCTAACAGTAAGCTACAAATAACAGATAATAAGGCGAAAGCATGTTTTATTCAAAAAAAAGTTGAAATATGAGTACATAATGAAGACATGTAAATATCCAACATAAGGCGGGCAAGACCAAATATAACAAATATTTTTTTTTTAAAGTAGCTTCACGCCCCTTCTAAAAATTGTCGCGGCCGCCCTTGTGTCGCGGCCGCCCTTTACACAACCTGATGTAAAGTAAGCGAACAAAATTAGTGACTTCCATATTGGTACACACACGTTTGGAGCGCCCTCAGTTTTGCTTCAATCGTTCATGTTTCGTTAATTATTCCATGAGGAAATAAAATTCAGATTCTATTCGAGAGATGCATTACTGCTTATAAAAATGTATCTTCTTAAAGAAAATCTCTCTAAAATTTGACAAACCATGCGAAAAAATCCATTTCGATGTTTGGAAGTACATACGTGTGCGGACAATTATTTTCAAAAATGAACATTACAAAGAACAAAAAGAAAAGAACTAGGACTAGTGATTTCCATTTAGAAAATGTTCCAATCTTAGCTTCATTCAGTGTGCCGCCGATGTCGAAAAGCTATCGAGCGTGATATAGCGACAAGAGTAAAGACAGTGTCACATTAGACGTCATTTTTAATTTTTTTTGTTTTAATAGGACGACTGAGCTGAGTTCATGAATTGTCGCAGTTTTTGCGCGCTGTTTCGTTTTCAACTTTCAAAAATATGCGCGACCCGCCAAGACTTACAACCCTTAATTTTGGCCCGCGAGCGACAAAAGGTTTCCGACCCCTGTCGTAGCTGATGATTGGTTACGGCTTCCACCACTATTAAGTCCATGAATCTGAAACAAATAAATAGCTGATTAATTCTATGGACTGGTAACTGGAGGCCATGGTACATGATGAGGAATCGAAAATGAATTTTACTGAAGATCGTTATGATGTATTTTGGTGCAGGCAAATACCCGGCGATTATTGAGGAGGTAGAACCCTCAAAATCATTTCATTTTCGATCTCTGATATAGTGGAAAAGGGGTTCTCAGCCGTGACTCTATTGTTATCAAAACAACGAAATCATCTTTCCTGCGTTCTGGGTTCGTACCACCCTGGGCTATCTAGTAGTTGCAGGCACAAAAATGTTGGTTATTGTTTCTATGACAAGCGTTGTTTGCACGAAATATAGCTGTTAAGACATTGTAAAGCCATAGGAATAGATAAATTAGACTCAGGTATAGGCTTCGCAACGCAAAGGGATTGGCATTACTCGCACGTACCAAGTTAAATTAAAATGAAAACTTTTTTCGCAGACGCACATCATTCAAAATTGACACTTCTCCGCGGGCCCCGTAACATAAGTTTCCACTGAGGGCCTCATTTGGTCCGCAAGTTGCACATACCCCTAATGTAGCGCGAGGTTATTGCGGACAATGGCACTCGAATGTGACTGCCCTTTCCACAGATATATATGGAGTATGGATTGGAGGTGAATCAATGTGCAACACCCCTCCCCACCACGCATAAAAAAGAACTAGCCTGAAAATAAGACCTAGCGTAAATTTTTAAAAATGATTTTAATAAAAGTTATCCCCTGGGATAAGACCTAGTCGTTGGTGCGAATATTTTTTCAAACTAGTTGATAGCAAGAAATCTTTCCTACACGCTTTAAATGATTGATAATAATCTATGTTTAGCAGTTATTTCAAATAAAAATGTGTTGTTTATGAGTAAATGAATAAAGGTTTTCGTATTTTGTATATTTGAAAATATCGTAATTTTTACTTTGTAATTTGATTTTGTATAACTGAAAATAAAAGACTTCCCCCCAAAATAACCCCCAGTGTTTTTTTTTTCAAACGAAAAATAAAATAAGACCCAGTCTTATTTTCGTGGAAACACGACAACAAGAATACAACAAAAATAAGTATATTTATTAATTCCAATGTACCACTTGCATTATATAAAGTACAATAAGGATCCAACAAAAAATAGACAGGACTATTTAATTTGAGGGCTGTGGATCAAGTCGAGTATTATCCAGATAAACACTGGTTCCCAACCGGGGCTCTTGGCCCACCAAAGGGCCACATGGAGTGGGAGGGGGGCCCACCATGCCGGACGCAAAATTGATCCAACGTTTCCCTTTACCCCAAAAAACAACTCCGTTCTTCCTAGTTTCATTGATTGGTAAGGTTATTTGACGGGGTGTTTTCCTTTTTCTGAGCATGAATTGTTTGAACAAAATGAGATTTGGAATCTATCAATCAAATTAACATCACTATAGATACCACTGGAATGATAAACAGGGGCCATGAGTGCTAAAATTCTTAGAAAGTAGGACCACGAGCCATAAAAGGCTGAGAACCACTGCACCCGAGGAATGTTAAAAGAGCGACTTAGAAATTCAACTTGACTGGTAAGATGAGATCAGGAGCTTTCTATGTTTTTAGGTTGGAAAGTCGCATGAGATGCCTCAGTTGGGTCTTGGGGTAGATTATTCCAAATAAAACACCTTTGCATTTCAACGAATTTCGGGGTTTTGTTAAAGAGAAGCGAGGTACAAAGAAATTACTCTATGTTGAGGAACGAGTGTTATGTCCATGTACTAAACTAAGTGTGACAAAGTGATGGTCAAAAGCTATAGGCAATTGATTGTTTTCAAATTGCATAATCCTACAAAATTTCTAGCTCATGAACGTCAAGTAAATTTAGCAATATATGCTTGTGATACAAATTGTTTAAGTTTGATTGTAAAGGTGCCTATTAAAGAATTCTCACGGCCATATTTTTTTCGGGAGTCAAAGGTTGGGGAAAGGTCCATTGGAATTACTCGCACGCACATTTTAAATATACCTTAAACCTACTGATTACGCGCATATGTAATAAAACGAAGTAATTATTCAACTGTCTAGTACTTTTGCAAGATGTCATGTCCAAACTGAGACCACGGTAGGTTGGGTAAATTGTATGATCATCTTGGTAGACTGGAAAATCATCCCTAGGTGCTGCGATCAATAAATGCTGTATTGGAATCTTATTTTGATCAAAATTGAACTGAGATATATATTTCAGGGAAAATTTCCGAGGGGCTTTGAATCAAGATAAGAATTTTTGATTACTAATAGAATGTGCTGCGTATCACGAAGGGTTCTGCCTAAGGATTTTTCACTTGTATCATCCAGACGTATCGTTTAGACCAGAGGTGTGCAACCTTTAATACAGGAGGGCTAGATACAGACAGTAGTAGTTAAATATGTTACAGCAAAAAACTTTTCAATAATTCACTATCGGTTCTGTGCAAATTAAACTGTGGAAACCGCTACGTAAAAAACTTCTTTCTCTCTTTTTTTAATCTTTAACAGCATTGATACGGAAAGGAGTGTGAGATATAGCACCGAGTTGTTAAATATCCCACGGACTAGTGATCGCCGTCGTAGTATGCATTTGAGACAGACAAGCATACGACGCCTAAATAAAAAGTATAGAACGTGACGTAAATCGTAGTGTGTATTCAACTTTCGGTACTGTTGTAGTATGTATACCAGGCAAGGATTCGGCAATAATTTTATTTCGATTTTTCTTATTTTAGTTCTATTACGAGTTCGGGACTGTCTGTGTTGGTCGAGTGAATATACCCGCTGCCCATAGGTTTCAGTCCACTGATCTAAGATGAATGAACCATTTGTGCCCCTTTTGAATATAAAATCACGTGACCTAGGTTTAGAATGTCGGTTAGGGTTTTGTTTTGAAGATTTTTCCATTACCTACTTGACGATACCAGAACAAAATAAAAAAAAAAATTCAATAATACTCTGCATTGCGCGCTAACGAATAACAAAAGCTAGTATGATAAGGTCTTATTTTGAAGGTCATTTTATATGCTACATAACATAGGAGAGTGGCCATCTCACAACGTCAGAAAGTTAAACAACTTGAGGTAAAATAGACGAACACAATTAGTTACCTCCATATTAGTACACATACTTCTGGAGCGCCCAACTTTGAGATTGATTGAAGCTTGTATAGAATAGAATACTTAGGTTTGCTATCAGTTTAATTTCGTTTGATAACGACGTAGAAAGTTTTTGTATTTGCTGGATGTTCTTAAAATTATAAACTTCAGAGCACTGTATTATAAAGGGTCATTAGGTATCTGGAATGTATAGACAGAATCGTTTTTTTCTTTACGAGTCAAGGATTCAAATATCTATTCCGGGGGAAAGGAAAGTCAATAAGACGGCTTAATCATATGGCGAACCAACCACGGCCTTGCGTCCGGTTACCAGTCCACGTCGGGTATGAAAATAGTTAGCCAGTCATTTTTTTTCAGACACATGGACTTGCTATGTTTCTTATTATCTGCTTCCAATTACAAACTTCAGTGCACTGTATACTATGAGGCAGGGGTGGGCAACTTCTTTAGTCGGCGGGTCGGATGTGGGAAAATGAAGTCCTCGGTGGGCCGGATTATTGCATGAATGTTTACAACGCTCTCTGCTTTGACCTTGTATGAATGTATGTATGTTTATTTGTCTTGTAAAAGCAACAAAAGCGTAGATGAATTATCATTACTGAAGACGGGATGTATGCACAAGACCATATTGGCCTGAAACACGATTTATTGTTATACCTTATATTGTTTGCATAAAAAGCGTGCTAACGCAGATGTTTGTTCACTAAGGCGATTGGTCATTTCCCAGTTTGCGCTGACAGTGCGGTGAGAGTAGAGCGTAGGACTGCCACTCTAGATATTTTATATCTAGATCTAGATGTTTTTTTCAAGATCTAGATGTAAAATTTGGAGCCTAGATGTTAGCTATAAAATCTAGATATATTTTTTCAAGGTTCTAAATATTATTCAGTGGGAAATAAATATAGAGATGTGTGTAATACTGTAATAAGTAAATGAATATTATTTCATTATTTAGAAGTATTGATGTAAAATTGATAAAACAGTATATATTTACGATAAAACTCATTCATATTGTATTCGTCCACCGTTACCATACAGCCATGTGTACTTAAAATATTTGAATAACGAATTAAACATGTTTAAAACATGTGACGTTTTAATTAACGTTAAGTAGAAAGGACGACGTTGGTCCGATGATATTGGTGCCAAGGGGTTTTAAAATTATTAGGTTATTTAAGTCTATAAGTCAGTGGTTCTCAACCGGGGATTCGGGGACCCCCGGTTGTCCGCGATTAAATTAAGATTTTAGGAAATTATTTGCAGTTTAATATCGTTTTTTGTAATACACTCGAACCTTTGCTGCCTATGACAATAGCCTACAAAAACTATTTTGATTTATCTCCCGTAGACCTATTGCGATAAATACAAGTTATGACAGCACAATGATAAATACGAGAACGCAGCTACCAGCTACAGTCAGTGATCAATTTCTCCGTTTTGGTGCGCCATTTTGCTGTCGTACCCATAAGTATCGATGGAAGCATTACGTGTTATTGTTCCATTCGCCTCCCCTTACCTTTGTAAAAGTGGATTTTTTGCTCTCGTTCATATCAAATTCAAGGCTCGTCACCAACCAAACGTCGAAGACGATTACGTGTTATTGTTCCATTCGCCCCCACTTGCGTTTGTGAAAGTGTATTTTCTGCTCTTGTTCATATCAAATCCAAGGCTCGTCACCAACTAAACGTCGAAGGCGATATGCGTCTATCGTTATCAAAAACACGACCACGTATTTTAAGACTTGCTTCTGATATGCAACAGCAGAAATCCCATTGAGTGTATTCGACTTGAAAAAATAAATTGAAATGTCCACTAGTTTGGTGTTATTTTTGACTTGGTTAAATCTGTATGGAACATTAGGTTGCTGTTTGAGCTATAAACTAAATTTCAAATAAAAAACTTTTGAGGGGTCCGCGACCGCTTTGAGAGCAACAAAATGGTCCGCAAAGACAAAAAAGGTTGAGAAACACTGCTATAAGTGCTATTGAATGTGTCTTTCTTTAAACATCAACTTTTCAAAATGCCAAAGTGTATACACTACCAGCAAAAATTTAGAAAAGATTGGCTTAAGGAATGGTTTGCCCATTCCGATGATAAGAACAAGGTCTTTTGTAAGTTCTGCAGGTGGGAATTGAATTCTAGGTGATGATGTTAGCTTCTTCGGAATCTAATATTACTGTATTGTGGTTACTTCTCATTAAATTCAATGACTTCATATCTAGATGTATTTTCTAGATGTTTTATTTTTCAATATGGATGTTTCTAGATGTTTTTCGAGGTCAATCTAGATGTTTTTAGTCAGGCAAAAGTGGCAGCCCTGGACTCACTAGAGCGATCGGCAACTTTCAGGAATGATGCGTCAGACCACATTACAGAGTGTAGTTGGATACAGTCAGCGGGCCGGTCAAAATCTCGTCGCTGGCCGGACGCGGCCCGCGGGCCGTATGTTGCCTACCCCTGCTATAAAGGGTAGTTGAGTAGCTGGAATGTATAAACGGAATCGTTTCCTCTTTACAAATTAGGAATGTTCGGAAATTATATGTTTTTACCAAAGCCAATGGATTAGTAATGCTAAATATTAACCAAACATAAGCCGACAAAATATTATTTGTGTACTGCTATGAAAGGTATTTACTT
This sequence comes from Styela clava, assembly GCF_013122585.1. Classification (NCBI taxonomy): domain Eukaryota; kingdom Metazoa; phylum Chordata; class Ascidiacea; order Stolidobranchia; family Styelidae; genus Styela; species Styela clava. Next base: position 17,522,712 of record NW_024102834.1, on the reverse strand, counting down.
AATCCGGATTTGAGTACTTGCATGTTGGCGAGCGAATGAAATATTTGACATTATGGCGAAATGTAGTCAGGTTATTGGAGCAAAGTAATACGAAAATAGATTTGAGTCGTAGAATAGATAAACTTCACTTATTCATTTTAGGCAACTGTAACGTTAATATAAATTGACAAATAAAAAGAAAAAAATATCGCAGGAAATCAATGCTACTATTTTTTGTGGGAGTAACTACTTATCCTTTTTCTATGGTTGTGGTCCTCTAGATCCGTAGCGATATAATTCAAGAATGCTGAGCAATATTGAAGATAACCAATTGATTTAAGATGCTTACTGCCCACTAACACAAATATATTTCTGAAAGGTTTCGTCTGAACAAGGTCGGACGTCCCCAGACATGCAGAATTCAAATATGAGCAAAAAATTAATCAACGATAAACGGGGACAAGTAAACGGCGCATTAAATGCAACGCGTAGATAGGCAATACATAATAAAGGATTATAAAATGACGAAATAAACTTAACTTGTGCAGCGATACAATAAATATTTGTTGCTATTATAGCGTGAGTAATTTGCCATATGTCGCATTCCTAGTTGATCAGGCAGCAGCGCCCACTTAGTTAATATTGATTTTGGGCGATTCGGAGCACTTGGAACGGGATTTTGGGTAAAGCGACGCCTAATTGTCGAAGAGAATAATGAATTTGATATTCCACCACCGGAAAATTGGAAATTCCCCCTCCCTGTTACGCTCCAGTGATTTCGTAATGTTGCGCGACTCAGAATAAGGATATTGAGAAACGAAGTACAACTAGTCTAACGCTTTTTTCAAAAATAAATTGTCTTCCACCCTCCAGTAACGCTTCAGTGATTTTGGCTTATTGCGGGCCTCGAAGAAGTCCTATCACGAATCGAATGACATGGGCATGAATTGGAAAATAATTTGAATCGTTTTTAGGTGAATTTTTTTCTACTACCCCCCATTTTGACCTGTTGCAGGCTTTTGAGGGGTCTTACTAAGAATCTAAAGGCATGGGCATGACTAGAAAATTATTTGTATCATTTTCAAATATCATATATCTAATATTTTGTCTCCTAACCCTTAGTCACGCTCCGGTGATTTTAGGTCATATCTCGAGAAGGATAACAGACAGAGATGCGATATTTGGGTTATACATAGTAAATGAAGTGAAGTTCATGACAAACAATTGTCATCACGGTCGATTGAGCACGGCACCAAAAATTTATAAAGCTCGTCTTTCGTTAGCAGGGATTGGTTTACGACTTGATAATCAAACGGCTCAACGTTCTAAAAGGGTTGCAAGTCAGTAGTCAGGCGCAACGACCCCCGCGCATCTATCAACCCCCATAGCCAACATAACCTTTTACTCTACTCGATAATTTTTATTAACTTTTCCCCTCGCGGGTAGCGTAGCGACCGTCTCCTGGATGGAGTCTGGTGTTCACTGTGTTAGGGTTAGGCTCATATTCATGCCAACATGTTTAGAATAAAGTAATATTCATTAGGGAGGAGAGTGGTACGACAGACCTCACGTTACGCTATAGAATGTTATACCTCAGGATATAGTAGTAGCTTCATATAGACTTCACTGTATATTGTGGTACACATCGCATTTTCAACAATTACTCTATATAGTCTATCTATGCTAACTGAACACTCGCGCTTCGTAAATGGTTTAATTTAAATTGGTAAAAAAATGGTGTTTTTTAATTACAAGTTTGAACGCAACGATTTTTATGTTTTGTTCTGATCCACTCGAATTATCTAGGTCAGGGGTTCTCAAACTTTTGGTGTTGCGGAGCCCGTGAAGAGCTTGACTATTATTCACGGAGCCCTAAAATAAATTCTAAAATTGTTACTTGCCGATTAATATTCCTGAGTAAGTTAAAAGTACTTTACTTAATTTAAATGCTACCCTTTTTTAATATGGTTAATACAAGTCATAAATAAAACTAAATTTCAGAGATTAATTATATATATTAAGACTGTAAATTTGACACTTGCCAAACATATTAATAAATTAGGGGTCGAATCTTTTTCCTTTTGGTATTTTTGTGAGACTTAAAAGGTCGCTGCGCGATTGCATTTTGTTACAATAGCCGACTGTTTTCGTCAGCGTGAAACGTCAAACCTTAAACATCTTTACGTCGGTGTTTATTCTCCTTAAATCAAAAATTTCCTTCGGCATATACATGTATTGTTCCACAATGACGACAATAATTGCTTTTTTGTTCTCGTGAGGAATTATGAGTTCAATGTAAAAAACATGTTAATTAAAAATATGATCATCGGCGACGAGATGCTAAAAATAATTAATAAAGAATCGGCGGTGAATCCGCAACTCAAATTTTTTGATTGGAGAGCGGCATTATGAAATATAAAAACTAAAACTCAAAACGGAAGATAACACTATAAGGTTTGTTTCAGCAGACTCACGACAGATTTAAAACGCTTTTTTAGACATTGTAAATGGCAATTTTTGGTGTTATGTTAGGTTTTCTTTGGTTATTCATAGTGGTAACTGAAACCGATACACAGTCACAATTGTGTGCGCGATGTACCTTTTATCCATTCTGAGACTACCAACGGAGCCGCATGCAATAACCCAAATTACAATCGTTCGTATTTTGCCCAGACCTTGTGATTTTTTAAACGGTGATATCTTGCAAAGAACCTGAGTGGTAGACCTGCGAGAGGGTGAAGTCAGTGTTGCAAGAAGGGCTCAAATTTGTCGAATTCGCTAAATCGCTATAATCTACCACACTGCCACGCAATCAGTAGTCATAATTACGATTATGATTTGATCGGCAGGGCACAAATATCTTATCAAACTTCTGGCACCGGTAGTAGGTATATATGTTCTTTTGTGGGCAATATGACTTTGTTTCTAATATCTCATTATAACAGCGTTGTTCAGGATGTACGGTAGTCCACAAGAACTTCGTTCACTTAACTTTGTTTGATTGTTTCTCATTCCATATCCGCAGATTGCCATGGTAATTTGAGAAGTAATGATATTTGTTGTGAGTCCACACAACCGCAGGTTACATTGAACACAATTAACCCAATAAACAAATCATTTGAAATATGCCCGCATCGGTCATGGATTGCACAATTGTATATTGTATATTTACCGCTGATTCTTCATTAACTATTTTTAGCACTTCGTCGATGATTATATTTTTAATTAACATGTTTTTTTACATTGAACTCATAATTTCCCCACGAGAACATTGAGTTTTAACGTCGACCTCGGGATTTTTGTAACGGCGATATCATGCTTAAAAATAATCTCGAGTGCGAAGGAACAAATCAAGTTTGAAAAATCCCAAGATCGCAAAAATACGATTCCAATTCATTTGTATTATATTCAGTTTATCACGTATTTTATGTTATTTTAGAATAGTAATTTTTTATTTAAGTAATCCTCATAGTAATCTTGAATCAAACGTGAGTAACGATGAGCACAATTAAATTATTATGACAGGACATTTTAAATGCTCGCATCAGTCATGGATTGAATATTTTACGCAACAGAAATCTCGTTATCCACTGAAAAAGTTTTTTTCTTAATCGCGAAGAATGTTGCGCGAACAATTCCGATTCCAACTTTGATCCCCCCTCCCTCTTAAAAATCCTGGCTGCGCACCTGCTTATAAATAATGTCATTTTTGAATTCCGCCTCTTTTCCATATTTCGAGGCTATACTGTTGTCAAATTTTATCAAAGCTGTTATTGCTTCTTTGAACAGTTACAAAATTAGCCAAGTCAGTCCTTTGAAAAGTAATCAAATAGCTCGCGGAGCCCCTAGGCTTCTCTCGCGGAGCCCTGGGGCTCCGTACGGAGCACTTTGAGATCCTATGATCTAGGTAATCACTACAATTTATATCTTTTTATCAATAAATTGCAGCCGAATCTCGCATAATCATGATTAATGAGAAATAATCAGATATTTGTGTGTGCAAGTTTTGTCAAAAGTTGCAATCCAAAGTTAAAAGAGGAATGAGAGCGGATGGATAAAATCTAGATACTGTATGTACTGAGACAGTGGTTCCCGAACTGTGGATCACGACCCCGGGTTGGGTCGCGTCTTAGTTTTCCGGGGTCGCCCAACTTCTGTTGAACATGCGCACACAAGTCACTAGAATTTGAAAGTTAGAAAGTACCATTGGCGCTGGTTAATTAATAAATGCAATTGAGGGATACTTACATAGTGTTACTTCAATATTACTTCCCTGTTTATAGTTTTTTTTACCATGTTTCATCTGGATAAGTAGTTGACCACCCTGTAGGCTGAACCAGTGGTCCCAACCGCTGGTCCACAGCCGGGGTTTTTGCCGGTCTGCAATAATTTATGCTGTTTTGTTATTTTGCTACCCCTGATGTGTCGTGATGATGTCATATAATGATTTATTGCCATAATAATGCTTTGCGCGAATATATTTATGACGTCATAAGTAATGAACTGTAACATGCGCACAAGGCATGCGCGATACACATTGGAGTTTATGAGTTGATGCTGCATGCTGCTATTATACTGTTCTGTATTTATTACTGTGTATTTAACAATACAACTGTGTTCTTGGAAGTCTTGAGTATTCATATGTTCATTGCAACGCCTCTAGGTATCTTGACGATAACCCAACGAGACACCTGACCCCTTTAATGACCGAATATTCAGAGTAACGTTTCCCTATTGGGTAATCGGGATTTTGACAAGTATGATATTGATTGCCCGACGGTGCCTTGGCTGTGTACCTATACACAGGTTTCCATTCGTTTCGAAAACGCAATGTTAATTCTCGCGCGTGTCTAAAATATAAACGTACGTGTTTTTGACAATATCGCTTCCGTATAAAAGCGAATAAGTTTAGTATTGCAATATGATCGTTTTAGACATCTAAATAATCTTCCTAAAACAAAAATATGTAGCGTGTAGTATTTTATACACAACTTCGAAGCGCTTCACGCGGTCAAAAACAAAACGACAATACATCAAACACCATAGGTGCACGGACAATCTGGATAATGTATGGTATATTCTGGTAGAATACCTGTTCTAATATATGTATGTAACATTTTTGCACAAATGCACATTATGCTATATTTACTTATCAGAAGGGGAATGATTCAAAAAAATTTTTTAATTCAATAAAATAAATTTTATTTAAATATCGAGGATTTGACAGTTTTAATGGATACATACTGGGACCAAAGATGATTTATTCCAAATATTGATCATATCTCAATACGGACTGGAAATCGCAATGCGGTCTGAGATATTTGACATAGACAAGCTTATAACGCCAGAAGCTTGTAGACATTAAAATGTAAAGCGTAGTTAATATTTAACTTTGACCTTGTTTGAATCTTGAAGAACGGGATAATCACGTTTAGTATTAGTTTAATTCGTTTGAGAACGAGGTAGAAAGTTGGTGTATTTCTAAGCTTACCATACGTCCCGCTTTAGGCGGGACAATCCCGCTTTTTAGTGTCTTGTCCCGCCGTCCCGACAAGTCAGCCAGAAGTCCCGCTTCGGCATTCAGCCATCCAGCATAATACACGAACATGTTTTTGTTACTGTTGTTGCTGTGTAGCGCAACGCTAGCCTACTTACTGAAGTAGAATGCGTTATTTTGTTGGTTTCCCCGCTATCATTGTTAGCAAACGTATCACATGTAAAATCAATTTTAATTGGTCCTGTTCGGACGTTCACGTAACATCGAACAACGTCTATTTGAAGGTGTTATCTACAGAAAAGCATGCTTGGGCGAATAGGTAAATTCTCAATGCTTGAAAACAGCAGGCTATTTCATTATTCTTTACGCCTATTCCTTCCTATTTTTCGAACTGAACCGGATATATATTTAGACAGAGAATATGCGCATGAACTCTCGATGGCAACATGATCAATAAAGACAGCCAGGGATGGCTTTAAATATAGGCCTATGTAGTAAAATCTGAAACTGTAAAGTTACAGAATCACAGCTAAGGGGTCGTGTCTTTGGAGGCGTCCCGCTTTGAAGTCAAAAAAATATGGTAACCCTGTGTATTTCCTTTGTGTAATTCAGTTTATATTGCACTGAGTAGCTGGAATGTATAAAATTAGTCAACGATAAACAAGGACAAACAATGGCAAATAAAATGCAACAAAAAGACAGGCGATACCTAATAATGATTTATAAAATGACGAAATAGACTTAACTCGTCGGGCGTGAGGCATAATGCAGGGCCGTCATACAACAAAAACATAAATATGTATCTGTTGCTACTATAGCGTGACAAATTCACCACATGTCGCTTACCTAGATGAGGTATGGAGTCCGCTGCGTTAGGGTCAGACCATATATAAAAAGAAGTTATAGAAGTGAAGTGATATTTGTAAGGTATGGATAATGGTGTGGCAGACATCAAGTTATGCAATAGTGCGGTAGAGCTCATGCTATAGTACCAGCTTGGGATAGATTTCATGTTGTAATGTTTTCGCATTTACATCAATCCGCTTTGCTGGTTGCGAAAGGTTGCGATCCACAATTAAAAAGGATAAATTCTAAATATGTACCCAGCGACCAAGAGGAAAGGAAAAGATGGTTTATATACTTATCCTTGTTATAGAAATGTCAGTAGACAACTTTAACCAATTCTAGTTCTTACAGATAATATCTAATTTCACATAAAATGGGTTCAATATATTTCAAAAGCAAAACATACAACAGATTCTTAGTGACTCTTGTTCTCGTCTCCATAGTCATAATATTTATATTGATTAGCTATCAACACCAAAGTAATCTTGAGAACCTCAAATATCAACGTAAAGTAGTAGAAGTTGCATCAACATCAGAGTTAACGACAAAGGAATACGTGAGGGACATTACAAAACCAAATATAACGGAACTACAATTTAAGCCTTGCAAACAAAAGGCAGTTGTAATATTTGCCGGATTCCGAACGGGATCTTCATTTTTTGGTGAATACTTCAATCAACACCCTGCAGTTTATTATTTATTTGAGCCGTTACTAGGCGATGAAAATGACCGGATAAAACTTTTGAAAAATCTTTTGAAATGTAATTATTCTGAAGTGGAAAAAATTTACGGAAAGAGAAGTAACGAAGCCGAATGGGTCAAATGCAAATCAAATGTGTGTTTCTCTGGACGAAGCAGTTTTTTATGGAGAAATACAAATCTTTGTAAAAACAAACATCCGTTTTGTGGTGTGGATGTCTTGGACATAAACGTATTATCAAAAGTTTGTCGTCAAAGTATAGCAATTGCATTTAAAGTCGTCAGATTATATCATCTTAGCGATCTAGAAGAATTTCTTTTGGATCCAGAACTTGATCTTAAAGTTTTGCATCTATTCAGAGATCCTCGGCCAGCTGTTCCATCGCGAATAAAAATGTCGGGAAATAATAAATCAGAATCAAAAATATCAAACCAAACTTTGAAATACAAACAATCAGCTGAATATTTGTGCAGATTTTATGATAGAAACTTACTTTATGTTAAAAACTGCATCAAACGCCATAATTCCAGTAACTCAAACCTTCCGTTTGCTTGCAACAGTACGATTTCTAATGCTTGGAAGAATAGTTACCTGCGCTTAACTCATGAATATATTAGTGAAAGACCGTTCGATGCTCTTGAACTGGTTTATAAATTCGTTGGAATCAATTTTGATGCGAACGTTGCCGAATGGATATCAGATCACACGAGCATTGCCGCAACAAATAACACAAAACATACAGAAAAAAATATCTCTGGAAAGTTCTTTGGAACTTCGAGAGATTCAAAGAAAGTTTTAAACTCTTGGAGATTGGAAGAACAATTTGTAGATGTGGAAGCGATACAGAAACCTTGCATTAATGCAATAAAAAGTTTAGGATACATTCCCGTAGTCAACGAAACTCATTTGAAAGATATTTCATTTAGTTTGTACAATATTAATAACTCTGTGGTTGGGTCGTTTGTAAGATACCCGCTGTAGAACTGCTGACTATATTGCTCTTGTGGTTGCAGGTTCAAAATCGTGTTGATCTTAGAGTTAGACCATCTTCCCAGAGACACCCTGCCGATCTTTTCATTAATCTGCAATTAATCATTAGTCCAAGAAACAGCGTGAAAAATCTTATCTAAATTTTCGTCATTTTCAAATTCGTATAAATTTGTCGTTGTTTATACATGAATACTTATTTGTAGATAATTACAGAATATTTTAAAAATGAATTCATTCTAGAATCTAGATTTAATTGCCAAAATAAATGTTGATACGTGATATTACCGTATATATATATATATATATATATATATATCTGTTAAACACACGAAAATCTAATTTAGTTATGCGGTTAATTCAGTAATAGTTTTCAACTATATTTATAGTGTCTGTAGCTCCTTTCATTCCTGTGCTCGGCAGTATCTCCGCCAGGGAATCATTATCTTCAATATTTTAATTCTGAGTGAATTCTCGAGACCTTGCTTCAACAAATATTATCGAAATAATATTCAAAAATGCGCTGAATATTTGTAGCATTCGTGCAGGTTTTATTGCCAACATTTTTGATAATTTATTATTGATGCATGAAATTTTTGGGGTCCTTGGAGTCTTTTTTATACATTTTCGAGCGTTTTTCGTTGCCTTCCAATTAACGAACATAAGAAAATAAATGACTAGCAAAAATGATTTAAAATACAACAATTTCATATTTGCTAGTTCTCGTAATTGCTTACGATGTATTCGTAAATATAAAAACAGTTTTATTGAAGTAATTTATTGAAATTAAATAAACTGTATTTCATCAGCAATAAGTTACTAAAGCGTTTGACATTATCAGTATCAGAGCGTAGCTATCGTAATGAGTCCGATCCCAATAGTCGACTACCTTAGGTGCATGGACAATTGGGATAATATAATGCATGTTATATGCTGGTCAAATAACTGTTGTAATACAATGTATGTGGCATTTTTGCACTAATGCACATTATGCTAGGTTTTGTTTTTTTAAAAGAGGAATGATTCAAAAGTTGTTTCCTATTAAAATAAATTGTATTTAAATATCGAGTATTTGACAGATTTTATGTATACAAACTGGGACCACAGATAATTCATTCTGAATGACAAGCATATCTCAATACTTTTGATATACAATCTTTCATAAGTCATAATCGATAATTCACAACTTTGAACCCTCACTCATGAAATCATAATTGTAGTGTCTGTCTTTCTGTTATTTTGTGCACTGTAATACAATACACTGAAACACGTCACTCTGTGTTGATTGATCGAGGACATAATACCTTATCTTGTGAGTTGCGAGGCGTACTTCGAGTGTAGAAGTCTGGGTTAAATCTGTTCAATATATCTGTCCTAGGATCGAACAGCACAATAATAAATTTGGACTCGACGAAGTGCCTTAATTAACTTGATACTTGAAAAATATTTGACCGCGTCTTCGAAATAGAAGTCAGGATTGGGTCTTCCGAACACATAAATTACTGAAAGCATGGAATTCATCACTCAAAGATAGTCAAATTTTAGAAGTCTTTTATCGAAAATGAACTGTCACTAGGAAAAATTAGGGCTGGACATTTCCGAATATCTGATGATTTCAGAATCTAATCGAATGTATTTCGAATCGAATCTCGAATACTTGAAAGAAATGTTATTGTTTGTCACTTTTTAATGTGATGGGTCCTGCGATCACATAATTTACTGAGAGCATGGGAAACATGTTTCATAAAATACTCACTCGGAAGAAAAAAGGCGTATGTCAGAATTGCATTTAACAAAAAAGCTACAATAAAAAAATATTGAGGAATTCACCCCGAACTTTGAAAAAAAAAAAAAAGATGGCGACGATTCCGAGTTTTTGTCTGAACCGATTCTAAATACCCAGCCCTAATAATAACCCAATTGAATTCTACCTTGGTTTTAAAAGTTATATTGAAATATTCGAATTTGGAAGTCAGTGTGAGCATTATCTATGTCATTTAAATAGCGCACTACGCCTAGTCGTTAAAGAATTTAATGAGTTTCATAAGTTTATAACAGCAATCAACAGCGTCATAAATAAAATTGTAGACAATTTATAAATATACACAAGGACATATATTATATTAAAATTGTAAAATACGGATGAACAAAAAAAAAATTTTAACTGCATAAAAATACTCATAGTAGAGGAATAAAATAAAAAATAAAAAACTGAAAGTATATTTGAGAAAATTTGATTTTGGGTAACTTCCAATTCCAAACTGCTACGGATTTTTTAATCTAGATACTCATGAATTCAAAGATTCTAAAAAATAATAATAAGAGATACATACTATATATATATATATATATAGATATAGAGTAAATATGGTTTATATAAATCAACGAAAATCCCTATTGCAATATTATATATAAACAAAACGAAACAAAATCTATAGCAGCGATGATAAGACATTGAAAAACAGTTTGCATATAACAAAAATAACGAAAAAGTTAAAATAATTACATATATTGGAAAGCTGAGTTCAGCCAGTTTCGAACAGATTGCTCATTTAGGAAATTTCTATAAATTACGAGTCAAATGCGATATGACCTTGCAGTGAGGAAAGCTGAATTCTGGTTTAAATGATCACAGAATAGCTCAGTTGAGCTCTGTCTAAATTTCCCTATAAAAGATGAGCTAAAAATGATAAAAATTATGTATGCTGCAGATTTAATATTATTTTTGATAAATGTGTAATTTGTCAATATTCATTTCAGACATACCTATATAAAAATTTTTACCAGAACTTTGAAACATCGATAGAAAATAATAAATATGTATGAAGAAATTATAAAATACAATACGCAAAAATATTAAAGGCATTAAGATTAAGTAAACATGTTTAATAAGAACATCTTTTCATGTATATGCATAGATAAGAAACGTCGTAAGAATGTGTAACAGAATGCCTTGCTTACTCATTTTGCATACACACAAATTTACAAAATAGCCTTTGAGATGATTAGACATGAAGATTAAGTATACAAAGTTTAGTAAGAACATTTATGTTTCGTATATGCATAGATTAAAAAATTCTTGACCATGCTAATTAAGAAATTTCATTATATTATTCTACTTGCATATACGCATGAATATTTGAGGTGGATACCAAGGCGTATGAATAAAGCAAAACATTAATCAAACAATAATAGTTGTTTTTCATCTTGCTTTCCTAATCGCACTTATATTTTCATACAGGTTTTCATTGCCTGCCGAACCAGATACTTCTTGTGAACGACGGTTTATGGTTTCATACAGATTGAATGAATCAACATATGCCATCATAATATCGTAGCAAAGTTTATAATCATCCTAGAAAAAGGGAAAAACTCAGTGTTTTCATAATTGATATTTTTACGTCCTAATCAAATAATATCAAAATAGAATATCCTATTTATGGAATTCTTCATTTCTGTATTTTTAGATTTATTAATTTTTTTTTATTCTATTGCTATTGGAAGCTGATTTGGGAGCAAATTATATTTACATATCGCAACATTTCGCGATTATTTTTTTTCTATATTTCATCCAAAACCACATATGGGTTAGTTAACAGGGATAAAACTAATGCTTTTGTTAACATGTTGCTTCGATTAGTCACGACGAAAATTTTATTTCATTCAAGGAATCATCAGCAGACTCAACAAAATTTGTACTCATGCCGACAAATAAAATACTAAAACAAGACTTAATATTTTCACTGATATCCAAATTTGTAAATTTACTCAGTTTACTGCTGTAATAAAATTATTACTGTTCCTCAATGTATCGAAAGTATTTAATATCGAAAGTGTATTTGCAGTAACTTGATTTATATTATTCGTTTTAGTCACAGATGAAAAACACTAGTAAATATTTATACAGTTTACCTCTATTTGAACCATTCCGGGTCTACAGTCTCGCAAGTCTTTTACAGTTTGGAAAACATCGATTCGTTTTTCTACTTTAAATCTTTCACACAAATTGTATATTGCGCAAAATACGCCAGTGCGTCCTGCTCCATCACTATAAAAATAAATTTAAATTCTTTACAATATTACGTAATAGCAAAAATATTGCCACTTTCAAAAATATGTAGATATGTACACATAAACAAAATTGTTTGTGTGTATATGTTTAATATTAATTAAATCTAACAAGCGCACTAACTCAAATTGTGTCCAAACACCGGAATGAACCTGAATTTCACAACCCATAGCTACGATAGTCCACACTCATCTAAAAACAGCAGCAAATTTTCAAACTGATTGCATGTGAAACAAGATAGCAATGCTCAAATATATGAACACGAAGACTGAAACATAATTTAACACACAATTTTCAAACTTCATGCCTTTGGATCTTTTCTTTAATGCCACAAGTGCTTCCAGTGACGTAATTTTTGATTGACGTAGTCAGGTGGGGAGCATGCAAATAAATGATATAAGCAAAAATTATTAACCACGCCCAAGGACAGTACACTAGCACCGGGTTGTTTATAGAATCCTTTTTAAAACCTCTCCAACTTCCGGGTAGCTTGAAATCGATATCTCCAAACCGAGGAAAATCATGACGTAAGCTGTCACGGTCGGCAAAGTAAACGGTGTTGCCATAAATAAAAATGAAACAGCGAAGTTTTGGATGAAATATACGATCTCATTGCATTACTCAAACTGAAGAATAAATAAAATTAGCCTTCTTGCGGCAAATACAATCTTTAACCACCGGAAATTCCAAAGCAATTGGTCCAGAGAATGGAAAGGCGATATTTTCACAACAAAAATTTTAACAATACCAACAACGAAACGAGAATATCGGTCAGAGACCGAAGACTTATCGATCGAAAGTTAGGGAATCCCCTAAAACAGCGCTCTTACTCCATAGTGGCAACCTTGTGTCCCATCACTAATTAATCTATAACTCGCTAATTATACGACATAAATCATCCAAAATCGATAGGCTTCTGGTCCGACATATGATGAATGCACATGCAAAATCTGGAGCAGAATCAATCTCGCTTTCGTGAGAGATCGCGTGCATTTAACAGACAGACAGACAGACAGACAGACAGACAGACAAATACCTATCAACATACTTACCGATTAAAATTGATAAGTAACAATTCATAGGTCCATTTCGTGTCCGATAGGTACAATATTCTGTTAGATACGACGAGAAGTGATCCAAAATTTCGTTTTTGGTAATGCACAAAATGCAAAAGGGGAGTTGTTAGAACTTGTTATTGAATATGCATGAGATGCCTTACCTGCAGTGAACGAGCTTCTGTTGTCGTGGAAACTTTTGGAAAATTGAAACCAAGTTCAACACGGATGAGATATCGGGAGATCTTTCTGAACGCCAATTCGGATGCTGGTAATGCATGACAGGCTGAAATAGAATTGAAACGTATGAGTTTGAGCTGGACTCGTGTTTGTAATTGTTACTTGGGCTCGTGGATTCTTGTAATATTTTATGGGTTTCCCACTTCAAATTCTAGCTCCACTTATTTAAACTGTCATTTCCAACAAAAACAATATAAAAGCTGAATATTGCTGTGGTATCTTGGCATTCAGGTAATAGACATTTTGGAGGCTACTGAACAGAATTTTGGAATTACTAAGTTGGACCAAAGCTACCGACAAACCTGAACCTAAAGTATATTTGTAAGGCTTTTATACGTAATGTTTGTCGCAATACGTGCAAAAACGTAAAAAAGATTAAATTCTCAAACTTCAGATTTAGAACTTTGTATAAAGTTTGAGCGAGTATGTCCAAACGTTTAGACACGAATATGTACTCAAAGTAATTAAAAAAAAGGATCTATAAGCTATGATAAGGGTACAGTATTAGCTATGCTTTGATTTAAACAAGCGTCATAAAAACTATTGAAATGTCCATTGGAAAACATTTACGTGGAGTCAATTGTTTCAACTCACCACAATACAAATACAATTTGAAGGGATTTTCTCAAAGATTCTCATCTTGCGGAGTAGTGAACGACTGAAGAAATGCTTAGAGATACTGGAACTTTAAAAAAACTTGGAGGCGCAGTAAACACCGACTGACTTCAAGCCAATGCGATCAGAAAACAGGCTTCTTAGTGTAGTTCATTACTTCCTATCATTCTCAATATACAAACCTTTGATTGTTTATCTCTCGTGGCAATAAGTCTTCGTACGATGATTTCATTTTCAAACGTTTCTTCAATCAATTCAACTCCGATGTTGCCAAATTGCAATTTGCTGCCGATTTTATCAGGCCAATATTGGAAGCATTGTTGCTAAAAAAGCAAAAAATTAAATATTTATTTTTTTTCATATCTTTTATGCCGACATTAGATTAATTTGAAGTTTTGTTTACTCCTAACAAAATTTTTATTTTTTTTTTCAATATTATAAAAATTCAAAAAACTAGCATTTTCTGCTGAATATCAAAATGAATTAGACTACAATTAGACAGCTTTGACGTTATTAAAAAGATTTTAGCTTCATTGAATGTTAGTCATAGAAACTAATAGTAATATTTGTTGCTCCTATATTCGGTATCAAACATACCGTACGCCCATTGCACAAAAACAAATTAAACAGACTAGTAAACTCCAATTGCGTCATGTTTTGTTCAAACCGTTTTTGAGACCATGATTTAACATATGATTACGTCACCTTGTCAGCTTTCCTCCCTCGGGGGTAGATTTTAAGGTTTTATATGGGATGTTATATCTTCGTACATGTTCACCTTCAATGTTTAAGGCAACATATCGATAAAACCAACAATTTTTAAAACAATTGTCTTAAAACGAATTCTTCATGAACAAATCCCTATATGATTTCCACCCCGGCATTGCCCTCTCGGGAATAACAATTTTCTCTCTATATGGAATCCTATCCTATCTATCCTCACCTGTTCTCCTTCCATTACTTGAGTCAGCATAACGATAACACTCACACAGGTGTCCATTATTGCTCGCCAAAAATATTCGACAGTTGATCTCATCGGTCCTTGGGCAGCGATCACTTTGTCTCCTCCTTCATACGACTGAAAGAATCGTTAATTAAAGGGCTACATAACTCCAGTAATTTGATTCCTAGAAGTTATATGTAGGTTTTATTGTGAAAATTTTTGGTACTAAATTACATTAAAGATAGCCTATCGTTATGAAGTGAGAAATATATCGAATATCTGTGATTTCTCCAGTACAGACAGAGATTTTGTAGCACATTCCCTTCACTTGTAACTGTAGTTAATGTGTTTATAATAGAGTCAAAAAACGACATTTGGTTTCCTATCATCTGGGTTATGTGATTTTGGGATTACGAAAGTGTCGAACAAAAACTACTCAAATGGTTGTATATGTATATTCAGTTGGCGGCTTATATACATACAACATTGGCTGTATATGTATGTTGCATTGGCTCTATATGTAAATGAATCGGCTGTACACGTACATGACATTGAACGGGTGTGTACATCCCTCAAATGGTTGCATATGTATGCTCAGTTTTCTAATTATGTATATTCGGTTGGTATATTTACATACAACATTGGCTGTATATACATAAATTTTTGCTGTATCCGTAATTACGTTCCTGACCCTACCCAGCAATGTTACCTCCATAATAGAAGCATTGATGTACGATGTTTCTTTGTCTTCTGGCATTCGAACTATTACGACTTTGTTTCGGTTGTCTATGAATAAAGTATAAGTTTATTTTATGAATCAGAACTTCTTAGTTACAGTGATTTGGGAGTTTATTTATTTCATATAAAAATAAACTGTTGGAAGATATTTAGCAAGACTGTGAATTCGCGCCGTTTTTATTAAGTATTATGCTTGTTTAATAGAAAAAAATTTCCGATGCGAAATATACGTTATTATTATCTTGTCAAAGAGTCAAAAATACCACTCGCGTAAAGCCCATGGCAAATGCACACACATCACAAAACTCAAAACGATCTATGGAAAGTTTCATTTGAAACAATCATTCAACTTATCACCCTGCAACCGTAACCTTTTCCTAAAGAATGGTTCCGCCACGCGGAAACTTCCATTGCAATCTATACAAAATTCAATCACCGTTTTATTAAGTTCAAATTTCATTTACTAGTAAATTTTATTGACTGGTATCGATATTATTTGTACATTCTATGACATTGTTAGTTATTTTTGAAGACAATTACAAGTGTTATGAAATTCAACCAATGTGATTATTGCAATACACGCTTACATGGAATTATATTTTGATTTCGATTCATTTTTCTGTACTTCTCTTCCTCGCCATCTTTCTTCAAATTCATCGGTTGTATTTCTGACAGATTTCGGAATTCTAGTAGAAGTTGATCCGCGTTCTCGCTTTAAATATATTTAAAAAATATATGTTAGTCTCCTTGTTTTGAAGATTCTCTATTTAAATCTTGCGCATTCTGGACCAAGATATCTTTATTGTACACTGAGTGAACCGTCGTAAGAACCGTCTCGGTGGATTGCTAGTATTGCTCATGGGAATTAGATTCCCTTCGAAATTCCATGGGCAATAATCCGTGGGATGTGACGGGACAGCACACATCCGTATTTTCTGTGGTACAGTAACCATGATATAGCAACCTGATTACGTCAGAGCCAACCAGTCTTTATACTTAAACCTTTCAAATATTTTTCTTCGTATATTTATATCTATCTTTTATTTTGTGGTGGGACACCAGCAGGCCTGTCCTTTGGAATTAGATAATACAGGAATAAGTTGGTATGGGATGGGACAGAAAAATATGTTCCATGGACTGGAAATTTTTGTTCACGTTGTTGTAGTTTAAAATTCAACCTCCAAATCATTGTAAGGGTCGAAATGACAGATAAAATGCAATAGAATACATCGTTTTCTGAATTCACACAAGTTTTCATTATACCTTTGCATCAACTGTCGAAGCTGTTCTTCATCCATATCTGTGTCACCAAAGACATAATGTTCAACCAATAGCTTGTGCACCAAGATATATTGGTCCTGTAAATAAAATGCTCCTGTGATTATAAACAATGTTCCCTAGAATTTTGTGTAGCAGAAATTTTGTTGTGTGCGCACTTTTTTGGAAATGACTAACATTTGTGCAAAAACCAATTCAGAAACTTTGGCGTTCTAACCGGGTAATGGGTGGGCCAACAACAAACATTCTCAAGCTGCCATTCAAGAACATTGTTACATTACATCGAAATACGTCTGTGCGCAGTAAATCTATGCCTGTGCGCAGCCTCTGAAAGCGCGCACACTTTAGAGGGAACATTGATTATAAACAAAGTTCGTATGTGATGTGAGAAGAAATTAATGAAGGCTTTCCCTCTAGGTATTTGTGGGGTACATAGTAATGAACTCACTGGAATTTGAAAATTAATACCAGATAAGCTATTCGTTACATTCCTTAAATGGCAGATAAAAGTGGAAGACGAACAAAACCTAATTGAAGAAATTTAACATATCGAAAAGTGTAGTGAGAGTAATATATATTCAATGTTGTTTGATTTTATACTAAATATGCAGTGATTTACATACCACGTTTTGGACCATATCTACTCTTTGTTTTCTCAATGTATGAACACATTTATAAACATCAATAGCGTTTTCTTTCTCAATTTGATTCAGGAGATAATCATACGCAAGGTACGTACCGGTTCTCCCGGCTCCAGCACTGTAAAATAAATATATTAAATATTGACTACAGTTTTCTAAATCACGATATTAACTAAGTCCTTGAGTCTTAATATCGCCGAACTTGGAATCTAGCAACTCTCGTATATTATTGTCATTTCCAATTGAGTATTATAACAAGGTATCTGCAAAGTTAAGAAGCTCTGGTCTAAAACCAATACAGAAGATGGCTACTTTGGAATTTATTTAAAATGCACGTCTTATCAATAGGTTAAAAACTGTATTTGTGAGTATTTTGTAGTTTTGCAAAAAAATGATTTTGATAGTCTCGAAGATATATATTGTTCAAGATATAATATCAATATGTAACGTAAAGTTTGGTGATTAAGATGGTGCTAACAAAACTGAATGGGACAAGATCTTTATTTGGCGCTCCCGTAGTATGTGCACCAACATGGCGCACAACCTGAACCATAATCTAATACAGATAATGTTCAGACTGTGCGCCATCTTGGTGTACATACTACGGGAGCACCCTTTATTTTTCAATTAATTTATACGTTATTTTCAACAGGTTCGTCCTTTACCTGCAATGAACTATTATCGGTGTTGAACAATTAATTTCAGAAACTGCTTTATGAAGTCTGAAAAACCCTGATGTTGTTACAGGGACTCCGTGATCAGGCCATGTATTAAATTGAAAATGAGTTATGGTTTGCTTCGGCTGAAACAAAAAATCGGTATTTCTAACAGTGGAATCGTTTGAATTTGTTTGATTCGGAATATACTACACAGCACAATCATAGTATAAGATTGATTTTACTGCATCTAAAAAGATCTCAGATAGTTGGATTCGAGAGATATAAAAGTCCAGACTAATCAATTGTTACGTGAATCACTCTGCAATGACAATGGTAATACTGCAATGGTAAACTCGTAGGCTACATAATCATTGCCTCGGTATTCGAACCTTACGAGATGTTTTGATAAAGCTTATCCGGATATGACAACTGTCAATACTTGTAACTGCAAATTCATCCAGAACAGGATAGTAAGCGATATTGGCATTTTTTGTTGGAGATATGAAACGAAGTTATACTTTATTGTTGTAGATTTACCCCATCAGTAGAAGTAGCTTCAAACGTTCTTTTTATATTACTTCCAACATGTTCTTCATTGACAGTCTTTACAAAAATTGATTTATACGATGCTGTTCTGTTAACATCTGGCCAATACTTTTCACACTTTTTCTGGAAATAAATTAAACATAAGAGTTGTAGTCATAAGTAAGCTGGTGAAAATATTAACCAACAATGTCTCAATTTATGATACGCTAAACGACTAAGTAGAGAAAGTTTGTCGTTCACCAACCGCCAAAGCTTTTAAATGAATTTTAACTCTGTGAAATTGGCTATTATCGATTTCATAAAAGTATATTTAAAGGAATATTTTTAAAAATATGTTTTACGAGAATGACAATGATAAACCCATTTGTTGCTATATCGTGCAATTTTGACACGTGTTTGAACACATTCAATAATAATATGAAAAAGCAATTTATGCGTTGTTCAAAGATAAATTCAGTACCCACCTTCCCTCTTTCTAACAACCCGGTTAACATAACAATTACAGTACATTTTTGCTCAATTACCATTCTCCAGAAATCATTCACGGTATTCGGCAAAGGTCCTTGACTTGCAATGAATTTATTGCGGGTTTCATATCCCTGAAAAAATGATTTCTGATTTTTATTTTCAGCAAAACTTGTTGCATCAAAAAACTTGCTCAGAATTATTTTCAATCTAATTGAATGTAGTATGTAATTTAACCTTCGAAAAGGATGCGCAGACAGGATATTTGGGCGGTTCATAGGACATTGATCGATTATAAATTATTTCCGCAATAGGTTTACAATATTCAATTGGACAAGCTTAATTGGTATTACCGGAATCAATTATTCTGTAAATTGCCTCTGCAAAACAACTGGGATCGCAATAGGTCAGTTGGAATATCACTTCTATGTTTTATTTTTAGCAAGAAACACAAAGGAGAGGTCCAGGACTTTATATACTTAAGGGTCATTGATTGGATAATGAAACGGTTCATATCATTTCTGTTGAAATTATTACGCCACAATGGCAAAACTTGCTTTGTGACCGTGTCTGTGCTTTGCGAGCCGGCTTGTGGCTACTGGCTGTTTTCTGTCCGGATCAGTACTTCCTCGTAACGTGGATTTATAGCCTATTTGTAAATGTTCGATTCGACATACAGTATTTAAATCATTCTTGGGTTCAATATTGATGCCGATGAGTGGTTTGTTTCATTATTTCTTCCCATAACCAAGCATATTTAAGTCCGGTTAACGTTAGTACGATGGTCGCTGCATTCCGTGTCAATCATCGTTGGTTGGTCAGTTATTAACAGTTAAGACGCGGTAGTGTTTTCATAGTTTCCCGATTTTAATCAGCTCCCTTGGCACTGCTACTTTGCGTAATAGCCAGTTACGATCAGATTACCTGTTACCCGTCATATTATTTTAAAAGAAAACGGCGTTTAGTGAACTTGTGCGTGCCAATTCCGATCACTTTTCTATGAACCTCTATTTGTTTATCCAACTGCCCTACTTCGTGGAATTGTAATTAGAAGCCTATGAAAGGATTTAACTAGTAGTAACTATTTCCAGTGAAGCAAATATACTGTACGACGTTATATATAGGCTGCTGACGGTATTTCCGTGAAATAATACTTTGACTATGCCAATAGAGTTGGATTTGATATTCTTGTCAATACGAGTCGTTTTTTAAATGTGCCGAAATCTGTTAAAGCTTCGAGTCTATAACTCATTTTTTTCAATCAAATATTGAATATGCAACTAAGTATTACTCACTGACATGGTAAGAATAATAAACACTATAAATAGCTTATGAATTGATATTCCTTTGCAAACGTTGCCACAGTCGCCATATAGTCTACAAATCCATGCAGTACTTGCAATATTTAGGAGAAACATATCCGTCCCTTCAAAAACTTTAATCTCGCTACTTGCACATAGTATTTGACACAATGAATGATATTAAAATGATGTTTCCAATACCATACATACATGAATATACGAAGCATTTATGTAGTCTTTGTCACCTTCTCCACTCAATACAACACGGGTGGAATCGTCTAAAATATGTTTGAAAAATCGAATTATGTTAGGCTGAATTTATTGACGTTTGCATTGTAAGCGTATTTGTTATACAGTAGCACTTCAGACGCAATGTGGTTAGCACTGGAAGTTTCCTTTTCTTTAAGAAAAGCTGAAACCGTGTTTTTGAAAATACCTCATAAAATGTAACGCAATACTATATTGCACTATTGACGCTTGCGGTTTACCTTTGTTACAAGTATGTCCTATCAATAACCTACCATATGAGCGATGACTGTTGCAAAATTGCAAAATTTCCGTCGTTTTATATTATGTATTAACTATTATATTGCTTACATGGGAGAATGTTTTTATATCTGTTCTTTTGCATCATGTTTGGACGAGATGCGATTTCTTTTGTTTCATTTATCAACGTCATAGATTTCTTCAATTTCTAAAAGAAATAGTTTATACTAAAAGTCAAGTAAAACACGAGTTAAACCATAAAATATATACGTGGACAACTATTCCAATAAAAAAATAATTTATTAACTGTTTATACTCATCAGCTTATGTTAAAAATGTGGCGATTTTCAAAATGCCGATATGAAGCTCTTACCTCAAATTGCAATTTAAACTCTTGACTGTCACTAGTTTTTATTTTGTTGTAAGTGGTCAGGAGTAACTTGGCATGTATTATTGTTTTAGGCTCTATTTCTACCGCCTCCTTTGGAACGTTTTCATATGCGCTTTCGAAATCTAAAAGACAAAATTGAACAAACTTTCAAATCTAACCAAAATAGCTCTTTTTAGAAACAACTTAGATATTTATCCAATCACGCAAACGCTAGAGCAAACTACTGTTTTCAACGTGTAAATACAGTTAATTCAGGTAATCAATCACACATTGAAGTAAAATCCCTAATTTTTTTTTTTTTTTTTAAAAAAGGGACTCTATGTTAAAATGTGATATTACAGTATTACTCATTATTGTAGCAGGAGGAAATTTCGAATTTATTATGCATGTTGGGCGGAGACCAAAATAGAATTTATATTACATCACCTGCTGGTGTTGCAGTTTCGGACATGGCAATGCTTGCGTTCGTTTTATTTTTTGATGATTGGTGCCTGGATATGATGAAATATAAAATAATAAAAGCATAAAGCAAACGAATGATCGCATCCGGTAGGAAGAAATGAATAGACACCAACAAATATAAATAATTACCTTTTGTAATAGACAAACAAGACAATTGCCCCTGCAATGATGACAACGACCACAAGAATGATAATTACTATCAGCCAGGTTGTTGAAGCAGCTGTGAATTAGAATGCAAATTTAATAATCGACAAATCAACTTTGTGGCAAAATAGATAACTTACACCAACTATTTGCTTTCATTTTAGATATGTGAACAGATTATCCGTTTTTGTAACAAATATTTTTCCAGCTTTTTCATAACAATTTGGGGTTAAGAGTACGTTTGGTTACAGTAAATTAGTACATATGACATTTTTTTTCTTGAAATGGCGCAAAAATAACACACTCTAATGTTTTCACAAGCATTTGAAGCGAAAGAAAATACATTTTCCCCGAAGTTCCATGGCAAATAGAAGATGTTCCTATATGTCATAAAAAGTGTTCCCGTCTTATTTTTCACAGCGACCACGCCAACCAAACTATTTATATGCGCATTTCGGGTCTACGTGCGCATTTAGTTAGGCCTAATCGATTGAGGGGGTTTATTCCGATTAGGAAATTTCTAAGTCGGAACTTCTCCCGCGCCTTTTAAAAATAGGTAGAACATCTCCCACATACAGTCAATGCAAAAAACCCATTTTCCAAGTGTATGAAAGGATCGCTACATATAATATAATTCTTACCGTCAACTTTGAATGATTGTATAGCGCTTATTCCGAGGTGTATCTTTCCATTCACACCAGGAGTTGTTGTGACAACGAAATAACTAAAATATTGGATATTTGACGATTACTTTGCGAAAGACATTTCAACTACGACTTTCCGAATTCCGATTATAATAATAAATTCAGATGTCAAATTTTCAGTTTACATTCAGTTAGGTAAGTTTAATTGTACTGAATAAGCATTTAGGTAAGAACAATAAATCCTACTCGTAAAATTTTCCCGCGTTTAAAGGAAAATTTTTTGCAGTAAGAACCGTCTGAGATATTTCTCTCTTCTTTTGTTTTATGTTCTGTGCTGCACTGTGAATATCACAGGAAGTTGACACATCATCACCAAGAGACACAATAATACTTTCAAGTGGAATGTTTGAGCTGTAAAAAATAAATCGTGTAAAATAGTATTAATTGAATTTGAATTTGGTCAAGTGAAATAAAGGCTAGACTGCGAAACTACAAATACTTTCTTTTTGTTTTTTATTTAATGAAAGCAATTTCAGTCAGGGATATACAAAA
This sequence comes from Styela clava, assembly GCF_013122585.1. Taxonomy (NCBI): domain Eukaryota; kingdom Metazoa; phylum Chordata; class Ascidiacea; order Stolidobranchia; family Styelidae; genus Styela; species Styela clava. Next base: position 17,499,474 of record NW_024102834.1, on the reverse strand, counting down.
ACTTGTGCTAATAGAGAAACGTCCAAACTAAAATGAAAATAAAATGTTTAAGCAAAAGTTGATAAAAAATACTAAAATGGCCCTATCAACTTTTATATATAGCATGTGCCAACAGTTATAAGAAATTGATAAATTTGTGCGAAGATTCGAACAAAATGCCCGACCCGACAAATAGTGACTACACATTCAACGCAACGGTCAATGTCATTCCTACTTACTGAGTTGACTTATTGGAGCTAAGGAGTAACACAATCCGTAAAATGAATAAAAAATAGAAATATTTGTTCGAAATATTAATAATTATATTTCTAACAATATTATATTTGCAGAATATTCGGATAATAGCCGGATAACAAAAAAATGTTGTATTCAAATCATATTTATGTTTATTTACTACATGAACGTTTTCATCAACTTACAAACTTGATATGCTGCAAGTGCGTACGAACCTTGCTATGGCAATGTATTTCATGCCCACATGTGGTTTGGATAATTTCGAATTTGCCTCGGCCTTCGTCAAATCCTCAATTGTAAAGTTAATGAAGGAATGCTTGTTCTGTTTTTGTTTATAAATGCCAACAATAACAAAGATGCAACTGAAAATTAAACGAACATTTTTAAACCATGGCCGGTGAATTAAAATTTCATACCAAAATATAGTGAATGATTCACCAGATGAAGAGCTTTCAATTTGATCAGTTTATGATTTAATGGTTATGGCTTATATGTTAGTAGCAGTATATGAATATTTCATTGGGATTTGCAGTGTGAAAAACGTATAGGAGGTAAAACGGCCGCTAACTAAATTTTTCGAAGCAACATTTTACATTACTTGTACTGTATTAGAGAAATATAATAGCTTCTCGATTTCTACATATATATTTTCACAATATTTGATCCTTAGTTATATGGTGACACTCACAAAAACACCGAATGTAGCATGCATAGGCACACATATTTTATTTACCTGACTGGTCCATTACTCTGGTCAATGGCTGGAATTTCAATATTTCTTGTTTTCGTGTCACTTCCATTCTCAAATATCTTCGGCGCACCTACGATCGATGGAGCTAAAATATGAAAATTTCAGCAATTTGTATGTACATAGTCATATAGTGAATAAAATTTTGATGAATATCATTGGTATTCAAAGTACATTCGCTTGTATAGAGCGTTGCGTGGATATCAGAATCATCTTGAGTTATTGCCAACAAATGGTCAAAAAAATAAAGGATGATAATATAAATGTTGTCGAATAGTTAACTATGATAAGAAAAGCCATCATTTCAGAAGGCATAAAATAAAGAAGATTTATGCCCTCATTACAACAGCAATTCTGCAAACCGCTACATGGTTCCGCTGTGTGTTTAATAAATCTTGTGCCGAGAAATGTAAACAACTGCCAAATCTGAACCATTACCTTCTGTATCGCTTGTGCAATCGCCGACAGCTCTGGACAAAATTCCTGGTTTATCACAAGCAATCGCTTGAATGAATACGGAGTAGTTTCTATTCGGGTTGGTATTGAAGGAATAATTCTGAGCCGATTTGAGTGGAATATTGAACGTGTCGTTGTACTTCTTAGATTCCAAATCTTTAGTTCCAATTTTAACCAAAGTTGAATAAGCTGAAACCTATTAAATAAAAAAAAAACATGAAGGAATGTTGCATATGGGACCATTTTAGTTCCTCAATAAACCTACAATGGATTTTTATATTCATTTTCATTCCTTCTGTTTCTCTGGCATGATTCATTTAATTGTATGAAATGTCACAAAAAAATCTCAGCAAAAATCAGTCTCTTTCTAATAATTTGTATCTTAAATTTTGGATCCACGTTGTTCTATTTTGTCTTCAATTTACAGTGAAACATGTACTATATGATTTGCCAATTTCCTCGACTCATAATGTAACATATGAGTCCTATTGTACACGGTTTCAGCTGGTCAAGAACAAACAGTTTGAATTGAACGGGGAACCAGAATATTAGATCACTCTTTCCTATAGGAAAAATTAAAAACAACTTGCCTTGAAGCCAGTGACGTATTCCGAATCGTTTGTGTTTGACCATGAGATCTTACATGTTTTATCGACCACATGCTCTTCGAGTTTGATATCGTGTATCACACCAGCTTGATCGATGCCTGTTTTCACTTTGACTCCTTTTCCGGGGTTCGGTATGCATGTTTCGAGACAGAGTGACATCTACAATGAATTGTAACAAATGTCAGTCTTTCAGTTATCCAGATATACAACATGCCTTTTTATATATAAAACTCAGATTAATTGTACTGTCGTGAGCGTCAAGTGAAACATTGAAATAGTGCTTGATCATGGCGTCGTAGTTAATAACAGAAATCAGTTGGATTGATAAAATTATTGTATAAACAGCCAAATATTTGATGTAATCAGTTGAATTTTATCTAGTTTGGGTCATGTTTTGGTAGTGATATTTTTCTTATCAAACAAACGTAACACAGATGAAATGGTTCTTGAAAGCAAGTTTATGTACTAATAGTAAACACTAATACAACTTGTACAACATTATTATTTTTATCAGACTAATATTTTAGGCATATTAAATTGTTGACAATACCTTCACAGTATACAGCGATTGTTGAGTCATGTTTGTGAAAATAGTTGTATTCACTTGATTATCATATGGGGTGACCTCAATCGTTTTATTGTCGCGCTCTCCCAATAGAGTGATCCTGTTCAAAAAAAGAATGCCATTCTCAATCAAAATCTAATGGTAACCGAATGATTCATGTTGAATTAATGTACTAATATAGTGTAGCTAAACCCCGCAATTTTTATAAGCTTTTATATACATTTATGAAACAATGTACAGGAAATACCCTCAAAAATAAATTACATCCCAATAATAAATTAATACAAATTCAAACGAATAATGCTATACTTGTGTTTTATATGAGTTGCTTCCACACCGGGAATCCACCTGACTTCAATACCTGAACTACAGTTAGTTGATGATGCCGAGTATTCAGGCATTTCAATAACTGAAATAATAAATAAAAAAAATATTGAAATATCGAATTAAATAAATGAATTGGGAGCGAAGTAAAGTATAGTATTTTCTAAAAGGTCATTGAGAACGTTTGTTTTCAAGAAAAAAACACATCTATTTTGGACTTTATGACATAAAACTCATGGAAAAGTTCCTCTAAATGAATTTTACCTTTAGCCATTCTGTTATTTCCGGCTTTAGTTTGGTCTTCACCTACGTAATTTGTCACGCGACAAGTATAGACTCCAGCGTGCAATTTGGCTTCAACGCCTGGACTTTTGAAATATAATATGGATTTGTCTGAGGAATTCAACTGGTGAACATCAGAAATCGTATTCCTGCGGACGACTTCTTCCCCAAAATACCATAGCACAGAAGGACTAGGGAATCCGGTAGCGTAGCAAGTAATTGTTTGGTTCTGGTTTGATGGAATCGCAATACGGGATGGAATGATATCGGTGATATTTGCTTTCTCTGTAGTAATTGAAAGAATATCGTTAATGTTAAAATGCTAATGAATGAGAATGTAAACATTGTTACTTCTATAGTATTCAATTATAAATAACTTTATAAATTGCCCGAATTCTATGAGTTTTCTTAACGTTTTATTCGAAGTTTAATATTCCCAACAATTCGTTCAATTGGAGATTAGCAGTAATAATTTTTTAATGAAATTCAACGACAGAAAAGAAAAATTGTCTAAAATACAAAAACAATAGGTAACACGTTTGATAAAAACAAAGACCTCCCAATCTATCAATTGTTTATCTTTCAATGTGCCGAGAATATGGATTTTATAAAGTCACTTGCCACATAACCTTGTGCGATTTTTATGGGAGATTGTAAGTATGCTTACCGTGAACAACTATCGTTACGTTAACAATTCGTTTAACATCTCCTGCCACTGCTTTGAAAGTGTATTCTTGCCCTTCAGAAGCTGAACGCATCGGGCCTATTTTGAAGTTAACGCTTCCATTTCCGACTGATGTTTTATTTAGGACATTTGAATTTCCAGTTTTGTAAAGTTTGATTTCGACTTCCCCGAGTTCAGACACAACTTCAAGAGTTATTCGCACTGATTCGCCAATGAGAGTAATATTATTCGATTGAGTCGCAGTGATGGACAATTTGTCTAAAATTAGAAACAAGTAATGAAAAAGTGTTCAGTTTAAGTATGTTTGAGGAAAATTGGGGTGTTTGATAATAAAAGGTTATGCACACACTATGCCCATACGATTGCATAAAGCCAACCATCAATCTGAACCAACTATGACAAACCGGTCGTACAAAATTGTCTACAATAAAAATGAGTCCACGATCAAATATTTAAACGGACAAAACTGAATATTCATTTTGTTCACTTCAGTTTAACGGCAATTATTTTAAATTAAATTTATATTAGTCAATTGGGTTCATTACAATATTCAACAATTTGAACGATTCCTGTTGCTTACTTTAAATAAACCATTCAAATGCTTTGAAAGATATGAATTATGCAACGAGCAACAATGAATTACCTTACAATATACATATCGTCACGCTAATAACCGAATTGCGTAAGTCATTTTTAGCAGTTTTGAGAAAAACGTAAAAAACTTCCTAATGATATTGTTATGCCATTGAGAGTCAATAATTTGCCATGGTTCAATATTTTGATCTTAGCCGGATTTAAGTTAATTTGTATGACGCAGTTAAGTGACGTCATAATGGCGCACTGTGACTTAGGCAGAAATGTGGGTATGACTTGGGGACATACGCAATTTTGCAACTTTACTATATGCACCAGTCCTGAAACTAAACATTCGAAAAACGAATGTAATTCTCAGTATCTACAATGTCTAATCCCCAAAATAGCTAATCAGTTTCAATTACATTTTTTTTATGTTCAAAAATATATATTTCATCAATATAACACGTTCTGCACACCCACCGAAGTAAGACTAAGATTAAATATAAAGAATAAAATCGCAATGCACCCAATATAAAAGCCAACCAAGGTGAATTGGACTCGGACAGTGAATATCACATAAATTCAAATTAATACGCGCTAAGCTAGAATCCGAGATGCAAAAACTCGAAAATACTTAGCTGAGGTTATTTTGCCTTTGTAACGTCACAATAGTCCTGCGGTAACAATGATAATTCATTATGACGAAACAATTGCACAAATGTGCATGTCATACTAAATCTCCATTTTTATGGGTTTCGGAATTCTTGAAATAAAATCTGAGTTAACAGACAGGTGCGCAGCATTACATAAATACCCATTTTATAAAAAACTCGAAATCGCCAGAAATGACTTACGCAATTCAGTTATTAGCGTGACGATATATAACAATATACATATCTCTCTCTATATATATATGCTTGATTTCTGGTGTGTTTGATACAAATTACATTTTTTTATAATAAAATTGATTTCTCACCATGCCCACAATATGTTCCGCTGTATCCGTTGTCACAACTACATTCCATCTGACACCCGATGGTACTTCTACAACTTCCTCCATTCTTACATGGTGTTGAGTGACAAGGATCAATGACTAAGATATAAAACAACAATTATTAATATAGTGATGGATTGATATAGATTAAGTAAGAAAATTGTTATAGATTGATTTAGCAAAATAGATTGCAACAAAAAAAGACACCCACCTGTCTTCATCATTAGAATAAAGGTAATTAATATAACAGGTTAGAACGAGAAATTAGAATTCTAGAATTTTGGAAAAATCTAAAACACCTTTGGTAATGAAATAAAAATTTTGTCCAATGCGAATTATATACACTTATCGAAATGATTCTTAAATTGTGTGCGTAACAATTAACATCATTAGGGCAAAATTTAACCAGTGTATGAGAATTCAGTTATATATAATTTACCTTTTATAATTTCACTTCAAAGTTTTTTAAAATGAGAGTGAGATTTTAGACTAATTTTAAATGTTTAACCCAGTCTCTAACTACCTATAATACCTAATATTCATTATGCATTTGTTTCGGTTACAGCAAACCAATACAAATGCTGCAATGCAGCCGCAGTGACCTTTTGCACGAACCTGGTAATTCACAGATAAAACCTCTTTTATCATCATTTGTTCCAGAAAACCATAGTAGATCTGTGTTTGATTCTTCAACACTCGTATTGAGATATACTTTATTTCCAGATCCCGGTTGATTATTTGCCCACTTTTCAAATCCACCAACAGAGAATGGCGTGCTGTCAATGAATCTCCATGAATCACTACTGTGTTTCTTTGCACCGACCCAGAAAGTCATATTATTTACTAAACGAAATCTTGTTTTAATCGCTTCTGTTATGTATTGATGAATTTCTTCTGTTTTGATCATTGCAAGGGTTGCATTAATATCCAATTTGGAGCAATATGTCTGAGCGTAGTAAAAAGTTCTTTTGTCCAAGTAGTTGAAATGATATTTGCAATTTCCTCTCTCGTTGAATATGAGTTCTGTTTAAAGTAAAACACAAAATTGTTTTACTTTGTTTTCAGCTTGGCCCTATTTTCGAAAACCAAAACCGCTGTAATCCTGTCTTCGTGCACACAATAAAACATTGAAAGTCCATAAACTCTCGGCTAGGTCAACATTTATTTAAATCGATTTTTTTTTTAATTTAAATGTGATTAAATCAAATACTCGAGTAAAACGCGCATTGCACCTTGCACAAAATATTTTTGGTAAACCTTCAACTATTTGCATAAGTTTACATAGTTTTTAAGAGCATAATATCTAATTTCATTTTCAAAGTAACGCTCGTTTCGAAGTCTGCCAATAGGCATGAAACCTGATGAACATGTAATTTTGAATCAAATGAATTTTCACTTCGATTGTACTAATTTTAATCGATTTTATTTGTTCGGCCCCTTGATGATTGAAGTCCTTGTTCATATACATTGCTAGACAATCGTGGCTGATTCGGGCAACTATGCAATGACTGAAATCACAAATTAAGCATCATTACTTTTTTGACAAATGCTGCGATACTTCTCACTGCAAGTAACATCAGCCCACTTTCGGTCATATTTTTTTTCCAACATAATTACACAATCTTCTTCTCGGTTTATAGGGTTACTTGGTTCTATCCACCCAGAAACACTATACCTGTAAAAAGGTGCAAAATATGATGACACTTGTATTGGTCCAATGTACACAGTTTCGCAAAATACATCAACATACATTATCAAAGATATCTTGGTCTATTTTATCAAACAAAATACCGAGTCCTGAACTAAGTACATTATTTTCTATTCTTCTTATTCTAAGATGTTTAATCAAACATTCGCGGATGTGTGATATCTCATTAGGTAGTCATTGACATAAGACTTGAAAAGAAATAAATATGTTATCACTGCTAAAGAGCAGTTAATAAGGGAAAAGGAAATTCTACAAAGCGGAAGTCCTGGCCACAAGTTATAATTAAAATAGAATATTGTTTTGAATTTGTTTATTGTATATGTTGTTTTGCCTAGAAAATATAAAGAGAATGAAAAGGAATTACTCATTTACGACTTCAACATAAACATTCGTCATCGTGCTCATTCATTTAATCTTGGAGAAATGTCAGAGTTAAACACATACGAAAGAAACTGTATAGCGGAATGAGGTCCATTTTTTTGTTTAAACTTCCTTTCGGGCAAAAACCTTTAGCAAGGATATATTAAGTATACATTAACAATTACTATTATTCACCATGACATGGGACGATTTTTATTATGAGAAAGGGGAAAGTGATTTACTCTTTCCTTGTACATAAGTGGTGTACTTTGCTTTTTTATATTCAAGCGCGATAACAAATACTTAATTAAACAATACAATTTATACTTACCAGTTGGTATAAGTTGCTTTTGTACCCTCTGACCAAACCCATTCTGTTTCATTCTCGATGTCGTTCAAACTGATGAGATATCGTTGTTCTGCACTAGCTTGCCTGTGTAAATATTTTCTTGTGTAAATCAAATCATACACGTGTTTTTTATTACCATACAAAGTTGTGTGTTAATGCGAAAAATACTTGAAAACCCCAATGAGAATTTTGATGCCCAAGATAGAAAAAACATTTTTGTAAACGATTTCATCTATTGACGTGGTGTTTTTCACACAATAAAATATCTTTCGAGATAAATTTAAAATTGACAAATAGGCATACGCCGACGGTTGAAGAGTTAATAAAAACTCTGATTAGGTTATGTTGATAAGGTTTGTTTAGCTCGAAATAGACTGTTGCTGTAGAAATCTGTAATATAAATATTTCCTTCTATAAAGTTTTTTTCATGGTATAGTGTTGAATTAAAATGTTTAGGGCCAACGCGTATTTACATCTCGGTTACAAGAAAGAATGTTAATGATATCGTAACGTCCGGTTCATCTAGCTTCACTCTTAGTTTGCTCTATTAAATTTTATAGAAACCGACCCTAACTTCTTGACCTACATTGCGGAAATTTGTAGCGTCAAAAATACCAATATTTGCTTACACGTTTTTACCTAGAAGAGATGATGTCATGTGTCTGTAGGAGGGATAAACAGTGTCACATAGAGTTGGAAGAATAAAAAATCCATAAAGCTTACTCTGTGTTTAGCCCACGTATGATAACGTCGTTGATTTTTGAATCTTTTATCGTAACTAATTTCGATCCTCTTTCTTCGCAAGCCTTCTTACTCTGGGTGTAATTTCTCAACGTCAAATGATTAAAATACAGTTCCGTGTCTTGGTAAAAGATGATGTTGTTTACATCTAAATGAATGCAAGACATTAAGAAATCACCTATAAATTTATATCACCACAAGTTTCTTGGACCTGGAAGCTGCGGTCAGAGTAATTAAGTATGGACATTTTTGAATATTCGATGATTTTAAACTTGAATCGAATACTTTATTCGAATCTCGAATGCTTGATAGATATGTAGTTGTATGTAAATTTATCAGTGTAATAGGTGTACGGAATTACTAAATACATACAATCCATGTCACACCCAATGGGAAATGACTCAATGACTCACTAGAAAAAGGAGAGTCAGAATTTCATATTAAAAAAAGGCATCAATAAAAAAATTGAGCGATTTACCTCCACCTCAAAAAAATGGCGGCAATTCGAAATTTTCGTCTGGACCGATTCGAAAAATTTACTATTCGATTCAGTTCGCATATTCGATTCTAAAAGTCCACTTCTAACGAAGTCATAGTTGAATTTCTGATTTGGTATTCCTAGATATCGTAAAACGGAGTACAAATTTATACCCAGCGGTCTCGGTTTTTAGTATATGCTGAATTAATGAAATCTTGGCAAACGTGAATTAGCCTATTGCTAAACATCATATATTTTTGCAATAAAATCATTGAAAAAAAAGAATGTTGTTGCATTTAAGGATTTACCTACAAAATGGAAAAGATAAGCAAAAGACAAAGTTTCAGATATAATGACTATAGACCTGACAATAAATATTGGCATATTTTATCTCTGAAACATCATCGTGTGTTCATTTTTTTCCGAATCGATTCTATTTTAGTAATTAGTTTTGCCAAAAATATTCACAAATAACACAGTGGCCTGATGGTCAATTATTTGTGCACATTTATTAATTTCCGACATTCCCCCTTTTGAGGTCCTTTAATGCGTTTGCAGTTAGCACTCAGCTCATTTTACATTTTTTTTTTATAATACTTTGGAATTATCATACAACAGTTAGTATTCAGATGAATTCAATTAGTGATCAGATTCAAATACTAAAGCATTAAATTTGTGTTTATTGCATGAAAATTTTTAAATGAGAGCGGAACTTAATTGAAAAAAAGAAATATTTGAACAGTGTGACTAGTCATTGTGGTTTTGAAAATGAAAATTGAAATAAATAAAAATTCTCCACGTATCATTCATGTGGAATGCTCACCCTGCATATAATTACAGTTAAGACGGAAGCATGTGAAGCATTGTAGAACTTTCAAAACATTTGCATGGGATTATATAGTGTAGCATGCCAATTTTACATTATACCGCATTTTACCGCTAAACGACAACGAAGAAGCGCCGAGGGATAATTTTCATCTGTAGCTTGTTGGACCAACAAAAATTATTTTTTTTAAGATATTTATGAAGAACTAACGATAGTGATTTCATATGAAACCAAAAAAAAAATATTAGGCTTCAGTCATTTTTCTTTCGCAGGAAGATGGAAAACATACATTAGCTCTTATGTTAAGGATTTATATATTCCAGTGTGTTGGGCCAAGTTATGTCATGTTTTTCGCTCGAGTTCAGCTCGTTTAAACATTTTCCCAACTTCCTTCAAAGACAATATGAATAATAAATATATTGGGTTTTAATATTTTTGTTTGAGGGTAGGGATTTGTTCTTATTTAAAACGTCTCTTTGATATCTCGGATAAACATTCCGGTTGAAATCTTATGACTTTTGTGGAGATACGAAAGTCGCGATAAATGTACGCAATAGGAGTAAAAGTCAAAACAGGAATTTTTACAGGAATTAATTGTTGTTCGATCTGTGAGAGTTGGAGTGGTGGACTTAACATAGCTTGCTTAATGATTAATGATTAGAGCTGCTTAAATTTATGCTCTCATGATCAAATTCTTCGTAATAATCTAATGTTAAATTTAGCTTGTCTATACTACTAATCTATAATCTCGATGCGGATGCATTTTGAGGAGCTAAAGTTATTTGACCGCGTTTTCGTACAACAAAAATAGAGATCTCAAAAAAATAGATTGTGCAAAGTGAATTAAATTTAATCTGCTAAATATTGAACATAATGCGATTCCAATCAAATTTATTTCTTTTGCTCTGATTGTAATAATTTCAACGCATTTCATTTGTTTAGATTATTTATAGTGATTTTAATAGAAGTTTATAGTTTATGCTCAAAACTATTGAATAGACACATTTGCGAGGTGGGGTTTAGTTCAGATGATCATTGGTGAAAACTGAATGAATCATTCAAAGTAATTAAGCTGGCGCTTTCGAACATGCCATAAAACTATATTTACTTTTTTGACAAATGCTGAGATACTTCGCACTGCAAGAAACATCAGCCCACGTATGATCATATTTTTTTTCCAATGCAATTGCACAGTTTTCATTCCTGTTTTGTCCCTTACTTGGTTCATCCCCACCATCAGTTCTCCTGTAAAATATCTCAAAATATGAAAACACTTAACATGAAATATAGCTATGCATATTGTCCAATTTTGATACATACGCCAACTATTGGTCATGCGAGGTATGCCGGGATGAACTAAAACTGGAAATAGTTAAAAGAGTTGCAAGCCAACACAGGCCAAGTCGCAGGTGTGAGCAAGGTTTTTAAACTAGAGGCCAAAATGTTGCCCAACTAGACTGGTGGGCCATGTAAGTGTGGAGTAAAAAGGTCTAAAGACTATATATAACGATTTCGCATTACATGACGATGATATAAATACTAATACTAGAGGAAAAGTATAAACTAAGTATATTATCTTTTCTCCTCTAATTCTTTCCTGCAAAAAACATCCTCTACATAAGGTCAAACATTGAAGAATTATAAATATCTTAATAATGTATGGTATTATCACAATGGAGGATGAGGCCAGCTCAATCCTCGTTTTATTAAATCGTTGTTGGTATTATTGTTTGTCTTGTTGTTGGGGCTGCTTTTTGAATGTGGAAAAATGCATTTTATCGCGAATAATGAAGCAAACGGTTTCAAATTTTCAGTACTTTTGTCAGCTATCACTTTTTTCAAAATGATTCTGAATCTCATAGGACCCGATATTAATTCCATTTTTGTGTTACTGTATTTCGTCAATCACTGCCGCCTCAATCGCGTTTGTTCATTCTTTTGCTGAGCGAACTTGGTGCTACGAAAAGCACGAATATGATAACAAAAAAAAACACGTGAGCAATTTTTCGTCATATTGTCCTTAAATACAATAACTTCGGGTGCTGCTTAATCTTGGATAGAAATTTTAAGTCGCTATTTCGGACACAATGCGACATACTGGTTTTAAATTATGTAGCAAGCATAAAATAGTATTTATTGAGCGTATTACTAGAAAATTTAGTGCCACATACATCAAATAAATGTCTCAATGCACACTTCTCCGATTACAATTTTACCCCGATAATTCGATAAATGAAATAGTTTCTGAATCGAGGGCGAATTGGTAATTTCATCATAAGCTTACGTATCTGATGTAGTTATTTGACTTAAATTGATATTCGAGTTTACGTTACATATATGCATTAACTTACCAGTTGGTGTAACTTGCTCTTGTGCCATCTGACCAAACCCATTTCCCCTCATTCTTGATATCGTTCAGACCGATAAAGTATCGTTTATATCCAACTTTACTTGAACTTGTTTGCCTAAATAAATATTTTTTAAATTTTAATCATGTTCTCGTTATTACTAAACAAAGTACAACAAATACCACTTTTACACAAAAATCAATTAAGATACGAAAATATTCTGAGTGCAAATATTGTCAAAACACTTAAAACTTTTCTTAAAGATTAATTAACGTAGTTCAAAAAACACAAACATCAGAGTAAATATCTTAATCGGACAAAATTTTCAGAACCTTATATATTATTAAGACATTAGACTTTTTATGTTTATTTGAGCTTGAGGTCATTGTATTCATGAACTCGAGTCTGGTTTCGAAATATACTCCCCGTTATTGTTAAACATGTTTTTGGTTATTGTCACATGTTGGCAGGTGGCTCTTTCTGGTACGAGATGTTCTCACGTCACAGTAAAATTTCAGTTTTGAATACCTATCTTAAAAACTCTAGATTCTGGAATTTTCTTGCGTTTAGCTTCTCTATGACAGAGTTGTTGACTTTTTTGTGTCGAGTAATATTCACAAACACTTCTGATCACCATTTTCCAGCTTTTATATTTTAAGTGTCTTAGGACGACTGGATATTTTGACTCTTTTGCCATTTTGAGTTTGCTCTGTTGCAATAACTTTTTTGAATGTTTAAAAATATTATTGGAAATTTGAATGCTGGAAGTAGCTTTTCTGCTTAATTCGAATGTGTTGACAAATACAACAACAATAGATCCAAATATTTATTATGACTGTGGATTGAAGATTTCCGCCAAACTCGGGGATTTAAAAAAATTTTCTTTGAAATTGAAAGTCAGTGAAGCTTTAAAGCTTGAAAAAATGAAAATGATCCGCCGTCGTTCAGTGATTCCTAACAGTGGCGTCGAAATGGTACTAAACCCGACAAGGCTACGAAAATCAGCATATAAAGCTAAATTTGTTTGCCATTTTGAGCAATCTTTGATGGACATCAGTGCCTTTATTATGAGAATAACTCGCTTAAACCCAATATATCTTAATTTCCCACTCCTCAATAAGCAAACTTTCCATTTCCAGATGATAGCTCATGAACCCTGATAATTGATTCGTTAGAAAAATTGCTTTGGGGGAAAGTTTCATAAAGTAACTTTTTTGAAGATTGAACCGTCACAAACCAGACTGTTTGTTGCTTGGTGCATGGTTTTTATCACATAGAGTTAAGACATAGTTGAAGACTTACTAATACTCACACTCTATCGAGCTCTCGTACAATGGCCTCGTTCATTTGTGAGTCTTTTATTGTAACTAATTCCGACCCTCTTTCTTCGCACATTTTCTTACTCTCGCCGCGAGTTTTCAAAGTCATATGATTAAAATACAGTTCCATGTCTTGGTAAAAAATCATGCTGTCTGCTTCTAAATTTTAAGGCAAGACATTAGAAACTCCGCTTTGCAACTTTTCATCCTTATCATCAGTGTTACGAGCTGCTATATTTAGTTGTAATTAGATATGGACATTTACAACTACCCGATGACTTCAGAATCGAATATTTTATTCAAATCGAATCCCATACGTAATTGTATGTGTTTTTTCACTGTAATGGGTATTCCAGGCACACAAATTACTGAAAACCTAATTAATTAAACATAACTCAATTAATTCGGTGGATTGTCGCACACAATAAGAAAGCTGTTTCATCATTGACTCGCTATAACAAAGAGTCAGCATTTCGTGTTAAAATTGAGGCATCAATAAAATAATTGAGCGGAACACCTCAACATTTCGCTTAAAAAATCGGCGGCAATTCGATTCGATTCATATTGGCCAGGCCTAGTTATACATTTGAAAACTTAATAGGAATTTAAACTTGAGAATCTGTTACTTACTTTGCGTCATTGCATGGACAGGAAAAAAGAGTAGAATCAAACAGTTGCTAAAAATAATTCTCCATAGCTTCGTGGTTTCCATCCTTTTTAGTGGAGCGTTACCCAACGACACAATCAGGACGTTCGATAAACCTCTGTACAACAGGTTTATTGTCTTTTGTTGTCTCAATTGTATGAACCATAAGTATAAATGAAAATAAACCTAATACTGGCAAAACAAAATTATCTTGAATATTAACGTTTGCAAGTTTAATAATAGTTTCAAACCTAATATAACAGGTATTATATTGAAACAATACACTCTCGGATTTAAATGTAAACTTGCGAAAACGCTGTAATGTACTGACGGAACCTAAAAGTGCCGTGGATTCCCGTTTTAAAACCACTGCTAGCGTATAGATCATCTCATCTGCCTTTAAATATCTAAAGTTCTTTTATACTCTTATACAACCTATTAAACAGATAAGTGATTCATAATATATAAAGAAGGCACATTATTGAAATTTTCAACAGTCTGATATAACTGATATATGACAAAGTAACGGTATTGCAAATGCCAATAGATGTGGCTCATTTAAACGACAAAAACACATAAATCTATCATGCCTCGCTTTTTCATAATTTCAGTTATACAGAATTGAATACCTAGCTCTTCATCAAATTAGCTTGAACTGATGCCAGCTGATATTTATTGGCGCTTAATGCACCACCATGATTCTGTGTGCATTCAGTAACTTTACACATCGCTGTGATCTGTTTTGTACTTGCCGAAATGTCAATATTTTTAACTTCTGCGTAAGCGTACGTTATCTTCCTTTGAGCAACTTTTTTGCAAAATAGCAAAAAATTGACTTGACAGATTAGTAATTAATAAAGTATTGAGAATTTGATTAAACCTGGCTCATTCTACGTATTTAACAATTTATTATTTTGTAACGTATGAAAGAGACACCGTATTCCAAATGTCATTGTCCTACTCTACTTTATATTAAAGCTTAGTTGTGTCTCATGTATGAAAAAGAAAAAGTATTCGAAATAATAAAAGAACTGACTGCAACATATATTAACACAGGGGTCCGGAACCCATGGCTCGCGAGCCATGGATGGCTCTTTTGATGATGGCATATGGCTCCCAGAAAAATCCAGTATTCTAAGGCTAAGCTATCCTATAGCAAGGCTGTGCAACCTGCGGCCCGCGGGCCAAATGCGTCCCACAAGGTATAATTGTGCAGCCAGTAGAGACGTGGCAATTTTGAGTTGTGTGCGTCCCGCTTAACGAAATTCTAATTCCGTTTTATCTGATTCACGCGAGTTATCTCAATCTCTTTGCGTTGCAAAGCCTATACCTATCCAATTGTATGACGTTACAATGCGCTAACAGCTAGCTTGTGCGAAGCGAACAACGAATGTCAAAAGATAAATAACCAACATTTTTGTGCCTGCAACTACTTGAAAGCTTGTGGTAAAAAAGTGCGGCTCGTGATTGCTCCCAGTTATCTAAATGTGGCTCTACTGTATTAAAGGTGGCACACCCTTGTACTATAGAGCTATGTACTAATCTACTCCACTATAGAATAACATTATAACAGTTTATAACAAAAACAACTTTGATCCTGAACATCAAACCAAATCGACTATTAACAACAGCATTATGAAACTAATGGCAAACGAACTAAGCTTGAAATTCATTTGGTTTCGCATGCTGAGTTCAAGGAAACAATTCAACTAGCCCAAAATCAAATCTATTATTTCTTTGAAATACCGTATGCAGCGTCTTATGTATAACTTGACGCAGTATGACCAATTTCCGATTAGGTTCCCATTTCATTCAGTAGCACAATTGCTGGGGTTTCCCATTTTATTCAGTAATAAAATTACAAGCAGTCAAACGTGGGACAGTGTCAAGCACGTTACATGACCCCTTTATGTGTAATGCTTAGAGGTTTCGTTCTGTGCACTATTTAATATTCATACATTGGCCTGCAAGCTGCGTGAAAGAGCTATTGTGTTTATTATGAAATGCGTAATTAAAGCCTACGTAATTGACGTTCGGTATAATATTGTCGTGTCAAAATAGGAAAATCTCAATTTGCTCAGGATCATGCAAAATATTACAAATTGCAATCATCTGTTACAACTGGCATCTAAACATGTAAACTATGTAGTGAACTAATGCCAACTTTCATGCATTCCTAAACTTAAATGTTACATTCGAACCTGATGTGTAAACGATTAAGTAGTAAAGTGAGTGAATTAGGCTAATTAGTATAATGGATAACGAAGGTATTGGCTGCAGCATGAAAGTTTTATTTCCAATTGATGCTTGTGTAGTATTTCCCGTGGGCAAATGTTACTTAACTTGTTTTATATCAGATATAGATAATATATATTCTTTGATTCTGGCCCTAAAAGTATTTTAATATGTGCTACCGTTAGACTAGACGTTAATTCCCATTAAACATTTTATTTTTCTCTTTGTTACAAGTAGTTTTCAACCGTGCTTTCATCAAACTTATCAAAAAATATTTTGAATTTTTTTAAACGCTTCACAATTGAGGCGTTTGCAGCGGAAATGTTATTAGTTGCGTAAAAACAGAAGCTGTTACTCTAACGCGCATAATCCTATCCATAAATATTGATCTTCGATTCTCTCAAACATCACTCACAAAATAATGTTATTGTGTTTTGAAATATTGAAGTATCGAAACTGCAGATGATAGTAAACACAAAGATGATGATTTCATACGTTTACCGGAACTGCAGATGATAAAAAACACTGAGATAATGATTTCATTGCAGTTGATTACCATAACAATACCTTTTGTCCGCTATTTTTTGATAGGAAATGCTCCATATATAAAGAAATAAAAAAAAACTGATATTTTGCACTACCCGAGCTTTAAAAAAAATATTTTCTTATCAGCTAGCTGATTTCCAGTGCAATGTTGACATGTTCTAATATTTTTGCCAACGTGCAAGAGTAATATGACTTTAGTCTCATTCTCGAATCATGCTACTGGCCTTTTTCTCTTTGATGCAAGTTTTAAGTATAGGTATATTTCAATATATTTAAAGACCAATGGCGGCTTAAAATTGATTCTATTGGTGTGAACTAGGATTGCGCTTTCAGCAAATTTATCTGAATAAAGAGTCAAAATGTAGGCGTTTGTAGCAGAGTTGTTATTAGTTGCGTGAATACGTATGTTGTAGCTCTTACGTACATAATCCTATAACACCAATATTGATTTTCAATATCACTAAATATCACTCACAAAACAATGTTATTGTGTTAAAGGTGATGTTTTTATTGCAGTTGGTTATCATAACAATACGTTTAGTCAGCAATTTCTTGGCAGAAACTGCTCAATATTCAACTTCTTTGGAGTGCATGTAGCTGTTGTTCAATGTATAAAATATTTAAAACGAAAATTTGCTCTCGAGCTTTCTATGATATTTTTCTCATCAACTGTGATTTAGGGAATTCTTTTTGTCTGGCCGATCCCCAAGGCGTGTTGCCATGTCTCAATACTTTTTCCCAAGATGAAATATCTTCAAACCCGTTTGTGATATATACGCGTCACTTGACTAACAGAAAAAGGAAAACACTATTAGAATTCATAATCTTTACATTATTTATGAAAATGTCACTGTATATGCCATTTTCATTACTGAAAACAAACAAACAAGTAAGTTAACCCCTTGGTTTTCATCTTGAACATTATGAACTTCTAGGTATTCTGAGATTATCAACCGTTAGATAAAATTACAATTTCCTGCTAGTAAATTCGCCTCAAGAATGTCATTATAATTAATTCCATTGGTCGTGTTGTTTAATTTCATTCAATAACTTGCTCTTTTAATTTAAAGGATGTTTTGTTAATACTAGCCAGTATCTGAATCCTATATGTAGGTGTTGTAGTACACTGTACAATCGCACAATAATGGGAACTTACTAACATTACATAAATATTATCGCAGTAAAATATGAAAATCTTGAAAAAAAAAATTTAATTTGCCTTTGAAACAAAAACAAAACATCGTCAAATTATTTCACATCATATGTATCATTTACGTAACCGGTTTTACTTTACTTAAATTTTTCACTTTTTTGCACTCTATGCTAAGCAACGTCCCTAACTATTCGCCATTCAAATAACACCAGGGGTTTGCTATAAGTAACGCGGAGACTTAATTCTTTTATTTTTATATTCAAATGGTTAAACATGAACCATTTTGCCTGTGATAATACTAATTCTGACATTCTGATTGTCACAAATTGTAGGCACTGATTCAAATTTTATTAAACAAGTACGTTTAGATCTTACGTTATCCGTTACCTTAATCTCAAATAATAATTTCAAAATTCAAACCATATCTTTTTAGTAATTGTGTCCGTGCAATCCTATTAGTGCTCTACCATTAATTTTCTTATCTGTTATATATTCTTGGACAAGTAATGGATCATTTTGTTACATCGTTGGTATTGTTGTTATTCTTCTCTTTGTAGTTGGAATAAAATAGCATTTCTTTTAACTACTGGACCAATAGCTTAAAATTTTCAGCGGTGAAAGATTGTTGTTGTCGCTATAAAGCTATTACTTTCATTTATTACGAAAACGTTTTGAAATTTATCATCTTGGGACAGTGCGTTACTAGTAGTGAAAATCATATTTCTTAGCATATAGAACATTCTACCTTCTTTCGAATATTTGAAGTTCTTAAATATGATTATACGACAAATTAACAGGTAAGGTATATTTAGTAGTTTATGAAAAAAAAAAAAACTACCGCTCGTTCACAAAATGTAATGTCATAATTCTGTAAATGGGAAGTCTTTGTGTAAACGAATTCATTAAGTCAGAAATCCTTAAAACCAAAAGTTGTAAAATCGCTGCAATCAAATGAGAACTGCGCGAAAGTACTTACAAATACAAAATTCATATCAGATTTACGTTTCTGTACATTACAGCAGGCACAATAACGTTCGTTTACGAAATATCTCGTTCGAACTCTACAAACGATAATTATTCGCGAGAGAAGAAAATATTTTGTCCAAATTTATCACAACGAATCTAGAAACGTATCATCGAAATACTAGGCTTGACTAAGTTTTTATATATGCAACGTGTTGAAAACCTGTATCATACAAAATTTCATAAAATCAGAAAAAGACAATATATAAAACAAGACGATGTTTCATGGAAAACGATCAGGCAGAACAAACATGCATGAATGCACTTATAGATAGCATGATAACTCGCAGTAACATAGTCAGACGAGGAGATTCGTGGTTGTTTCTGGCTAAAAAAAAATGCGAATCTCAACAAGCTGATGGCGTTGCACTAATTGTGCTAAGCTTTTTCGCCTTATCCTAATACAGAAGGAAAATAAACTTGTTTGAACTTTTTTTATCGAGGGGAGCGTTTTGGTATAGTCACTGAGTTTAATGTGGGGCGCTGCTAGAAGAGAGATGGGAAACACAAAAATAGATGAAACCTAAAATCTCAATGCTTAACAGTGCGAGCTTTACTCTACATGATAAAAATTGCCGCACGAGCAATTTGCTGTAAAACAAGTATTTGTGGTAAAAACAGCTAGGTTTTTGAAGTACCCTTTTATTTAAAAAAGATTCGTTGTTTTTAAGAGCATACCGTAACCCTATAAACCTAACTGTTTTTATCACAAATACTTGTTTTACAGTAAATTGCTCTGACTGTGATTTTTCATGCTATCAAAAATACTTGTTTTACGCAAAATGCTCTGGCGGCGATTCATCGTGCGCGAATTTTCCTATGCGGCGAATTTCCTGCGGCGAATTTTCTGAAGCAACACTTTCACTCAACAGTAAACTTGCCTGAAAAGCGTGCCATACACGTTGCATGAACCGTTTATTTATAATTATTTGAGGTTGATTACTTTCAGTATTATACAAAACATGTACACTGTACAGCATGTTGCAGAAATATAATACTGTGCTTATCAGGTTGATTGTTCTTGATATCAGTTATAAATGCAAGACGGGTAGGAAACGAACGATAGTTTAGCCAACGTTTCGAATGTCTATCAATACAGACAAACTTCGATAGGGCATTGAATCGAAAAAGGAGTCACCATTATATACAACTATATAAGACCTATTTTTCATCAATAGGCCATAAGCTTTTTCTGGAAAACTATAATTTGTGGCTGTCCCTACGCCCAGATATTTCATGGGAAGTCTTGAATTGTACTGTTTCAAGTATTCCCTCCATCGCTATCTGCTGCCATCTATCACTTACTCTCTCCCGCGTTTTTGCATGTATAATTTGATTTAGCTTTGGAAATACAATGCGGTAGCCGTAAATCTCAAAATGACGTACAGGGAATCAGACCTTAATTACCTGATATGTCATTATTAAAATATTATTATTGTAACATTTGAAATAGGGCACGTCATTGCAGAACAGTGTTGTTGTGACACATGAAAAAGGGGGTTATCAAAACTCATATATACGTACAATACGTTTTCATAATCAGAATATTGCTATGATACTATTAATTCAAATTGTTGTGATTGTTGCAAATTGGAGGCAATGGTTCAAATTTTATAACAAGTAGGTGTCGATCTTAGGTTATCCGTTAACTCACCCTCAAAAAACAATTTTGATATTCCTGATAATCCTGTTCTCTACCATTTATTTTCTTATCTGTTATATATTATTGGACACGATATGAACCTATGGATCATTTTTTTACATTTTTGTTAATGTTGTTAGTATTCTCGATATTTTTTCCATTTGTTGTTGTTGGAATAAAATCGCATTTATCTTCAACTACTGAAACATATGCTTTGAAATTTTTAGTAGTAATAAATTGCTGTTGTCGCTATAGAAGGACATCACGTTCCACGTGTCCTACTTATCTCACTTGTCCCACGATTCTCACTTTTTCCACGTGTCCCAGTTGTCCCACTTTTCATACGTGTCCCACTTGTTCCACGTGCCCCAATGGGACAGGTGACGTATTGCAGGGCGTAATAAGGATATTCCAAAAAATAACAAACATTTAACAAGTCGTTCAATGACCAATTGGTTGAACTATTCGATATCGAGTATAAAAGGTTCAATCTGGATAATTCCAACTTCGAAAAAGTAGAAACACATTATAAAAATCGCGGAAAATTGGGAAAAAAATCCGAGGAAATACGTCGGAAAAATTCAATATATATGTGGAATTACATTCCATAGTGAATTAAAACTTGTTATTTCCTAGATAGAAATGATAAGACAGCATTGCTATCTCAGGCCGACTTTTTATCGAGTAATACACACGTCGTTGATAAGTATACGGGTTAGAAGCTGGTTCCAGAAAGTATAGTACCGATAGATTATTTCAAACCAGGCGTCGGCAATCAGCGGGCCAGTTTGAATTTAAATTTATTTGCGCACGCGCGCAGCCCCTTCAAAACACTTCTTTTATCTATCTTGACGGGTCAACTCAACTGGATACGCAAGCGGATTCTAATGTTCGATATTGATTAACGATAAATTTTCTTTGTTGACTATTATTTTGCGTGGAATTATATCATTTCATCATACGTGTTCAAATAAGAAAATATCATGGTCATATTGCCTCTAACGGTATGATATTGTACTGCTTCCCGATGGTTACCGACCACTGTTTCAAACTACGAACAAGGCTTGAAATACATTTGTCTAAATGTTGATATCCTCCGACTGAGACAATAGAAGAATATTATTAAAATGTTTAATCTGGACGAATCTCAAATCGGTAGATAACAAAAATCTCCGATTATATGTGCTCTCGAGCATTCTAACATATGCTTTATTCAACTGTGACTTTAGGGAATTACTTTTGCCTGACTGATCCCCAAGGCGTGTTGCCTTGTCATGTTTGATGTTTCAATACTTGCTCCTAAGTTGGAATATCATGAATTGATACTGTCCTGTTAACTTCTGTGATTTTGGAAAATGTAATGTACTAATAAATCAAGTATACTCACTTCAGGCTAGTCGTATGTCGTTGGTTTTTGGTGATTCTGATATTTTCTCACTTGACAAGTAATAATTCATAATATTGACAAGCCCCTGTGGTGGAGATAAAAATAAATCACTCACGGATGCTAGATTTATCCATTTTGTTTCCAGCAGGCATTGGGTTTTTATATTCGAATTGGGCTTCGGTATCTATCTGTTTAATAAACCCGTTTATAATATATATGCGTCCACCACCAACAACAGGACAAATTATTCGATTTCATATTCCTCACACGATTTATGAATATTTTATACGCTATTCTCATAACTGAAAAAAAAATCAAATTTACTTTTTGGTTATCAAAAGAATAAGATAGGATTTACATGTTTATCCAGGGGGCGAAGAAAGCCGATAATACCATTTATTCATATGGCGAACCACGGTATCTAGTCCGATTACCAGTCCATGCGGGATTGGGATGAGTTAGCCAATTATTTGTTTTCGGAAGCATGGACTCGATGGCGGAGGAAGCCATAACCGACCAGCGGTTAGGTGAATCACCTTATGGTGACGAGGAGTCCAGCAATCATGTCGCACATTTCACGTCGAATGGGGTTCGGACCTGCGAACCCACGTATAGTAATCAGAGGTACGCTTAGTTTCGTTGTTTCAGATATTCCGTTAGATCACTCGTTAGATAGAATTACATTACATTTGCAATATCCTGCTGGTAAATTCGCATCAAGAATGTCATTCCGTTGGCCGTGTAATTTAATTATTTCATTCTTCCGCATCTGAAGATGTTTTGTTAATACTAGCCAAAGTCTAAATTCTACATGTAGGTCTTGTAATACACTGTACCATCGCACGCTAATGGGAACTTACCAGCATTGCATAAATATTATCGCAGTAAAATATAAATATTAAAAAAATCGTAAAAACAAATAAACTAATTTTAATTTTGAATTAAAAACAAAACATCATCAGATTATTTCATATCATATGTATCATAGACATAACCTTGTTCATTTTACTGAAATTTCAATTTTGGTCACTTTATGGTATCAGCAACTTCCATACCGATTCGTCATTTAAATAATACCACAGGTTTGCTATGAGAATAAAAAACAGAATAAATATAAGAGTTGAAAACTGAATAGTGCCGAAGTGTCAAGCGTGAATTTTGTCTTCAAACATTGACTCTGCGATATTCTAAAACCTAAGCTTGTACCTACTTCACCTAGCACCATTTGTTTGAACCTGCTTCTCAATGGTCAATGGTCACCCTTGTAAACGTAAACGGTATGTTTTCTTTAACAGTCTGAGATAAGTTCTTTCAGAAAATTTTCCTTGGCTCCAAAATTCATGATTAAAAATAGACAAATGACAACTTGATAAATTTCTCGCATTCATTTGAACGATACATAACCAAATAGATTTACTCAGTCTTCATTTATATAAAAAAAAAACACTATGAGTCAGTGACCATCTGAAATTGAAAAGTTTTGACACAAATGTTATGTAATTGTCAGTGAAGCAAATATACTTGAGTAATGCTCAAATATTGGATCAATTTACGTTTATTATACAGAGCACAGGACTCCTGTCGCCTCCCAGGATGGCCAAAGTGATCCAAGTCCCTGATCAGCTTCGTTAGAATTTTTCCTGACAAGTAAATAAACGTGAGTTCGACTTGCTTCAGCAGTTGTCCATTGGTCGGAGGCTTCTCGAATTCTTTTATACCCAGATATTTGGCCGTTCGATAAAATTGCGTTTCCGTTCTGAAAAAATAAAAATAAATAAAAACGCGCTTAATGAAAAGTTGATATAAATAATATCTGTGAATAGAAAGTTAAAATTGGGAATAAAAATCATTTATACCTCAATTTACAATTTGCAAGATAAAACTTTTCTAACAATATGTGAATAATGCCAAAGGTATACGTTTGTGACAGCGAGTGATTTTTACATTTATATAAACTTCACGTACTTTATCTCGTTTCATTTTTGTCCAAACATGAGCATGCGATCTTCCAGCAGGAATTGTGTTTCTTACTAATTCCATGATCGCATTGTGTTCACGCTCGGTAGAAATATCAGCTAATCTTAACCCTTTGTTCCTGCAAATTTGCTCAGCTTCCGCCAAAGTGGTATCATACGTAGAATGAATTTCCGTTGTAAAACATTTCGAATCGACTCTCACTCCACCCCGTATGCTTTCACATTGTTATAGTTCTGAAAATAAGTAAGATGTACTTGTTGCGTTTGATAAAAAGAATTATCCAACTGCTTTCCCTTTAGAAATATGGACATTCAAGACTGTTCATTCCAATATTTAGGATTACAATAAGATATTTATTTAATTTAATTTAATTGATATGCACCTGAACACAAGATCTATAAAATATGTAATCAATTTTGTTAATGTAAAAGTATCTTCAAAATAAATAAAATTTAGGTAGAACAAGAAAACGATCTTACCTCTTGCAATTATCCCTTCGGTAATTTTAGAAACAGTCATTATTTTTTCATCCAAATCTTTCATCTTTGTTTCAATTCCTGATGTAATAAAATATGTGTTTGTTATTAGGCAATAATATAAGAAATATATTGATAAAAATAATATTATTGCAGCTCGTTTTATATTCGCGTTCTAATATCGGTTTCATGTACATGTGATGTTGTATTTACGAAAAAAAGCTTCCCTATATACAGAATGAGAAAATAAACTGATAAATCACTAGAAAATTATAGAACAGCTCAAATAATTTTTTTTTTTTAAAACCAGTAAAAATTAATCGTTGAAAATTATCAGACAATGAAATTATATAGTTTCACTGCTGCGAGAATCGAAGGTGGTTGTCGAGAAGAGACATCCAAGGTTTCAATATAGAATAGAAAGTTGAAAGATCTGTATTTTGGTTGTGTATTACTGTTATAATCATTGATTAAGATTTTGGCAAGTTTACTATCTAAATCACCCTCAAAGATTGAACGGAAGTACCTATAGCCAACAAATTGCCATTCCCTGAAGAATATAAAAGTATTTGAGTATATTGGTAATATACAACGCCATGATGATGTTTATTGTTACAATTATTTTAAATCTTTTTTATCCATATTGTTTGTTTAAATACTAGTTCGGATCACACATGAAATTTGATCAGATGTACACATGGGCTTAGTCCTTGCATATACAGTCAGTCGATATACAAAAATAATCGAGAAAATATGGGCATGCAATTCAACCAAGCTTTCATCAGAGCACTTAGGATGTAAATGTTGCAGTGATATATGGTGATGTAATCGCATCAACTTTGAACGTTTTGAAACGTAGGTCATACGAATCGAATCGTAGCTATTGGATATTTATATTGCACAATTATGTTGGTGAGTGTGCGAGTTTTCTTCAAACGAAACTTGAAGTAGTCTGTCTTATGCTCTGTGGTCGGCAACCACCGGGCCGCGGCCCATCGCTGGTCCGCGGAAAGATTACTGCCGGTCCGCAGAGAGGTGACACAAAAACGGACAAGGCCGTAAAAAACCTCTACAGTCTAACCACAAGACCTACGAATAAAAAACAGCACCCAACAGCAAACCAGACACACACAGCGCATTTGAGCAGCATGTCTGACTTCAGAGACAATTGCTATGTCAGTATGTCGCAATAATGCTGGGTCAATTGTCCCCACTACGCCCGTATAAGAAATTAAGAATGTCTCTCATCAGTCCGTATAAGATATCTCCAACAAAATGATTCTCGCTAAGAACATTACTACTCCACTACTGGCTCGTAGCTAACCGGTCATGCCTAGTCAGTGCTAATTCTATACTTCAGAATCCGTATAATCATAAAGTTAGCACATCGGGTAAAAAAAAAATAGTATTGGCAAAACAAACATCAGTCAATACCCAGACTAATGTCAGAAGGCTGACAGGCAGTGGTGGGTTAGCATTACTGGTTACTGTCAATGTTCTGTTTGTAACAGAACCGGCTGAAAGATATGACCTTTGTCTAGGAACCAACTGACTAAAAAATTGAATCCCACCACTGCTTACAGGCATTGTTACCTTTCCCGCAATCTTATTAATGTGAGGCCTGGTTTTCAATACCGATAACTACAAAAACTGAATATCAAAATAGTCCGGATGTAAGAAACACGTTACCTTTATTATGGGAACAGTTAATGGCCAGCAAACAAATACAGATATCGCACTAAATAGCATCACTTTTGTTTTGTAGTATATTGTCAACATAAATTACCTGATGCGTATAATTTATTGCATAGGCTTAGTCCGTTTGTGTAAAGGTGGTCCGCCAAAATTTTGGTCAGACCTTACCGGTCCGTCCCTTGGAAAAGGTTGCCGACCACTGCTCTATATCTGTGGTTCTCAACCCCTTTTATGGCTCGTGGCCCTCTTCCGGCGCCACTTCCAAACCTGGCTAATGTTGCTTCCCTGTCAATCTAATTCGCTTGGCAGCCAAGAAACGATGTCACGCCTCGATCTGATTGGAACTTGACTGCACGAGGCACGTATGGTTCATTCTAAAATTTTGTCCTAACAAGTCATCCATCTTTTACTTATAGTCGAACATTGCTCTCTTGTTCTATTTATGTTAGTTAGGTAACAAAAAACGATTTTAACCAGAATATTGAACAACTTATAAAAGCAAAAAATTGTAATTGTAACAATAATCTATCGCAACAAACGTGAGGTTTATCTTCGAACAATGACCCTGCGGCATTTTGACAATTTTCCCTAATAAATAATTTAACTAGCTCAGTTTGTTCGCAACCATCGATTCTATAGTCCAGGACTACTCAACCGGCGGACCGCTTTCCGAATCCGGACCTTTCGACCATTTAATTTGGACCGCATTTGCTTATTTATTTTGGCAGCATTAGCATGTTTTATAGTTTTAGATGATTTTGATACAATTTAAATATACAGCTATACAGTTTGTCGTACTGGTACCGATGTGCGACATTTGTGTCTTTATTTGCAAGCCATTCATTGCTCTTGTATTTAATTTATTATTGCATTTGAGATTTCGTTTAATTGATGAAATAAATTTTCTGAAATGTCCGGACCCCCAGTAACATTGAAGTTTTCCGAACGGACCTTTGGTGAAAATAGTTGAGTAGCTCTGCTATAGTCCACATTCCCATTACCATTAAAGATATGTTGCTTTTGAAGATATGGATTCGTTTATTTCAGAAAAAAAAACTTAATTCATGATTAAAAATGCAGAAAAACAAACCAATTTTTTGCATGCATTATTTCATTACATCGATGTAGCCTACACAATATATGTTTGTATCAAAGTCAAGTATGGGCCAATAACTGTTTTTAAATGAAAAAAAAAGAGTTAATACTAATGTCACGTAATCGTCCGTGAACTGTATATACTGGCGTAATGCTTGTACACTGGATTAATTCACGTTTCTTATACAGAACACACGACTCCTTCCAGGTCATAGGATGGCCAGATTGATCCAAGTCCCTGATCAGCGTTGTTGAGATCATTTCTGACGATTACATAAATGTGAGTTCGTCTTGCTTCAGCGGTTAAATATTCTCTTGAGTATTCTCGAATTCTTTTATACCCAGATATTTGGCCGTTCGATAAAATTGCGTTTCCGTTCTGAAAAAATGAAAACAAGTACAACGGCGCTTATTAAAAAGTTGATATAAATAATATCTGTGAATAGAAATATCAAAATTGGTAATAAAAATCATTTATACCTCAATTTACAATTTGCAAGATGGAACTTTTCTAACAATATGTGAATAATGCCAATGGTATATACGTGTGTGACAGCCAGTGAATTTTGCATTTATATAAACTCCACGTACTTTATCTCGTTGCATTCCTGTCCAAACATGAGTGTGCGATCTTCCAGCAGAAATTTTGTTTCTTACTAATTCCATGATCGCATTGTGTTCATGTTCGGTAGAAATATCAGCTAATCTTAACCCTTTGTTCCTACAAATTTGCTCAGCCTCGGCCAAAGTGGTATCTCGCGTAGAATGAAATTCCGTTACAAAACATTTCGAATCGACCATCACTCCACCCCGTAGGCTTTCACATTGTTCTAGTTCTGAAAATAAGTAAGATGTACTTGTTTCGTTTGATAAAAAAATTAAAACTGCTTTCCCTTAAGAAACATGGACATTCAAGACTGTTCATTCCAATATTTAGGATTACAATAAGATATTTAATTAATTTAATTTCATTGATATGCACCTGAACACAAGATCTATAAAATATGTAATCAATTTTGTTAATGTAAAAGTATCTTCAAAATAAATAAAATTTAGGTAGATCAAGAAAACGATCTTACCTCTTGCAATTATCCCTTCGGTAATTTTGGAAACAGTCATTATTTTTCCCTCCAAATCCTTCATCTTTGTTTCAATTCCTGATGTAATAAAATATGTGTTTGTTATTAGGCAATAAAATGAGAAATATATTGATAAAAATAATATTATTGCAGCTCGTTTTATATTCGCGTTCTAATATCGGTTTCATGTACATGTGATGTTGTATTTACGAAAAAAAAGCTTCCCTATATACAGAATGAGAAAATAAACTGATAAATCACTAGAAAATTATTGAACAGCTCAAATAATTTTTTTTTTAAAACCAGTAAATATTATTCGTTGAAAATTATCAGACAATGAAATTATATAGTTTCACTGCTGCGAGAATCGATGGTGGTTGTCGAGAAGAGACATCCAAGGTTTCAATATAGAATAGAAAGTTGAAAGATCTGTATTTTGGTTGTGTATTACTGTTATAATCATTGATTAAGATTTTGGCAAGTTTACTATCTAAATCACCCTCAAAGATTGAACGAAAGTACCTATAGCCAACAAATTGCCATTCCCTGACGAATATAAAAGTATTTGAGTATATCGGTAATATACAACGCCATGATGATGTTTATTGTTACAATTATTTTTAATCATACCTTTGGCAACTTCAATACGTACAAGCTCCGCCACTCTTACATAATCTACTGTTCCTGGCTGACCAGACGCACCCTGGAGTCCAGTTTCGCCCTTTAATCCAGGTTGACCTCTCTTTCCCATGGGGCCTTGAAGTCTCCTAGCTGATGGTTGAAAATTGCCGTTGTTGTTGTTAAATACATCGTTTACTTCTTTACATATCATATGCTTGTTTGTGGCTTGGCCAATGATAAAAAGGAGGGAAGCAAATAACAACAGAAAAGTAAACAAGAACATGCTGCAGTGAAATGTGTTTTAGGATCTAATTACTAATAGAAATAATAAGATATAAAAAGTGAGTGGTGATTTATTGCAATAATTTATTTCTCATGACATCATTATAAAAAAAAGGATTGTGACATTTTTATGGTTTTGTTCAATTATTATCGATACGGCATTTCGAATAAATCCAAAGACGTTAGGGTTCATAATCAGGGTTATTTTGAGAATATAGGGAGTTGTTAAATAAACCCTAAATAACTTTCAGTTCAAATCTAGCTTACGTTGTTCGTCAGCGAATGTGGGTAGTTCTGGCTAAACATAGATGTTCAAATTACTCGCGCTGCAATTTCACTAATATAATTCTGTTACGTAATATTGAAATGTTCATCAAATTCTGCTAAACCTTTCAACCTCTTTAAATATTAACCATTGATAAAATCCATGTGATGGATATATATTTGGATTTTTATTCTAGAAATACCATTTTCCCATCTTTCCAAAATACTTTAATTTGAATAATAATTCTTATTATAAATTAGAACAGCTGC
The DNA here is from genome assembly GCF_013122585.1 of Styela clava. Taxonomy (NCBI): domain Eukaryota; kingdom Metazoa; phylum Chordata; class Ascidiacea; order Stolidobranchia; family Styelidae; genus Styela; species Styela clava. Next base: position 17,469,482 of record NW_024102834.1, on the reverse strand, counting down.
ATTCAATAATGACGTCATTCTTTCAGATATATTGATGCAGATCGAAAAGGCTTTTAAGTTAAGAAAGGAATTTACCTTATTATATGGAAGAGCTTGGATTGCCTTTGGGAATTACAAACATTATTATTTCATGACATTAACCTCTGTTAGTGGTAAATATTCGCACGCAGAAAAACAAGTTTTTGTATAAATATCACCTAAACCCCGAAAACGAGAGAAAGTAGTTTTCATCATCAATCACTAAAACCGCCCTGACATTGGTTGGAAAAACATTTTAATTTTAATTCGAGGAAGTTTGTGGAACATGTTTGCTATTCAAATTAATATCTTTATTTTTGTAAGGAAACAGTAAATACGATCCTTCTGCGAATAAATACTTTTTTCACTAATTATCTGTCTTCAGGTTTTAGAGTGAATAATAATGAAATTAATTATTTAATAATTTTATGAATAGCTATCATTGCTATATGAGCATTGTAGTCGAAACCATTTACTGGTGGAGTGGTGGTAAACAAACTACGGTCTTGGAATAATTAAAAACAGGCTTATCAAATTACATGCCCTTACATGGTCAAAAAATAACTATAAAGGGAATATACTTGTCATATCGGATTGTATGTCTGCTATACACGCTATAAATAATAACTCGGATCAAATTAGAAATATATCTTCGAATATTCAGACTTGTCTTTTTGAGTTACAGGAACAAGGATGCAAAATCACATTACTATGGGCTCCAGGACATGTTGGCATTCCGGGTAACGAAGTCGCCGACAAAATAGCAAAGGTATCAGCGGCGAAAGTCGATGTGGACAAAAGATTATCCCAATCACAAAACAAAGTCAAATCACAAATTCGACAATTCTGCGCTAATAAATGGGATCAACATTTTATACAAAGTGACCAAGCGTTTCATTACAAGACAATTTTCCCCTCAATTGAATACAGCATCAAGAGTTACACTTGGTCACCACGAATAATGGACAAAATTTTATTTCGACTTCAGACGGGAAATTGCCGTTTAAATGGACACCTCCATAAAATAGGATGCCATAATAATGGACTTTGCGATTTCTGTAATGATCCAGAGACAATAGAACATTTTCTAATGAACTGTCGTGCATATAGAAATGAAAGACGCATACTAAAGATAAAATGCCGCGATTATGGCATTGAATTTCAACTCGAAGCTATCTTACGCGACCCTAGCATTTTCCCTGCTCTTGTTGATTTTGTGAAATCTACCAAGAGAGTACTATAGGCATATACAAAATTTTGATTTAAATTGTCTGGCGCAAAAGACTCAAACTGTTTAAAGCGCCATATATTACCATACCACACACACACATCAAATTACTTGAAAGGCTCAATATCTCTGAATTTAATAACAATTTTACCCACAATAAAAACAATGCTCAAATATATGCCCACAAAGGTCAAATGTCAAAATATTTATCTAATCAACGGACAAACTCAGCGAATTAAAAAGTGAAATATATTCAATGCCACACCAATCATCTCAAAAAGGCGAACAACATCTCCAGCATCACAAAAACAACCATTTAGCATACGATCCATATGTATAGTTCGTTAAGGAGATGTTAGGGACAACATTACTCTAGCTTGATTCTAAACTTCAGCGAGTTCAGCATAACATGTACAACTACATACGTATATACCGCTGGTATGCATGCACATAAGGTCGACTAAATAGGTATTTACGGCCGAACAAATAGAAGAAATAGCCAATAGCCAATCGATTTTATACGATGTATTAGAATCATAACATATGCGACAGAATATTTCAAGTTGAGATAAAATTAAATTCGTATTTCACGCACTCCAGCAAAACTCTTTTCAAAGTTAACTTGTAAAGCGAGGAAAAACAAACACTAACACAAGGTTAGTTTTAATTTTCAAAGAGTAAATACCTATTATTATCAGTCACTAAAATCGCCATGGAATTGTTTGAAACAATCTTTCATCTTCATACAGAAATATGCAATAAACTCGGTTGAATCTACTAATAAAACCAACAAATATCAAAACTATCGTCGGCTGGTGTTAGCCCTAAACTGAGGTAAATAAATAATGAAATTCAACTAGGATCAATATTGCCCTTTATTAAAAATACTGTAACATTTTATTTTATTTCTATTCAATCTGTTTGAAATCTTTCTCGCATCCAACACTAAAATATAATTTGATTTATTCTGCAAAACATAGATTATGAAGTGGGGTCGCTTATGAACTACAAAAACACGCAGCGACATAACGTTTTACGAGAGCACAGTTTGCCCGCTGAAAACGAGAGTAAAGAACCATCATCAATCATTAAAATCTTTGTGGCGCTGGTTATCCTCGGAACCACAGGCATACCTTTTACCTTTACACATAGCAACTCGCCTACTTTGCAAAAATTATCTTTATGATAGAAAAAACTAAACAAAATATCCGTATGCGACTGATCGGCGACCTTTAGAATTGCGAAATGTTAACGGGAACTTTAAACGGCATAATATATTCGATATATTAAAGACTTCTCTCGATTCACACACGTAAAATATATTTTTGTCGGTTCAGTTAAGAGTGTAGATTAGGCAATGACAACGACAGAAAATAACTCTTGCCATCAATCACCATATCCTCCATGGCAGTGCTTATTCTGCCTGTACACAAAGGAACTCTGTGCAACATGCCTGCTATACAACAAATTGGATGATTTTTAACTTCGCAAAAACCAACAAACATTACTCTTTATTTGCTAATAAATCGTTTGTTTGCTATTTAACTCTCATCAGCGACCCTTTTTAGATTTTTGCGTAAAAATTGAAATTAATTGGATCATGTTATAGTTTTACAAATAGCTTTCTTGGATACACGAGAATTGTAGTTGAGCTCATTACTGATTACACATGGTAATACCGTCTGAAAATGTTCAAAAAACGCTTATTGAAATATGCTCAATATCTATAGTGGTAATAAAAATCCTGATTACATCACATTAAGAAATAAACACAAATAAAAATCATAGTTTATGAGAGACATTTTGTAGAAAATAGTAGAAAGATATTGATTTACAACGATAACGCTCAGTCGAGTGGGTTTTTCAATGTACGTAACCGCCGAATATAATCCAACTCATACGCTAATACAGCCATTTCAATATACATGAACAGACGATCAGTAATCAAAACATGTTACACAGTTATTCGATTTCGTATGCATGTAAGGATGCGAAATTCGTATTCGTTGGATTTACAACACACGAGATAGAATTGCATTCTTGAAACTTTGAAGCTAAAGTTTATTAGTTTTTCAGATATCATAGCACCATTGACGCACGAAAATAATAGTTCACAATATCCTCAATCCTAATTAAAATTGTTGTCCTTTATCGTTAGCTTCAAATATTCCATCGTTCCGTCTATACCAGTTTTCACTAAAAATTTTAAAATTATTATTCATATCTGTTCAAAATCTTCCCCGATCCCTACGATGTAAGTTTCTTCTGTTTTAGTAAACATGGGGTTATTGAGCAGGGTCGCATTTGAAGTGGAAAACAAGTTTTTATATAAACATCACATAAGGCTTCAAAAGGAGAAAAAGTATCTTTTATCATTTATCATCACTAAAACTCCCATCGCTGTGGTTGGAAGAATATTTTATCTTTAAGCAGAGGAATTATGTGTATGTAGTGTGTCTGCAACATGTTATCAATCACTAAACCTCCACGACATTGAATAGAGCAATATTTATATTTACGCAAAGCTGTACAACAAATTGGCTTGAATCTATATAATAAAAACCAACAAATATTAAAAATATTGTCGGTCGGCGTTGGCCGTGAATGAAGATAACTGAATATTAAAAATCAATAAAAACTTATGGTCTTCACTAAACATAATGTACTATATATTGTATATGTTTAATCTCATTGAAATCTTTTTCACATTCTGTCTAATCTTTCTTCAACCCTGAAAATTTCTTTTCTATTAGTATTATGAAGCGAGGTCTCTCTGAAAAACAAAAACGCCCACGGAGTTAGGTGGGCGCATGTGGTCGAGGGCTTAAAATGAGAGTGAATGATGATCATCAATCACTACATTCTTTACGGCAGTGATTAGAAATATCTTTTATCCATGAACAGAAGAGCTTGGCTGCTATACAATAAATTGGATTATCTTTATCTACAAATTACATGTGTGATCTTTCTGGGAAAAAGTCGTTTTTCACTAATTATCCGTCATCAGCGAATTTTAGAATTGCGAGATGAATTTGAAATATGGAATTGTATGTTAATTTGGATAACAGAATAACAATTTTATATCAACTACATAAGTTCAATTGCTCACTGTTGCACATTAGCCAGCAACATTTTACTACTAAAATTAATCAATTTTTCAGATATTTTAGACCCATGGCGTGTAAAATATTAGTTCACAACTTTTTTCAATATCAAGGACAAATATTGCCCGAATTATTGGCGTTAGTCTTAAACATTTGAGTATATCCTAAAAAAGTTCTCACTGAAAATGATGAAATATTATAAAGCATATCTATTCAAGATCTTCTTGCATTGAAATAATATAGTTTCTTCCGTTTTGCCAAACAAAAGATAAGAACAGTAGCAAAAGACAGTAAGTCAACCCGTCAGCGACATTTTGAGGATCAATTTATATTATCTGCAAATATACCCAGACAAGAACTTATTATTATTAAATATTGAAAGTTAGTCATAACCGGAACAACAACAAATTCAAAACAAGTTGCAGGAATGGGGGAGCTAAAATAATGTATGGAACGCGAGACCCATTAGCGATACCTAGTGGCGAGGAAGCGGGCAATATAAAGAGACATAACAAAACCATACTTTCTGACATGGCCAAGCTAAATGCAAGCACCACTGCAAGCCGAAACCGAAATGCAAGCCATTGATTACAAAATTTTGTTTGGTATTATTAGTTTCTGTTGAAGACGGTTGATAAATAAATATTTGAAGTGCTTACTCAAACCCAGTAAAATTTGTTATTTTATTGTCTGGAAATTTTCAGAGATCGATTCTTACCGTTGCAAAAAATAAATTTTAATTGCGCTGTTCTTTAATTTTTTTGTGATTTTCCCGATTTTTTTTCGCATTCTGTGTATAAGGAGGCTGTTTTTTGTATAAGTATGTTGTTTTAGTGTATATGCATAACATCAAGCTCATGAATATATCCGATCAAGTTTTGTGTGTGATCCGAACTAGTATTAGGATTTAAGTGCGTCACACTCCTCTATTGACCTGACCTCAGTTTCGTTCATCCATCTTAATAAACCAATGACATCTACACCCCATGGTTCCAAGGAACGTGAAAATATCAAAACATGGCGAGTTTATACATATTGAATACAAGGTTTTGAGCTATTTGCGGATTGGGTGTCATGAGCGAGTTCTTGCCGTTCATGATCTTGCGATAATCGAAAAATGATTTGCTTTTCGTATTTATTCTTACAAATACAGCAGTTTGGTGATACGTGAGCTTCGTAGACAAGCTCATTTCTGATGGTAAGTTAAAATTACTACGCCTATCGAAATATTTCAAATACTTAAAATGCCTATTAGCTGAAATGATAATCATCATATCTAAGAACGAATGCAATTAAAGATAAATTTTTTACACAAAACTGTTCAGAGAGAGGCCCAATTATTTCAACATGCAAAGTAAAGGTATTCAAGATATTTGCACAGATGTACATGGATTTATTAGTCTAGTGAGGCCGGGTATTTCTTATAATTTCAGAGCATTATACGCTCAAGTTTGGTTTATAGTAAATTAACTCGCATACTTTCCAGCATAATTTTGTGAAAATTATTTAATAGCTATGATTCGATAAGTTCATCTACATTTCAAAACGTTCAAAGTTTAATGTCATTGCATACACATACCAGTGCAGAATCGACATTCTATGTGCTCTAATCAAAGTTTGACAGAATTGATTGCATGGCCATATTTTCGCGATTATTTTTGATATATCGGTTGACTGTATATGCAAGGACTAAGCCCATGGGTACATCCGATCAAATTTCATGTGTGATCCGAACTAGTATGTAAACAAGCAATCTGGATAAGAAAGATTTTAACCGCCACCAGATGTGCAATATCAAACATATGTCATGCAGAAGTCTATTTGCGCAAGTTGCGGTATTTCCACTGGGCTTTCTAGAACTTCTTGGAAGCCTAAATTACACAACGGCGTGAATAAATAACACGTGATTGCAAATTGCATTTCGACATCTGGTATATTTAATATCAAATGCAGAACATGGAGTTTTGAGTAGGATTCAAATGCGTCACAGCCTTCTATTAAATTAATTTTAGTTACGTTGATCCTTCTTAATTGAACCAACGACCTCTACTTCCCGTTTCCCGGGAGAAAGGTAAAATCTCAAAAACATGGAGAGGTTATACATATTGAATACAAGGTTCTGAGCAATTTGCGGATTGGGTGTCATGAACGAGTTCTTGCCGTTCATGATCTTGTGATAATTGAAAAATGATTTTCTTTTCATATTTAATTTTGCAAATGCAGGAGTTTGATGATACGTGAGCTTCGTAAACAAGCTCATTGATGATGGTTTGTTAAAATTACTAAGAATATTAAAATATTTTAAATACTTATCTCTTAGTTAAAATACCAATAAGCATATTCAAAAACGAATGCAATTTAGGATAAAATTCTTACACAAAACTGTTCAAAGAGAAGAGCAAAAAAAAATCGCACATTTGCCAGAATAATTTTGCTATATAAATATTTAACAGGGATGATTCAATAAGTTGACCCACATTTCAAAATGTTCAAAGTTTGATACAATTACATCACCAGTATCTAGATCCCAAGTGCTCTAATCAAAGCTTGATAGAATTGGTTGCATGCTCATATATTTTCTCGATTATTTTTGTATATCGATTAACTGTTTATGCACAGAACTAAGCTGATGGGTACACCCGATCATTTCATGTGTGATCCGAACTATTATCTAAACAAGTAATCAGGATTCGTAATTATTTAAACCGACACCGGATGTGCAACAACAAGCGTCTGTCATGTTGAAGTGCATTCGTGAAATTTGCGGTATTTCCATTGGCCTTTCAATAACTCATTAGATGCTTTAATTACATAACGGCGTAAGTAAATAACATGTAATTGCAAATTGCATCTCGACATCTGGTATATATAATAACAAATATAGAACATAGAATTTTGATTAGGTTTTCAGTGCGACATAGTTTTCTATCAAACACACCTCGGTTTTGTTCATCCATCTTAATTAAACCTATAAACTCTACACCCCATTGTCCCAAGGGAGGTGATCATTTCGAAAACATGGCGAGGTTATACAGATTGAATACAAGGTTTTGAGCAATTTGGTAATTGTGTGTCATGAACGAGTTCTTCCCGTTCATGACCTTGGGATAATCGAGAAATGATTTGCCTTCCGTATTTAATTTTAAAAATACAGAAGTTTGCCAATACGTGTGCTTGGTAACAAGCTCATTGCTGATGTTAAGTTGAAATTACTAAGATTATTGAAATATTTTAATATCTAATATCTCTTAGTTGAAATAAGAATATTCATATCCAAGAACGAATGCAATTAAAGATGATTTTTTACACATAAATGTTCAGAGAGAAAAGCAAAATAAATTGAAAAACGCTTAATTGATTCAACATCCAAAATAAAGGTATTCAATAGATTTGCATAGATGTTCGTAGTATGTGCACCAAGTTGGCGCACATCCTTATACCCCTAACCTGGTACTTGTTCAGGTTGTGCGCCATCTAGGACTCCAGGTGCACATACTACGGGAGCATCGGATATATTAGTCCTATATTGTCGAGTATTCATTTTAATTTTGGAGCACAAATACGATAAAGTTTGGCTCACAGTATATTAACTCGCACACTCGCCAGCATAATTTTGTGTAAAAAATATTTAAGAGCTAGAATTCTATAAGTTCACATGCACACTTAAAACGTTCATTTTGATGCGATTGATACGGATAGTGCTCTGATCAGAGCTTGATTTTTTTGTGTGGATACCCATATATCCTCGACTATTTTTGAATATCAATTGACCGTATATGCATGATGTTTTACTGAATGTATATGCATAGCATCAAGCCCACGGGTACATCCGATCAAATTTAATGTGTGATCCGAAATAGTAACTAAACAAGTAATTATGATAAAAAATATACACCAAGCGTGTGTCACGTAGAAGTGTATTCCCGAAAGTTGCGTTAATTCTATTGGGATTTTAAATTACATAAAGGCGTGAATAAATACCACGTGATTGCAAATTGCATCTCGACATCTGGTATATCTAATACCAAACGCAGAACATACATGGAGTTTTGATTCAAGATTCAAGTGCGTCACAGCCTTCTATTGACCTGATCTCAGTTTTGTTAATCCATTTCAGTTAAACCAATGACCTCTAAATCCCATTGTCCCAAGGGAATTGAAAATCTCAGAAACATGGCGAAGTTATATATATATATATATTAAATACAAAGTTCTGAGCAATTTGCGGATTGTGTGTCATGAACGAATTCTTCCCGCTCATAGCCTTGTGATAATCGAAAAAATGATTTGATTTTTGTATTTAGTTTTACACGTACAGGGATTTTATGAAACGTGAGCTTTATAAACGAGCTCATTGCTGATGGTAAGTTAAATTTACTAAGAATATTGAAATATTTTGAATACTTGAAATCTCCTAGTTCAGGGGTCACTAAACTACGGCCTGCGGGCCGGATCCGGCCCGCGGCGTCATTTTATCCGGCCCGCAATAACACGCAAAATAGTGAATTTTTTTGCCAAGGGAAATTTTCCCCGAGCATCGTCTTCCTTGTTTATTTCGTAACATTGGTCAATCAGCAAGATGCAAAAAAGTGACGTAATAACAGGCCTTTTCGCATCCGCTTAAATAATTTTGTTTTGTCACCCTGACAGATTTTCAGTGGTGTTGTAAACAATACTTCGTTTTTGCGATTTTGAATGCTATTCGTTAGTTTTTGGTTGTGTTTGAGAAATTTAAGTATGAATCAAATACGTCAATCATTATTTGCCTTCTTAGGAGTTGTAGTTTTAATAGTAGTAATGAAAAATTAGTCCAGAAATAGCTGTGACAAAATAGGCTAAAATTCTCTACCGGTACTCAACATTTTCTGCGAAAGATGCACTCGTGGCGCGTGCTTTCGACGAAACTGTTTACGTTTCTTGTGCTAAAATAAACGTCGAATGTGCATGTTGCGCTAACAATACTGTAATCCCTTGCGTACTGCTCCAATTTCACAAGTCACACTAACTTTTGTACCGCTTTAAAGCGGATATTCATTTTGGTATGTTACAAAAAAATTAAAGTTTATCCGATTTAAATAAAAACTGCGCTAGTGGATCTGAGTGAAAACAAGAAGAAACATTATCATTAAAAACAAGTTTATAAAAAACGATCAAGAAATAACGGAGATATCGGAATTTTAGTACCACCAGACAGGCCAATTTTTTTCATAAGGATTATATTACTTTTTTCATAAGAACTGTAATAAATATTAAAAAAGAACACATATCAATCACTAGTCTTTCGATCTGCGTCCCATCTATGAAATATTGAGACTATTTCAGGATTTTATTCTGGCAACGGTCTTGATACCGCCGAAAGATCGTCGCAAATAAAAAGAAATACACACGTCCACATAAATTTTATTGGTGTCCATAGACAATATTATTAATCTGTACTACGTATATAAATAGAGCGTAACTTTTAAAAATCCGAATGTTGGGAAATTTATGCGCTAATGAAAAAAGTCAGATACCAGATAATAGTTGTTTATTTTATCTAAATTATGTCAAAATTTCACGGAAATCCATGCTACAGCAGGCAGTCCGTAGTCGTTTTTATGAGCGGTATTCCGACACGACGTAACGGTACTTAGCAGACGTGATGCGTACCGTGCATTATTGGAGCGAAAAGGAGGATTTTGTAACATTCCTAATTCATGACTGCAACGTTTTGATAACAGCTAAACTCAGGATAGTTGTCTAGATATAGAAATCGTGTATATTTGTTTTCCTAGAATGTTCTCAATTTATATTCTGCGATATAGATAGAATTTAATATTCAAGTCTTCAGAAATATAGCATATATATTGTTGAATAAATTGAATGGATTTCCCAACGTTTGTGAATTCATTGTATTGCATTGACAAAAATATTTGCCCGGTCCGTTTCAACACAGTTTGAGTCATATACGGCCCGCGGTCAAAAAAGTTTAGTGACCCCTGTCTTAGTTGAATCGCAATCACATTTTATTTACTCACGCCGTTGTGCAATGAGTTATTGAAAGGCCAATGAAAATATCGCAACTTTCGCGAATGCCCTTCAGCATGGCAGACGCTTGGTGTTGCACAACTGGTGTCGGTTTAAGTATTTCCTATCCTAATTACTTGTTGAGATACTAGTTTGGATCACACATTTAATTTAATCGGATGTACCCGTGGGCCTAGTGCTATGATCTATTACCAGATGTAGAACATGAATTTTGATCAGGATTCAAGTGCGTCACAGCCTCCTTTTGATCTGACCTCAGTTTTGTTCTTCCATCTTAATTAAACCAACACCCCACCAACACCCCTACACCCCAGGGCCCCAAGGGAAGTGAAAATCTCAAAACATGACGGGGTTATGCATATTTAATACGTGGTTCAAAGCAACTGTGCGTATTAGGTGTAATTAATGAGTTCTAGCCGTTCATGACCTTACCTCCAAACATCAAAATAAAATCCCACAATCTTGAAACCGCAGACATTAAGTTTTAAGGTCATGGATTAATAGTGTTTGTAATTCCCAACAGCAATCCTCGCTCTTCTATATAAAAGGTCAAGTTTTTAAGATTTTTCAGTCTGCATCAAATACTCTGGAACAATGTCATCATAATTGAATGCAACTCTGCTAATTATAAAAAGAAATATTATTTAAAACTTTAGTTTCATGAAAGGAAGGAAAAAATAAGATTTTTTTGAATCTAATTTATTCATCAAATGGACTTCAAACCAAAAATAATATTTAAAGAGGTTGAAAGAGTTGAAAAATATTTTCTGCTTCGTAACAGAATTGAATTAGTGAAATTGCGGCGCGAGAAACTTGAACTGTTAGACATTTAAATTTTTGTTGTTCTATCGTTGCACTAAATCAATAAATACATAGGACTAGTGAACAAATGATGCAAAAATAGTTGTAAGATGCGTCACTATTTTCGAATATTGTTGATGCTGTAGATTTGAACAAAGGAAACTATTCTTCTGTTTAGATTATTAATTTTGCAGAACTACTCACATTCGCTATCGAACAGTGTAAACTAAATTTATTTAAAATGGGTTGATTAAGGTTATTTCAAAACTGCTTCCATTCTCAAAATAACCCTGTTTGCACATTCTTTATCCTTTAGATTTTAAGTTTATCCGGAATCCGTATCGGTAGTGATTGAACCAAATTCGAAAAATGTCATAATATATTTTTTCTTTATAATGATGTTACAAAATATTAATTGCAATGAATTACCACACCTTTTTTATATCTTTTTATTCCTATCAATAAATAGATCATAAAACACATTTCAATGAAGGATGTTGTTGTTTACTTCTTTGTTGTTATTTTCTTCCCTCCTTTTTACCAATGGTCAAGACACAAACAAGCATATGATATGTAAAGAAGTCAGCGATGTATTTAACAGCAACGACGTGAATTCTCAACCATCAGCTAGAAGACTTCAAGGCCCCATGGGAAAGAGAGGTCAACCTGGATTGAAGGGCGAAACTGGACCCCCGGGTGCGTCGGGTCAGCCAGGAACAGTAGATTATGAAAGAGTGGCGGAGCTTGTACGTGTTGAAGTTGCTAAAGGTATGATTAAAAATAGTTGTAACAACAAACAGCATCATGGCATTGTATACTAACATACAACATCGCTCAACTCTAATACTTAAATATTCGCTAGGCAATACTCTGGCAATGTGTGGATGTGGACTAATGGTTTATTTCTGTTATCTCTGTGGTTGATGTTGTTAATAACGTTGTCAAAATTTATAACCGTAATAAAAAACTAAAATTCAGATATTTTAATTTCTTATTGTATATTAGAATATTGTACGTCTCTTGTCGATAACCATTTCTGATTCTCGCAGCTCCCAAGTTAAGGTTTTTTTCCTCATTGTCTGGTAATTTTCAACAATTAATTCAACTGGTTGCAAAATAAAATTTAATTGCGCTGTTCTATAATTTTCCAGTGATTTATCCGTTTCTTTGCTCATTTTATATATAAGGAAGATTTTTCATATAAATACAAAATCAATTGCACATGAAACCGATAATTTGGAGCGAAAGTAAAACGATCTCCATCAATATTATCCTCATCAATATTTTCTACTTTTAATGCCTAATAACACATATTTTATTATATCAGAAATTGAAATAAAAATGAAAAATTTAGAGGAAAAAATAATGAACGTTTCTACAATTATCGAAGGGATAATTGCAAGAGGTAAGATCGTTTTTAGCTACACTTCAACTACCCATATGATAATTGTTTTGAAGGTGGATGCTCTTAATTAACAAAATTGATTACATATTTTATAGATCTTGCGTTCATGAGCATATCAGTGTGAATATCTGTAAATGTAATGGAAATGCAATGGAACGATGTTTTTATCAAACGAAACAAACACAGTCTACTTATTTTCAGAACAATGTGAAAGCATACGGGGTGGAGTTAGAGTCGATTCAAAATGTTTTTTAACCGAAGTTCATTCTACGGAAGACACCACTGTAGCCGAAGCTGAGCAAATTTGCAGGAACAAAGGGTCAAGATTAGCTGATATTTCTACCGAGCGAGAACACAATGCAATCATGGAATTAGTAAGAAACAAAATTCCTGCTGGAAGATCGTATACTTTTGTTTGGACAGGAATGAAACGAAATAAAGTACGTGAAGTTTATTTAAATGTATAAATCACAGGGCTGTTACACACATATTGTCAGAAAGTTTCATTTTGCAAATTGTAAATTGAGGTATAAAATTTTTTTATCACCAATTTCATCATTCTATTCACAGATGATATTTATATAAACTTTTTAAAGTTCTCTTTCATTTATTTTTATTTTTGTCAGAAAGGTAATGCAGTGTTATCGAACGGCCAAATATCTGGGTATAAAAGAATTCAAGCAGCCCCCGGTCAATGGACAACAGCTGGAGCAACGCGAACCCACGCTTATTTACTTGTCAGAAACAATTCCAACGACGCTGATCAGGGACTTGGATCGATCTGGCCATCATGGGATGCGGCAGGAGTCGTGTGTTCTGTATATTAAAAGTAAATTAATCCAACGCCTCAGCATTACGCAAGTATATACAGTTCACTGACAATAAAACATACGTATCATATTTTTTTTCAAACGGTAATTGGACCGTAGTTGACTCTGATACGAATAAATATTGAGTACATCCATCTGGTGAAGTAATGCATGCAAGAAATTGGTCAAGTTTGTTTTTCTTCATTTTTGATCATGCATTTTCCGAGCTAAACAAGGTTTTCTGAAATAAACGATTCCCTACTTTGAAGGGCAACATATGAGTTTTAATGAAGAGGGCAAATTCTTGACTATTATAGACTATTGAGAAGAGGGTTGCGAATAAACATAGCTAGTTGAATTATGTATAAGTAAAAATTGTCAAATGGTCACAAAGTTCACGTTTAACACTTCACTTATCCAGTTAGCCTCGAACCAATTTTTTGATTCCGTTCATTAAGTTCGGATTAGTTAGGTTGAGGTAGATCAGGGTGGTCCAAGGTTGCGAGATTGAAGGCTGCAAAAGAATTTGAAGAAGCCTTGAGGGCCACAGTCGGGAAAACCCCAAAGTGATCAAATGAGAGTACCGTTATTGTTATGTTGCATAAATGGCGTTTTTTTATTTTAATGAAGATATATAAAGCACGAACAAAATAACAAAATAATTTATCGTTTCTCGCTTTTGGGTTCTGCTTCAGATCTCCGTTTTGTCACTGCTGTAACATGGCCCACGCTTTGAAATTGAGTTGTGTTTTTACTAAAATGAAGACACAAAACGCCGGTGCGAAGTTGAGATAAAAAGCGCGACTCATCCCATCGGTCGGGCCCTGTCCGCACAAAACTAATCATTCTTTATTGTTTGCCCCACTTCCTTTCTCTATGTTGCTCATTTCTTGGAAACAATGCGCGCGTACGGTTGTATTGACACGTAGCCGTAACGAGCGGCTCAGCCTGCAGGGTGTTACGGGGTCGTTTCATGTTTGGAAATTTTTTCAACTCGAAATTTCTACTTTCTACTTAAAAAGCAACAGCGTCGTTATACGGTCAGTGAATGTGCAATACGGTTTAGCGGTCATACCAATATTAACTGTGCGTTATCATCTCAACGCAATAAACGCCACTAAACTTTCTTCTTCACGATATCTATCCTTTTATATAGTTGGCGCTGTAAATGAGCTTTATTCATGTATTAACTGAGATATGTTCCATACGCATCGTTCATGCTGTTTATTGACAAGCGATGGCACAAGGTTTAAAATCAAATGATAAACAAAATTATTTGAAACGCATGATTTTTTAATGTTAGCGTCGAGAGAATGTATTTTAAAACTATAGAGAAAGTTATTTTTCTTCGACTGATGAAAACCCTTCATATTTGGCCGCTCCCAAGGAGAAGGTGATATATGCTAATTCGAGGTTCTTCTCAAACTCCCGACACAATCACTCTAATTAATACAAATCACTACGTTTATATAAGAAAAATAGACATTTTAAATGATAATTTACGACAAGGAACAGTTTTACATTTTATATGCGTTTATTCGATGCTACTCGTGAGCATGTTTTTGTGCATATAAACGATTATACCGCCACTGGATATCACCGCGAGTCGTAAATTATATTCTCAAAATTAATACGATTTTTATTTCTGAATGCGGACACATAAAAATAAATTTCTTAGGAAATGGATTGATATTTTGCGACACATATGAAATTAGATTTGGAACCACTGGCGTTTATCATTCCTATATTTTTACATTCATTTTCACCGCCTTGACGTTAATAGATACAGCCTTGAAAAAGGTTTAATCTCGGGATCCCGGCCCGAGTTGGAATAGCTAAAAAACAAAAAAGTTCTGCCATTAAAACAAATATCTGCCGATGGTTTAGTGTACGCTAAAATTGTTCAGCGGGCGGCACGGAATGCCAGGGTTTGGATTACCCTTAAATTGATTATTGTCTCACATTAGTTTATCTGTGATTCTGATTAAATTTACTTTACATTATCTAACTAACATAAATAGAAAAAAAGTTCAATGCTCATATATAGTCACGGAGGCCGAAACGAATTGTTATTACCCACCACTGTCCCAGGTTTCACAGGTCCTGTGACAATGATAATTATGCATATACACAACTTTAGTCAAAATCCCAAATTTTGATAGCACAACGTTCGTACCACAATTTTCACAATACGTGTGACCTGCCTTATCAAATAAACATTGGACCTCACACAACTGGACCTCTGAGCATCAACCTCGCGGTGCGCCGTTTTAAATTTGACGGCCTCGTTACAGAAAACAGAAGGATTTTGGAGAGATTTTCAGTGAAAACCAGTTAAAGGTTGTTGCTGACGTTTAGTATTCAGTTACTTTCATTAACTGCTAACGCCAACTATATAGGCTATAGTTTCAATATTTGTTGGTTTAATTAAAATAAATTCAACCCAGTTTGTTGCATAGCTCTGACCAAAAATAAAATGTTGCTCCAATCAATGCCATGGCGGTTTTAGTGATTGATAACAATTGTTATTTACTTTCGTTTTCAAAGAAGTTCGAACCTTGTGTTGCTGTTTATTTTTCCACGTTTCACAATAAAACTTTGAAAAGAAGACTCATTTTAAAGGTTAAGTGATATATACATGGAACTCGTTTTGCTGGGTGTTTTGTACTTTAAAAGCGACCCCGCTCCATAACCTTATGTTTATTAAAACAGAATAAACCTTCATTGTAAGATTACGAACGAATATGAATAATAATGTCCTAATATTTATAGTGAAAACTCGTATAGGCGAAATGATGGAATATTTGAAGCCAACGCTATGAAGGGTAACAATTTTAATTGAGATTAAAGATATTGTGAACTATTATTTCCGTGCAACTATAGTGCTATGATAACTGAAAAACTGATAAATTTTAGTTTCAAAGTTTTAAAGATGAGTGTGCAATTCTGTCGCGTGCGTTGTAAATCCAACAAATTCGAATCTCGCAGCATTTCATGCATACAAAATCGAATAACCGTGTAACATGTTTTGATTACTGATTGACTGTTCAAGCATATTGAGATAGCGGCATTTGCGTATGAGTTGGATTATATTTTATCCGGCGGTTACACATATGTCACATCGCAAAACCAACTCGAATGACCGTTATTGTCTTTTATAAAATTTGTGTTTATTTTTTCGTGTGAGGTAATCAGGATTATTATTTCCATTTGAAGATATTGAGCATATCAGTTATTTTAATAAGCGCTCTTCGAAAATTTCCAGACGGTATTCCGATGTGCAATTAGTAATAAGCTCTACTACAATTCTCCTGTATCCAGGAAAGCTATTTAAAAAATTATCACATGATCCTATTAATTTAAATTTTCGAGCAAACTTCTAAAAGGTCGCCAATGAGAGTTGAATAGAAAACAAGCGATTCATTCAAGGAAGAAAAATCGTTGTTGGTCAAAATTTCATTGTGTTCAAGTTAAATAATCTTCTATGCACTGTCATGAAAGGTATAGTGATTGATGGCAATAGTTATTTACTCTCGTTGTCTGTGCTTGATCCACAATCGTAGCAGAACTGACGGAAATATATTTCACGTTTGGAAATCGAGAGAAGTTTTTAATATATCAAATAGATATGCCGTTTAGTGGTATAATTAACAATAAATTTTCGTAATTTTGAAGGTCGCCGATCAGTCGCATACGGATCTTATTTTTGTCTTTCACTATCATGAATATAATCCAATTACTGCATAGCAGTCAAGTTGCTATGTTAAAGGTAAAAGTTATGCCTGTGGTTCCAATGATAACCAGCGCCACAAAGATTTTCATTGATTGATGATTGTTCTTTACACAGCCTCTCAATAACCTATGTTTTGCAGAATAAATCAAACAATATTTTCAGGGTTCGATGCGAGAAAGATTTTGAACAGATTGAATAGGAATAATTTAAAATGTTACATTATTTTTAGTCAAGAGCAATATGAGTCATAGTCAAAATGTTATTATTCATTTACCTTAACTCAGGGCTAACGCCAGCCGAAAATATTTTTAATATTTGTTGGTTTTATTTATTGTAGGGATCAGGGAAGATTTTAAAAAATATATAATTAATAATGTTTTAATAATATTTTTAGTGAAAACCGGTATAGGCGGAATGATAGAATATTTGAAGCTAACGCTAGAAAGTAACAATTTTAATAAGATTGAAGATATTGTGAAGTATTATTTCCATGCGTCAATGATGTTATGATAATTTAAAAAACTTTAGATTTAAAGTTTCAAGGGCAAGTGTTTAATTCTGTGGCCTGCTTTGTAAATCCAACAAATACGATTTAATAACATGAGGATAATCCCATTTCTGCAAAGCTGGCAAGTTGCTCTTTGTAACGTTAAAACCCATGCTTGTGGTTACGATGAAAACCAGCGCCATAAAGATTTAATGATTGATGATGGTTCTTTACTCTCGATTTCAGCAAGCAAACCGTACTCTCTTAATCAAAACCTTGAGCTGCTGCGTATTTTTGTACTTCATAGGCGACCCTGATAATAGTTATTCACTCTCGTTTTAAAAGTTTAAACTATCTCGTGTTGGTGATTCTTTCTCCACGTTTCACGAATAAACTTTGGAAAGAGTTTTGCTAGAGTGTGTGCTATATTAATTTACCTCTTTCACAACTTGAAATATTCTGTAGCCTATGGTATTATTCCATGGACATTTATCATATAAAATAAATTGGCTGTGTTTTTTTTTCTTCTTTGCTTTGCCGTACATGCTCATTTAATTGACTATATGCACATGCTATTACTTACATCCGCCAATGATGCTATGATATCCTAAAAACTGATAAACCTTACTTATAAAGTTTTAGGGGCGAGTGTGCAATTCTGTCACGTGCGTTTTAAATCTAACGAATAAGAATCTCGCGGCCTTACATGCATGCAATATCGAATAACTGTGTAACATGTTTTGATTACTGACTGACTGTTCATGCATATTGAAATGGCTGTATTTGCGTATGAGTTGGATTATATTTTTTTCGCCGGTTACATATATTTCACATTGCAAAACCCACTCGACTGAGCATTATCGTTGTAAATCAATATATTTCTGCTATTTTCTCTGAATAGTCTTTCCTGAACTATGATTTTATTTGTGTTTGTTTTTTCGTGTGATGTAATCAGGATTTTAATTTCCACTTGAAGAAATTGAGCATATCAATTATTTTAAAAAGCGCTCTTCGAAAATTTTCAGACGGTATTACCATGTGCAATTAGTAAGGAGTTAAACTACAATTCCCGCGTATCCAAGAAAGGTATTTGTAAAATTATGGCATAATTCAATTAATTTCAATTTTTAAGCAAACGTCTAGAAGGGCGCCAATGAGAGTTAAAAAAATAACTAGCAATTTAATCGAGGAAGAAGAATTGTATTTGTTGGATTTTGCGAAGTTGAAAATAATTTAGTGTTATAATTAACAACAAATTTCGTAATTTCAAAGGTCGCCGATCAGACGCATACAGATCATATTTTTGTATTTCAATATCATGAAGATAATCCAATTATTGCGAAGCAGGCAGGTTGCTATGTGTAAAGGTAAAAGTTATGTATATGGTTATAATCATAATCACTGACACAAAGATTTTAATGAAAAATGATTCTTTTTTACTCTGATTTTCAGCGAGCAAACCGTACTCTCTTTAAAACCTTACATAATGAAAACTTCTCTCGATTGCCACACGTAAACTATATTTTCGTCGGTTCTGCTACGCGTTTTCAGCGGGCAAACTGTACTCTCTTAAAACTTTATATCGCTGCGTGTTTTTGTATTTCATAAGCGACCTCACTTCATAACCTATGTTTTGCAGAATAAATCAAATAATAGTTTCAGGGTTGCATGTGAGACAGATTTTGAGCAGATTGAATAGGAATTATTTAAAATGTTACATAATTCTTAGTATAGACCAGGGGTTCCCAAACCAGTGATCGCGACCTCAAATTGGGTCGGAGTGATATTTAGGTAGGGTCGCAAACAGGTCATGGGGTTGGTGGGGTCGCTGAGGTATGGTAGAAGATGGATGTACAAACCATCTAAGATTTGACAAACCATGTTGGATTTAGCATTTTGTAGCATGGCTTACTGTAAAACAGGCTCTTATGCATTGCTCTATGATTATGCTATAAAAATGTAGATGCCTATTGTGACATCACTGTTTTGTTGTAGCTTATTTTACTTAATACCACCACTTGACCAATCTCAAAAGTTCAGTAAAAGAAGCTCTAATAAAGTTTCTTGAAAAATGTATATATATTGACTTGGGGTCGCACTGGACACTTGAAAGTTGTGTTTGGGGTCGTCCTGAAAAAAGCTTGGGAACCCCTGGTATAGACCCATAATGATCATAGTTGAATTTCATGATTCATTTACCTTAACTCGGGGCTAACACCAGCCAACGATAGATTTAATATTGATAATTTTATCAAAATAGATTCAACCCAATTTGTCGCAAAGCTCTGTAGAGATAAAAGATTGCTATAATTATTTCCATGGTCAGTTTAGTGATTGATAATAAAATAAAACTAAACTAGCTCGTGTTTGTGTATATGTATAAAATTATCAAATAATGGCGTTCATCATATCTTACACAAAAACGCAAAAGGAAGCCGATAAAAGATTATTAGTGAAAACTATTTATTAGCAGAAGGATCGTATTTGATGATTTTTACCAAATAGAAGACGATCTAGGTATTTGAATAGCAATAGTATTTGAAATAAAATATTTTCTAAATACTGTCATGGAGGTTTTAGTCATAGATGATAGGAATTACTTTTACTCATTTTGAGGGATTAAATGATATTTTTATAAAACTAATTTTGTTGTGTGTTTTATGCTTCAAATGCGACCTAGCTAGTAGCTACATAGCCCCATTTTTACTAAAACAAACGAAATTTTCCATTATAGGGATCAAGAAAAATTTTGAACAAATATGAATAATAAAGTTTGAATATTTTTAGTGAAACCTAGTGTAGGCGGAATAATGATATATCAGAGGCTAACGCAACAATTTAAATTAAGATTGAAGATATTTTGATCTATTATGTTCGTGCGTCAATGGTATTGTGATATTCGAAAAACTGATAAACCTTAGTTTTAAAGTTTTATCAGGCTGTTCATGCATATTAAAATGGTTGTATTTGCGTATGCGTTGGATTTCATTCTGCGGTTACATATATATACGTCACATTGCAAAACCTACTTGACAGAGCGTTATTGTTGTAAATCAATATCTTCCTGCTATTTTCTCTGATTGTCATTAATAAACTATGATTTTAATTTGTATTCATTTTTTTGGTGTGATGTAATCAGGGTTTTTATTTCCACTTGAACATATTGAGCATATGAATTATTTTAATTTTATTTTAATCAATTATTTTAAGTGCTTTTTGAAATGTTTCAGCTACAAATTTCGTGTAACCAAGAAAGCTATTCGTAAAATTATCCTACGATCCAATTAATTCCATTTTCGCAAAATGTCTAAAAGGTGAAGAAAGTCAAATATCAAACAAACGATTTATTAGCAAAAGAAGCATCATATTTGTTGGTTATTGCGAAGTTAAAATTAATCCATTTTGTTGTGTAGCAGACATATTACTCAAAATTCCTGTTATAATTAACAATAAATTTTCATTATTTTAAAGATCGCCTATCAGTCGCATATGGATCATATTTTTGTACTTTACTATCATAGTATGGTTGGGAATTTTAGGGAAAACCCTTTAACCATTAACCGGGCAAAATTAACCGGTTAACCGCCAAGTGACGTTTGACGTAATAATTTATAATTTCAGATTGTTACGTCACAATGTTTATAAAGCAATTTCGCTTGTTCCTATTCCGGTATCGTTTATTAAAATTATCCACGAAGCGAGATAGTTTCATGATTGCTATGCAGCAAGAGATAGGCAGCGTGGTTCGGGCGTGTAGAAGTGTTTTAGAGAACCTGATTTCGTTGTTAAACGTCATTTATGTGACAAATTATCAGTGTTCGATGTGCAAATTTTACTTCGAGATATATATCATATAAAGAAAAAAGGCATCAACTGCGCACTTGCTGTATGACATTGAATATCCGATTTTGCAATGAAATCGTGAACAATATATTTCGAAATCGACCGAAAATTGATTCTGAATTCATCATTGTCAAATTTCCATAATCAGCAATCTTGCTACTTCCATTATTTTTCACATTTATTGAGTCCTTACCCACACAGTTCGTAATATTCTTTTGAATTAAATGCCACAAGAGATAAATTTGCGATGACGTAATCATATTTGAAAAAATTGTATGGTATGAAGATGATTTGTACCTGAGATGTCAGTTAACGGTTAAAATAAATCGTAACCGTTAACCATCTAAAATCGGTTAACCGGTTAACTATTCCCAGCCCTATACCATAAAGATAATCCAATTTTTGCAAAGCAGGCAAGTTGCTATGTGTATAGGTAAAAGTTATGCCTGTGGTTACGATGATAACCAGCGCCACAAAGATTTACTGATTGATGATGGTTCTTTACTCTCGTTTTCAGCCAGCAATCCGTACTTTCCTAAAACCTTGTGTTGTATTTTTGTACTTCATAGGCGACCATGATTCGTAACCTAAGTTTTGCAGAATGAATCCAATTATATTTCCAGGGTTGGATGCGAGAAGGATTTTAAACAGATTGAATAGGAATAAAATGTTGATTTTCATCAAAATAGATTCGATCGAGTTTGTTGCATATCTCTGTGTGAAGATGAAAGATTATTTCAATCATTTCCATGGCAATTTTAGTGATTAATAATAATAGTTTAAAGTTAAACTAACCTCGTGTTGGTGTCCCTTCTTACGCGCACAAAAAACTTTGAAAAGGCCTTTATTGGAGTGTGATCAATATTGAATGTCCAAACTTGAAATATTCTGTTGCCTATGTTATAATTCTAATGAACATCTCATCACATAAATTTGGTTAAGTATTATTTCCCGTATTTGATTGGCGGTGAATGATTATTTAGTCGAATACATGTACATGCATGCCTGTGATATATACGTAAAGTTACGCTATGAACTCGGCTGCTCGACTAAGCACTGTTCGAAAGTTTGGAATCTATTAAGGCAATGTTTTCCATAACATCTTTCGTGAATCGCAGTTTTTATTTGTTTTTGTTTGACACGAACTATGCATATGGATCGTATTCTAAAAGGTTGTTGTGATGCTTGTGATGTTGAACGTCTTGTTGAGATGATTGTCGATGTTGTTGTTGTACAAAAATGGCTTTTATTTGCAGATACTGAACCAATCAGTTTTGAATTTGTGGTACTTGGATATAGAAGAAGTTTATCTTTATCTTAAATTTTCTTTTAAAAAATTTTGACAAGTCGTATTCGATATTCCACTCTTTATTTTGCTGCGTATTTCATAGATGATTGTTTTGACATTTGAATTTCGTGTGCATATATTTGAGATTTTTTTAGTGTAGTTTAAATTCATATTCAGTTCAGCGATATTGAGTTTTACAAGTATTTTGATCAGCCTGGATTAAAATTTTAAGACTGTAGTTTGTTCACCACTAGTAAATAGTTCCACCATAATGTTCTTGTATTATTAAGAACTATTCGTACAATTATCAAATAATTAACTTGATCATTTTTTACACAAAAACTTCGAGTTGCCGATGACAGACAATTAATTAAAAACTATTTATTCGCAGAACGATCAGATTTGTTGCTAAAATATTCTAATTTGTTATGTTGCAGACATGCTGCACAAGATTCTTCTGCGTAAAGGTAAAATAATCGTTCAACCACAAAAGCTACTATCTCTCGTTTGGATACGTTGGATTATTATCCATTCGGCGGTTACATATATGTCACATTGCAAAACTCACTCAACTGAGCAATATCGTTGTAAATCAATATCTTTCTGCTATTTTCCCTAAATGGTCTTTCATTAACTATGATTTTAATTTTTGTTTATTTTTTGGTGTGATGTAAGCAAGATTTTCATTTTCACCTGAAGATATCGGGTATATCATATAATTTTATAGACGATGGTTTTTACAAAAGTAAAAATAATCCAATTTGCTGTGTAGCAGACATATTGCTCAGAATTTCTTTGTTTACAGGTAAATTAATCTCCTATCCACTACCACGAAAGATATAGTGATTGATGGCAATATCTATTTACTCCCGCTGTCTGCGTCTAATCTACACTCGTAGCAAACGATGAAAATAAATTTGACGTGTGGTAATCTGGAGAAGTTTTTAATATATCAGATAGATATTTTGTTGAGTGTTCTAATTAACAATACTTTTTCGCAATTTTTAAGGTCGCGCCGATCAGTCGCCTACTGATCATATTTTACTAACAAAGTGATAATTCCATTTTTGGCAATGAAGGCAAATTGCTATGTATATGTAAAGGTAAAAGATATGTCGTTTACTATAATAACAAGCGCCACAAGGATTTTGTTGATTGATGATGTCTCCTCACTCTCGTTTTCGGCGGGAAAACCGTACTTTCCTAAAACCTTGTGTTGCTGCGTGTTTTGTACTTCATATGCGACCTCGTCTTATAACCCAGGTTTTACAGAATAAATCAGATCATACTCAGAGCTAACACCATCCGACGATAGTTTTATTACTGTTAATTTTTTCAAAATAGATTCAACTTAATTTGTCGCATAGCATTGTGTAGAAAGAAAAATGCTCTAATCATTGCCGTGGCCATTTTTGAGATGTATAAAAATAGTTTAAGCCAACCTCGTGTTGATGTATGTTTTTCTACAACGCACAAAATACTTTAAAGAGGGTTTTGTTGAAGTGTGATCGATCTAATAATTTACTTTTTTTTCTACTTAAAATATTCTTTTGCTTATGAACATACTTTTTTAGTCGACTATAGTATATGTATATGCACGTAAGCGGTAAATACGTAGTTGTACATATTACGCTATAAACTCCGTTCGGCTAAGCGCTGTTCTATAGTTTAAAATATAGCTAGCGCAATGTTTTCTCTAAGATCTTTTGCCAATCGCTGTTTTTGTCTGTTTTGGTATAACACAAACCATGCATATCAATCGTACGCCAAATGATTGTTGTTGGAATGCTTGTGATGTTGTTCGCCTTGTTGAGATGAATGGCGGTGTTGTTGTTCTTGTTGGTAATAAATTGCTTTGATCCGCAGATACTGAACCAATCAACTTTAATTTTATAGAACTTGAATATGGAAGAAGACGCTAGTAGCTGTTTATCTATATCTAGAAAAATTTAGTGATTTTTCTCAATTCGTATTTGATATTTCACTGATTGTTTTGCTGCGTATTACATAGATGATTGTTTTGACATTTGATCTTCATGTGCATGTATTTGAGCATAGTTTATCAAAGTAGGTAAAATTGAATTCAGATATATTGAGTCTTTCAAGTACTTTAATAAGCCTGACTTGAAATTTCAAGACCCCCTGTATCAATGAGAAATATTCCTAAAATTATTAAATAATTAGATTCATCATTTTCACCCCACTAAAGGTGACAGCAACTAAGTTCTAGTATTTTCTCTTAACTAATCTAACCTCTAACGAGAGGCCGAGGCTCGTCATATCAGTACACCGCCATACAGGCCTCCTCTATATTGGAATAAATGAATATTCGCCCTGATTCAAAGTTGTAATCCAGTGAGCGAAAAACGAGTGTTTGGTTTTGCAAAAAATAAAAACTCAGGCAAGCAAGCAAACTCAACAGAGCATGCGTGGTTTTACTAACCCTTAATAAATGGAACTGCCTCGACTAAGAGTACTAGTCTGATGAAAATGTGTCGAATCGGAATCTTCATCTCGAATTCAAGAATTTCGTCATGTTTGTTTCGAAGGACGATTCCCGATTAACGTAGGTTAGAATGAAGCTTCAATCTATTCGCATCAAAATATATTTTATGCAAACTTACTCACTACTCTAGAGCGGAAAGTGAAATTGTTTTCTCTTTTTTATTTTAGGATACATGTTGCGTCACAAGAAAGAGAGTTGTGGCTGCTATTTCTATCTTTATGAAACGATGACGATGACGCCACCACAACGCCCGTGAGAGTAATATTCGGTTGATATTTTGTTGTCAATGGTTAGAGTGTGCAAAATCCGATGCCAGGGTTATGCTAGTTTAAAAGGCAAAAGTTTTAAAAGTTCATTTCCTGAAATCAAACAGGTCAGAAAAGTTAAAAAAAAAAGGTGAACATGATAAAATATTATTTCTATCAATTACTCGCAGTTTAATGAAAAATATCAGTGAATATTGTTGTGTTATTCAACGTGGCCTTTTCCTGTCCATGTCCAATCGTTGAGACGGTTTTCTGCATAGCTATTTTGTTCGCAGTTTATACAACATTATGTAAAGCATATTTTACCCTCAATTTATCAGTCAAGAACCTGATGATGATATTACCCAAGCAGTTTTCAGATTTATTAGAAAACTGAGACAACGAACATGATATTGCAACAAAATACCACTATTCAAGGACTTGTAACCATTTTAGCCACGGCTCTGATGACAATTCTATTTAAAGTACTTTTACAGTTTTTTAAAACATGAAAATATCGCAATTTAGGGACAAACATCATGCTGGATTTTAGCTCTGCTTGGATTTTAAATTAAAATTATCTCCCAATATTTCACTGAAAGCTGAGATACATACATGATAACAAACGAAACGAAATACCGCGATTCAAAGACAAATATACACTTTGACTATATTTGACATAAGCTTTACTGTTAGAATAAATTTCAGGGGGAAGGATATTCACCACGTATGTAGGAGTATGTAGTGAAATCACTGTTCTTAGTGATACATTTGCACAAATGCTGCTAGCTTTAGCGCATGTTTTGAAGGATTTAATTTTTTTATAAAACATGTTCATTTGGTGGAAAGCAAACAGTGCACTCCAGTCAATGTCTTTGATGCCCAATCCAGCAGTTTTGTGAGCCTTTCGGTGGAGCGGAAATATCTTGAGAGTAGAATATGATTGAATTCTTGGGCAATAGTCAGAATGTGTAAAATCTGATGTCAGGGTTATGCTAGTTTAAAACGCCAAATAGTTCAAACGCTCATTTCCTGAAATCAAAAAGGTAAAAAAAGTTCAAAACAAGTGTAACAGGTTAAAATATTATTCATATCAATTAATCACAGTTGAATCAAAAATATCAGAGAGTATTGTTGTGTTATGCAACTGAGATAATAGACACACAGATTCATGAAAATATCGTGATTCAGAGACAAACGGCACGCTAAACTTGAGATCTGCTCGAAATTTTAATAGAAATTTCTTCTTTATATTTCGGATTCAAAATATCGAATATAATTAATTCTTATTTGGATATTTGTTTTCTTCTAAACGTCAGAACTAGTTGGCAGATGGGAAAAAGTCAGTTGGGAATGATACTCGGCGGAAGCACTTTCCAGTCGTTGCGGAAATTACCGAACCTCGATTCCAAGTCGAGTCAATGACTTTGGAGTCTCATCGGTGGTTAGTTGCATCCGAGTTATTTTATTCAGGTAACCCAAGTAAATTCCGGCCATCGATAAATTGTCATTTGAGCCCTCACAGCGCAGCTATTTTCATGTTGAAATATTTAACATAAGCTTTTTATTTCAAGGGGGAGGGGGGCTTATTCACCACTTATAGTGGGGGCGTAGGGAAATCACTGTCTCTAGTGATACTTGTACGATTCAAGTTAGTTAATCGACGTTTCAAACGAATTTCATTTTTTATTATACAAAACATGCTCAAATGGTAAAAGCAAATAATACTCTTCAGTCAATATCTCGGTTTTTGAGGCCAGTGGTTTTCAAGCATTTCGTTGGACCGGAACGCCTGAAGTATTGTGGATACAAAATGGCCGTGAACATTTCAGGCAACCCAGGTTCAGGTCGCGACACAAAGATTTGGTTAAAAATGACCCTAAAGTTCCCTGTAACTCCGCTTTAAAAGTACTGGTCTATGCAAACAGACTTAATAATTATACATCAATACGCTATTGTTTGCTTTTCACCGGGTATTCATGTGATGCTATTATTTTAACACAAAATTATCTAACGATGCCCAGTTATTGGTCACAGATTAGGTCTATTAGACGTATGGGTGGCCGTTTCGGATCGAATAGTAAATAATTCGAATCAGTTCTGACGATAATTTTGAATCGCAGCTATTCTGTTTTTTATGTGTCTGGAGTACCCACTAATAATAAAAAAAGTGCCATGCTATTACATATCAAACGAGTATTAGTCATCGATTTAAATATATATTTTATCCGGCATGATATCATGGGGCATTTGAAAATGCCCAGCCCCAATTAGTTGTATTGACAACAATGATGGATTAGATCATTAGATGAAGGTATTGTTGTTTAATTATGATTTCACAGTGGGAATTATAACACCTGACGGAAATTTCTTCGATCATTCGATTATCGTTTTTTGCACAAAATTCATTCCTGTAGTCGGCTATATACCAGTTTGTGTACCTTCAAGGCACCTAAATTTAAAAAAAAAATAATTTTGTAAAATATCTCGACCCAATGTAGTGAATGACATGTTTACGGCCACAAATTTGAATGGCTAATATTATAGACAATCATGTTTTTTTTATAAAAAATTTAGTTCCCGATAAGTACCCCGAAGTGAGAAAGATGCGCTTGTTTGCACGAGGTATTGATTTTGTTCGATTCCATATATTTAGTAATTTAGTACTTGGAAATGAAAAAAGTTGCCAGAATGCTGCGAGGCCTTCAGGTTCTTTAGTTGTTGTAATTCCTGGAAACACATTTAATTAACATTCGATGTCACAGTCACGATGAATGAGTGAATTAAGTGAAAATTAAGTAGAAGCATTGTTTATCAATTAAGCTACCATAGTAAGGACTATAATACGTAGAGCAGAAAATATTCCACAATGAAAAATGTTTTTGATCTTTAAATTCCGGATTAATTTTTTAAATTCCCGGACACAATTTCCGAATATGTGGCTGAAGTTGCGGAGGGGACAAGTTACTTCATTGGTGGAAAATGGAGTGGAGGAAAATGGAGTATAATTCAAATTAAGTAAGTGAACGTCATCTACCTCGTGTGCCTTTTGTCAAAATCGAAATAGAACCGCAATGTAAAAAATCCAGATTAATGTTGTTAGAATTGTACTATACTTGATATGATATAAAGTTACATGTAGGTCAGAAAGAAAGAACATATAATATAATTATTTGTCATCAGCGAGCTTTAGAATTGCAAACAAAATGCGATATTAATTGAATGCTGAGGTAATTGTGATATCAAAATAACAAACCTAAATCAACAATAGGAGATCACTCGTTCACTGTTGCACGTTAGCCAGCAAAATTTTTGAACTAAAGTTAAACAAGTTTTCAGATATCACAGCACCATTGGCGTGTAAAATAATGATTCACAATATCTTCAATATCAATTGGAATGGAATGGAATTAATTGGATGAGAATAATTTTCATCGCAGTAAAATTTGAATAATGCGATTCATTAACTACGTCATGCCTCCCCCACCTTGTTAGGAAGGAAAGGCACGGAAAGTCTTCTAGTAAAACCTATAACAGTCTTCACAAAACATCATTTTGTTTCTTGCATTGAAAAAAAAAATTATTCCTTCCGTTTTGCTTGAGAAAATATAAGAAGTAAGCAAAGAGTGATAGATAGTAAGTCATCTCGTCAGCGACATTTTGAGTATTAATTAATTTCATCTGTGAATATACCCAAAACGGAACTTCATTTCGAAGACATGCATTGCGGCATACACTTCTAAAATTTGAGTTGTGGCAAATCCTTGCGAAAATTTATAATATTATTGAATATTGAAAGTTAGCAATCATAACTGGAGCAACAACAACGAATTCAAAATAAATGACCGAAATGGGGCAGCCAAAACAATTTATGGAACGCGAGACCCATTAGTAATACCTTGTGGCGAGGAAGTGACTAAGTAAATACAGACGTAACAAAACAATACTGACTAACATGGCTAAGTGAAATGCAAGATGTTGACTACAAAAATGTCGTTTGGTAACATTATGTTTTATTCAATAATAGCACTTGCAAAGATCGACTGATAGGCGGAAATAATTTGCTTTTCGTATCTAATTTTACAAATACAAGAGTTTGATGATACATGAGCTTTATAAACAAGCGCATTGCTCATGTTAAGTTGAAAAAATTAAAAGTTAAAATTAAGATTATTAAAATATTATAAATACTCAATATCTCGTAGTTGAAATACTAATAATTATATTCAAAAATGAATACAATTAAAGATAATTTAGAAAATAGCAAAACATTTCAAAGAGGCTAGCAAAACAAATTAATCAACGCTCAATTAATTCAACATGCAAATTTAAGTATTTAAACGATTTGCATAGATGTACATGAATTTATTTGTCTTGTGAGGTCGGATATTCATTTTATTTGAACAGATCATATGACATGTTTCGTGTAAAGTAAATTAACTTGCACACACGCCAGCATAATTTTGCAATATAAATATTTTATAGCTATGATCCGATAAGTTTAATTACGTTTCAAAACGTCCACAAAGTTTGATGCTATTGCATCATCATATCACTGCAGCACAGTGGCTGCGCGTGGTCAATTTGACAACAGGGGCAAGCTACTGCGGGACCAAGTCACCCCCATCTACGGGGACAGGATGAGCGCTGTAAGTTCTCCCATCATTTTATGAGTATAAAAACCATTCCATCGGTAACAACCAATCGGCAAAAGCGACAATTTTTAACGATAAGAAAGTGTCTTTAAAACCAGTCCAAGTCAAGGGCTTAATAAATATAGACATAGTTTATTTTGAAACCTCTTTCAAAAGGAACGGCAATATTTACCCAGATAAATACAATGACATATTAACAGAAACTTCGGGAAAGCAGACAAAACCTAAAATAAGGTTTAAAACGTTACTATGAAGAAAGGACATGCAAAGATAAGGACATGCGTCGCTCACTCATAGATATATATGCTGCTAGACTTCTACTGCTTGAACATATATGCAACACGACGCGGTTTCTTGGAAGCAAAATGCTCAATAACGCGCTGATTAAAGTCATGCATCCCAGAAATAACATCTCTGTGAATGAATAAAACAGCCAATGAATTTAATCTATCTTGCTTCATTGTGTTTCTGAGATACGTTTTAATACGCTTCAGCGTGCTGAATGTTCGCTCTGCGTCGGCGGAAGAAATAGGCGTCGTCAAAATGATGTCCAGATAGTTACTAGAGTGTTATCTATGAGGAACCCATAGAGCGCGCAAGTTGATGTGATGTTCAAAAAAATTTGATTGGTGTATATACATCGCAATTCATTTTTCAATTTACCTACGTTTATCATGGGGTAAAATTTGGAAACAGTAGCCAACAAATGGATGGGAAATTGACGTGCAAATTTTGAAAAATTTTTGGGGTTCATCAAAGAGAACGCGGCAAGGTGTTCAGTGCGCAGACGATTGCCTATTTGATTCACCAGAATGTCACAGCATTCCTTTGCAGACAAAATCAAACGCTGCGTTGTTTGCCCGCGAGATACAGATACAGCATCGAAGAAGTCTGAAATACACGACTGCACAGACGCTCCATCCATTAGGCTTGACTGCAATGCGCCGTATAATACATCCAAGTGATAGAATATTGTGGAGAAAAAAGCGAGAAAAAATGAAAACTCACCATCTTCTAGCAGACGCTTTAGACCTGCCGCCTCCCTCACAGAGCGTTCGTCCCAAACCGGAGAGCTTTGAATGCCATTGAAACACTCAATGAGCTCAGACCTAATTTCGAACACGCCCTGCACCACGCGTGATTGGAAGTTCCAACGTGTTGGTGCACAAGCTGGGAGACGGCGGCTACATATCTGGCGAAGGAGGTCAGAGCGCTTCGGCGAAACGGAAAAAAATGAAGAAAACCCCGAAACATTTGCAAAAAATATACGGACGAGAGGGGTATCAAGACACATATTTTTAATAATGAGGTTAAATTGGTGTGCATAACAATGTAAAAAATGCGCATGAGGAAAATCTTCTTTTATATAAACTTGAACACCATGTTTCGACCCACTCATGACTGCCGCGCCGTCATAAGTTTGAGCTATCAATTTTGACTTCGCGTTGTAAGGCTGTAACACTTCTTTCAGTACAGCCGATATCCCGCAAGCCGTGCGATCAAGCCGTGCGATCTCGGTAGGTTTACCATCTTTCACAAACCGAAAAATCACAGCCAGTTGGGAAACGCACGCAATGTCAATTGTCTCGTCAGACTGAATCGAAAGAAACTGGCAATTTTCAATTTCCAGAGCCAAATGTTGTAAATCAATTTTATACATTGAGTCGAGCAAATCATTTTGGATATCCTTGGATGTCCCTTTCGAAACAGTTGCGGCATCAAGATGATCTCTCAATACTGTATCTAGGGATGCTGTGTATTCCACCATATCCAAAAATACCCCTCTATTAGAAGAGCCAGCCCGTTCATCGTGCCCACGGAGGGACAGCTCGTGACAACCAATGAACTTCAAAACATCTATCAATCGACCGAGAACATGGCGGTTTTTCTCGACGTTTTGGTTGTGCCGACGAATAGAAACCGCGCGTCCTTCATCCAACTGTGCTGCATTATTAACATTTCCGAATGTTCGGTATTCTACTGCATTGTCCAGATGCTCCATAGAAGATTGATGATCCCTGGCACGCTCGGAAAGATGTTTAAGATCTCTAAAACCAAATTTACACCAACGTGAGTCACGGGCGGTAGCAAAAAGTAGGCAATAAAAACAAAAAAGTGCATTTTTGTCCTCGCTGTAACACAACCATACGTGTTTTTTATACCAAGTTTCTGCGCAGAATGTACGCCGACGCTTTCATCCGTCATGGGATTGTTCCAGTGAACAATTTTTTGGTTGATAAGGCCCAAGACGTTGTACCTCTAATTTTTGTTGTACCAGACGTTGTACCGGCGGCAGCTGCGAAAACGGAGTGCAAAGGAGTGCATCAGCCTTATTCATTATGAGGTCTAAGGCTAAGAAATGCGAAGCCGGAAAGAAGTGAGGAGTTCAAAAGGAATGTGGAAAATCGAAAGCAAATGGACTAAAGGTCTCTAACTGATTCAAATAACGAAACAAGCGACATAAACGAAGGCGAGGAAACTATCAACTCTTCAAGCAACCAACGAACGAGAAGGAATGCATGAATATGTCAACACGTTGTTGTAAGAAACGTCGGCATTGTGTCGTCATAATTTCGGGGCTAGCCCCGATCGGCCCCGATGATTTAGTAAAAGAAACAGAAAACAAACGAGCAAAACGCGGCGAGTGGAAGATAAAAGAGAGAATACGATATACAATGAGCAACCGGGGCAAAATCGGCGTCGCCCCGTCGACGTTCGGCGAAGGCTTTGCGAGCGAAAAATGAACCATGTCGGGAGAATATGGCTAGTGTAGACAGTCTGTGCAACCGATATTGAGGTATTTTTCGAATATTTTTTATTATACCGAAAAAACAATGCCCCGGTTGGCCCTATTGACGCGCCGCCACTGCTGCAGCATCTATATTATATATGATCGGATCAAAGCTCAATTAAATTGGATGCATGTTCATGTTTTCTTGACTTTTGTGGTATGTTGATTGACTGTATATATGCATAGCACTAAGCCCATGGGTACATCCGATCAAATTTCATGTGTGATTTTAATTAGTATCTAAACAAGCAATCGGGATAAGAAAGATATAAACCGATAACAGGTGTTCAATATCAAACATTATTCTCGCAAGTTGCAATTTCACTGGGCATTCAATAACTTCTTAGAAGTTCAAATTACAAATCGGCGTGAATAAATAGCACATGGTTGCAAATTGCATCTCGATTTATTATCAAATATTCAACATTTGATTTAATATCAAATGCAGAACATGGATTTTTGATTAGTATTCAAGTGCGTCACAGCTTTCTATTGAACTGACCACAGTTTTGTTTATCCATCTTAATTAAACAAATGACCTCTGCACTCCATTGTCCCAATGGGTCCATAATCGAAAATGATTTACTTATCGTATTTGATTTTACAAATACAGGGATTTGATGATACGTGAGCTTTGTTAACGAGCTCATTGCTGTTGGTAAGTTAACAATACTAAGATAATTGAAATATTTAAAATATTTAATATCTCTTAGTTGAAATAATTATAATAATCCAATAACGAGTGTAATTGAAGATAATTTTTTTACACAAAACTGTTCAGGGAAAAGAGCAAAATAAATTAAAAAACTCTTAATTGATTCAATATGCAAAATAAAGGTATTCAAGTGATTTGCATAAAGGTACATGGATTTATTAGTTCTGTACGGTCGAATATTCAGTATAATTTCATAGCATGACACGCTCAAGTTTGTTTAACAGTAAATTGACTCGCATACTCGCCAGCATAATTTTGTGTAAAAAATGATTCGTTAAGTTCACCTACTTTTCAAAACGTTCAGAATTGATGCGATTGTATCACCTTAACACTGCAGCACCTACTTTCAAACTGAATGTTCTGGTCGAGGCTTGATTGAATTGGTAGCATGCCCATATTTCCCCGACTATTTTTGTATACGATTGACTGTCTATGCATGATTTTTTACTGTATATGCCTAACATCGGGTACATTCGATCAAATTACACAAGCCATAATCAAAAAGCCGCAGACATTACGATTAAAGACGTTAAGATTAAAATTTATTGATCACATGAACTTCAAGCCAGGATTATTATTAAAGAGGCTGAGATAGTTGTGAAGAATATTTTCTGCTGCGCAACAGAATTGAATTAGTGAAATTGCCGCATAAGATATTTGAACCTCTATTGTCTATCCATTCTGATTTTTGTTGTTCTATCATTGCACTAAATTAATAGGACTAATGAACAATAGATGCAATAATAGTTGTGAGATGCGTCATTATTTTAGTCTCTCGATCACGCTGTAGATTTGATTGAAGATAGTGTTATATATTCATTATATACGGTATATTGGAATATTTACCACTAACGGATATTGATTTTAATTGGGATTGTAAATGTCTTGAAATATTATATCCACAATCCCAGAGGGGTATAAAGTCTGAAAATGTGGTTTTGAAAATTGCGTGCGTCATAATTTTATTGGATAGATATCAATAACGCGGTCTGAAATGCATTTGAATTACTGTGTATGCACATCCTTTGAATGGCTATCTATTGAGCTGACTTATATATGTCGCGTTACCAAACACTACTCGACTTGGCAATATTATTCCCAATCGATATTGTACAGCCATTGTCTCCAAACCATTTTTTGTAAATGTCGTTTGGTGATCAAAATCAAAATTTCAATTCTGGCTGAGGGATATTGATGACTTATTCTCTTAATAAATTTGACGGTGTTTATAAAGATAATTCAGTTTGTTGTAAAGCTAAGGTAGACTTGTGGTTCCTGGATAGGCTTAAGATACACATGCACGGTGGTTTTAGTGATTGATGCCATTAGTTATTTACTCTCGTGTTGAAGCCTCAACTACACATACTCGTATAAAACCCTTTATTTGTGTGTGTTTCAATATTATAAAGCAGGGAATGTATATATATATATATATATGTTTAGAAACAGACATAGGAGGTAAATTTAAAGAATAAGAATCAAGACCTATTTCAATACATATGCAGAATGGTGATGTGTTATTTTTAAGGGTATAGATCAGGGGCGTGCAACCTTCAATACTGTAGGGCCAGATAGATTAAACTCGGTGAAAACGCGGGCCGCACCTTA
Organism: Styela clava; assembly: GCF_013122585.1. Lineage (NCBI taxonomy): Eukaryota > Metazoa > Chordata > Ascidiacea > Stolidobranchia > Styelidae > Styela > Styela clava. The sequence continues at coordinate 17,434,219 of NW_024102834.1, read as the reverse complement.
ACATAGACTATAATTCTAGTAGTTGAGGGCACAAAAATTTGGTTATTGATCTTTTGACATGCGTATGCGTTTTTTTGAAATGCGTTTTCACAAGCTAGCTGTTAAGGCATTGTAAAGTCATATGCATAGATATTAAATTGGACTCAGATGTAGCTTTTGCAACAAAGAGAATCAGAATTACTCGCAAGTACCAAATTAAATCAAAAACTCGATTCGCGCGCCGCACATCATTCAAAATTGAAACTTCTCCGCGGGCCCACAAATCCTCCTTGAAGACCGCAATTGGTCCGCGGGCCGCACGTTGCACACCCCTAGTAGGTCAACTTACTTATCTCATTTACTTTCATCTACTTTATTTCAGACAGGATGGGTCTATTATCTTTCATTCTATTATTTGCTTTGTTTAATATTATCGCAACACAAAGCAGAAGCAAAAAGTCGATGATATGCCAATATTTCCTCGACTATTTTTGTATATCGATTAAATTAACCTTATATGCATGATGTTTTGCTGTATGTTTATGCCCACGGGTCATCCGATCACATTTCACGTGTGATACGAAATAGTAACTAAACAAGTAATTATGATAAGAAATATACACCAAGCGTGTGTCACGTAGGAGTGTATTCCCGAAAGTTGCGTTATTTCTAATGGAATTTCAATAACTCATTAGAAGCTTAAATTACATAAAGGCGTGAATAAATAACACGTGATTGCAAATTGCATATCGACATCTGGTATATCTAATACCAAATGCAGAACATGGAGTTTTGATTCAAGATTCAAGTGCGTCACAGCCTTCTATTGACCTGACCTCGGTTTTGTTAATCCATCTCAGTTAAACCCATGACCTCTAAATCCCATTGTCCCAAGGGAATTGAAAATATCAGAAACATGGCCAAGACCAAGTTATATATACTAAATACAAAGTTCTGAGCTATTTGCGGATTATGTGTCATGAACGAGTTCTTCCCGCTCATAGCCTTGTGATAATCAAAAATTGTTTAATTTTCGTATTCAAATTTACACGTACAAGGATTTTATGAAACGTGAGCTTTATAAACGAGCTCATTGCTGATTGTAAGTTAAATTTACTAAGAATATTGAAATATTTTAAATACTTGATATCTCTTAGTCGAATTGCAATCACATTTTATTTATTAACGCCGTTGTGCAATGAGTTATTGAAAGGCCAATGAAAATATCGCAACTTTCGCGAATGCCCTTCAGCATGGCAGACGCTTGGTGTTGCACAACTGGTGTCGGTTTAAGTATTTCCTATTCTAATTACTTGTTGAGATACTAGTTTGGATCACACATTCAATTTAATCGGATGTACCCGTGGGCCTAGTTCTATGATCTATTACCAGATGTAGAACTTGAATTTTGATTAGGATTCAAGTGCGTCACAGCCTCCTTTTGATCTGACCTCAGTTTTGTTCTTAATTAAACCAACGACCTTTACACCCCAGGGCCCCAAGGGAAGTGAAAATCTCAAAATATGACGGGGTTATGCATATTTAATACGTGGTTCAAAGCAACTGTGCGTATTAGGTGTAATTAATGATGTAATGTAGCCGTTCATGACCTTATCTCCAAACATCAAAATGAAATCCCACAATCTTGAAATCGCAGACATTAAGTTTAAAGTCAAGGATTAATAATGTTTGTAATTCCCAAGAGCAGTTCTCGCTCTTCTATATAATAACTTAAGTTTTTAAGATTTTTCAGTCTGCATCAAAATCTCTGAAACAATATCATCATAATTGAATGCAACTCTGCTAATTATAAAAAGGAATATTATTTAAAACTTGAGTTTCATGAAAGGAAGGAAAAATAGGATTTTTTTGAATCTAATTTATTCATCAAATGGACTTATAAACAAATGATGCAAAGATAGTTGTAAGATGCGCAACATCTACTCACATTCGCTGTCGAACAGAGTAAACTAGATTTAAAATGGTTTGATTGAGGTTATTTTAAAACTGCTTCCATCCTCAAAATAATCCTGTTTGCAAACTTTTTTTTAGTAGATTTTAAGTTTATCCAAAATCCGTATCGGTAGTGATTGGACCAAATTCGAAAAATGCCATAATATATATTTTTTATTTATAATGATTTTACAACAAAATAATAATTGCAATGAATTACCACACAACTTTTTTATATCTTTTTATTTCTATCAATGAATAGATCGAAAAACACATTTCTATGAGGATGTTGTTGTTTACTCCTTTGTTGGTATTTTCTTCCCTCATTTTTACCAATGGTCAAGACACAAACAAGCATATGATATGTAAAGAAGTCAGCGATGTATTTAACAACAACAACGGGAATTCTCAACCATCAGCTAGAAGACTTCAAGGCCCGATGGGGAAGAGAGGTCAACCTGGATTGAAGGGCGAAACTGGACCCCAGGGTGCGTCTGGTCAGCCAGGAACAGTAGATTATGAAAGAGTGGCGGAGCTTGTACGTATTGAAGTTGCCAAAGGTATGATTAAAAATAGTTGTAACAACGAACAACATCATGGCGCAGTATGATATCGATATACTCTAATACATAGGTTCTCAAAGTGCTCCGTACGGAGCCCCAGGGCTTCGCGAGAGGAACCCACGGGCTCCGCGAGCTATTGATTACTTTTCAAAATACTGACTAATTTTGTAACTGTTCAAAGAAGCAAGAACAGCTTTGATATAATTTGACAATATTATAGCCTTGAAATATGGTGAAGAGGCGGAATTAAAAATGACGTTATTTATGAGCTGGAGCGCAGTCAGGATACTTGAAAGGGTTCAAAATTGAAATCGGAAATTTCCGCGCAACATCATTAGCAATTTAAAAGGAAACGGATAACGAGATTTCTTTTGCGTAAAATATTCAATGCATGACCGATGTGAGTATTTAAAGTGTCTTGTCGTAATAAATTAAGTCTGCTCATCGTTTCTCACGTTTCATTCGAGATTACTATTAGGATTGCTAAAAGGAAAGAATACTATTCTAAAATAACATATCATAAACTGCCAATTATAAATAAATTGGAGTTGTATTTTTGCGATTTGTCAAACTTGATTTGTTCTTTCGTACTCGAGATTAAGTTTGAGCAAGATAAGATCGCCGTTTGAAAAATCACAAGATCTGGGCAAAATACGAATGATTGAAATTTATTTTATTGCATGCGGCTCCGTTGGTAGTTTCAGAATGAAAAAAAAGTACACCGTGCGTACAATTGACTGTGTTTCGATTTCGCAGTTACCACGATGAATAACTAAAAAAAAAAAAAAACTAACAAAACATCAAATTTTGTGATTTACATACAATGCCTATAAAAGCGTTTTTAATCTGACGTGAGTCTGCTGAAACCAAACTTATAGTGTGATCTTCCATTTTAAGTTTTAATATTTTAGAATGCCGTTTTTCAATCAAGGAATTTGAGCTGCGGATTTACCTCTTTATTAATTATTATTTTTAGCATTTCGTCGCAGATGACTATAATATGGTAACATGTTTTTCACATTGAACTCATAATTCCCCACGAGAACAAATGAGCAACTATCGTCGTCATTGTAGAACAATACATGTATATATATGCCGATCGAAATTTTTGATTTAGGGAGAATAAACACCGACGTAAATTTGTTTAAAAACACGCCATGCTGACGAAAACAATCGGCGATTGTAACAAAATGCAATCGCGCGCATTATTAGTGGCCTTTCAGGTCTTCCGAAAATGTCAAAAGGGAAAAGATTCGACCCCTAATTTATTAATATGTTTTTCAAGTGTCAAATTTACAGCTTTAGTATATTTAATTTATTTTTGAAATTGACATTTATTTATGACTTGTATTAACCCTATTAAAAAAGTTTTAGCATTTAAGTTAGGTAAAGTACTTTTAACTTTCCCAGGAATATTAATCGGAAAGTAACAATTTTAACATTTATTTTGGGGCTCCGTGAATGATAGTCAACTTTTCAAGGGCTCCGCAACACCAAAAGTTTGAGAACCTTTGATCTAATTCTTATACACATATTCGCTAGGGAATACTCTGACAATCTGTGGGCTAAAGGTCTTTTCATTTAAGCTTTGAAGGTTAGGTTGTTTTTAAATTTGTCAAAATCTTAATTAATCATTAAATATAACAGTAATAAAAACCTAAAACCAGATCCTTTAACTTCCAATTATATATTAGAACCCTGTAAGCCTCTGATTCTCGCAGTTTCACAGTGAAAGTATATAATCTCTTTGTATGGTAATAATACCGCTGTTCTATAATTCTTTAGTGATTTATTCGTGGTTTTTCTTATTCTGTATGTAACCGATAATTTCACGCGGAAGTAAAACGAGCTCCATCGATATTATCCTTATCAATATCTTTCTACTTTTATTGCCTAAGACCAAAGACATATTTTATTCCAACAGAAATTGAAACAAAGATGAAGAATTTGGAGGAAAAGATAATGAATGTTTCCAAAATTACCGAAGAGATAATTATAAGAGGTAAGAGCGTTTCGATGATCGACAATTTGTCTACCCAAATTATATTTATTTCGAAGGTGGATACGTTTGATTTTAATCGGTCGCGGACCATCGTAAATCAAAACTCATGGTGTTCTCAGTTTTATTCTTAGTATTTTGTATTGCCACTTTCCAATTTAGAAAATTTGGGTTGCCACCATTGACACCTAGCAGAAAAAAATTTATTCCTCGTTGTTCGAACTCGCGAAAAACACCACTTGTGCCGAAGCGTGTGCAGACTCGTGTTTTCGTCGGAAATCCGCAAGTGAGTTGTGAAATCCAATCGTTAGATTAAGCGACGCGTAAGTGACCTGTCGCGTCACCTGTTATCAAATTTTCAAATAGTAAATTGCTATTCTAATGGTTAGTTAGAGGTACAGACACTATGTAACAAGAAGTAAAAGCCATGAAAATGTAAAAGGAATTTATTGATTCATATACACGAAAGTTATGTTAAACACAATTCTGTTAATTTTCGCGGCGCACCTGACAACACGCTGCGGCGCACCTTTTGGGAACCGCTGACCAAAATGATATTTATTTTGAAGATGGATAATTTAACATTAACAAATTTGATTACATATTTTATAGATCTTGCGTTCAGGGGCATATTAGTGTGAATATTCGTAAATGTAAAGGAAATGCAATGGGACGATTTTCTTATCAAACGAAACAAACACAGCCTACTTATTTTTAGAACAATGTGAAAGCATACGGGGTGGAGTGAGAGTCGATTCGAAATGTTTTGTAACGGAAATTCATTCTACGCAAGACACCACTTTGGCCGAAGCTGAACAAATTTGCCGGAACAAAGGGTTAAGATTAGCTGATATTTCTACCGAACATGAACACAATGCGATCATGGAATTAGTAAGAAACAAATTTCCTGCTGGGAGATCGTATGCTCATGTTTGGACAGGAATGAAACGAGATAAAGTACGTGTAGTTTATGTTGTTGAATGAAAAACTCAAATGGCTCCCACCCATATATATACCTTTGGCAATAGTGCTAGAAAAGTTGCATGTGACTGAGTTATCTTGTAAATTGAAATATAAAAGATTTTTATTCGCAATTTTAGCTTTCTATTCATTGATATTATTTATATCAACTTTTTTTATTTTATTTTCAGAACAGAAAAGCAGTTTTATCGAACGGCCAAATATCTGGGTATAAAAGAATTCGAGAATCCCCCAGTCAATGGAAAACCGCTGAAGCAAGTCGAACACACGTTTATGTATACGTTAGAAAAAATCCCAACGAAACTGATCAGGGACTTGGATCAGTCTGGCCATCCTATGAGCTTGAAGGAGTCGTGTGCTCTGTATAATAAACGTAAATTGATCCAACATCTGAGCATTACACAAGGATATACGCTCCATGCACTGACAATGAAAACTTTTTAATTTTATATGCCACTGTCCCCATCCCTGATAAAAATAAATTCTGAGCAAATCTATCTGGTTATGTATCGTTCAAATAAATACGAGAAATTTATGAAGTTGTCATTTCTCCGTTTTTGATCATTCATTTTTGGAGTCAAGAAAAGTTCTCTGAAAGAACTTATCCCATACTGTTAGAGACAACATATGGTTTATGTTGACAAGGGACAATTTTTGACCAATGAGAACGATTTAGAAGCAGGTTTAAACAAATGGTGCTAGGTAAAGTATGTTGTACTTGTATAAGTTTTGGAATGTCACAGAGTCAATGTTTGGAGACAAAATTTAGGTTAACACTTCGGCACTATCCAGTTTTCATCGAACTCCTATTTTTGTTTTGTTTATCAAGTTCGGATTAGTTAGGTTGAGATAGATTATTGTCTCATATTTTTTCATCATAAAAGTTGTTCAATATTCTGGTCAAATTAACTTTTCATCATCTAACTACCATAAATAGAATAAGAGAGCAATGCTCGAATATATAGACACGAGGAGCGAAACAAATATGAGGACCAAATAGCTAAAAATCCGATCGCAAACTGTCCCACGGTACGCAGTTTCTAACTTTGATGACGTCATCACGTCATCACACTAAACTTCAAAATGAAAAACGGATCCCATAAAGCGGCAACAGAAAATTTTAAAAAATATGAAAACCAGAGCTTCATTCCAACAACAAAGAAGAATAATACTAACAAGAACAATTACGAAAATTAACAAAAGGATCCATAGGTCTACTTTGTATCCAATAATCTAAAACAGATAAGAAAATCAATGGCTCGGTAATTAATAACAGAATTGCACTGACATAATTACTAAGTATGGTTTGAATCTCAAAATTATTATTTGAGATTAAGGTAACAGATAACGTAAGATCAAATTGAACTTGTTTAATAAAATTTGAGTACTCCCGAAGTATGTGAACCAAGATGGCGAACACCGGAACGTAGTATGTGTACCAGGTTAGGGTTAGGACATAATTCCAGGTGCAAATAGTACGGGAGTTACTTGACTAGTCCCTGAACTCGTAATAGAAGTAAAATAAGGAAAATTGAAATAAAATACCACGTTCCAGTGTCAGCCGTCTTGATTAACATACATACCAAAATTTGAAGCAGTGCCTACAATTTGTAACAATCATAGCGAATTAGAATCACTGGCAAAATAGGTCATATATTACCATTTGGATATAAAAAGAAAGAAATCAAATCTCAGCGCATTATTTATAGCAAACCTGTGGCTATGGAAATATTTCGCAGGTCCGAACCCCATGCGAGGTCAATTATGTGTGAGAGGATCGTTTGACTCCTCGTCGCCGTAGGATGATTCACGTAACCACTGGTCGGTTACGGCTTCCTCCACCATCGAGTTCATGCATCTGCAAACAAATACCTTGGCTAACTAATTCCATACCCGACATGGACTGGTAACCGGACCAGTGGCCGTAGTTCGCCATATAAATTAACCGTATTATCGGCTTCTCTTTTCCGTGTGATAAACATGTAAATCCTATCCTATCCTGATGATAACCAAATGGTTGATTTTTTTGTTTTTTTCAGTGATGAAAATAGCGAATAAAATTTTTATGAATCATGTGAGGAATATGAATTCGAATATTTTGTTCTTTTGCCGTAGGTGGAGTGATGCATATACTTCTAAGCGTAATCTGGCCTTTAAAAAATAACAATATTAAAAATAAACAAAGATTGGGGCGAATATATAGATGATGGTTCAAATTTTTACCACATTTATAATTAGATGCTAAGTTATGTACGGGTTTTTCAAAACAGAACCATCCCCAGAACCCAAGTCGAATATAAATGCCCAATGCATGGCAACAAAATGGATAAATCTAGCGGCCTTGTGTGAAGTATTTTTATTTCGAAGGCAGAGGCTTGTCAAAATTATGAATTATCACTGGAAACGTGGGGGAATATTAGAATTACAAAAATTTCAACGTCAAACTCTTTCTGGCTGGCAGTATATCTGATTTATATATTTTGTACATTGCATTTTTCAAAATCACGGAAGTTAGCAGGACAGTGTCAATTGAAGATATTTCATCTTGGGAACAAGTCTTGAGACATCACAACACGTTTTGGGGATCAGCCAGGCGAAAGTAATTCCTGAAAACCACAGTTGATAAGAAAAATATCTTTATATCAAATTTTTGGCTTTATAAATATTTTATATACTGAACAACAGCTACATGCACTCCGAAGAAGTTAAATATTTAGCGGTTTCTGTCAAGAAATGAATGACCAAACGTATTGTTATGATAATCAACTGCAATGAAAACATCAACGCACGCCTCTTTGTGTTCAATATGAGCTGGAGTTCCGATACCTCTGTATTTCAAATGTCAGAATAACAATATTTTGTGAGTGATGTTTGGGAGAATTAAAGATCAATATTGACGATATAGAATTATGCGCGTCACCGTTACAGCATATGTATTTACGCAACTAATAAAATTGTGAGGCGTTCATGAATTTCAATTTTTTTTTAATAAGCTTGATAAAAGCATCGTCGTAGACCACAAAATCTATGCCGCCATGGTATATAAATATATTATCAATATGTATATATATATATTTGTACTTGTAACAAAGAGAAAAATATACCAGTAGCTGGTGTACACTGTTCAAAAAACATGTAGAAGAAAATGTCATCAAAAAAATTTATAATATAAGATGAGTCACATTGGCACTCTAGCTGTAGCCAATACCTTCGATATCCATTATAGTAATTAGTTTAATTAGGCTTCCCGCTGCTTGTCAGCAGGGAACCTATTGTATACCTGTGTTTTATTATTATTATTTATTTATTATTATTTATTTATTTTTAATATTTTTTTTTCAAATTGGTCCTACAAACTTGAAATTCACCTCAAATGTGCAGAAGTTCTCAGCTAGCAATAAAATGCAAATTTTATGCATGACTGACCACGCTTTCACGCTCCAGTGAGCAAAACGCGTCTTCAGTATTTTTTACGCGGGAAGCCTGTTAAAGCTGCACGCAGCTCTAGTTCACAATAGTACTTATTCTTTTATACATCAGGTTCATAGGGCACATTTGCGTTTGGGAATGTATAAAATTCGTTCACTATTGCCTATTTTGACACGACAACATTATGACAAGCGTTAATTTCACGGGCTTTATACGCTTGCGTTTGCATTTCATAAAAAACACAACAGCGAATCGAAATTGTTATTCTATAGATAGTATATTAGATTAGAAATTTGACAATTGTGAACAACTTCCGCTTTGTGTTGATTTATTGTGTCAACCTCTATTTACTGCTAACTCTACAAGCGCGCCAGTGGTTCTTTGCAATTTCTTTCACTTTTTACTTTCACTTGACGAGGTTTGCACGCAGAACCATGGTGGTGCATTAAGCGTCAATAAATATCAGCTAACACAGCGTAATTCAGTTCAAGTTAATTTGAAAAAGAGCTAAGTACTATTTAATTATGAAAAGTATGAAATTAATAAAATTATGAAAAAGGGAGATCAGGTATGATAGAACATGTATTTTGTATGTATTTTGGTTGTCTAAATGAGTCGCATCCATTCGCATTTGATATACCGTTACTTTGTCATATAACAGAAAATATCAACATATCAAGTCTATTGACATTTTCAATACTGTGTTTTCTTCATATATTAGAAGTGACCTATCTATTTGTATAAGTGTGTAAAAAGTGTGTGATCTATACGCCAGCAGTGGTTTTCAACTGCGGATCCGCGGCACTTTCGGGTTCCGCCAGTACGGAATAGGGTTTTTCCAAGTTTACGTGTACCGAGTGTGTATATATGTATATATATGTATGTATATTGTTTCAATATAATCAAATACCTGTTATATTAAGTTTAAAACGAATATTAAACATGCTATTCTTTAATTTTCAAGGTCATTTTGTTTCGTCTGTATTAGGTTTACTTTTATATATATTTAGTTTATACAATTGGGACAATAAAAGTATTGCACAGAGGTTTATCTAACCTCCTGAATGTTTCGTTGGGCACTGTTCCAATAAAAAGGCTAAAAATCACAATGCTGAGAAGAATGATTTTCATCAACTGTTTAATTCTTCTGTATTTTCCTGTCAATGCATTGACGCAATGTAAGTAACAAATTCTCAAGTTTAAATTCCTGTTAATTCTTCAAAAATACAACTAGAACTGGGCAATTTTAATCGAAACAAATTGACGCCGTTTTGTTTTTTTTTCGCCAATGGTTGAAGTGATTCGGTCAATTCTTTTATTGATTCCTTACTCTAATATCCAATGCTGACTCTTATTTATAGTGAGTCAATGATAGAATAAACGGTGACCGTACATTTGAACCCATGTACATTCGAACCCATGCGTATATCGACGGGTTCGATCTATATGCGGGTGCTTAAACCCATGGGTTAGGGTTAGTATGGGTTCAACTATCCGAAAAACAAAAAAGGTGCAATAGCATACAGGTGCAATTGTCATGGGTTCAAATGTACGTGGGTTCAAATGTAATGGAATCAGAATAAACATCTTTCTTATTGTGTGCGACAACCCATCGAACTAATCGAGTTCTATGTTTTCAGTAATTTGTGAGCCTGGAGTATACTTTACCTTATTACAGTGAAGAAGTCACGTACAATTACATATGGGATTTGATTCGAATAAACAATTTGCTTCTGAATCATCGGGTAGTTGAAAATGCCCATCCCTAATTACATTTAAATAACGCGTATCCCGGAATTTGACTGCGGCATCCAGCTCGCGACACGAATTATACTGTGGGATAACGATTTGCAAAGCGAAGTTTATAATGTCTTACATTCATTTAGATGAAAACAACATTATTCTTTACCAAGACATGGAACTGTATTTTAATCATATGACTTTGAAAACTCACGCCGAGAGTAAGAAGCGTGTGAAGAAAGAGGGTCGGAGTTAGTTAAAATAAGAGACTCACAAATGAACGACGCAATCGTAGGGGAGCTCGATAGAGTGTAAGTAATATTAAGTCTCCGACTAGGTATTGAATCTATGTGACAAGAACGATGGCACCAAGCAAGCAAACAGCCTGGTTGTTGACGTTTCCATTTTCAAAAAATTATTGCAAAAATAAATTATTGAAACTCTCCTCAGAGCAAGTTCACGGGTTATCAACTGGAAATAGAACGTTTGCGGTGCTCCCGAAGTATGCGAACCAAGATGGCGGACATCGGAACGTAACATGGGTAACAGGTTAGGGTTAGGCGATAATTTTTTTCCAATTTTCCTTATTTTAGTCCTATTATCAGTTCGAAGACTAGCCAAGAGCCTCCCGTAGTATTTATACCTAAAATTATGGCCTAACCCTAACCTAGTACACATATTACATTCCGATGTCCGCCATCTTGGTTCGCATACTTCGGGAGCCCCACGTTTGCTTATTGAGGAGTGGGAAATTAAGATATTATATATAATTTATATGAAGGAATTTATTCTTGTAATAAAGGCAAACACAAATTGCTCAAAATGGCAAACTGCTTTACATTTATATGCGGATTGTCGTAACCTTTGAATACCATTGATTGGCAAAAATCTTTGGTCCACAGCCATATTAAATATTCAAATTTGTTGTTGTGGTTTTTGTCAACACATTAAGACTACTTGCTTCCTTTAAATTTACAGCAATATTTTTGATCATTTGAAAAAGTTGTTGTAACAGATTGTTTAAATCAACAACTCTGTCATAGAAAAGCTGAACGCAAGAATAATTACAGAATTTAGATTTATAGGAGTTTAAAACTGAAATTTTGCTGCGAATGGGGAGCGTCTCGTACAAGAAAGCTACCAGCCATCATGTCAACCAAAAACATGTTTATCAATAAGAAAATCAGATGCGAAGTCATGAATACAATGAATTGTTACAACCTGATTTAAGTTCAAATAAAAATTAAAAGAATACCTAAATGACATATGGTTCCCAAAACTCCGGTTATGATATTTACTCTAATATTGGACCATTTTGAATTACGTTAATTAATCTTTAAAAAATCGTTTTGCGAAAGCGTTTTAACAATATGTGCATTCAGAATATCTTCGTATATTAATAGATTTTTTTTTGTACTTATTTGTCGTATGCACTGACTATTTTCTTTTACTTTGAATAGTAATAACGAAAGCGTGTATGATTAATATTAAAACTAGTAAAATTCTCATTTAGGCAAACAAGTTCAAATGCATATGGATATAAACGATACTTCATCGGTCTGAAAGCCATCGAGAATGAAGGGGAATGGGTTTGGTCAGATGGCACAAGAGCAAATTACACCAACTGGTAAGTTCATTATTGCATATATGTAAAGCAAGCCTAAATTTACGTCAATTTACTACGTTAAATATATTAGATTATGATGACATACCCACTCGCCCTCGATTCAGAAACAATTCTCGTATTTGTTTCATTTATCTTATTATCGAGGTAAACTTGGAATCGGAGAGGTGTGCATTGATAAATTTATGAGAGCCACTTAACTTTTCTAGTGATACATTCAATAGGTAACTACTATTTTTGTACTTGCTACAAAGATTTAAATCAGCAAACTATGTCGCATTTCAGTCAGCAATAGCGACTTAAAATTTTCATCCAAGTTCAATCATGCATTATTATTGTGTATATTATTAAGTTTTCAATACCTGACGTCATGTAGAAAATAATTTTTGCTGATAAAAAGAATAGAGCAAAATTTTATTTTATTTCAGTTTATACTTTCTCTCTAGTAGTTTTTTTCTCTTTTCATAAATCAAAGTGCGTGATGCAAGGCGTTGTTTGCATTAATAACTTTTATAAAACGCAGTATAAAAAGTTTGTTTTTGTCAATTCATTGTCGTATGGACTGTTAATATTCACTCTGAATATGTTACACATGCAGGAATTGGACTCGATGACAAAAACCTTTAAAATATTTTTAGTATTTACAGTTCCTAATTATAGACCAGGGCACAACTTTTTAGTATAAGAGCCGCATGCTGCAAATCAGAACTTCAAGAGAGCCGCAAAATTTGTGAATTTATTAATATTATCGAAATGCCATGAACAGAAAAGAAATTCACACAAAAGTCTAATAACAATAAATAGACGAGAATATCGGTCGGAGACCGAGGACTTATCGATCGAAACTGCGGTTTTGATCCATGGCTCTATAGTGACACCGCGTGTCCCATCACTAATTAATTAATAACTCGAGATGTCGGATGAATTATGTCGTATAATTAGCGAGTTAATAATTGATTAGTGATGGGACACAAGGGGTCACTATGAAGTAAGAGCGCTGTTTTCGGGGATCACCTAAATTTCGATCGCTAAGTCTTCGGTCTCTGACCGATATTCTCGTTTTTTAATTGAGGACTTATCTCACAGTAACTTAGACCAGTGCACTTCAACCGGGTATACGGTATACAATTGTGTATACCAGACCATAAGTTGGGTATACAACTGATAAAGGGTATACAAAAGGTGTACAGCCTAAATCAGGAAATCTGAACTCTAATATAATAAATTATAAAATATTCAATTGGAGACAACAATGCAAACGCGGCGCACATGAAATATAAAATGTTATTAACGCTGAGAACCGACGTGAGCACGTTGTTACATCACAAATTATATGGATAATACGGTAATGTGTCTGGGTTGGTGATTTCGGCTGCCATGCACTTTGTTTGATTTACGTCAAACATTATTCCCGTCGACGCTAAGGCAGCCAGTCAAATTTATACTTTGCGGACACTAGCCTATTAGATTGCATGATGATATTGCAGTACAATATGTGCCTAAAATTCATTGTTTATTTGAGCCTTAATGTGTATACCAGACCATAAGTTGGGTATACAACTGATAAAGGGTATACAAAAGGTGTACAGCCTAAATCAGGAAATCTGAACTCTAATATAATAAATTATAAAATATTCAATTGGAGACAACAATGCAAACGCGGCGCACATGAAATATAAAATGTTATTAACGCTGAGAACCGACGTGAGCACGTTGTTACATCACAAATTATATGGATAATACGGTAATGTGTCTGGGTTGGTGATTTCGGCTGCCATGCACTTTGTTTGATTTACGTCAAACATTATTCCCGTCGACGCTAAGGCAGCCAGTCAAATTTATACTTTGCGGACACTAGCCTATTAGATTGCATGATGATATTGCAGTACAATATGTGCCTAAAATTCATTGTTTATTTGAGCCTTAAACAAACATTGGTATTTGTAAGGTATACAAAGTTCTTGAAAAACTGTAAAAGGTATATTTCGATAAAAAAAGGTTGAAGAATACTGACTTAGACTAACTAACCGCAATCTAGCTGCAATACCGCCGACGCATCAATAAACATTGACCATTGTGACGAAAGATTTGCTGACTTGACTGACTTAAATTCAACGCTACAGCGATTTTGATACTAAAACATAATTTGTCTTAATCATCGACGAAAACTTCTTTACGACTTTTAATAAATTAAACAAAAAGTCTGGCGAGCCGCATGCAGCTCGCGAGTCGCGGTGTGCCCACCCCTGACATAGACCATCATTTTTCTGCGAATTCGACATAATGGTTTATTTGATTTGTGGTCAATACTTTCGCTTTGTAAACTTTCCTTTTGTGTAGCCTTGTGTTGTGTTCCCTGGTCTTGATGAATTCGGGTCATTTATTATCCATTGATATCATCATCATGTAATGAGAAACCTTTATATATGGCTTTTAGCCTGTGCTGGCTCGGGTATCTTCTGCATATTTCCCGTTTTATTCCAGCACAGCATACCTTACATGACTGAGAGTTAGTGTATGTAGCTACATTGAACAATATGCGTAGCTGTATTCCATGTTAAGTGTTTTCATAATTTAAGATATTTTACAGGGAAACTTATTGGAAAGAACCAAATGGCGATGAAGAACATTGTGTCGTTGTATTGGAAAAAACATTTGGTCATACGTGGGCTGATACTTCTTGCAGTTCGAATTATCTCAGCATTTGTCAAAAAAGTAAATATAATTGCATGGCATGTTTAAAAGTGCTGCTCTAATCACTTTGGATGATTTATTCAGCTTTCACCAATGATGATACCCCACCTCGCAAACATGCATTTCCTAAGGTTTTGAGCAAAATTAATATAAATAATCTATACAAATCAAATTAATTATTATTATTACAATCATAGCAAAAATTAAATTTGGTTGGAATCGCATTAGATTTAATATTTAGTAGATTAAATTTAATTTATGTAGGAGCTGTACAATCGATATGATTCTTTTCAATTCATTTTGATTCTTCTATTTCTGTTATACAAAAATATAGAAAGAGTATAAACAATTGATTTTTTTAATAGACGTTAAGGAGAATGTAATCACGATAGCATAGATTTAAGCAGGATACCATGAACCTCGCCGATTAGGCTTTCAAACGAAAATATAAAAACCAAAATATTTAAAAATCGTTTCACAAAACCTTTATAAAAGATTCATTGCAGAAATTTGGGAAATGTCTAAACTAAACAACCTGAAGTCGAGCGACAAACAAGACGTAGTCTGGACAAAAAAAACTGAAATATATAAATCCATACTTTTGTGGCCACCTTCACATAACCATACCAAGCCTACTACCAATATTTTTGGTATAAATATATATGATACCACTCTCGTTAGTGCTCTATAAATATCCTTTTTATATACAGCATTCAACATGCATGATAAGTGAAGATTTTACATTTATTTCTTTTTCCATTTTCAATACCGCAACGGCTAGTCGCACCGTTTAGTTATTTTTTAAGCTTTGCCCCCCATTTGGGATTTTTTATAAAATAAAATTTGATGCTTTAGTACTTGATTCAATCTAGAAAAAAAAAAGACCCAACTGCGAACGTGCGACCTGAGCCTCAACCGAGAGAAGGAATATAGGGGAATAAATAAATGTACACGAATAATTCACCAGTGTGTTATTTGCAAATATTTTACGAAAAACTAGATTACTAAAATGACTAAAATAAAATCGATTCGGAAAAAATGTACACACGATTGAGAGATAAAATACAGCCAATATTTATTGGTCAGGTCTAGTTGTTATATATCTAAAACTTTGTCTGTTACCTATCTTTTTCATTTTGTGCGTCAAACACTAAAAGTACTAACATTCTTTTACTGTTCTACACTAAGTTTATCGCTCGATATATGATATTCAGCAATAATTCAAGTTGGTCAAGGTTTCATTAATTTAAAACATAACTAAAAGCAGCAGCGAGCTGCATTCAATAATATTCAAGACGCTGAGTCAGCATAAGTTTTGACTTTTCAATTTTTCAGCTAAATTTTGTTTTTCATTCATTCTAATTGGGCAAGTATAAATTTGAACTCCGTTTTTTGACCTCTAAGAAAAGCAAATCAAAAATACGACTACGATTCCATTAGAAGTAGGGCTGGGTATTTCGAATCAAATATGCGAACCGAATCGAGTAGTGAGTTTTTCGAATCGGTTCATAAGAAAATTTCGAATTGCCTCCATCTTGTTTTTTTGTTGGCCAAAGGTCGAGGTGAATTGCTTAATTTTGTCATTGGTGCCATATTTTAAATGGAATTCCACCTTCCCTTTTTCTAGTGCCTCGTTGAAGAAACATGTTTTTTTATTGTGTGTGACAAGTTACCACCAAACTGACGGACCGACAGATTCTATGTTTTTATTAATTTTATACAATTACATATATTCCATGTATTGAAAATTTGTCCCGAATAAAATATTCGATTCAATTCTAAAATCATCGAATATTCAAAAATACCCATACTTGAGATTACAATTGAATAACGCAAATCTTTAATTTTGACCGCAGCCTACAGCTACAAGAAACTTGTGGTGATAAAAATTGAAATTTGATTCATTAATGTTTTGCTTTTATTCAGATGTAAACAACATCATCTTTTACCAAGACACGGAACTGTATTTTAATCATTTGACGTTGAGAAATTACACCCTGAGTAAGAAGGCGTGCGAAGAAAGAGAATCTGAGTTAGTTACAATAAAAGACTCAAAAATCAACGACGTTATCATACGTGAGCTAAATACAGAGTAAGCAATAAGCATTATGATTTTCAACTTTCAACTCTATGCGACACTGGTATCATCTTTTATCAAGAAATGGAATTGTATTTTAATCATTTGACGTTGATAAATTATACTGAGAGTATAAGGCGTGCGAAGAAAGAGAGTCCAATTAGTTACAATAAAAGACTCGCAAATTAACGACGTTATTATACCTGAGCCAAACACGGAGTAAGCATTATTGTTTTCCCCAACTTTTCACTCTATGCGACACCGATTATCGTTCCTACTGACATATGACATCATCCCTTATAGGTAAAAACGTGCAAGCAAACAATTTTCGACGCTATAAATTTCCTCAATGCAGGTCAAAAAGTTAGGGTCGGTTTTTATAAAATTTACTAATGCAAGCTAAGAGTGAAACGTTTGTTGCTGGATGAATCGGAAGTTACGACATATTTTACATTTATTCTCGTAACCGAGATGTGAATACGAGTTGGCACTAAACATTTCAATTCAATACTGCCACGAAAACAACTTTACAGAAGGAAATCTTCAAATTACAGATTTCTACAACAACAGTCCTTATAAATAATTCGACAAGTTAAACAAACTTTATTTATCAACATAACTATAGATTTTTAAGTCTCTCGGCCGGGGTATTTGTCAATCTTGTGGTCATCTTAAAATATTTCAATTGTGTGAAAGATACCTGGTCAATAGATGAAATCATTTTAAATAATGTTTTGCTGATCCTTGGCATTCAGACTTAATTAAAATCCTCATTGGTTTTTCTATAACGTATTTACAACTTTGTATAGTAATAAAGAACATGCGTATGATTTAAATTTACACGAGAAAATATTCACACAGGCGAGCCAGTCCAATTAAAGATGAAGAGCGCCGATACCTCATTAGTTTGAATGATATCGAGATTGAAAGGGAATGGGTTTGGTCAGATGGCACAAGAGCAAACTATACCAACTGGTGAGTAGATTGAAGCTTGTATAGTTTAGGTATTCGTTATCGCGTGAAGATTCGAATATAAAAAAGAAGAGTAAACCGCCTCCACCGTCCGCATAATAAAACCGCCCAATATTATGTTGTACATTATTAATTGTTATTATTTGGCTTTATGTCAAGAACTTCAAAAAAATCGCTTCAAGAGGTTTTTGAGCGAAAGAATCAAAACAAGAAATGAACTTTCCGGAATGAACCTTATTACGATATACAGTTTCTTCTAAATGAACATGTTGACAAATGCTTATATTAAAGTCGGTATTAATGGGAAAATAGCACCACAAAACATGATCCAAACAAGATAAATTCACCTGATCACATCAAATATTTGATCATTTATTTAATTTCATTAATACAGATGATTTCTGACAACGTCATAATAAAGCACTATTTCAGTGTGTAACTTTTTAGCCGCTCGTGGCCCCAAAAAGTAAAGTTTTATATATAAATAGAATTGGTATATATTGGAATAACTGACAGGCTGATATTTGTTACAATTCATTGCAGATGTCACTCTGTCTCGAAACATGCATAACAAATTCCGGAAAAGCCGTCAAAGTGAGAACAGGCATCAATGAAGCTGGTGTGGTATCATATGCCAAACTCGAAGAGCACACGGGTGGTAAAACATGTAAAATTTCGTGGTCTAAGTCGAATGATTCAGAATACATCACTGGCTTCAAGGCAAGTTTTTTTTTTATAGAAATTAAACTATATTCAGTTCGGAAATTACCAACCTGATGTGTTAAGTCCCTGCTCACTAAGAATCCGAATTGTTCGTTCCTCGTAAGCTAAAATATGTAGAACATGAATGATATTCTACATTGTAAGTCGAAGTAATAGATTTTTCGAGACCATTCATTCACTGCAAATTGAAGCAAAAAATAAAACAGTTCCATGTGTAAAAAAATAATAAATCCAAATTAAAAGTTTTTTATGAGACTTTCAAAAAATTAAAGGGAATCATGTAAGATAAACGGGGGGAATGTAAGTTCTAGAGAAGGTAAAAATCTATTAAGTGTTCATGGCCTCATAGGCGACATTCACGACATCTTTTTTGGCAGGTTTCAGCTTATTCAACTTTGGTTAAGATTGGATCCAAAGGTTTGAAATCTAAAAAATACAACGACACGTTTGATATCCCACTCAAATCGGCTCAGAATTATTTCTTCGATACCAATCCAAATAGAAACTACACAGTGTATATTCAAGCCATTGCTTGTGATAAACCCGGAATTTCGATAAGAGCTGTTGGTAGTTGCACAAGCGATATAGAAGGTAATGGTGAAAATTTGATAGTTTCCAACATTTTTCAAATCTGCAATTTTTATTTACGTTTTATTATTTTGTCGCCAGATAACCCATCTGTACCTAGAATTCCGATTATATTCATCAACATATCCCTACTAGGTACTACGTACTACTAAGTTTGTGAATTTGTCATACTTTCAGCTCCATTCTTGATAGCTGCACCTACAATGTTAGAGAATGAAGGTGGCACAAAAACTAGAAATATTCAAATCCCAGCCATTGACCAGAGTAATGGACCAGTCAGGTAGGTAGAACAAGTGTGCGTACTGAAACTACGTAATAGGTATTTTCGGGTAACACCTTAGAACTGATAGAAATCAAGACTGAGGATAAAAAATATATATATAAATCGAGATGCTACCTGAAAAAGAATTTTTGTAAAGAGATTTTAAAAAATTAGTATCTGTTTTTTTTGCCCATCCATATGCTCCTCAATTTATGAGCGAACATTTAATTCACAAATACTCAAAAAACTAAGTAACAGTTATGAAGTGTTATAAACAAGCAATACAAAATTCAATCTAAGATGGAATATTAATTTGCTGAACAGGGTAAAAAACTTGTTCAATTTTCAGTTGCATCTTCATTGTCGTTGGCATTCACGAACGAGAAAAGAGTGAGCATTCTTCCGTTAACTTTACACTAGAGAATTTGAGGCAAGCATGGGCGTATTCAAAATTGCCTAAACCACATGTGGACCTGAAATACATCGCCATAGCAAGGTTCGTATATACTCTGTTACAACATATTAATTTTGTAAAATGGTGAATTTGCAAATATGTTCTTGTTTTAAATAAACGCAATTAACTAGTATTTCTCTTTGGAATATTTTGTTCCGCATATATACGAGTGTTTGCTAAATTAATACTCTTATTTTTTTTAGAAATATTGTTTTGTTATAGTCATTCCAAACAAATATTTATTTTACTGAGTATGCCCTATCTTAGCGCTCAAAAATGTAACACAGTAAGGTATTCATTAATACGTAAGAAGCATATATTTTACCATGTGGAATTTTTCCGATTTGTTTTGTAACAACAGGTTGAAAGTATCAGGGATGCAAACCTCGCAATTGCCTGTCGCGTTCAGTATAGGAAATTTATTGAACAAAATCTATTTTTAATAATGTATTTTTTGCAGATCAAGCATTCCACATGAAGATATTATTGTTTCTCTCGGTGATGAAGCGTCAACTTCCTGTGATATTCACAGTGTAACACAGAACATGAACAGAAAGAAGAGAGAAATATCTCAGATGGTTCTTGCTGCAAAAAATTTCCATTTAAACGAGGGTAAATTCTACGAGTAAGATTTTTTGGATTATTTGCTAAAAATTGCAGAATTGCATTTTGAAATACGAAAGGAATGTTGCGTCTTACTGAAAACAAATTTCATTACGAAAAGTTTTTGTTTTAAGTTAGCTAACCGTATAACATCGTAATAAAATGACTCAGTACAGCACCCACGTTTATGGGTGAATTTTCTTTGCTCCCGTTTTATAGCGTATCTGCATTTCATCACTGATTTCATATATTGCTCATTATCTCTTTTACCTTAGCGTGTTAGTACTGTACTATAAAATGCCACGTCGTGTAATGCGTGAAAAGTTTGTCCGGATGCAAAATAAATAACTTTTTAAATAAATATTCTTAAATTTAAACAACCGATGTTTTGGGTTTAATGTGCCTAATCGATTACTCAAAAAAAAAATGATCTTAAGCGTATAAATTGATAATTTGAAACCCGATTAATATTTATCTATTATAATTTCTTGCGGAACTGATTTATTACAATGTTAGGAAAGTCGTATTCAAAAAGACAAACTATACGCAAACAAATCTTAAAGTATTCAACATTTTAGATATTTTATGGTCACAACAACTCCCGCCGCAAATGGGGAGGTACACCTTGGAATGAGCGCTACACAATCATTCAAAGTTGAAGGTAAGAATTATATTTTATTTTATGTTGCGATCGATCCTTTCACACCAATCAGTAACGGACTTTTTCTTCGGCTGTTCGCGGGGTATGTTTCAGCTCGAGTCTATAATAAAAGGCGCAAATCAGGTTCCGATTATCAAATCTACTAATCATAGAGATACCGCTAAATCGACTGAGTCTAACAAAGTTAATTTCATTATAAAATGATTCGACCCGTACTGTACAAATGGATTTTTACTAATTTTTTGTATCTTTTTAATCGAAGAAAAATGGCATGTGTAAACAGTTAACGTACCTCAAATTGTTATAAAACAAAGTCAAAAAATCTTTGTTCCGTTATCAAATAATCAGAATACAAAAACGGACAATCAATTCAATTTATAAATCGGAAAATAAAAGCAAAGAGTTGGTGTAATTTTATCTGAGTTGAAAAAAAATTTTCACACTGAATTTATTTTGTTATTCATAGCTACTCCATCAACCTGGCTGATTGTAGTTATCATCCCTGTGCTCGTTGTCATCATCTCAGCGGCAATTGCCTTATTTGTCTATTACGAAAGGTATTTTTAATTGTTAGAATATTTTTCTTTCTGTCGCGTACAAATATATTCTTGTTTTATGCTTATAATCACTATTTTGTGGTTTGTTTTTCCATACGAATTTTTCAATAAGAATTACGATAAATTAAAAGAAAAAACTATTTCAGGGTGAATTGAAGCGCGGAAAACCAACATAAAAAGTCTGACAGAAATGCTAAAAATAAGTCGAACTATATATGGTATTTGTAAAAAAAAAACTGTTGTGGAGGGTACCCACAACTGGATTAACAACAAATAAATTTTACTTTCATGGTAGGAAGAAAATTGCGACAGGCACCTGTTACTGTATCCAAATGCTGGGGTGCTGGAGTTTTACATAAAATAATTATAAATTAAAAGATATGGGATTTAAGTTAAATTAAAGTATTAACCTACAGTTGATTACATGAAACAAAGGTTTAATAGAAAGCCATCCTTAATATAAAACAGAATAAACTAGTAAAGATCTGATGAAAAAGTAAGTCAATCAATGATGCGAAGTTCCAAAATATATAAATGGCAATTGACCGTGGAATATGGTAACAACAATATTATCAAAAGTATAAAGGTAGGCACTTTAGACATAACTGCCTGTAGGGGAAGTTAACTGGAATGATTGCAAAACATTATTACTAAGCCAGAAACGAGAGACCAAAAACCTGCTCAAGTGAGCTCGAAATTTATTGTGGTTAAATACAGCCAAAGGATTTCGATTCGTTTCATGCATGATCTCACTTGACTGTAATACTGTATACCTTATTCCTATACTATATTTTTATTATATTTAGGCATCGATCAAGAAAAAATGAAGCGGACACCAGGATCGAAATGTCCGACACTGCAACATCACCAGGTGATATAAATTTTAGTCTGATTTCAGCCCATTACGCATATCAATTTCAGAATCACCTTCTACAATTATAAAATAAAATACTGGAATCTCACTTCCTACCACTTTGTGAATAGAATATCGTTCAAAAATATGAATATTACCTATGAATTCATTGAATTTGAGTGCCGGGATTTAACAGTTGAAAAAAAAAATTATTTAATGGGTACAAAATTCAACCAACACTAAATACCTATTTAAGTAAAACATTCGGTATAGAAATACTCAATAATATTGTTAATCTAATGTGAAAACTCAAGTGTTTCTAAAATGTACTATTTTTGTTAGTTACGTGAGCTTTGGAAAATTTGTTCACTTTTTTTTCAGATTCCATAAACACATATGAAAACGTTCGAAAGGAGACGGTAGATATAGTCTAAAACCAGGATAGATGCCAAGCTTCTTTTGACTACTTACAACAGAATGAAAATGAGTGACAATCGAGAGTTTAAGATCCAATTTGAAGTGAAAACTTAATTTCAACACCTAGATGGTTACTGCCTTTACTATGGCCACATTCCTCCTGTATGTCAAATCTCTTTAGAAATTGAAAGAAGCTATGAAGTTTAGAAATGAAACAACTGAAACTGCATCTCGTCCAAACATGATGGAAAAGAACAGATATGAAAAACATTGTTCCATGTAAGTATTTTAGATGAATGTTGTCGTTTAAGCTCTTTTCATTTTGAACTCGCAATACAATAGAAAAATCGTAAATTTTGCTACAGGCATCCCTCCGGTTATAGGTAATTGAGAGGATATACTAAGGGTAAACCATAGATTAGCACGTAAATCAAGAGTGCAATTGACATATTGTGATAAGGTTATATAATATGAGGTACTTCTACAAGCAAGGAACCACTATTGTTTAAAAGGTCAAAAAATTTCTACATTGCGCATTAACCATAAGCTTTTTATACCAATTAGGTTTACAACGCAAACATAGATCAATGAAATTTAGCATCACTCATATTGATTTTTCAAACATATTTTGGACGATTCCACCCGTGTTACATAAATGCTTCTTATATTCACGTATGTATGATATTGGAAACATTTTATATATTTAATGGCTTAGAGTACAACTTGTAAATAAAGAGAAAAAAAATTAATGAAGAGACAAGTCATGTTTCTCTTGGATACTACAATTGATGGCTTTGTAGACTACGTAGCTGGAACACAGCTTATTTTATTTTCCCTTCGATCAAGTCGACAAGCATGCTCCAGTATTAAAGAGTTTATTTGACCGTTGATTGAAAAGGGCATAATTGTAAATTTAAAATTCCATCATCCATGTCGGGAATTGACCAAAAGAACAATTGTAATTTGTAACAAAATATATATGATAACACTTTTGCACTAATTCAACGTCAGCAGCCTATAACTCAATTTACAGCGGCCTTAACACTGTAAATTCTAAATGCCAATGCACACTGAAAATACTATATCTTATTGCTATTTTCATGAACTTTCAACTACAACAAGGCGATATGTAGCTACACCATTCTATTCCGTATTCTGACCAGAAACAGTAAACAAGCTTACTGAAGTTGTAGCGATCCCAGTGTTAGAACACAGACAGCAATACCCACGTGAAAAGTTGATTGCTTGTGACGTCATAGGTTGATCAGAAAATATATGAACCATGACATTACCGAATCGTTGACACCCAAATATATATGGACAGACAGTTGTTACAAAAATGTCCTACTTACGATTATAACGGAATAATTTCGAAATTAGTAGGATCTCTAGTGTTTAATACGTGCTAGTCCATTGGAGATAGAATATCTTTGGCCGGAATAATTCTTCCAGTTATTCAACTCTGAACTCGTAACTTTCGACTCCGAAACGTATATATTGTGCTCACGTATTTTCCCTACGAATAATTGCCAGAATTATTTTTGTTCTAAACATTCTTGAGCAACATTTTAGATAAAACAAGTGATGCTGAAAATGAAAACCAGTTTTCAATTTTTCAGGGATATGAAACCCACAAGGAATTCATTGCAAGTCAAGGATCTTTGCCTCGAACCGTGCACGATTTTTGGAGGATGGTAATTGAGCAAAAATGTGCCGTGATTGTTATGTTAACCGGGTTGATGGGAAATGAGAAGCTAAGTGTTTCAATTTATTTTTGAATAACGAGAAATTTCGGTAGTGCCATCAAAAATGTGTCAACCTTTCGCTGCGGTTTGCAGTGTACATTCAGTTGGCGGAAATCAATATTTCGTTCAAATTGTTAACTTATATCAATGCATTCTTTGGAATAGTTTTGGTAAAAATATTTGAAAAAACGAAGAATGAGAAGTCAATCCAATTAAGTTATTTCACTAGAAATTAAAAAAAAAATTACCATATATTCGGAAACGAGGATTTGACCCATCATAGTTGTTTTATATATACAAAATTTAGCCGAGATTAGAATGTCACCAGCTTACTTCAACTTTTTTGATTTGTTCTTTTCTAGGAAAAATGTGAAAAGTATTGGCCAGATGTTGACAAAACAGAATTGTATGGATCAATATCTGTAACCACTGTCATTGAAACACATGTTGGATGTTATATAAAGAGAACGCTTGAAGCTACTTCTATTGACGGGGTAAATTTATAATGTTAAACATAACTTAGTTCCACATTTACTTCAAAATTCTCCGCTTTTCAATGTATTTATTCTGATTAAAACTACTTGGTTATATGTTCCGATAGTGGGTGTATCGTGCTGTGCTAACAGTTGGTGAGAAACCTGATTTCAAGCCTCGGCTAGGTTCCACGTTTTCATCTCGCGAGATGGTGGTTAATGAGACCTCATTCCGAAGTGGTTCTTTTTTCTATAAGTGATTCTTAAACTTTAACCGGTAGTCGATATTTACATTATTTATTCCCGAGTTTATGCATTTGTTGTTCAGCTTCTACCAAATTAAATAGCATGTTTCTCAATCATTACACTGCGTAATAAGTAGTTGGATCGAAAATATTCAAATCGAAACAACGACGGTTCTCGGAGTCGTTATCCGCTTCTCTCTGGATCGGGCATCTTCTGGGTATCCACGTCACCTCGACGTACTTTGACGTAACCTTCTTTTATTAAACATTGTTTGATTTAACTATTACAGTTAGACTTAAATCACGGGCGTCTCTGCTCGGTAACCAGTAATGGTCGCACTTTCCTTCACCCTGAAGTATCATTTTACTTCTTTTTGTAATGATATAAAATATTTTGCGCTGACATATAAATATTTTCAGCTGAAGCAAACCATATCACATTTTCAATTTACTACATGGCCTGATCACGGAGTCCCTGTAACAACATCAGGGTTTTTCAGACTTCATAAAGCAGTTTCTGAAATTAATAGTTCAACACCGATAATAGTTCATTGCAGGTAAATGACGAACTTATTGAAAATGTTTTATAAATTAATTGAAAATTAAAGATCTTGTATATCTGAATGAAAAGTTCCAAAAACCGCAACATAATAAACAGAAATGTTGCGTTACTTCCAATATATATCAGTATCATGTCCTCACCACTTGACTAGTACACTTGAGGGTATTTTGTTTCAATAGATAAAATAAAAAATCGGCGAAATACCTATCATATGATATCGTGAAGAAATTCAGTTGGTGGGGAAATAATTAAGTTTATACTTAACAGTGATGGAGTGGGGCGAAGCGGTACATACATTGCGTATGATTATCTTCTGAATCAAGTTGAAAAAGAAAGCGCCATTGACGTTTATAAATGTGTTCAAACATTGAGGAAACAAAGGATAGATACGTACCAAACCATGGTATGTAAATCACTGCATATTTAATATAAAAGTATTTTTCTAATGCGCGTACCATAATATAATAATTTGAATTTTATATATATATATTCTGTAAATGTAATATCCTCAGAATCGCTTCGACTTTTGTGTTGCATTGCCAGCACAGCATAGACAAACATTACTAAACGTTTAAAAATAGCAAAAAATAAAGATCATACGCGTATCTGTATACTGATCTAATAAAGCTAACTAAATTCCAAGCCAATATACTTTGTTTATCTACCACGGACTTCCTAGCAACGACCCTAATTATTAATGGACTACCATGTTGAGATCAAAAAATGAACTCGTAAACTTGAAACTCATCAATATGAAATTGATTTTGAATTTTAAATACGTTTATTTCTTTAATTTACTTTTAACACCCACGAAGAATTGGAAGTTGTACCTATTTTCATATTATATAAACACGCAGGGATTTTGTTTATACCACCAGCCTTTTATATACAGGACCAATATATCTTGGTGCACAAGCTCTTAGCTGAACATATTCTCTTTGGAGACACTGATATCAATGAACAACAACTTCGGCAGTTGATAAAAAGGTATAGCATTCACATGTAATTTGCGTAATAGTAATTTCAGTGAGGCAAGTAGTGATTTTTATTGTATATATATTATCTGGAATTTAATGCCGATCAATCATTTGATGACTAAATTATGTCATTAAAAGAAACAACAGTTGCATTTGTAACGTTCATAGGTTCACTATAGCGTCCACTAGCGTAAAATGGCTTCAGGTTCCATTGCACTTAAATTGAGTAGCTCTATAGCAAAAATTATGATAAGTTATATTGAATACATTTAAAGCAACCACTCTGATCAAATTCGACTGGAATTTCGAAATCTGTCCAAAATTCCACCGATGAATTTGAAGAAACATGGCGAAGAAGAGGAATACAGAACAATGAATCGAAATCAAGATGTTATTCCATGTAAGCGTATTTTGCATTTATTACATTTATTGAAATTAAGTTTAAGCCCAATCTCTAATAGGTAAGATTAAATAAGATAAAACATGCTTGTAAATTTGTGATAGTATGTCCACTTATTGCAAAATAAATGCCGTACAAGGTCATTATTAGGACGTGCGCAGATAATAATCAATTTAGAGGCAACTTTTGTTTTATTCATTAAAAGTGAGGTCGTTCGAAGACCACCAGAAATTTGTTCACAAGCCGCGGTTTGTAGATCACTGTTCTGGAAGTTTATATTTATAAAGATATCTTTTTAATGGGTTGCTATTGCTTTCACTGGGTAACTCATACAAAGTTTCTTCTTTGTTGTATTCACAGACGAGAGAAACAAAGTCGACATTGTCCGATTGACAGAAGACACAGAAATTCCTTACGTCAATGCTTCTATTATGGAGGTAACATTGCTTAATATGGTTTGTAACGTGTTATACAAATACAGCCAAAAATGCATATACATCCAATTCATATACATGTAGAACCAATACTGTATGTACACCAACTCAATATACATATACAGCTAACTAAATACTACTACTCGTCAAATTACCTTCCAACCATCTAATTTAATTGGATTAAAAAACCAAATGTTTTTGTTTTATAACAATATTTCAATAACGATTCAAACGTATAGGTAGACTGAAACGTGATCAAACACAAGGTGATCTTTTTACAACGGACTAAGTTTAATTCTACGCGACATCGTGGTACATTGATAAACATTTATTTGAGTTTAAATTTTAAAACTAAGATTTTTGCCAAACGTATATATATTTTTCATATTGAACAACATTTCCCTGTTAATTTTCACTACATCAGGGTGGTTGAAATATTAAAACTTTATTTTTTTTAAATGGAAATCTTCTGTTTTTGTTTATGCAGACCTGCGAAGGAAGCGGTAAAGTGATTGCTGCCCAAGCACCGATGAAATCAACTGTCGAATATTTTTGGAGAGCAATAATGGACAACGATGTTAGTGTTATCGTTATGTTGACTCAAGTAACGGAAGGAGGAAAGGTATGATTAGATGGTATATAGAACAGGATCCCATATTTAGAAAAAAATCGATAATCATCCCGGGGAGAGAAAAAGTACGCCGACATTAGTAGTACGATGAATAAGTCATATAGCAAACTATAATCCTTCTTCGGGTCATCCGATGTGTTATGGGAAATATTAGCCAGTTCAAACGTGTTTATTAGAATATACAATTATATAGCTGTTGAGATTTTTCAAAGTCAGAATCGGAGTTTAAATAAAACCTCAAATCATTTAATTATTGTCCTCATTTAAAACTTCAAATTTATCAATCATATGTCGGCACAAAAGATGTAATATAAAACGTTAAAGTTTGTCGCTTTTTCAGCAACAATGCTTCCAATATTGGCCTGATAAAATATGCAGCAAATTGCAATTCGGCAATATTGTAGTTGAATTGCTTGAAAAAACATCTGAAAATGAGATCATCGTACGTAGGTTTAATGTCACGAGAGATAACCAATCGAAGGTAAGTATATTAGGTATACGAGAAATTGTTAAACTAGACTGTAAAGAGTAGTTTCATGGACTTTTTCTCGGATTATTGCTTTTACACCAGATTTTTTGACTATACACTTTTATGTCATTGAATGGAGTTTCGGTATTTCTTGCCTTTTAACGAACGTATCTTTAATCTAATTGTTTGAAGAACTGGAATTTATATTGAAGCTTCATTCAAATTTTTTGGCATGAACTCTCGAAACATCTCACAAGCTTCTGAGTCTAAATTATTGGAATGTTATTTAGCGCAGAAGAGAGTGGTAGTCAAAAGAAACAATAAACGTTACATGGAATTTCCATGGGTATTGATAACAAAGGTTTAATATGAAACTAATGACTTTGACCTCTAATTCAATTTCTATTTCAGCCTATCTTGCATTATCAGCATCCGAATTGGAGTTCAGAAAAACTGCCCAATATCTCATCTGTGCTGAACCTGGTTACAATTTTCCAGCAGTATTCACCATTGGTGACCCTCGTTCATTGCAGGTAAGGCCTACTTCAATTTGTGCATTTTCTGTATTGGGAATTGAGAATTCGTCAATTGGATAAGATTTTATTTAATTCATCTATTATATTTATTCCTCTACCATACGCAAATGTGCGTATGTGGAAATAACCAATGTCTTCATCATTGCCGATGTATTTTATACTCCCGTAATATTTTATAAATTTTTTACTCACAGTGATGGAGCAGGACGCACTGGAGTATTTTGCGCAATATACAATTTGTGTCAAAGATTTAGAATAGAGAAACGAATTAATGTTTTCCAAACTGTGAAAGATTTGCGAGATTGTAGACCCGGAATTATTCAGACAGAGGTAAACTGTTACATTTGTAACTTTGAAGGTATAATATGAATAAAGTTATTTTGAAAATTTTGTTGAATATTTTGACAAAAAATAAATTACAGTAACTTGAAACATACATATGGACAATATTAATAATGTTACGTTACTGAACAGTTACATTTTCAAGAAATACATTACAGTTTTCCACTCTAGTTTTAGGGCTGTTACCACAAGTACAGAATATTTCATTCTGGCGCATAGTTATTGAATAAAACAGAAGCCCAAATTTAAAAAATATTTGCTTTGGCCATTTAACCTAATGTGTGCGCTTATATGTTCGGGAATAGTATAAGAGGATATGGACAAAGTCTAACTGCTAAATGTCAAGACATGTAAATAAGAAATGACTCATTGAAATATAGTTAGTTGAATCAATTATGTAGAACATTCATCATTCGAAATCTCTAAAAATGTAATAATTACAGATGAACTCAATACATGATTTAATATACTATATTTTAATGAGAAATGTCATTGAAAAAACAATTTTTTTTTCAGGACCAATACAAACAGTGCTACGAAATTATGCTTGCATTTATCAATTCTTTTAGTCTTTATGAAAACCTGAACTGTCCGACACACAAATCATCTGATTCAGAAAACACTCAGCATTTGTATGAAAGTATAAGTGCCATAAATATAGCAAGATGAAGAATAAATATTATTACTAATTTGTGATTCTACGTTTTATTTACACGCATCGGATGTAAGTCAAGTCTGCTTGACTGTCTGTTTCATCTATGTATATAAATATACAAATACTCCTAATAAACGTTATGTACTTGATTTCTCATGCCTAGATAGAGCCCATTAGATTTTCTATATGCATATTAATTAATTTTGGTGATTATTTCGAAATTATTTTTATGTGAAAATGTTTGTTGTAGTGTACTTTCAAAGTCGATATCTAGATATATCTGATACATATAGCTTCTGGTAAATTAAAGAAATCCATAAAATTATTACCAAATCGACTGCGTGTAATCTATGTAGATTTTGACTCGTCTTTTGGTCTGCCTGCATACTTTGCTAACTATGTATTTGACCATAATGTTATTTGACATTAAAGTATCATGTAAAGTTATTTGGTTCTCCTCCTTTAGCTGAGAAGGCCCGAGTCAGAATGTGTTTTCAGTCAGAATGTGTTTTCAGACGCCGCACTTCAAAGAGAAACCGTCGGTTTGAGTGACTTATGGTGATTTATAACGGTTTTGCCGATTTGGCGAAACCAGAGAAACAAACCAGACAATGACAGCAATTAAAGGATGTACAGCCTGTTTTTGTCACTTTAATTTCACCGTTTTTTCCGACGCTTGAGTTAATGAACTGTTTCGCCTTTATCAACAATAAATTGTTGTTGAACTGGGTATGCTTTTATATAATCAAGCATGATCTGATTCCACCCAACTGTGCCACATTAAATTAAGAACTTAAGAATAATAAATGTGACAGTTATAGCATAAAATGAGATTTAATATTTTTCAATATTTTCTAGACCAATGGATAATACGCACCCCCTTATTTAGGAAACTAAATCTGGCCATGAAATGACGTATTATACGCGGAGATATACGGTATCTTGTGATCGATAAAATACAAATTATGGATTGGCAAATTCCGTACAAATTTACTTAGATTTCATATGACATCCGACACAATTTTTATATTAGTGTACATCATTCGTCTGGATTTTAGTTAACACTTAGGTGGCCATACTTCTAGTATTTTTTAATCTGAAATAATATAACATTCTTTTTCACAGTCTGTAAATCGTAACACAAGGTATTTCGACTGATGGGTAATATACTCCCACAAATAAGAACAAAAATGTCACGTATACTCTGTATAAGATCACCGTTAGCAATGCTTTCTAATGAAAATGTTGCTACTAAAACTCAACTATATTTACCTATGAATACGCAACTTCCGAGATATTTTTTTATTTAAAATAATATAACATCCTTTTTCACAGTCTGTAAATCGTTACACAAAGGGTTTTAACTGGTGGTTAATATACTTTTCTACACATAAGAATAAGATAAGAATGTCATGTATCATTTGTATAAGTTTACTTCTGGTAATACTCTCTAATGAAAATGTTGCTACGAAAACTCTTTTACTTGAAAATGCGGAATCTCGGAAGTATTTTTTAATCTAAAGTGCGAAACTTACTAAACACTATTTTACTTTTTGTACTGGTAAAATGAAAGCATTTGCTCTGTAATTCGTAACAATAAAAAGAAAAAAATACAGCGTTTTGACTGTAATTTGAGGGTTTACAGGCATGGGCCTGGTAGTGAAATAGCTAATACCGAGTTAACATTTTCGGTATTTTTCAATCTAAAATAATATAACATTCTTTTTCACAGTCTGTAAATCGTAACACAAAGGATTTTGATTGATGGTTAATACACTCCCACAAATAAGAACAAAATTTTCACGTATACTCTGTATAAGATCAATGTTAGTAATGCCTTCTAATGAAAATGTTGCTACAAGAACTCAACTATGTTTACTTCAAATGCTGAATTTCTGATGTATTTTAAAAGCTAAAACAATATTATTAAATCTTTTTCACAGTCCGTAAATCGTAACACAAAGGTTCAACTGGTGGTATACTTTTCTCCACAGATTAGAACAAGAATAAAAACGTCACATTTACTTTGTATAAGTTTACTTCTGGAAATACCCTCTAATGAAAATGTTGCCCAAAAACGTATTTATTTTTACTTTGAAGTGCGAAATCTCTGAAGTATATTTTAATTTAAAATATTATAACATCCCTTTTCACAGTCCACAATTGTAACACAAAGAATTTTAACTGATGGTTAATATACTTTTTCTACACATAAGAACGAGATAAGAATGTCACGTATACTTTTTATAAGATTTCTTCTCCTAATATCTTCTAACGAAAATGTTGCCCAAAAAGGCATTTATTTTTACTTTGAAGTGCAAAAACCTCAAATGTTTTTCTATACAAGAACTTGGTCTCGCAAGTTTAATAAACATTGAGTAAACAGGAAGCCAGTGACCCACCAAAATTTTCGAATTTAAGTTCTTTTTTTCACGCGAAGCTTAGTCAAGCTGTTTGCACACGGCTCCATACAAGCTACCAGTGATGTTCAATATATTTTTACTGTGAAGTCAGAAAACTCTGAAAAGTCTTTTGTTTTATTGAAATTTCACACAATCCATCTCATTGGGATCTGGAAGGTACAAGCAACCCAGGGCGATCCAGAATTGAGTGTATCAATATGAAGGTAACTAATTTTGTTCGCCTTCTTTACATCAAGTTGTGTAAAGAGACTGAAAACTATAGGCAGGGCGTATATTCACTTGGCTAACACAGACAGTCCCCGAACTCGTAATAGAACTAAAATAAAGAAAATCGGAATAGAAATATGGCCTAACCATAACCTGGTACACACACAACGAGTACCAGACCCAGAGCGCATGATCATAGACGTCAATTTTCATTGCAGTTTTGTCCACCAAATTTTTCCAAACTAATATATTTTTACTTTTTCACGCCTTGCGCTCGAATAAGGTCCTGTACAAAGAAACACTGATATTTAAGCTCCTCCTCGTTAGCAACAGTAGATACTCGTTTGGAGAATTATTTAGAGCGGAAGGCGTGAATACGCAACGTTTAAAAAAGATTGAGCGTTTAATTTCAGTCAATATTATCAGTTCGGTCTTCAGTTAGTCAGTGTGAAAGTAATGTACCTACTGTAATGTGTTCAGTTTAACCGTCATGGTCCAGACACATTTCATTCCATTGTAACTAAAACATCAACCAATCTAACTAAACATCAAAACAATTTCATGCTTTATCTAAATTGTAACAATTTGAGGAGAGGTTTGGTTTTGTTTCTTTCAGTTGTCGCCCGCCAGTAATTTGATTTTTCTTAGATGTGAGTACCGTTCCCATCTAAGTGAGTGCGTGGCCTTACCCTGAGCGAATTTTAGTAAGCGGGATATTGCAAAATTGCTACACTATATTGTTGTATCTTGTATATTTATTTAACCCTCTGTATTTCAGGAGTGGTCCGAAATTTTCTCTAGATGTTATTTTCTATTACCTCTGAGTGAGTGCGTGTGCCCCTACAATGAGTTAATTGTTGTGGGATCTACTGCAATAAATTTCTACACTATATCGTTGTATCTTTTAAGAAACTCTTGGTATTTCAGTAGTCGCCCGAAATTTTTCCTCGATGCTTGTGCCGTTTACTTCCGAGTGAGTGCGTGTGGCCCCCCATTTAGCAGATTCTTATAAACACGTACGTGTAGTTGCAACACTGTATTGTTGTATGGCCACAAAAGCTCGCGGTATTTTAATGGTTACATGTAACTTTCCTCAAAGATGATTTTCGTTTACTTTTGAGTGAGTACGCGGAGCCTTACACCGAGCAAATTCTTGCAACAAACGTAAAATAGTTCTGTTATCTAGTGATATGCGCTGTTATTCATCTTACACTTTCCGAAACATTGCGAGTCTCAAAGCTTAGTACAGATTCGATCAAGATTCTTGTGCTCGTGTCAACCGAACCGATACATGAATACATTTTCAATTCTGTGTGACGACTTTTCATAACAAACTTGACAACTATAACGTGTGAGATTAGATAAAAATTGTTTTAAATGAATCTAAATATAGGATTGACAACGGATGGATTAAATATTCAAAAGGTAAAGTTTTAATATGAATATAGAAAGTCTTTAGTCCCTAATATAAACTGGAAGTAATTTTGTTCTTATCATTTGGTCGATTGCATATTTTGGTAAGAAAATTCTCACTTATACATGAGGGACTCGCGCAATTTCGATCACTTAAAATGAATACAGTACGACACTGAATACAGATTATTTAAAGACATTGCACAAATCAAAGCCGCGCGCAACCATTTAGAAAATAATGAGACTCATCACTGAGCAAAGCTACGGACGACCACGATCTTTCTTATAACTATATAATGTATTTTCATAGTGATGTATTGTGCGCCAGTAAACGGCAGTTCGACGCAAATCTAATAGCGGGAATAAGTCAGATTTGATCGAGATTCTTGCGCTTGTGCCAATCGAACCAATACATGAATACACCTTCAATACTGTGTGACGGCTTATTCATAACAAACTTAACAACTAACGTGTGAGATTCGATCAAAGTTGTTTAAATTGAACCTGAATCAGTATCCGCACAGGATGGCTTAAATATTCAAAAGGTTTTAATATGAATACTGTAAGTATTTAGTCTTGGAAAAGAATATCAAGTTTATAAAAACGATCTTCATTCAACTCCATACTTACTTAACTTATATATTATCGCTGATAATTCTCACTCTAATAATCTAAACCAGGGGTCACCAAACTTTTTTAACCGCGGACCGGCCGCGGCCGACTCAAACTGTGTTGAAACGGGCCGGACAAATATTTGTTGTCAATGCGATACAATAAATTCCCAAAAGTTGGGAAATCCAATCCATTTTCTTCAACAATATTAATTCTACATTTCTGAACTATTAAATATTAAATTCGCCATTGTTTCGTGTTATTGCGGGCCAATGAAAGAACGCCAGGAGCCGGTCTGGCCCGCGGACGGTAGTTTGGTGACCCCTGATCTAAACTAAACCATGAGTCGGTAACAGGCGGCCACGTAACAATTTTGTGTGGCCCTTGTCAACACTCAGATTTTCCCACGCCAAGCATAAAATACGAATCCGACAGTTTATGTTTAAAAGGGCGCTTACATGGGTAAAAATACAAAATGTTTTTGCTTTTGTCGCTCCGTTATATTTTTATTTGTCCTGCCCGATGCATTTATTACTGTGATGCAAAGCGATAGACGCATTCTCTTCTCTTGCCTTTCCATTCTAATTATTTACGTGGCCCAGCTGTTGCAACAAAACGCAAGCAATATTCCCGTTTTACTGTTGAACTATCCAGAAATAAAATGTTATTTACTAGTTAAATGTGAATGTTTATTATTATTAAAATGACCGAAAATGTAAAACCTCGTCAAAAATTAGAGCCTGTAGAAAGTCTGGTCGCTTTGGTTAAATTAGTATTACCTCTTTGACTAGGGTAGTAGCGAGGCATTTTCAAGGGGGGTCTGAAGTTTGTAATTGCCAAGTTGAACCGTCACAGATAGCGGGTTCGGCCAAAAATGTGGAGTTGCAATAGTCTTGGGCATAGTCTAAAAAGCATTTCAAGATACAAGAATGTATGCTATGTATTATTCAAAAAATTCCCTTTTTTCACATTTCAAAAGAAGGGGGGTTACCCTGGACCCCCTGACTTCCATAATCCACCCAATCACATCCATCCCTTTCCTTTGAGACCGCAATGTACGCCTTTCATGGTGCACTTTCTCTACAATGAGACATGAAATAACGTTGAATGAGGTATAGCGTATAAGCCAGAACTCCTGGTTCGGCACAATATAGCTCATATCCTCCTAACAAACCTAGTAATTAGTCGGGGTTACGCTGCTCAAAATTTGCATGTGCATTCATCATATCTCAGACCAGATTTTGAGTCTATTGATTTTGGATAAAGTATTTTGTATAATACGCGAGTTATAAATCAATTAGTGATGTGACACGCGGTGTCAATATTGAGTTAGAGCGGAGGAATTAAAACCGCAGTTTCTGTTTGATGCCCTGTCTGCGATGTTGAGCGTACTCCGTCAAAATTGTTGAGTAAAATATTAAACATGCGGAAGATCGATAAGTCGGCGATCTCCAATCGCTTTCTAGTTCAGTAATTGTCATTCAAACTGAAGGCATAGAATAGTTATTTAAGTCAGTAGACGGTACTGAGTGCTATTTTGACGAGAATAGCCTCAGTAAGAGCGGCCGTCTGTGTTATTGTAAAAGTTAAGAATAGATGTACACTTAACATAGCTATATCAATGGAAATTGGAAAAATACAGCAATTTCAAGCCAAGACATGGGCTAGACATTTTTGTCCGAGGCGAAGGACTGTCGCGCATTCGGTAATTCGACGGCAGTCGCGACCTCCTTTACTATAATGTATTAGTTTATGTGATTAAATTATATCAGCGCCACCTAATGTGGCCAACGTGCAACCACTGCCAAGCAAAGATGTTATTTGTCGCGTGGCGAAGGGATTCTTAGATTTCCTTTGGTTAGCGTCGTCATGATTGCTGCATCTTTTTTATTGCTCTTCTTATTTTTGTATAGCAGGTATGCTTGAGTTGATAGAAACCGAGAAAACGATTCAGATAAGTTTTGCTTCAATGTTTTCACTAAATTCCAGTTTACTTATGCCACTTATTAAAAGGTGACGCTCAATCGTTTTAAATTTAGTTAATGACCGCCTATTTCAATCTCTACTTTGACAAGAGCAAATAGTAATTTTATTTTTACTGGTTTTCATCAATCGTATATCTTGTCTGGTTACAAAAAATACACAGGATGCAAACGACTGCTTTCTAGCCATAAGGAAACACCCAATAAAAATAAATTTCATGTTTGCAAACATTGTGAAAAGTCGTTTGAGACAAAAGGGAATTTACGAGTTCATACTAGAGTGCATACAGGAGAAAAACCATATGCTTGTGAACATTGCGAGAAATGTTCCATGTCGTCAAGTAACTTAGGGGTTCATCTGCAAATTCACACAGAAATGAAACCATATACATGCAAATATTGCGGGAAGTGTTTCAGACAGGGAGCAAATTTGAAAGACATATTTTATCACACATCGGAGAAAAACCATTCATTTGTGAGCATTGCGGAAAATGTCTCAGACAGAGTGAAGATTTGAAAAGACATATTTTATCACACATCGAAGAAAACATTTACTTGTAAACGTTGCTGGAAATGTTTTGCAGACATTGGAAAATTGGAAAGACATATCCGAATCCACAGCGGCAAAAAACCTTTTGTTTGCGAACTTTGAAGAAAATGTTTCGCTCAAATTGGGCATTTGAAAAGACATAATTTAATTCACACAGGAGAAAAACCTTATGATTGTGAACATTGCGGAAAATGTTTTACACGGTCAAGTAGTATGAATAGGAATGCACTAATTCATACTAAATCAGTAAATGCGAAATAATTTGCCCTTGCTGGTAAAGTCCAGTCACAAAAATAAATTTAAAGAGAAACTTGAGAAAGGAGTCAACATCGCATTGCATTGAGATTCTGGAGAATTATGATAAAATAAATATTAAAGTAATTTGAGCTAAACAAATTAATGCGACTCAAAGAAAAAATATTGACACTATAATGAAATGAAAAAAAAAAACTTTGATAGCATATGACAATTTAAAAAAAATCAATCAGAATAGAAGGAGGTTACTAGCTTTATCAAACCTGCCTCAGATATCACACTGGGTTTATGTATACTATAAGCGCCACGCTTTTTAGCTCAAATGTAGACGGGAACTTGTAGTATCGCTACCACGCCCATGAACTATTTTCAAAGCAGGCTGTCAAACAACCGGTAAAAAACGTAGATTCAGGCAGTTAATAAACTATACGTGGCGATGAAGTGGCGATGAATAAAAATATTTCGTTGTATCCATTTTTCATCAAATGCACCAAATTATGGAACGGATTTAAAAAAAAATAAGTAAATCGTTGATAAATGTTTTAGCTAAATTTGATGGTCTGTGATTTTTAATTGTTTAATATTATACGCTATTGCGGCTATAGAGTCCGCAGTCTTGGTGGTAAATCAAAGATATTACAATGCATTACCTAATTTAGGACTACATTGTTTTTGCGTGAATAAAATGTACGCCTTTGCGAGTTGTGACCCACTGAACTACGATAAATGAATTTAAGTTGCTTATACTTATTGTTAAAAGGTGACAGTTTGTAATTTATTCCATATTTAATATCAAAGAAAAATTCTTTCAATTTCGTTGCTTTTGTGAGGGTAAATTAGAGAAAGTTCATGAGATCTAAGCAAATTCATACGATTGATTTCGGCTCAAAACAGAAAATGTTGCATAGAATTATTTTTTTGTCATATATTTTACTCCAAAAAATGAAAATCTTGTAGGTGATTGTATTTTCGGCGGATATTCCTAATTTCACTTAAAAAAATACTTCGTTATCAGGTCGGCTTCATCGTATTCGTTCAAGATTCATTTTTAGTTAAAAATTTTGATTTGTACTTTCATCGATTTTAAATCTTACCTGGGCTGATGATTTTGATGACCTTTTGCAATAATTACATAGTTTAAACATACATATGCCTTTATTATTTTATGTCGTTATTTTTGCACAAGTTCAGTTGTTTTTCGGCAAAACCAGGCGAAGGTGTGTCTTTTCATTGCGTTATATATATTGAAGGTTGATTGACTGCATAAGTAGGATTAAGCAAGATGAAATCACGCATTAAGAAATATTCGAAACTATATAGCGATCGGTGACCACCGACTTATCGATCTTCCGCATGTTCAATATTTTACTCGACCAGCCCCGCAAAGTCGAAGCGGCGTGTAACCAAAATACCTAAGCGTTCCACATCGCAGACAGGGCATTGTTACGCACCCAATCTGTCGCAAAAATTTCTGATCCACATAGATAAAAAAAAATTGAAAAAAAAGCGATGAAAGTTAGAAGATCCCCAAAATAGAAACTGCAGTTACGATTCCTTCGCTTTGACTCAATAGCAACACCGCGTTTTCCATCACTAACCAATCCATAACTCGTTATATTATACGTCATGATTTATCCAATTCATCAATAGGCATCTGGTCCAAGATATGATGAATGTACATGTAAAATTTGGGGCAGATATCGCGCGAGAGCGATAAGTAATTACCAAAAACTAAGCATTGCCCGTCATTAACACCACAGCAATCGCGTGACCCGCTCTTACTTCTTTAAAATCTGAAACATTTTGTTGATGTTTCGTCGCTATCTGGCCTTGGGTTCTCAACACTCACTTGACAACACCAAAATATATTAATAATTAAACATAGGAAACACTTTACACAATATAACAGATACAGGACGAATACCCAGTTTTACAAGGAAATCTAAGCACATTAAACTAAGGAAACGCTATGGTGTTTATTACTTCATATTATAGTAGTTGTGAATAAGTCATAAATATAAGTTCTGAGATCCAACACGTGATTTATGTAATCTGAAGCATACCAATATAGTTCACCATTGCTGATAATACTTGGCAACATCATGGACGGATCATGCCCATTTGGTGTTCTAGGCACTTAAAACTTTAGTGTCCCCAAATGTGTCATTCAAAAAAATATTTTTTAGTATCTGACAATGACGAATTATCTACAATCAAACGTAGTATGCCTCTGATATGCAAATTATCTAATCTTTGTTAGCAGGGTTCGACATTGCACGTGGGCGGCTTTCTTCTGTTCACTCTGTACAATTTTATGTCTCCTACGGTGCATTTATAAATTGGCAATGTTTGATACGTTTTTTCATCACTCGCAGCTAAACGTCCGTTACTGGGCACGCCATCTTGGTGTACTTCTGTATGTTTGGCAGTGGCGGCGCGTCAATAGGGCCAACCGGGGCAATGCCCCGATTGTTTTTTCG
The DNA here is from genome assembly GCF_013122585.1 of Styela clava. NCBI lineage: Eukaryota > Metazoa > Chordata > Ascidiacea > Stolidobranchia > Styelidae > Styela > Styela clava. Next base: position 17,393,699 of record NW_024102834.1, on the reverse strand, counting down.
GTATAATAAAAAATATTCGAAAAATACCTTAATATCGGTTGCACAGACTGTCTACACTAGCCATATTCTTCCGACATGGTTCATTTTTTGCTCGCAAAGCCTTCGCCGAACGTCGACGGGGCCACGCCTATTTTGCCCCGGTTGCTCATTGTATATCGTATTCTCTTTTTTATCTTCCACTCGCCGCGTTTGTCTCGTTTGTTTTCCGTTTCTTTTACTAAATCATCGGGGCCGTTCGGGGCTAGCCCCGAAATTATGACGACACAATGCCGACGTTTCTTACAATAACGTGTTGACATATTCCACGCATTCCTTCTCGTTCGTTGGTTGCTTGAAGAGTTGATAGTTTGCTCGCCTTCGTTTTTCTCGCTTGTTTCTCTATTTGAATCAGTTAGAGACATTTAGTCCATTTGCTTTCGATTTTCCACATTCCTTTTGAGCTCCTCACTTCTTTCGGGCTTCGCATTTCTTAGCCTTAGACCTCATAATGAATAAGGTTGATGCACTACTTCGCACTCCGTTTTCGCAGCTGCCGCTAGAACAAAAATTAGAGGTACAACGTCTTGGGCCTTATCAACCAAAAAAATTGTTCACTGGAACAATCCCATGACGGAGGAAAGCATCGGCATTCTGCGCAGAAACTTGGTATAAAAAACACGAATGGTTGTGTTACAGCGAGGACAAAAATGCACTTTTTTGTTTTTATTGCCTACTTTTTGCTACCGCCCGTGACTCACGTTGGTGTAAATTTGGGTTTAGAGATCTTAAACATCTTTCCGAGCGTGCCAGGGATCATCAATCTTCTATGGAGCCTCTGGACAATGCAGTAAAATACCGAACATTCTGAAATGTTAATATTGCAGCACAGTTGGATGAAGGACGCGCGGTTTCTATTCGTCGGCACAACCAAAACGTCGAGAAAAACCGCCATGTTCTTGGTCGATTGATAGATGTTTTGAAGTTTATTGGTTGTCACGAGCTGTCCCTCCGTGGGCACGATGAACGGGCTGGCTCTTCTAATAGAGGGGTATTTTTGGATATGGTGGAATACACCGCATCCCTAGATACAGTATTGAGAGATCATCTTGATGCCGCAACTGTTTCGAAAGAGACATCTAAGGATATCCAAAATGATTTGCTCGACTAAATGTATAAAATTTATTTACAACATTTGGCTCTGGAAATTGAGAATTGCCAGTTCCTTTCGATTCAGTCTGACGAGACAACTGACATCACGTGCGTTTCCCAACTGGCAGTGATCTTTCGGTTTGTGAAAGATGGTAAACCTACCGAGATTTCACAGCTTTGTACCAATCGTTGATCGCACGGCTTGCGGGATATCGGCTGTACTGAAAGAAGTGTTACAGCCTTACAACGCGAAGTCAAAATTGATAGCTCAAACTTATGACGGCGCGGCAGTCATGAGTGGGTCGAAACATGGTGTTCAAGTTTATATAAAAGAAGATTTTCCTCATGCGCATTTTTTACATTGTTATGCACACCAATTTAACCTCGTTATTAAAAATATGTGTCTTGATACCCCTCTCGTCCGTATATTTTTTGCAAATGTTTCGGGGTTTTCTTCATTTTTTTCCGTTTCGCCGAAGCGCTCTGACCTCCTTCGCCAGATATGTAGCCGCCGTCTCCCAGCTTGTGCACCAACACGTTGAGACTTCCAATCACGCGTGGTGTAGGGCGTGTCCAAAATTAGGTCTGAGCTCATTGAGTGTTTCAATGGCATTCAGAGCTCTCCGGTTTGGGACGAACGCTCTGTGAGGGAGGCGGCAGGTCTAAAGCGTCTGCTAGAAGATGGTGAGTTTTCATTTTTTCTCGCTTTTTTCTCCACAATATTCTATCACGTGGATGTATTATACGGCGCATTGCAGTCAAGGCTAATGGATGGAGCGTCTGTGCAGTCGTGTATTTCAGACTTCTGCGATGCTGTATCTCGTATCCGGGAAACAATAAAATACGACGACACATGGAGTGCTTCTTTACGCCGCGGACAAACAACGCAGCGTTTGATTTTGTCTGCAAAGGAATGCTGTGACATTCTGGTGAATCAAATAGGCGATCGTCTGCGCACTGAACACCTTGCCGCGTTCTCTTTGATGAACCCCAAAAATTTTTCAAAATTTGCACGTGAATTTCTCATCCATTTGTTGGCTACTGTCTCCAAATTTTACCCCATGATAAACGTGGGTAAATTGGAAAATGAATTGCGATGTATATACACCAGTCAAACTTTTTTGAACATCACATCAACTTGCGCGCTCTATGGGTTCCTCATAGATAACACTCTAGTAACTACCTTTGCGGCGTCTGCAAAATTTCTGGACATCATTTTGACGACACCTATTTCTTCCGTCGACGCAAAGCGAACATTCAGCACGATGAAGCGTATTAAAACGTATCTCAGAAACACAATGAGGCAAGATAGATTAAATTCCTTGGCTGTTTTATCCATTCACAGAGACGTTATATCTGGGATGCATGACTTTAATCAGCGCGTTATTGAGCATTTTGCTTCCAAGAAACCGCGGCGTGTTGCATATATGTTCAAGCAGTAGAAGTCTAGCAGCATATATATCTATGAGTGAGCGACGCATGTCCTTATCTTTGCATTAACTTTCCTTTCTTCATATTAACGTTTTAAACCTTATTTTAGGTTTTGTCTGCTTTCCCGAAGTTTCTGTTAATATGTCATTGTATTTATCTGGGTAAATATTGCCTTTCCTTTTGAAAGAGGTTTCAAAATAAACTATGTCTATATTTATTTATCCCTTGACTTGGACCGGTTTTAAAGACACTTTCTTATCGTTAAAAATTGTCGCTTTTGCCGATTGGTTGTTACCGATGGAATGGTTTTTATACTCATAAAATGATGGAAGAACTTACAGCGCTCATCCTGTCCCCGTAGATGGGGGTGACTTGGTCCCGCAGTAGCTTGCCCCGGTTGTCAAAATGACCACGCGCCGCCACTGATGTTTGGTAATCTTTTTTCGCAGTTGTTGATACACACCCTGTTAAAAGACGTTGCTGCTGCGTCACTGTGGCATCTCTTGTTTTTTTACGTTGTTCATACTTTGTAGGACTGTGAATAAAACGTTTATTATTCTATAGTTATTGCGGTATCCCGTTGCTTATTTTGAATATTTTTGTTTTGCATGAAATGATTGAGACTAATTAAGTAATTGTTTAGTTAATATTCCATAATCATTGCAGCATCCATAGTTTATTTCATTGAGTCTCTTTATCTCACTTCCATTCTTACCTCCTTCTCTTGACACTCTCTCACTCCAACACTCCCTCCTTGCCACTTCCATTATTACTTCATCCAGTCACTAACCCACCCAAACACTCTCCCACACACTATTCTTACCACCTCCTGTTACTTTTGCACCCCAACACTCTCTCTCTCTTCTTCCCACTTACCTTCTTCAGTCACTCGCACTTTCATTTTCACCTACCCCCGTCACCAACCCTTACATCCTACCGTCAACAACCAACCCAGCACACCTATTCAACCCACTTCCATTCTTACTCTTTCCGCGTTTCCCTCCCACCCCAACACTCTCTCCTTCCCACTCCTATTCTTACCTCCTCCTCCTCTAGTCACTCCTTTTCTCTCACACCGAACCCCACCTCCGCATTTTCCACGCTGAACTAACCCAATGGAGAGGGAAAGATTGGATTAACGAAAGGAGAGATAATAAATTCTGACAAATGATCACCAATGGATATATTGGGATTGAATTTTGTAATCTTGTTCGCTAAAGTAAATGACGTAAAAAGGGCATGAGCAGTAAAAATTTGGGGAGAGGTCTAAGAGTTCAATAAGCATATCACCGTAAGCAAAACCATGATATTTCACTGTAAAATATCAGGCGTGACGTCTTCAAACTTCAATACTAGTAAATAAAAGTTTGGTTAACGCAACTTCATTACAATAAAAAAACGTCAGCCTTTAAATGTCATTTTACCGCATCTTAATACCCTTAACAATCGGGTCGCAAACGTCTGTTGGTATGAAGATCCAATGATGCAACTTTCCAATTGTGTAAAGGTCTGGTGGCACGATACTATGCATGTGCCTTAAATGTTCCGGATGCGCATGTCGGGGCGCAAAGGCCCATGTATACACAACAGAACACACAGTCATTGGTAAATTGGTATAATATTAAAAAGCAAGGTTTTAGGTTCTTGTAGGGTCCTCTAACAATCAGAAGAATCGACCGTCACGGTTCAAGCGGTTAATTAACAAAACATCATAGGCGTTGAAAAAATTTCAGAAAAAAAAAACAAATACTCGGTACTCTGCACACCTGGAAGTACAACTAATTTGATGATAACCCCAATTTGTCATTTCGATACAAATTAGACTTGCATTAAAAAAATAGAATAAAATTAAAATACACAACGGCCACAACAAATACATATTGCAAAAAATGTAGTAGTTCCATTGCATACCAAAATTTAAGTGGAAATACGAATTTTTGTCTAAATATATTACCGAGCTTCCATGTGGACCCAGGGGGTGTCGGTTTACCCACTCGTTAGGACTTGTCAATGGGGTCCTATCGCGCTCCAAAAATCTCTGGAACGCCCTATGCCCATATTACAGAATAAGACTAAACTAGATACTACGACCAAACTGGGGATTGTGAAACACACCCCACAAATTCTGGTACCTCTACAAACATACGAAAATTTCTTAAAAATAAAATATATCAGAAAAATGTAACATTTCATACAATATCAGTAAAACATAAAACAGTGTGCATCATATACATATATATTAGTAATTCAATTAATAAAACGTTTAATTCCAGAATTATGAAAGAAGGCATCGACATTCAACAGTAATTTCAAAAAGTTAATAAAAGGAAAATGGAAGATTACTTCAATTGACTACCCCATTACCGGATTCTGCCAACAATTTTGTACGATATAGGCCGAATAAATATTGTCTAATTATGATCGCGATGCTGCTATGTTTTTCCCTCCCGTCCAGGTGCCCACCAATCCCCAGAACCCCCCAACCCCCTCCCAACAGTTATATATTTTTGTGTATCTTGTTTATTTTTTGTTTTTATTTTTATTTTGTTTTTTGATAAGAAAGTTGTAACAGACAAGTGTAAAGATTCTTTTGCAGCAGAAGAGAAGACAAAACCATGCCGGCCTGGTTTGTCATATGATGATTTCATGATGAGAAGATGATGATATCGAAGATGATGATATCATAAGATAATGCGTGTTGATAATAAGATATGAAGTCATAAATTAGGTTTGTATTATGGCAGCATCAACAACCACGAAAAGACTGGTTTTTACTAATAAACGTCTAATCAATGATATCTATTTCTTGTCGGCAGAATCCTTAATTTAAAAGAAATGGTATAAGACAATAATGAGGTATTTTATTATGTTTTTTAAGTGACCATTTGTCATGTTCGCAATAAGGCAGTATTGACATTATATGACAAATAAGTTGATTAGATTGGCGTTGCCTTCATACCAAACTATTATATAAATACAGAAATAATTGTTGAAAAAATAAAATAATGGGAAATAATAGGAATTTAAAATACAAATAAATACAAAACAATACTTTGATGAACATCAATATAACAAAAGAAATATTATTTCAGACATCAAATGTACAATTTTAGCGTAGTAGGAATACAAATAAGAATGGTAATTTATGCGTTCTTATATTGTTTGCATTCATAATATTAGCAAATAATTGATAATGAGTCATACATACAAATCATATTACATTCAGTCTCTTTTTATATTAATGACTTGGATCTCAAATGTGCCAGATTCCAATGCATTTGTTAGTAATCACATAGTTACTTCCATAGTTGCATACTTGAGGTGCATAAATATATGTGATGAATGAATTCGATTCCATAATTGAGAAAACCTATAAATATTGAGAAAATTAGTCACGGCGCAGATGATACGATATTTAGCTTCAATATATAATATTAATTAATAATTTAATATTAATATTAATTGCTGCCATTTAATCTCAATAGTGTTAACAGTGCCCCTACTACATAATATTAGTTAGCAAGAACGAACCACAAATAAAATGCTTTAGTCCATCAAAATAAAAGTTGTAAATACCCTATTTTAGCAAGTATATACGTATGTTAAATCTTGTCATTCAAAATAAATTACACTCTACAAACTTTTGTCAGTTTTTTTGAATTCCATTGATTGGAACACTCAATTCGAATTAATTCATTTTTTGTTTATTTTAGTTTTTTTTTCGAGTTTGGGACTTCTTTCTTTGAACTTATTCCTAAAATAAATGCTATTTTAAAAAGTATTCAATAGCAGTTTTGTGAATTGAACAAATTAAAAAAATTACTTAATTGAATTAATAAAATTTGTTAGTACATTTATTTTTCCTTTCCGTGAACGTCCTCGAACAATTTTTTAGGAAAATCTTCTTTCACAATGTATTGCACTTGAAAACACTCAGTTGTTGTAAGGGATTTATCATGTTCTACCTGGAGTATTTGCTGAGTGTTATGTTTCATTTGAATATGTTTTATACCAAAAAAGTCAGTTAATGACAACATTTGTTAAAATTTAATATTTCTCATTCTCTAGTATGCGTACCAGGTTAGGGTTAGGTCATAATTTTATTTGATTATCTTTACTTTAATATATTAAGATTTTGGGATTGTCTGTTTTGGCAAACGAAATATACGAATATAAAATCCGAATTTTAATTATTGTTAATATTTGTGAGTATATTGTTATTACCTTTTAACATATCATGTAAGCCCTCAAACACAATTCTTACCTTTTTTCATTCTTTCATCTCATATCTTAGCTATATTCTTTCTAAAAATATACGACACTTTAGAACGACATTCAATGGGAATTATTCATTAGCATATTTATTTCACCTCACAATTGAAAGTCCCATACACAATTTTTGTTTTGAATTATTTTCCTCTTAATATGTACTCCATTAAATGGAACCATTCAGCTGTCTAATTTATATTTTTAAATTTACAAAGTCTATAGAGAAAATTAATAAAATATTCTTCACAAATAATTTAGCCAGTTGTCACGAGGAATATAAGTCAAATTATTTTTGGGCAGATATGCTCTTGACAATTTTTTCTCTGGAATATATTATGAATGGAAAAAAAATTTACCTCATTATTATGGATGTCTGCACAGATCGTCTTCGGCTTCTACTTCTTCAAACAGGCGAATTTTCATCTAAAAATAGGTGTTATTTGAAAATGATTATTTTCGTATTCGAATATTTAAAAAAAAAAAAGACTTATATTTGTTATGATTTTAATAATTTTTTTTGGATATTATTACAACAATATACTTTCAATGCAATGCAAATATTTGTTTCAATCAGATGCGTTTTAGGCCAAACGTAAGTTTCGACAATATTTGTTAAAAATATAATACTTTACATTATTGCGGATGTCGTCGTAGATATTTTAAGCGGCTTAATTCTTTGGCTTCTTTCTTCAAATTTATTCTAAAAATAAAACATTCTTGAAAAAGTATTTTGAATTTAATTAAAGATTTTGTTAGCACATTTATCAATTTCCCGTAACGTCCTCAACAATTTTTTGGCAAATTTATTTTCAACCTTTTTTAGGCAGAACTTCATGTACAAAATAAATAATACAAAGACTATAAATGACGCAATAAATAATATCAGCTTCCTGTAATATGCAATTATTTATCTAAAATAAATAACAGATAGAACAATCGCCTAAAAATTCAATTGCAGTTCACAATAGCAGCAAATTGGTCTCTCCCAAATCAAAAAAATTTTAAGTACTGAAAATTATATTTGATGTTTATCTAATTGCGTTGAGTCCTAAAACAATCTTCACAATGGTTCCTATGTAAAATGTTTTCGTATCTTCAATTTTTGACGTATATTCAAATTTATAGTTCAGTATTTAAAAAGTGTCTCCGTTATTTCATGTTTTAAAAAGTTTCTTCAATCTATATAGTTCTGCTTCTAAAACTTGTTTTCGCACTTTCAATTTTTATAGTTTTTCGCCTGAAAAGCTGATATAAATTAAAATTACGTAGGCTTAATTTACAACCTTCATTTCTGCATCACCAAGGTGTATGAAAAGTGTTTTCATAACTTGAATCGTTATAATTCTGCTTCTAAAAGTAGTCTTCGTATCTTCGCCTTTAATCTTCTGCCTTCGATAACTGTCTTCATATTTTCATTTTATAGTTCTTTTCTTGAAAAATGACTTCAAATCTTCAATCTCTATAGTTCTGTTTCTTAAAAATCTTCTCCGCATCTTGGATCTTTATATTTCTGCCACTGAAAATCTAATGCAACATTAAAATTAACTAGGCCTAACTTACAAATTTCATTTTTGCATCTCCAAGGTGTCTTCGTGCCTTCAATGTTCATAACTCCTTCTGAAAATGTTTTCGTAACTTTAATCTTCATAATTCTGCTTCCACAAGTAGTCTTCATTTCTTCATCTTTATTCTTCTGCATTCGATTGTATCTTCATATTTTCATTTTATAGTTCTTCTCTTGAAAAATGTCTTCACTATCTTTAATCTCTATAGTTCTGTTTCTTAAAAATCTTCTTCGCATCTTGAATCTTTATATTTCTGCCACTGAAAAGCTAATGCAACATTAAAATTAACTAGGCCTAACTTACAACATTCATTTCTGCATCTCCAAGGTGTCTTCGTGCTTTCAATGTTTATATCTCCTTCTGAAAAATGTCTTCCTAACTTGAATCTTCATAATTCTGCTTTCAAAAATAGATTTCGTATCTTCATCTCTATTCTTCTGCGTTCGATTGTATCTTCATTTTTTCATTTTATATTACTTTTCTTCAAAAATGTCTTCATATCTTCAATCTCTATAGTTCTGTTTCTTAAGAATCTTCTCCGCATCTTGAATCTTTATATTTCTGCCACTGAAAAGCTAATGTAACAATAAAATCAACTAGGCCTAATTTACAACCTTCATTTCTGCATCTCCAAGGTGTCTTCGTGCTTTCAATGTTCATATCTCCCTCTGAAAATGTCTTCGTAACTTGAAACTTCATAATTCTGCTTCCACAAGGAGTCTTCATTTCTTTATTTTTATTCTTCTGCATTCGATTGTATCTTCATATTTTCATTTTATAATTCTTTTCTTGAAAAATGTCTTCATATCTCCAATCTCTATAGTTCTGATTCTTAAAAAACTTCTCCGCATCTTGAATCTTTATATTTCTGCCACTGAAAAGCTAATGCAACATTAAAATTAACTAGGCCTAACTTACAACCTTCATTTCTGCATCTCCAAGGTGTCTTCGTGCCTTCAATGTTCATATCTCCTTCTGAAAATGTCTTCGTAACTTGAATCTTCATAATTCTGCTTCCAAAATGTAGACTTCGTATCTTCATCTTTATTCTTCTGCATTCGATTGTATCTTCATATTTTCATTTTATAGTTCTTTTCTTCAAAAATGTCTTCACATCTTCAATCTCTATAGTTCTGTTTCTTAAAAATCTTCTCCGCATCTTGAATCTTTATATTTCTGCCACTGAAAAGCTAATGCAACATTAAAATTAACTAGGCCTAACTTACAACCTTCATTTCTGCATCTCCAAGGTGTCTTCGTGCCTTCAATGTTCATATCTCCTTCTGAAAAATGTCTTCCTAACTTGAATCTTCATAATTCTGCTTCCAAAAGTAGACTTCGTATCTTCATCTTTATTCTTCTGCGTTCGATTGTATCTTCATATTTTCATTTTATAGTTCTTTTCTTCAAAAATGTCTTCATATCTTCAATCTCTATAGTTCTGTTTCTTAATAATCTTCTCCGCATCTTGAATCTTTATATTTCTGCGACTGAAAAGCTAATGTAATATTAAAATTAACTAGGCCTAACTTACAACCTTCATTTCTGCATCTCCAAGGTGTCTTCGTGACTTCAATGTTCATATCTACTTCTGAAAATGTCTTCGTAACTTGAATCTTCATAATTCTGCTTCCACAAGTAGTCTTCATTTCTTCATTTTTATTCTTCTGCATTCGATTGTATCTTCATATTTTCATTTTATAGTTCTTCTCTTGAAAAATGTCTTCACTATCTTCAATCTCTATAGTTCTGTTTCTTAAAAATCTTCTTCGCGTCTTGAATCTTTATATTTCTGCCACTGAAAAGCTAATGCAACATTAAAATTACCTAGGCCTAACTTACAACCTTCATTTCTGCATCTCCAAGGTGTCTTCGTGCCTTCAATGTTCATATCTTCTTCTGAAAAATGTCTTCGTTAACTTGAATCTTCATAATTCTGCTTCAAGTAGTCTTCATTTCTTCATTTTTATTCTTCTGCATTCGATTGTATCTTCATATTTTCATTTTATAATTCTTTTCTTGAAAAATGTCTTCACATCTTCAATCTCTATAATTCTGTTTCTTAAAAAAACTTCTCCGCATCTTGAATCTTTATATTTCTGCCACTGAAAAGCTAATGCAACATTAAAATTAACTAGGCCTAACTTACAACCTTCATTTCTGCATCTCCAAGGTGTCTTCGTGCCTTCAATGTTCATATCTCCTTCTGAAAAATGTCTTCCTAACTTGAATCTTCATAATTCTGCTTCCAAAAGTAGACTTCGTATCTTCATCTTTATTCTTCTGCGTTCGATTGTATCTTCATATTTTATTTTATATTTCTTTTCTTCAAAAATGTCATTAAATATCTTCAATCTCTATAGTTCTGTTTCTTAAAAATCTTCTCCGCATCTTGAATCTTTATATTTCTGCCACTGAAAAGCTAATGCAACATTAAAATTAACTAGGCCTAACTTACAACCTTCATTTCTGCATCTCCAAGGTGTCTTCGTGCCTTCAATGTTCATATCTTCTTCTGAAAAATGTCTTCGTAATTTGAATCTTCATAATTCTGCTCAAGTAGTCTTCGTATCTTCATCTTTAATCTTCTGCATTCGAATGTATCTTCATATTTTCATTTTATAGTTCTTTTCTTCAAAATTGTCTTCATATCTTCAATCTCTATAGTTCTGTTTCATAATATTCTTCTCCGCATCTTTGAATTCTTTAATAATTTCTGCCACTGAAAAGCTAATGTAACATTAAATTAACTAGGCCTAACTTACAACCTTCATTTCTTCATCTCCAAGGTGTCTTCGTGCCTTCAATGTTCATATCTCCTTCTGAAAAATGTCTTCGTAACTTGAATCTTCATAATTCTGCTTCCAAATGTAGACTTCGTATCTTCATCTTTATTCTTCTGCATTCGATTGTATCTTCATATTTTCATTTTATAGTTCTTTTCTTCAAAAATGTCTTCACATCTTCAATCTCTATAATTCTGCAGACATTGGAAAATTGGAAAGACATATCCGAATCCACAGCGGCAAAAAACCTTTTGTTTGCGAACTTTGAAGAAAATGTTTCGCTCAAATTGGGCATTTGGAAAGACATAATTTAATTCACACAGGAGAAAAACCTTATGATTGCGAACTTTGCGGAAAATGTTTTACACAGTCAAGTAGTATGAATAGGAATGCACTAATTCATACTAAATCAGTAAATGCGAAATAATTTGCCCTTGCTGGTAAAGTCCAGTCACAAAAATAAATTTAAAGAGAAACTTGAGAAAGGAGTCAACATCGCATTGCATTGAGATTCTGGAGAATTATGATAAAATAAATATTAAAGTAATTTGAGCTAAACAAATTATTGCGACTCAAAGAAAAAATATTGACACTATAATGAAATAAAAAAAAAACTTTGATAGCATATGCAATTTAAAAAAATCAATCAGAATAGAAGGAGGTTACTAGCTTTATCAAACATGCCTCAGATATCACACTGGGTTTATGTATACTATAAGCGCCACGCTTTTTAGCTCAAATGTAGACGGGAACTTGTAGTATCGCTACCACGCCCATGAACTATTTTCAAAGCAGGCTGTTAAACAACCGGTAAAAAACGTAGATTCAGGCAGTTAATAAACTATACGTGGCGATGAAGTGGCGATGAATAAAAATATTTCGTTGTATCCATTTTTCATCAAATGCACCAAATTATGGAACGGATTTAAAAAAAATAAGTAAATCGTTGATAAATGTTTTAGCTAAATTTGATGGTCTGTGATTTTTAATTGTTTGATATTATACGCTATTGCGGCTATAGAGTCCGCAGTCTTGGTGGTAAATCAAAGATATTACAATGCATTACCTAATTTAGGACTACATTGTTTTTGCGTGAATAAAATGTACGCCTTTGAGAGTTGTGACCCACTGAACTACGATAAATGAATTTAAGTTGCTTATATTTATTGTTAAAAGTGGACAGTTTGTAATTTATTTCATATTTAATATCAAAGAAAAATTCTTTTAATTTGTTGCTTTTGTGATGATAAATTAGAGAAAGTTTATGAGATCTAAGCAAATTCATACAATTGATTTCGGCTCAAAACAGAAAATGTTGCATAGAATTATTTTTTTGTCATATATTTTACTCCAAAAAATGAAAATCTTGTAGGTGATTGTATTTTCGGCGGATATTCCTAATTTCACTTAAAAAAATACACTTTGTACAATTTTATGACTCCTACGGTGCATTTATAAATTGGCAATGTTTGATACGTTTTTTCATCACTCGCAGCTAAACGTCCGTTACTGGGCACGCCATCTTGGTGTACTTCTGTATGTTTGGTAATCTTTTCGCAGTTGTTGATACACACCCTGTTCAAAGACGTGCTGTTGCGTCACTGTGGCATCTCTGGTTTTTATTTTACGTTGTTCATACTTTGTTGGACTGTGTTTAATTGAATAAAACGTTTATTATTCTATAGTTATTGCGGTATCCCGTTGCTTATTTTGAATATTTTTGTTTTGCATGATTGAGATTATTTAAGTAATTGTTTAGTTAATATTCCATAATCATTTGCAGCATCCATAGTTTATTTCATCGAGTGAGTCTCTTTATCTCACTTCCATTCGTACCTCCTTCTCTCGACACTTTCTCTCACTCCAACACTCCCTCCTTGCCACTTCCATTCTTACTTCATCCAGTCACTAACCCACTCAAACACTCTCCCACACTCTATTCCCACCACCTCCCGTTACTCTTGCACCCCAACATCTCTCTCTTCTTCCCACTTACCTTCTCCAGTCACTAAATCTCACACTTTCATTTTCACCTCCCCCCGTCACCAACCCTTACATCCTACAGTCAACAACCAACCCACCACACCTATTCACCCCACTTCCATTCTTATTATTTCCGCGTTTCCCTCCCACCCCAACACTCTCTCCTTCCCACTCCCATTCTTACCTCCTTCTCCTCCTCTAGTCACTCCTTTTCTCTCTTTCTCTCACCGAACCCCACTTCCGCATTTTCCACGTTGAACTAACACAATGGAGAGGAGAAGATTGGATTAACGAAGGGAGAGATAATAATTTCTAACAAATGATCACCAATGGATATATTGGGATTGAATTTTGTAATCTTGTTCGCTAAAGTAAATGACGTAAAAAGGGAATGAGCAGTAAAAATTTGGGAAGAGGTCCTAGAGTTCAATAAGCATATCAATATTTCACTGTAAAGTATCAGTCGTGATGTCTTCAAACTTCAATACTAGTAAATAAAAGTTTGGTTAACGCAACTTCATTACAATAAAAAAACGTCAGCCTTTAAATGTCGTTTTACCGCATCTTAATTCCCTTAACAATCGGGTCGCAAACGTCTGTTGGTATGAAGATCCAATGATGCAACTTTCCATTAGTGTAAAGGTCTGGTGGCACGATACTATGCATGTGCAGTAAATGTTCTGGATGCGCATGTCGGGGCGCAAAGGCCCATGTATACACAACAGAACAAACAGTCATTGGTGAATTGGTATAATATTAAAAAGCAAGGTTTTAGGTTATTGTAGAGTCCTCTAACAATCAGAAGAATCGACCGTCACGGTTCAAGCGGTTAATTAACAAAGCATCATAGGCGTTAAAAAATTTTCAGAAAAAAAATACTCGTACTCTGCACACCTGGAAGTACAACTAATTTGATGATAACCCCAATTTGTCATTTCGATACAAATTAGACTTGCATTAAAAAATTAAAATACACAACGGCCACAACAAATACATATTGCAAAAAATGTAGTAGTCCCATTGCATACCAAAATTTAAGTGGAAATACGAATTTTTGTCTAAATATATTACCGAGCTTCCATGTGGACCCAGGGGGTGTCGGTTTACCCACTCGTTAGGACTTGTCAATGGGGTCCTATCGCGCTCCAAAAATATCTGGAACGCCCTATGCCCATATTACAGAATAAGACTAAACTAGATACTACGACCAAACTGGGGATTGTGAAACACACCCCACAAATTCTGATACCTCAACAAAAATAGGAAAATTTCTTAAAAATAAAATATATCAGAAAAATGTAACATTTTATACAATATCAGTAAAAAATAAAACAGTGTGCATCATATACATATATATTAGTAATTCAATTAATAAAACGTTTAATTCGTGAATTATGAAAGAAGGCATCGACATTCAACAGTAATTTCAAAAAATTTAATAAGAAAAATGGAAGATTACTTCAATTGACTACCTCATTACCGGATTCTGCCAACAATTTTGTACGCTATAGGCCAAATAAATATTGTCTAATTATGATCGCGATGCTGCTGTGTTTTTCCCTCCCGTCCAGGTGCCCACCAACCCCCAGAACCCCCCAACCCCCTCCCAACAGTTGTATATTTTTGTGTATCTTGTTGATTTTTTGTTTTTGTTTTTATTTGTTTGTATTTTGATAAGAAAGTTGTAACAGACAAGTATAAAGATTCTTTTGCAGAAGAGAGGACAAAACCATGCCGGCCTGGTTTGTCATGATGATTTCATGATGAGAAGATGATGATATCGAAGATGATGATATCATAAGATAATGCGTGTTGATAAATAAGATATGAAGTCATAAATTAGGTTTGTATTATGGCAGCATCAACAACCACGAAAAGACTGGTTTTTACTAATAAACGTCTAATCAATGATATCTATTTCTTGTCGACAGAATCCTTAATTTAAAAGAAATGGTATCAAAAATGAGTAAATAAGACAATAATGAGGTATTTTATTATTATGTTTTAAGTGACCATTTGTCATGTTCGCAATAAGGCAGTATTGACATTATATGACAAATAAGTTGATTAGATTGGCGTTGCCTTCATACCAAATTATTATATAAATACAGAAATAAATGTTGAAATAATAAAATAATGGGAAAGAATAGGAATTTAAAATACAAATAAATACGAAACAATACTTTGATAAACATCAATATAACGAAAGAAATACTATTTCAGACATCAAATGTACAATTTTAGCGTAGTAGGAATACAAATTTTAGCGTAGTAGGAATACAAATAAGAATGGTAATTTATGCGTTCTTATATTGTTTGCATTCATAATATTAGCAAATAATTGATAATGAGTCATACATACAAATCATATTACATTCAGTCTCTTTTTATGTTAATGACTTTGATCTCAAATGTGCCTGATTCCAATGCATTTGTTCGTAATCACATAGTTACTTCCATAGTTGCATACTTGAGGTGCATAAATACATGTGATGAATGAATTCGATTCCATAATTGAGAAAACCTATAAATATTGAGAAAATTAGTTCACGGCGCAGATGATACGATATTTAGCTTCAATATATAATTATTAATTAATAATTTAATATTAATATTAATTTGCTGCCATTTAATCTCAATAGTGTTTAACAGTGCCCCTACTACATAATATTAGTTAGCCAAGAACGAACCACAAATAAAATGCTTTAGTCCATCAAAATAAAGTTGTAAATACCCTATTTTAGCAAGTATATACGTATGTTAATCTTGTCATTTCAAAATAAATTACACTCTACAAACTTTTGTCAGTTTTTTTTGAATTCCATTGATTGGAACACTCAATTTCGAATTTAATTCATTTTGTTTATTTTAGTTTTTTTTCATAATTCTGAGTTTGGGACTTCTTTCTTTGAACTTATTCCTAAAATAAATGCTATTTTAAAAAGTATTCAATAGCAGTTTTGTGAAATGAACAAATTAAAAAAATTACTTAATTGAATTAAAACAATTTTTTAGTACATTTATTTTTCCTTTCCGTGAACGTCCTCGAACAATTTTTTAGGAAAATCTCCTTTCACAATGTATTGCACTTGAAAACACTCAGTTGTTGTAAGGGATTTATCATGTTCTACCTGGAGTATTTGCTGAGTGTTATGTTTCATTTGAATATGTTTTATACCAAAAAAGTCAGTTAATGACAACATTTGTTAAAATTTAATATTTCTCATTCCCTAGTATGCGTACCAGGTTAGGGTTAGGTCATAATTTTATTTTGATTATCTTTACTTTAATATATTAAGATTTTGGGATTGTCTGTTTTGGCAAACGAAATATACGAATATAAAATCCGAATTTTAATTATTGTTAATATTTGTGAGTATATTGTTATTACCTTTTTAACATATCATGTAAGCCCTCAAACACAATTCTTACCTTTTTTCATTCTTTCATCTCATATCTAGCTATATTCTTTCTAAAAATATACGACACTTTTAGAACGACATTCAATGGGAATTATTCATTCGCATATTATTTCACCTCACAATTGAAAAGTCCCATACACAATTTTTGTTTTGAATTATTTTCCTCTTAATATGTACTCCATTAAATGGAACCATTCAGCTGTCTAATTTATATTTTTTAAATTTACAAAGTCTATAGAGAAAAATTAATAAAATATTCTTCACAAATAATTTAGCCAGTTGTCACGAGGAATATAAGTCAAATTATTTTTGGCGCAGAATATGCTCTTGACAATTTTTTCTCTGGAATATATTATTGAATGGAAAAAAATTTACCTCATTATTATGGATGTCTGCACAGATCGTCTTCGGCTTCTACTTCTTCAAACAGGGCGAATTTTCATCTAAAAATAGGTGTTATTTGAAAATGATTATTTTCGTTATTCGAATATTTAAAAAAAAAAAGACTTATATTTGTTATGATTTTAATAATTTTTTTTGGATATTATTACAACAATATACTTTCAATGCAATGCAAATATTTGTTTCAATCAGATGCGTTTTAGGCCAAACGTAAGTTTCGACAATATTTGTTAAAAATATAATACTTTACATTATTGCGGATGTCGTCGTAGATATTTTAAGCGGCTTAATTCTTTTGGCTTCTTTCTTCAAATTTATTCTAAAAATAAAACATTCTTGAAAAAGTATTTTGAATTTAATTAAAGATTTTGTTAGCACATTTATCAATTTCCCGTAACGGCCAGCTTCCTGTAATATGCAATTATTTATCTAAAATAAATAACAGATAGAACAATCGCCTAAAAATTCAATTGCAGTTCACAATAGCAGCAAATTGGTCTCTCCAAATCAAAAAATTTTAAGTACTGAAATTATATTTGATGTTTATCTAATTGCGTTGAGTCCTAAAACAATCTTCACAATGGTTCCTATGTAAAATGTTTTCGTATCTTCAATTTTTGACGTATATTCAAATTTATAGTTCAGTATTTAAAAAGTGTCTCCGTTATTTCATGTTTTAAAAAGTTTCTTCAATCTATATAGTTCTGCTTCTAAAACTTGTTTCGCACTTTCAATTTTTATAGTTTTTCGCCTGAAAA